>OW121854.1:125667925-126917925 GCA_933228895.1 Platycnemis pennipes | reverse complement strand
GATTAGTTTGACACAGCCCTCCACTCCATTCTTCTATCGGCAACCCTCTTCATATTAACATAGTTCCTCTCTTTCCCATTCTTAACGACCTGGTTCTACGTAAATCATGCATACGGTCTACATAACTGAACAGACATATGTTCTGATGAACTTTTTCCTTACTTCTACACTTGTATTTCCCGCTGTAAGTAGATTCTTCTTATGATGGAATGCCCTCTTTGCCTGTGCTATTCTACTCACTATTTCTTTCTTGCTTCATCAATCTGCTGTTTATCTGCTTCCAAACTAACAGAACTCTTTCACCTCTTTTAGTTTCTGTTTTCCTAGTACAACGTTGGTTTTGGCCTCCTCTCTCGTGTTGCACACCTATATCTTAGTTTTCTTCTTATTGATCTTCAGCTTATGTCTGGCCATTGTCCTTTCCATGGTTGTTAGCATCTTATTCAGCTCCTTCTCTGTCTCTGCTATGAGAGCTATGTCATCAGTGAGTCGTAGCATGCTGATTGTTTCTCCGTGGATTTTCACTCCAGAACACTTCTCCTTGACGTCATTGATGGCTCTCTCGATGTAAACATTAAAAATTACGGGAGATAGTGCACAGCCTTGTCTCACTCCTTTCCTTATTCTTGCTTCTTCACAGCTGGGTCCAGATTTTATCACAGCTACTTGGATTTTATACAATCTTGGGTAATTCTTCGGTCATTGTCGACACTTAAATTCTTATCAGAATTCTGAGCACACATATTTATTTACTAACAAGGTGCCAACAAGACCTTTAAAGTTACATTATATGCCTTTCATGTTTTTCTCTGGTGGCTATATTAGTAGATAACTCCACTGAGATTTCTATGGCAAGTTCAGAATAACAAAAGAAAACCTTTGGGATCAACTAGCTTTAGAGGCCCCAAGATGTTTAGATGAAGAAGTCAAATTCCAATCTTGATTGTGGTTATAGCATAAGCAACACTTGGAATCCCATTTTGGAAAGATTTTAAAGAGCAAAGTCCTTGATGAATTAGAAAAGACATAGCATGAGTATGTAAACTAGCTCAACTTTCAGATTGGCGACATCCTTGGTGGGAGTGTTGGTATTGTAATGACAGATATTCCTTAACAATGTTGCAATAGTAATGACAGTTTGTAACCATGTCACGAATTGTGCTCTTCTTGTGCTTTGAAGTTGTGCTGCACCACTGTTGTGAGTCAGTCACGTGTGTGTGTTCCCAGGAGTGTGTCGGGGGCGTGGATCGTTTGCAAAGAAAGTGTTTGAAAAAATCACTTGCCTTATCACTAACGTGCATTTTCACGAAAGAGTAACAACAGGGATCGAGCCCAAAACATTTTACCAATTAATACTATTTTATGGGAAAGAGTAATATTGCATATGTTAACATAATTGCATATCAATGTATGCAGTGGAAAAAAATGATGGAATATTTTTGTTTTTCCTGAAGCCCATGCAATTCATGCAGTTGATATGGATAAATGACAGTGTGAGAACAAAATGTGGAATATTAAGTAATCCTAACCAACACAGCTGAGGGTGAGGTGAACATTGTAGACCCACAAACGATTAATATATGTCTTGTTGGAATCATGGAGTAGTATAATCCTTCCAAAAGTGTTCATCACTCCAACTCCAGCTAGAAGTATATTGGACTGCTAAGGAGAGATTCAAACCTCTTCTGGTTCTGCTGGCTGCAACTACGGTATCATTCCAAAAATCTCCATTTAATATTTATTTATGCATAAAAACAATAAATCAATCATCAAGCCGTGGACATGGTCTCTTGGGAGTTAAACACATTGATTGCTTCAGAAGAGCATTGTTTTTTTCTGAATTACACTGAAAAAATCATTCGATTTGGCAAATTTGGAACCAATGGGTACCACTAAATACAGGTCAATTGCTGTAGCCAGTTAACACCAAGGTATGTTTCTTCCCTGTGGATTTCTAAATGCTTTAAAGGAGCTATATATTTGACAATAAAGCACCCAGTGTGAATTTTTTGAATTTGGTTTTGAATCCTATTGAAGGTGAATGATTTTTCCTCTGGAAAATTTTCAGTTGTCTAAATTAGCAGTGTCCTCACTCGGGGCCGATACTGCCGCACCAAGAAAAATAGGAAGGGGAGGCAGGCCTAAACGAGCCGGGTACTGCTTAAATAAAAAAGAAACCGGGACGAAAGTAATGGGAGAGCAAAAAATTAGGGGAGTGGGGATAGGTCAAGGGACATGGGCGCTTACCTTGGTCTATTTTCGCCCATTCCGGACGAGAGGACGTCATTTCTACGACGAACCGACCCACGCCTAGTCTGACGGCCGACGACCATAGTCTCCGTCATGAATGGTCTTCGCACTTCCCGGGCGAGCTGTAGACAGCGTGCGCCTACAGCGCTTAGCGACTGTTATCCCAAACTAACACTCTGATTTCGTTAGCTAGTTTTGTTTTATAAAAGTTATTGCATGCAAAAATTATTTTATCACTTTTAAAATGTCATTCAGTGGGTATCTTCAATAATAAATAGGAAATATGCAATATATGTGTGCATCCTCTGTCTCGCCCATCTCGACCAATCATGGATTTTTGCAATCGGCCAATGAAATTTCTTCTTCTCATTTCGAAAATTTTCATCGTTTTGACCAGCCACGGCCAACTCCATGTAAAAAATTTCGACATTCCCCCACCCCAAGCATTCCCGCAGAACCTTGGAAGTTTGAGGACCAGTTCATAGATGGCGACACCGTCGTAGTGCCGCACGGTTCTCCCGGGAATTTCAAAAAAATTTAATTTGCTAATCCTTTTCTTTCGAGAACCAGAATATTTCACGAATTCCGAAACATCTCCTCGACGTGAAATTTGGAATAGGGACTTCTGCAGAGGACTGGGATGTGGTTACATACACTAAATTCCAGTTTAGCTTCGATGTTTTTACCTGAAGGCTATGAAGGTGAAAAACTCATACAACTTAAATCTTCTGATGCAGAAGATATAAAGTAATTTAGCATATATTTGAATTAGTTATAATGTTCCTCTCGCATCACATTAAATCTGAATTTAGAATATTTACAGGAGAAGTGCCACATCAAATGTCCCTTCAAACCTAAGAAACCCAAACCTCAGTACTGATTGGTGTGCATTAATATTTTTTTCCTAACTAAAAGGATGCTATGTACATGAATTTACTCTGGAAATGTAACGGGAGTACTGGGAATGTAATAAAGAACTTCCAAAATAAATTCACAAAAATTGCTATAAATATCTTGGTGTAAAATTTTCATGCGGTGATCAAACTTGAACTTATAATTGTAGGCTCTCCTTTCAAAAAAAAAGTATGGAATTCTGACTAATGATGAGGCATATTAATCTGTTGAAAATAAAGTATTCTTTGGGGCAACAAAGTGAACAAAAGAGATACTTAAAAGGTGAAAGGATTAACATGTTTACTGCCAATCATGGCACATTAATATCAAAATTTTAATGATTTATACACATGAAATGAAATAATGATATAGTTTTTATTTCTGTAGGTTATCAGGTAACATAGAAATAGTCAAGAAATAATTAATCATAAGAAACAGGAATACAAAATAAAATAATAGGTAAATATAAATAAATAATGTACAGCTAGTAAAAGATAACAAAATCATATTTGACAGCAGCTACAGTTAAAATTACCAACTTAATTCTGCAGTACAATGCTATGCTTGCAAGTATGCTTCGCTTAGTAGGAGTCTCTTTCAATGTTTCTTAAAAATAGGTATGTATGTAATGGACTAGATGTAGGAAGGATTTTTTTACATTACAATGGCAGCATGAGGACCATGTTGAGATAGGGACTTAGAGCACTAGTGATCTATGTCGCTATGCTGACATTCATTCATTACAGCTGGGATAAATGAATGATAGCATAATTGCAAGAATGGTAGGTGTGTATGTCATGATGAGAAGGGAATATTTGTGGGTTTTGTTTAACAAATATGGTGCAGTTCAGGATATAGAGGGATGGAAAAGTTATAATGTAATGATTCTGGAATAAAGGTTGGCCAGGAGTTTGAAATGGTAGATGAAACAATGCCTTTAGGGTCTGATTTTGCAGTTAGAAGGCCTTTTTAAAGAGGCTTTCATTTGCCTACAATTGTATACCATACGCAATATGGGATTGCATTTTAGCATAAAAGAGTAGTTTCAGGGTGTTGAGAGCAATAATTGGGGCTAATTTTTTAATCAGGAAGAAGCCAGCAGTGATCTATTTCAGTGTCCTTGATGTGGTAGAACCACTCCCAGTTTTCATTGATTTTTAAACCTAAAAAATTGACAGAATGGGATCAAATGAGGTCTAATAAAGAGGCTAGAGGAGGGAGGATTTCATATCATGTTTCGGGAATTGCAGATAAAGAGATTTGCATGAATTAAAGGTGAGATGGTTTTTTGGCACTATTGCTTCATCTCAGAGATAGAAGTTCTAGAGAGGTATCCAACTTCAGCTTGATTATTTGATAGTAGCAGACAGGAAGTATTTTCGGCAAAGAGAAGGACCTTCCCAATTGAGATTAAATTTGGGAGTTCATTAATAAAAATTAAAAAGGGCACTCACCGAAGAATTGAACCTTTAGACACACCTTAGTGGGGGCTTGGACAGGATTACCTTGGAGCCACTGACTATTCTGTAGTAATGTTTCACTTGCTGCTGCCAGTTGATGAGAAAAGACTTTATCTGGAACAGGGCATTGCCAATAATACCAAGTCTAGAGAGTTTGAAGATTAGTATCTCGTGACTGATACTATCAAATGTTTAGCTGAGATCATAGAAGATCCCTAGTGTGGCATCTCTACAATTGAGGGCCTTGTAGATATGATTAAGTAACCGAAATATGGCAGTGGTGGTAGATTTCCCTGCTTGAAATCCATGCTGGGTTTCATGTAAAAGCTGCAGTGATTTCAGAAAATTCATAAGGTGACTGTAAATGGTTTTTTCAAAAACTTTAGAAAAACTGAGAAGCAGAGATATTGGCTGGTAAATGTTTGGATCAGAGAGGGGACCTATTTTGCTCATGGGGTTAATATGAGCTAGCTTCAGATATGCAGGGAAGTAACCTTCATGAAATCATATCAGCCAGGGCATCACATATAAAATTGCTGGGAGTAGCTTTGCAGAACATTTAAATTAAAGTTTCAGCAACATTTTAGGGATTGATGACAGGAGTGCTGTTGAAGACAAATTCACTCTGTGAATCATTTTGTTGAGATGCTTTGGTATTATTTAATAACATCCCATGCTGATTTTATGGGATTTGTGGAGGAAAGGATAAGCATTTCATTGATGATGATGATCCCTTACATTTTGTTTGAAGGCTTTGAGAGACTTTTTGTTTGTGAACATTAGTCTATTGTCAATGCATTTGGCCTGCTGGTAAAGTTCATGAAGGCGTTGGCTTCAGCGACTAGATCCAAGGAGTAGAGCCTTCTTCTGGTATCCTAAGGTTGACACCTAAGGTTCTTTTTGGGAAATGCAGAGTTAAAATGCATTGTGAAAATACTGATGAACTTTTTGAATTTGTCTTCAGCATAATTAGAAACGTAGATGCCATCCCAGGTTTCATATGATATAGAATTTACAAAGTTCTGAATGGAGTCATAATCAGTTTCCAGATAATGTGTGGGATTTTATGAGAATGCATGTTTAAAGATTTGAGAGAAAAATTAAGATCATAATGATCAGATAAAAAGGTAGATTATAGTGTTTTGCACATTAACTGTGAGAATGGTATGTCTGAAATAAGTAGGTAAATCAATTAGATTTGATGAAGATTGAGTTACTCTAGTAGGTGAATAATTTTGAATCTTGATGCCATGAACACCAATCAGATTATAAAGATATGAGCTGTACCAAGTGTTTCTTAAAATATCCAAATGTAGATCACCACATGGAATAACTTTATGTGGTGATGTATTTGGCAATTTTTTATGAAGAAAAAAAATTTACATCAAGAACATTAATGAAATTGCTGACATTACCACCTGGAGAGCAATATGCTCAGTAGATAGCATAGGAGAGAGAGTTAACTCTTAACTTAGCTATACAACATTCGAAGTTATTCTCTAAGCATTTACTAAAGTTTAAACATGAAATGTCACTATGAGGCATTGAATAAATGGCAACACCACCACTGTTATGTAGGGAACGACAAAAGTAGGATATTACAATGTAACCATGTATACAAAGTGATGTCAACTCAGATTCACTCACAAAAACACAGGATTCTGGCAGAACCTCTTCCATGCCTTTGCCCTGTAATGAAGATAAAATGCTCATTTGTAATCACGATATGAAATTGCAAACTTTTGATGTAGGTGGTTAGCACTAAATCAAGTAAGAGCTTTATAAAGGCTTTATTCTGATCGTAATGTCTATTGCCCCATGTTTCAGAAAAAATCAATGTAGGGTACCAATTGAGTGTAGGCCGATAATAAAATGAGGTAGATGTAACATCTTTCACAAAAAAGCAGAACATTCACAAAAAGAAACTTAACAGTCAAGTAACTCTGTGGCATTACAAGTTTATTATTCTTTTTATATGAAGTAACGAATTATCTCCATTTTAAGCACCTTTCCTCTTAATTTGACTACCCATACTTCTGCTCTGTAATGACAACAACTGATGGAATGCCACTGCCAAACGAAGGCCATGAAGGTAGCATAATATTCTAGCACGATATATCTCTAAGATGAATATTATGAAAAAGACAAGTTGGTAGCACAGCAGTGTTTTAATAAAGAACAAATAATATTTTAATCAAAAGACCACAAATACCACCGAAAACATTCGTTTTACAGGCACAAAAATGTTTTCCCTCAATACTTAAGTATACTACAATTGTAGTTGAACCAAACGAGAAATGAATCGAGACGATGCTCAACATCGAGGAAGAAAGTCACTTTCAAGTACATTTATACCACAGCATATATTCTCAATACAAAGGTTCGCACACTTACCTGTCTCTCATGATAGGGAACCGGAATAATTTTCCACCAACCGCTGGACATCCCGAAACATAACATCTCTTCTTTTCCATCACGGAAATGCTTCTTGTGGGCACTCGTCGCTTTTTGTAACACCAAGATAGCTCCTACTGAAATACACTGGACTCTACGATTGTATGCAGCTGGTCTGAGCTTATTTATTTCGTACCGTTACTTCTAAAGGCCGCTTTACACGATACAATTTCTTGTACAAAGTGAACGAAATTGTATGTTTGTCTGAATGGAATTAGAACAGGTTCTACTTACCATACAGACATTCGCACAATATGCCGCTTTACACGGTATAATTTCCTCATACAAGCGTTTATACAAGAAATTGTATCGTGTAAAGCGGCCTAACTGCAAGTCTCAGCCGGCAACTTTTGAACGGGCGGTTGTGTTTTTCCACGGCAGTAGGAGGGGGTTGACGAGGAGGAGGGGGCACGAGAACTGGCAGCACTTAGTTCAAGGACCAGTTCACAGATGGCGTTGAACGCAGTCAATAATCTCCCGTAAGACTCGATCCTGGCTGGTTTTGACATCTCGTTACTGTATACCACGGAGATTATATTAATATCCGGAGATTATATTATTTTAATATCCATGCTGTATACGCTGTGTGCTGCTATGAGCTTAACTTTAGTGATGTTAATTTTTAGGCGTTGTTGAAAGATGGTAGTTGATTCTGTTTTAGTTTAATACCATTTACATCAAGTTTTTAAGCCTGTAAAGCCGAGTTTACACGATGCATTTACCCGCGCAAGTACGTGGCTGGACAGATGCGCGTTCTCGCACTTGAGGAGTGTTTACACGATGCTTGTGTTCGCGCAATTGTTCAACCATTTTCTAGATACGCATTACGCGATTTCTTTTGTTTTACTAGCATCAAGCGCCACTTCTACGAAACAGACAACATCCTGAACTTCATGCCTGAACTTCAGTTATTGTTGTTGACTTTGTTGTTGACGACCACAAATTGCTCGTACACATTCACCAAAATAGAACAGGAGCTATTTTCTGTGCACGCATTTGCGCAATTTTGAGTGTTTACACGGTGCAATTTTGATGGTGAATGTGTTCACGCATCTACCCGCGCGTGTAAATGCATCGTGTAAACTCGGCTTAACAGTTGTTTGATGTGGTTGACATCGTTATTTTTTCGAAAAAGTGATCATCCAAAGTAAGTTCAGGGGCCCTATTCTGGTTCTCGTAACCTGCCCCGTAACCAGGGCGAGTCGCCTGTTTCTCGCAAAAAGTGAGACGTTGAATTCTCTTTCTTAACGCATCGCAATCCGTGTTAAACTCCCGCTCACAGGTTACGCTCCGCCAATCAGAGAGCACATTCTTATGCCGGTTCTGCTATTGGCCGGTTACAGCCTAGGTTAGCTATCGCAAGATCTATCACCTTTGAGTAAAAGATAATTTTGGGTGATTTATAACATAAGTGGGGCAAATGGCGTGCTCTAAGAAACTATTCATGTTAAATTTTTGACGTATTTGTGCTTGTACTAGATACGTATCAGAATGATCGTAGTGTAATGACCTCTTTGTTTTGCTGTTTACATTGTGTACTTCGTAATGATATATGTTTCTCAAATGGCATTGTAACTATTTTGTGACACATTGCTCTTGCCATTTTGTAACACATTGTATCTCACAACTTAAATTCAAGTCACGGTTCATCTCATTTCGGCATGGGTGTCTACGCTTACATTTTAGTTAGGATAGAATAAGTTAGACTTTTGGCAAATCATAGCATATGTGGAGCTGATAGTGAGTACCAAAGAATAATTCATATGTGATATTTTGTCTCGTTTGTGCTTTTATGAATGACGGTTTTGAGTACTTCGTGTTTGTTTACATCGTGTATTATCGTGTTTATAATTGTTTTTCAAAAGCCCTTTTGAGTGTTAAAGGGCAGATTGCATTATAAAGGGTATATAATCATTCTCACCTAGGATATTAATGGATAGATGAAGGAAATAGCGTTTTCATGCGTGCTTGTGTCACAAATGTGTGTTACATTTGCTGGAAATAATGCGTTTGCTTCATTTATGTCCTTCAAAGTATTAGCTTTTATATGTTACTTGGATCAATAAAACCTACCATCAGTATATGTCGGAAGGCGAAGGATTTTTGTGAAGTTGTACGCTCAATGGCTTCTCTTTTAATTTAAAATACTATCGGAAATATAATCAACTTTAGACGTATGATGGGTTCAACATACATATATTTTCGTGGCAAGTAACTAGTGTAGCTTGTTCAGTGTCTAAACCTGGGGGATATTTTCATTTCAAATTAGGTAAGGCATGTTAGCTGACTATCTCTAATTTTACCTCAGTCAGTGTGTGAAGTATTTCAAAAGTGATCAATGACGCAAAAAGAAAATATATAATTTATTGCAGTTACTGCAACATTTCTTTTCCATAGTGCTATTTGCACACCCACAGCCCACAACCCAGAGTACCATGAACAGGAGTTACTTTTAGTTCTTTTAGTCTTATTTCCCTTTTCTCACTCAAAATTTCCCAAATTCATTGATTAGTAAATATTTGTGAACTACTGGTAAGGCACTCAATTTTGTTAGTTTCATTTCATTGTAGTATACATATGCTCACATGGGTCGGATTTTCTAATTGTAATGGTTGATGTTATGCTTCATTAATCCCTAAAGGTAATGTATCAAATCCTAGATAATATCTGATTTTCAGTATGTATAAGTGGGTGTAGGAGGGAGTGTAAAAAGTTCTTGCAATTAAATATTGCATCATTGAAGAGGGAAAAACATTGCTTTAGCTGATATTTATATCAGAAATGTTCTGGTGCTCCATGGCATATATTTATTTCTCCTGCTGGATATTATTTGCTGTCAGAATTTCATGTTTCTGTTCATTACAATACATGAACAGTGATGTGTGATACCATCATAGTTTTTCATTCCATTGACAGTGCTAAAATGCAAATTAAAAGTTAGAGATTTAAAAAAATAGCATTATTTATTTCATGTAGTGGAAATGCAAAATTATTCTTGACTACACCATAATAAGGCCCCAAATTTTAATGAACTCAAGCAGCAGAATAGTCTGAGCATTTGGCATGTATCTACATTTTGTGATGTAATAACATCACATTCCTATCCATGTTACTCTACATGAAATAGGTTTGAATGTTTACTCCACTAAGTAATTCACACTAAGAGCATCAGCCACTTTTTCATCTTCCTGGGCAAAATATTTTCAATCCATGATAATCTGCATGTAGCAAAATTCCTGGAACTTTTATTTTTCATTAGGATTTTCACCCATCCAACTTATAAAATCATTTGCATGGATTGATTGATCACCTCCTAGCCCACCTCCAAAGCATACCTTTTTCCAGAATATTGAAAATGCAATTAGTCTTGTGATACAGTGGCTTGAAATTAATTTTTAACCTATAATGTATGCCAGTACTTGTTATGATATCAGTATGGGTGTTCTGTTGGAATTTACCCTAACTCAGTTGGCAGTATTTGCAGTAATGTTCTATTAAGGCACCAGAGCTCTCCCAAATGGAATTAAAATTTTGTTTTTTGTACTCAAACATCACACGTCGTTGTATCAACTCCTTCACCAAGCATCATGCCCTCATTTATTTTTAAGCTTTGTCCTTCTTAACCCACCCTCTTAGTTCTCTTTATCTTAGACAATTTAATCAATCCAAAGTGAAGAAAACAACATTATTGTGACAACAGAATGGCTTGGCATTAATGGTTGGGCTAACATGTATGCAAATAATGCACCATCTGTGAGAATTGTTCCTAAGAAACAAGCACATACCCATGATCTAGTACATATTAGTGAGTATTTATTCTCTGTTGATACACATAGCACTCCCAACTTGAATTTCCATTCAGTGAGTAGGTGCAGACATATACAATTTGGACACTTCATGAAGATTTATGCCTAATGTTGACTTCATATTCATGCATTTCTGATTTCAGCTAGTGTAGGCCTTTTAACTAATTGGGTTCAAAGCATGCAAGGTTTTGAAATTTTATGTAACCTAACTTCTTCAAGTACAAATTTATAGTTTATTGCTACTAGAGCAATGTATTTCCTCAAGATTAATATTTCTGTGTAAGTTACTGCTTATAACATCATTGTCAAAGCCTATTTGTTTTCTATATGAACAAAATAATTGAAAATATTCAAAAAACATTACATTTGTAATGAAGTGAAAACAATTCTATACCTAATGGTCTAAGTGTGATTAATCATTTACTTCATCTTAGGCATATTCTATGCACATTCATATGTTCAAAATGCTGAAGTATAGTGTCATCACTTGCATAGTAACTTGACAAGGAAAATCCCTGACATGAATTTCTTTGCATCGAGTTATAATTAATCTCCTTTTCTGCAATGTTGAATACTGTGTTGACCTGTCTTTTACATTTCCAAGAGTTAACAAAAAGTTGGAATCCAATACTTAAGAAATATTCCTACATTAGCCCATCATTCGACGAGTTCTTTCAATATGTTAACCGCTATTGACTAATACTTGCTTTACTTATTGCTTCACATGACGCTCAATTAACTTAATTCTCTTCATTAGTACAATGAACATCTTATATGGCTATTTAATATGTATAGCTTTCTATTAACAAGAAGTATACCTATCGGCGTGGGTAGGAAAAGAATTATCTGTTTTTGCGACACCGTCTTCTTTGGGTTGATCACAACTTTTCGGCATTTTACTTTATCCTTCGGCGTAAGATAAGAACAATTACGTGATATATTCACACAACCTTATCAGTAGACGATTGCTTAGATTATTATTCAACAACTCATAATGATGAAATTTAATATATTCGTATTTCGAAAATAAAAACATTTGCAAATTCTTTAACTAACATTATGGATGTTGACTTACTGTAAACTTCAGTAAACAAAACGACGCATCCCACATTTCATTGCTCATCTGTTCCCTCCCCCCTCCTTGCCAGGCCAGGCCCCCTATTCTCGATGTTCCCGTGACTTAGGTTACCATGCGTTCAGCGAAACCGAGGTTGCGTTTGCCGCGTATTCCCATTTCGCGTGATCACCCAAGTGATAAGCTTCGGGGACTCTCCGCTGATCATGACGACATACCAAATACGTCATCAATTTTGGCCAATCCGGCAATGGCAAGGAGGGGGGAGGGAACAGATGAGCAATGAAATGTGGTATGCGTCGTTTTGTTTACTGAAGTTAACAGTTTGTTTACAGTAAGTCATCATCCATAATGTTAGTTAAAGAATTTGCAAATGTTTTTATTTTCGAAATACGAATATATTAAAATTCATCATTATGAGTTGTTGAATAATAATCTAATCAATCGTCTACTGATAAGGTAGGGTGAATATCTCGTAATAGTTCTTATCTTATGCCGAAGGACAAAGCCAACTGCCGAAAAGTTGTGATCAACCCAAAGAAATCTAAAGAAGACCGTGTCGCAAAAACAAATAATTCTTTCCTACCCACTTCGATATACTTCTTGTTAATAGAAAGCAATACATATTAAATAGCCATATAAGATGTTCATTGTACTAATGACGAGAATTAAGTTAATTGAACGTCATGTGAAGCAATGAGCAAAGCAAGTATTAGTCAATAGCGGTTAACATATTGAAAGAACTTGTGGAATGATGTGCTAATGTAGGAATATTTCATCAGTGTTGGATTCCAACTTTTTGTTAACTCTTGGAAATGTAGAAGACAGGTCAACACAGTATTCAACATTGCAGAAAAAGAGATTAATTATAATTCGATGCAAAGAAATGCATGTCATGGATTTTCTTGTCAAGTTACTATGCAAGTGATGACACTATACTTCAGCATTTTGAAAATATGAATGTGCATAGAATATGCCTAAGATGAAGTAAATGATTAATCACACTTAGACCATTAGGTATAGAATTGTTTTCACTGCATTACAAATTTGATGTTTTTTGAATATTTTGTCAATTATTTTGTTCATATATAAAACAAAAAGGCTTTGACAATGATGTTATAAGCAGTAACTTACACAGAAATATTTATCTTGAGGAAATTCATTGCTCTAGTAGCAATAAACTATAAGTTTGTACTTTAAGAAGGTAGGTTACATAAAATTTCAAAACCTTGCATGCTTTGAACCCAATTAGTTGAAGGCATACACTAGCTGAAATCAGAAATGCATGAATATGAAGTCAACATTAGGCATAACTCTTCCTGGAGTGTTCAAATTGTATATGTCTGCACCTACCCACTGAATGGAAATTCAAGTTGGGAGTGCTCTGTGTATCAGCAGAGTATAAATGCTCACTAATATGCTCTAGATCATGGGTATGTGCTTGTTTCTTAGGAACAATTCTCACAGATGGTGCATTCTTTGCATACATGTTAGCCCAACCATTAATGCCAAGCCATTCTATTGTCACAATAATGTTGTTTTCTTAACATTGGATTGCTCAAATTGTCTAAGATAAAGAGAACTAAGAGGGTGGGTTAAGAAGGACAAAGCTTAAAAATAAATGAGGGTATGATGCTTGGTGAAGGAGTTGATACAACGACGTGTGATGTTGGAGTACAAGAAACCAAATTTTAATTCCATTTAAGAGAGCTCTGGTGCCTTAATAGACATTACTGCAAATACTGCCAACTGAGTTAGGGTAAATTCTGACAGAATACCCATACTGATATCATAACAAGTACTGGCACACATCACAGGTTAACCATTAATTTCAAGCCACTGTATCACAAAACTAATTGCATTTTCAATATTCTGGAAAAAGGTATGCTTTGGAGGAGGGCTAGGAGGTGATCAATCAATCCATGCAAATGATTTTATAAGTTGGATGGGTGAAAATCCTCAGGAAAAATAAAAGTTCCAGGAATTTTGCTACATGCAGATTATCATGGATTGAAAATATTTTGCCTAGGAAGATGATAAAGTGGCTGATGCTCTTAGTGTGAAATACTTAGTGGAGTAAACATTCAAACATATTTCATGTAGAGTAACATGGATAAGAATGTGATGTTATTACATCACAAAATATAGATACATGCCAAATGCTCAGACTAGTCTGCTGCTTGAGTTCATTAAAATTTGGGGCCTCATTATGATGTTGTCAAGAATAATTTAGCACTTCCACTACATTAAATAAATAATGCTATTTTTTTTAAATCTCTAACTTTTAATTTGCATTTTAGCACTGTCAATAGAATGTAAAACTATGATGGTATCACACATCACTGTGCATGTATTGTAATGAACAGAAACATGAAATTCTGACAGCAAATAATATCCAGCAGGAGAAATAAATATATGTCATGGAGCACCAGAAAATTTCTGATATAAATACCAGCTAAAGCAATGTTTTTCCCTCTTCAATGATGCAATATTTAATTGCAAGAACTTTTCACACTCCCTCCTACATCTACTTATATATACTGAAAATCAGGCATTATCTAAGATTTGATACATTACCTTTAGGGATTGATGAAGCATATTATCAACCATTACAATTAGAAATTCCGACCCATGTGAGCATATACCTGTATACTACATTGAAATTACAACTCACAAAATTGAGTGCCTTACCTATAGTTCACAAATATTTACCAATCAATTAATTAGGGAAATTTTGAGTGAGAAAAGCGAAATAAGATGAAAGACACTCCTATTGATGATAATCTGGGTTGTAGGCTAGGGTGTATGGAAAGGAAATGTTACAGTATCTGCAATAAATTATATATTTTCATTTTGTGTCATAATTCACTCATGAAACATTCCACACACTGACTGAGGTAAAATTAGAGATAGTCAACTAACATGCCCTATCTAATTTGAAATGAAAAATTCCCCAAGTTTTGACACTTAAAAGGCCACACTATTTACTTGCCACGAAAATATATGTATGTTGAACCATCATACGTCTTAATTTGATTATGATTCCGATAGTATTTTAAATTGAAAAAGAAGCCATTGAGCGTACAACTTCACAAAAATCCTGCACCTTACGACATATACCGATGGTAGGTTTAGGTAGATACAAGTAACATAAAAACTAGTACTTTCAAGGACAATTATGAAGCAAACGCATTATTTCCAGCAAACGTAACACACAGTTGTGAAACAAGCACGTATGAAAACGCTATTTCCTTCATATATCCATTAATATCCTAGGTGAGAATGATTTATACCTTTTACAAGGTAATCTGCCACTTAACACTCAAAAGAGCTTTTGGAAAACATTTATTAGCACGGAAGTACATGATGTAAGCAAAGCATCGTAACATGAAGTACTCAAACACTTCATTCATTAAAGCACAAATGAGACAAAACATCAAATATGAATTATTCTTTGGTACTCACTATCAGCTCCACATACGCTATGGTTCACCAAAAGCCTAACCTTTTTCTATCCTAACTAAAATGTAAACATAACCACCCATGCCGAAGTGAGGTGAACCGCGACTTGTATTTAAGTTGTGTGATACAATGTGTCACAAAATGGCAAGAGCATTGTGTTACAAAATAGTTACAAGGCCATTTGAGAAACATATATCATTACGAAGTACACAATGTAAACAGCAAAACAAGAAGTCATCACACTACGATCATTCTGATACGTATCTAGTACAAGCACAAATACGTCAAAAATTTAACAAGAATTGTTTTTCAGAGCACGCCATTATACCACTTATGTTATAAATCACCCAAAATTGTCTTTTACTCATCATACTCGAAGTTTTACACCTCTCCCAAACTGAAATGAACTGTATCACGCAACTGATTTGGGTGATAGATCTTGCGATAGCTAACCTAGGCTGTAACCGGCCAATAGCAGAACCAGCATAAGAATGTGCTCTCTGATTGGTGGAGCGTAACCTGTGAGCGGGAGTTTAACACGGATTGCGATGCGTTAAGAAAGAGAATTCAACGTCTCACTTTTTGCGAGAATCAGGCGACTCGCCCTGGTTACGGGGCAGGTTACGAGAACCAGAATAGGGCCCCAGGTCATCAATGCTTATCATGATCTGGATTTTGCTCACAAATTAGTGTATCATTGCATCAATTTCAACAATCAATAATCTCAGATTAGAGTAGTGAATTGGCCACTGGCAGGAGAACTTTCTTTGTGGTGTTCCTATTCCACAATTTGTGATGCCACCGAAGAATTATAATTCGTGGGGGGTACGAGGACCTAGCGTCAACAAGAGAAGCACGGAAAGATGCACACCAGGCTTTCGCCATCCTTTCATAAGATAAGTATTTCTGTACCCTTCATGATTTTGCAATGGGTGACCCTTTGCCAGCCTACTCTCTGTTGGAAATGAGAAATTGTTTTGTGTCGGGAAGTTGAACCCGCATAAAGAAAGGAAACAGTTGAGGGTTGATATTCGTAAGGTGTGCGTAAGATCATGGTGCCGACCAATGTTTGTATTGCTTGTGTTAGTTAATAAACGATATGAAAAGTATACCAATCTCTGGTGTCCGCCCAATTAATTTTTCAACACTCTCAAGGTCTGTGGTGGGATTGTGGGAGAACAGTCTCTCTCTTGCTTCTCTGAGAGACTGTTCAGCACTTGGGAGGCCGAAATGGGCTTTGGAAAAGGGAAACCAAAATGTATTGTTCGTGGGTGTGAAGACACTACAAGTCGTAGAATGAGGTATTTTCTAAATTTTTTATTGAAGTTTGCAACATACTATTACTTTGTATCTTACTTGGGGTGAATATCTTTGTGTCGGTATTGTTCTTCATGCCATGTCAGTCGTCGTGGTGTTGTTCTGAAAGTGTAATTTTGTGGTGCATCTGTGACAGGAAATGCGCCAATTTATTGTACGTGTTAATACTATTCCTGTTATGTATCTTGTAACAGGTTACCTCATCCATTCTCCGCATATGCAACAGAGGTATCCCAAGTGTTAAGCCCTGGCTGATAATCACGCATCAAAAGAAGAAGATCCCATGTATGTATATTCAGGAAAGCGGATATGTGAGATTTTTCTGCATAGTGCTTTGTGGTGGGCATCACGAAGCTCAAGAAGAATGCTCTCCCCCACAGGGAACTTCCTGGTAACTGTTGTTGATTTTATTTAAACCAAGTCCATTTATCTAACTATGAAATATAAATTTACATGTGCCATCTATAATTTTCCAGTGAAAGACTCAATAGCTACTTCGTGTACTTTCTCTGGCACATCAGAGCTCGATACTCATGCTCCATTTCTGGCAATGACCCCTGGTGAGTGTCACATTAAGACCTTTGCTTTATGCATGATTGAGTTGTTATTTCATCATCCAACACAATTTCATCCACATATGAACCTGCCTTCCTTTGATTATTGTTATTTTCCCATTTCTTAAAGACACAGCAATGGAGGACCAAGAGTCTCAACCAGGCCCATCCGGGCTGGCTATTCATGTATCATGTCAGACCATTGCCAGTGGTGAGTGTCACATTAAGACCTTTGCTTTATACATGATTGAGTTGTTATTTCATCATTCAAGGCAATTTCATCCACATGTGAACCGTCCACCCACATATAATTTTCCTGATTCTTACAGAGTCGGACACTGAGTGCCAAGAGTCTCCACCATTATGGCTAACTACCCGAAAGCTGCCAGGCACCACTGCTAGCCCTTCAGGTCCAACCACCCCAGAAGGAAACACATCTGCTGGTTAGTGTGACTGTATTAATTACACCAAAAAGAAGCGTGTAGGGTGATGCTGTCAGGTTAATATTTCAAGCCATGGGGCCATGATGTTCTCTGTTTCTCTGTATTCTATCCTAATTTAGTATTTTTTTGCCCTTTGCTGGATATTGAATTAACCCTTTGAGTGCCTATGTCGCTGTGAGGTATGCTCAAAAATCTTCCCCAAAGTTCTGGTGTCGCTTATAGTGACTCCAAGTTTATAGTTTTTATTTTTATAAAAATTTATATGGAAATTGTCCATCGTAAAAGAAGTGAACAAGGTCAATAATATATTAAAAATATGTTTTATCTGCCATCTGCAAAATTCAAAGATTTGTCATTAATATTATTATGAAAAATGGATACTAAATAAAGTATTTCACTTTTCACCTTGGCACTTTTGAGGTATACTTAATGGAATTTTGGCTGGGACCCATTTCTTCTAATAACTTATGTAAGATATTTTTGTATTCAGTTTTTAATTATTTTCTAATTGAAATAACAATATTCTTGCAATTCAATAACAATATATGCTTGCTTGCTGAGTAACTTTATTTTATGTAAATTCCTAACCTTCGATTTGGAATGTATTAGCATTGTTTTATTTATTTCCCCATGTTTTTCATGAGTTTATTTTAAAATTAAATTTTAATTTAAAAATATTTTTGATATAACATTTTTATCTACTTTCTAACTCATTTTTACTATTAATTCATAAAAATGTAAAATATTTTTGTGTTTAGTGTTTATCTATTTACTAATTCAAATCATTGTACTTGGCTGCTGAGTGACTTCCTTTTTGTTAATTTTTATAAAATAAATGGCCATTCGCTTGCACATTTGGTGATTTTATTTCAATGATATCCCGTATAGTATCCCTGCAGCATGCAAAACGCAAAGCAAGAATACAAGGGGAATGGGGACTAGAGGGGAAGGGAAAATGGTAGGGGAGGTGGTTGCCTTATATGGCACGATTACGGAACACAACCGCCAGGGCACTGTAGTAGCTCCGGCCGAGTCGTCTGCTATGCTGTCTACACTTCTTAACATTGAGAGTCATATCCATGCCGACGACTGACTCGTGACGCCAAAAAGGCCGATTCCACACACTGACTTCTGCCACCTCTCGACTCCAGCCGGACACTCTCGTAGCAGACGAAAACTCGACAATCGAATATCAGTCGAGTCGAGTACATACGACCATAGTCGAGTTGAATAAACAAATGAAGGCCGGAAAGCGCCCAAGGAAAGAGGGTGGGAAATTTAAAGTAGGGAAATTAAAGACCTACCTCCCGATTGGTGCCAACAAGCAGGTTACTCCATTGACGAATTTGTGGCTAGTTCACGTTCATTGAGTTTGCAGTTTATTTTATTTTGTTGAAGAAAAACTTCTTGGGTTTTCCTTTTCTTAAGGTTGTCCAAACTGGCCAATGTTTCAATGCCTGCCCATGTAGCACAGACGGTTGGGCCAACGTTGGGGGAAGTTTTGGTGCAACGGTTGGCCAACCGTTATTTATGTCCATTTTACCAACTGTTCCCCAACCGTTGGCCCAACTGTTCCTTAATCGTTCCCCAACCATTAGCACAACTGTTCCCCAACGGAACAAAATTGAAAAAAAGGGAAATGATCAAGGTTCTCACTCAATGACTAGCTGTACCTCGCATACTAAAGATACAGATATGAATCCTTTCATCCTTTCATGTATGACCTGACACATCTTCCAACTACAGGCATGAGACTGGAATGCCATATATATACAGCTGCTGGTTGGCATTAAGTCGTTTGTGATTATTAACTTTACTAAAAGGGTGACACGGATAATTTGCGCCGTAAAAACATTTCCCTAATAACCATTTTGTGGTTAAAAATAATCATGACCATTGTAAATATACATAACTGATATTCTTTCAACTTCAGGAGAGATGAATTAGAGTTTACTCCATGATGCTGAGAATCTGTTTCCCAGCGAGCGCACCAGTATTTTCTCTAAGTCCGATACCGTCTATGAGGGACTGAGAAAAAACATCCATGGACCAATGTTCAATCGCTCTTAAAGATCGTGAATCACTTTTAAAACCACATTTCAGATGTACTTTCACTCTCACTGATCTTCCCGGCCTTAGATTTTTCCGGCGAGCACACCCATTTTCTCTAAGTCCGATACCATCTACGAGGGAATCCATGGATATCCATTCATGGATATCCATTTGAATGGATATGAGATGAATATGTCATTTGAATCCATATGAGATGAATAAAAAATAAAATTTTCAGATCTAGGAGATGTCTGAGATATTTTCTATGGATAAATATTGTAAACATTTAAGATATTTAAGACATTGAAGATATGCTGTAGATATCTAGTAGATATTTTGTGCAGTGTGGGTACTAATGATGACAGTGATAAACACATAATGTATATACATTAGCACAGTATACGTTCGTTGAATGGAACTGAGGTCAGGTAAATGGTAGAATATTAGGTCAACGAGGGAGGAAAGCCATGCAATGGATGCGTAAAATCCAGTAATAAAGGATGGATGAAGAGAAACGTGCAAGTAGGTGCATGAAAAGTTAGTACTTAAAGGGTCATAATTCAGAGTTGTTCCATACGGATTCACTACATCTCGGCTAAAACTCTTGGATAACAAACGCCATGTAGCTGAGAATGTGCTAAGTGAGATAATATCCAGCTTGGCTGCGCTGTAATCAGGCTGTCCCCTTCCACCATCTCCCAACGTTGGCCCAACGGATCATAAATAACCGTGTGAATGGCACCGTTACCCAACGTTGGCCCAACGGTCATAAAGTAACTGAACCGTTCCCCAACCGTGGCACCGTTTCCCAACGTTGGCCCAACCGTCTGTGCTACATGGGAAAATAACAGCAATGAAGGACAACAAGCTCTTGCTTCGGGAAATATATTTATTCATCCAGAACAAAAATCTGATGGGCAGAGAAAACTTCAAAAGTCAAATTATGGGTAAAAACGTTGTAAATATTCATGACATAATTAGCAGCACATACCGACACAATGACGAGCACATGGTAACCAATTTTAATTTTTGAAGTATGAATTTCATAAATATCACGGACCGTGTCTTTGTTTTACTTACCTTGAATTACAAGGGCAAAGTCAGGTACAGTTAAAAAATTCGCCGCGTCTACTTAAAAAAATGCAAAAAGGCTAAAATATGTTCAAGGTATGGCAGTCTAACTTAAACTTTCGATGGTATCAATCCAAAAATCAGGATCCAAGAAGTCAGGTTTCGAACCCGGTAGAGCAACAGTCAAAAGGAGCGCAGGGGTCGAAACAAGGAGAATATTCCGAATAGGTGCAAGGGTCACAAGTAAATCCATAATTGCAAAAAAGGCTATGTTCACTCCACAGGCTCACGCACACAGTAGTTCTTCAACTTGCTCGGAAAACAGAAAGCTCACTCACGACTGCAGTAGTCGGCGGTGCCTCAGCATGTCTATTTTGAAAAACAGTATTGGGCAGCAGAAGTATGCATACAATTACACAAATGAACAAATAAATGCACAAAAAGTCTTTGAAATACAAATCTTGATAAAATGATTTATATAACGCTTTATGGACCTTATTCGGATGAATTCTTACATCCGGAAATTGGGCAACGCCCCTTGTCGGAAGTTTGTATTTTCTTACGAAATTTTAACAAATGGAATATTACTTACATTGATGAAATTATAATCTCTATTATAATTAGTTTTCATTGTTATCTTGTAAAAGATACTTTTACGCCACATTAATATTAAAAAGACTCTAAGTCGTGTCACAGAATAGCGGAAATGATGGGAGCCTTAGAGATATATGTATATCATATGAGATACACCATCCCTCGTAGATCCTTGCCCACCATATCCCTTGTGCCGACTGGGATAAAACACCTAAGTTGGTAGGCCTGTGTTTGGTCAGGTTGGCTACCCTGTGTGACACCCTAGATACTAGGGATATACCCCGGATGTTGTTGTCATGGTTGCACACACAAGGCATGGCCTATGTTGATTGTGTCAGTAAAACGAATAAGTATCTTTTAACATCAAGTGATGCGAGCCTTTTTATTTAACCCCACAAGGCTACTAACGTAAATATAACACTTTTATACCGTATATCTGTGCTGAAATTCTCTAATGAATCAGCTTTCCTTTATTTCTGAAAGGCCATGTACTTTTGTGTAATTTATTATGTACCACAGCTAATCCATTTTCTTCTGTTTTCTTTCACCTGTGGACGATGATTCTCTCATGATACACAATATATTTTGTGGAAAGCATTAGAAGTATCCCAGCCTGCACAGTCCGCACTGCATGTATATGCAAAGAGGATGCTATGTTTGACAGGATGCGCTGGCTACCAATTTTCCCTTTCGCATCCTTTGCTAGGTGCCTCTATGCCAACTTTTACGTGTTGCAGTTTCACCTCATGTATGAAATTTTAATAAATCATGATTGTATAGTTATCTGTGACTTATTGATAGATGATTAGAGAGATGGAAGACCGCTATATTAATTGCAAATTGTTGAGCTCCTCTTGAGTTTGAACCTGAATGTATGCATGCCTACCATTGGCATACGGATGGCATACATCTGCGATGGGGATATTAGATGCTTTGTGCCAGCTGGGATTATACATCTGTCCTTAATCTAGGGCCATACCTACCTTTAAGGCTTGGAAAAATTTCCAGGAAGGTGGAAAACTAACAGTTACCAAATATTCTTCTTACTTCTGACATTTGGACTTGGGGGCTCTAGTACTATGCAAGGTATGTCTAGGGTCTGACTTGGTGGGAGCCAGGCAATGCTTTGCTTTCCCTAATTTTTCTAAGAAGGAAAATCATTTGAGGTTCAGTGCCAGTTTACTCGGAACCGAAATCACTATTTTGTGCACGAGGTCATTAGATGGAAACGGAAAATGAATTTTAGTGGAAATATTAATCTTCTAACCAGATCCATCCACTCATAAATGAAAAATAAAGCAAAATATGTGACGCCCACCGGATGAGAGCTTCGTTGAGGATATCTACGTCATCCCCCTCCCCTCCTTTTACTGTTTTCAGGAAGAGCGAGAGGGGAGGGGAAGTCTGCAAACACAGATCCTGTAGCAACCACTTCCATTGGCAGAGTCAGCTGTGTGTCCTCCATTGTGATAAGGCGAAGGAGCTTCGTCGTCTCAGTTGTCATTGGACAAAGTGAAGTCCTTAGCACACCCACTTTTCTGAAAGGGCTAAAACATCAGTTTTTCATAATTTATAACTCGAGGACTTAACGGAATGAAGAATGGAAAAATACAGGTTTATTTATTTTTCAAACTCTCTCAGATTTGGCAATAAAAAAATATGGTAAATGACCCCATTGAAAGTTGAATCTTCAGTCAGGATCAACTCTAAGGATCGACTAGTGAGAGTCAGAGGATGTGAAGGAGTGAAGAGTAGTTAAAAGTCTTTAGCCTGTTGGCCATGTTTAACTAGAGACTCACTCAGCTCTCCTGGAAGCCCTTGGGCCAGCAATCTCTGAAACTTGTTATTCTGCTCAACTATACTATGCGTAGGTGATGACAAATGGATATGCATGAAATTGTGATTGTTAATTAAATAAAAATTGCTGCATTCTCATGTTGCCTTGTCTCTTGGTAGTTCCGGAGGATGAGTAAGTGTGTAAGAAATTTCATGAAATTCATCTCCGTATAATCATATGTGAGGTATGTGTCGATTTGCATACGAGATGGCCAAGGCCTCATTCATTAGTTCTGATGAGTGCAGTCCTTCCCTCAACCCAAGTTTTTCTATTAAAACCATAACGATTTCTCTAGATGTATTAATCTGTACTTTTAGTTCCTAAGATCATAATGACATTTGCACTTGCTTATTTGCCTCTGTGGAGAACATGTCGATTCAGAAGATATTTAACCTTTTAAGCTTGACTCTGTACTTCTTCTCTTGTGGATGTTGATTTGCATGACCTTTTTATAAATATCAGATCTATTAGTGTCATAATTTTCCATAGATTGGTTGATAAAAGGTGGCATCTTCAAGGACCTGTAATGCTGATGCTGTTCATAATACAACTAATTTCCTTAAAATTTATATAATTATCGGAGTCTTCAAGTGCCACTTAGTTTATATATTTTAGCACATTGATGCATGAATATGTAACAACATGAGTTGGTAACAATAATTAAATTTGTAATTGTTTGCATCATTTACAAATGTGTAGGCTCTTTTACTGGTATAGTGATGCATTTTTCACCTGCTGGTAAAGTTGAGGATTCTTACTTTTGCAAATTTAATTGAGTGAAATTTCCATTGTAAGTTTTCTAAGAGTATATGGTATAGCACTTCAGAGAACTAGGTTAGTGAATTTTTTTTAAAGTGAGAGCAGGTTAATATTTTATGTTCACAACCTTTATTTTCTATAAATTCACCCAATACATCATTATAGTATTTGTAACACATGGGGTGAAGAAAATGTACAGCCCAGAGGGCAATGTAGTGAGACAAACAGAAAACAACAGCAACGATGATAACAACTGACAACAATACAGCGCTCCGGCTTGGGACTTAAATAAGCCGGAGAGGCACCTCTGGCAGTATAGAAATGGGAGTGAGCTATTGAAATTTAGAAATTAAACTCTCTATTGAGGTCTACTTTAAAAACTAGTACCATGAATTTTTAAGACATTTTTAATAGGCGTAAATTGAAAAAGATCCATTGATCAATTGTAACATTACAATGCAGTGGAAAATTCTAATTTTCACCACTTCTGATTTTTACACAGATTTTTAAATATGTAAGTAATTAAAACAATTATGTCTCCAAAAAATCATGAATTTGATTTTCCAAGCTTGACTGTGTATGAAAATACAATTTTGTTTTCAAATTATCAACATAACTCGCAGTTACAAAGCATAGATGAAGGTGAACCTAAATTTACTTGTATTTTTCATAACTTATTAATATAAATACCATTCAAAATTGATGTTGATAGAAGTAATGAAGTGAGTTTTTGGCAGTAGTGAGTGGTGCTGAACACAGAATTCTCTGAAACTCAGTTTGGCGTTCAAGTCACGCACTAGTGATTACAATGCCTGTAGTTTCAATAAACAATTTCCATAACTATGAAAGAATAAGCCTGTCACAAATGGTTTTGATATTATTTCTCACATTTTAACTCGGACATTTCTTTAATGGAAAATCATCAAGTATAAAACTATAATCATATTTTCCAAAGCTTAGTTTAGTAAAATTACTGCTCCAAATTGAAAACTCACCCTTCTTGAGTGTGTGCCCTTGATATGGCAAAAGAAAATGAGGACTTTATTGCCTTGTGAAGCATTCAAATTAAAAAGTAATCAATTTTTTGAAGATGTAATTTACAGAGCAAACATTCAATTAAAAAATTACACACAATTGTGATGAAAAATATGTAAAAAGTAAAATTCAACATGTTACACAACATTACAATAATAGAAAATAAAATATGAAAATACTTATCACATATCATAGAATGTGGCAAATGAGAGACTTGACAGGAATAGGCCAAATTCTATTGCTTGAAAACAGTTCTCATATAACATTTTAATGTAATGGCTACTCATAGAGAAGACAATTGTAATGGATATTAATATGATAATATTTGCTTTTTGCTTGTTTCATTCACAGCATCTCCAACAAACATCATTATGTATTGAAGGTTTTATCGACCAATTATTAAAATATACTTATATGTCCCTTATCATGCATCAAAAAAATATCCTTTTTAAAAATCATCTATATACTCGCTAAAATAAATCACTTAGCGAACAATTGTTTTAAATCCAGGATATTTACATCAATATGTTATTATTTGAAATGTCTCTATCTTTAAAAGGTTAGTGTATAAATCAAGAGTAGTTGAGGATCAGGGTCTTCAAGGTGTCTCTAGTAAATGGTCATTTATATGAGCTGGTGGGAGTTCCACCAATCTATTTAAAAAAAATAAATATAGGCTTGGGTTTGAGGAGGAGTAAATAAAATGTTTAAAAAGCGCAATATAAATGCGAGAACAGTGTACTTGAGAGTGACTTTATATTCTTCTTAATGATCTGAAATGTTGGAATTTCTATGTTATTCACAGTTCTAGCATTGTTTGAAATCATCTATTCGAAATGTTGAGCTCAAACTTGGTGCTAGTACTCTATGTTGGAAAACAGTGAGTAATGAAGGCAATGCATTATCTTTCATTTGATCTATGTTTCTATCAGATTTTTTGAGTCTGAAAAGGTATAATATCCTCTGTATAATGGCAGCTTTTATATCTACTTGCAATATTTGCAGCACTCTGAGGGTAATGAGGTACATTTTGAGGGAGGGCTGGCCAAAACACTATAGGTACATCTGTGGCAGCACTACAATTAAGTCTTCATGTGATCATTGCCAAAATTCTATTTGGATCTTACATAAAATTATAACCACAACAAGAGCATGTAAATTAGAATATGTTTTCCAATGTTTTGTAAACATGATTTTATTCCTACAAATATGATGAACAACTGTACAGAGTTATTAAACAAACTAAAATATTTGTGTCTACTTTACATAGCGAGGTGAATGAATACATGCTTATCTTAAAGATCACATGAAAGCACATTCTCATCCTAATTACATCAGTCATACTTTTAACCTAATGTAAATCACAGTAATAACAGATTTTTTTCTATTGGTACAACTTATTGAATATGTTGCAAAATAAACGCATGTCATAAATAGTAATAACAATCATAGATGTAAAAATTCTAAGGCTGTGAACATAATACTTTAAACAGTATTTAAATTTTCCCTAACTCAACTATTTAATGTAGAACAGTTTTTCTTCACAATGCAACCATTTTAAGGAAATTCAGTACAGTGTTTGCCTCCAGGCTCATAACAATTGAATAATGCTGCTGATTGATCCTCAATTACTCATCATGGCTCAATCATTGTCATTCTGATTTAATTTTCAATCAAAATTGTGTTGATAAATAATATCTCATTCCATGCAAAATATTTGCAAAAGTACACAAAAATAAAAAGGTGATCTAGGGCTTTTTGTGGCAAAACAATAATTTTTTTTGGTAAAAATGGTTTGCGTTCTTTAATGCAAATTTCTTTTGAGAACAAAGTATGGATAGCCTTGGGATAAAATGGAGTTTTTTCAAATCTTAAAATATATTTCTCTGCTAAATTATTATGTTTCTAGAATCATGAGTGCTCTGTTCATTACAGAAGTTTTGGTTTTGTTGATTGGTCAACCATTCTCCCGTAAAGACTTTTCTAAATGTGTGCTAACATGTAATTTCATGTAGTAATTTTTTGTAAACACTCTCTCATTTACCTTCACCTAAGACACAATTTGATATTTAATATCACCATTTAATATTTGCCTTTTATCAAAGGTATTCCTGTTATCCTTTCCAAAACATTTTAGAAGCGTAAATCTTCATCTTATTTGTGATATCCATCACTATTATTACATTACTGTATGAAAAGCGTGGTGCTTTTGAATTTTCGTACTAATTACTTCAAAAGCCTAAAATCATAGAACTGTGGAAAAATCAATTCTTTAATGAAGCTGAGAAATTGAGATAGCCATTCGCCAACTCTCTACTATGTTAAGGTGATTGAACAAGTTCATTTTTTCCCATTTTGGGAGAACTTACTTCACATCATAACAATTATAATTATGTACACTTGTTTAAATAAATGGGCAACATGGACAGAGAAAGTTCAATGCAGACATCAGGGAAATCAGTCGCACAGCACAATGTCAAATAGATGAAAGTGATAATATTCACCTCCCTCCTTCCTAACTCATTAATATTTCAACAGGTCTTTTGTTAATAAAAATCATTGCCATCTATAATGTACAAGTGAAGGCATTTAACGATTGAACTCATATCAATATGTAAATATATACCTATATTACAACTAATAGAGGAATCATTGTTTCTCAAACCACATTTTTACAAACTTATTAAAAACAAAAATTGTACATTTTGTGAAAAAGGATGATTATAGTACCTGATGGAAATATCACACTATTTGGGAACTGTGTACTGAACACAATAAGAATGGGCTTAGATCTGATAATTATTACTCCTTAATTGTGAATTGTAATCAGGCTATGATGTTAATGAAAAGAAACTCTCCACACAAGAATACTCACAAGATTTCTAATTATATCCATCAGTATTATTGTTGTCAATGAGGCCATAATAGATTCTACGGATTTCATGTTTATGATCTTCTCTTCCCAAGCTTTTTTTGCCTGTCATTTACCACACTAATTGTAACAAGTTAAAAACTCAAGTTTTCACGCCATTGTATAGCTTCACCTCTAAAGTTAAAAATTTATTGCTTAACTTATAAACTTCAACAGTAATCTTCTACAGCATTTGGTGCATGTACTTCTCTAAATCAAGTTTTATTCATCCTAATTTCAGAACTATTTGAAACACATCTGTACAAAGCCTTTTTTTCTGATTATACAAGAGGCGTGCTCTGATGATAACACCCAGGAAAATCACAGTTTGGTTTTTCTTTCAGTAGCAATCATAACGATGCAATGAACATCAAAACTCGACAAATTAAATTCTCCTGATGAAATCAATATTCCAAGAATGATATATAGACATACTATTCTGCACTTATAGAGCCTCTATAAGGAGAATCAAAATGAGAAACGTGTGAGAGGGTGAAATTGCTATAGCGACAGGTACTAATTATTTGCTGCCCACTTTCATGCACACAGTTAATGTAGTTTATAATGGGCCACACAATCAGGTCTGAATGTGATCTTCATTATTGTAGTAGCAAAAGACATTTGCACAGAAATGAAAACGTAATGGTAAAAACACAGCATTTTGGAAAGTAAATATTAGGATGCAGCCTCTAAAGTCAACCTTAGAACTGTTTTTACTTGCGTGAATGGCACACTTCAGAGGGCATCAAAAATGTTGGGTACTCTTGTGAGCCAATGCCATGCATTTGAATGAAACTCCCCTTCCAAAATAATTGAATGCCTTCCTAAGCATGCATCAGCTATCGCAATTCTGCATTATATTTTTTTCTTTTCATTTTACCCCCTACCAAATGATCAAGGTCTGTCGTTTACCTTTACCTGGCTTTCTCTCTCTCTCTCTCTCTACAAACATCATGGTGCCCCATCATTTTGCGTTTTGGGGAAGAGCAGCAGTGTTAAGAGGTGGGGCAGATAAAGCATCCCTTGAGATCATTTTTTTAAACAATTTTTTAAATTATTACATTTTCTTTTTTATACCTCTCCCCTCTTTGTCACGTTATTCTAAGTCTCTTTGTTATAAAATAGCCACATGCTTTCTCAAGGTGACCAGTGTGACCAGAAGAAGTAGTAGTTCACAGATCTGTTGTGGTGATGCTCCGTTGCATAAATCTCCTTTGCAGGCGCAGTAGTTGACGTTCACCTCATATGTCCCCGATCGCTGAATGCACACTTTGCCATCTTCCGGGGAGACATCACCAACGTATCCACATGTCCGGATGTATCTTGTCTTTCCATAAACTAGTGAAGAAAGAAAAGAGGCAAGTTAATTTGGTAATTATGATTTATTGGTGAAAATTAGTCGGAATCAGCAAGAAAGTTTTTTTCTAAAAATTTGTATGAATTCTCAGCAATAATTTTAAATTTATTTTGGTAAAATTATTCAAGCAGCATACTTGAGAACCTTTTGTTGCACTCAATAAATTTTGACTATCAAAACATAATCATGCAATAGTGTTGAGGTGAAAAATTCATTTCAGAGCTTTTAAGAATTAACACGTTCAACCCGACCAACGTGAATGTGCATCCGAGGTGCGTTGCCAAGATACCGAAGGACGCGCATTTGCGTCTGTTAATGACCTCTCTGATGACCTCACTTAAGACCTCAATAAATACCTCTCTGAAGGACGCGAGCTTGCGTCTTTAATAAATTATCGAGTTATGTTATTCAAAAAAAATTTTTAACTAATTTTTAATTACATTTAACTGACTGGCCAAATTAATGTGGCAGAAAAAGCTTTACGTTTTTCATGATTGCACACTAGAAATATTCTGGGTTGAATGTGTTAAAGAAATAAATTGGTTCATATCAGTTGTTATGAGTTATCTGTCTGCTTGGTGTACCAAATATCCATTTCTGTGAGTAGTTGCGAAAAATATGACTGAATTGCCTGTTCAGCAGGCTTTTATGCTGCTTGCGGTGTATGTTGAATGACTGTAATTAATTCAGTATCTATACAAAACATTTTCTTGGTGAAATGAGAATAAGATTGACTGAACATGATGTATTAACCAATAAGTACTGACTGACAAAGATTAGTCTTTATATTTTGGGCAAGATTATTTATATGTTTTTTCTAAAGATGGGTTAAACAGCAGATTTCTCAAATTCAAATATTAAATCAGGACTCGAATATCTCAAATTTCTAATACCTCTGTTAGAGGTTAAATAATATCTTGAGATATCGGCTTTAAACTAAGATGTTTTAATAACGAGTCACAGACACATCCAAATTCCAGTTTACAAATTGAACGACTGACAGAGAGTTGACAACAACAATATAGATAAATAGTTACTGACATAAATAGCAACATATGTTGCCAACCCATATTTATGTATTAGATTACAACTCTAACAACCTCGAATACTAGACTTACAATTGATATGCTAAATGTTATTCTACAAAGTAATTTGTTGCCTGCTGTAGTAAAAAAGTTGATTAAATTTTAGAAAAATTAATTCTGGTTTTAAAATGTCAAATATATGATAAAATATTTTTCCTCCAATTATGGACTGTTGGATACATTTATAAGCCTTAATAAATGAGCAGAAAGTGTTAATACATCATGTTCTGTCCAGTCTTGAATTAATATGATCAGTGATGGATTTCTGACCTCCGAGGCCCCTGGCGGAATCTAGAATGAGGCCCCCAATGGTATCGACTATATTCTTCTCTCGTCAGATGTTCGCGAGGCCCCCGGCACACTGACATTGGTCGGAGAGGGTGATCTGGCCAGACAAAATGTCTTGTGCAGACTGTATTGCTTCAAAATGCACCAAAATTTCACAGAATATATAAATAATGTCTTACAACACTTTACCATTTGATTTCATAGAATTCTACAATTTGGGAGGGGTAGGAAGGGTGGTATAGGTGCGGGGAGTCACCCACGGGGACATAGGTCCTCGCTCCTAAAATCTGGCTAATATGGAAAGGATAGATTTGTCTGAGATAAAACCACTTTTCTCTGGCTAAAGTCCTAAATTTTGCGTAGATACCAACACCTATATCTTTCATAGCTATCGCTGCCAACATGGAGCTAGCTAGAATATGGTTTGCGTATCCCTTATGATGATGAATATAGTCACAAAGGAGTTCAGAAGTGAACTGAATGAAAAAATCTCAAGAATCAATGGGCAAATTGTGATCTCTTGGCATAAAAATATCTGTAATAAAGGATTATTACATTTTATAGGAAATACTAGATTTTAGTTAATCACTCTATAATGGAGTTGTAGTTATATATAAGAGTCAAAACCAAGAATTTTCGGTGAATAATGAGATCCCTTGTACTTGAGTAAATTAGATATCTAATCACTTAATTGAGTAATATTGTTACTCATTGGACTTGTAGGAAAAGTTATTAGTAAACTCAGGAGATATAAGTTTTTAAAACACACAACGAGTTGTTGAAAAAACGTAAAACAGTTTTTGAATATTGTCAGAATTTGGTCGAATATCCAGATCCAACACAAATGCACACTAGAAAGACTACACTACCTACCTACATACACGGCGATTATTTTCTTGGGACAAATTTGGTTTGTCTTACTCTGAACATGTTAAAGAGGTAACCAAAACGTGCTTACCTGTATTTTTTACATGAACTTCGATGCGGACCTGAGGAAACGAACGTGCAAACGAGGAAAACGTGCTATTGAGGAACGTCCTAACGGGAGTTCACTGTATAGCGTAATTATCACAATTATTCGAGATCCCGAATATCGAATACTTTCTAGTATTTGAGGTATTTGAGTATTCGCGGGTAGTATTCGCACATCTCTACTTTTTATCTGAAAAAATCAGTAACTTAGATAAGGCATCAAAGGGAGTTGTTCTGTATAATTGGAATGGGGGGGGGGGGGAAATATATCTATATATATAAAAATGAATGTGTGTGTGTGTGTGTGTGTGTATGTCCTTTATGCATTACTACACCATTCATCGGATCGCCATGAAACTTTGGGAAGTTGTTGAGTACATTCCCGAAAAGAGGACTACGAAATCGATATTTCAATATCGATACTTTATCGATATAATATCGCTAAAGTATCGATAAATTGATACATTATTGATACAAAATTGAGGTTAAATTATTTAGTTTTTTAAAAGGAATGTATCGCTTCAAGATCGATACTGTATCGAATGTATATAATGTGTTTGTCCTTTATGCATTACTATTCATCGGATCGCCATGAAACTTTGGTAAGTTATTGAGTACGCTCCGCGAAGGTTTCTACAAAATCGATAATTCAATGTCGATACTGTATCGATATAATATCGATAAAATATGGATACATCGATACATTGTTGATACAAAATTGAGGTGAAATTATTTAGGTGTTTTTTATCAAAGTTTTATAAAGTATCATTACAATATCGATACTGTATCGATGCAATATTGATAACTTCATGCATTACCACAATATTCATCCAATTTCCATGAAGCTTTGGTTAGTTGTTTTGTTCACTCCATGAAGGTGTGTACAATATCGAGAATACAATATCGACACTGGAGACGGGATGTGCATCCCATTGAACTTGCAATTCATTGAAACACTCACATGCAACATATTCAAATCATCCGGCATGGGACAAATATTTCAGAAATGCCAACTTATTGCTTGGGATGAATGCACAATGGTGCACAAAGCATCGCTCGAGGCCCTGGATCGATCATTGCAAGATTTCCGTTGAATCCTGAGACCATTTGAGAACGCATTAATATTGCTTGCACGACATTTCAGGCAAACATTACCTGTAATTCCTCGATTGACACTAGCGGATGAAATAAATGCTTGCCTGAAATATTCTACTTTGTGACGACATGTAAAGACGTTAAAATTATATACAAATATGCGTGTCCAGTTGCAAAACAATCGATCAACTGATATATATTGTATACCCATAAGAATTGTGAAATTAAACATACTATAAACGGGCGCTTTCCATTTAACCAGATTGAGCCACAGCAACGCGTGGCCGGGTCAGCTTGTACCTATATAAAAATGAATAGATATTTATTTTTTTGTATTTTTTGTAATAATGTTTTGTGGTACGGCTCTTTTACAACCACTTTTCTGCTGTAGTAACTGTTCCGCTTGAGTCGAATCATGGCACTATTATCGTGTAACCCTCAAAATAAATATTTACAATGCAAAAGTTGAAAGTTTTAAAATTGAATACCATTTCAAACCCCTTAGCTTTTGCCAAAGTAGAAAGTTAAGGAATTGAAGAACATAAAAAAACTTAAATTATGCAATTCAAGAATTCTGAGAAAAATATTCCAAAATGCCTAGACCAAAAATAAAAATATGAAAGGTAGAGATTGTATGCACTGGTGAAAATTATGTAAAAATGCCAAACAAGATGCTCAACATGAATCAAACAGACTGCAAAGTCTACATTTTTTTGAAATAGCAAAAGAAAGAGTGAAGACTCATTATAGAAAATCGTATTTTTGGAGCAAAATGTAGGTATGCCAGAAGTTAATGCTATAAATGAAGAACAATGTGAAAAATATCCAGAGCCAACAGAGGTATACATGATTCAGATTTTGTTATGAACTGCTTTCATGAAAGTTAACATCAAGCTACATGGTTTAGTGAAAAATGAAAGTTGTTTTCCAAACTATTGTCATGCACTTGCGTCACCACTTGTACATGCATGCAATTTCTTGCTTATTCTGGAATGCAATTCATCAAAATACATGCAATATGTGTTACAATGGTAATTGATCTTTTTTAATATTCATCATTATGCATATGTATCCAAGGTTTCACAAAGGGTCCCCAGATGCCATTGATTATATAATGAACAGGCTGTAGACTTACATCTCTATAAAACCCTGCAAGCCACCGCAAGCACCTGCAAGCCGAACCCTTGCTTCGGTATGTATAATATTGGACCTGTTGTCTTTTTGAAAGCCATTTGAATATTTTGTTTCCAAAGCTTAGCATTTTATTTTTCTACTGAAGATGTAACCTGCCTTTTCTGACGCCCATCTTAAGAGAAATTCGTATATGGTATGTAATCAAAATAGTGGATCCATCCACGTAAAGTGGACAGTCCGCACATGTTTACAGCAACCTGTTCATATTGTCAGAACCTCCTGGTATGCTAGATCCACGATTGTGTGCCATTCATTACTTATATAGATCTTTCATTGAATCTTCCTTTCATAATTCAGTATTGTACTGCCTTATCCTTTCTATAGTTTTTCTGTACCTTATCTATATTTTAGCTTTAAGAAGAATCGATCACTTCCTATTTCTGCAGCTCAAGTACTCTTGCATCATCTGTTTTTAAGTATTTGTCTAAGGAGCATGCAATTATTGTGATTTTTTTCTGGTTGCAAAAATAATAACAACAATGCATTTAATTGTCCCAAGATTTGTTGTATATGTACACACAAATATAGGTCATGTCATGAAAGAGTAAATTATAAATATTTTCGTTCCACATATTCATTTACAGAGTCAAACAGTTTTTCTTTTAGTAAAGATATTAACTTTTTAATTCCTTTTATTAAATTAATTAAAATTAATACATTTTATTTATTGATTGGTTATTATTTATTAATTAAATTAAATTTAGTTCTTTTGATTTATCATTAGTATCAGCAGTTCTAAGGTTATCGAAGGATTTTAGTGCATCGATTTCATCATTTGATGATATATTTTCTTTGGGGTCTAAAATGTCAACCGGTCATGATGAGGTGGATGAGTTTTATTTATGAAAAATACAGTTGCATCTTATTTTGCTTGTATAGCAGAGGGATATCATTACCAACGCAATGGTTTTGGTGTTTAGTTGGGTGGTGGAGGTTTGCACTAAACGTTACATGCCCACACAAACAGTCGAGCTTGTAATAAATATTCATCAATGGGGTGGGTGCATGTTATATGCTTAAAATGCAACTCTCCAGTTCCTAAAAGTGTGGTAGCTTATGAGAAATGCTGGCATGTGCTAATAGAAAGCTATTTATTGAAATGTCACAAACAAGAGTGTCTTGCAATATATCCCAATGGTTTCGACTGGCATATCCATCCAGATGTCATTTGGAGCTTAAAAAGAAACAAATTGTATCCTATGCGCTTTAAAGTCTATCTCACTTTACCCTGAATACCCTAAGGCAATGTAAACCAATTGTATGCCTCCTGGCAGTCTGCAAAATTTGTCAATTGATATCAAAAATTAATTCAGTTTTGAAATTGCTTGAGGGGCTCTGCGAATATTTTGTAGAATATGGTGGTTAGGTACAATTAAGTATTATTTATTCAGAGATACTTTGCTTTATATATAAGAAACTTTTGGGATATTTTAATGAAATTCGTGAAACGACTTTTGTCCGTATAAATCGTGTGGTACATCATTTTCGAAGTAAGAGCATCGCTGTAATATCCCCCACTACCATCTCTCTCCCTTTTACCTCCATCTGTAATCCCTTTTACCTCCATCTGTAATCCCTTTTATACGCATGCAAATGCTCTTCCACTTGGCATCCATTCTGATGATTATACGGAGAGTGGATCGAAGCCACCTCGATCCATGTCAGGGAAATAGGGCTCTCGTGAAAGGAACGCGGTATCGATCCCTTATTTTACTATCCGGTCCGTTGGTCGCTGGTTAACGGTCGCGGGGTCGACGACACGGGCCGCAGCCGGCGTCTCAACTCATCGCCGAGAAAAGGATTGGCCTCCTTTTCTCTAGATTCTCTTCCCGGGAATCCTTAACCTGGGTCATTCCTAGAGAAATTACTTGAGAGTTTTGACGTATTTTTAAATAGCATGTGGGGCCCTAGGAGTCCTATAGGAGAACCTAGTGCAGAAGTACGTCAAACCAAGCGTAGGCCCATTGAACTACGATTGACAATGATGATGATGATAACTACAACGCCATCCTCATCTCTTGTTCAATTTCCTGCCCGACGCACCATTAGATTCACTCTTATTTCTTCACAACATTTACTTGTGGCTGCATCTTCATTAATCAGCTATCCTAAGATTAGTTCGATGCAGCCCTGCGCTCGGTTCTCCTATCAGGTAACCTCTCAATAGTGATATAATTCTTCTCTTTTACATTCTTCGCTGCTTGCTCCATATATTTCCCGCGTGGTCTTCCGTTGCTTTTCTTCCCTTTCCCTCGACTATTGTTTCCATCAGACCCTCTTGCCTCGAGATAAGGCCGATTACATTGTTCCGTAGTCTTTTTACAGTTTACAAAATACTTCAGAACTCAAAATATTAATTTTTCGATTTCGGGAAAATTGTAGACCTTGATAATTTGTATATATTTTTGTTGATTGTTGACAAACAATGCGTTACTCGAAGGTGCGTTCACACTAATCACCGTCATCAGTCAACAACTCTAAAGCCCACTTTACACGGTACAATTTTTTGTGCAATTTCTTGTACAAACGCTTGTATAAACTGAACGAAATTGTATGCTTGTCTGAATGGAATGAGAACAGGTTCTATTTTCCGTGCATTCATTCAGACATTCTCACCATCGTTCACACAGTTTGCAGCTTTACACAGTACAATTTCCTCATGCAAGCGTTTGTACAAGAAAGTGTAGGTATCGTGTAAAGCGGCCTTAAGATTGGTTTGACGCAGCCCTCCACTTGATTCTTCTATCGGTATACCTAATCGTATTGAGATAATTCTTCTCTTTTACATCCTTCACAACTTGTTCCATATATCTCATTCGAGGCCTGCCTTTTCTAATCTTCCCGTTCCCTTTTCCCTCGACGATTGTCTTCATCAGGCCATCGTGTCTTAAGATGTGGCCTATTAAGTTGTCCCGTCTTCTTTTTATTGTTTTCAGTAGACATCTCTTTTCTCCCACTCTTCTTAGAACTTCATTTGTCACTCGGTCGATCCATTTTATCTTCATCATTCGTCGATAGCACCATATTTCGAATGCTTCCACCCTTTTCTTCTCCGCTGCTGTCATCGTCCGTTCTTCGCTGCCACATAGTAGCATGCACATAAATTCTCATCATTTTTGAAAATATATTACAGTTTCTGAAATTACTTTTGATTAATTGAGAGGAAAGACTCTCTCATCTCAAAATTCTGTCCTCCCTCGTGCTAGACATTTTGAATGCTCTGCGATGAGATACGTTGAGTAAGTGAAGGTGAGATCCAATGCAATATCAGTGTGTTCACTCGCGTGCTGCACAGAAAATAGCTAATGAAGGACTCAAGGAAAGGAGTTAATTAAAATAGCGAGGGAAGTTCGCCAGGGTGTGGTTAAGTTTTTGAGATTGAGTAGAGGTACGTGGTGGAGAGTCAGTAAAACACGCGGGTTGTATGATACACAACTTTCTAGATCACACGATTAGAAGTCACGGGCTCAATTAAAGGAATGGGAGGTGATTCTTCCGCAGAAAACGAAGGAAATATGAAGAAACCAAGGTAACGGTTATCCAACTGGTCTTTAGGACGCATTGAGGTGAAGAACTTCTCAGGGAGACCAACGTAGAGAGTCATACTGCGACTTAACCTACAAATCAGTGATTTCTACGTGTTTATGTACAGAGATTATCAATGCCATCATTCGGTATTTCTTGAGAGCCTACTTTTCCTCATGGAATTATAGTGAATGAACTGTACATAATTGATATTTTTGTCTACAGCACGTGAAGCTAGAAAATGAACGATTATTTCAAGTCGTTAATGGCTTCCATCGAAAAATTGTTGATACTAGTCAATTTCTCATCAAATGGCCGACCAAAATTGACGATCAACTTTAAGCCACCGAATAAATAAACAACGCTTTGAGAGTTTTTCCTCACTGAAGTTAACGCAGAATCATTATGAGCCAACCTTTAAGTAGTTGTTTTCATTTCCAAAAATCTCACTTCACTACGTTCAATCCTGCGTTCGATGATGGCGAATTTCAATTGCAGTTGACTTATTAAAAAAAAACCTAAAAAAATACAAATGGCGTGTCAGGACGCAACTACCTCATTGTGTTTGTAGATAGATTAATTATTATTTTTTATGACAGCGAGGAATAATGGCCATTCCTCATTTTTGATCGTGCTGAATGAAGTAAACAGGACGGAGCTGACGACTGTTTGATAATGAATAAGTGTTTTCTAGCTTTGAACTTTCGTCGGTAGGAGGTCAATGAAAGTTTTCTCGCTGATGGAAGTAGAGGCAAAGTAGAAGTAGTGGTAGCAAATGAACTTCATTTGCGTCAAGTGAATTATTTTTAACGGCTTTCTTCAAAATCAACGAGCACTGTAGACCAATTTTTTCGAGTGAGTGAACAGATATCGGGGATGGCAAATGTTCCCAAATTAACGGTTGTCAATATTATCTTCACCGAGGTCTGGCTGAAGCGGAATTACTTCTTCTGATGAGATACCATTGCCAACCTACGGGCAAAGTTGCGCTATGTATCACCACATAAAAAAGTCTATGAATTATAGTCAACACCTCGATTTTTTTAAAAATACCGCAGGAACATGATTAATAACAGATAAAGAAGATGGTATTATAGGTAAATGTTTCATGTTATGTCTTTCTTTCATGTGCAGAAATAAAATTATTTGCGTTCTGTTGCGACATTGTATTCAAAGAAATTGATGGAGTGGTATCTCTCTCTCTCTCATAGTTGTAGTATCTGACCGTTTTGTTAACATCATAAAAAAATATCCCTAACCTTAATCTCCTTATTAATTGTCAAACCTTTGTCAAAAGCATCGAATTGCGATGGAGCGTCGTATTCCGTTGTGGTGGAACTAGTTATGTAAATTGAAGCTCATTTTAATGACTAGTTATTCCTCTGCTGCTTCCATGGGTGAACGGAGGAGATAAAATATGATTGCGACGGGCGATGATTACTGTTAGCGTCAATCACGGCGGGTGAAGGTGGCGTATGGCTTGTTTTCGGGGAATGTTGTTCATAAGCCTCACCTTTTAGACTCAAACTGTCACATTCCTTAGCTAATGACAGGCTCTTGACATATTTTTACCTTTTCATGACGTGGAAAATCTTTTTATTTACTTTCTTCAACTGACATTGACTTGATATTTTGTGCTGGGTTATTTTCACCTTGTTTTCATTAGTTCGCTATCACTAAATTAACGAATATTGGGAGTGTATTAAATTTCTAGAGCGAAATACTTTTATTACGAATTGGAAAATATGTAAGGGAAGGGAAGGAGGAACATGCTTGAAGTAGGACGATTGATTTAAACGGATTCTCCCGTGTGATGCAAGTAAGTCCAAACTCGGGAAGGCTAGCGCCAACCTATTTCAGTGGCACGGGATCGATTAGATTCGCTTATGAAGAGCCGCGCTAAGGTCGTAACGTTATTTACTTTTATTTATCTCTTGGCCCCAAAAGCTCAATTTATGCTTTTATTTCTTCGTCGAGAGAGGAGCTTGGTTACACGACTCGGCTCATTCATAACTCTATGAATGTGAAGTTTATTACCTAAAATATGCTTGGCGAAAATTTCACTGAAGAATTAAGTTTTGTTACAAAGATAGTACACTTTGAAAATTGTACCTTTTCGGCAGCTTAAAAACATGACGTTATGGCATGACGTCACTGCACGGTATCACTATTGTCGTTGTTTATCTGTTTATTTGTGGAGGTAAGCTGTTAAATGAATACTTGGCAAAAACGTATATATTTATCTCATTGTTTTAATGAAATTAACGATTGCATTTTGATTTTTTATATAAGTAGTATGGATGGTAACGAGCATATAGTTCATAAATTATATAATGCCCCTATAGTGCCCAAGAATTTCGGCTACGTTTATGTAATGGTTCGTTTTTTTAGAAGAACGCCGCCGTAATGGAGTCAACCAAAGGAAATTGTCGGAATGTGCTTTTTTCAGTCATCGTTTCGTTCGAGAAGCGGCTAAAAACCTCAAAACAATATATTCGCTTCGTTGTCTTTTAAACATAAATGTCCGTCTCCGTAGCAATATGGAAACTATACCGTGCAGTGACGTCAGAAGGCGTTTCAGGTCACGTGACTTTCGTCAATTTTCGGGAACATTTTAATAGCATTTAATTACCTTTGTTTTTGGCATAGAAAATTTTGGCTTATGTATTAAAATTGGTGAGAAAATTTCGCATCGAGTACATCATTAATCTTCTAGAAACAAATTTCATGCATATTCCCCATTGCATGCAACTAAGCAACGGCTCTCGTTTTCAGCGTTGGACTGATGTGTCCACTCTGCTCTGACCTTTCTGGACGATCTTGCGACAGAGAGTGGCGTTGAGGTGGTCCAGGTGCTCATGCTTCGGCTTCAAGTTGCAGTCGACTTCTCCGATGGAGAAAGAGTCGAACGGGTCCCCGCAGCGAGGGTCGTACTCGGAGTTGCACTGGTAGCATTTTATTGAAAGTCCTGGAAGAAAAAGGAAGAAAACATTACAATATCTTATAGATGATCACAAAACATTATTTGAAAATTGAAGTTATCGGTTATGCCATCGTATCGTCCGTTTCGTATGAGCATAATGAAAAACAATCATTTAACTTTACAAATTCTGAAGATTCAGGCAATATGGAGTGGAAGCGAAACATGATAACACAGAATGAAAAAACACGAGCCAAATCCACAAAAATAAACTTAACTACGACCCGGGTTTCACTGTATTACAGCATCGCCGGGTAGCGTATATCAAAGATGCACCTACATATATATGAAATAACCGAAATTGGGGAAGGGAGGGAGGAAAGGGGAGGAGCGTGGGAGTGGACGGTTATTGGTGGTCAACAGAAGTGACCAGTGTGGGGGGAAAAGAAGGAAGTGTGGCAGGAGTGGGTAACAGGGGGTGAGGTGTTTACCAATGAGTGGTCAATATAAAAAACAAAAGTCTCGAAAGGTTCCTTTGAAGACAAGACCTTCCCTAGAAGTTGGTTGCAGGGTCGTAGTAAAGTTCATTTTTGTGGATTTGGCTCGTGTTTTTTTCTTTCTGTGTTATCACTTAACTTTAATTCGGTTTTAATTTAATTAAGCTAAGCATAAGAAGCTAGTATAATAACAATCGACATTATTCTTTGGGAAGCTTTTATTTGTCTTCTTAGAGGGAAAATTGTGGTTAAATTCATGGACATTGCATTTCATGTATGAAATTTCATGTCGCTTCTAGCTTGGATGCTCAGATAACGTTACATGGCAAAGGTTCATGAGGAGTCGAGCGAGGGAAATAATTTTTCACGCTTCAGATAAATCAGGTTACCTGACAATTCAGCAAAACTTACTCGAAGGACGAAAGATTCCGCGACAAATCGCAACCATTCATTACATAATATTGATTTTCTCCAATATCGCCATTCGCCAGCGAGACCGACCGACGAAAAGAACACTGTCGCTAGCTGGAAATCGTAGTGACGACTCCACCATCTTTAGGTGATGGAATAACCGCTGGTCCATTTTTCGATCACCCATGAAAACCCCTATTTCAGGCAAAACTGTTTAACCTAAGGCATCGAGCGAGTCCATTTGAGAGTGTGGCTTCCAAAGTGGCGCATTCCGTGAGAGGAGTCGATGCTCAGTTTTTCGTGCCAAAGGGAAACCATACGAGTGGTCCCCGCATTCGTGTTCGAGGGCCCGTAAGCCAATTGAGCCTCGGAAACCCGTGGCAGTCTTCAGCGAGTTCCGCTGGGAGGCATCGGAGAGTGAGATGCAGCGAAGCCAACCCGCTGGTTGCAGCGCATAGAAGGGAGTGAAACGGGCATGTCAAGCATAGGGGTGACCGGGGAAGAGTAATGAAGATCGACTGGAGGACGCTTGGGTTATGGCAGGTTGCGAATCCGACTCTCAGAGGTAATTGGAAGGCACCTCGAACTGTGTTTAGCATTGTTTGTTGGACATTTCTTTTTCATGGGCATATCTGGAGAATTCTACATACTATATGGCAGCGAAGCATGGACAATAACAGCAGCAGAGAAGTCCAGGCTGGAAGCATTTGAAGTGTGGTGCTACCGAAGAATGATGAAGATAAAATGGATCGATCGAGTGACAAATGGAGAAGTGTTAAGAAGAGTGGGAGAGAAGAGATGTCTACTGAAAACCTTAAAAAGAAGACGGGACAACTTAATGGGCCACATCTTGAGACACGATGGCCTGATGAAGACAATCGTCGAAGGAAAATTGAATGGGAAGAATGGAAAAGGCAGGCCTCGTATGATTTACATAGAACAGGAAGTGAAGGATGTGAAATAGAGGAGTTATTTAAATATGAAGAGGTTGGCCGATAGAAGAGTCGAGTGGAGGGCTGCGTCAATCCAATCCTAGGATTGTTGACCCATGATGATGATGACCACCTCCTACATTCCCTCTAGTCTTAAGAGAGTACACGAGAGTAAAGAAAAGGTCAGGGAAGATGTTCACGAATGTGACGAACCAGGACTGTAACAGGGAGAAGGGAGATGAGAAGTCACAGACGCAGCAGTGCGTACATTTAGCGTGAATGCTCACGGGGGACATCAGTGAAGATGGGGAGCAATTGGTGGAATATCCTTCGTTGTGCCACGACTCACGGTTTGCCCGTTCGACTTTTTCGCGGATGAAAGGGTGGGAAATGACGTGACATAAAGATGCACGCAACTTTCGTGAACGAACCTTGACAATCTTGCTTCTCAGAGCAAGGGCTTTCCTATAGCTTCGCCTCGTCCTTCCTCACTTCGCCTCTCCTCTTAATGCCCACACCAAACAATCAACAACACTTTCATGATTTTTGATTTCGACATCCGAAGGCTCTGCATTTCTTTCGGGATTTCTCCGCTGTATGTTGGATTCACTTGACAACAGTTTCGTCGGCATTCCAGCTGGCTTCTTCAGGTCAACGTCGGTCAAGGTTGGCGTCAACGAACATTCAACATCCGATTTCTGATTTGTGGTTCAGCTCCATCCATGCTTAGATATTCTTTTTCTTGAACATTTTGATGGAGAATGAGGCATTTCCCGTCAAGCATAAGTAACCAATATTCTAAAATCTCGGATTCGAAGTTTAAAAAAAGATAAAACGGTCGAAATGCCAAAACACCTTATGAAGGAAAAATATGTGCGTTACCTAACGAATCCAACAAGAATTCAGGCCTGTATAGAAAGATGTAATCATCAGTCATAGAATCGATAATCAATCCATCCATCATAGCAGACTATCAAATGCTTAACTAGTTTTCATTGTCCTCTAAATTATGCTGAATCGTATAACTTTCGGAATACTCTGTGAAGAATTCAGTTTTTGTTTTTTAACTTGACATTTATTTTTTTATGAATAAAGAATTTTCTTCTAAAGAGACCCGACTATAATGGATAAACGTTTAAAAATAAACAAGGAAATTTTTTTAAAAGCCTTTGCTTACTTTTTACATTGTTTTAAGATGCTCTTTGCCACTTAACAACAATGTAGAGCTTTATAAAAAATAAAAAAGTTGAAAGAAAATGTCATGTAATTTCGTATAAAGTATTTTGCGTAATAGCATGAAAAAGGAATATTAAGAACAGTTAGGGTGCACGGAGTTCTTCAGGGTTGCCCGTTGACCCCAGGGCAATTTAATTCTCATGCGGAGGAAAAGGCGAAAGTGGATTTTGATGTGGGCGTAAAAGGGTAATGACAAAATCGGTCTGGTTGGTCATTAGCAAGCGTTAATAAGTAAGTCAACCAAATGATTGAAATCGCTGTCAGAGAAATCAAATCCTGTGTGCTAGGTTTAGGAAAAAGGTTAATATCAAGAAAACTATATACAGTGAGACTCAAAGAAAAATGAGACTCTTAAAGAAAAATAAGTTAAAACTGTGCTTCAAGAGGATTTTCGTCCGCTAGACATGATGAAACAGGTTTATTTCTTAGCCATTTTCATTTTCGCTATTGTTTCAGTTACAACCATATGTAGAGCTGATCTTAGAGTTAAGCTTAAAAGATGCGCGTGGGAAAAGCGCGCGAAGGAGGAGGAGGAGAGCGTGGTCAGCGGACTCTGTGAGACATCGAAGGTGGATGTGGACGACGGGAAAGAATATAAGTATTAATTTGCACAATGTGAAGGGGAATAGGAAATTTGTTGAAACGAAAAGAGATAAATCACAGAATATAAGCCGTTTGAGAAATTCTAAGCATAACGTGAAAACTCCTTAAAAGCCTTCCCCTAACGGTAGAAAAAAAATCACATAAAAATCCTGATTTAGAGGAGTCAGTTGTGCGGCAGGCGTGATGGCGGGTGACTGCGCCTGGAGTGGCCAGCAACCCGCAAACTCTCTTTCGTAATGCAGCGAAGTATACACTCCAAGGAGTGGAAAAACTCTTATACACGTAGAATATGTTTAAATATTAGTTTTCACTGCGTCAGTACACGCTATACTTTGGGTACCGCATAAAAGTAAACGGCTTTAACGTAGACTTGCCCAAACATATTTGACGACCGATTTCATGCTCTTATCGGGATACAAATGAACCAAGCGTCCCTTGTCGAGCGATGAAACAGTTAACCCCAACAGGAATGGGTAGACCCCGGGAGAAGGGTATTTGCCATTAGAATAGACGCCCACTTCACTGCCTTCCTTTTTAATGAAGATCATTCAATTTTAATGCTTGAGCTTCTTCGTGTGGAACTTATCACAACCCGTCCTTATTTGAATTTGTGGATTTGAATTTATGCGTCAGGCATGACCGTTTCTGTCCGCTGACGTACTGTGGTCAATTTCCTCGGCAAGAAGCTTTCTCATTTCGTGCCGATCAGATCGACTAACAGTTGGTTATTGGCTGTTGCTTACCTTCCTTCTTCAACATTTGGCAACATAGCTGTGGAAATATTGTCGTTGTCTTCCCAGAAAATTTCACGATTGTATTTTGAGATGTGTTACTATCAGTATTTACTATTTTAAGTTATCGTTGATTTTCTTAAGAGTGCAGTCGGTTAGATTGAGATGGCTCACGTAAAGACAGCAAATATTTATTTCATTCTTTAAGTTTTATTCGAAGAGCAATTTGAATGACCCTCCATTTCAGCAAATATCTCACACAGCTCTCGCTGCCGAACAGTTGGCTACGAGCGATAAAAACTTTTGCACCGCAAACCACAGAAATGGAAAGCAGTTTCGAGGCATAAACTATTCGATAAAACGCAAGATTACGAAAAAATGGCAGGTTTCCAAAAATTATTGTCATGTTTAGATGCAAATCCGCGCGTCGTTGTTATTCAGAGTGTGGTGGCTGGCTGAACCTTTCGTCTATTCTCGGAAAGTGTATTTTTTCCCGAGGACTGCGGCTGAATGGCTAAAATTCACGCCACATCCGCCAACACTAGCGAGAGTTGTGACCTTTTCAAATTTTGAATAAATTTTACCGCCTGCGGAGGTAGTAAAGAGTACCACATTAACTTACGTGAAAGTTTAATTGTTTATCAATAATCAGATCTGAAGTTTGACCCAGTCGAAGATTTTTCAGTCAATCTTCCAATTTTTGTTCTTGCCGTTTAAATGTACGAAAGCCAACAAATGAGGAAGGTAAACCATTTATTGCGAGTTACTGTACACTTGTTAACGTGGATCCTGCCAGGGAGGTGATTAAATGAATCGGCATTAGGACAATTTTCTCACGTGGGGGTGCACAACAAGGATAAGTGCACTCTTAATTTGTAGTATTTGCTCATTGTTATGCGTCTTTTAATGCTACAGTTATAGCCACCAGTGATTAGCTAGCAAAGAGGTCCAGCTACTAACAGGAGGCTCAACATAATGCTGAAACGCATGCGGAGTCTAGGACATTCGTCAAACTGACTGGTCTCCAACTCAACTACGCAGAAATATCATTTATCTCCAAAGGAATGAATTTTGCTTTCGCCCCGTAGATAATTCCCAAGGAAGAAATATCCGCAGGCGTCGAGGTAACCACGTGAATGCTACCAACGCCCTTTAAGAAGGACATTTTAATTCGATCTGCCGGCGAGGTACTGTCATATCGTGGACAGAGCAGACTGCGATACAAAAATCAGTGGAATCCCGACAGAGCTTTCCAGCAAAAAGCTACGCTCCAACTCCGACAGCCCAGTTTGGACGACAGGGGAGAGAAACGATCAGGAATTCATCAATTCCGTGCGGAAAGTGAGCTCCTCCACCACGTGTCGAATCCTCCACAACTCTACAAGGTGCTTCCCAAGGTGCATTGGCACCGACCAATTGTCATCATCACAGACGCACCTATAAACGTACTTCCAAGATACCAGGCACAAGTCCCATCTTTCTACTCCGGTAGGGCATCACACGTGAAGAACACCGAGCATTTTGCTAAAATCATCAAGGGGATAAATCTGGAGAAAGAACACATAGATAGGATGGATCAAAGTCGGATGCAGCTTGCTCGTGCGCGGTTACCTCGTCCCATCACGGTGTAGTCCAGTCCAGGCACAATGCGCTGTGTAGCGTATACACAGCGGAGCTGCTGGCCCTTAAGATGGCGCTCGATGGAATTGGGGGGTTATTCGGGGTCTTTAGCCATTTGCACGGACTCGATGAGCGCGCTGCAATCCATTTCCATCTTTTCTTCACCACACCCTATTTTCCAGCGAATACATTATCTATCTTGTTATCTTTTAATAGATAGGGAATCAAAGTTATTTTTCTCTGGGTCCCTGGACATATGGGTATTGCCGGAAATGGGAAGGCGGATGCAGCTGCAAGAGAAGCTCTAAATATCCCTGAGCCGACGACGACGCTAGTATCCTATCAGGATCTGCAAGCCTCTCTCCGTAAAATAGTCCTAGACCAGTGGAGTGCACTTTGGAGGGATGTCCCAAACAATAAGTTACGGACAATTAAACGGGTAACGTCAGGGTGGCCCACTTCCATCAGGGGTGGTCGCAGAGAGGAAGTGGTCATCACACGATTAACAATCGAGCATTGCGCCCTGACCTCTTCACAGAAGAGAAAATTCCTCCTCGATGTGATGACTGTGACTGTCCTCTCAGTGTGCGACATATCCTGACGGAATTGTGACAAATACCAGGACACACGTAACAGGCTAGGCATCAGCGGCGACCTAGAACACGTTCTAGGCAACGATGCTGATCGCCTATGCCAAGTCATTACTTTTTTAAAAGTAACTAAATTAATAAATAAAATGTAATATGTTTTCATATATTTGGACCATTTATACTGCCACTGCTTTTTACTGTATATTTCTGAATATTTATTGATATAAATTCGATTGTGCGTGATGCGAAATGACCATAGTTGTCGACGTACCCTATAAATCCAAATCTACCTACCTAAGAACACATAGGTTAGGTTTCGTTGTATTTGTTGTGGTTTTTGACATGGTGTCTCTTTTCACCAGTATTCCCATTATGGATGTAGTTAACATTACTTGGACCAAAGAAGACCTTCCCAAGTACTGCCCGGAAGTGGTGGAGTTTTGTCAGAGAAAATCGAATTTATATTGAGAGGGAGAGTTCTATGAACAAACTGAGTTCTACGCTCTCACCATTGCTACTAACAGAATCCTTTGACCGCCCTGTTGAGTACCTCGCAAGCGAACGGTGGCATTCGTCCTCGTTAGCTGTGCAGTCCGATCGGTAGATATTTCTGCGAAAGGTGGAAGTACACATCATGTGGTTAACGACCCCACTCCTCAATGGAAAGGGCCGTTACGTTGTTCGTAGGGAAACACCGAGAGTATTTGGGTGACGGAACAAGGCTCGAGGAACCAGAGAATGAGGTTAAGAAAAGCTTTCGGCGCCCAGCAAAGATCATAAAACATGTCGGAGAAAGAAAGCTAAGCAGGTAAAAAGGCGTGGAAAAATATTCGAAAGCGACATGTAAGGAAAGGCTGCTATTGAGGCAGAAGTGACTTTTCGTGCTCGTCGAAACTCGATAACGTAGTCCAACGAGTAAATTGGAAAAGTAGCTGCTAATAACCGCTACGAGGTATTGACATATCTGTAGAATTTACAGCTACGCCAGAGAAACTGTAGCGACTGTACAGATACTGAAAAAAGTAGTTGCCACCCATCCGTCTTTATCGCAACATTGCAGCATGCACTTTGCAGTCACGTTATGCACATTCACCATCAGTCTAAGACAGAAGGATTGTCTTACCCTTTGGCTCTTTGTTTTTTTACTCAGTTGTCTTTTTGACATAAAAAACATTTTTCTCTCAGTGGGCAATTAGAGAGTCAGCCATGGGAGCTTATTTTATAGACAAATCTTGAGTTGTATATCAATCTTTCGCTTGATAATATTTCAGGGTTTATAGGAACCTGGAAATCCTGGAAAAGTCAGGGAATTTAACGTGTGGTCAGGGAAAAATCACAAAATGTTTAAATTTATCACCTGAAAATGCCAAGAGATCAAAAACTGCACATAGGAGTGGAGGAGGAGAGTGAAGGAGGGGACGGCTGGCCTCAGGCCGGCTTCGCTGTGGAGGAGGCAGCCCAGGGGGCCTATTCTGGTTCTTTCTGGCTATAGCCTGCATGATTTGGTGAATAGATTGGCGAAAGGTGTGCGTATTCATATTTTCATTTTCATTTGCTAGCGATTTCACCAGGAATGCTTCGCTTTGTCCCTCTGGCGAGGAAAAAGTTATTCTCAGTCAAATTTGAAGTCACTTAGCCAAATTTGTAGAAGGATGTGAGGAAGAAAAAATGAAGATTGATTCAAAGAGCTACTTTAACATGACATCAGGTTTGAAGGAAAAGCCATGTTAGCCTTCTTTGCATATATTTTTCTGCAATTAAAACCCTTTCTGAAGGCATATCAATGTAAGTAATGATAATTTTTATTTTGTTGACTTAAAGTTGTTGATCTCTTATTACTGGAAGTTCATATGATTAATATGATAATAAACCTACAATTTTTCATAAGCTTAGACTTCTTTGCTTCCTCACTACCACTTTTATCTCTATAAATGACCGAAATCTTGGAGTCTTCAGGCGCTCAAAAGTCAGGGAAAATCACTAATAATGGTCTGTAAATCCTGGAAAAGTCAGGAAAAATGAAAATGAAAAACTCCTATAAACCCTGTATTTATAGAATCAGTGTTTAAGTCTCATTTATCTTTTTTCATAGTTAAATTGTTCTTAAAAATACTTAAGCAAATACCCTTCTCTATATACCTTTACTGTCAAAAATTATCCATTCATCAATTATATTTGGAAAACCCATGAATATAACCCTAATTGTGGTATTGTTAACGTCTGATTGGAAATTATGGAGATAGAGCTTGATGAGGAAATGCTTCCGGCAGAAAGATATTCTCGCTATGATCGCGGGCAAACCTTTGTTGTTTATTTTATTGGATAGAGAAATCCCCAGAATTAATGTAAGATTAATTTCAGCGGTTCGGTAATTCATCCCAGGGGGAGGTGTTCCAAAAGGGAGCGGGTTCGAATCCCACTCCGGGAAAAGACGTTTTGTTTGTGTTCAGATCTTTTTGAAGCCACTAAAATTCCTACAATCACTAGGTATCAACCTTCATAGTGCCGTTGGTCGCAGTTCAAGGACAACGCAAAGAGTTGTTGTCGGCAGAGGCGCCAAACGGTCGCAGCAGGTCGGCAATCCTCGGGAGCGGTGCGCCACCCTAGGAGATAGATCGCCGTCGTGGCGAAGGGACAAATGACGTTCGAGGAGCGCGCCGATTTTTCAGCAGCGGAGAGGGAATGCAGTCGGGGCCGCATGTCACGCTGATCGGCCATCTTGCGGCGGCGAGACTCGAAATAGACCCGGAGGTGAGCCGCCGGAACATGCAAGCGAGGGTTCCTCTCAGAGAACACCCTTCCGCCCCACCTCCCCGCTGCAGGCGCGCCCCTTTGATCCCACACCCCTTTCCGTCGAACCCTGCCCCGTCGGTGCTGCATCCTATATCGGGAATTTCGACCTGGTGCTGCAGATGCACTGGACTCCAAAGGAGGTGAAGATGCGAGTCCAGTTCTCTCGAGACGTCTGCGCGTAAAAGCTCGACATAATCTATGGTTTTACAGATAACCTTTTGTTACAATGGTTTTTAATTAATAACAGCGTTAAATTATGAGGTTATTTGGATGGATGAGGTCATAGGATTTTTAGCCTCGAAAAAAGGGTCCAGAGAACCCAGCGTGGGAATTTGTCCTTTGTAAACGGAAGGTCCCTGAAGGGGAGAACTGCGATTTAACATCCAATCCAACATATTAAAGTGCCTCTCATGCACCACTCAAATAATTCCTCTGCTGGAGAACCCTCAGGTGGGACTTGAATCCGAGCTCTCAGGAGAGCAGGCCAGTTCTCCAGCTACCTGATTCGATCTTGAATAACATTAAATATTATTTTTAAAATCGATTAATACGATTTTCACTTAAATCAGCGTCTAATGTTATTGAATCATAACATTTGTTATAAGGGAGAGACAAATGAAGAGCGTATTTCGTGAGGAAAGAAAAGTAACTTAAGGAAGTAGGAAGAGGCGGCGAAATTTTATCCATGGAGTTCAGGAAGAGCTAGAGGAGGGTGATAAAGGAAGAGCAGAAAATTCAGAGCAGAAGAGAGAAAAATAGGTTTGAAGTTGGTCAAGAGGACGATCACCAAGCATTGTGTTCACGAGCATTGTGTTCGACGTCTGTCTGATTGGTGAGGGTGGAACTCACGAAGCACGGATCACACCAAGAGCGCGTTTATTTCACAGATCAGAGTAGGGTTGGGGATATCTGTGACGCCTCTTGTCTCCCAGGAATCTCGCTCGGAAAATCACACAACATGGATTTTGCCGGAGATGAACACAGAGGCGAGAACACCCGGCGAGAAGCGCCTTAGGCTACCACCTCGGTCCGAAGTGAAGCTAAGACGAGAGGCTCCGAAGATATGGAAATGCTCATTATGATGTATTAATTAAGCCTTCTGGAAACCCTCTAGACTCCTTCAGGTCCATTGTGCCACCCCACATATTCACTTGCCCGCCACTCGTAGACAGGGGACAAGAGTACCGCGGCAGAACTATATGGACGAGGGTCACCCATCCAGCCTCCTTCCGGGCCCAACGTTGCTTAACTTCGGTGATCTGACGGGAACCGGTGTGCCAACGTGGTAGCGTGCCCTTGTCTCCATTCCGATGTCTTAGTCCCGTACATTTCCGTACTTTCTGGTACTCAAAAGCTTCAATGAAAGATATGGAGCTTCGAAAACAATTAGCTTTTCTGTAAACTTCGATGTCCTGAGGAATATTGGGGGCGCGAAGGAGAAATTATCGGGAACCGGTGCCTGACGTGAATCGCATTTCCTCTCAAGCGATTGGACGACCCTCTCTGGAACTTCCCTCCGTCCATTCCAGTTCTCTGAATGACAAGTGGAATCCGGTGCCCCCAGCTGGCAAGGTCAGGGCACTATAGAGGCCTCCTCCTTCGAATACAGTCGCCACTCTCCTGCCCATAAAGAATTGGTACCCGTGACTTGGGTCACCGAGTGTCACGCAGTCAATGCACCTCGCGTAAGTGTCTGGGCCGCGCAGGTGGACCATGTCATGTCTCGCGCGAGTTGCTGGCGCGCATTCACTTTCACCTCGCCTGCATTATGCATGATACCCCAATTAAGACTGAAAAACGTTGTGAATTCCACAATTTTATTAAAAGAACGACCGATTTCAGCTGTCAAGCCTTCCTCAGGTACATTCTCCGTGTACCTGAGGATTGCTTGACAACCGAAACTGGTCGTTCTTTTAATAAAATTGTGGAATTCACAACGTTTTTCATCGTCATTATGGAATCCTTCCACCACGTGAAAGCTCCAAATTTCAATCCAATTAAGACTCATTATCAGTCAACGATCATGAGATTGGTTTGGCGCAGCCCTCCACTCGATTCCCATATCAGCTTATCTCTTCATATTGACGTGATTCTTACATCCATCACTGCTTTCTTTATCTATCTTTTTCACATCCGGGGCTCTCTCTATTCGAGACGAAAATGAAGAAAACGCAAATGAATGCAATGAGTGACATTGCAATGAGCGATTCAAACATAACCGATTTGAGAACCATTCGTGTTGTTTGTACCACGTGACTCCTTGGTTACTTATTCGAGGTAATCTCAACAGTCTCACTCCCCCCCCCCCTCCCCTTCCCAGGTGACCAACAAAGGATGAATCGTCAGAGAAGCGTGAAATATCTCCCAATACCCGACTAGAAACCAGCCTTCGCACATCAACGGATTATATGCTTTCGGTGGAGGACTTTCTTTGCTATTTTTATCCTTTTTTTAAATTTTAATGCGCAGAATGAAATATAATTACTAATCCTTTTATGCATGATGTGTAATGCATGTTTAGTGTGAATTCTCCAACTGCCACACACCTTTATGGTGGCTTGCAGGGTATTATGTTGATGTGGATGAAATGAGTCAGCAAAGAGGCACTTATTACCAGGAGAGGAATGAAAATATTTTGACTCAGTGAACACAAAGGAAATGTTTGAGGGTCAGAATTGGAGTATAGCATTAAATCTTTGCAGAAAAGTAAACATTGGGTTTGGTTGGTTGGTTATTCAGGGGAGGCGACCGACAGCTGAGGTCATTTGCGCCATATAGGATAGGTGGATAATTGGGTAATGGTAGGAGTTTTCAGGGAACGGAGGAAGGGTGGAGAGAAACCCGGCGTCGGCATTAGCCTTCTCTTAACGAAAGGCGCCAAGGGGACCACGGCTTAACGTCCCATCCGACGGACGGAGTACTGAACTTGAAATGCCCTCCACTAGGAACTCAAGTGGGGATCGGTTTTCCACTGTAAAAAATCTGCTACTGACGGGAATCGAACCCGAGTCCTCGGGATGGGAGGCCAGTACTCTAGCCACCACACCGACCCGATCCCCCTAGTCGTTGGGTGGAGGGTATGTCCGTTGTCCTCTGGGATATGGAGAGAAATGCAAAGGACAGAGAGGAACGTGGGAGTGCGTGGTAACGGAGCAAGGAAGTCGTTGGAGCGGATCGAAAGAGTTGGGTTGGCATTTTTGGGTTGGAGTTCAGGGAGAGGCGCTTGAGACGCATCGAAACGTCGACCGGCCGGTAGGAAAGCAAGTGAAAACAATGAGAGCGTTAAACAGCAAGGTGTTTGTGCTGTGCCGTGATGGCGAGCGCTGCCTCGGTCGATAGACGCCTCACTCCAGCCAGCAGTGGCGGAAATCGATGCCACGAAGAGAAGAAGCCTTCTCCCGCCCACCCCGCCCACCTCCCGTGTTTCCCCGCCACAGGGTCGGCGGGTGGCCGCCCCGACTGCCGTCTCCCCGTCCCGAGGGCTAAGGGATTGAACCCTGAGCACCGCAGGGGTTTTTAAGCGGGGGCCCGCATCACCCCTGAGCACCCTGCATCAGTACCGCCAGCGTTCAGCACCAAATGGAGCTCTTTGCCCCACTTTTCGACCGCACCCGCGTCTGACGTTCACACGGAGACGAACGAGAAAGTGGGCGGGACAGGAAGATGGTGTTAAGCAGCGTTCACACGTAGTAGCTGACTGCTATGACGGTCGCGAGATGCCCGATATATCGATATATCGCTACTGCTATGATGCGTCTGCACCAACTTCTATGCAGCTCAAAGCCGCTATTTAGGCGTTGCCACAACAAATAAAAAGCTTTTTATCTCAATAGTGAATTTCGCTTAAATTTTCATTAAATTCATCAAGCAATAAATTCCATCGACGATTATCTTTTGTTCCAATTCTTTAAAGAGTAGAATCTTTCCTTCGGGGAGGGATATCCTTGTTATTATATCCAAATTCCGTCGTGTGTTGCTTTGCGTTGGCGATTGTTGCGATTGTGTTGGATACATTTCCGCTGGAAAGTAGACGGGCTTCAACTTTGCTAATAGCTCGAACTAGGATCGATAGTGTTCGACATGTGTCCAGTATCTACCTGAACTCGCATCGCAGTTGCTATTTACACATGCGATTGGAGCTTAATAGTTGTTAGCAGTTAACTGTCATAGCAGTCAACTGCTACGTGTAAACGCACCTTTAAGGGATGCGAAAAGTTCGCTGTTGACTCTTGCGGGCGCCAACTAACGAGACATCCGATTGGGAGTGCGGCGATTGGAAGGAGCGGTGCCACTCGGAGGCGACTTCACTAGGACGAAGAGGAAGTAGAGGCTGAATATTGCCTTTGCACTCCTCCGTGGCTCCATGAAGACCTTAGAAGTGCGCAGCTACAACACCAACCCTCACTAATTACCCCAGCTATCACCGCTTACTTGCCAGTGGACCGTTCTTAAAATGAGTTTTTAATAATAATATTGTGGCTCCGATATTTTAAGAATTAAGTAAGAATGGTACTCAAGAGATGGTGAAAACGTTGCGTCTCCGATGTAGGTACAGACCCATTCCTCACGATGGTCCTGCCTTCGAGTCCCATGCGAGCCCACGCTATCACGTCAACCCGTAACTAGCTGTTTCGTGACCTACATCTCGTGACCGACTTTTCGTAGACGGATCCTTCGTAATTGCGACATCTCGTAACAGTGACAATTGGTGATCGGACAACTCGTACTCTACTATTTCGTAAACGGGACAGCACGTATGTGGTCATTTGGTACCTAACAACCCTCTTAGGCTATCAATCAGGAGGGGGCAGGAAACATTGACCCGTGGGGGGCGCATGACGTGCATTTTCCGGGGCGTTGCATTTTCCCAAGGCGCACAGGGACGAGAGTCGACCCAGTGACACGGAAACGGCGTCTCGGCGCCGCGGATGCGATACGATACATGTCGACTGCGATATGATGCTCAAACGAGACACCGCGACGCAATGTGGCTGTGCCTAAAGCAGCGTTTACACGCAGCAGTTGAATGCCACGCGAGATGCACGATATATCTATATCGCTACTGCTATGATGCGTCTGCACCAACTTCTATGCAGCTTAAAGCCGCTATTTAGGCGTTGTCATAACAAAGAAAAAGATTTTTATTTCAATAGTGAATGATGCTTAAATTTTTATGAAATTCTTCAAGCAATAAATTCCGTTGACGATTATCTTTTGTTCCCATTCTTTAAAGAGTAGAATCTCCCCTTTGGGGATACATATCTTTGTTATAATATCCAAATTCCCGGTATATCAGACGTCGCGTATTGCTTTCCGTTGGCGATTGTTGCGATTGTGTTGGATACATTTCCGCTGGATAGTAGACGGACTTCAACTTTGCTAATAGCTCGAACTAGGATCGATAGTGTTCGACATGTGTCCAGTATCTACCTGGACTCGCATCGCAGTTGCTATTTACACATGCGAGTGGAGCTTAATAGTTGTTAGTAGTTGTTAACAGTCAACTGCTACGTGTAAACGCACATTAATACGACCGTTTAATCGATGCTCAATATTGTACAATATCACCCTGTATGTAATATCATGCGAAATGTAATACATTTCCTCATGCGATATCTGAGCAACAACCCATGTCAAAAGAAATGCGATATATGGTGATTTATATCAGAAATATTGACCGTTTCGCGACGTGCATATCGGCGCATCACAGATCCACTGGTCTCCTTCTCTCCCTCTTCATCTTTGCTGCCTTAGCGGGAAGGGTCCTCTCTCAAAGGGACGGGGTCGAAGGAAATGGGCTACAATAAAGGGGCCTTCAGTCTTCAAGACGGGGATGGACCGGGCCCTTGTTTCGCGAGTGTGTGGGACGAGTGACTGTGGATTAGTTCCTCCGACGGTGGCAAGCCTTGGGAAGAATTCGCTTGTTGCCGTGAAGACCGAACCAAACGCAAAAGTGACGATAGAGTGAGCGATTTGGGAGGATGGATAGAATATCTGTTGAGGAAGATAAATGTGTAACGTATGATATTTGTTTTGTTTGTTTGGGAGATGTTGGTGGGTTGCTGGGGGAGTGAAGCGGGGGGATTGTTGGGTTGTTGATTGGTTGTTGATGGTTTTTGAGAGATGGAGAATTAAGGAGACATGATAAAGTAGCGTCTTCTTTATTGATATGAGTTGTCTCCCGTAATATATGTCCGACGTTACAAATGAAATAGAGATGAAATCAAGATTCGCGACTGAGGGCCTTTCACCGATAATGCTTCTTTCCCACCTCCATGTCTCATCATGGTGCTGAATTCACCGCCACTTGCATTGTAGCGTGGATGAGAGAGGAGGGTTTGTTTATGAAGGAAAGTAAGTAACGATATTATCAGGACTTAACAGGAAGGCCAAGTTCGCGGTCAAAATGGAATGATGAACAAGGTGGAATGTGGATTGCGTCACTCTTTACAATGCTTTGGCCAAAAACAGGTGAGGATATTGCTGGAAGAAATGCTATAGAAAGAATAATGATTTGCGGTAAGGAAAAGGGATCGATAATCTTGGCCAACCTAAGTCCACCAAGTGATAATGCTACTCCTATGGCGATGGATGGGTGTGGGAGTGCGTCTTTTGGGATTCCTAGTAATTGAGAGGGTTTCGGGAATGGAAAGTGAGGTGGCCATAAATGAGGACGAACGGAGAAGTTTTGGTGTGGGAATATGGGGAAAGGGCTGAAGACTGAACCAAAGGAAGGGCGAGGAGGAGGCAGAAACATGTACTGTTGATAGAATGAAGGGCGGCGGTCCATCTGAAGAGAGGAATAGCATTGAGTCGTTCGGATAACGCCACTGAAAGCAGATTAAGTGCCCCAACTAACTTAGCAAGAATCTAATAACCATGGGAAGGACAATGGCCACATATCAGCTGAAGATCGATGAGAAGAAGACTAAGATATTGGTGTGCAGCAAGAGAGGTGAGGACAAAACCAACGCTAAAATAGGAAAACAGAAACTGGAAGAGGTGAAAGAGTTCCGTTATCTGGGAAGCCGAGTAACCAGCGATGGACGAAGCAAGAAGGAAATAGTGAGTAGAATACCCCAGGCAAAGAGGGCATTCTATCAAAAGAAGAATCTACTTACAGCTGGAAATACAAGCTTGGAAGTAAGGAAGCGATTCATCAAAACGTATGTCTGGAGCATTTTTCTTTACGGCAGTGAGACATGGACGAAGACAGCAGCGGAGAAGAAAAGAGTGGAAGCATTCGAAATATGGTGCTATCGAAGAATGATGAAGATAAAACGGATCGACCGAGGAGTCTGCTGACAACTCTAAAAAGAAGAAGGGACAACTTAATCCGCCATATCTTGAGACACGATGGACTGATGAAGACTATCGTCGAGGGAAAAGTGAACGGGAAGAATAGAAAAGGCAGGTCTCGTATGAGGTATATGGAGCAAGTGGTGAAGGATGTGAAAGAGAAGAATTACGTCACAATGAAAAGGTTGGCCGATAGAAGATTCGAGTGGAAAGCTGCGTCCTAGGATTGTTGACCGATGATGATGAACTACCGTTGCCATGTAGAAGACTAATTATAAAAGTCGTGACCGGCATTATTGTTTAAATGCCTATGTGAAGCAGAGTAGAGGTAGGTGCTGTTGGTTTTTCGATCTAATTTTACTTGCGTTAGGCGATGAAGATGGATTAAATTGATAATCACTTCATAAGAGAGATAATGCAGTTTTTCTATTTGACTTTATTTACGAACAATCACTTCATAGAGTACATAGTTACCACGTCGGTATATAACTTCATCAATGGAAACAAATGAGCATCAAAATGAGAACCTTCACACACGTACTTTAAATGAGAGATTAACTCAAGGGAATATTAATTTCAACAGGTGCTTCATCAAAATCAATTAATAGGGGAGAAAACCCGGGAATAAAATGGCGAAGGACGGACAAAATGAAATGAATGGAGACATAAGCGAAGAAGAGTTAGGCATGGTTCTGTCGAGGAGTCCTTGGAAGAAATCCAAGGTAAGGTCAGGAATGTCGGCGGAAAGAGATATTGAGGGAAAACGCGCCCTTTCTTGGAAGATGTTGGCGAATAGGGAGGTGCTTTCGATGCTGCGCAGGGAGTCTTGGGGATCACCACGCTGGAAAAAGGAGTGGTCCAGACTTCGTTCCGAAATTAAAAAAAAGAGGAGCCGTCGAGAGTTGCACGTGTTTCTAGCAGCGCCCTCTCCGCATTCCTCACGAACCGTTGAGGACGAGGATCGGGAAAGGGATGGGGGGCGGAGAAGGACCACGAAGGCCTGGTGTGAGGGTCGCAAGTTGGGTGGTGCTACAGGGGTTGGTGACAAGAAGGCAAAGATGGTGACTATGGGTCCGAAGGGCGGGATTTCCTTAGCGGGTTCGCATCTTCAAAGACACGAAAGGCTAAGATGAAAGCAAAGGCTTTAGACGAAGCAAGAAGGCGGTGGATCATTAGCATCTATCAACGTGAAGCACGTACGCTTTTCATCTCCAGAAAAGTGTATAAAATTTCATGCAAGGAAATTCCAAGGATTTCATGGAAAAAAACATTTCCTAAATCCTTTTCCGTTTAGAGAGCGGATGAAATGCCATGATTTTGAAATAGATGAGCGATTAAAGTGAGGTGTATTTCTGCCCAGTCTGGACGAAGAGTACGTGGCACGACACTCGCCAGTAGCGTGACGGCGTTGAACACGTTGCCTTATCCTCTTCGGCTCCATGAGTGCCCTCACATTTCCACCGTTCTTATTACATTTGAAGACTGCTCCTCGCAATTCGCTTCGTGTGGACTCATTGAATTGGGTAATTAGAGCAGTGGCCAGCCTCAGAAGATCGCCGTCACGCGTAAGGGAAAGTGAGTCTGGCAGATTCAATCATGCGAATAGCGCGCGTGCTGCACAAAGGGTATGAGCGCAACTTTTTGCAGATTACTTTCATCGGTCCCTGACTGATGTCAGTTCCTGCAGGCAGGGCCTGAAAGGGCGCTTCCCATCCTCTTCGAGTGGCGAAGGACGACCTGGAACGTGGAAGCACCGATTTGGGCGGCCCGGGTTCGATCCCTTGCTTCTCACTCAGAACCTTAATTGCAAACGCGGCTAAGGCCGTATCACACTAACCGTTGCCGGTTTCGACTGTTATGTCGACCAATCAGGGACAACTAGCTCTCAACGGTTGGATGATAAAAGTGCGTCCATTTCCAACCGTGACCAATAGGAGCTCGTCTCGCGGTCACGTGCTGTTTGTGTTTACATTTGGCTATGTTTTGATTGTTACCATTTCAACTGCTGCCTCAACTCCAATAAAATATTCAGAATACAATTAATACAGCATTTTACACTCTTGAATCACCAATTTTTTTTTGTTGAAATAATGAGAGCTTCTAATTTGGCTAGAATGAAAATGTCTGAAGACTAGAAAATCCAAATGCCAAATAAATTATGGAAAACGATATCTCCGAAACCGGTTTTTCGATTGTCAAGGCATTTGTTGATGATTGCCTTGACAATCGAAAAACCGGCATTTGTTGATGATCAAGGCATTTGTTGATGATCACGGCATTTGTTGATGATCAAGTCATTTGTTGATGATTGCCTTGACAATCGAAAAACCTGTTTCGGAGATATCGTTTTCCATAGTTATTTTGGCATTTGGATTTTCTAGCTTTTCGGACATTTTCAATTTTTTTTGTAATGGGTGCATTATAATGGCATAAATTTTATTGAGGTTAGAGTAAATCACATTAATTAATTTGTATTTTGTATCTGAGGCAGAAATGCTGTACTTGAGACAGCATAGGGACAAAATGTAAACAGGAACAGCACGTGACCGTGAGGCGAGATCCTATTGGCTGCGATTGCACAACCGGCCGGTTAAATATCCGGTCAGTGTGATTTGAACTGTTAATACCAACAGTATCCAGCAACGGGTACTGTAGCAGGTTGTAACGGCTAGTTTGATACGGCCTAAAGGTAGGGTACAAAAAGAGACGTGCTAACGGAAACAGGTCAGCTTTCATTCAACGGCAAATGGTTTACAGTTGTGCAGCTGTCCGGAATTCCTCAGTGGAAGAAGTCCTTCCGCAGTGCACGATTCACGAGCTACTTCAATTACGAGGAATCAGCTGCATTATCTGGACCTCCGAAGGCAAACTGAACAGTTAAGAGGGGTGTGTCCTGAGGAGAGAGCCCTTGAGAGTGAGCCCAGAGATTCGGAAGTGGGCGAGGCAGCCGAGAGCAGTCATCTTTGGCGAAATAGAGGAGAGGGGGCACGCGATAAGGAGGTTCCACCGTGACTCCGCGATTCAAACTCCCGTAAAAGAGCTATTTGTTATTCAATGAATAAATACCGATCCAGAAAAACTCCTATGTGAAAAATCATGTACAGGGCGATAACGCATGCACAATCATTATATGAGTATGCTATAATAATGCGCGTTGTGGTTGCATTCTATTTTTTACAAGCTCTTTTAACTCATTTTGACTTCGGAATATGGCTGACGTGTTGTTGCCACGTTTATTTTACAAAGTGAGAATACATGCTCAATCCCGCTAATACGTATTCTAAAATAGGTTAAATATTTCCTTACTTAGTTTTAAACTACTCTCTTGCAAGTAAAACTCTTTGTTTTCAATTTTATTAGTATTCGTATTTACGAAAATTGTTTGGCAACAATGACGCTGCTACCATTTGGAAGCATTGGTATTAATTACACCATGTCAATAACCAATGAAATATTTAAATTACATAAAAAACATAAGAAGGAAATTAGTAAGGTATAATCATTCATTAAGTTAGTAAATAGGCTTGTAAGCACGTTCCGTCACAAGTACCGTTGCCAATGATAACAACACACTGTAGCGACACTTTCATGTAACTAATGCTTTTCTGCTTTTTTCGAGCAAACATTTATTAATATCAATTAAACAAGTGCGGTAAGGCGAGCACTTAATTAAAATGCTAAATTCTGTATAAAATTGCGCATTTTATATTAGTTTTTCGTCAAAACGACATTTCTCTTTACATTATTAATCTTCAAATCTTACTGCAAGAGCCATGCTCTGCCGTACAGCCACGTATAAAATATCTGATTTTCAACGTCATTTTTCTTCAAATATATTATGGAAAGGCCTCATTATTTTATTGTCAATCGACAGAAGGGCCAAAATATTGTGTGTCCTGAAATTTTCACAAAAGTGACATCTACATCATAATTCGCTGGAGCCTCCTTAAGTCTTCCGGGTTCCCCCGTATCGCGAGGGCTTTGAGAAAGTGTCGACGCCCGATCGGTCTCCCTCCGCTGCTCCCCCAACAATGAGAGATTGCTAAGCGCCTTTCCCTCGAGCAATCCCTGGAAATCGGTTTAGCCTGGAGCATGTCCTTTTCGATCTTCATTGATGAGACACACCCTTACATGCTTCTGGTGAGAATTTCGTCTCCCGACTTCATATATTTATTCTTTAGAATGATTTGAGGATTCTGTAATCAACAAATACTCTCCAATATTATTTTGGAGGTGATATTTTTCACTACTTTTTACATTCACTATTTGCTAAATCCCATCCTTTCCCGTTTCAACCGTCCCCAAATGAACCTCTGAAATGCACGCACGTACAAATACCTCCTTCTGTGCTATTCTAATATTTTAAAATGAACATTCAGTATAAGTGAAACTATCTGTGAAACTATCTTCTGCGTCTTTTCAGTACCCCATACATAGTTCAATACTGTGTCTAGGGAGCAAGCTTTTACAAAACACCACCTAGAAAAACCACAATCCGGGTTTCGATAAAATTATCGTCATCACCACGCGATGATGTGTTTTTTTCTGATTGGTATTTTGTACAAGTTTGTTCCCTTAATAGTTTAAAGATTCTTGTGTTAAAGCACTGATCCATCCTAGTGGAACAACAATTTATAGGTGCCAGGGAAATATGATGTTGCATGCATACGTAACCTTTTGTCTAAGGTTATTGACTTTACGTTTTATCATCATGAATGGTTTTTGGGTGTAGCTGCGTAAAGCACCTTGCCACTTGCCCGCAAATGCTCTTCCGCTGACAAAGTGTCACAGGCAGTAACACCCGATAACCATTAATGACGACTCGCTGCGAAAATCTTAAATCCAAGTTTGACTTCACGCGTTCTTCCCGGAAACGGGATAGCATCTTATGAGATAATTGAAAATTTCATCTGAATGTAGAAACGTATCATTTTCCTTTCTGCGCCACTGATGACTTCTAATATATATGTATTGCAGCTTCCTTTAAATAACATCACAGGCTAACCTCACTTAGTTGATGTATCTCACATTTACATACAAATTATTTTATCTAAAAGTTGCGTAATGACTACGTATCCAATACATGCTCTTAGAGATATCTCTATCCCCATTAAGTTTTGGAAACTTTTTTTGAAGAAAGAATAGCTCTCCTCCTAGCACTTACAAAATAAGTAATAATGAATTAACAAACGTGGAATCCATTAAATATCTTGGAATAAGACTGACAATTGATCTTTCCTGGGGTAAACACATACGTGAAATAATGGGTCAAGCGAATCGTAAACTGGGATTCGTCAAAAGAGTACCGGTTAAATGTGACGATCATGCACGAGAAATCAGCTAATTTTCCCTTGTTACACCTCATTTGGAATATGCTGCCAGTGTATGGGATCTCTACGAAATCGGTCTAAGTAACAAACTTGAACGTGTGCAGCGAAGATCGGCAAGATTTGTAAAGGGCTGGTATGATAACCTTATTAGCGTAACCAGTCTATTAAATGAATTAAATTGGGAATCATTGTCAGATCGCAGGTTGAAATTTAGACTTAATCTCTTAAAAACAAATTCCAAGACCATATTTTCAGTGATGATGTTAAAAATATTTTGTGAACCCCAACTTACTATGGTAGACTGGACCATAATCACAAAAGTAGAGAAATTGATTGCCGAACTGACAGATTCAAAATGTCCTTTTTTCCTCGTACTACTAGGGATATGAATAACGGTAAATATATCCAGTACGAGTGTAGCAATGGATAACATTGGTAGCTGCATGTTGGTATAAGGACTTATAGCTAACCCAACTAACGGCATGTTTTTGAATGTAAGTTTTGCTATATTTATCTTTTTTTAAATAGCGTAGTTTTGAACAGTACCTATAAAAGTACAAATCCTTTTTTATGCATGATATGTAGTGCATGTTTGGTGAGAGTTCACCCCCTGCCACACACCTTTATGGTGGCTTGCAGGGTATTATGTAGATGTAGATGTAAGTTAGTTTTTATGTTAAATAATCACATGCACATTTGTTTTTGGAGTCAAATTGGTTGAAGAACTCTTGCCATGTTGCCATAGAAGTAGGACCAATTGATGGAACCATAGGAAATAAATTGTTAGGCATCATCTAGCACCTATTGCCTCCTATCATCACTCAATTAACGAGGCCTGGTTTTTTTTTTAAACACTTCAGCATTCAGGTGTTTCGATGATTCCTACGCCGTTTAGACTTTTTATTAATTGTACTCTCATCAAATTGTGGTCTTAACTTAGTGATGAAACACGTCTCAATTGGAATCCGAGTTTTTCCTCTCTTTGTTAACCGAAACTAATAATTAGCCCTACACGTAGTTCTCAAGCTTGGGGGTCGCGTTTGGTCCATTAAATCATGAATTTCCTTCCCCACTTAATTTTGAGTTAAAGGAAAACCTGTTATCTTTACCTTCGCCTGAAAAAATGAAGTCGAACGTTAATTGAGGCAATTTTACCGAAATTTTTCCATTTTTATTTTTTAAAAGTAGCTTCGTTTGAAGTGATTTTTCGGGCGCGGGATTAGGGTTCTCTCTCCCTCTCCCCCTGTGGTCCAGTAGTCGTTTGAAGTGGGGTGAGGGGACAAAGGAAGGATAGTACCACGGTCGCCGCGGCGGCGCTGCTCTGCGTCTCGTTCACCCCTCGGGATTGCAATCCCTGCCATTCACCCTCGTCCTCCGTGCCTCACGCAACACGCGTGAGTCAGGGCGAGTCACGCGAGGGACAAAGGTTCCTTTTGCCCTTTCAACCCTTACGAGGGAATATTCAAAACATTCCCCAAACATCGACATCGGGTTGAGAATGTAGCCGTGCAAATTACGTGTAGAGGAAATAACAACCGTGTGTCATATTCTACATTTAATTCTGTGCTAATATTTTTTCTACTTAAACCTCTTAAACTAGTGACGAAAAGCGTACCTCTGAAATGAATGCGCATACAAATATTGGAGTATTTTAAAATGAATAACTCCGAATTTCCAAATTACTCTAAATCTTTCTGTTATTATTTTGCGCCATATCTTTTCCAAAGAGTTATTTTTGCGGTTTATGAATTCATAATTATATTTTCTAAGCTTTATGCTAGCTATGTGTTTTACATCTTAATATTCCAGTGTGTAATGAAACACTAACTAAGGATTTCTACATCTCGAGCATACACCTCAGAGAACCGGTACCTAATATAATATTCTTCATTCTATCAAACGATTGTAAGATACGAGATCCTTTCGTGACCTCAAGCCATTACGCGTATGCCCTCCAGATAAAATATATTTCCGCTCTCAAATACGAAGATGTGAATCCTTTCTCGTCCAGGAGACTTCTTTATTTGAGAGCTGAACGCTAAGAACTCGCGACTGCTCAAATATAGTTCACATCATCGATCGAAAAAAGCACATTCTTCTATGGCCAACCAGGAAGTGTATTCCTTGAAAAATAACGTTGTGGGCAATTCATTGTGATTTTTGTGTACATAATGCTCTTGCGCAACCTGATATCGTGCTTGATATCATTTTATTCTAGCAATATTCATCCCTTGTTCGTCTAGTTTATAATTGTGACAGAATAGCTTCAGGTCTGCCGCAGCCAGCCTATCTGACAAGTAACACAGCTCACAAACAAAGGAAGCTTCTATCTAGCTTTAAGGATGTTTATGGTTTTAAGAAGATGCAACACTGTCAGGCTGTACGGGAGGAACGACTCAATCTTTCAAGGCAGAGGAGTCTAAGAGCTGAATCTGTCGCTCAAAGCAACTTACAAACAGACGCCAAGAAAAATGAGTTAAAAGTAAATTATAACAAGCAATTGCGTTACTTATATCTTTATTAGTAAATGCCAAAATAGCACAACATTTCATTTCATTGGTTCCAACTAGTGTGGGCTTGTATTTCTTGCGAAAGGTTTTCGTATCGGCAAGCATAAAGAAAGGAGTGAGACTAGGCTGTGCACTGTCTCCCGTATTATTCTATGTCTACATGGAGAAAGTCATCCAAGAAGTCAAAGAAAAGTCTCTGGGAGTGAATATCCACGGGGAGAAAGTCAGCATGCTACAATTCGCCGATGACATAGCAGTCATGGCAGAAACAGAAGGAGATTTAAAGAAGACACTAGGAAATATGGATAGAACAATGACCAGATATCATCTGAAGATCAATAAAAAGAAAACTAAGGTATGCAGTGGAAGAATGGAATCCAGGGCCAATTTTTTTAACTAGGAAAACAAAAGACCGAGGAGGTGGAAATGTCCTGTTGCCTGGGAAGCCGAGTAACTTGCGATGGACGAAGCATGAGAGAAATTGCCAGTAGAATTGCCCAAACGAAAAGGGAATTCTACCAGAAGAAGATTCTGCTTACAGCTGCAAATATAAGCGTGGAAGTGAGGAAAATTTTTTTTGGAACATACATCTGGAGCATTCTACTAAATGGCAGCGAAGCATGGACAATAACAGCAGCAGAGAAGTCCAGGCTGGAAGCATTTGAAATGTGGTGCTACCGAAGAATGATGAAGATAAAATGGATCGATCGAGTGACAGACGAAGAAGTGCTAAGAAGAGTGGGAGAAAAGAGAAGTCTGCTGAAAACTATAAAAAGAAGAAGGGAAAACTTAATCGGCCACATCTTAAGACACTATGGCATGATGAAGACAATCGTCGAGGTAAAAGTGAACGGGAAGAATGGAAAAGGCAGGCCTCGTATGAGATACATGGAACATGTCGTAAAGGACGTGAAAGAGAGGAACTACGTGGGTATGAAGAGGTTGGCCGATAGAAGAATCGAGTGGAGGGCTGCGTCAAACCAATCCTAGGATTGTGGACCCCTGATGATGATATGGAAATTTGGTTCTTCAGTTGACATGTAATGAAATTTATTTTACAAAACGTTTGTTCACATGAATATGTGGACCCAAAGATACTGAGAACACCAAATACAAGTTTTTTGAACTCATTATAAGATTACGGAACACTATACTAAGACAGTTGAATACCATGGAGTCGATCTTCTTCAGGTCTAGGCATTTAACAAATTACGAAAATTTATTATTCTGGAATGAAATACAATGAACAAGATCCTAAATCAAAGAAAACATATTTAAAAAAAGATTTTTTTGATCCGAAATGTTGTAAAGATCTCAACATCTACACGTTGTTACATAAGTGTTACACCGTAAGTGAAGCGGGAGGCGGTAAATTTCTCTGAATGCAGTAAAACAATATTTTTATGCATTGCCTGTCTAAAGGAATGTCTTTGTATCAGGGATCCCAAATCCTTTGAGCAGAGTGTCACAATGCCAGGCGGAATGACGGATCGGAATGACAAATGAATCTCGCGTGGATTATTCGATCAAAACGTACCCCAACCAGCAGAATACATTATAATCCTAATTCTTGTAATGATCTAAAATTGATCCTAAAAAATGCCTCACTTCCCCTAAACCCGCTTCCTCACAACAGCTCCCTCTTCAAATTAACATTATTTCTCCCATTGTCATCCTTATTCTCTTCCCTAGCTTCGACAAACAACTTCTATCACTATAATAAGAATGATTAAACTTGATTTTTCCACACATTTTATTACTTTCCACTATCCAGGTTTCGACGGTTGAGTCATCATCAGGTGAATAACAAAGAAACAGTTTTTCCACCAAGTATGTGTACAAACAGTGAAGAGGGGCGGGTTTAGGTTTGTTAGGAAGGATGGTGGGGGTAAGAAGGGTTAAAGGGGCGGGGAAAGTGGGGTAGGTGAGGGAAAAGGTTTTGCGTTGAGTGACGTATTGGGTCGTCGTTATGGTGGGTCGGTGTCCCTGGGGGGTTATTTTGTAATCTCACTTTAGTGAGACTACGTCATACAATGTCACTTTTTCGTAGTTAAACTCCGCCACCCAGGCGGCGTGACCATCTACGGATCTCAAGCGGTGAACTGCCGGTCATGTGCTGGTCTTTAAGACGATTCATCAGCTATGATCCGTATCTTTCGACTCTTGATCCGTTTCATTATCTCCGCCTGACATTAGTTCCCGTCTCATCTACATAAATAACGTGGCATGGAGCCACCATCGTTCCCACTAGAAGCTTGAGTTGGAAAAAAAGGCAAGAACGAGAAAGATACAATCGATTTTTAATTGTATTTTTGGAATTTGCACAACGTGAAGAACTTAAACTTTCTTAAATCACGAATTGTATCTTATCAACAAATGATTTCTTGAATGGAACACTATTGAGAAAATGAAAAATGATGAAACACTATTAACGTAAAATGTTGCGAGAAACAAATGCAAATTCCAATATTGGTATAAAGGAAATTATCGGACATGAATTATCTTGACAGGCCATCCGAATAATTAAAATGATATGGACAAACAATTTTTCACTCACCTTCACCGTATTCCTCCATTTTTGAAGAAAGCGGTTGCCGTTGCCAGGCACTTGTTTGTTTATTCAACGACAGAAGCTTCGACAATTCACGATCCGTTCGTGAGCCGATCATTAAGAGAGCGAAACGGATCTCCCGCTTTCCCGCAAAGAGTCATTAAAAAGGTGAGATTACAAAATAACCCCCCTGAACAGTGGGAGAGGGGTGAACAGGAGGCATATAACAAATCATTAAGGATTTCACCCTTCGAACCAACGGTTTTTCATAATCTCTAGTTGTTCTAGAGCTAGAGACCTTTCTTTTCCACATGCAGAATTTTAGGGGTGAAGTCTCTCACGTGTCTTTTTTCCAAGAGGTGTTTCGCGAAATGGGACTTCCATCACCACTGCGCCATTACCCGCAAACAATTCGCTCCGTCTCCTGATTTCTACTCCCAGCCCTTCCCTCGCATCCAAAAGTACTTCCTCCTTCGTCTTCCTGTCCGCCCCTTTTCTCCCAAAACCGACAAAACCCTAAGAGGGGCTCAGATCCTGTTGGGAGTTGTCTACCACTCAAATTTATCAAATTAATAAGTGATGCTCTGTTGAGCGACGGTGTTTTTGTTATTTATTATTAATTAACATCGTGGATATTGTTGCAATCGGAGATGAAAGTCGAGGAGGTTGATGTATCTCTTGTGCGTGATTGATGCACCAGAAAATCACATGTAAAGCAGCGTTTACACGTAGCAGTTGACTGCTATGACAGTCGCGAGATGCCCGATATATCGATATATCGCTACTTCTATGATGCGTCTGCACCAACTTCTTTGCAGCTTAAAGCCACTATTTAGGCGTTGCCACAACAAATAAAAAGCGTTTTATTTTAATAGTGAATTGCGCTTAAATTTAATTAAATTCATCAAGCAATAAGTTCCATCGACGATTATCTTTTGTTCCCATTCTTTAAAGAGTAGAATCTCCCCTTTTGGGGAGGGATATCCTTGTTCGTATATCCAAATTCCGTCGTGTATTGCTTTCCGTTGGCGATTGTTGCGATTGTGTTGGATACATTTCCGCTGGAAAGTGGACGGGCTTCAACTTTGCTAATAGCTCGAACTAGGATCGATAGTGTTCGATATTTGTCCAGTATCGACCTGAACTCGCATCGCAGTTGCTATTTACACATGCGAGTGGGGCTTAATTGTTGTTAGCAGTTGACTGTCATAGCATTTAACTGCTACGTGTAAACGCACCTTAATGAGATGATATTCTTTGATCGAAACCAATGGAAAATAACGGAGAACCATCCTCGCGCCGTTGAGTCGATTCGACGCGTCGAGATTGGCGATTATCTTTTACGATTTGTCGGGAAAGCAAAGCGGGGCTCAACTCGCAGGAAGTCATTCTCGACTTGTGCAGCAATTACTGTGGGGGCGCCCCCCCTGCTACCCGAGATGGCGCCAGGCCGTGTCCGAGGAAGGCGCCATCCATATCATATCGTAATCGGATGAAGAGGCGCCTGAAAGGCCCAACACGGCGCCACGGTGGACACAACTTCAGAGATGGAAGTCATCCTTTATCGGAAACCAAATGACTAAAAACACATGCGGAGGAGTCGTGTTGCAGTGGTGTAAGAACTAGTAGTTCGCTTCTCACAAGGAGAGGAGAAATGAGAGTGGCAGACAATTGCACCACGAATCACAACGTGGCATTCGGCGGAACTCGCTCGTTGTCAAGGACGGAAACAAATAGTCGGGGTTGCTAAAGAGCTCCGGCGGTGACCACTCGTATCGATGACCTCTGCGCGAATTAGAAATCTCTTGGGTTGGGTTTGATACCGTCGCGATTATCGCGAATGGGTAACCAAGGAGTCACGTGGTACAAACAGGAATGGTTTGCAAATGTTGGTGTTAATTCTAGTTCCTCCAAAAGAGAGTTGTTTAGCCGTATATCTGTTTAGCGAGATCCTACTTATTATGGCAGATTAGTGGCAGTGAACTTAGCTGATAGTTCATAACCCTTACAATTTTCTGATACGGGTCAAAACATATAAACACTTATCAAATTTAAACAATATTGTATTCACCCATGAAGCCCTTAGTAGTAGTATCAAGTAGGTATTATTTTAACCAAACACGTAGCCAGGACAAAAATTGAGGAGGGATTTACTAATTAGGAACTAAAGACCATTTACGATTAAAATCAGTGCGATTCAAAAAGGAAAATTGCACAAGAGAGCTCAGTTATAAAAATTATTGCACTTTAAAGTAATACAGCAAGTGTAATTTGTAACTACAATACAAAATACCGTATTGTAAAACTGAACTTAATTCTTGAAAACTAATAGCAGAAGGCAACGAATCTCAATGAGTTAGCGCAGGCGAACGTTGGTGTCCAACTGGTGTGAAAAACTGGTTTCTATGTCAATATTTACTAGTTCTTTACGGTGTTGTCCATGCAAATTGGTCCAATAAATTGGTTTTAATTAAGTTTCTGTGAAAAGACTGAAAGCGATTTTAGGTCTATTATTTTATTTCATATCTTATTTTATCATTATGAAATTTTATTGTTGCTCCTGAGAAATTTTTTAAAGTGCCTCTGACACATGGCGTCAATATAAAAGCCTTTCTTCATACCACCAAATTACTTCAGTTTGAAGAAAACTCATGTTTCGTATAGCCATGTTGAATAGTTGAAAATCATTTTAAATTATTATTAACCCCATTTTGAGCAATTTTATGTTGTTCCGGCATACTATCATTCGTCTTATGAAATTAGTACTTCGAAGCGCAGGTTCTACCTTAACAATGATTGGGGTTTTAATCAGCGGTTTTAACACACCAAATTTGCGAACCATTCGTGTTTATACCACGTTGGTTACCTGTTCGAGATAATCCCGATGGTTTCAAAGTCCTCGTTGGAATGGGTTGGAGGGCAGGAACCCTGTCCATCGGAGCTATCTCATCGAGCCCTGGGTGATTTCCTTATCCCCCTCCCACAACCCCTTCAAGCCTCACTCCGAAGGACCTTTAATGCGGAGGGGGCCAGACCCTAGAACTAACAGCAATAGGTCGGGCGCGGGATCAGGTGTCGAGTGGCTGTAACCGTGTCCAGATGTTGATGGATGTTGGCACGGCAACAAGGAGGGAGGGAGGGGGGGACCCGTGCCAAAACGTCTCTCTCCTCGGGTCAGAGCGTCGAGGAGACGTGCTGTGCCATGTTCCGGAAGGGATATCACAGAGAGCGCAGACGGAGAGCCAGAGTGCATCCACAAGTCTGAAAGCCGATCTACAATCAATCGAGTTTCATGGTAGAGCCAAGGAAATAGCTCGAATTAACTTTGATTTCAAGACGGGGCTTCACTTAGCTCCGAGCCAGAAAACGTCTTTAAGGAGGTTCCACCGTGACTCCGCGATTCAAAATCCCGCAAAAGAGCTGTGTTATTTAATGAATAAATACCGATCCAGAAAAACCCCTGTAATGAAAATCATGTATAGGGTGATAACGCATACACAATAATTCTATGAGTATGATATTACATAGCGTGTTGTAGTTGCATTCTATTTTTACAAGCCCTTTTTACTCATTTTGACTTCGAGACATGACTGGAATGTTGTTGCCACATTTAATTTACAAAGTGAGAATACATGCTCATTCCCGCTAATACGTAATCTAAAATAGGTTAAATATTTTCTTACTTAGTTTTAAACTATTACCTTGCAAACACAACTCTTTGTTTTGAATTTTATTAATTTCATATTTACGAAAATTGTTTGGCAGCAATGACGCTGCTAACATTTGGAAGCATTGGTACTAATTACACCATGCCAATAACCAAGGAAATATTTAAATTACGTAAAAAATATAAGAAGGATCTTGGTAAGGTATATTCATAAATTGAGTTAGTAAATAGGCTCGTAAGCACGTTCCGTCACCAGTACCGTTGCCAATGATAACAACATACTGTAGCGCCACTTTCATGTAACTAATGGGTTTCTGCTTTTTTTTGAGTAAACATTTAGTAATATAAATTAAACAAGTGTGGTAAGGTCAGTACTTTTTTTACAATGCTAAATTCTACATAAAATTTCGCAGCTATTGTTAGTTTTTCGTCAAAACGACATTTCTCTTTACATTATTAATCTGCAAATCTTACTGTAAGAGCCATGATCTGCCGTATAACCACGCATATAATAACTGATTTTCAATGTCTTTTTTCTTCAAATATGTGATGGAAAGGCCTCATTCTTTTATTGCCAATCGATAGAAGGGCTAAAAAATTATGTGCCCTGAAATTTTCACAAAAATGACATCTACTTCATAATTCGGTGAATCCTGCTTAATCTGTGGCCTTTATCTGAAATAGTTATTTAGGACATCAGGCAGTCACGAATATTGTAACATATCTAACATGCTATTTTTTGAAATTGTTGCTGAAATGGTTCAAGAACTTCAATTGTTTTAGTAAACATAACTACAAGTTTCTTTTGTATTCCTTGGGTGAAGCTTGAATATTTTTGCCTTTTTTAAGTTGTAATTTGCATTAAATAAACCCAAGTTCACATTTTGAATCGGTGAGGAAGTTCTTTCAGAACCTAAGGATATAACACTCAATAATCCAAGACCTTTTTGAGAAACACCGCGAAATTTTCAACGAAGCAAAAGAACGAAGCCATGTTCGAAAAGTTTCCAAATCGTTGTTTTGGAGATAAGTAAAGGCTCGAAAGCAGCGATTCCGACATTGTCAAGGCCAGAAACAATACTAAGTCCTTCCTGAATGATACCCCGGGAAGTACTCCACCTTGTTTAATCTCGAGAGTATCGAGTTACAGAAATCAGCTTTATCTCAATGATATAATTCGACAATATTAACACTTTTTCTGTATTAGGACCATGGATCGTGTTAACAGAGCAGTATAATTTTGTTGCGGAATGCTCCCATTGCAAAAGTTATATCACTTACAGCCTATTAACCTGAACATCTAGCCTAAACTAATTCATTGGAGTAAAAATGCAGGATGGTGTCGGGATTCAAGCCTTTAAGCTGGCATGGCGGAAGAAGAAGAAAAGTGGAGTGGGGAAGGGAAGAGGCAAGCTGTAGCATCCGGCAGGTGCAGAGGAAGGAGCACAAGAAGTCAGAAGGAGAAAGCCGGTGTCGATAAAATAATCGCTCCCTTAGAAAACAAAGAAAGATGCGTATTTCTCCATTATACGAAAAAACGAAGACTAGAGTTAAACTATGAATAAAAATTCGTGTTAGGTGTTGAATCAGTAGCACACCACAGAAACTGTTGCCGGGCAAGTGCATTTGTTCAATAGAAGCGGTTGTTTCTTCCGAAAGGATGTCTGGCTGGGTTTGTTGTAGGGTATCAACTCTATTGTCGCCGTCAGCAAGGGGAGCAACAAATGTATCTGTCCACCTTGGAACTCACGGACAAAATAATCCGCCATGAAATTCTCTTGTTTTAGACCTTAAAAAACCATAAAAATCATATAACCCATTTAATACTGTACGTCATAACAAACCGAATGGTTTAAGGCGTAATTTCGTGAAACTTTTCCATGGTGGAAATAAAAAACTAACTTTGCAAATTTCACTGAAATAATTTACTCACGACACGGGTTTCGACAATTTATGCCATCTTCGGGTGAAAACGCTGGGGGTTATTCCAATATATACAAAAACGTTAGAAAATATCACCATTTACAAGACAAAATGCTAATTAATTTATGCAAATCATCGAAAATGTAAAATAAAATTTCCTCCTGTTGAAGAAACTGTAATGTGGGATCCTCCGGATTTGAGCAGTCCACGAATCCGCTGCCTTCTATACCCCACCGTCGCCGTTCGTCCCTTATCTTCCCCCCTAAGGAATTCGATGTTTCCTTTATTTTAATAATATTTTTAATCTGCACCCATATGCCTCCTGATGCCAGGAGGGCCAGCGAAACTGTTGTCCACTAGCCAACTGAATCGGAAGAAAACCCGAGAAACAAATGCAGAGATCAATGGGTCCGTCAGTTTGCATCCATGCATCTATGGCAAATATTCATTTAAATCATTAACAATTGCGTCTATTTAGAGATTGTTGAAACTGACTTGGTCCTGATTGATTGTTGCTGACTGATTGTTGAAACTGACCCTGCTTGAAACCGTTGCGTTTAAGTCGAATTGGTAACCAAGGAGTCACGTGGTACAAACACGAATGGTTCGCAAACTTTGGTGCGTTTTAATCGTTCAATACAATCTCGCTCATATTTTTTTCACTTGAGTTTTTCTCATCCGGGGACTCTATGCTCGAGACGGGCGAAATAAATTCAAGTGAAAAAAATGAGCAAGATAGTAATGAACGATTAAAACGCACCAAAGTTCGCGAACCATTCGTGTTTGTACCACGTGACTCCTTGGTTACCTGTTCGAGATTATTCCGATGGTTTCAAGCGGAGGCCCCCGCCGTGATCTCACGCTCGTTCCCGAACAGTTCGAAAGGAGGTTTTGTTGCGTGAAACGATTTCGGGAAATCGATACCTTCGCATCGACTACAGAGTTGTCAAGTCTAACGGACGAACAACTGCTCGTTTCCTACCCATTTTGCGTCCTCACGAATGATTTTTGACCCTAGCTGTGCTTCAGTTAGACATTTTAGGTTTCTGCCGATTTTTATGGTGTGGAGCGTATCAAACCGTGAACAGTAGTGCCAACATAATTCATTCAAAAGATCACGTGATATTTTCGGTATCATCCATCTCTGTGCCTCACAGTCACGCGTGGCGAACTTAAAATTGAGAGCAGATGTTTAAGTTAGGAAGGCGACGAAGGCCTCATTCTTTTTACTGGAGAATGTATGATGGCGGTCGTAGGTTTGCATTGCCAGAATTTTTGGAAACGCTTCCTCCTCAGTCATCTGTTTCCAGTTGTTTGGATTGCCTACCTCCCTCTTATATAGAAGTAAGATCAAGGCCATTAATGTCCTATACCTGCGAAGAGAGATTAGAGGAAAAAGTTGAAAGGAAATTTGATCTTAATGAAGAGAACCGTAATTTATGACACCTTTTCAGAGTTATCCGTGTGGTATGCGGATGAATAATTTTCACACAGCTGAAGGATGGATTTCTCATCGTATTTTTACATATTGTACGAGAGATAAGAGGTGAAGTTATTGCACAAAGGGGAAGTCATTATTTGTTCGAATGGCGATTCAATTGACCGAAATGGAAGATTTCTGACTTCGACCAAACGCATGTACTTCTTACACTTAAATTAGAAAGTGTAGCACGAGGGTTAGCCCTGACACCGCTTTGATATATCCCTGTATTCCACATAAACCCGCTTGACACAGTCCAGTTCATTGGCCAGCAAATTGGCACCTTTATTGGGAAAAATATTAGACTGAAAATTGACAATATGTTCCACATTGTACCACCAATTTTGGACCTATATTTTCGTAACAATGCTCATATATATGATTACGCGACTTCGTATGAAAAAAGAACATCTTGATATGCTGGTTGAATGCGAGATAGAAGATTGAAATTAAAGTATTATTTTATATTATGAACATTAGAAATGTCTGCAAAAGAAACTGTATCTTAAAAATGCCCAGAAATGAATGATACGTGTTGTCGTTTTGGTCACTTGGATACGGAAATCTTAACCCCTGATTGGAGATTGGCCAGTGGAAAATAGAACGAGTCTTACAACCCAATATTGGGTTAGACATTGTCGATGTGATTTGGGGACTGGGATTGGACCAGAAATTAGTGCAATGTGGCACGTGGCACACAGTCGAGTTTTCAATGGATTGACCAATTAATTATACCGTGTCAAACGGCGTTTACTCTTACCTCTCAAGACGAATGCCTTGCCCTTTTCTTGACACATATGCATGAATAGGAATCCGTCCCAGATTTTCTCCGACCATTTTCGTTTATTCTCCTGTCATGTTTGTTGTTTGATGTAAGTAATCATATAGGTATCCAAACGTAAGCAGTAGCCGTATCCGAAAACCAAGTATGTTTCGGCAAAGCATTCTTGGTGATGTCTTATTGCTGACGTACAATGAAGCATTCTTGGGTTAAAGAATACTTCATATTCGGACAGTATACGGTAAGGAGCGACGTTAAGCAGTAGTGGCAACAAAGATAACCACTAGGTACAGTGAAACACGTTAGAGGGCAACATCTATCAAATGTTTAATTCGGAAGAAAATGACCGATATTATGTATATTAATCTTATCATTGATATGTATATTAATAATTATGCAAATGTAATATACGAAGTAAAAAAATAGATACTACGCACATTTATAAGTAGCCAACGGCTCCGCCATCTTTTGTTATTCTCGTCAACAATGCTTCGAAGCCTTTAACAATGGAAGCGTGCTTCTGTGCTTTGTCTTCGTAGCATGCTTCCCCCAGAGTTCTTCGCTTTCGGTCGTACTTCGGGTGTTTCAGACGGTACCCCCCTTTGCAAGCAAGCATTGTAGTGTGCTTAGCGCTAGAAGCACACGTTTCGGACAGGGCTAGTAAACACGCATCTCCTCCTTAGTCACTGAGGTTGGTAACCACAGTTTGTGGGAAGTTATTCATTAAGTGCAATATATCCAGTACGAGTGTAGCAATGGATAACATTGGTAGCTGCATGTTGGTATAAGGACTTAATGCTAACCCAACTAACATCATGTTTTTGCCTGTTTGCTATGCTACTTTTATCTTTTTTTAAATAGCATAGTTTTGAACAGTATCTATACAAGTACTAATCCTTTTTTAGGCATGATATGTAGTGCATGTTTGGTGAGAGTTCACCCCCTGCCACACACCTTTATGGTGGCTTGCAGGGTATTATGTAGATGTAGATAGATGCAGATGTTAGTTTCGTTAGTGCACACTGAAAGACTCCTGGAAATTGAAACGAAAACAACAATCGAAATCCATACGAAGTTTCTCCGCGAACCGAAATCAGCGCGGATTGATCATTACCTCTGAACCCCGACTCGCTTAACTAATGCCATTGGCGCCCGTCCCTCCAGAGGGCTCCACATTCATCTCACTTGTCCCCGAAGTTCATTCCCCCTCTCGCTGATTCCCCAGCCACTCCATCCGCGGCGCCACATCACTTTGGCCGATGAAACTCTCCCCTGAGTCGCCCGGTCGCACTCTTTTCTCAGTCCGGTGGGGAGGGGGTGTTTGAAACGGGATCATGGGTAACCAAGGAGTCACGTGGTACAAACAGGAATGGTTTGCAAATTCAACGTGTCTGAATCGACCGTTACAAATTCGTCAATCGTTTTCACTTGAGTTTTTCTCATCTGTCTCGACTATAGAGCTCCCAGATGAGATGAACACAAGAGTGAACAATGAATGAGGTTTTAATCAGTGATTTTAACACACTAAATTTGCGAACCGTTCGTGTTTATAATTTCCAGTAGAATTGCCCATGCGAAAAAGGGCATTTTACCAGAAGAAGATTATGCTTACAGCTACAAATACAAGCGTGGAAGTGGAATATTTCATTAGAACATACATCTGGAGTATTCCACTATATGGCAGCGAAGCAAGGACAATAACAGCAGCAGAGAAGTACAGGCTGGAATCATTTGAAAAGTGTTGAAACCGAAGAATGATGAAGATGAAATGGATCGATCGAGTGACAAACGAAGAAGTGTTGAGAAGAGTGGGAGAGAACAGAAGTCTACTGAAAACATTAAAAAGAAGACGGGACAACTTAATAGGCCACATCTTGAGACACGATGGCCTGATGAAGACAATCGTCGAGGGAAAAGTGAACGCCTGATGAAGACAATCGTCAAGGGAAAAGTGAACGGAAGGAATGGAAAAGGCAGGCTTCTTATGAGATATATGGAGCAAGTTTTGAAGGATGTAAAAGAGAAGAGTCACGTCAATATGAAGAGGTTGGCCGATAGAAGAATCGTGTGGAGGGCTGCGTCGCTAAGCAACCCTAGGATTGTTGACCCTTGATGATGATGATCGTGTTTATACCGCGTGACTCCTTGGCTACCTATTCGAGATAATCTAGTCGGTTTTGAGCACAGCCCCCGTGGATAGCTGGGAGAAACCTTTTTTTTTTATTTACTCCGAAACAGTTCCGTCGGGATACGCCGGAGTTTAATGAAATCGCTGGTGAGGGAAATCGGGGGTGATTTGCGAAGTGTGCCCTGAACTGTGACTCTCCTCCTGCGCGCGCCGTGATTGGCTTGTCAGCACTCCCGAAGCACACCAGAGACATTTATAGTCGAGATCCCACCGCCACTCCGCTTCAAGGCGGATCACAGAGTTGGACACCCACCGGAGCTGGTCATTTCGTTCTCTCGGAGTCGGTCTTTTTGGGTGTTTCGTTGCGATCGATTACGCTGATCAGAGTGGATGGATAGCGCGACCCTGAGCTCTGGGAAGTATAAGATATTTAAACCCAGAATTGTGTTTAAAGGTGCGTAGCAGCAACTACACGTAGCAGTTGACTGCTATGACAGTCAACTGCTAATAACTATTAGGCCTCACTCGCATGTGTAAATAGCAACTGCGATGCGAGTCCAGGTCGATACTGGACACATGTCGAACACTATCGATCCATGTTCGAGCTAAGAGCAAAGTTGAAGCCCGCCTACTTTCCAGCGGAAAGGTATCCAACACAATCGCCAACGGAAAGCAATACACGACGGAATTTGGATATAATAACAAGGATATCCCTCCCCAAAAGGGGAGATTCTACTCTTTAAAGAATGGGAACAAAAGATAATCGTCAATGGAATTTATTGCTTGAAGAATTTCATGAAAATTTAAGCGAAATTCACTATTGAAATAAAGCGCTTTTTGTTTGTTGTGGCAACGCCTAAATATAGCGGCTTTAAGCTGCATAGAAGTTGGTGCAGACGCATCATAGCAGTATCGATATAGATGCATCGCGCATCTCGCGACTGCCATTGCAGTCAACTGGTACGTGTAATCACTGATTAGAAGAGAAACGAGGGAAAACGATTGAATTATTCGAGAATTATAAATGAAATTATTCCACTTGTAACTTTGTGGAAATTCATCATGACAATTGATTTCTTCCAAACTTTTACAAACCACAATAAAATTACAACATTTTAACATTAGAAGTAAAGAACATTAGAATGCTTTTAAACATAACAACGACGACAAGAGCAACTTCGCGAAGCATCTAAATCTAAAAGACTGTGACCATCGTAGTGATTTTACTGTTGACATTTTACGTAGTTCTAATAACAGAAGGGAGTTGAATTCTCTCGAGCAACTTGAGACATTAAAAGCATCGAATGACCCGAAGGTTTCGGTTATAAATGAATATTTGTCCACCTCGCCTCTCCTCGACACAGTCGCTGTCCTCGCTCCCCCCTCCCCCATTCCACCCAAGGTCTACCACTAGCCCTGCAAATCTCACCGCTTATCTCTCTCCACCACAATACACTCCGAGAGTGTACCTCGTAATTACCTCCCTTCTCATCATCACAACCCCCCCCCCCTCCAGTCCAGTTTTTGGTATATGAACAGGGGTCTCTCCTTGTGACTTCACCTGATGATGGTGCTTAGCGTCGAAACCTGGGTCGTTTGTAATTTGTAATTTTGTTGTGGTTTGTAAAAAGTTTGGAAGAAATCAATTATTCGAGAATGGGGGCGTTTACTCGGAACCGAAATCGCAATTTTGTACACGAAATTGTTAGATTGAAACAAAAAAAAGAAATTTAGTGAAAAAATTAATCCTCTAACCACAACCATTCACTCATAAATAAAAAAATTAAAATAAGCAAAAGGTAACGCCCACCCAAAAAGCTTCTTTGATAACACTGACGTCATTTCCTCCCGTCCTTGACTGCTCTTATGGGAAGGGAAGGGAGTGGAGGGGGCTTCTCGGAAGGTCTGCTCGCACAGATGCTGTCGCAACTGCTCCTATTGGCAGAGTTAGCTGTCTCCCTCCCCCCCTCCCCATTGCGATAAGGCGAAATATCTTCGCGGGCTCAGTTGTGATTGGACGAAGTCGATATACGTCAGGAGTTGCACCACGCCCACTTTTCCGAAAGGGTTAAAAACATAAATTTTTCGCCGCTCATAACTCGAGAAATAATTGACGGATCAAAAAACGGAAAAATACGGGTCTTTTTATTTTACAAACTCTATCATATTCGGCAATAAAAAATATGGTAAACGACCCCATTATTTGACAATTGCTCGTGAAACTGAAACCAATTACCGCTCTGGATGAATCTAAAGCATTGTTATTGACATCAATCCTTAGACTGGATTTAAGCGGATTCACAGCCAAATCTCCTATCAGCTAACGCTTCACTTTTACAACGTTCCCTACCTGATAAATATATCCCTCATTTGGACTTTCCATTGCCTTTCTTCATATTCAGTTTTCCCTCTAAGAATGTCTTCTACACACCATATACCCGCAAAATATGGTGATTAAAATTGTCACGTATTCTTGCTTAAGTATTCATCAATTTCGTTGCCCTATCAATCTCTTGAAATATCTTTGTTGGTTACAACACAATTTTGATTTAATCTTAATCATTCATCCACAGTACTACCCTTCAAAAAATGTATTCCTTGAATCAGCCCCCGCTCTTATTGTCAGTGCCTCAATGATGTAAAGGAGCAGGCTGTAGACGTAATTTGCGTGACGAAGTTATGAGCGAAATGTAAATTTGTATTCCCATCTGTGTGTAGATTTTTCTTTCGGAAAAAATCACCTAAGCGCCAGGCGTAATGGTTTTGAATACACTTCACCTGCATTTGTTATCAATGCTCAGTGTTTTAGAGGTCGCAAATTGCTGTTGAGGTTTTAAGAGCAACACACAGTTGAAAATGACTGGCGGAAGATGAATATTGAGTACAAGAAATGTGACAAATATATTTTGCAGAAATTTATGCACAGGAGGAGGTAACTGGCAAGATGGGGAGGAAAGGAGCCGGGAGAGGGGGGTGTCCGGGCATGAACCAATCGACGGATAAAAGATAGGAGGCGAAGACGTTCCATGTAGAGGTTCTGCACTGCATCAGACGAGGTGAGGAGTGAGAGAAGCATTAATTAATGAGTGTTCAACCCAAAGGGTTGAGTAGAACTGCTCCCGTACTAAGGCGTGTAACATTCACATTTTCAAGGGGGCCAGTTCCTTTCCCTGGGCCACCTGCGACTACCCACGAAGTTCTGACAAGCAGAAAATCGAATCGCTAGCACTTTAGGCGGGGGCGTCCAGAAAGAATTCAGTGCCCGGTATTTGATCCAGTTTGACCCTCTGGTCGGTAGCTCAGCGCTCTACCCACTAGGCCACTTCGACCCCGAGAAAAGTACAAGTAATTTAAAAATGTTTTGATGAAAGGTAATAATTTAAACGTTGATCTCAAGCATGACATATTTCAAGATAGTAGGTAGTTGCTCTCAAGACTCAAGCCCAGTCCGAAACGTGTGCTTCTAGCGCTAAAAGCACACTACAATGCTTCCTTGCAAGTGGAGGGGGGTAAAACATCGGAGACACTCGAATATGTCCGAACGCGAAGCACTATGGGGGAAGCATGCTACGAAGCCAAAGCACAGAAGCACGTTTCCATTGTTAAAGGCTTCGAAGCATTGTTGACGAGAATAACAAAATATGGCGGAGCCGTTGGCTACTGATAAATGGGTGTAGTATCTATTTTTTCTTCGTATATTACATTTTCATAGTTATTAATGTACATATCAATGAAAAGGTTAATATGCATATAATCGCTTTTTTTCTTCCGATCTAAACATTTGATAGATGTTGCCCTCTATCGTGTTTCACTTTAACTAGTGGTTTTTTTATGTTGCCACTACTGCTTAACGTCGCTCCTTACCGTAGACTGTCCGAATATGAAGTATTCTTTAACCCAAGCATGCTTTATTGTACCTCAGCAATACGTCATCACCAAGAATGCTTTGCCATACTTGGTTTTCGGATACGGCTTCAGTGCCTACGGATTTCTGCTTTTTCCATCGGAACCTTGAATTTGTGATGACAGAACTGTAGCAGGCGTGGAAGTGGAAACTGGAACTGCTGCGATCTTGTTTGCCGTCGGCATATGAAGAACAAGGGTTTAGTTCTGTTCACTGTGGCACTTTCAGGGCCCACGCGTGCGAGCAGGGCCGGCTGGGGTCCCACCGAGGGAGGAGAACCAAGACGAATAAAAAAATCAATGTCTTTCCGACGGTCAACACAACTCCTTGTCCACCCTGCCCCTTTATTCTTACCATACCCTGGCGTCGCATCGTAATGTATGCATACGTTTTAAGCATAACTTCAACCTTTGACCCACGAGTAACCCTTTAAAGTTAAGGGATGAACAACGGGATCTAATGACCTTACCATCGACATTGACACCTTTTAAAACCTTCGATTCGATACGTTTTTAGCATAATTTCACCTTTTGTCACCCTTTGACCTTTGACCCATGAGTAACCTTTGAAGGTCAAGGGATGAAAAGAGGGATCTGAAAACCTTAAAATCGACCTTGGCACCTTTTTAAACCTATGATTCGACAGGTTTGTAGCGGTGATTCAATTTTTGTTACCCCTGTGACCTAGGCTGTGAACTTTCAGGGGCCACGGTTGCAATTTTCGACCTCAGAAGTTCTTCCATCGAGTTCTTCGTGCCCAAAAACCTATTAGTCGAAAGTTTCGCTAAATAATTCTGTCTTCTTTGTACTTCGAATGTTTTAACAATGAAAGTCCATAAGGCAAAATTTGGTTTTTGGTTTGGACCCTATTTCTGGGGTCAAAAGATCGTATTTTTAATATTTTGCTTTGACTCAACAAAACTCACAACCTTTTTCTAGCCAGGTATCAAATTTATCCATGTGGCTCGAAAGGAAGCGTATAAAATTACAGGTCAAAAATGACACACGATCAATGGGACACTCTGTATACATACAGATACGTATATAGATACGTATGTGTAGTGCTGGAAATAATCGGAGTGTCGTGAGTGTTCCGCGTGAGTTGCCCCAGTGATGGAGGGTGAGTTAGTCGGTGGAGGTGGGCGGGGGGTGGTAGTACTCGTTTGGGGGTGAAGTCAGCGTGCCGCATCAGTCGGAGCGGAAGTAGGTTTGGCGAGGAGGAGGGGAGACATAGGGGGGACATTGTGTCGGGGGAAAGAAATGGTCAGTGGATGATTCAGGGTTTCCCTTCAGCGTATCTCTAATGGAGGCGTATAATCGAAATCGCTGTTTTGTCCACGCAATTGTTAGATGGAGACGAAAAATGAATTTTAGTGAAAAAATGAATATTATAACCAGAGCCAGTCACTCATGAATCAAAAATTGATATAAGCCAATCGGCGTTTAAGGATAACTACGTCATCCACTCCTTTTACGAGTGAAAGTGAGGGGAGTGGTGGGGAGGGGGGGTGGAAGGTCTGCTCTCTCACAGATCCTGTCGCAACCACTTCCATTGACAGAGTCAGCTATGTGTCCCCTATTGTGATTGGGCGAAGGAGTTTTGTGGTCTCAGCTGTGATTGGACGAAGTGGATGACGTACGAATCCTTGGCACGCCCACTTTTCCGAAAGGGTTAAAATCACCAGTTAATCGCCGCTTTTAACTCGAGAACTAATTGGCGGATCGAAGAACGGAATAATACGGGTCTTTTTATTTTTCTTACTCTATCAGATTGGGCAATAAAAATATGGCAAACGACCCAATCCTCTAGTTAGGGTGGGCTTCGATGGAATGTTCCTAAACTATTTCACCTTCTCCCGAGTGACCTCTCCAGTAATACACTATAACTTTATTCATGATCTCCTCTTCACTCCGAAAAATCTTTTCCTCCTTTCTGTTCTGCAGACGTGCATTCACGTCTCCTTCCGAATGCATCGTCCCCGAAACAATTCGTCCTTGGCCATCCCCCTTGCTCTCCCTCCGTCTCCCCCTCTTTCCTTCGTCACACTTTTCCTATCTTCTCCTACTGACCGTTCACCGTGCTTTCTTCGTCGCGTATGCCACACCCACGTTCCGAAAGCCTTCCACCTCAACTTCATTCCTAAGAGTCCAGGATGACGACTCTACTTAAGGAGACTCCACCGAATTATGAAGTAGATGCCATTGTTGTGAAAATTTCAGGACACATCGTTTTTTTGGCCCCTCTGCTGATTGGCAATAAAATGATGAGGCCTTTCCACAATATATTTGAAGGAAAAAGACCTTGAAAATCAGTAATTTGATATGTGGTTATACGGCAGAGCATGGCTGTTGCAGCAAAATTTGTAGATTAATAATGTAAAGAGAAATGCCCTTTTGACAAAAAACTAATTACAGATGCGCAATTTGATGTAGAATGTAGCATTGTAAAAAATTGCTCGCCTTATTGCACTTGTTTAATTAATATTAATCGAAAAAAAGCAGAAAAACCTTAGTTACCTGAAAGTGGCGCTAAAGCATGTAGTTATCATTGGCAACGGTACTTTTGACGGAAGCTTGTGCTTACAGGCCTATTTACTAACTTAATTAAGGAATATACCTCACCAAGGTCCTTCTTATATTTTTTATGTAATTTAAATATTTCATTGGTTATTGACTTGGTGTCGTTAATACGAAAGCTTCCAAATGGTAGCAGCGTCATTGTTGCCAAACAATTTTCGTACATATGAAATTAATAAAATTCAAAATAAAGAGTTGTGTTTACAAGGTAATAGTTTAAAACTAAGTAAGAAAATATTTAACCTATTTTAGAATACGTATTAGCGGGAATGAGTATGTATTCTTACTTTATAAATTAAACGTGGCAACGACACATAAGTCATGTTTCGAAGTCAAAATGAGTTAAAAGAGCTCGTTAAAAATAGAATGCAACTACAACACGCTATGTAATATCATACTCGTAGAATTATTGTGTATGCGTTATCTCTCTATATATGATTTTCCATACAGGTGTTTTTCTGGATCGGTATTTATTCATTAAATAACATAACTCTTTTACGGGAGTTTGAATCGCGGAGTCACGGTGGAACCTCCTTACCGCGTGCCCTCACACCATTGTTGGCACCAAATGTCCTCAGAGCACAAACCATGATTATCAGACTTATGGAACATCAAGTTACTCATCGCAGTTGTTAGAGGGAGTCTTGAGGCGTTCTCCTGTTAGATTTTTGTTCCCTGCAGGCAAAATCCCTCCCGGGATCAAATACAGACGCTACTACACGCAAAAACGGCGAGCTTCCCAGCAGTAAGAAATTTGTGAGAAAGCGTCCCCCTGCTACTTACCTTCCCTCCTCCTGAGGAAGAGGACGGAGTAATATTCACTTAGAGTTTGAATTCAAATTGAGAATTCACTTCATTCGCGGGTAAGATGGCGCCTTCTTCATGCGCTGATCGCAGTTGCATTTCATGATGCACTGACGGAAGTAGGTAGACCTTTCTCTTGATATCCTATTGGTTGATAGTTACTTGATAGTTACTTTCTCGTTGGCTCGGGAGCTTGTGCTTCCTCTCAAGGTCGTCCGGAGTCTCAATTCGCCGCGGTGTACCGACCGCCGCAGGCATCGATCCAGCGCCGCTAAGTACAGGAGCCAAAAATATCGCCGCGTGTAGCGATACGGAAGGCCTCAACGGTGACGTAATCCGTAGGCGGTGTCCGCCAAGGGTTTCATGAGGGTGTCATTCGATGGCGCGGCGGGAGGCGTGGCCAATTGGGTTCGTGCGGATCCTGATTGGTCCGGACTTCGATCACTCCCGTGCTCCGATTGGTCATCTATCATCTTGATTAACACTCGCTGGGCTATTGGATTCCAGCTGCGACTTTATTCCTCTGTTCAATGTCACACGCTGCTGGAGCGACTCGTTTGCCGACGCAACTTCAGTTCTCAGCCAACATTGGCTCCTTACGATGCGCTTTTATTTTGTCGAGAGTTCTCAATTTTTTCCAATCTTTTACTGTGGTCATTTTTACTTTCTGAATTATTGATGGTGACGATTTTCAATTAAGTACTTCCTTCCATTCCGAAGGCCTGGGTTTGGTCCTGGCAACGGTAGATATTTTTCACTCGTATGTGAGCACATCGAGCGCAGTACACCGCCCGCCGGATTGGTCGTTGAACCGTGGTCCCCTCGGCGTCTTTCGGTAGGAGTATTCTATAGTCTGGCAGATGCCGGTGGCCAAGGAATGACTTGTGCTTAAATACTGAGCGAGTGTTCACAATAATATCCACGGCGTAAGATGCCGTTGCGACTACAGAGCCTGGGATTATAATTTATCGAGAAGAAGATATTAAAATAGACGCTGGACCAATGTCCTGAATGAGAGTACAACTTCAAACAGAAGTGCTCAGGGCTGCAAGGGATTTAGTTGTAAGGAGTTTAGGGAGAGTCGTGATTGCTTTAACAATTCCTCTCGTTGTGTTTCACTACATACAAGTTCCGTGTTTTGAAATAGTTGATATTGCATCGCGTTCCTCTAGTCTCATCTAATTCCATCTATAACGTAATAAACGCTCTTGATAGGATATTTTAAGACTCTTTGAAATTAAAAGCGAGGGTGTCTTTCCAATGTTCCATCTCAGTCTGCATTTGAAATAGGGGTAGAATTGCAATCGCCCGCAATTATAAATGGGAGACAGCTGATGAAAAGTTAGACTAACAAGAGCGCGACGAAGAGCCTCAGTGACTTCCACTACATATCTACTACATTGCGTGGCACGTAGAAGCGAATTATACGTCAGTTTTGCCGCGTGATATCGTTATAGGTAAAGAACACTTATTGAGCATTGTTCTCAATTGTTATTGAATGAGAGGTCACATAAATCGTATTAGTTTGCACGGATGGATGTCCAAGTATGTGGAGCTCGCGGGAGACTGAGATAGCAGGAGGTTACACCCTTAGTAGCCGGGGCGGGGTATCGCATTCACATTTCTTCCGCATAAAAAGTAGCATCAGTTGTTCATGAAATTAATTGAGATTCGTAACCATGATGATGCATAATGTTTTTTTATTCTGTAGAAATGAAGGTTTCGTTTACATAATTATGGTCGCTGTTAAGTCTAGATGAGGCTTGACTTGGAGTTGACTTCAAATATCACTTACTAGCCGCGAAAACTTTAGCGGCGTTACCCGCTGAAATTGCACTATAGTAAATATTCCACAGAGAAAAAAATCATTCGCCTTGACCGGGACTCGAACCCAGACCCCCTGTTTTCGTTCCATCTAGTTCCTTTAGAGCTCTAAAATATCCACAGGGGAAGGGGACACATTGGTAGCTCAACTGGGGAGGGCACCTGGCCGGAAATGAGCGGGAGTTCGGGTCCCGGTCAAGGCGAATGATTTTTTTCTCTGTGGAATATTTGCCATACTGGAGTTGACTTGATTGGTTAAAGTGACTGATTACGTATACGACATATTCCCATTTTTAATCTCTCTGAAAGATGAGGTGTTAAGCTTGCCTTTATTTACTCTTCGAATTTAGGACTCCGCGTTCTCTGTTGCAATTAATAAATTAGACGTCGCAAACATCCATCCCCCGGAAAGTGAAAAAACCTCCCCGGACGGGATTTGAACCCGCGATCGGCAAGAGAGGGATTTCACCCCGCCGCCACCGGGACCGAGGCCTTAGGGTTTCCAGCTTGTTACATAATCCATGGATATCTTTTGTTAAACGCTCATCATTTTTATTATCATCAAGGGTCAACAATCCTAGGATTGGTTTGACGCAGCCCTCCACTCGACTCTTCTATCGACCAACCTTTTCATTGTGACGTATCCTTCACAACCTGTTCCATACATCTCATACGAGGTCTGCATTTTCCATTCTTCCCGTTCACTTTTCCCTCGACGATAGTCTTCATCGGGCCATCGTGTCTTAAGATACAGCCGATTAAGTGCTCCCGTCTTCTTCTTAAAGTTTTCAGTAGACTTCTCTTTTCTCCTAATTTTCTTAGCACTTCCTCGTTACTTACTCGGTCGATCCATTTAATTTCCTTCATTCTTCTGTAGCACCTCATTTCGAATGCTTCCACCCTTTTCTTCTCCGCTGCTGTCACCGTCCATGCCTCACTGTCGTAAAGAAACATGCTCCAGATATACATACCTCCCGATGAACTGTTTCCTTACTTCCAAGCTTGTATTTCCAGCTGTAAGTAGATTCTTCTTTTGATAGAATATCTTCTTTGCCTGAGCTATTCTATTGACTATTTCTTTCTTGCTTCGTCCGTCGTAACGAGCATAATTTGCTTTCGACTATCACTTTTATAAGTCACCTCCAAGAAAGGGGAGACGCTTGGCGGAGTCGCGGTCGAAAGCTGACCAGATTCCTCATCAGATCCTGAGCCATAAAGTGAGGTGCATGAGCCGAGGGTGAAAGAGGGTCAGGGTTAAAGGAGGGCAGTGGGAGGGGATAGAGGTTAGGGGTTTTGGCAAGGGCCCTGGGGGGCTGTGTTTGAAACCATCGGGATTATCTCGAATAAGTAACCAAGGAGTCACGTGATACAAACACGAATGGTTTCAAACTTTGATGTGTCTGAATCGCTCTTCACAACATCATTAATTGTTTTCACTTGAGTTCTTCTCATCCATTCCAGCTAAAGAGCCCCCATTTGAGATATGACACAAGTGTAAACAATGAATGAGGTTGCAATCAGCGGATTTAAAACGCCAAGTTTGAGAATCATTCGTTTTTATACCACGTGACTCCTTGGTTACCTATTAGAGGTGATCCCGGAGGTTTCGAACACAGCGCCACTGGTGTAAGTTGATTCGAGTGGAACTTCAGAGGAGGAGGCATGGGTGGACCGGTTATCGTACATCGTCCCTTTACAAATCTTGCCGATCTTCGCTGCACACGTTCAAGTTCATTATTTAGACCGATTTCGTAGGGAACCCATACACTGGCAGCATACTCCAAATGAAGATATTATCTCGGTCGCTGCCGATCGCATCTCCGAGAGCGAAAGCGTTAAGAGAGATTTCCTCAACGCATTGCGATGTGATTCCGGCTTTTTTTATTTTGGAGGAACCCCTGAAGGTGATGGAGGGAGTGTAAGGCTTGTCTGCGGACATGATTTGTTGAGGGGCTGGAGAGAAGACCGGGTCAAGCCAGGATAATTTGGGCCCGTGAGATTCTCGTAGGAGATGTTATTTTCCACAGAGGCATAGCTTGAGGGTCCATGAGGACGCACTTGAGCTAACGTGTGGGTAGTGGGTAAATACACGGTTGGAATATGCTGCCAGTGTATGGGATTCCTACGAAATCGGTCTAAATAACGAACTTGAACGTGTGCAGCGAAGATCGGCAAGATTTGTAAAGGGCTGGTATGATAACCTTATTAGCGTAACCAGTCTATTATATGAATTAAATTGGGAATCATTGTCAGATCGCAGGTTGAAATTTAGACTTAATCTCTTAAAAATAAATTCCTAGACCATACTTTCAGTGATGACGTTAAAAATATTTTGCGAACCCCAACTTACTATGGCAGACTGGACCATTATTAAAAATTAGAGATATTGATTGCCGAACTGACAAATTCAAAATGTCCTTTTTTCCTCCTACTATTAGGGATATGAATAACGGTCAATGTATCCAGTACGAGTGTAGCAATGGATAGCATAGGTAGATGCATGTTGGTATAAGTACTTAAAGCTAACCCAACTAACAGCATGTTTTTGCGTGTATCCTTTGCTATTTTAATTTTTAATTACAAATTTTATGCATGATATGTAGTGCATGTTTAGTGAGAGTTCCCCCCCTGCCACACACCTTTATGGTGGCTTGCAGGGTATTATGTAGATGTAGATGTAAATTTTCTTTCTTGAGACTGAAGGTAGGAGACCCCGCCCACCTCAGAACGGTGTGCTCATGTGACGGATTGCACATTATCTGGCTTATTCAGTTTCCGATAGATGACGATCGCGTAGTAGCCATTCCTAACTCCGCATTCTCGCGAGGAGAGGAGGGGGGGGGAGGGTTCACCTCCTTCCATCGCCTTGGAAGGAGGCGTTGGCCCCGGGCGTCCATTCCTCCTATAGTCCACCTCGCAAGAAAGTGCGGAGGGGGCAAACTCAACAATATAAACTATAGTAATAACCCTGAGATAGGAACAAATAAAGAACATAAAATAAACTTTAAAAAATGGTCGTTTTCCTTTTATGCGTTTTACTGCACTTTTAATTTTATTTATTATTTTCAATTGTTTTTTTGCTTTTATCGATAGGCATCTGGTTTGTGCACTTTCAACCCCCACCCCTCTTTCAATCCACGTTGGAGGTTGTTTTCCTTTCAAACACCCTCCGCTGCCCTATCCAGTTCGTCACTTCCTCCAATTCTACCCCCTCCATCACTAGAGGCTTGTATTACAGGTGCACTGCTGGCGTGAGACACCTTGAAAACAACGGTGATCCGTTTAAACCTTGGACGAGGGTGGTATTACATTCTGCAGGTAATGCTATTTTTCAAGTTTTTCCCACTCCTTCGAAATGATGGAGTTCCACAAAGTTAACCCTGAAACTATTTATCTGAAGCGAGAGAGAGAGAGTAATGATATACCAGATAAGGAAGTATCTCACTGAAACGTCACAGATCCTACACGCACTCAGACGGTGTCGCACAGCGAAATACCGCGCTTCGTTCCCTGGGGGTAGTTTGTAACCGTCGAGATTACCTCGAATAGGTATAACTAATATAAGTAACGAGAAAGTGCTAAGAAGAGTAGGAGTGAAGAGAAGTCTGCTGAAAACTTTAAAAATAAGACGGGACAACTTAATCGGCCACATCTCGAGACATGATGGCCTGATGAAGACAATCGTCGAGGGAAAAGTGAACGGGAAGAATGGAAACAGGTCGTAAAGGACGTGAAAGAGAGGAACTACGTTGGTATGAAGAGGTTGGCCGATAGAAGAATCGAGTGGAGGGCTAAGTCAAACCAATCCTAGGATTGTTGACCAATGATGATGATGAGGTATAACTAATAAGTCACGTGGTATAAACACGAATAGTTCACAACTTTTATGTGCTAAAACCGCTTAATTAAACCTCATTCATTGTTTACACTCATGTTTTATCTCGTCTGGGGAATCTATTGTCGAGACAGATGAGTAAAACTCAAATGAAAAAAACTATTAATGTTATTCTAACGAGCGATTCAGATACACTAAATATGCGAACTGTTCGCGTTTGTGCCACGTAACTCCTTGGTTACCTATTCAAGGTAATTCCGACGGTTTCAAACACCAAACCAACGGGATCATCTCGAATAGTTAACCAAGGAGTCACGTGGTACAAACACGAACAATTCGCAAATTCGATGTGCTAAAACCGCTGAATACAACCTCATTCTTTGTTAACACTCGTGTTTTATCTCATCTGGGGGCTCTATAGTTGAAAGAGATGAGAAAAGCTGAAGTGGAAACAATTAGTGATATTCTATCGAGCGATTCAGGCACATTAAATTTGCTAACCATTCGTGTTTATACCACGAGACTCCTTGGTTACCTATTCGAGATAATCTCGACGGTTTCAAACGCAGCCGATGTGAAGTCGCGGCGAGACAACGCAAAGGTTCACTAACGAGAGAGTGACGCCATCGTCATTCACGGCCGCCTCCCATTCTGAAGCGACGTCCATCGCGATTTCACGATTTGCAAAAGGCGGCCTCCGATCTCTCTCTCTCTCTCCTCCGGGCAATCGAACACCCTTGGACTGAAACATTTGTGTACATTTCCATGCCCCATCTCCTGGGGAAAAGGCTTGACTTTTTATATGTGTCGTGTATAGTTCGATGGTTATCTGGGACATTAGATACCCATCACGCTTGGCATTTTCGTTTCATTGTGACTGCAATGGGGAATTTACTCGGAACCGAAATCGCTATTTTGTACACGAAATCGTTAGATGGAAACGAAAAAAGAATTTTAGTGAAAAAAATAATCTTCTAACCACAACCATTCGCTCATAAATAAAAAATTAAAATAAGCAAAAGTTGACGCCCACCGAAAATTCTGCTTTGATAACATTGGCGTCATTTCCCTTCCGTCCTTGACTGCTTTTCGTGGAAGGGAAGGGAGTGGAGGGGGTGGTCGGAAGGTCTGCTCGCACAGATGCTGTCGCAACTGTTCCGATTGGCAGAGTCATCTGTGCCTCCCCCCCCCCCCATTGCGATAAGGCAAATTAGCTTCGCGGGCTCAGTTGTGATTGGACGAAGCCGATATACGTCAGAGGTTGCACCACGCCCACTTTTCCGAAAGGGTTAAAAACATCAGTTTTTCGCCGCTTATAACTCGAGAAATAATTGACGGATCAAAAAATGGAAAAATACGGGTACTTTTATTTCACAAACTCTATCAGATTCGGCAATAAATAAAACCTGGTAAACGACCCCATTGCAAGCCAGGCTTCCTACACCCCAGTTGCCTTCATATAGTCTTAAGGTACAATACAATTGTTACCGCAGAGCATTTACCTGTGGTTTTTTCACCCATTGCCACCCTAAGTTTTTAGGATCTACAGCTATATCCTATATCGTGTTGATTTCGATTCTCCAACCAATCCGTTCGACGGTCAACCTGACAATTATTACGTCCCATCACGCCTGGAAGCGATGGCTAACGTACCTACTTCAAACCAGAGCTCAGTGCGAACATTTCTGCTGGCTCATATCCGGAGTGGAACTTTCACAGTTGGAGGCAATGAAGCCATTCCCTCTGATTACCGTTTAAGGAGTTTGGCTCGCGACTGCTTGAGTCAAGTAGTCTAAGGAATCTTATTAATTGAAGTACGAGTATATGCTTGCTAAGTGATCCTTACTTCAAAAAGAAAATAACCTAAGCTATTGAAAGTCATAAGGCTCACAAGAAATACGATGTAAAGTCGAAGGATTTATTTTTTATGATAATTTTAATCAGCTCGACGATGGAGTCAATTCAGCATTTACGTTACAGAAACAAATTCATGTACCTACTCAATGAATTTACTAATTAATAACACCAGAATATTACTATCAAACGTTATGTTACAATATTTCTTGAAATATTCTTCAATATCTCATTAGTAATGATATTATTCATACCCCAACCATTTGGGTAACAGCGATCACAGCGCCACTTGAAGTCAACTAACGCATTTTGTCTGCTATTGGTGGATTTAGCGAAAAATACGGTGGGTTGATGCCTTTTTTTCGTGTCATTTTATTCCTTGTGAGATTACGCATAAAATATTAGTTTTTTGCAAAAATGACATGTAACTATGGTATTTTTAAACGTTACATTCCTATGTGATGGCCATTCTCGCCGTTAATCGTATGTAATTTCAAATGCAATTTGTGCAAAAAGGAGTATGGGTTGGTATAATTATCTTTACTTTATTAGATAGAGGAACTTTAGTTCTATAAGCGCTGAAAACATATAAAAAAATGACACGACTTTCACTTTTCGGATCAACCTACTTAACTTGCCAGGGGAAAGAAAGAGGCGCGCTCGCGTTCGTCATTTGGTTGTGCGGACAATTGGGCTGAGAACTGAAATTTCCAGCGATCGGAAGAAGGGCGGAGTGAAACCCGGCGTCGGAATGAAACTTCTCTCGACGAAGGGGTCCGCGGTTTGACGCCCCAGTGGCAGTGTCTTGAAATTGGAGTGCTCTGCACGCATCACCCAATAAAGGACTTGCACAACCCCCAACGATCCATGCCTTTTCACTGGATTCGGACCTGTCCTCCAGTTGGGAAATCCAACGCATCGAATCGATCCCCGGAAGTACCCTAAAAATATCCCTGGAGGCACCAGAGAAAGACAAAAGGGCACGGGAAGTAGGAGCTTCTTGAACCTATCCCTTTATTGGTCACGTGCGGAGGACGAAGTGTTGTCCTAGAAGGACTCTCAACAATAGCCGTTGCCGGTTTCTGTTGTGCAGCCGACCAATCAGCGTCAACCAGCTCTCAACGGTTTTGGATGGTAGGACCGCGTCCATTTCCAACCGGCCGGTTGTGCAACCGTATGGCCAATAGGAGCTCGTCTCGCGGTCACGTGCTGTTGTGTTTACATTTGGCTATATTTTGATTGTTACCATTTCAACTGCTTCCTAAACTCTATAAATATCAGGATTACAACTAAAACAGCATTAAACTCTCTTCCATAACCTATTATATTGTTAAGGATGTATTATAATAACATACATCTTTATTTCTATAAGATTAAATGTATGTACTTAATTTATATGTACCTTGTATTTTAGGCAGAATATGCGGCAGCACACGAACAAAATGTAAACAAAAACAGCACATGACCATTAGGTGAGATCCGATTGGCTGCCATTGCACAACCGGTCGGTTAGATTACTGGTCAAGGTGAATGGAACATTTTGCACCAACCGTAATCAGCTACGGCGTGTGTGACACGGCTTTTAGACAGCGCTCAAGAAAGTGGAGGCATTGCGGTTTTACACTGGAGAAGTCAAAACCACTCTGGCAGAATTTACGGAGAGAAAAAATCCACATTGACCGGGACTCGAGCCGCATGATTTTCCGGCTAGGTGCTCTACCGATTAAATGTAAATGGTTTGCCACAGAGAACACCAGTTGCTACGGAGAATCGTAATAGGAATACTCAGTTTGTAAAGGACATGGCCGGATAATCCGGGGGTTCCGGGTTTGATTCCCGGTCTAGGTTGATTTTTTTCCGTGGAAATTCTGCTAATGACTTTCAGCGGGTTACTTTATTAAGGTACTTTCGGCCAGTTCTCCATCTGCGGATTCGACACCACTACTTGGACTCGAACCCGAGTCCTCATGTGAGGATGCGAGTGGCTCAACGCAAATGGTGGTCGCAAATAGTTACCGATTGTTCACTCTCAGGGAGGTGGGCGTGCGTTTAAAACCGTAAGGAATACCTCGAATTGGTAACCAAGGAGTCACGTGGCACAAACAAGATTGGTTCACAAATTTGATACGTTTGAAATAGTAGTAACAATCTCACTCCTTGGTTTTCACTTTATTTTTTCTCACCCTTCTCGTACATAAATCCCCCGGATCCTGAAAACTCAAGTGAACACGTTGAATGAGATTGTTACGACTATTTGAAACGAGCATAAATCTGCAATCCATTCCCGTCTGTACCACGTGACTCCTTGGTTACCTATTCGAGTTATATCCCACGGTTTCAAGCGCACACACTACCGCTGGGGGATTGTGTTTGAAACCGTCGGGTTTATCTCGAATAGGTAACCAAGGAGTCACGTGGTAGGGACACGAATGGTTCGTAAATTTGGCGTGTTAAAACCGCTTATTACTGTCTCATTCATTGTTTACACTCGTGTTTTATCTCATCTGGGGGCTCTATCGTCGAGACAGATGAGGAAAACGCAAGTGAAAACAGTTAATGATATTGTTAAGAAGCGACACGGACACACTAAAATGGCGAACCATTCGTGTTCGTACCACGTGACTCGTTGGTGACCTATTCCAGATAATCCCGACGGATTCGTGGGCGCGCGCACACCCCCTACCGCTGGTGTCCAGGGCGGAACGTGTCTCTCTGCTCTCTCGTGAATCGAGTCTTTTCGGGGAATCGATTGAAGGGTCTGTTGGCTTTGTCTCCATCCGTGTCCTCCACCCGGTCCTTCACGTTTTAGGGTGTGCTCATCACGAGTGGCGGGCAAAGGCTCTTTTCAAGTCACTCGAAAACTCTAATAATCTCATTCTCCCCCGCCCAACTCACTCACCCCGAGAAAACAATGGGGGTGGCGAGAGAACAATGGAAATATCGCTGAGTGCTGCTGTGAGATGCAATTCGATCGACTTAGGCGAGCATCGCGACTGCTTAAAGTTGTGTTTCCGAAAGAGGAAAAGATATTCGCTGGGAGGGACACAGATGAAAGAGAGGTTTCCTCAGCGCTAAGGGTGGAATCTTACTGCATATGCATGCCTACTACTAATCTGAAGTAAGAAATTACGCGGATAACACTTAAAGGTGCATCTTTTAGGCGCATAAAGATTTTAGCAATACCTTTCGTGACCATTGATTCTTGGCGATTTAAGAGGACACTCAATTTCTTATTGATCTCTATCTCACTCATGCATGTCCATTGCCTACACTTCTGAGAATAGTCAGCATTATTAATTTTGCACTCTTTATCTTTGTCCCCAACTATGGAGATACCACATAGCATGTACATTTATTTTCCCCCTGAACCTATATATTTTGTGATTGAGCATTTCTGGAATTTTCCCTCCAATGCTACTTTCAGAGTTTTTGGCTTCTACATTTCTTAATCAATTTAATTCACATTTATTTTAAATTTAAATTGACCCTCTTTGTCTTTCCTCGTTCCTCCATTTTCCTGCGTAAGTTTCACCGAATGGTCGAACTGGAAATTTACTGAAAAAGATTATATTTGTCGCAAAGTAGGCAGTGGCCAGTTATGGAGTGTATAGAAATTGTTGTTAGTACTCTGTCAGTTCGTGCATTCCGTGATTATGACGTTTGCTACCAATGGGCACAAGTACGAGCTGTGTCGTGCATTTTTTCTCGGAATGTTTCCGTGGAAAAAAAAGCATTTCCTCCGCTCCACGTTTTGACACTCATCGCTGTGGGAAACATTAGCCCAGTCCGAAAAGTGTGCTTCTAGCGCTAAAAGCGTACTACAATGCATGCTTGCAAGTGGAGGGGGGTTAAACATCGGAAACACCCGAAGTACGTCCGAACGAGAAGCACTCTGGGGGAAGCATGCTACGAAGCCAAAGCACAGAAGCTCGCTTCCATTGTTAAAGGCTTCGAGGCATTGTTGACGAGAATAACAAAAGATGGCGGAGCCGTTGGCTACTTATGAATGTGTGTAGCATTTATTTTTTTACCTGGTATATTACATTTGCATCATTATCAATGTACATATCCATTGCCGGCCCAGGTGGCGGCGAGGTAAAGTCCTCGCCTGCTAATCCTAGGGTCGCGGGTTCGAGTCCCGCCTGGGTGGGTTATTCTCCACCTAGGGCATGGATGTTTGTCAAGCTCTGTTGGTTCAGCCCCTGGGAAACCTGATGACAGGCAAATGCCTATCGGGATCCCAGGGGTATATGGGCCAACAGAACCGTCCGGACGCAAAAAAAGGTTAATATACGTTTAATCACTCTTTTACTTCGATCTAAACATTTGATAGACGTTACCCTCTATCGTGTTTCACTATACCTAGTGGTTTTTTTATGTTGCCACTACTGCTTAACGTCGCTCCTTACCGTAGACTGTCCGAATATGAAGTATTCTTTAACCCAAGCAGCTTCATTGTACGCCAGCAATACGTCATCGCCAAGAATGCTTTGCCGAAGCATACTTGGATTTCGGATACGGCTTTAATGTTCAGTTGAAAGTCAGCCAACGAGGCAGTACCTCGTCTCTCCATCACAGGGACTCTGGACAGAGGATGAATGTGGGCCTTCGAGCTAGATTGGAGAATGTAGAGGCCGGAGAAGTGAATGACGGAGAGACAATATGAGTTGGCACCGAGGGTGATAGAGGAGAGAATACTGGGTTAGCGCAAAAGAAGCCGAAAAGCAAAAGATGTCCTAGATGGTGTAAGGTTATGCAGAGGAAGAGATGAAGATTTGAAGCAGGAAACGGCAATTATTAAATATGTGTAAGGAACAGCTGGAAGAAACTATCCACTAATCTACCCATGTTGCTAGAATATTTAGGATTATGGTTCATAAATCCTGACAGAACACCAAGCCGTGTTCTTCGAGAAATATGCCGCCTTTTTACCATGAATTAGAATATGAGTGACCTTGGAAATCAGCAAAGTCCTTTATAACTACTCAGAGGTAGCTATTATCGCCGCTGCTCAGTCAATTACTCGATTATAAATTACAGTCAGTATATCGTGAATGTAGGATATTTCATGCCTGCCGCGTGAATGGCGGTGAAATTTACATTAATTGCCATGCGAAAAAATTCACCTGGACCGGGAATCGAACCACGGACCTTTGGCATTCCGGGCCACTGCGCAGACCACTACGCTACCCAGGATCCCTAATTGCATGGTAATTTTCACCGAGGTTCAAGGTACTAGATGTTGAATCCTTGATTTGAAGCCCTTTCTCCCTTGCGTTGCCATCCTTGATGGACCGCGAGGGCTCTACATCTAGTACATTGAACCTCGGTAAAATTGCCATGCAAATTACAGATCCTGGCTACCCAGGATCCCTAATTCGCATGTCTGTAGTAGTGGTCTGCGCAGTGGCCCGGAAAGCCAAAGATCCGTGGTTCGATTCCTGGTCCAGGTGAATTTTTTCGCATGGCTAGTAATGTGAGTATATCGTGACGGTTAGTGTAATTGAGATTCAAAGCGAGCCGCGTCGTGGAAGCATGTGTTGATGAGAGTCGACCAGCAGCGGATGAAAAGGGCCGGTAAGGAATACTCGAAGGATCTACCAACGCTCTGTCGTAGAAACAACATCAGCCTTTACACTGTGGCATTTTTCTATAGTTGAAAATAAGAACAGAACAGTAATTTTCCGTTAATAATAGTTTAGTTGTGTACTAAGCCACAAAGCCCGTACTAAGCCATTGGCGTGTGAAAATCACACATATTAAGGGTAGGCGGGCCAGTTCCTTTCCCTGGGCCACCTGCGAATTCCTACGAAGTTCTGACGCTCAGAAAATCGAATCCCGAGGATTTTAGGCAGGGGTGTCCAGAACGACTCTAGCCCGAGATTTGAACCCGGGACCCTCCTGTCAGTAGCTCAGCGCTCTACCTACTAGGCCACCACGATCCCTAATTTTCCATGTGTTGAAAATTACAAAGTTTCGTTCTTATTCTCATCCACTAATGTTGGCGGAATACCTGCGGTCGTGTGGTGCTTTGTAGGCTCGTAGCGAAATCCCCCGAAGAGGCTCCTCTGGCCATTCTGTTCGTAAGCTCGGCGGGGAACCAGCGGACAGATTCGGTCAGTTCTTGCCGCAAAAACATCTGTCCGAGTGTCCGTTCTCCACTTTGTAAGCCTAAGAAGCCTCTTTTGGGAGTTCGAACAGCCAGTCAGCCTGAAACAGCTCTTCTAATTCCATACTCTATGACTCCAAGACGTGTTAGGAGGCAAGAACTGACAGGTGAAATATCGTTACTCAATAAAATCAAAGTTCGTAGCATCGACATGGTGGAAGGTTGTCATGATCTCTGTTAATGAGTACTCTTAGTCACTTCCACAGAATTTTATTTCACAATCGACCGGTTTCGGCAGTTACGCCATCTTCAGGTGACAATAGTTGGATCAATCCCAGTACATATATAGTCATGGTGGGGAGAGGGGGTTGCGGGTAGGTAAGGTGACGAGCAGCAACGGAGACTGCTGTTAGGGAAAGTACACGTCGTTGACGAGGCAGTTGGAGTTCCTCGCCAGGCCGATCGCCCGCTGCTCACAGGCGTCCGATTTTCGTCCTTTTGCTGAGTATTGAATGACCTCCGGTTGGAAGTCACTTTGGTGGCCCAATTCTAGAAGGTGCCGGGCGAATGCCGAAGAATCGTCTTCGTAAGCACGTTCTGTGTTCTTTAGCCCTAATTTTAAAATTACGTCCAGTTTGGCCATTATAAAACCCTTTACAATAGAAACTACTAGAAATCTATACTATAGAAAACTATATAAACCGGTCGTTTGTGAAATAAAATTCAGTGGAAGTGACTAAGAGAACTCATTAACAGACATCGTTACTCAGTTTGCAGGTGAAACGCAAAACTGAAGGTATCCTCGCATAGTGCATCTTGAGATATCCTTGAGGACTTGCACCCAAGTGGATCCATCCCTTGGCTTGATCACGGCCGATTCCCCTCCCCTCTCCCCTTGTCGGTGGTGGGGAGGCCTCTGACGTCAGAGCGACACCGCACTTGTCAGCCTTGTGGTACTCCAATGCTTCCTCGTCGGCCCCCCCGCCTTTGTCTCCTTAGGGTCTCTGTTTTTTCGGAAGAGCCGCTTCCTCGTTGAGCTAAGACGGTCGTCTGGACTGACATTTTCGTGGCATTTTTCAATTTCGATCGACCGCCCACACATTTTATAACACAGCTTCACAAGAAAACCGTCAATGTTGACATTACTTACTGCGATACCGTTATAGATCCCAATTTGCAGTAATATTGTCAATCCGAACAGAATCTCACATTGTACAAGACATCATTTTTGTATTTGGGACCAAAAATATACAATTCCATTACCTGATTCCTCTTAAATGCATAAGGAATGAGAATACATTCATAAAACACGCAAAGGCAAATATATTTTAAACGGATATTTGAAAATTATTCCATTGATCTTCTGTATTTGTGCAACATTGTATCCTGATTATATCCGCATTCGGCTTGATTCTATTCAAAAATTGATTTTATAGCAATGTTATGCATATTTGGAACAATAATGTTCCAAATAATAAACAAACAAGCTGTTTCTATGATGGAGGGCAGCTTCCCTACAGGTTTGCGACCATCGAGGTTGCGTGAGCTCCATTCGTTGATGTGTATTGCCATGATATGTACTAGATATGTATGTGGTGCATAATAAATATATTATTAGTATTATTATTGTATAGTGGGGTTACGCCGACGTGCCGACACGCTTAGTGGACTCTCTTTTCCGCGAGAGCCATGGTCGAGAGAAAAAAAAGACTGATATTTCGCTTGGAGACGAGAGTCATGGACTCGAGTGGGATCATGCGTCCTTTCACCCGATCCATCGACGGAATTCTCGAAGATCCTCTTGCAGGGCGCGCTCGCCTTTATGGCCCGGGGAAAGCGAGGGCCCTTTCCTTGAATGGCGAGTGGCAGAGGGCCTGACGTCGATTGCTAACAGCCCCAGGATCGAGTCTGCGGCATTAAGGCGCGTTTACACGTAGCAGTTGACTGGTATGGCAGTCAACGGCTAACAACTGTTAAGCCCCAATCGCACGTGTAAATAGCAACTGCGATGCGAGTTCAGGTCGATACTGGACACATGCCGAACACTATCGATCCACGTTCGAGCTATTAGCAAAGTTGAAGCCCGTCTACTTTCCAGCGGAAATGTATCCAACACAATCGCAACAATCGCCAACGGAAAGCAATGCACGACGTCTAATACCGGGAATTTAGGTATAATAACAAGGATGTCCCTCCCCAAAAGGGTAAATTCTACTCTTTAAACAATGGGAACAAAAGATAATCGTCGATGGAATTTATTGCTTGATGAATTCAATGAAAATTTAAGCGAAATTCACTATTAAAATAAAACGCTTTTTATTTGTTGTGGCAACGCCTAAATAGCGGCTTTAAAGTTGGTGCAGACGCATCATAGCAGTAGCGATATAGATGCATCGCGCATCTCGCGACTGTCATAGCAGTCAACTGCTACGTGTAAACGCTGCTTCATACGACGTCATCACATCTGAACCACAAGGTTTGTACGGTACACGCAAATCCACGGGGAATGTTGCAATTACAGCTAGATTACAGGATTCGGCCATTGGAGGTTTGCAACGAGCAGCTGCGATTTGAACTTCAACCAAATTATTTCTTTTTGATTCTCATAATATGTAAAATACTCAAAGCTACCTTCAATTTTTTATCCTGCGCTTTGTCCGACAGATACAGGCTTTACGAAAAATAATTACTTAGAAGGTTGATAGTGGCCAGAGAGCTAGAAACCTTCATAAACGATATGTTTCACAGAAAATATATGTCTAATTCATTATTCCCCATTCATATTCCCATACCCCATGTATCTCTCTCCTAGGCTTGCGCTCAATCATTCTCCATTCTATCACAGTCTATAAAAACCATTCTCTGTGACAACAACTTTCTTGTTTGTTTTATCCTTTGCGCATCTAACATTCCTTGGCAATATCCGCTTTTCTAATAACCTCTCTCTCACTTCTCATATCTTCTCAATGCCCAAACTCACACTATGTGCTGGGTAACTTTAATTTATGCTGTGCTAAAATGTTTTAGTAATCAGCCTTCCTGAACAAGGTGAACATGTGACTGAGGTATACTTTTCATGTCCATAGAAGCGTCTGAAGACATTAATAAGGTAATTCAACGCATTAGAAAAATTGTATTTCTCAACGCGTATTGTAGGTTTACTCGGAACCAAAATCGCAATTTTGTACATGAAATTCGTTAGATGGAAACAAAAAAAGATATTTAGTGAAAATATTAATCTTCTAACCACAACCATTCACTCATAAATCAAAAATTAAAATAAGCAATAGGTGACGCCCACCGAAAAAGCTGCTGTGATAACATTGACGTCATTTTTCTCCCGTCCTTGACTGCTTTTAGGGGAAGGGAAGGGAGTGGAGGGGGGTTCTCGGAAGGTCTGCGCGCACAGATCCTGTCGTAACTGCTCCGATTGGCAGAGTCAGCTGTGTCCCCCCCCCATTGCGATAAGGCGAAGTAGCTTCGCGGGCTCAGTTGTGATTGGACGAAGTCGATATACGTCAGAGGTTGCACCACGCCCATTATTCCGAAAGGGTTTAAAACATCAGTTTTTCGCCGCTTATAACTCGAGAAATAATTGATGGATCAAAAAACGGAAAAATACGGGTCTTTTTTATTTTACAATCTCTATCATATTCGGCAATAAAAAAATATGGTAAACGACCCCATTATGTTCTAGAGTAGGCCAGTAAGTGGAAGCGTTATGCGCCATTAAATGTTGTGTCCCTTACCTGGCTTCACTTATATTTATGTTGATATTCATGAATTCACGGACAATTGGTAATTGAAGGAAAATAATTTCAAACTTATGGTACTTTTGCAGTTAATAAGAGAAAGTTTATTTTGAAGTCTAGATGGCTTTGACTTTGACTTTCTTTTTATTTTACCTGGGGCAGATGAGGCCTCATGGCCATGGGACAAAATGATGGATAAGTGCAGTACGTAAACGGAGAGATGACAGATTGCTTGACTTACTTTGTAGCCCCTTAAATGTCGGAAGTTGTGCAAAATGTAGGCAAGATTGAAATACGTGATGAGAGTCAGCTAATTAAGGACACTTGAGAAATTTTCCTCTCTTTTTACCTTTTTTCGAGCATTATTTCTCGGCGGCAATGCAGCTGAGAACATTTCATGACTTACAGAGCGAATGGAACTGCGATGGAAGCTGATCCGGATGCTTACCTGGAAAGAAAGAATGAAATAGATTAAGCAAAGGAAAAACCTACGCCAAAGCATGACTAGCATGCATCTCTTCAAGCGCATCATGGCTAGAGCGAGAAAATAACGGGAGATTTCGAAATAGTATTGGGTTCTGGAAACAGGCGTATTTAAGTAGTAGAAGCAAATCCACTTTCTTATTTGCCATGAGCAAAATCCATAATGTCGAATCTTGCTAGTGGTCTCTGTGGCTTTTTCAATAAGCTGGTGACTACACTTATACCTGGTCTCAACCTGCTCTAAAAAAACCTAGCCAAAGGTAATATATTTTCGGAAAACGGGTATCTACTGACAAACAATTACTCAGGAATCAAATTTTCCCTATATTTAATTTATAACTACGTATGTGGAGATAATTATTGTCCACGCCTAAGAGAATATATCTGATAGTGTGAAATACACCGCGAGGAAACGAAATTCAATCTATTAAATTCTTTTACGCTGGCTAATTAATTTGACAATTTCGCTTTTATTCCCTCCATTGAATACGATCAATTTTGTTATTTTGTGGTTACGAGGATGGGAGCAGATACACACAGAAAACTTTGATAACTTTTTCAATAAAAACATCTTTACTCTTAGGAAGATGTACCAGATATATATAGCAACAACCAACAACAATATACGAGAAGAAAGAATAGAACAAGAATAAAAAAAGAATACAGATTACATGCAAATTCAAACTGTTTCGAAAGTATGAGAAATATCTTCCTGCATGACTACGAAAAAAATTGCGATTCCCAATTATGAGAAATTGCTCAGTTCAACAAATAACTTGTTGAAACAGAACAGAAATTAAGTCTCCGAAAATTATCCCTTAGATTCAAAATTGCCAGGTGGACCACAAACAAGGACAGCGAATTAAATGTCGTAGGAATCAAGCAAGGCTAAATACAAATATATTCGAATTCACGAACGCCTTAATTACTGCTTTTTGCACGCAATACAACCAAGGACACATTTCATTAGAATTCTTGAAAGTAATACCGAATGTGTGAATACAACAATGATATCAACGAGTGCTAACAACCATGGAAGGACAATGCCCAAACATCAGCTGAAGATCAATAAGAAGAAAACTAAGATATTAGTGTGCAGCAAAAGAGAAGAGGCCAAAACCAACGTTAAACTGGGAAAACAGAAACTGGAAGAGGTGAAAGAGTTCTGTTACCTGGGAAGCAGAGTAACCAACGATGGACGAAGCAAGAAAGAAATAGTGAGTAGAATAGCTTATGCGGAGAGGAAATTCCATCATAAGAATAATATGCTTACAGCTTGAAACACAAGCGTAGAAGTAAGGAAACAATTCATCAGAACATAAATCTGGAGCTTGTTTCTTTACGGCAGTGAGGCATGGACGATGACATCAGTGGAGAAGAAAAGGGTGGAAGCATTCGAAACGTGGTGCTACAGAAGAATGATGAAGATTAAATGTATCGATCGAGTGACAAAAGAAGAAGTCCTAAGAAGAGTGGGAGAAAAGAGAAGTCTGCTGAAAACTATAAAAAGAAGACGGGACAACCTAATCAGCCATATCTTGAGACACGATGGTCTGATGAAGACAATCGTCGAGGGAAAAGTGAACGGGAAGAATGGAATCGAGTGGAGGGCTGCGTCAAACCAATCCTAGGATTGTTGACCCTTGATGATGATATCAACGAGTACAGCAGCACATTAAGATAACTCATTACATACTATTGATCTTGCTGCAAAATCAGCCGAATATTAAATTTGAATCGCTGAAATATGAAAGCGAGCATAAATTCAAAAAATTCATACCATTTGAAGTATAATGAAAATTACAACTCGTGAATCTATTCGCTGTAAAATCTGCGAGAGTCCATACGATGACATTCCTCATTCACTTCTTTTAAGGACTCGGCAAATTAAAATGGGTTAATCACGAGTAAATGTCATTTTTGATTTTTTTCTTATATAAATTCCACCGTTGGCTCAGATAACCTAAACTCCATATTGAAGTCATCGACATCAAGTATTTCACACGAACATATTCTGAGGGTCCTGTTGTGGGCCCGTGAATCAAAGTAATCTATAATCACTTCCACTTCTTAATCTGAAGATGCCTGGCCGCGTTGGCTGATTCTCAATTTGATCACGCAATGTCTACAATCACCTTGACAAGCAATTCGATCTTCGATCATCACTGACTGTTGTTGGAATGGAGAAAACTCGCGTAGAAAACTAATGATTTCCCGTTGACTGAAAATGTCGATCTGTATATGAATCCATCTGTATCTGTCGCGCAATTCTTTTTTCGCGTTATTTCGCATTCGAAGCGGACGATGCTTGCATGTAAAATTTTCGCTGCACATTTTCCGAACCCGATTCAGTTGTTGCATTCAATGACTGATTCTACCGAGCCGATGGATGTCTAGGGTTGGCATAATGGCTTGAGTGCTGTACTCCAACCCGGGTTCGTAGTGGAAGATAGTTTTCATTGGTAAACCGGCCCCTCCTTCAGTACCTTGTGGAGAGCACTTCGAGTTCAGTACTCCGTCCGTCGAATAGGACGTTATGCCGGTCCACTTGGCGCCTTTCCTTAACAGCAGGCCGGGTTCCGGGTTTCTCTCCACCCTTTTCCTTCCATTTCTATCCTTGTACCTTTCCTCCCAGCCTGAAGCGCCTAAAGTACCTACTGGCCAGGCTTGAAAACACAGATGAGATGAGACGTTTCTTGTTGATGTCAGGATTCGGATTGCGGATTTGACCTATTTCATTTCAAACGGTTGTCAACGCACGGACGGAATTAAATGGCGGGGATGAGGGAAAATGGCATTGGCACCATCGCACAGTGGGCTGAAATCGAAAATGGCTTGCCAACATTTCAAAAATGGGTATTTCTGTCTGGAAGTTGAACTTTTGTATGGTGAATCTCCGTTGTTGGTACACGTTATGTATGATTTCATTTTTCATACTTATTATGCATTAACAATATGCGAGGGCTTGAAAAGTTAAAAAATATACAAAAACCGCTGGACTTCAGTTTTCGCTGATTATCCCCCAAATGAAGAGGTTGCAAAACCTTTCGTAGAAGCTTAAAGGGATAAAAGATGACAGTATTTCACACATAAAAACTTAGCTTTTGACATGTAATAATTGTAATGGATTTACAGGGATATTTACACTGTTAATAGGACAAAATGGCGGACCCTATTTTCCACCAAATTATGCTCTTGGGTAGAAACATCTTCTCGTAAGTTTCGTAAGTCACTCATATCACAACGTTCACTGAAGCTTCAGGAGTTTCGTACCCGTTGAAAAATTCTGCGGCCGCCTCTGACGCTCTGGAAAGAAACTCACTCTTTCGATCGCGTGGAGGAGTCCAGACTGGCGCCACAGCCAATGGGAATACAGTGACAAGGTGCGAGTATTATATCTCACGCTGTGGATACAAGGACGTCGATTTTCTGGCTATATGTTTAGTAAAGAACCACAATACAATAGGGGTTTGAGAAGAGAATTCATTCTCTTTGCCGTCCGATAGCCCTAGTTGTCTATTTTCGGATACATTCGGATTCGGATGAAAGTCAGGGTTTGGTCCTTGAATTCGGTTCAACTTTAAGCCCTCGCATATTGTTAATGTGGCCTGATGAAGACAATCGTCGAAAGAAGAATGAACGGGAAGAATATAAAAGGCAGGCCTCGTGTGTGTTACATAGGGCAGGTCGTAAAGGACGTGAAAGAGAGGAACTACGTTAATATGAAGAGGTTGGCCGATAGAAGAATCGAGTGGAGGGCTGCGTCAAACCAATCCTGGGTTTTCTGACCCTAGATGACGATGATGATACTGTTAATGCGCAATAATTACGAAAAGTGAGATCATATATCACATGCAACAATAAAAGAAGAGTCACCATAAACCGTGACTTGTTTAAGTGGCGGTTAATGGTGACTCTTGGGAATACAGTCTCATTCTCTTGGCTATACCCCCTCTAAAAATTTCAACTTCCAGGCTGGAAAAAAAAGTTGCACTCGAAGTCACGTCGATATAACGCAAACGAGGGGATGAGTGGGCGAGGCAGGGTGAGGCTGTCTCCATAGCGAAACCCGGCGTCATCTAATTTGACGACATGAGATTTTGATGGGTAGTCCGTGGGTCGTGTGGCTGAAAATTTTCCACGTAAACTCTTCCCTTAAGACAAAATATCCAGTTCCCATTCGTGAAGCGTGATGGGGGTGACCTTTTAGTTATAATATAGCCTCGTTACCAATTCGAATTGTAACTAACCCAGTGTATCGATCTCTCCTAGTGGGCCAGTGCCTTCTTCACTTATGGCGTGATTTCTCTTTCTTGGTGATCTCGCTTGTGCTTTCCTGAACACCCGCAGCCATGTCGCTCTTTTCATTGTCCACCATTTTAGGAATTTCCGCCATGACACCGCGCGTCTAAATCCCACGAAAGAGCTATGTTATTTTATGAAAAAATTCTGATTCGGAAAAATACCGAATATGGATATTCATCTATAGTCTGCTAACGCATACAAACAATCATTGCATGAGTATGCTATTATATATCACGTTGTAGCAGCATTCCAATTTTTAAATGCTTTTTTAACTCATTTGGACGCCGGAATATGGCTGACGTTTCGTTGCCAAGTTTAATTTCCCGCGGTGAGAATGAAAGCACATTCCTGCAATTCCTTGTTCTAATATGGGCTACATATTTTCTTATTTAGTTTTGCACTAACTGTTTGTGAATGAAGCAAGAATTGTGAAGAACCTTTCCTTGTAGGTTTACGGAATAAAAGGTGACATTGTTTCATTAAAAGGTCTTTAGCACGTCGTGATTGTTATTGATTTACAGGGATATTAGCTCTACATGGGACACATTGTTAGCCCCTATTTTCCACCGACTTTCTGCTTTTGGGTTGCAAAATAGATAATATGGACTCTGTAGAACCTTGGGTAAATCATATCACCAGATTCACTGAAGCTCAAGGGATGGGATCCCGCCGAAAAAACTGTCGCTTCGGTTAATCCGAAATCATCATCATTGGTCAACAATCCTAGGATTGGTTTGACGCAGCCCTCCACTCGATTCTTCTATCGGCCAACCTCTTCATATTGACGTAGCTCCTCTCTTTCACGTCCTTCTGTTTTATGTTACTCCGAACTGTTCTATGTAACTCATATCTATCACTTCATATCTAGGATATCTTCTCTTTCACATCCTTCATCACTTGTTCTACATATCTCATGCGAGGCCTGCATTTTCCATTCTTCCCGTTCACTTTTCCCTCGACAATAGTCTTCATCAGGTCATCATGTCTCAAGATATGGCCGATTAAGTTGTCCCTTCTTCTTTTTAATGTTTTCAGCAGACTTCTCTCTTCTCCCACTCTTCTTAGGACTTCCTCGTTACTTACTCGGTCGATCCATTCAATCTTCATCATTCTTCGATATCACTACATTTCGAATGATTCCACCCTTTTCTTCTCCGCTGCTGTCATCGTCCATGATTCACTGCCGTAAAGGAACATGCTCCAGATAACCGTTTTCATGAACTGCTTCCTTACTTCTATGCTTGTATTTCCAGCTGTAAGTAGATTCTTCTTTTGATAGAATGCCCTCCTTGCCTGGGCTACTCTACCCACTAACTATTTCTTTCTTGCTTCCTCTATCGTGGGTTACTCTGCTTCCCAGGTAGCAGAACTCTTCTCTTCTAATCCGAAATAGCGACCGATATTAGTCGACACCGGGGCTAGGGGTAGGAGAGGGGGTGTCGCCTGAATGTTAGCCTTCCCTTAATGCTAGGGCTACCGCCGTGCGGGCAACTCCGGGCCCCTATTAGCGACCCTTACCCACACCAATGTCACCCCCGTCGAAGGAAGAAGACCCCCCCCACCCTCTTCCCTTGCCCGCCCCCCCACTTAACCAATGCGGAGGCGCAACTGGGTCGCCCAGCATCGATCGCTGTAACCTAGTTCCAGCCGAGTGCCGCAGGGATGCGGCTCCTGGAAGCAGAGGGGGGGGGGGTCCGCTGAGGTGTGGTGGTGGGGGGGCATAGACTACACTTCCTCCCCCCCCCGCCAATCTCACCTTCTTATTGGCCACCGCCTCCTTAGCAGCCCGCCCGCCTTCTGCCACCATTATTCCCTTGTTTTACTCACGGATTGCAATTAAGCCTTTGCTCCTGCCTCATCTTTCCCCGTTCTTCCTCGAGCATTCTCGTCGCTTTTTACCGCGGATAATTTCGTTTGATGGATGGCAATTCGCCCGCGGAGTCTGACACACGAAGCCATCGAGGTTCAGTTATGTCGAGGTTTGGCCACGGGAGGGGAAAGTTATTTGGGCCAAAATACTCTACTCATATTTCTTTTGCTGTCGTAAGTATTACAGAAATGAAAAGCAATTACACGGACTGGAAATGCTCCGGCAATGTTGTACAAGAGAGTCCTTCAATAGGAGAAACACGGATGTAATGTTAAGGCTACTAGGGAATTGGTGCAATGGGGTCGTATACCATATTTTTATTGTCGAATCTGATAGGATTTGTAAAATAAAAAGACCCGTATTATTCCGTTCTTCGATACGCCAATTAGTTCTCGAGTTAAAATAGGCGAAAAACTGATGTTTTTTTTACCCTTTTGGGAAAAGTGGGCGAGCAAAGGACTTTTACGTCATCCACCTCGTCCAATCACAACTGAGATCGCGAACTCCTTCGCCGAATCACTATGTGGGACACAATGCTGACTCTGTCAATGGAAGTGGTTGCGACAGGATCTGTACGAGAGCAGACCATCCACCCCCCCCCCCCTCCCCTCCACTCCCCTCTCTTTCCCTCGTCACAGTTAATGGAGGGGAGGTGGATGACGTAGTAATCATCAACGCAGTTCGTTCGGTGGGCGTCACCTTTTGCTTATTTTAATTTTTCATTTATGAGTGAATGGCTATGGTTAGATATAAGATTAATTTTTTCACTAAAATTCATTTTTAGTTTCCATCTAACGATTTCGGTTCCGAGTAAACACCCCATTATGCCGTTGTTATTACAATAAGGGTGACTTAATTTTAATTCTAGAAAAGAGCACGATCTTGTGAACAGTTTTAGAGGTAACTCCTTTTGTATGGGCGATCCTCGGCATCTAAGCACGTAAGTCTGCATTATCGCTACTTCCGGATAGGATTGGTTTTTGGTGACGCATCCGCGCCCCTCCGAGGGACTATTTCCTTCCTCGGAAGCATTCTCTGTCTTGAGTTTCTCGACATTCGTCCTCGGATAACAGAACCTCATCGCCCCTCCTCGCGCCTGTGTTCCCCCCCCCGCCCCCTTCTAATTTCCTCCAATGACTCCCCCCTCCGCCATCTTGAGAGCACTTCCCATTCTCAACCAAGCGTTTAAAGCCTCCAATCAATTTTACATCCTCTCTTCCACGAATTCGGGTATTCGGAACACATAACACCACCATGCACAAACTATAAGAGAACAGAATAGGCAGCATAGCAAAGGGATAGGTAGGGGAAATATTTTATAGTATTCTGTAGTGCATGATGCATGTATTAATCCCTTAAATACTAAAAATACTAACAATCTAGTTGCATGAGACAATATAGTTGCTTGTTTGCATATTAGTAGTTCATGCTAGGTGATCTTCACACTCTGCCACACACCCTCGCGGTGGCTTGCAGGGTATCGTGTAGATGTAGATAGATAGATGAATCATAATGAGAACCTCTTAATTCGTCCGCCTTTCCGTTAAACGCACTTAATTCATTTTCATCCACATCATTATTTCTTTATCTTCGTATCTTTTCCTGTCCTACGTCCCCTGAGGTTATGTATGTAAATACTATAGATACTAAGAATCTAGTTGCATGAGACCCTATAGTTGCTTGTTTGCATGTCGGTAGTGGATGCTTGGTGATCTTCACCCCCTGCCACACACCCTCGCGGTGGCTTGCAGGGTATCGTGTAGATGTAGATAAAAAATTATTTTCAACCATTCACTGACACAACGCCCCTCATTGAACCGTTAGACCGGTGGGACAAAGGATATCTGGAGGCATTGATAGCACCACATTGATAGCCTGACATCAAATGGAAGGTGAGACATCAGTTATGCTTTGCAACTGCAGTTTTTATCACATGCGCCCTGATCCATTGGAACTTTGGACACCGTTTCACGTAGACACAAGTGGTTAGTCAGTAACTTAGTTGCTTCTCGGAGTTGTTTCCTTCATCAGAATACCGCCAGAGTCCATTTTGCTCCATGATGACTTCAGTAAGTCTGAGTGCAGTTTCAACATTCCAGTAGCTCCCTCCAGAGCATCCAGCTCCCCACACTGCATGGCTATACTCCTCCAACTCGATCTTAAATGATCCGATTTCAATGCCGATCGAAAAGTTCAAACTTGCTTCAGTGCCTGAATTATGCTTGTTGCATTCATGTTCCACCACGGACGTAGACTGGCGTCCTCAATCGACACCACCGAGGCTCCTGATTGTATCTGCCCGCCACCAAGAGGCGTGTCAGGAAGGGGTTAGGAACTATTTGGGAGTGTATTTCGAATGATTGGTTGGTTAGGTTGGTTATATAGGGGAGGCGACGTACAGTTGAGGTCATCTGTGCCATTTAAAGGATAGGTGGGTAATTGGGTATTGGTAGGAGTTTCCAGGGAACGGAAGAAGGGTGGAGAGAAACCCGGCGTCGGCATTAGCCTACTCTAAAGAAGGGCGCCAAGGGGACCACGGCGTAACGTCCCATCCGACGGACGGAGTACTGAACCTGAAATGCCCTCCACAGGGCACTCAAGTGGGGACCGGTTTTCCGCTGAAAAAACCGCCTCTGCCGGGAATCGAGCCCGGGCCCTCGGGACGCGAGGCCAGTACTGTAGACACCACACCAACCCGATCCCCTTTGAATGAACGGACCCCTCTTAATTTCCATGCAAGCGGGGGCAGGCACACACACCCGGTCCGTATCTCCGCTACGGGACTATTTTTTCTTGTAATAGTGATAATTATCAGCTATCTCTCATCCGGAATAATTTCTATGGAGAAACCCAAATTTTTTCTTGCATTTTCCGAAAGGCTGCTTCCTTGCACTATTTATTTATTTATTAGGATAACACCCCTCTCCATGCTATCTCAATCTCTTTTCCTTCGCTCGCCGATCTTCTCTTGTTCCGCCCACTCTTCCTACCAATCGGCTCCATCTCCGTTTGCCACTCGGTCACTTTGCTTCCGTTCCGTCCACCGAGTGAATCGCTGTGCTCGTCTGCTGAGCCATGCACTCCAATGGCTCCTCTCCTACCGCGAGTACGCCTCTGTCAGCTGCACCAAGTGACTTGGATGATTCCCCTGCTTTTCAAACTCGGCGGCTAATTTATTTTTACTTATTTATTTATTCCTAGTATACATACATAATCTCTTTCATCAAATTCATATAACTAAATAGAGCAACACAGGGCATATGGAAGGAATATAGGTGCCCCTTAGGATTACATCCTGTCTGAGGAACCGACTCTCATTAATGAAATCAAAAAACATCATAACATCAAAAATGGTAACAACAAAATGCAGACGCTGCTCTGCAAATTATAAATCTAACTATGAGAATTTTTGTTGGCTACAATTATAATAAAAATAAATAAACAATGAGAAAACGGAATATAACAAAAAGAAATGCAAATATTTCAATTATCAACACTCTGTGTTAACAAAGGAAACATTCACTCATTCCTTCTAAACGGAAACTCCACCTCTTTCTTCTCAAACTGCAATCCCTTTGCAATTTTTAAGAACGTTCCTTCTTCATCAGCATTAGTTATAAGAGTTATTACTTAGTAGTTAGTAATTAGTTATTACTAAATTAATGTTAGGGAGACAAACGATTTGGGGACAAGATAAAGAAATGATCGGCGATATAAATATAATCTCTATTAATCTAATCTAATGCATCTAGTAAGACGACGATTTTATTTTCGTCTAGTCTCTCAAGCACACATACGCCCGCTGAAGGAATTACGAATAAAATTGCGTTGGCGAACCGAGTTTCCCAGAACGTAGAGAGACGTAGGTCGCTTAAACTAGGGTATAGAATCCAGGGAGGAGCGTCGCATGGCGATCCAGACATTTGTGACGGAGGTGAGAAGGGATGGGTTCGACACTCGGCTGTGGCAAAGACGGAAAGGAAGGCCCTTCGCGCAGGAAGTGAAGTAAGGAGAAGGCGAGGAGTATAGGCGCACTAGATAAGTAACGAGGACGAAGGGACTTTTCGAGAAAGGGTGTGGTAAGCATACTAGGGAATGAGAGAGAGTTGGGCGTTACGAATGGCGAGGAAATTGATAGGAAGTATCCCGATTTGAAAATGGGTGGTAATGTTAAGATAAGGGCGTCCTCGGCAGTAGCACAGATTACGGAGGATATTTTTATGACCCTCAAACACAAAAAACAGCCTTCTATAGAAAAATCGATGAGAACAGCAATATCGGAAGAAAAAATTCAGTGAGCCCGAGGAATGAGGGACCCGATGAAAGATTATCCGCCGTCAATTGGTACAACTTTAATTCATGTTTAAAATGCGTGCGTTGCTGTCGGTGATATTTTGTCACCACGAACAAAATTTCTAAAGCCATTTTTCTACTAGTATTCGTCGGATAAGCATTTTATCACGAAGCTGATCTCCACAACCCAACATTAGGTCATAATTTACTTTAGCAGTTTTTTTTTCTACTCACAACTTCCCTGGCGGCCGAAATTTCCCGTGAAAATTATGGATATGACACGACGTTGGATTCGGCGAGAGGGAATATTGGTATCGAGCGCATTCCATTTCAAGTAAATAAATGTTTCCGTTAACTCAGCACTTGAATACGTCTTTCATTTAGTGTCCACATATAGTAGCCATTGCACTGCTTTTAAGTATGAACTCTGATTCCCAGGAAGGACAAGCATTATGGCATGGGGATGAAGCTACCTAAAATACTTAATTTATTGCAAAAAAAATTATAAAATATTTAATGGTCATCAATGATCACTTGCGTTTGAAATGCAATTACACGCCAATTTGCCGACAGGGTAGTGATAAAATTAAAACTAGTTGATCACTTCTGCATTTTAGAGGGCTGAGTGTAAGTGATGCGTTGTTATCGATGTGTGTATCACGCCATGAATTAGAATCTCCGGGGTAACGATAAACAGAGAACGGTTTGAAATATACGCTGGAAGTGTATTTATTTATTTAATAATTTTTAAGCTCACCCAACAAGAAAACACAATAACAGGGCAAACTATTTTCACAATTAATCATAATTACAATCATAATACAAGATAAATAATGTAATATTATAATTTCTTTCCTTAAATATTTTTACGCTTGATTTACAATGTCTGTCGCTTTCCTCCCCATCATGTCGACTGGATGAGAAGTGTTTAGAAATACCTCAAAAATTCGTTCCTCTACTCGTTCCCTTTATTTGCCATGGTCTCGTGGATCTGTCCGAGCGGAGATTCGGGGCGCGTGCTTCATCTGTCTTGGCGAGTGGTTCCCCAAAGGCCCCCCGCGCCCCCTTGGGGAGGCTGACTGGTCCATTGCCATGGCCTCTCCGGAGACACCATCTCAGTGCGTCTTCGGCAAGCACCCTTCTGAGATATGGACGATTTGAACTCCCTCTCTGTGGAGATTCCGTAAACTCACGGCCCTTTCTGCTTTTGCGACATTGCACGAGGTTCGATTTTACTGAGGTTGGAATTCGTGGGAAAATTCCAAATGACGTTCCTGTAAATTGGTGAATTATTTTGTTGTAAATTGATTTTTGTGGCTTTGCGACATGGTTTTAAGACTCCAAGCTGAGATTCCACCAGATGACGGCATTGAGCTTGGAATGTTGTGGTAGGAATGGCGATAGCAAGGCAGACGAGGGTGAAATGGAAGCAATCGTTTGCGATGGGACAAACGATCCCAATTACTCTCAGTTAAGTCACTGAACACTTTCTAATGAATAGAGCTGTTCGAGCCATTCAAAATACTGAGACAATAATATTGTGTTTATGCTTGCCTCTCTTATATGCACTTCACCAAATTCCCAATGAAACTTGGAAAAACGAAATAGCAACAAGTATGAGATAATGGCGCAGCAGATGTCAACACAATACCTGTAGGCTTAATATCTAGGAATGTGACTCGGAAACGCGCGTTACGTTTCGTGCCGTACCTGGGAGGCACCCTTCACCGCGAGTGGTTTATAGCACCAACTGACCTGTCACACTATAGTTCATAACTTCTTAAAGTTAAACATAATTCGCACAATTATGTTCATCTTGTGTTGTAGTATTCACATTGATGAAAATGGTTTTTTAACACAGTTATACGGTGTATATTAACCATTTAACGTGCATTAGTAAACCAAGCCAGTTTAATGTACATAAAATTACTAAAGCATATAAATTGGTTAATATCTATCGTATGACTGCGATGAAAAACCCATTTTCATCAGCGTGACTAGCAACAAAAAAGACGAACATAATTGTACAATTTATGTTTAACTTTAAGAAGTTATAAACTATAGTGTGACTGGTCAGTTGGTGCTATAAACCACCCGTGGTGAAGGGTTGGGTCTCCTTCAACGCCGAGGCTCGGACTCCGAGTTCGGGTGCCTCCCAGGTACGGCACGAAACGTAAAGTGCCTTTTCGGATCACATCCCTGCTAATATCACTGGTATACTGTGCTCACTCTCAACCCTTCCAGCTAGACGCCGGCCTCCAGGTCAGTTGATGTGTCGGCTTCGCAACATGAAGATTGCGGGTTTGATTCTCGCATGGGTATTGTGTTGTCGTTGATTTAAGGTAATGATTAAGATTGGGGTTAGACGGTCCGACATCCACTTCTACTACTCCAACCAGATCTAACCACTTCTGTTTCATTCAATAAATATGATCTTTTGTATCTGATACGCCTCTCACTATTTTGCACTTCTGCCCGTCGGAAATCTTTTAAGCAAAGCGCGACCGTTTCTTACTTGACCATCCAACTTGGAGAAATATTCCCTCCTTCCACAACTCTGGGGATCATGAGAACACGTAGTGGATTTGCTCTAAAATACACAGGAATGATTTTTGCAACGCCATAATTTGTCACGTAATTGAATCCATTCCGTCTCAATATAGGAAAGACAAAAAGGACGGAACGTGTTAATTCTTTATGATTGCTGGGCCGAATAAACATTTAATTGTAGGAGTGTGTTTGGTAGCCAGGTCCATAAGCAGCTTAAAGACGCGCTAATCAAGTGATGGAATCTTGTTGAGTACTGGAGAGGGGGATCCTTCCTTTCCCTTGCCTCGTCGACTCTCTCCGCGGTAATCCTCTTGGGAGCCCTCGGAAACTCGACTCCGGAATCAGACCTCTCTCCTCGACGAGGACCGACGTTCCTCTCATCGGCATTATTCCCCCGCCAAGAAGACCACCACTCGTCCACCCCGTCTCTGATTGGTCCCGGAGCCACTGTCGATGAGCAGTGATTGGACGAAGGCGAACCGAGATGCCTTGGATTCTGAGGCGGAGGAAACGGGAGATGTTGGAGGCACTTAATATTAAGTGGAAGCACGTTCTATAACCATTACTTTCGAGTATGTTTCAGGCGATATAGATATTATTTCTATCCATTGCCTCTCTCAACCAGGCCCTCGGAGAGTACGGATGTTAAACCTTGTTGTATGTTTGAATAGGGACTTTTGTGCGTTCTTGATTTGCCCTTTAAATATATTTTAAATTGTCATGCATCGTCTATAATATAGCTTCTAATCATCTTCAAACTTGATGTATAACGCATGATTGGTGTAGATTTACCTCTGCCACATTTTTATGGTGGCTTGCAGGGTATTATGTAGTTGTTCTAGAGCTGCACTCCCTGAATCAGTTTAGCTGCTGTTGTCCTGGCCTCCTTTCCTCTCTAGAAATTAGATGATGCTAGTTACTCTAGTGGATATAAGGAGCGAATATATTATGCAGTATGTGCATAATCTGTATCATAACTGCCAGAATTCGAACCCGGGCCCTCGAGGTGGGAAGCCAGGACTCAACCCACCGGGGTTAGCCGATCCCCGGTAAGGATAAGCTTATGGGGCAATGTGGGCGAAGGTAGCTACATCTACATCTACAAGATACCCTGCAAGCCACCGCGAGGGTGTGTGGCAGGGGGGGCAGGGCAGCTACTGTGCTAAAGAAATTTGGAGTAGATTCGCATTAACCCAAAAGGTTAGCAGGGAAGGTGACGCCCACCGAACGAGCTGCGTTGAGGACATCTACGTCATCCCCCTCCCCTCCATTAACTGTTTTGAGGAAGAACGGGAGCGGAGGTGGGGAGGGGAGATAATTTTTCGCCGCTTGCAACTCGAGAACTAATTGAAGAATCTAAGAACGAAAATATGCGGGTCTATGTGTTTTACAAACTCTCTCAGATTCGGCAATAAATAATGGTAAACGACTCCTATTACCCCCTATTATTTGTGACTGCACTATGTGCTTGTAAAAGTGTTTTTAGTGTGTTAGATATCACATTAATATTACGGTAGCATCCTGGTACTTTGTGCGTTAGAATATTTTCTGTCCCCTTCGTGGTACTGTGACGGTTGGTCTCGTGTTTTTGTCTGTCGAGGGTGAATGATTATAGTATTGAGCAAAACATATTCTCTTTTAGTATTGTTTTAGTAACATGTAGTGTTTTCTGGCTTGATCTCGATACAATTTGGTGGTAAGTAAATCCCTTCTTGGTGTCCTGGCTTCCACAGCGCCTACTTTTTCTATTATCAGATAATTGCATCACTGCCAAACGTTGTCAGCCTTTGTCCACCATCCGTTGATTTGTGCCTCCCCAAAGGGGGCGCACAAATCAACGAAGGTGAACCCATTGAAGGTATTTCTGTGCTTAACAATGTAACTGCTTTGAAAATCAATGTGTTATCGAGCTCTAACGTATTTGTACTTTGTTGTATGTTCTTAGTGGACGAAGAAGTCCAAGGACAATACATTTATTTTCTTTGGATGGTTATTGACCACTATAATAATATATGGGTTGATTTATGGAGGTTTGGTCGTATTTATACTATTCATTTTAAATAATTTTATTTCACTCATTTTATTTTTCAAACAAAATTTTATCTTGGTTTTCCATTTTTTTTAATGTTGATTTTTTTATGTTGATTTTGTTACTAGGAGGAAGAGTTTGTTATTTTGTTACCATTGTCGCATTAAGAAAGTTGTTCCTTGAGGTACCAAATTTATATTTGTAAACTCTTTTATCTTTGTAATATTATAATTTTTACTAACTGTATTCCTTGCATTGTACTGTAGCCCTGAAGAAGCCTTAATAAAAAGGCGAAACGTTGGAAAAAAAAGGAAATTGAATTTCTTAAAAATACGACCAAACGTCCATAAATCAACCCATATAATAAATTTATTTCTATTCTATTTCTATTTCTAAACGACACTATTCTCCGAAAAAGGTCTTGTCTTTGAAATGTGTGCTTGGAGAGTGCCGTAGGAACGTTTTACTGCAGGAACTAATGCCTTATTTTAGTGTTGGTGTGGTTAGCCAGAGCTCTGGCTTCGCATCGAATCCCACCAATGACGGACATTTCCCTGTGGTCTCCACCTGAGTGTCCTCGAAAAACTCTCCACAATGTTCGTCGAATCAAACGCCGGAGTCTTGGGAGCCTTTCGTTTTAGGGAAGGCCGATTCTGGGGACATTATAATGTAGATCATTTTGACTTCCTGTAAAAGCAATCCACTCAAGTAAGAAAGAAAGACTCTGCTGTCCGTTCCCTTTCTAGATCATTTTGAATCACCTTGCAGCCGATCCGGCAGTCACGTTTGGCCCTAAACAGAGGATTGCAATGATTTTATATGGCGTGGTTATATCATTCACGAAAATTACTCAGGGTGAAATGGAGACTACGTATGCGATGAAATTCTTGCGCGAACGATGGCAAAACTCCCTTGGTCTCGCGCATGAATGATTTTCAGGAGTGCGGATACCAGACCCGCTAGGGATGCTCCGTTGATTTAGACTCGTTTCTGCAACAGCCATCAGGCTCCTGTATGGAGGAAATACCGAAAGGCCATTGAGGAGATATGGCTCCGGCAATTGGTTCGAGATAACATCGAAGAAATCGATCTTTCATGCCTATCAATGAGGTCACAATTAAAAATAGCAAATTATAGTATTATTGTCTTTTATTCCAGCGTTTAATATCATTTTTAGAGTGTTTAATATATTTTGTAATTACCAGCTAGCTCGTCAATGTAGTAGACATTTTAAAACGCAAAGACTGGATCTGGTAATCGATTTTCTGTTCGCATTTTACTAGCAAAAAGCGTATAGTGACCGCATTTAAATAGAAAACCTGCGTGCTTCGCGAGGAATGACTTGGTGAAATAAATTAGGAAATTGGAAAACCAGCCCGGAGAAAAAACCGCTACGTTTAACATTGGACAGAGAGGCACGGCAGGCGTTGTGAGCGAATAAGACTCCTCGCGTTCACCTCAAGAGTGAGTTCTGGGCGAGAAAAGAAAATCCCGTGAAGGATGTCTTCGACGGGCGGAAAATTCCCATCTGTCGTAGACGCGTCAAACGATTCGCGTATTTTTCGGGTCTCCCCGTCTGAGATATTCCCCTTAGAGGGCGAACAGGGGAAGTTAAAGAAAGCATATCGGACTCTTTGGATATGAGTTATCAGAATAAATGCTGTGATCTGCGTTGAGAGCTTGTTTACGTTCTCGTAGTATTTCTACCGAAATGATTGTGTTTCACATCGCCGTCGACCACTAGTCGACCCAAAATACTATCGTAACGTTCCACCCAAGTGAAGTTTTCTTGTCTAAATGTGGATTATAACGGTGGAGTTCGGCGAGATGCATGACATTACGATTCCATACAATTTAAATGGGTTCAAAAAACAAGGGCACAAAAGTAACTATCTTGGTCCTCAGGCTGCTTAGAGAGAAGAGAATACAGAAGAACCTACCCACGTTCATTGCATTTTTAGATTTGAAGAAGGCATTTGATACCGTGTGGATTGGAACTTAATGCTGAAGATTCTGAAGGGAGTTGCAGTATCATGCAATGAAAGAAGACTTGTCCACAGCGTATAAAAGCCAGGGGACTGTGATCATATCAGGACTCGGCAGTAGAGAAGCAAGAATAAAGAAAGAAAAGAGACAAAGTACTGCATGTCTCCTGTACCACTCAATGTCTACATCGAGAAAGCCATTCAAGAAGTCAAAGAGTAGTAAAGTTGTAGGAATAACTGTATGGAACAATTTCGCAGGAAAAGAATTACCACTTGCCACGTTCCACATATTGTTTCTCCCAACCATGGTTTCGACATTCAATATCAATTGTCACATTGAATGTCGAAACCATGGTCGGAAATAAAGTGTGGAACGTACCAGTTGGTAATTCTTTTCCTATCAAAGAATAGTCTAAGGGAGTGAATATCAACAGGAAGAAAATCAGCATACTACATGGCAGTCATGGCAGAAACAGAAAGAGGTTAAAAGAGGGAATACGTTAGGATATACTTAAAGGACGATGGCCAAACACCTGGGAATCGAAAAAAAATAAAAATATTTTGTTGGTTTGCAGTAGGAGAAATGACCAACGTTAAAATAGGAAAACAAAAACTTGAGGAGGTGAAAGGTGAAAGAGTGCTGCTACCTGGGAAGACAAGTAACTAGCAATGAACGAAGAAAAAAAGAGATTGACAGTAAAATAGCCCGAGCAAAAAAGGGCATTTCACGAAAAAAAAGATTCTGCTTACAGCTGCAAATACAGCGTGGAAGTGAGGAAACAATTCATCAGGACGTACATACATCTAGAGAATGCTATTATATGGCAGCGAATCATGGACGATGACAGCAGCGGAGAAGAAAAGGGTGGAAGCATTCGAAATGTGGTGCTACAGAAGAATGATGAAGATAAAATAGATCGACCGAGTGACAAACAAAGAAGTCTTAAAAAGAGTGGGAGAAAGAAGAAGCCTGCTGAAAACTCTAATAAGAAGAAGGGACAACTCAATCGACCATACAAATAGACAGGATGGCCTGATGAAGACAATCGTCGAGGGAAAAGCGAACGGAAAGAAGGGAAAATGCATGCCTCGCATGAGATATGTAGAACAAGTGATGAAGGATGTGAAAGAGAAGATATCCTAATTATGAAGAGATTAGGCGATATAAGAATCAGGTGGAGAGCCGTGCCAAACAAAACTTAGGATTGTTGACCGATGATGGGTTGAACTGACAATAGCTCTGACACCGGCCTTCACGTTTTGCTAAATTGCTTTAAAAAAGCTTTTGGAGGTAATCTACTTTAATTTGAATAATTACCACGGTTTTTATCTGCAATAAGTGATAGCAGACACTAATTACCTGAGTTAGGAGCTTTCACTTAACAGATGCCCACTGTCCTTCCTTAATGGATGTATTAACTAGTCTTTTGTGACCATTTGGTTAATTTTATTCATAATATCACCTAATCCAATATGCAATCGAACTGAGACATCGTTGTATTCATCGATCACGACATTCACCCATGGTTGGAATGCTGCGGCAATAACCTGCGAAGGCTTGTGAAGGCCAATGTGGATAAAACCGAGAGAAGAGACGTGTCGTGCCTGTTTTCCAGCCAATTGAGACCGCAGCATAATCGTGTGTACCATGGATAATGCGAGAGACTCATTGTATTGGTTTGACGCAGCCCTCCACTCGATTCTTCTATCGGCCAACCTCTTCATATTGACGTAACTCCTCTCTTTTACATCCTTCACAACTTGCTCCATGTATCCCATACGAGGCCTGCCTTTTCCATTCTTCACACCCCCCTTTCCCTCGAAGATTGTCTTCATCAGGTCATCGTGTCTAAAATACAGCCGATTAAGTAGTCCCGTTTTATCTGTATAGTTTTCAGTAGACTTCTCTTTTCTCCCACTCTTCTTAATACTTCTTCGTTCATCACTCGGTCGATCAATTTAATCTTCATCATTCTTCGGTAGCACCAATACAATTTTGAATGGTTTGTGTCGTTGTTATTAATAAGAAAACAACAATAGACCAAGTTGTTGATTGGTTGTCGTGTCCTAGAACGGACGTCAATTAAAGTCGCTGACTTTTATTTAATTATACCGAGACAGAGAAAGTAAGGGTTTTATTGTAATTCACCTGATGATGTCGATTCATCGATGAAACCTGTCGTAACCATTAAATTTCTGTGAAATTGTTACCAAGTTGTACTTTTCAATTTGGAATTGTAATTTCACAAAGGTAGGCCATCAGGTACATAAAATATGGTTTAATTCACTAATATTCAGTAACCGTCCATCCCTCACTGCAGTAAAGCAACATGATCCAGGTGTACGTTCTGCTGAATTCTTTCCGTACTACTACGCTTGTATTTCCAGTTAGATTCTTCTTTTGATAGAATACCCTCTATGCTTTAGCTATTATGCTGACTATTTCTTTCTTGCTTCGTCCATCGCATCTTTTCACATATCCCAATGTTCATTCGACTAATTTTTAAAATGTGCTAAATTATTCACTATATTACTCTAAGTTTCACCGCGTGCAAAAACAACTTCATCGCACACGAGTTACGTGAGTAGCAAGTACGCATGTCCGTGCCTACCAAGATGGCCGCCGACTTCTCAGGTCAGAAAGCGATGCCTCCTCATCCAGTAAATTATAACCTCCTTTTGGTGTGGCAGTTAAAACAGTCGCCCCGAAGATCCGGCCACTACTTGTGTTTCGCAAGGCACACTTCGAATCCAGCGACTACCGTTAAGAAGCTCCATCGTCAGACTCTTAATGGCACCGTCCTCCCCCGTTCTCTTTAAAACCCTCCGTATGCCACGCCACCTATTCATTCTTGAAGGTACCAGCGGTAAGCCAACTCACAGCAAAAACTGTAGCCTCCTGGGGGGTTGTGTCTGAAACCTTCGGAATTACCTCGAATAGGTAACCAAGGAGTCACGTGGTACAAACACGAATGGTGTGCAAATTTTTTTTCTCTGAATCGCTCGTTACTACATCAAAAATTGTTTTCACTTGAGTTTTTCTCATCTCTCTCGGAAATAAATCCCACAAATGTGGTAAAACACAAGCGTAAACAATGTATGAGTTTATAATCTGCGGTTTTAAATCATCAAATTTGCGAGTAATTCTTGTTTATACCACGTGACTCCTTGGTTACCTATTCGAAATAATCTCGACTGTTTCAAACACAACCCTCCTGGAAAGCATCATCATCCAGTCTGATTCTCAGCATAAGTGAATCATTGCTTTTATATGGGTGCTGGGAGATTATTATTTCCGTTAGAAAACACGTAGTGCTCAGTGCGGAGCGCTTGCGTCATTTAGTCCGTAGATTGGGACGTCAATCCCTGGACACCTTTTATGAAGAGTAGGTGAAACAACCACAGGCTTCTTCTCCCCCCTCTCTCTCTCTCGAGGTAATCTAACTATCCAAAGCTGCCATTAAAGCAAACGACTTCAGCGACCTCTGTGAACAGCGACAGCAATGGGGTCGTTTATCATGTTTTTTAATTGCCGAATCTGATAGAGGTTGTAAAACAAAAAGACACGTGTTTTTCCGTTTTTTGATCCGACAATTATTTCCCGAGTTATAAGCGGCAAAAAACTGATGTTTTTTTTAACCCTTTCGGAAAAGTGGGCGTGGTGCAACCTCTGATGTATAACGACTTCGTCGACTCACAGCTGAGCCCGCGAAGCTACTTTGCCTTATCGCAATGGGGGGACACAGCTGACTCTGCCAATAGGAGTAGCTGCCACAGCATCTGTGCGAGCAGACCTTCCGAGAACCCCCCCTCCACTCCCTTCTCCTCCCCTAAAAGCAGTCAAGGACGGGAGGAAAATGACGTCAATGTTATCACAGCAGATTTTTCGGAGGGCGTCACCTTTTGCGAATTTTAATTTTTGATTGATGAGTGAATGTTTGTGATTAGAAGATTAATTTTTACACTAAAATTCTTTTTTCGTTTCCATCTAACCATTTCGTGTACAAAATTGCGATTTTGGTTCCGAGTAAACGCCCCCATTATTGTCTTATGTTTAGGTGTTGACCTCAGAGAACTTAACTCCGGAAGTGAGGGGTTTTGAAGAATGTTCGGGGGAGTGAAGCAACATGTTGCGGCAACCTCAGCCTATCAGAAATGTTGTTGACGAGAGTTCCATGTTGAAGCAGCTCGTGGCGGTGAGCATCACTGCAGACAGGTGTCGTGGACCTTTTTCCAGGCGTCATCGCCTCTGGGAGCCCTACTTGGATCGACCTCGCTTCTCCTCCCGCAGAGGGAGGTTGGGGGCGGACCCACCCCTTCACGCCCAACCCCCTTCCACCCTCTTTGCCGCCAATCAGTTCCGAAAGACGTGAGAGAATTCGCGGCACCAATTCCTCCTCCCGGATGCGACGCGCCTTAAGGAGACCTCGGGAAAAGTGCTATTCAAAGGCTTCGGATTTTCCGTCGCTACTTCTGCTGGTATAAAGATAATGAGTTGTAGTTTTCATTACTCGATGCTAAAAAGATGACTGTTTGCTTCAAATGTGACAAATGTGACTAGACGGAAATGGAGGACTGTCCATTGCAAGACGGTGCTGACATCGTGAGCCAAATAAGAAGCAAAACATATATTTACGCTTAACCTGCTTGCTGTGATTCTATACAAGCTTTACGAATAAGAAGACGTAATTTCAAAGAACAAAGATTATTCTATGTCATAAACGTTTTCATGGATTCATATTTACTCTCAAACCCAACGTCTGCTACGCAAACAAGGGTGATTTTGGCTATATTTTCTCTAATTTTATTCATTTTCCTTTTCAGCGCACTGTATATTATGCACTAGCGGAAATATTCGTGACATAGCGGGATCTATATGGCATCAAATGTTTAAAATATAAACTTTTTAACTCAGTACTAGCAGACGTAGCGAGAGAAAAGCTGAATGACTGAAAACGCATTTTTAGCCGAGGTAACCACCCCCTGACCGACAGCAACGCGTTTTCCAATCGCGTACCATTGTTTGCTTTCAGGATAAACTAGTAACTACGCCGCTCTGAAATATTCTTACCAGTCTTTTGAAGTTTTCGTCAGCGGAGGAGAATTTTCCTGTATTCATTCAGTAACTGTTTATCTACATATTATGAGGATAAGCAACTGATAATTGCGTTAAAAATCATCGTATAGGTTATTTCTTGGACGCTTCATTAAGTATACCGACGTTACGTACGTGTGAATGAGGTCCAATGCTGGCATTAGATTAAACTGAAACAAGTTGCCCGCTTAGATTTAATGTTGTATGCCCTACTTAGAATTAACTTATACACAATACCGGCCAATGACGCCTTAGGCGTTGAAACACGTGTTGTTTTATTTTCCGTTAAATGTAAGTGGTCTGTTTTAATATAATCCCTGAAAAGCTGTTCCCCTGTATAACCTCAGATACATTCGAATTTAGGTTCAATACTGTGCAAATCTGGCCAAGTAATCCTATACTGATTACATCTTTTGTTTAATTAATGTTAATTTTTTATGCTTCCTAAAATCGATCTTAAATTACTACCTTGCTTTTAGTAAAAGAAAGAGAAGGGTAAAAAAATGGAAATAAAAGAAATCCGCCTCCGTCGTCCCAGTTACGATTGAACCAAATTTAGGGTTCGCTGCCGAAGGGAAGCGTGACGGGAAGGCGTTTGTCAGTGGGCGGCTCTCACTTTTATACGATTGGTGGACCTGGTTAGAATTTAATCGGAAGTGGAATGCGAATATAATTTTCTGCGGCCCTCAAACCCAGGATAAGAAGAAATCAGTGGGCTCTCATGATATTCACCGATGCACAGTGGGGCCAAATCGCAATTCGCCAGACAAAAGTCCAAAACTGCTTTTTATGAGATAACGTCTTGAAATTTGGCACATATACACAAAAATAATTGGTGATTGTGGAATGGTGAGTCATTTTTCATAGGTATTACCCGTTACTTAGATACACAGGCTCAAACACGACCAAATTTCGAAAAAAGCGCCCGCTCTCATTTTTCTTCGAAAATCTTAAAAGTTGAGCAGATATAGGAGTAATTAAAGGATTTTTATGAAATAAAAAACATCACCAATTGTGAACAGGGTACTTTGCCTATACTATGAATAAGTTTCAGACATTTTTGCCTATATTTGAGTGCTATTTCGTCACAAAATGGCGGGCCCCTTTTTTTAGACAAAATAGAAATATCTTCAATTTATACTCTGATGAAGTATCCCAGAGACCATTTTCCGATTAAGGATTATATTGTCTACTTTATGTAAAATTTTGGCTAAAAAAGGGTCCGCCATTTTGTGACGTAATAGCAGTCAAATATAGGCAAAAATGTCCGAAACTTATACATAGTATAGGCAAAGTACCCTGTTCACAATTGGTGATGTTTTTTATTTCATAAAAATCCTTAAATTACTCCTATATCTGCTCAACTTTTAAGATTTTAGAAGAAAATGAGAGCGGGCGCTTTTTTCTAAATTTGGTCGTGTTTGAGCCTCTGTTTCTAAGTAACGGGTAATACCTATGAAAAATGACTTACCATTCCATAATCACCAATTATTTTTGTGTATATGTTCCAAGTTTCAAGACGTTATCTCATAAAAAGCAGTTTTGGACTTTTGTCCGGCCAATTGCGATTTGGCCCCACTGTGCGATGTCAATAACAATTGCTTAGTGACAATCCCCCGCGATAATTCCTTGAGCTAACCTAAATTCCATGTCTCCCTCATCATAATGCACTGCTTTTAGAAGTGACCTTAGGAAATATTTTCATCCATTTTTGAAAATTCTCTATTGCGGGTCTCGAGTGGTAAGACCGGGGTCGATGTGTTGTCTCGTCCCGATCGATTCTGTCGAGACGACGGCAGTTGGTCGAGAATGAGAATCGAATCGCAAGGGAGGAGGAATTTTACTTTGCTTGAGGGACTGAGGGGAGGAGAGGGAGGTTACAGAATTGGCATATGTATCGATCCGCGACTCTCGCTCTTTTCAGGAAAGTTACGTTTGGAAACTCTCTGGGCGTGTGGCTGGAATGGATTGACGGAGGTCGGGACGGCGAAGTGTGCGGAGCACGGCGATCGGGAAGCCAGCGAAAATCCGAACTGGAAGAAGAGAAGTGGTGGGGAGAAATCTGCCTTCTCATAAAGGTCCTCGTGATCCAACCGAATATTAGTCAGAGAACACACGGCGAACGGAATCCTAACAGGTCACTGCATCAGCGTCCTGACCACCTCGTGTCTGGTGTGCCCGGATGACAATTGGAATGGTGATTATGGGTCCCCGGAGGCCATTGTGGAATGAAGCCCCTAGGATGTGATCACGGGAGATGGGAATGCCAAAATGGATGAATCGAGAGACTTTGAATCATCGACGAACAGAGAAGGGATTCTGAAGGCGTCCATTGAAGCGAAGGAGGGAAGAAACGATCAGGAAACGACCTGTGTCGAAAATCAACGGAGGTAAAGGGTTTCCCCGACCGGAATTCTAACCCTGGACTTTTGGCTAGCCGGGCCCAGACCACCACCACGCTACCAGGATCGCAGTCCCAAACGCAACTTAAACGGCAACATAAAAATCTTACGTAATGTGCCCTAACAGCTTGAAAAAAATTACTAGGAAAAGCGAATGATGAAGTTTGATTAGGGAAGAAATAGAGTTGATGGAAATTAGGAGGCAGAGGAGGTGTGGACAGTAATTAGGGGCAACTGATGTCTCTGTACATTCGAGTTTGGAATGCTGTATGAGGTACGTGTAGGCGTTTTGAATTTTCACGAGGAGGATGGGCTGAAGCAAAGGCCGCACCGGTGAAGGGGGGCGGGTGCCCTACATACGTACGTATACCGGCGGGGTCTCTCTTCTCGGTGACGTCATCGCACCCCCGCAAGACCGGCATCGATTCGGGCCTTTTCTCAGGGGGAGGGAGGGAGGGGGCGAGACACATTGGAATTCGAGGGGGGGGGGGGGCCTCCTTTTTTCGCCCATTCACATGTCCTTCTTTCTTTCGCTAAAAGGCGGCGGGTGCGAACTTTCCGGGTCAGCCTTTTGGGACGAGGTCGGTAAACATTTGATTTTCTTTGCCCGGGATAGATGAGGAGGGGGCAGGGAACAGGGGAGGATACAGGGCCTGTTTCTCGAGGGTCGCTGCTCACGTGAGACCCCTGCACTGTCATGGTGACGCGAACAATGGCCATCCCACGAAAGGCTCAATTTTCTCAATAGTTTTCCTTTTTTGTATGGTGGTCTAATCTAACGATTTCGTGTACAAAATTGCGATTTCAGTTCCGAGTAAACGCCCCCATTGTAATAATATTTTGCACATATATTTTTGATATTGTCACTTGTATCTTGTGGATGTTATATTTTCTTATTGTAATTTTATTTAATTTACAAGTATGTATAACAATGCCTTATCGCAGAGATATTCGTACAGCCAAAATCCTCACATTTTCCCCACAATGGAGTCTTTTACCATGCTTTTTTTATTGCCGAATCTGGTAGTTTGTAGAATAAAAAGACCCGTATTTTTCCGTTTTTCGATCCGTCAATTATTTCTCGAGTTATAAGCGGCGAAAAACTAATGTTTTTAACCCTTTCGGAAAAGTGGGCGTGGTGCAACCTCTGACGTATATCGACTTCGTCCAATCACAACTGAGCCCGCGAAGCTACTTCGCCTTATCGCAATGGGAGGGACACAGCTGGCTCTACCAATGGGAGCGGTTGCGACAGGATATGTGGGAGCAGACCTTCCGAGAAACCCCCTCCACTCCCTTTCCTTCCTCGAAAAGCAGTCAAGGACGGGAGGAAAATGACGTCAATGTTATCAAAGCAGCAGCTTTTTCGGTGGGCGTCACCTTGTGCTTATATTAATTTTCGATTTATGAGTGAATGGTTGTGGTTAGAAGATTAATTTGTTCACTAAAATTTTTTTTTCGTTTCCATCTAACGATTTCGTGTACAAAATTGCGATTTCGGTTCCGAATAAATTCCCCGCTGTAATAATATTTAGCACATATTTTTTTGATATTATCATTTGTATCTTGTTGATTTTCTTGCTGTAATTTTATTTAATTTTCAAGTATGTATAACAATGTTTATCATGTATATAATTTTGCATGTATTGACGAGGGGTTGGATGGTACAGTGGATCTTTAGTGTCAATCTCGCCTAAATGAAGACGATTACCCATATAATTCAAGCGTCAGACGTATATAACCAGTGTGGGTTAATGAATCATCCATTGATGCAGAGAAAAGATCTGACCCGCAGCGGGGAGGGGGGGAACTATCGGGAATCTATTGTACAATGTAAAAAGACAAAAGAAATGAACCTTCAAGGGAAAGTACAAACCCTCAATTATTTGGAGAACCATACGTTACACTAACATGAAATTTGGGAAATCATTAAAAGTCGTTGATTCGCATTGGATAGAGGCTGCTTTTTAATTCATCTGATACAGTCCCATGTTCGACATTACACACTTTTATACAGTCCCAAAACAAGTAACGATAAAATTGATTTTTCGGCGTGAAGTTTTATTTTGCTTTCGACATTTAAATCATTATTTATTATCCTGCAGGCAACAGATATAAACGAAAAGAAAGAAAACACTATATAGAATCTCATTTCTCATCATGAAATATAGTTTTCTGTTTCAAATCATGAAATATTCCATGAACTTTACCAAAATTCAGTCAAATTCTGTGCTTTTATGAAACCTTCAGCTTGGTAAACAAAGGAATTGTTGAGGTTGGTTACTATGTAGCCCGTATAAGGAAGTTAGAGGAAGAAGTATTGTGGATGAACCCGGGAGGAACGCCAACAGTTGAGTCGCTTTTTAACGTTCCATCACCTATATGTATTTAAAGTGACTGTATGCATACACTTTTTATTAAAAGTGATAAACACTCTTTTGTTGATCGCCTAGTTTAAAAAAAGTTTGAATGGAAGTTATCTCCTCCTTCAGTGTTTGAAAGTATTCACTCGTTATTAGCAATTGTCCCTTTACATGTTTGGCCTCATTTCCCCTCTGTTTTGGCTTAAGAATACCCAATCGGAAAGAAACCAATCTCTCAAAGTATCACTTTGCGCAGATGTTTCCCCGTTATTTTCTTGGTTTCACTCGAAGCTTGGTTTCTATTTTTCCGTCTTATCTCTGAAGAGTCCGTGGAGTGCCTTGGGAGGAAAACTTTTTGAATGTTTATGGCAGCTTTTTGGAGTTTCCTTCCACCCAAGTTTGGTAGCAAGAACGCGTTGCTGTATTTCGCCTTGGCCTTTCGGATACACGGCACGCAATACACGATTGACATCGGATGTAGTATACTGTATTATCTCCTCCTCATCGATTTTGCAGATCTGAAAAATGCTCAGTTTATTTCGCACAAGTTCCAATTCGGGCGAATATGGGCGCTCTGCTCATCGATTGCAGAATTCTGCTCCATGGACTGCTCTTCGTGAGGGAAGCGCTCTTCTGGGCGATGATGAAACATGTGTGCATGTGTTATAACCTGCAAAAGAAGTCACTAAATACTCAGACAAATATGCTTGGGTACAATGTTGCAATTCGCAACGCTAAACTTAATCGCTGTCTTCAATGTAGTTGCCTTTGAATTTACACGTTCCCTCAATCTCTCATAAAATGTAAGGCCCATTTGCAGTTGGAGGTTGCAGATGGTGTCTCCAGGAATTGACCGAATGGAGATAATTCGTTAACTCGGAACCGAAATCGTTCGTTTGTTCCCACAACTGTACATATCTTTTACACATACCTTAATGTTATCATTTGCATCTTGCTGATTTTATATGATTTTCCTAATCGAAACCTTATATTGATATTTTTCATATTGTATAAATATATTGATTTTTTTCATTGTCATATTATCTTACTTATTTTTTCCTCATTGTAATTTTAATTATTTTTCTATTGTAATTTTTTTTGAGTACTTAGAACAACGTTTATATGTATGCTATATTTCATGCATTGACGAGGGGTTAGATGGAAGAGGTGACTTTTTAGTCCCAATCCCGCCCCATTAAAGACGCTTTTCTATCTATCTCACGCGTGATTATACTGCAGTGTGTTTAAATGCAGTTGCTGACAGATAAACCTGTAGAGGATCACCTAGTCTATTGTTTCAGAAATGAATATCTGCAACTTCCTCTGTGTCAAGCCTGATGCAGTGAATTTTTTGGTATCATGGATTAAAGGTGAGCCAGGGAAGTCACTGATGGAAGCAGGAGATTCTGTTTAGTTGGTAACAATTTATGTAAGAACTGCGTGGTAGTGATAAATGGCTCACACGGTTCTATCTAATCTACTATCTATCTAATGTTCCCGCATTTCCCATAGTGAGGGCCATCGTCAGATATTGGATGGCCTGACTTGTTCTGTCACGCCAGGAGAGCTGGGGTGCTGTGGAGGGAAGACCCCAGCATCAAATAGTTGGTCGGTTGGAGACGAGGCAGGGAAGGGGCGAGTGAGGCGGACTAGCGACTTTTGAGACGCAGTTGTGGAGAAGGTTCAGGCAGGCGAAAAGGAAGGCAAGTCAAGAAGTTCTGGTAATGGGAAGGAAGAGTTTTGAGAGAGAAAAAGTCGGAGGAGACACAGCGAGGGCGCGGAAAATGTAGATAGGATTGAGGACGGCGAACAAGAAGGAAGGCAGGGAAGAGAGTTCCAACATTTTGTTGGATGGTGTGTTGTTGGCAGGGGAGCTGAAGGACGTCATTTGAAAGGTTGGTGTAACCCTTTTCATTTATCGCAATCATTCTTACCGAAAACCATTCTGAACCTACTTTAACCGGTAGAACATTTACATCTCTTTTAGACTCCGATCTTCCTCAAGTCGGCCTCACCGTCTTTGTGCTGGCGTTCAGTGATTTCGCGGAGTAAGTGAGTGAAGAAATTTCAAGTGGCTAAGAGAAGGGTAGAGCGCTGGGCTGCGAGCCGGAGTCCGGACTCAAATGTCGGATCTTTCTGTGCACCGCCACCGTGGATTTCCTGAATTGGGGCGTTTACTCGTGACCGATATCGCAATTTTGTACACGAAATCGTTAGATGGAAAAGAAAAAAAATTTTTAGAGAAAAAATTAATCTTCTAACCACAACCATTCACTCATAAATCGAAAATTAAAATAAGCAAAAGGTGACGCCCACCGAAAAAGCTGCTTTGATGACATTGACGTCATTTTCCTCCCGTCCTTGACTGCTCTTATGGGAAGGGAAGGGAGTGGAGGGGGGTTCTCGGAAGGTCTGCTCGCACTAATACTGTCGCAACTACTCCTTTTGGCAGAGTCAGCTGTGTCCCACCCATTGCGATAAGGCAAAGTAGCTTCGCGGGCTCAGTTGTGATTCGACGAAGTCGATATACGTCAGAGGTTGCACCACGCCCACTTTTCCGATAGGGTTAAAAACATCAGTTTTTCGCCGCTTATAACTCGAGAAATAATTGACGGATCGAAAAACGGAAAAATACGGTTTTTTTTTTTTTTTTTAACTATCAGATTCGGCAATAGAAAAATATGGTAAACGACCCCATTGTCGTAACTTTATGGGAGGTTGCAGATAGCCAAGGGAAAGGACTTGGCCCCCTTATCCTGACTGAGCAAATTACAAGGATGTTGATGCCTTAGTACGGGGTGAAATATACTCTCACCTACCAAACCAGCCTTCGGTTGAACACTGACTGAGTGTTATCCCTTCGACCTCCACTTGCATATATGGCTAGCCATTTTACATGCATGCCAGTTTTTAGTGATGGACTGTAGTGACTTTTAGTGATTTAAGCTATGGACACTTAAGAAGGCTCCACCAAATTATGAAGTAGATGTCATTTTTGTGAAAATTTCAGGACACATCATTTTTTAGCCCTTCTATCGATTGGCAATAAAATAATGAGGCCTTTCCATAATATATGTGAAGAAAAAAGACGTTGAAAATCAGATATTTTATACGTGGCTATACGGCAGAGCATGGCTCTTGCAGTAAAATTTGCAGATTAATAATGCAAAGAGAAATGTCGTTTTGACGAAAAACTAACATAAGATGCACAATTTTATGCAGAAATCATAATTGTAAATAATTGCTCGCCTTACCACATTTGTTTAATTGATATTAATAAATGTTTGCTCGAAAATAATCAGAAAAACCTTAGTTACATGAAAGTGGCGCTATAGTATGTTGGCAACGGTACTTGCGACAGAACGTGCTTACAAGCCTATTTACTAACAAAATTTAGAAATATACCTTACCATGGTCCTTCTTATATTTTTTAAATAATTTAAATATTTCATTGGTAATTCAATATTTTATTGAAACGGTGTAATTAATACCAATGCTTCCAAATTGTGGCACCGTCATTGTTGCCAAACAATTATCAAAAAGAAGAATATTAATAAAATTCAAAACAGAGAGATGTATTTGCAAGGGAATAGTTTAAAACTAAGTATGAAAATGTTAAACCTATTTTATAATATGTATTAGCGGGATTGAGCATTCTCACTTTGTAAATTAAACGTGGAAAGAACACGTCAGTCATGCTCCGAAGTCAAAATGAGTTAAAAGAGCTCGTAAAAAATAGAATGCAACCACAACGCGCATTATAATAGCATATCTACTCACACAATTATTGTGCATGCGTTATCACCCTATAGATGATTTTACATACATGTGTTTTTCTGGATCGGTATTTATTCATCAAATAACATAGCTCTTTTACTAGATTTTGAATCGCGGAGTCACGGAGTCACTTCCATAAGGTGCGATGCACTAGTGCTCTGTTCTTGCTTTCTGCAGTTTAGCATTTTACCGACGGCGAGTGGTCACGGACCAATTCCAAGAACACCCTTTCAGTTTCTCACCGTTGGGTTGACATTTCGAGGTGAAATGGCAATGGAAAACAGTTGCTATTCGTATCATGCCTTTCAGAGGTGTCATTTCGATTCAACAGAATTTTAGTCTTCGACGAGTAGGTAAGAGCCGATAGGATTACAAAATTTTCCAATCACTTCGAGCTAAAGGAAGATGACGAGAAGAAATTAAAGATGCTTAAGAAGTGGGTTTGGAAGTGAATGGGAGAAAATAGAATGGACAAGGATGAAGATGAAAGATGAAATGTTGACGTGGTGGGGAAGACAAGAGAATAGTTGAAGGAAAGGGGGTCAAAGAAGGCGAACGGAAAAAGTAGTTAGGGATACTGAAGACTATCGTTGGAGGTAGAGAGATAAAATAAATCCATATGCTGTGAAGACAAGTAGGCTGCTGGGAAAATAAAACGGCTTTAAAGCATAACGTGTCTAATTCCAAAAAATTGAGAAAATTGTCGATGATATGTTTGAGCATAAACAATAGTCAATGTGCAGCATACCACTTACTTTCACTGGCACATAAATGCAGCCATATTTACAGAAGAACATAATATATTAATTATAATCTACTCGTCAGGGTAGGTTTTAATGGATTTCTACTCTCTCAGATGCTTCTGAACGTTTATTCTATATATACCCTTCTAGTTCAGCACCTCTTGTATGCTCTAGTAATCCCTCTCTATTCCTCCTCCACCCTATCTTCCATTCTATCACTCTACCCTCCGTAACGGCCTCAGTGTGAACCGTCGCCTTTACATGCTCCATCGCCTACATCTCCACTTCCCTGCAGTGGGAGGCACTCCGCAGTCATTTCTGCACCGTCTCTCTGCTACCAACTCTCGAAAGCCTTCAATCTCTCGCTAAACTCCTTCACCAGAGAACGCAATAGTGGCCGTCTCTTTTCAAAAGCAAGAAATCAAACAAATATTGAGTATCCGCCTATATCGTTTTTCCGGTGGTGTACGTGCTTCGAAAGGCCCGGAGGGAACGACCAATCAGAAGGACGGATTGAAAGCGAATGAATGATGGGAATGAAAGCGGGGAAGGCAGGACACAAAGGAGACCGCGTTGACCCCAAGCGAAACGGACTCCCGTCGCGCTCGTGGATTCGAGGTAAACATCCCATGTTGCCCGATCGAGCAGAATGCCTCCTATTATAAAGGAGAAAGGCCTGCAGCAGATAAGCAGATAACGGCCCTCAAAAAAGAATTGGATGGCTAATGAAATCTTTAATGCCCCATTGAGGGATGCAACAAAGGAGAACGTTTGTAACAGTTGTACCCCTTTCCTCTGCTTGCTACGCAGAGACGCGGTGAATGGAATTGAAGAAAAAGCAATAATACGTACAACGCATCAAGAAAAAGAAAGAAGTACGGACACCCGAGGGCAAGGGCCTAGCCAAGTTGATACACCGGTTCCCGTCAGATCACCGAAGTTAAGCAACGTTGGGCCCGGACGGAGGTTGGATGGGTAGCCCCCCTCCATACCTCTACCGTGGTGCTCTTGTCCCCTGTCTGCAAGTGGCGGGCAGGTTAAATGTGGGTTGGCACAATGGATCTAAAGAGGTCTAAGTGCCTGGGGGGCTCCAGAAGGCTCCTGCCCACCCCTCCAATTAAAATTTTATTTTACGGACACCCGAAGTAATGAAAATTGCGGGAGGAGTCGCGGAAGAAAAGCAGGCATCAGGCCTAGAGAAATTCGGCAGTTTTCATGAAACTATCTCCACTAAATTTTATTTTATATATGACAAGGATGCAAGTAAAATTGGCTTGCAAACAAGTATTCCCCAATCATAAATAATAATAAATGTGTATATGTTTTAACACTACTAACTCATGCATACCCTGGGAAATATATGGACATAATTAATTTAGCCATAGAAACGACTTCCTAATTAAAAACTCTTATATTACTAACAATTTATGGTCATAATAGCTAACAGTTCACGTGTATCGTGAATGAATGCTTAATATTTCCTCAGGGTGATGGTATTGTGACTTTGGTTCCATGTACGTAAGTAGCGTATAAAGGAAGCTAGCTGTATTTCATTTTTTTCGTACGTGCATGGTAGTAAGCGTTCTCTCTCTGAATGATGATGCATACCTGGTGATGGTCCACCCGCTGCCACAAACCCTTGCGGTAATGGGATTTTATGTAGATGTAGGTAAATGTAGCATCGGTATGTGAACCTTTAATCGCATTCTAAAAGTGCATCAATGTTTATGCTCATAGCGCTGAGAACGGAAGGGTGGCCAGTTCCCCTGTTGATGCGCTTCCAGTCCACAAACTTCCAGCGCCACTTAATGTATCGAGAGACGGCCCTCGATCCACGCTGAACAAATATTGGTGGGGAGCGAAGTGTCTATAGGGGTGCACCAATGGACTACTGTGGTGGCAGCTCTTGTTAATGCTTACGAGTATTGATTGATCCTCGCTTTCTGCTTGGACGGCGGGAAATGCCGGTCCAATGATCTACCAGTTGGACGGAAAGTAGTTGGTCCTTCTTGGAGAGATCTAAATCTACGCAAGACCTGCGAGTCACCACGAGGGTGTGTGGCAGGGGGTGAAGATCACCAAACATGCACTACTAATATGCAAATAAAAGAACTTGGCGAGAAGTCCTTGTTCCATTCAGTGAATACGTAGCTTTTGGGAAAGCCTAATACAGGAATGTTTTGATCATTTGTCTCAAATTTGTTCGCCGGTTTCAATTAGTAGTAACTCTATACTGCGACGGATTATAAATTTACATTTTTGATGAGAATCAAGTCAACTTTATTTTTGAAATGTTTACAAATTGTTCGTCCAAATCCCCGTCGTACATTATTTAAAAATTCACAACCTCATTATCAGTCTATTTTAGAATGCTTCCTAGCCACTTTCTTCATCGCTGATTCGGATAAAAAGACCTCTTCGATTTAAATTAATGAGGTCCATCCACCGTTGCGAGTTTAAACTGACATTATGCCGGAAATGAGCTATAAGGACTTCTGGTCTACACATCTATTTTATTTATAGTACAGAAAATATGATTGTTATATTTTCAGTCAGGGCATGCGTCGATGGACTACCACGTTCACGCTGCGTAACGGGACATGGCGGTTGGTTGGGTGCGGCAGGGAATTCTCGTTTGCCCCAAGCAGTCGCGCTCATTTCACGATGTGCTCGCTATCATTTTGAGTGCTTCCCATCTAGCAGACTCACGGATATCGCCATCATTGGAGTGGAATTGCGAAATAAGGCAATGAAACGGAATTTGAAGACGACTCCAAAAAACAAAACACAGTTTAGACACCGCATGCGGAGACAATTCATAAATAAGGTTGTGTCCAACCCGAAGGTTGGTTTCTGATAGGTGAGGTTAGAGCTCACCCCGTACTAAGCCAACGGCGTGAGAAATTCACACATTCAGGGTAGTGGGGGCCAGTTCCTTTCCCTGGGCCAACTGTGATTTCCTACGAAGTTCTGACACGCAGAAAATCGAATCGCGAGGACATTAGGTGGGGATGTCCATAACGACTCTTACCCGGGATTTGAACCCTCTAGTCTGCAGCTTAGCGCTCTACCCACTAGGCTACCACGACCCCTAATGCATAAATAAGCCAGAAAATTTGAGCGGCGAATGTTTTCGGTGACTGATCAGATATCAAAAAGAAACAGAGAACATAAAGGAAAGAGGGCAGTTCTTCGGAGATCGTGGCCGTAATTTCTTAAAGCGTTCTTAGGCGGATAGACACAGGAAGGTCCCCCGCTAACTAGGAAATCTGATCGAATCATTCCTCAGCTCTCAGAAGCGCCTGCAGTTCCGACGTTCCCTGTTCGATTCCCTACTCTTGATCCGCGCGATGCCCAAACGCAGTCGACGAGCGAGTTGACGCCAAAGCGGCCGCCTTCAAGCGCGTTCCTCCTCCCTCCTCGTCATTTCGGCCCTCTTCCCTGAAAAGGCCCGTCTGTCCAGCCCCTTGCTCTCAGGGAAGGGGGTCCCCAGGGGCTTAAATGGGGTGGAGCCCGCCGAGAGGGGAATTCCCCCCTGCGCTCCGCACGTGGGTGGACTACGGACCTACCCTGATTTTATAGCTTGGCGGGGGCAGATTTTCTTTGTAGTACCGGCAACCAATTCAAATCTACGTGCAGGAAACCTCGAGGTCAATGCTCTGGACGTCGGAGAGGACACTACACCGTTTAGCCCTTCGACGACTATTGACGAGGGAAAGCTAACTGGTCTCCTATTCCTCTGCTCCAACAAAATTCCTGCCTCTTCCTGAATATTCACCTGCAAAAAGGTGTTATCAATCGCATTCCAATACAGCAACATGAACTGTCTGCATGGGGCGATGGAAAATACGGGAAATGGTCCGTAAAAACGTAAACCGACCGATAGAACCTTACTAATCTAACTAATCATCACTTTCATTGAATCCCCGAATTATTCTAATACGTTTCATTATTAAAGTAATAGCTCCTTCCTAGTAAAGTCTTTTGAAATCCTAACAGCTTTGGTTTTGCGCCTTGAGGCCATTGATATCTTAAGAGTTATGAGATTTGCATTTATCATCCAACCATCGGTCGTACAATCAGCGCAGGAGCCTAAAATAATCTTTCCTCTAAGTACCACTTCACTCAACCCTCGTATACTATATTTTACCGTCTCTCCAACCCAGCTTGTGATTTGAAAGCAGCCTCCACAAATGTGAGTCCCAGTTCTCCAGGTTTGAGGCTGGAATGGAGCCAGTAATATGTCTGCGAAGGTAAATAATCCACCAACATGATCCATGTGCCAACAACGGTAGGGTTTTGGATGTTCCCCGCCTTGCGTCCCATCTCTTAGCTTCCATCCAATGCACCTTCCCCTCCCTTATCCTCCTCCATGCCATCCTGAAATTCCACCCAACATCCTCCCCTACATTTCACCCCCTTCTGCACTCCCTTGTCCCTCAAAATCACCTCCACTTCTATTACCCCCTCCAGATTTCGTTAATTACGTCGTGAGAATCAAAAAGAAATGACTCATAGTGGGTGACGAAGGCGGTGAGAAGCTATGGCAGAGTTGGATGCGAGAGATTCGGGTGAACTCAGGCAGGAAGAGGAAAAGATTATGTAAAGGCCGTTGTACACGGTACAATTTCTTGTACAAGATCTTGTACCATAAATTGAACGGCGAGATTTGACCAAGATATTGTACAAGAAGTTGGTTCACGGTCGTACACGATCAAAGATTTTCATGCAATTTGTGCGCCAATAACATGCGCAGATATCGTTTTCTGTCGAACAGCTGAATTGCGATATCCGATGACGATAGTATTTTAAAAATACTGGCATAGTTACTGGGTTACAATGATTTTCTACCATTAATCCTAGCATAAATAAAATGAAATTAGACGGTTTGTAACTTACACTCTTACATCGGCTCATTAAACCCATCATTTATTCTCCAAACATCATGTTTTTGCGTGTTGCATATATTTATTTTTGGTTCAATAAAGTCATCTTAATTTCATTGAGGTTTAATGTTTGTCAGTGTGTCCAACTCATCTTTTGAGAAATTGAACACTTCCAACGCGACCGACGAATTTCACAATATGGAAGAAACAAAGAATATCATAATTGGAAGCAACAAAGAATATCACGATATGTACAACAAAAATGGAACTTTTGCCACACTAATAGGAATAAAAGTTATCGCAAACACAACATCAACCTTACGAATACTAAACGAACGCATCACCACCGTTACATGTCACGCGCAAAAGCTACGGAGTGGATCTTGGACGGTTTAATCCAATAATATAGAGCATGATCTAATTTCTCGTGCAAGAAATTGTACGAACACCTCGTAGACGATACAATTTGCGCATTGTACAACTTCTTGTACAAGAAATTGTACCGTGTGCAACGGCCTGGAGAGAAACCACGCTCTAAGTTAGGAAAGCGGTCGAAGCCTACCCAGAAACCGCTGGGAAACCGAAGATGCTCAGATGATTAACTACATTGAGGTGCCTCGCAGATATTCCGAAGAAGGCAGGTGGCAGGAGAAGGGAGCAAAACCTCTCGTGACTGGCAAACCAAGGGGCCACTAATGTAGAAACGGTTTGATCTAATGATGAAGGCTGACTTCAGCAGGGAAAGCCTATTGTGGGAGAGGAAGCTTTACGAGTCATTCGTCGTGGAATCAATGCTGGCGAGCGGCTCCGCTGGAAGAGCCCTTGTGGGAATCCCTCGACACATGAGCGGAGGCGTTTCATTGATTGCCCTCAACAACCCTTCGCCCCCTACACACAGAGAGAGAGAGAGTGACATTGACTTTTATTCCCCGAAGATCGAGGTGTAGTCTCATTTCAGGTCGGTTTATTTTGGGGCGGAAATATGACGCGAGTCGTCTTTGTGGGTGATATGAATACGCACCTAAACGAAAACTTTGTGTTTTTCCGCAGGAAGATGTTGTCGTGATGCCGATGATTCTTATGGAAATTCAATTCGTGCGCTCCCCATCCTCTCATATGCATTCACTCGTTGAACCTTTAGCTCCCGATTTTTAACCACCGTCACCTTACTTCCTACAGTTTTTAAAATATATTTTCTATGTTTAATTTGGCCGATACGCGATCCTTGAGTCAAGCATGGAAATACGCTTATTGGCGACATAAGGGGTTGAAAAGGAACAGGATGGTGATGAAAAACGTGCGAAAGTTTAGATGAAATTTTGGCTTGGTTGAAATTGTCCAAAGACTAGAAAATCCAAATGACAAATTAATTATGGGACACGACATCTCCGAAACCGGTTTTTCGATTGTCAAGGCAATCATCAACGGGGAGAGTCAGGCAAAACAGGTCAGAACCTGTCAAGAGCCAAGAGGAGAGTGTTTAGTTTCTCTCCACTTGGCTCCCGACAGGTTCTGACCTGTTTTGCCTGGCTCTCCCCGTTGATGATTGCCTTGACAATCGAAAAACCGGTTTCGGAGATATCGTTTCCCATAATTAATTTGGCATTTGGATTTTCTAGCCTTCGGACAGTTGCGAAAGTTTGATTGTGAAGGTTGAAAAATGTCAGATTTCCACCGAAAGTTCCGCGGAGCCATCCACTTTTGAATTTCTCTCTATCCACACGAATAACGGTCGTTTTCATTCTCATTGCGCAGTTAAGTTTTCCCTTCCTCTCAACAACCGATTCTCCAAGATCTTCAAAATCCGCATGTTCTAATTTTGCAATGTTATTATAAACCTAGCAATTCTGACCTTCTCTTTTCCCCACGCGTATCTCTGAGATAGCTTGACTACCGTGGAGATTTTCTCAACGCCTTTCAAGGTGTTTAAAAGGCGCTCGAAGGTGCTCATAAGGCGTTTCTAGGCGTTGCCACGTCGATGGCAAGGTGCTCCGTCACGCTGTCCAGCGTGACGGCGCTCCCTAGCACCCCCCGAAGCACCAAGTAAACACCCTTGGTCAGGCGTTTCCAAGGTGATCACAAGGTGCTGACCCATAGGTGGATCGCTGCTACACTCCGTGCACGGTGCTCTAACGACAGGGCTGTAGGCAACCGTTGTGCAAGGACAGCCTTCAGGAGCGCTGCGCAACGCTACGGACGGTGCTTTTAGGCCGGGATTACGATGAACGTTTTCTGACGTGACGGAAACGGACGGTGGCGTTGTTGAAGTTAGAAGAATGGGAACGCAAAAAACATTTTCGACCCTTGAAAATCGTCCTTTTTCGATGAAATTTTCACAGCACAACCTGCCATGTTCACACTTCACTCACGCTAGAAAATCTTTGGAAAAAAGTACAAACTTACGGTTTTACAGTAATTCGAACCCAAGAGGTGAGTGTTCGCTAAGCCGCCATATTGGACCGCCGTCGATCGTGATATAACAACAATTGCAACAATTGAGCCGCTACGTTAGCGTTCACCGCCACCATCCGTGAGGGTGAACGACACGTGGTACAAACACGAATGGTTTCAAAATTTAATGTGTCTGAATCATTCTTTACAACATCATTAATTGTTTTCACTAGAGTTTTTCTCGTCTGTTCCAGCTAAAGAGCCCCCAGTTGAGATATAACACAAGTGTAAACAAAGAATGAGGTTGAAATCAGCGGTTTTAACACACCGAATTTGCGAAGTATTCGTGTTTATACCACGTGACTCCTTGGTTACCTATTCGAGATAATCCCGACGGTTTCAAACCCTGGACGTCCACTGCTGGCGCGCGACCCGGAATGAGGGACCGCCGCCGCCGTCATTCATCAATTCATTCGTTCGTCCGCGGATTGAGCGGGGAACTCTGGGACGGAGGGGGGGGGGGAATTCGGTCGATTCGGAGGGGTGTGGGACGGCCGACTCTATCTCCCCCTATCTCCCCAGCACCTCTCCCCGCTCGGCTGTCTTGAGAAGTGGGACCGACGACGACGCCTGTGCGAACGAAGCCGCAGTGTTCGACTGAATCCCATCAGAAAGACAAACCTTTCAAGTCTAAGTTTGACTCGGTGGGAATATTCCCAGCCCCGCCTGAAAAATCAATTCAGAGGAATCGCAAAGTTATGCTCGAGCTTAAGTGGGATTCTAGGAAGGTATTTATCCAAGTCTTGACTGCTTCGAGGCTTTCTCTTTCCCACTCTTCAAAATGGCGCGTTTCCTGCTCCCTTTCATTGCATCTGAAGAAAAAACTCATTCCCTTCTCTCCCTCCACCCCTTTCTCTCTTTCCCCTCCATGTTCTCCTCTCTACACCTTTCACCACATTACCGAACCAGAATTCACTCCCACAACTCCATTCGTCAATAATACGTAACGCATCATCGTCCATCTTTCTTTCCATTCGACATCTCGAGCCTTCTAACAGTCCGCGACTCCTGCATTACTTATAAGTCAACAAGATGGTTGCCCACAAAATAAAGTATTGTGCATGAGAATGAAACTGCTTTGGGAGCCTATAACTTTAAAGGAGCTAGACCTTTTCAGTTTGCATCCATATCTTCAAGATATCGGCACGGTAAGAGCCGTGGCTGGCATTTTCCGATTAAAATATTCCAACTATTTCCAGGGAATTTTAACGAAACTTGCTTTGGATAAAATGTGGCTTGTGTCCTCTTCATAGCAACAATTCACTGTTGTAGGTGAGGACACCGCGGGAAATTCGAAGAAGGTAGGCAAAAGGGGTTGACAAACTTCTCCATATCATTAAAAGCTTTCCATCACCTCATCCAAATTCACAGCGATATAATACAAAAGGACTTGTGAGTCAGCAAACGAAAACAAAAACTCAGTAGCAGAAACAAATATTCTGCAGTTAGCAATAGGAGGAAATAACATGTAATAAATGATCATTATCATTTGTTCCATTGATGAAGGTAGCTTAAGAGGGCATGGAACGCGTTTTCCAATACAACCGGGTACACCTCTTTCTTCACCCGTTCTTCTTCAGCCCTCCATAATCCCTACAGCAATTTTTTGCGTCCAAACAGAACGACCTTTTCCTCCCTTACTCGCTGATATCTTCCCTTTCAATGTCGTCCTCCAGAAAAGGAAACCTCTTCGATTAACCACTTAGTTTTGCACCCTTCCAATTCCATCCCATAACTGACCGTTCCATGTCCAGCTGTGTTTCGTTTACCTGCTGTGAAGCAACAACACCCGCTCTCGTTGGTGAGGGCAGAAGTGCCAAGCCCAACGGCCCATGGGGAAGTCCATCTCACTTTGTTGCCCGGATCTCTCAGAAAGATCTGGCACTCATGAAATCAGGAAGCTCTCTGTTTCAATGGCCGTGTCAAAGAGCCTCTCCAGAATCGATCCCGGGACCTAAGGTCGGGAGCCTAACCCGCTGGGGTCTGTTAAGCAGCGTTTACACTTAGCAGTTGACTGCTATGACAGTTGCGAGATGCGCGATGTATCTATATCGCTACTACTATAATGCGTCTGCGTTAACTTCTATGCAGTTTAAAGCCCCTATTTAGGCGTTGCCACGACAAATAAAAAGAGTTTTATTTCAATAGTGATTGATGATTAAATTTTCATGAAATTCTCAAAGCAATAAATTCCATTGACGATTATCTTTTGTTCCCATGTTTTAAAGAGTAGAATTTACCCTTTTCGGGAGGGATATCTTTGTTATTATATCCAAATTACGTCGTGTATTGCTTTACGTTGGCGATTGTTGCGATTGTGTTGATTACATTTCCGCTGGAAAGTAGACGGGCTTCAACTTTGCTAATAGCTCGAACTAGGATCGATAGTGTTCGACATGTGTCCCGTATCGACCTGAACTTGCATCGCAGTTGCTATTTACAGACGCGAGTGAGGCTTAATAGTTGTTAGCAGTTGACTGTCATAGTAGTCAACTGCTACGTGTAAACGCGCCTTTATACCATACACGCCCTTGCATCCATGTCGCAATGACACCCTTTTCACACCATCTGCAGGCAAATAGCAAGAGTATACTACGGAAATGTAGACATGGTGTACTGCCAGAAAGTGTGGAAGGGTTTCGATACAGTATCCCAACTCTGCTTTTCATTTCCGGAGCACTTTTTGATTCCACTTCCCGGTCATCAAAACAGCATGTACCTATTTCCTACTTCTTTTCGTCTCCTCTTATATCCCTTTCCCTTCCTTGTTCTTCCTCCTTTATCCAGCCTTCTATAATAGACTTTAGTATCCCGTGACCTCTCATTCCCTAGTTACATCCATCTCCTTACTTCCACCCAAAACTCGCTTTCATTTCCAGCAACAGTCAACACTTCATCAATTTTCTTTCCGTCTGCTTCCTTTACTCATCCGCCTCCACTTCCCAATTATCTCACCTCACCATCGTCATTTCCTCAGAGTCCACCACTCATGGATCCTGGACTCTGAGGAAATCTCTGACTCTGACTCTTTAGTTAAGTTGGAAATCTTGCCCGTAACAGCCGTAGTTTGATTCAAACTCTTGACAGCAACTGTGCAGAACATTTTAACTCTGTCGTTGCCAAAGTGGTTGGGGGGAAGAGGGTAAATTACTGTATGCGGGGGTCTCACAAAACAAGAGCGATGGCTGCGGCAATATTCCACAACACAAGATTCTTTCACTCTAAGGCACACAAAAACTTGCATGCCTGCAGTCCAGGGGCTTTCATCAAAAGAATGGAGCAGGCACGAAGGCAGAAAGCAATTCGTTCTGCTGCATTTCGTAAGAATAAAGAAGACCCATTTTGAGGAGAGAGTTTGTTCCCTACAAAACGAGGGGCTGGTGCTGACTACACGGTCCCATGGCAGAAAAACCAGACATGGATGATCAATGTTTTGAAGCCGAAGCGCAGGAATTTTTAGTGTCTCTGAAATTAACAAATTTGGAGAGAGACACTTCAGAAAAGGCCACAGTAAATCAAGTAAACTGCCCACTTTGCAAGGAGCGTAGAAAGCGGTTGAATGCATCCAATTTCGGTAGCGTATGCCGCCGACGAAAAACCACCGGGTCGGCCATCTTAGTAAGCACAATGTTATACGGTGACATAAAAACTGCAGCCGTGCAATACGGACAAGACAATGAAAAACGCGTTATAAAATTACTGCGGAAGCAGGAAGGTGTTGATGTACTTCCTTGCGGCTTCTTCATTGATCCTCTCCTGACGGCCTTATTAGCCACGAAGGGCTTGTTGAAATAAAATTCCCTACTCAGTGAGAGATTTGGCCATACAAGAAGCTGTAAGTACGAGGAAAATTAAGTGTTTAACAGCAGAGGGATGTTTCAACAAAAACCATGCATATTATTATCAGGTACGTAAGACTTTTTTATCCAGAGAGGTGACAGGGTGGCTTTAATTACTGTATAATGATCAGCTTTGCCGTTGGATTATGATATTGAAGCTATTTAATCACAATCCATGTACCCGTGAGGGATAATAAGGAAAATGGGTTTTAAATGAGGCTAAGAATAAATCTTTCTGCACAAAATTGTACAGTGCTTACATATCGCATCCCTGCCATTTCTCTACGCTGAAATGCAAAATTAATTTCGAAATTCTCGTCTTTCTACTGCCGTGAAAAAGTAATGATGCATCAATATGAATGTCACATATCTTCATTCTATTTCAGGTACAAGGGCAACTGCATATTACCAGGCGCAGTTAATGCTTGTTTACGTTGTTCACAGAAATACCTCCATTCATTAAGACAATAGAAATTAAGAAAGATGACGACTTCTGGGAAAAAATTAAGCCGAAGCTGGAGTCGTTCTACCACGAATGCCTTTTCTCCGAGTGGATCGATCCAAGAAGAAGAAGCAGGAGTATGCCCTTGCGAGAGCCTCAAGGTGTATTGAGGCTCATTAAGCCCCTGCTGGTTTAAGAAAACGTCGCAGAACGGAACTCAATGAACTTGACTTTGGTTCCGTCAAATGAAGTAATACCACAAAATAAATTAGATACGCAACGATTCTTTATATTTCATTGCAACTCATTTTAATTTTTTAGATATTAATTATTTGATTCAAATGTACCCTCAGCAATGTGATTAATTTTGCTCAATGAATTAAGGTGAGAATCTCTCCGATATCAAAAGGCTGAATCTTTAACGTAAATTCGAAGCACTATTTTTCTGACTGTTCAGCATATTTTACCAGCATTCGTTTTCTGAGGTGGAAAAGATCATGTAAAATGATTGAAGAGCAGTGTGTCATTTCTTCCAGAAAGTATAAGAGACCGTTTCACTTGCGATAGAGATATTATGAATTACTACTCTTCGCAAGGCAGTGTCCCTAAGAACTTGGACTTCCGTCTGATTCAGCATAAAACTGGCTTCTTTGTCGCCCGTGTTCAATTGGTCTTATATTAGTAGAGTGAATGCAATCGCAACAATTCTCTTCATCGATTAATGTGGATTTACAAGCAGTTCGCTGATTTCCAGATAATGCCTAGACACTCGAGCCAATAGGAAAATCCATGGCCGTATTCTCCCCCAGACTTCACAGGTAAAAAGCAAATGTGTCTCATACCTAGCATCGTTAGGACTTCCCCACTCAAAAAATCTGTTTTTGTGACACATGTGGCACTTATGGGAACAATCCAAATTAGTTATGAGATGTTGAAAAACGTGTGAAAGCAACGACTTTGGTGTTCGACTCACTCAACACAAAGCTGAATGAATACGCCCGTTACGAGCAACTTCCCCACTTTCTCCCGCATTTCTCCACCTTTACTTCCCCAATTGTGTGTATATTATCGATTTTAACAACACCTCTAAATGGTACGGCGTTTTTCGTGCATATTTTCATTTTTGTAGAGGTCATCCGCGGGTCTTTAATCTAAGTAATACTTTCAATCATGCTCTCATGATGAATTGATTGCATAAGCACTTAGCTAAAAATTGCATTCTATTTCATATTGTATGCGCCATTTCGGCGAGCACCCAAAATTTCCCTGTCTACCGAAATTTCCTGATAAAGATATCCCAATACTGAGAAAGATGGCTTCTGCTGAGATTGTAATTTGAGAGGATTTTTGTCACTCCGCTGTCTTTTGTCTTCCGAGAAAACGAATGACGGGGGCAGGCAAGTTACGAAATAAGGGAGCGAGAGGTAACCCACTCCGCTCCCCCGCTCGCCAGGGAAGAATTCTCGGTGCGACTGTAGGCGATTGTAGGAACTAAATCCGACGTCGCGGGCTGCGAACAGAGTCATCTGTTGAGAGATGGATGCGAAAAGCTTCCTGCGACCTCTTAAGGAAGATTAGCTATTCAGTTTCCATAACCTTTTGATAAATAACACTCGGCTATTCTCTATTTGGCACAAAATGATTCTGTCTAAATTCCACCATTTTAAGAAACATTATAAATGGGGAATCATGCTGCAAATAATTATTTCTAAAGCCTCGATCTGTGCAATACAAATGTGTTTTAATCTAATAAGCAACTTGATGGAAATGGAGGGAAACCGTGTTGTTATATCCTGCGAATAAAGATTGCATCGCAAACATCCGAACCATCAACATGAAGTATTAAATTATCATCTTATCTTCCCCTAACATATGACTGATATTTCCCCCGATTCCACGAAGCCACAATTTATCTGATACGATTCTCCGTTGCATAACAGTTCGACCTCAAAACAGAGGTAAGGCTGCACGAAGAATAACCTTCTCTGAGTATCCCCAACACAAACGTTAGTAAATGTAATTCACGCTTCAAAAATCGTTATGTCGTTAGTATTCACGAGTCTCCGTGTCGAGTTTTCGGATTTCAGCGCATTGAGTGATACACTGGACCGAGAGGACACATTAGGACCTGCGTCCAGCATGGTCACCACTGGATTTCTTGAAGTGCTGATTGTGTGTCTATTGCGAACATGAACGAGGGAGGAGAGGGGTTCTTCATAGGGTTTAACCCTCGCTCGCAGTCGGGGGGAAAACTCTGGGAACAATGCGAGGGTCGGGAGGGAGCTCTCAGATTCCGACCCTGCCGCTGCCTTCCCGGGCATTAAAGGCCCCCCAAAGGCCCCGTGTGCCCTCGAAGGAATGCATCTCATGTGCGGGTGGTCGTTAAAATGGAAGAGGGAGCAAAGAACCGTCTCCCTCTTTGCGAGCTGCGAACCGAGCGAATGGAATCCGATCCGCTCATTTCCCCACCCCTTCCCTCCCTCCCCTTCTCCATTGTTACTGAGGCTTCAGCGGGGTAAAAAGTTCTTTGCACGTTTCTCAGGTGAAACGTTTCTAGAGGCAATTTGATGAGAAAGGTAATGTTTGTGACTGAAAAGCTCGGGGGAGAAAACTGTTCGGCCTGCTCCACCTAAATAATCACGTGAGAAATTTTAACATCCAATTGCACCCAGTAATACTCTCATTAACTACTCTGCATAAGTAAATTATAGTCCAGACATGGATTATATTTCACTTTTGTGCACTTCCAACTTGAATTCTTCAGCCGTTGACGAATCGCCGCTAGTAAGTTTTGATTGGTATCTACACATAAATCACGACACGAGTGCGCTGTTTTAGAGTTTTTGGTGATATCTTTTCATTATTGTACTATTTTAAGCATATAGCTAGGAAACGTGGCCTAAACGAAGAAGTTATTTTCTGTGAGCAAGTAATTTATGGAAAAAATGCGGGCATTGCTGAGATCAAACACTTTACTAAAACATCTTAAAGGAATTAGAATGCTAATTGAGCGAAGTGCGAGGAATTTTTTCTTTTCTTTCCATGGCTAACTATATTAATATTTGCTACTCATTAATATCCCACATTTTAACAGTAACAGAGCATAACGAGGTCATCTGATGATACCTGAAGAGAATACATGATAAAAATAAATTTGAGATACAAATAAAAATGTCAGTGATCCAGTGATTACGAGTTGTCCTAGAAAATTGCCTCTACTGCGGGTAAATATAATTTGGATTGCGCATGTAAGCATTAACATAATTATTTATCATCCTGCCCAATTGTGAATTTCGGGAGATGTTTCAACCCCGCGGAGCCTGGCGGCGCAAATAAGTCTTTCAAATGGTATGCAACACACAAATACACGTGTGTGATGCGGGTTGCGTTCAACTATGGCAGGGAACTTACCAATGGCCGCACCAAATCCACCTTCTTACTTTCCTTGAACCCTATTACCCTATTATCTTTCGTGTCTTTACGGAGGGGGTATTGCACCCAAGTATTTCACTCGGGCAGGTATGCGCTGACGCGTCCCTTTCCACGGTCCCCGGCTGATCAGGATGAACGAGGAAGTAGCTCACGTTCCTTGGGGGACCACAGGGTCGTGTCACAATCGTGTACGTTCGTGTAACTTCGTGTCCACTGCCGTGAGGGACTTTTGGAGTCCAACGCAACACCGTCAGTGTAATATGCGTTTGACGGAAAGATAAGATCAATCATCGTCATCAAACGACTGTCGTCTTCATCTATTCCTCCTTGAAAGAATAGTTGCAGTTGGCAGCAGTAGTTAGGTCGAGAAAGCATTCCGCGTCGCACATGGCTGTCCTCGGGATTAAGTTAGGTTCGATGTTTCCAGCAAGCCTTCTTTTCCGTTGAAATGGAACGATATTACCCAAATAATGAAAGAAAAACTTAAACAATGTGTTTTTCACACACTTAATTGAAATACTAAAGCCTACCGGTTTCGACACTCTCGTAATCAAGGGTACTCTGACATTCTTGCTTGAATGACCCTTGATAATGACACGAGAGTGGCGGAACTGGTAGGGCTTAGTATTTTAATTAAGTGTGTGAAAAAAACATCGTTTAAGTTTTTCTTTCGGCGTGTCACTTTTTCACCTCAAAGTATCGCCTGCCTCGATTCAATTTATCACCTAAGTAGTTGAGAACCTTGAAAACCTCATCTGTAACCACTTCCGAGCTTAATTAACGTTTTTGTCGCGAGATAAATTCATTCCTATGGCCATAATCGAAATAATGACCGATCGATTCGTTTTTATAACAGCAATCGCATTATCCTGGTCAATTTCTTCCATCATATTGCATTAATGTCACGAAGAATCGAGCTCAAATGCCTCTCATGGGTATCTATCGACTGATTTTTCCGAAAAGGGTATATATTCTAAGCGGGTTTTGTGATGACCTATGACAATACGTTGACCAATTATAAATATATAAAAAAGAGCCCAGCCAAATTTCGTACAAAGATAATAATCCATGTTGCGACAACGCAATGTTGGGATTGGTCTTGCACTTGAATTTAGTAAAATTGGTATATGATGCTGCGTTCTGACGAGTGACAGTGTTATTGCCACTTATTTATTCATCTGCATCTACGCAATATCTTGTATACCATTACTAAGGTGCATGGCAGGAGAAGATTATTATTGATATTAAATAATAGGAGATAAAATATTATTCTTGTGCGTGATTAATGCATCTACAAATCACATGTGAGATGATGTTCCTTGATCGAACCCAATAGATATTAACACGCAATGCGATCATTGCAATTCAAGGACGACCGAAGCATGGGCGCCAGAGAGTGAGTGATGCAGACAGCCAAAGTAGGGTCCGAGTAAACTCCAGTCTTTCAACGCTCGAGTGCCTCAAATCAATGCCAAACGAATGGATGCTCTCAGCTCCGCTCCATTTTAATTGGTTCCAGTTGCAAGACATAATCCACAAACTATGGATGCGAACATCACGGTCGGCGATTCGCATTTGGACTCCGGGACATCTGGTTTCGCTGGCGAGGAAGCAATGCTTCAAGTGCGTGCTTAAAGGGGAGAGCAGCTCGGGAGGTTCATAATCAATACCGCGGCGGCTCCCGTCGCGTTTCGACATTAAGACTGAGTTTCGGGGCGACTTCCAGCTCTCGTGAGGATAAGAAAGGAATCCCTCGGTCCCCCTCGCTAATTCGCCAAGAAGGCCGAGAGAAACACTTAAAGAATAACTTGGACTCTCTTTCGTATCGGTGGCGTTCACCGTTTATTGATGGCGAGCGCGAAACATGTCTCAACTTCTCCTCCCTGCAGCACACACACATATTTCTGAGCACTCCCGCCACACACAGACAGCCGTCGCACAGTGTGATCGATGCCCTCTTTCTATTTGGCTCGCGTGGGCAAAGCGATTCCTCACCGGAGGAGGGCAAGAGCAGACAGGGGCAGATATTGCGGGAGGGCAGGCCGGGGTGACCCTCGACGTTGAGCAAGCCTTGGGAGGGAGAAAGGGAGGAATTGGAGGAGGGGGGAGTAGGGGAGGGCGTTTAATAAGGGTACTAGGGAAAAGCGAGGGGACGGACGCAGAAAGGATGTAGCAGGATGGGAAGGGACGTTGAGAATAAAGGTGACCTCCAACTGTACTCGTTCGAGAAGAAAGTCAGTCTCTAAGTGGAGAAGATAGACAGGTGTGGAAGGAGATGGAGGGAAAAGAGGAGATGTACGGATAGGAAGAGAAGAGGCTGAGAAAGGGAACGAGATAGAAGGAAGTGATGAGTAGGGGAGCTAAGATGATATGTGATCACAGTGGATGAAAGTGGAAGATATGTACAATCAGAGAGAGATACGAAAAAGTAGGTATATAGAGAGTAAAAGGTTTAAAAGGTATGGTTTTTTATGAAGAAATCAGGAAGAGAAAGCAGGGAAGGAGGGATGTAATCAAGGTGAAGAATGGAAACAAACCAAGACAGTATGAACGAGGCAAAGAGAAGGAAACGCTGGTTTGGATTGAACTTTGGCGTCAGAGAAAAGAAAGGTGGAAAAGGCGGATGGTCGAGAGAAAACAGAGCGAAGAGAACAAGATTGAGTCAGTGAGGAAAGTAAGCATGGAGGAGAAGGCGGCGGAGAAGGGTCCGAGTGAAGAAGCGATGGGGGGGGGGGGAGGGAGGGGATGCTGGAGGCATATGACAAAGCAGCGGCAGCGGCGGGGAGAGTCGTGCAGTGGCGCACATGAGCTCGCCTCAGGGCCGAGGGAGGGGCGGCGCGAGCCATCTGAAAGGTCAAAGGGCACGCGAATGGATCAGGGCCGCCGAGCGCCGCTGCACCCGGCCGCCGCCTCCGCTCCTCTGCGGAGCGGGCACCTGATTTTAGTTCACCCGCGCTCCGTTCCGCCGACTCCGGGAGCTCGCCTTCCTTTTCACTGAGCACGCGGCGAGTCCGCTCTGTGGAATTCATTACGCTGCCACTAAGCCCCGAATGACTTCTTCGATAAATGACGGAACCAAACTGACGCGTGATGGAAAAGCTTGGAAAAATGGGCAAAGCCAGGGTACGGAGCCCAGTAATACCCTTACCTGAGCCACCGCTTGTGATCGCCTACGATATTCTGATGACGAAAACTACAATCCCCTAACCGAAGGCACTCTCGGTAGAGTGGAAGTCACTAAGTACATTGCAGGAAAATATTCAGGCACAAAGTCACTCGGGCCGCATAGAAAGAAGATTTGATCCTAGGCTACAAACCCGGGCACTCCTGACTTTCTCTCCTACACCACCTACATAAGTGGTTAACCAAAAATGGCAATTTCTTAGACATTCCATAGGCCAATCTTAACCACATACTTTTTGGGCAGCCCATTGTGATTTTAAGGTCTCCTTTAGTGCTAAATATGCCAGGGATTATCTTTTATTCATTTCTACTCTCCGTTTTACCCTTCATGCCTACTATCTTTTCTCGCAACGTCTGCAATTTCTATTCTTTTTTCTGGTAGCAATAATATTAATAGAGGGTAGCTGAAGAGCGGTAGGGAGCAGGTAGATTTTAGGTGCTCTAGCGTATAAATGTGTATCTCACCGTGTAACGGCAGCTCGTAATTCTACGAAGAACACAGCGGCGACCACCTAATCGAAGCGGGCTTCGAACCCGGGACCTTCGGGTTGCCAGGTGACGGCGAACTACCAACGGCCTCCTCTAAACCAGCAACCTCTGTTTTGTCGGAATTTCTAGCCATCGACATCTTCTTTTCATCTGGCATTTACGTCCATGTTTTCACGTTAGCATTGAAGTCCTCGCGACCCGGAGGAGCAGTGACTATGGACGGAATGAGGACGGACTAAGAAGTGTTTGTAGAGGCGAGGATCAGTTATACGGAGCAGAGTAGGAGCAACTGGCGAAAAGCAATAAGATGCTCAGGGTGGGATTCGAGTGGAGAAGTCGCACGAGCTCGGAATGTGGAGGTTTAAAACAAGTGATGGTTGAAAGCGCGCGCTGAGCGTGAATATTTCTGTTGTCCATCCGAGCCTATCTTGAACGTGGCCTTACCCTGCTGAGATGCAGAGAGCATCACGCGTGCAGGCGAGAATGCAGAACTCGTGAAGACGTGGTATAAGGCTGATACGGCTCCAGTCAGACTCCGCGTACTTGCGTTCTTGCCGCTGCTTTCTCCTTATTCTTTCTTTCGTTCGGGCAAAAAGGAGACGGAGAGACGGGGGTGGAGGAGGAGGGGTTGGAAACAACACCCTCTGGCGGCGGCAAATTCAGACGGACTGACCCCATTCCACCCAGATTTTATAACATGATCGATCCGTGGCGATTTGGCTCCCTCGGTGCCCTGAATGAGAAAATAGCTCACTCTGATTCTAGGACAGCAGAGAGTTGTCCGGCTATGAAGGGCGCTTCGTGGCCATTTTGCGTCGATTGCTCCACAATGCATACATTAAATAAACATGAACATTTTAGTTTCAAGAAATTCATGCTCTTTAAAAAGTAAATCCCGTAAATTCATTAAAAAATCATTGGGCCAGTTTCATCATCAGTCAACAATCCTAAGATTGATATGACGCAGTTGACTTGACTCATATTATCAGCTAACCTCTTCGTTTTTATGTTTTTCTTCTCTTTTACATCTTTCACCACTAGCTCCACATATGTCATCCGAAGCCATACTTTTCCATTCTTCCCATTCACTTGTCCTTCGTTGATTGTCTTCGTCAGGCCATCATATCTCATGATATGGCCGATTAAGTTGTCCCATATTCTTCTTAGGGCTTTTAGAATTATTCTAATTTTTCCCGCTCTTCCTAGGACTTCTTCGTTACTCACTCGGTTGATCCCTTTTATCTTCTTCATTCTTCTGAAGCACCACATTTCGAATGCTTCCGCCCTTTTCTTCTCTGCTGCTGTCTTCTACTGTGGCTCTCTTCCATTTAGAAACGTGCTTCAGATTAAAGTCTGATGAATTCTTTCCTTACTTGTCTTTCCAGCCGTAAGTAAATTAACTTTTCGGTCGAAATCCCTCCTCTCCTGGATTATTATATTGACTCTATCTATTTGACGATATCTTTTTACATCCGTCGATGGTTATTGGCTTCTCAGATAGCAATTCTCTTTCACTCTCTCAACATTTTGTTTTCCTAGATTCACTATAGTCTTGCCTCATTTGTCGCAGATGATTTTGTACGGCTATTTTAATTACTTTTCTCCTGCATTTTTAACTGTCTCGGCAGAAACATTATCAATTGCTGAAGCCTTATTTGTCCGCAGATTCCCTACCGCTGCATCAAATTCTTATTTCAAGATTGAGTCTCCTACATCATCCTTTCCGACGTAATATTCCCCTTCGATTACCACTGTATTGTGGTTGCTTCCGTAGTATTGATGCTCCGAATATTCCTTCTCATCACTTTATCTTCATGCTCAGTTTAAAGTTTGGGGTAAGGTTGCGTAATCAGTCGGAAATATGTAGAGAGAAAAACCCTTCCATTGTTCAATTAATCAGATGGTTGATACTTCCAAAACTCCTTGAGTGTGGGATGGCTAACATTCTAATATTCAGTCTTCATCGCAAAAACCGGTACTCATTTCACTTAAAAAGTCGTAGTTTCCACGTAGCCTTGGGAAGTGGGTCAACAATCCGTCGTGGATTGGTGATTGAAGTAGAGGGCCACCTTGCGTATTGTGCGTGTTCCTTGGCTGAAATTTTAATGATTCCATTGCATTCCTCCACAGCATCCGAGTATAAATAATGAGATCAATATGTACGGGTGAGAGTCATGTCATACGATAATTAACCGGTATTTGTCCAGAGAATATTCCCCTCAAGAAAACCTAATGCCTCTCGACTGATTTCCGATCCGAGAATCCAAAATTACATCGACCCAAATGAGGAGAAGTGAGAAATAGCAAGTGGTGACGTGGTAACGACGATGCAGGAGCCATTTTGCAAGTTTCCCAGGCACATAGCTTCACATCGTTTTGCGTTAGGGCACCAAAATTTATGTATTAATTTTAAAAATCGAAAAAAACATTTGGCGCTTCGAAGAGAAGGCGACACATCTCTGACACCATCCTAAATGAATATAGCGCCGTGCAGGCGACTTTCTTCATTATTCGTGAATATATGACCGTTCGAAAATCTTAAGTTTGTTCGAATCATTTCGTCTGAACGGACCTCAAACCCAAGAGGACGTTGCGCTGGATTCTTAGGAAAGGTCCTAGGCCTGTGCAAGTGCTCGCTTTCGTCCGAACCGCTTCTGCAGATGGAACTAATCAATACACCGTGATACTGCTCGAGTGCGGGCTGCGGCTACTATTTTCTGCCCTCGGCAGTGCCTCTAGGCTGTTCATGGCGAGGTATGACTCGTCAATGCCACATACCCGTCTAAAATGACATTCCCAGCGAACGCATGCCCCTTGAAATGAAGCATATTGGCATACTAAGAGAAAGTATTAACCTAGTGCTCAGAGATCTCCTTAGGCTGAGGATAAGCGGCAGTACATTTTTATTTAATATTATATTTGATCGCCAACGGGCATGAAGATGAGTTACTTTATGGTTTAGAGTTGTACCCAAACCAAATACATCCCAATTCAAAAGATGCTTTCTTTACTTGGGGCCAAAATTTTTCCATAGCTTGCCACAGAGTATCCGAGATACCATACTCTTCAAGACTTTTTTTGAAGCAAGTGAAAATCTGGCTATTCACGAGAGATAGCATAAGTTTTGAGGTAATTTAGTGGTTGTTCAAAACATTTATCCTTTGTTCTTACTATACATACATCTGTAATGCCTTTAAGTAACCTATAACTGTAACTGTATTGTCCATATAATTAATGTTCCATAATACTATAAGTAATTTCTTGTAACAGTGTTATTCTATGCTCAATTGGTGACATTTGTTTTATGAGAATGTAAGCCAGTATTGCTGTGTGTGTAATTTGAAGTAAAACCCAACAAAAGGCAAAAGCTTAGGGTTCACTTAAAGCTCCAAAATTCTTATTATATTATTTTTTGTATTATTTATAACTTGCTGGAGCAATAAATGTTATTATTGCTGAAAGATTCAAATAGCGATTTTGCTATTTCTGGGAAACAAAGGGTTGCAAAGGAAAGTCCTCCTATAGTTGACCGCCACTTATTTTACACACTAACCAATCCCATACGTCACACCCTTGCGGCGATCCTCAGGGTAATATGCAGATGTGAACTCGGTGAACTGTCCCCTCACCAGTTAGACAGGATATACGGATGAGTAGAGTTTTAATGCACAAAGTACTCGCGGACCTCCTGAAATACGATGGTAGCCATAAGCAGAGTGATGATCGCTATTTTACGAAACTGTGAAATGGACTTGGAATCACTAATTTCCGTTGGTTAAGAGAGCCGTTATGAAGGGAATTCTGAAGGGAATTGGAGTGTCTTACAATGAACGAAGAATTATACACAGCCTGTACAAAAACCAACTAGCTGTGATAAAATCTGGACCCAGCAGTGAAGAGGCAAGAATAAGGAAAGGAGTGAGACAAGGCTGCGCACTGTCCCCCGTAATTTTTAATGTGTACATCGAGAGAGCCATCAATGAAATCAAGGAGAAGTGTTCTGGAGTGAACATCCACGGAGAAACAATAAGCGTGCTGCGATTTGCTGATGACATAGCTCTCATAGCAGAGACAGAGATGGGGCTGAATAACATTCTAGTAACCATGGAAAGGGCAATGGCCACTCATCAGCTGAAGATAAATAAGAAGAAGACTAAGATATTGGTATTGATATACTAAGAAAGAAGAGGCCAAAACTAGGAAAGAAACTAGTCAAACTAGGAAAACAAAAACTTGAAGAGGTGAAGGAGTTCTGTTACCTGGGAAGCAGAGTAACCAACGACGGACGAAGCAAGAAAGAAATAGTGAGTAGAATAGCCCAGGCAAAGAGGGCATTCTATCAAAAGAAGAATTACTTACAGCTGGAAATACAAGCGTAGAAGTAAAGAAACAGTTTATCAGAACATATATCTGGAGCATGTTTCTTTACCGCAGTGAGGCATGGACGATGACAGCAGCGGAGAAGAAAAGGGTGGAAGCATTCGAAATAGGTATGGTGCTATCGAAGAATGCTGAAGATTAAATGGATCGACCGAGTAAGTAACGAGGAAGTGCTAAGAAGAGTAGGAGAAAAGAGAAGTCTGCTGAAAGCTCGAAAAAGAAGAAGGGACAACTTAATCGGCCACATCTTAAGACACGATGGCCTGATGAAGACAATCGTCGAGGGAAAAGTGAACGGGAAGATTGGAAAAGGCAGGCCTCGTATGAGATACATGGAACAGGTTGTGAAGGATGTAAAAGAGAAGAATTACGTCACAATGAAAAGGTTGGCCGATAGAAGAATCGAGTGGAAAGCTACGTCAAACCAATCCTAGGATTGTTGACCGTTGATGATGAAGAGAGCCGTTTGGTGGTTGCTGTGAGCGTTGCCCTTCTCCGGGGTTAGGATCCATTGGTAACTATGGCAACAACTTGAGAAGAGGACTCCTCGGAGGGATCACTCTTCGGAGTGATTTCGGCGATTTCGCTCTGCACGCGACTTCAGTCCATTCGTTTCAGATCACTCCTCCACGCCGTCCCCATGTCAACTCGACGTCCTTTGAGGGTGCACCCTGGGGCCTAGAACATGACAGGCGAATTCCGTTTCGGGGGGGGGGAAGGGTGTTCCCCAAGGAGAGGGCGGGGGAGGCGCCCTCTTGCCACCGCAAATTACGGGACAGAGGCTCAAGAGGGAATGGCTCCCCTTCTGTGAGGGAACCCTTGGAATGGGGGGAGCGCCTTCCCTGACCCTTTCCCCATACCCTGGCCGCCGGGACCTCTCCCCCACCTCCCGCCGGCCGGCCACCGACTCAAAAAATAGAAAACATAGGAACGGAGGTGGGCGAGAGGAAAATGCTGTCCTCTACTCAGGGGGGTATTTTCTAATCTCACTTTATTGAGAATACGTCATAAAATGTCACTTTTTCGTAGTTAAACTCCGCCACCCAGGCGGCGTGACCATCTTCGGATCCCAAGCGGTGAACTGCCAGTCATGTGTTGGTCTTTCAGACGATTCATCCGCTCTGATCCGTATATTTCGACTCTTGATCCGTTTCATTATCTCCGCCTGCCATTAGTTCCCATCTCATCTTCATAAAGAACGTGAAATGGAGCCACCATCGTTTCCACTTGAAGCTTGATTTGGAAAAAAAGCAAGAGCGAGAAAGGTACAAACGATTTTAAATTGTATTTTTTGGAATTTGCACAACGTGAAGAACGTCAGCACTTTCAACTGCAATATATTGGGCACTTGAAGGTATGCTTTGTTTTAAATGCTTATTTTATTATTAGCTTGAATTATCTGTGTATATATTTTGTGTCACTATTTCCCAAGCAATGTTGCCGACAAGTCACGAACCGTTCGTGATCTGATCATTAAGAGAGCGAAACGGATCCCCCGCCTTCCCGCAAAGAGGTGAGATTACAAAAAAAACTCCCCTTGGGGGGTTATTTTGTAATCTCACCTTTTTAATGACTCTTTGCGGTAAGGCGGGAGATCCGTTTCGCTCTCTTAATGATCGGCTCACGAACGGTTCGTGAATTGCCGAAGCTTCTGTCGGTAGCGCTGTCTGTTGCCGATCTCGGTGTGCTGAAGTTCTTCACATTGTGCAAATTCCAAAAAAATACAATTTAAAATCGTTCGTATCTTTCTCGCTCTTGCTTTTTTTCCAACTCAAGCTCCAAGTGGAAACGATGGTGGCTCCATTTCACGTTCTTCATGAAGATGAGATGGGAACTAATGGCAGGCGGAGATTATGAAATGGATCAAGAATCGAAAGATACGGATCAGAGCGGAAGAATCGTCTGAAAGACCAGCACTTGACCGGCAGTTCACCGCTTGAGATCCGAAGATGGTCACGCCGCCTGGGTGGCGGAGTTTAACTACGAAAATGTGACAATTTATGACGTATTCTCACTAAAATTGAGATTACAAAATAACCCCCCAGCAGGAAGGGAGTCGCGACCCGACTCCCGGAGCTTCTAAGGGAACCCGGGCGATGAGTGTACGCGGAAGACTCCAGCCTCCGGTTGGAGGGAGGACCCGGAGACATCCTCTTGGTTCCATCCGAGCCTCTGTCGAGAGAAATCCGGATCTTTGGTCTTTCGGAACGTCTCCGGGATATAAGTGGAAGGGATCACTCTCGAGGATGACTCCCGAGGGGTCATGACGGCGGCGTCCCTATCTGCCCCCCCTTCGCAGCGATACGGAACGAGATAGGCCCCGGATCCTTATCTGGAAAAGACTCCCCTCCCCCTCCCCCCCCCCCCCACTCCCCCCGATCCTCGAAAATGTTCAAGCTTCGACATCACAATGAACCGATGAGTTGCATTTTTTTATTGCAACGCGCGTGATTTGCTCAAGCTGTGGCGACGAAATTCCGTGATTGTCAAGGATGAGCAATTCTTCCCGGGGAAGGTCCCAGACGTGTAGCCTCCCAAGAGGGCAAGGAGAAAAGTGGAGGACTTGGGGTTACATGCAGCGTCTTCGCTATTGGTACGAACAAGCATGGAAAAATCTAAGAAATTTGGAAGGAAGAATTTTTGAAGGCTATGTCAGAAGCTTGACATTAGGCTAGATGAGCTAATTCAATTCATCATCAACATCGGTCAACAATCCTAGGATTGGTTTGACGCAGCTTTCCACTCGATTCTTCTATCGGCCAACCTTTTCATTTTGACGTAATTCTTCTCTTTTACATCCTTCACAACCTGTTCCATATATCTCATACGAGGCCTGCCTTTTCCAATCTTCCCGTTCACTTTTCCCTCGACGATAGTCTTCATCAGGCAATTCAATTCAGGCTAATTCAATTAGAGTTTATTTTAAATGTACCTATTAACTTTTTCAAGCATTGAGGTTTAAAAATACTTTTTGCTCTTGTTATTGAAGAGAGGTCATGAATGTGTTTTAACGTTTCCCAGCATGAAGTCACCATATTCCCTCAATAAGGATCGTTTTCGTATCGGTAACGAAAATGTAGCAACATCACGGGCACTTTGGTAACTCCAGTTCATTCGAACTCTTCCATGTCCCGCGACTGACGAGGACAATAGCCCTGTCCGAAACGTGTGCTTCTGGCGCTAAGCATACTACATACAATGCTTGCAATGCAAGTGGAGGGGGGTAAAACATCGGAAACACCCGAAGTACGTCCGAAAGCGAAGAACTCTGGGGGAAGCATGCTACGAAGCCAAAGCACAGAAGCACGTTTCCATTGTTAAAGGCTTCGAAGCATTGTTGACGAGAATAACAAAATATGGCGGAGACGTTGGCTACTGATAAATGGGTGTAGTATCTATTTTTTTACTTCGTATATTACATTTCCATAATTATTAAAAATACAGATCAATGAAAAGGTTAATGCACAATTATAATCGCTCTTTTTCTTCCGATCTAAACATATGATAGATGTTGCCCTCTATCTTGCTTCACTATACCTAGTGGTTTTTTATGTTGCCACTACTGCCTAACGTCGCTCCTAACCGTAGACTGTCCGAATATGAAGTATTCTTTAGCCCAAGCATGCTTCATTGTGCGTCAGCAATACGTCATCACCAAAAATGCTTTGCCGAAGCATACTTGGTTTTCGGATACGGCTAATGACTACCTTGTCAACTCGAAGACGTTGCGAATGTCTCCTGTAGTGGGCACCGACATCATCTTCGTTCATCCGCAGACGTGAACCACGGGGAGAGAATGGACGCTGAATGAGCGTGCCTTGTACGAATGGACGAGCGAAATTCGATTTTCGACGAGAGTCACTTCGGCAACCAACGGAGCTGCAGGCGGCACACACCCACCCTCAATTGTTCCCATCTCCTCCCCCCCCCCCGGCAATTTATCATACCTAAAGGGGCTCGCTCGATAAAGAGAGAAAATGAAGAGCCGGCCGACCCTATCTAACCCTGGCTTGGTTCCCACGTCTCCCTTTGCCAGCGGCCGTACCCTACGATGAGGGTCAGGCACAGTCCTTGCCCTGGCCTCCCTTTCCCCACCGACTCCTCACAGCACCGCGGAGAGATTTTTGGCGAGGACCAATGAAACTCGCTGTTCTCAGTCCCCACCGCAGTCGTTAGTTTAAGTGCTGGATCATTACTCGCGTGTTGTCGCTTCACTGCGCTGAAGTGCATCTTCCGGCGTGACATAACCGTACCGCTCCAGAAACACTTCTTTCCACTCGAGTGAGGCGAGAAGAGCATACGTTCAAGCTTTTGGCTCGGCGAAGACGATACGTGACGAGAGTGCCTTAGAAAAGGATACAATCCACCAAAGGACCGAAAAACAATTGGGGGGCGTAAAGGTAAAAGGACTTTTGCTATAAGTGTTCCAAAACGGAGAGAGGACGATTGGAGAGAGATTCCGGATCGACACTACGCCAGTTGAGAAAGCAGTTTTCTGTTTTACTCAGTGAGCTCAATCTATCAACAGTGGAATTTACAAATGGATGCAACGATCTCGTAGAAAAAATTAAACTTAGTAGCTGAATTAGATTACAAATGATCTCATGGGCCCCATCACTCAGTTAATAAGTTTATATAAATTTGTTGTTCAAACCAGATCCAATAATATCTTTCACTACGTCAAAACACCTTAATTATGTGCACCAGAATCTATCTTTGAAATCGTTACAAAAGTTACGGAATCACCACGTTTGTAGGATGAATGTTTGGAAACACTCACGCATTCACAGAATCAGCACTTTCCAGGATTAGGAACGATAAGTTAATGTTTATTGATATATTACTATGAAAATAAATTCAGTCACGGTTTACAGTTTTCCTTCAATTGTTACCTTTTTAGCTTTATAGTCATAACGTTTTGTATTCATTTCCATCTTTGGGACCTCATAATCATGGGATAATTTGGGCCCTAAAGCATTTTCAGCAACCATTATAAGTTTTGTCATTTACCACCATCTCAACTCAATGCCATGCTGAATTATTTCTTTTCTTTTCAAGAAGGAGTCAAAAATAAGGGCTAAGAAAACCTAACCTAAGGACCTTTTTCTGAATTTTGGCATTCAGAAAACGGTCCAAAGGAATTTATCATAATATATTCGAGGGAAGTTTAATAATTTGGGGTGCGAAAACCAATCAGCAATGTTCTAGATGCAAAGAGGTCACAACCGGGAGAGTGAACGTTCAATAAAAGGTGTGGGATATAAAAAATTGTATTTTTGCGACATAATGTCCAAATTACACCAAGTTCACTCATCTAATATTTGATTTTATTTGGAATTGGGCTGTCAATTTGGAAACACCGCTATCTTGATGCAATAGAAAGGTGAGATGGTATAGATTTATTTAGAATACAGAAAATGAGGCTTCCATCAAGCCAAATTATTCTCAAAATGATTATTGCACTGGGTATTCAATGCGTAAATATTCATAACAGTTTTGACAGTGGACCATTTTCTCTTCATCTCATTCTTCCACACTGAATATTCACATGAAAGTCACTATTTTATAAAATATTTCGGAAGTCGCTGCACGAGGGTGGCGGAATGATGAAAGTCACTATTCACTAGTGGATAAAGGTAGTTGTTTCAGGCTTGATTTGGTGGAATATCATAGCGAAAGAAAAAAAACGCAATTTCCCACAAGAATAAAGATTTTTACTTGACCGGTTTCGGTGTACAACACCATCTTCAGGTGAAAATTATCTGATTATCTAAATTAGAGATGTCTGAGATTTAATTTTCACCTGAAGATGGTGTTGTACACCGAAACCGGTCAAGTAAAAATCTTTATTCTTGTGGAAAATTGCCAGTTTTTTTTCTTTCATTCACTAGTGGCTTGAGTCGTGTCTTTATCTTCTGAAAAAACTTTAAATACAATGCGCAGGGCTTCGTATAATGGCTCGTATCTTCCCTCTCCTTGTCATCACCGAGTTGAATTCCTGCTCCTTGGGTGGAATCATTCCGAGTCCCTGAACTAAGGAATGACAAGGGCGTCTTAGGTTATTTATCTCCCCGAGGGTGCAAAACGGAGAGTGCTGATTTCGAGTCGAGGTGGTTGGAAGCCGAGGTGAGAAATTTATCCACCACCAACTTTCACGCCTCTCGGAAACATCCCTGGGACTATTTCGGTGACTGATTCCGCAAACTGTAACGCTTAATCACCCCCGCCCCCCACGTCAGGAGTAAGTTCTGTCTCTCCCGGTATCAGAATGGAAGCATTGCGAATTCCTCTCGTTCTCCCGAGCAAGGGATGTTGCGCATCGAAAGCTGAGTCTTGCGATGCGACGACGAACGAGTAATTGTCAAATGAACATACGAATGAGGAGTTTTTCAACAAATACCGCTAATCCATACAGGGACGGAGCACTAAGTTTACCTTTAAAGTCACACGTCATTGACCATCCTAATTCTCTTTGATCAACATGGATCGACCTAATTTAAAAAAAAAAACTTTTGCATTGAGTTAGTTTAATATTCCCCCGATCTCGTCTACAATTTTTTTGTGAGAACTAACCAAGATTAAGAAGACATGGAAGGTATGGAGAAACAAAATATTTTTTTTTCATAATTTAGGCTTATAAGATTCTTTAGCCTCGATCAGCTGATGGCCCAGTTCGGGCGGCCAGACAAGTCGATCACCGGGGAGACAACTCTTCCATCCGGGGAGGACACGAATGAGGTCACTGTAACGCAAATGGACGCACACTGCATCACTCCTCAATGAGGATCCTGGAAGGGAGCGCTTGATGGGGAGCCAAGGTAGGAAAAAAGTGAAAAGCACCAGCGCGCGCCATCCCAATCCAGGTCAGTCGATGGCGCCTCCTCCCGGCGCCTCACGCTCTCCCTCAGCCGAGAAACAGACGGAACGCATTTGTTTCCTGATTCGCCGACGCTCGAGGAAAGGCCGAATGTCTTCGCGTCGCTTTATTCCGCATTTTTCGTGAAAGATCGACAATGGCATGACCGGACATAGCCGAAGGGGAGACCGTTGGTGATATCCCTTCCAGAACGACACCTCGGACGACTGAACTTTCGTCCTCGGTCCCATAAGCTCTGATTTGCATTTAAATGGCGCCGTAGATCGGAATTCTCGTTTGCTGCAGAGCGCGCCGCGGGAGAAGCGATGAACGGGACTGAAGGATAGCTTGGACTTGCACGCCGCGGTAGACATATTTTCTCTTCGACCTATTTACATTATTGCTGCGTCCCTGGAGAAAAGAATGACGGATGTTGGGCGCACCCAAACGTGGCTTTCACACACACACCGTTGAACCAAATTTACCTTTCAAGGAGGTTTTTAAAGTGTTTGTGGAACGTAACATCGATGAAGCACCCACACTGTGATTTAAGCGTTTTAACTAGCGCGGTAGATGTTAGCATTCACAGAAAATTATGGACGTTGACACGATGACCTATATAAATAAATATTCTTACATCTTTAGCATCGTTGCAGTACACGACAGAACCGAGAAGCAGCCATGAGTGCGACAGCTGAGATCATTTGGAACACCCAAGATTGGTGGACGGTGTACGTTTACGTTGGAGACGGACGAAGGGTGGAGTGAAACTCGCTCTGCATCGGCCTACTCTCTCCACGAAAGACTGCAAGGGTTTTAGCGTCTTATCCAGCGGGTGGGTACTGACCTTCAAGTGCCCTCCACTTAAGTACGGACCCACATTTCCCTAAGAACCGGTGGTGGTGCCTAGGGATATTCACTAACAATCAAGAGTCGAGTCCAAGCAGGGGGTGTGTTTGAAACCGTCGCGATTATCTCGAATAGGTAACCAAGGAGTCACGTGGTACAAACACGAATGGTTCGCACATTTAGTGTGTTTTAATAGCTCATTACAATCTCATCAGTTGTTTTCACTGGAGTCTTCCTCATCCATAACGTGCATAGAGCTCCCGGATGAGATTAAACTCAATTGAGAACGATGAGTGAAGTTGTTACGAGCGATTCAAACGCAGCAAATTTGCGAACGATTCGTGTTTGTACCACGTGACTCCTTGGTTACCTATTCGAGATAATCGCGACGGTTTCAAGCACACCTCCCCACGTGTCGGTCGGCACGGAATCGTGCCACGCTCTTTATGACCCCGCTCTGCACCAAATTGCTTCCCGTGCCACACTCCCTTGCGAGATTGGCACGGGGGAGACAGTTCGGACGACGACGGCCGAGAGCGCTCCGGCTCGACCTCGCGAAAAAATGAAATTGCGCCCAATCTATCGATCATGCGGCCAAGCGCCACCCCAGTCAATGGTGCTCCCGATGGTGATCTCTCCGGCGCACACCGCATGGTGTTCTTGGGGGCGCTCCCCGCCCTCTCCACCCGTCGGGAGACTCCGAAATGTGGAGTCCTTCTGGGGAGATCCCTCCGCAGCCTAATCGAGCACACTTAGCTGCAACGCTGGGGATCGGGTTTGTGTACTGGTGAGAGTATACTGGCATCCCGATGGCCTCGGTTCGAATTCCGGCATGAAACTTAACTTGGATTCATCATGTTAAAGAAGATACTCGAAGGTTGACTTTCGACACCCTCTGCAGGGATGTGATCCGAAAAGGCACGTTACGTTTCGTGCCGTACTCCGTGATGCACCCGAACTCGGAGTCCAAGCCTCGGCTTTGAATGAGACCGAACCCTTCACCGCGGGTGGTTTATAGCACCAACTGACCCGTCACACTATAGTTTACAACTTCTTAAAGTTAAACATAAATCGCAAAATTATGTTCATCTTTGTGTTGTACTATTTACGTTGATGAAAATGGTTTTTTAAACAGTTATACGATATATATATTAACCATTTTACGTGCATTAGTAAAACAAGCCAGTTTAATGTACATTAAATTACTAAAGCATGTAAATTGGTTAATATCTATCGTATGACTGCGATGAAAAAACCATTTTCATCAGCGTGACTAGTGCAACACAAAGACGAATATAGCTTTGCGATTTATGTTTAACTTTAAGAAGTTTTGAACTAGTGTGACAGGTCAGTTGGTGCTATAAACCACCCGTGGTGAAGGGTTGGGTCTCCTTCAACGCCGAGGCTCGGACTCCAAGTTCGGGTGCCTCCCAGGTACGGCACGAAACGTAAAGTGCCTTTTCGAGTCACATCCCTGACCCTCTGCAACACGTCCAGGTTACGGTTCGCAGGATATAAAATGCATAGCGCTGTCTCTCCCTTTATCTCGTCTCTGCAACAAGCAAAGTAAGCCGAGTTTCACGTCATTCATATAGGAAATATCCGTCTACCACTTCACTTCCCAGAGAGTCTTGGACCTATTGGAAGGATAACTTCATTTGTTGGTTCAGACGCAGCCTTTGGCAGTATACCAGTCTCTCTCAATTTTCTGAACGCCGAAAATAACAGCGTGAACTAATAACACCACTATCTACATGAGTTCACGCGTGTATGGTGCCACAGTGCACTTATAGTCCGGAGGGAGACGGGAGCAGAATGTGCGACAAAGAAGGGAGTGCCCGCGGTTCTGGAGGAAGTCATCTGCGTGATTCCCCTCCAGCAAACGAAGGGGTCAGCCAATCACGCACACTACCACGTTTGATAATGCAAGGTGACCACCAAGTACGGGTGAGGTTTTGAGTGTAAATATTACTCCGTTTGAAAAGGATTATCTTAGCTCCCAAGTTTTCCAGCCTCTGTGATGGAGAATGATGTTATTGACGAACAGAATCAACTTTTTGACACTCCATCTCTCTGTCTTTTCCGCCATGGTCCGATACAAATGCAGTTTGGGGCCGGACCAACTCGTCCCGTGTCAGCCTTTAAAAAATGGTTGAGGACTGCTTTAGGTCCATGCGTCTTTCTCCTACAGTATAGGCAGAGACCAATACTTTGCTCCTAGGCCCTGGAAAGCTCTCGCTTCCAATCCTTTCCTCCATATTTCCCTAAGTTCGCATAATTCTTTCGCCTCATACATCAATAATAACCAAGAGAACCCTTTAGGGTGCCCTCTATTGCGTTCTCATTTGTGGTATTCGCGCTAAATGAACTATTTTCGAGTCGTACGCTGAGATATTTGCTCTGCTGAACCTGTTTTTACCGCACGCTCAATCTATGCATACAAAACTTTCGTCTTGTGTTTTATGCACCGCAGATTTTAACCGTGTTCTCTTTCGAAGTAGCCTCGTCAAAGAACCCTATTATGACCTGCATTTGAAAAAAGTGGCCTAGCTTTACAAATTTCTCCGCCACTGACCCATTTGAAGATACTCAACCTGTCGTCCTGGTCGCCATATCCCACATACACTCATTTCCTCGTCGCTGAGACATCCGCCCGAGAGAGAGATTTCCCGGTTTTTGGGGCTGCGTCCCCAGCTGCAGTCGCGCTCTCCACCCTCTCCCGCAGGAAGAAGCGTGGAATTGGGGCAGTGGGATAGGGTTTAGGGAGAAGGGGTACGAGGGGAGGGGATCGACTGTTGGGATGGGAGCGAGTCCCTGTGACGGGGGAGCGAACGCAACTTTCATTCAGTGCGTCAACCGCAAATATGAACTACAGTCAAGTGGTTGAAGTAAAAGGAATTAGAACTACACTGGTGCCGAACTGATCTCCAGAAGCCGTCTCCATCTCATGAATGTCTCGAAGGAACTCCAGGGATGGAGGCTCGAGGCTTACTTTTGTTTCATCAACGGATCCCTGCCTGAGGTCAGCGCCGCCCACTGTGCGTCCCTTCCCCCTGGACCTACGACCGATTGTCTTGGCTAGGGTTTCGAACCGGGGCCTCCCGCAAACCCTAGGTCGGTCGTTACGTAAGGGTGCATTCGCGAGGGGGAGGTGAGGTAGGGCTCATCGGATGTAAGGAAGCCTTCCAGGTGAGCTCTCAGGGCGAGGGGGTGGAGAGAACCCTGCAACTCCCTTCGATCGTCTAAATTCTTCCCTCCCCACCCTTCACCTTTAGCGACCCCCATCCGCGTCTCCCGTTTCACCCCTGCCTCTATTTCAACCCCCTCCGCTGCACCGATAGAGCTGCTGCCAGCCAAACTTTTCCTCGCCCGCTCACATACCGCGCAAATCTATACGAATTGATTCTTCCTTCCCTTCCTGAAACCCAAGTAGCCCACATCGCCCTTCAAAGCTATCTCCTGAGGCAAAGGTAAGGATTCTTATCTCCCTCTCGGGAAGGGAAGGCTTAAAAAAAAGTCGTGTTCAACGTCCGTCCTCTGCGAGTGTCCGGTCGAGCTTGCTCCTTCCGTCCGTCTATAGGAGGGAGAAAAAAGACAAGACGTTCCCCGTTTCAATTCCCTCGCTTTATCTCAACGAACTAGCCATCGAGGAATCCTCACAGACCCGCTCATCTTCCCGAATAAATCCTTGGATAATTTCCTTTCATCGCAATGCGGATGTTTTTCTAAATATTCGTCGCGTGCAAAACTTATATATTGAAGCAGTACTATACGATAGAAAATCAGAAAAACAGCAGATTTATTTCAGCAGATGCTCTGCGGGCATCTCGGCCTAAAATTTCCGTTCTGATGCAGTCTCTCGATAAAAGGGTTTGAATGTCTCACGTATCTGAGGGACTGACCGCTGTCGAGCTAAGTGGTGTCAAAGGTCAACTCCCGGCATCGCAACCTATGAGAGATATATAGGTCGAACACTGCATTTAAGTAATCCGTTACCGAATATTCAGGGAAAACTGATGAAGCAACTCGCAACCTCGCGGGAGAAAATTATTTCAGTCAGGTTTTTCCGTCATCGGCTTCAATAAAATAATATTTCTCAAGAAGCTTCCATGTCCATAAGATTCCGACGGAGATTTTTCAACGCTACCAAGGATATTTTAAGGATATCAAACCACGAGGCACTCAGCCGTCCGTGCCGGCATTTTTTTGGCGCCGGGGGAAATAAATTCCCTAGAGAGGCGGAAACGGCCGCGAGGAAAATGCTGTGGGAGGCAAACATTCCGAGCAACTCATTATCCGCATCAATATCGGGCGATGCGCTCCGCAAATCCGTGCGAATGAAACAAAGCTTCCCATCGGTGACGAATCGGAGCGATCGAAAAAAATGACTTAAGAACGACCGCATCGCCGAGGCGTTGAAAAAATATGTGTGTGTGTGTGTGCTTAACGATTTTTTCCCTGCGAGGTAAATTACGTAACCTCCGAGCGAGCGAAGACTATTCTTGGGAGGCCAAAAAGCAAAAACCAGCGTCCCCTCTCCGGGTGGCGGTTAACGAATCTGGGTCTTGGGGAAACGAGCTCTCTCCTCCTGCTCGCTGCGGTGAGGTTGGAACAAAGAATCCAGGGACGGGGAGGAAGTGTTTCCAGGCTCACCTCTGGGCACTGCAAAACCGAAGATGATAACAGCCCCCAGGGCCAAGCCAGCCGGCGACCGGAAGAAGCCTTCCATCTCGTCGATGCCTCCGTGATATATATAAAAAAAACCTCCCTTCCACTGTGGGCTCTCACCAGGTTCCACTCGGCACCCCCAACCGCCACTCTCTCCCGACAACCCGACACTGGACGCCGATTCCCGAATGAGAAGCGATCCGACCCGCGCCGAGGTCCCTCGACGGCAGCGCTGCCCCTGCGGTCGGGACGGGAACTCGAATCTCCGACGACGAGATCGTCCTTGGCGCCGAAATTCAGACGAATGTTTACGAATCGCGGTAATGGTGACGATATATTGCGATAGTCGGCAAATATTGTTGCCGGAAATTGCATCATAATTTCAAAACCGTTCATTAAGGCTGTTCGAAATTTCGTAGGACTTTAAATTCTAGAATAATTCTGACAGCTGTGTTCCGCAGTCTCATTTCTCCATTTGATGGATTCAGATAATTTATCTGTTGCAATTAGAGATGGACAACTTGGTAAATTACCGCGGTAATTTTCGTAAATTACCGTGATATTTTCGTAAATTACCAACACCCCTGAAAATTACCGTAATGAACGATAATTTTCAGAAGAGTTCTTTTTCAGAAAATTTCTTCCTCACGAAGAAACCATTGGAATGGGTAATATTATAAATTAAGAAGCTGAAAGGATTTTGTTTACATTGTGTCCATGATTAATTCCAACTAATTCAGAGTAAAATAACAAATGCACATTGCGCAGATATAAGTCATACATATGACAATTTTGGTGATGATCTTACTAGTAAAAATATAGCTTCTGCTAGTCTTGAAAGAGATTGAATAGATACTTTGTGTATATGTACTTATTTCCTCTACCATGAACATCAGAATCCAAAGCCAATTTGAAGAGAGTGGGGTGACCAAATCACTTTGACTATGTCATTTTAATAGGTTAGTTGAAGTGTACAGCACTGTCCCCTGCCTCTTATTTCCTTTCAAATGTAATCATTATCTGCTGATCCACAACTTCTTTTCATTTAAGAGTATAATTCACATTTCTTTCATCTCCAAATAGGTGAAACCTTTATTTAGATTGTAAGCCTCATGGATACTAATGCACATTGTAGATAACCTGAATTTATCGATAAAATCATAAGTATGTTTCATCCAGTACATAAATTAAAGCTTGTTTATTTGGATGTACAAGACAAGAATAATAACTGTATGAAAATATTAGATGATAGAATACAGGAATGAAGAGCTGCCTCAAACCAGTCTTAGGTTGATAGGCAACTATTTACTTATAAGTTTTCCTTTTTTTTTTGCATGTGAGTAAGCGGACTATGCAGAACTACACTTGCTGTAGCTTTCTTCTTTCAGACGCTTCACGAATGATGGATCTCTAGGTTTCAGTGCCATATGAGGGCCTTGTTCATAAGAAAATCTAGCAGAACTCTGCTCGTCAATATAGGTACTTTCAAATGCATTTTCTATTTTCCTCAAACCAGGATAGTCTACCTGTATCCACTTAGAGACCAAACACGTGAATACTCAGTCATTTAAAGAGCCAAATTGAAAGGGAGCCATTTTTTTTAACATTTTCGAATTTGTATTAAAGCCAACGTGTTGTGTAGCTGTCTCTCTAGTGTAATTCCCCTACTGTGCCACCATCCACCTACAACAGAACAAAAACCCAGAGACCCACAAATATAATCTCTCGAAAAAGACATTTTTGCTCTTTATTTTGAGAAAATCCTCTTCTTCATGCTGTTCATTCGAAACCTCTGTTCTCTTCTTGACACGGAGTGCACATAACTCCTCTGTTATCCCTGCTTCATGAAATCCTTTGTCATCAGTCATCTTCAACAGATTATGGGGCCCAGGGCAACATTGGAACTGCTTCCTTGTAAAGACTAATAATTTTTGTGGTCAACAGTGCTTATGTAACAGCAAAATGAATTTATCAGACGTAACATCACAAGCAAATGGTTTTGAAAAATTCATGGACCTGGGATATTGGAATGATAGACTGACCATTTACCATTACGAATTATTTGCATATGCATTCATAATCATTTGAGGGGCAGCGCTCTACGAATGGACATTGGCGTGAGCAAGGAATAATAATAATAATGGTGTAAATAAGCTTTCTGGCTGATATTTACCTAATACAAACCTGGGATAATTTTCCAGGGGAACGAGACACATGTGTGTCTTCGTATATACCTACTGCTTTTAATTACCCTTAATGGTAATAGCTGGGAGGGATGAGTTACAAAGAGTGTGCTAAGACATTGCTGATGCCCACTATCCACCTTCAAAATGGCATACGTGCTGTGATAAAAAAATAACTGGAATTTGCATTTTTCTTAAAGAATACTTATTTGTTAATCAGCATCTATTTTCTCCCCTTCAAAGTAATCCCAAACAGATATAATACACTTGTGCCAGCATTTTTTCCAATCATGGAAGCACTTCTGGAACTCACTTTTCAGTAACGAGTTCAGCTCCTTCAGTGATTCTGTTTTTATGTCATCAAAACTTCATCCTTTCATGGTTATCTTCAGCCTCGGGAATAGGAAGAAGTCACAGGGGGCCATGTGTGGCAAATGCGGTGGCTGAGGTAAAATAATGGATTGTTTTTTGTTAGAGTTGTAATCTAATACATAAATATGGGTTGGCAACATATGTTGCTATTTATGTCAGTAACTATTTATCTATATTGTTGTTGTCAACTCTCTGTCAGTCGTTCAATTTGTAAACTGGAATTTGGATGTGTCTGTGACTCGTTATTAAAACATCTTAGTTTAAAGCGGATATCTCAAGATATTATTTAACCTCTAACATTTTTTACCAAAAAATCACAAACAATCAGTGAGGTGTGAGAATTATCATGGTGCAATTTCAACACGTTGTTTTGCCAATGCTATTCTGGGCATTTTCGTCGGATTGCTTCACGCCAGTGGTGCCTGATTTTTCAACCCTCAACCCACCACCAAAGTGCCCTAATCCCGCCCAATCCCCCACTTTTCTCACCGCACGCCAAGAGTTAAACAATATTTAATGTACAATGATCACGTGGTTTAATTTGGATATGAAAATAGACATATAATATGGTAAAATGTTCTTATTCATTTTGTCGGATCAAATCCGCCTAAAGGAACCAATAGTAATAAGGTAACATTTATGAAACACTGAGAGCAAGATTGAGCAAAATATTAACTTTTGCAAGAGGTCATTCTTTTAGTGTTTCGAAAAACAAATATTCGTATTTTTAATGATTTATAAACATACGAAATTTTATGGTTAAATACTTTAATTGACTACCAACTTTTACGTCCCTGAATTTTCCTTTGAAAATGAGGAATAACTTCATTGTAAGTTCTAATGTTGCAATGCTCCAATAGAAAAATATTTTTTTTCATTGATAATTTTTGTTTTTTGTGCAGGAAATGAAGAGCATTCTATTAATAAAAAATATATTTTAGAAGTGGTTAAATTAATGGTTAAATAATTTATTTTTCTAATTGTCAATAAATTACAAATATTCCTAACTGCTCGATCATTTTGGTAGGTTCTCACGTCAGGACTCTAGTCAGTCATACTTTGCTGTTGCTGGATCAAGCTCCTTGACAGTATTAATAATCATTCCAAAGAAAAAAAAAACATTTTTCGAGTAGTTCAAAATTTGAAACGGATTTTGTAAAGCTTTCCTTAGAACAATCTATCTCTTCAAATGTGATTCACTCAGTATTCTCGTTATCTTAACTTTCTTCTTTGAATAATGTATGAAATGCTATTAGAACTCATTAACACTTATTTATTTTTGATTTATTGATTACTCTCTGCAACTCCATCGTACCTACTAGCGATTTTTTCTCGGAATTCTGCCGACCCTTTCCCCCTGCGAGCCACCTCAAGGGTGTTTCACAGGGGGAAACGGCCGTACTATTGTTTACAGTCGAACTATTGTTTATTCTAATTTTCAATGTTTTTGTGAGATCTATCGGTATAAAAGAGGGAAGTTAAGGATATGTTCAGGTACCCGCCAAATTTCAGGGGAGGTTGGCCCAACCAGCCCAAGTTGGCGGCAACCCACCAAATGAAATTTTTACCCGCCCATTGGTGGGAACCCACCCAATTTGGCATCACTTTTTAACACAAATGGTGCATAACTTCCAGGTAGTATTCCTTATTGACTGCACAAACACATAGCAGGAACTCATGATGCACTACTCTTATGGAAATCGAAGAAAATAGTGAGAAGTTAATCCCGTTATTTTTTTATCACACCATGTGTAGGGTGTCCAAACAATGGCTAGCCAGATTAAAATATACTGTGGAGTTCAAATCACGTTTTTTTCTTTCCTGGAAAATGAGTATTGGACTTATTTGAATCTAAGGATAGCAAAAGATAACGAGACAGGTTATGGATTAAAAGCATGCCCAGATCTATCAACAAACCTGTGCAAAAGGAATGGAATGAAAGTATACAATAAAATTATAAAGTAATGAGATTTTATCGAACAAAGAAGGCAAGACAAACATAAATGTAGTGATACATAAACTAGAGGATGTGGAAAAATTTAACTCGCGGCACAGTATCTTGGAGGAAAATCTGCAGCGCACTCTCTATGCGGAGAAGAACAGTGCTTTCCTTGAAGACTCGTGAGGAGACAGTGTCTGGGGCACTGAAGAGGGTAAAGCCATGGCTGACAGGAGGAGGTGGAGCATGTGCCTGGGAGGTTGGCGTATGGTATGGTGCCGAAACGTGGGTATGAATGGAAATAGAGTGGTGAGGAGTAGGCAGGGAGAACAAACAAAGAAGTGCTGGGACTGGGGGAGGAAACAAGTTATCCTTTAGGTGAGGAATAAATTATTGGCCAATCTGAGAATAATAATATTTATTTGCCCAATTCACAAAGTGCAGTGTAGTACATATAGTAGCTTACATAGTGAAACTGCATAAGGCACATCATTATTGAACCATCGGATACATACTTGTGGACAAATTTTCTCCTCTAAACAATAAACATAAAGAGCAGTTAATATGAGGCCATTCAGCTGCTGTTGAAAGACATATACTTCAACAACCTGGACTTGTCATTGGTTAATGTTCAATTCAAGATGACCTCATAAGAGGCATTTTCCATTATCAAAAGTACTATCTACATTGAGGTATTGGAGGGGTGGGCAAAAGGCCTTCTGGAGCCCCCCTGGCACTTAGACCTCTTTAGATCCATTGTGCCAACCCACATTGCCCGCCACTTGCAGACAGGGGACAATAGCACCACGGCAGAACTATGGACGAGGGTCACCCATCCAACCACTGTCCGGTCCCAAAGGTGCTTAACTTCAGTGATCTCACAGGAACCGGTGTGCCAACATGGCTAGGCCCTTGCCCTACATTTGAGGTAATTAAAACTGCTGATAACATATGAATATATTCATAAGGCATTTCATTCATTTTTCATTCCCACCTAATTTATGCTGTGTCCAAAGATGTGCGCTAATTCCAGGGAATTGGATGTGCTAACCCAGCATGACTGCAGTTCAATTTACTGATTTATTTCATTTGTTGCTTACCATCTGTCAGCAAGTAAATCACACAAGAGGTTAATCAAAGAAAACATCTTGCCACTTCGATTACCTTGGATGCAAAGTTAAAGAACGTAAGGTTAAGAAGTTAAGGTTAAGCTTAGGGTTAAGAAGAAGACTATGGAGCAGAAATTGTTGCTATGGAGCAGAAATTGCTATGCAAAAGACATTGAATTTTCAACATTAAATTTGTGTTGAAGGTCGTGAAACTCTAAGGCACATTCTTTTTCATTCTTTCCTGAGCCTTCTAAGCCTGAAATACACTGACTGCTGCCCTAACACATTTTACAGCTTCAGCACAAAGACATTTATCTTGATAATGTTGAAAATATTCCTCAGAAAATCCATTTTAACACACAACCTTTATTTTGATCATGGGATGTAAAGTAGACAACTATGATTGGCTAGTACTGACAGTCGCTGCAAAACGTGCATTTAAAATGGTCTTGAGCCTAACCTGATAATAAAGCAAGCTATGCATCATGGTTTCCAGCAGGCAAGGATGCCACACAAGACATCTATTGGGGAAAAAGACACCATGTGAATCAGGCCCAACAATAAGTAACCTTCACTCCATTCATGGGACAATATGAGCTAGTCCAAGTGAAATACAATGACACTTTCAACACAAAATAATTCACAGTGACCTTGGCTATCAACTACAACCTATTCACCCTGCACGGAAGGATGCAACATGATGATGAAAAGTATTTCATTTGTAGAGGTACTACCAACTCAGACAAATCCATTACCGATGCAGTTTGGTGTGTTTTATTTTGATTGTAACAATAACAATTTATATTTACAAACAGAGAAAACATTTATTACTGACAAGAACATAATTAGGCTATCTCGTCAGAATAATCCTCCATGATTTGCATAATTAACTACAATTATTATAATGCTCTCCTTCATGCACCATGTAAAAATACCAAATTCAAACATCATCTCTGGCAGTTTGTAACCCAAATGGGAAAATAAAAATGCATGAATCTACCCTCAAGTCCGTTAAAGTTCCCAATTATTTCCATGCCAGAATACATCAAAGAAAAATCAGAGATATGCTGACTCATTGCTCTCCTGTCATGTGAGGTATGCTGAGAATGGATTTCTTCTCATCGGCAAGTTAATGGATTGGAGAGTGGAAACTAGGCCCACAGCATCATTGTGCAGGCGGTTAGCAAGGTTTTTTCTCAGCAATACGTGTCGTAACATCATTACTGCTGTCATTTCATGCATTTTCACTCCAGACCTGTAAATGTCTAATCAAAGATTACATACTTCTACTTAGTCTTGGATCCCCAACATGCATCAACGGCTGAAGAGCTGACTCTGCAGTCTTCAAAACTGTCTGAATTTGTCTAATATGGATTTCACTCATAATAAAATCATACTTGTGTATTTGAACACATATCACAATTACATATTCAAGTGAAGCATGTTAATAACCGTTGGTGCTTTCCAAATGGTCATTTCCACAGCCTCAATATCACACAATGACTAATACATATGTAAAATTTAATCTTCATATTTACTGCTGTGAGTGCTCACTGAGCCTCCCATTTGTTTTTTGCTGATTTTGGAAGCAATCACAATGCCAAAAAGAGATGTGAGGAGAGATATAAAACCAGGGCCAGTAGGGCCAAAGGCACTCTGAGCAATGCCAGCGATTAAAGGGGCCATCATTCGCGACATTGCGGATAAAGAATGCTGAGCACCTAGCACGGATCCCTGGAAAAAAAAGATAAGTTCAGTCCTGCAATGATCGTTAATATATTCCACCAAGTCAACTCTGAAACTTCAGCATCTGAAGCTTATTTCAGTTTCTCATCACAACCAACTTTTCAAAGAGTAGCAGACAGTCACTCATCAATTTCCAACCTTGCTGAAGAAAAACACAGTCACGAGGGAAGTAGTTAAATCATAATCTTGGTCTTGTTTAAATCATCACTTTAATTATCATAATTTAAGCCTATTGAAGTAGGTACATGCAGGACAGGAAGGTGAATCCATGTAGCACAGACGGTTGGGCCAACATTGGGAAACGGTGCCACGGTTGGGGAACGGTTCGTTTACTTTGCGTCCGTTGGGCCAACGTTGGGAGATGGTGGAAGGGGACAGCCTGATTACAGCACAGCCAAGCTGGATATTATCTCACTTAGCACATTCTCAGATACATGGCGTTTGTTATCCAAGAGTTTTAGCCGAGATGTAGTGAATCCGTATGGAACAACTCTGAATAATGACCCTTTAAGTACTTATTTTTTCATGCACCTATTTGCACGTTTCTCTTCATCCATCCTATATTACTGGATTTTACGCATCCATTGCATAGCTTTCCTCCCTCGTTGACCTAATATTCTATCATTTACCTGACCTCAGTTCCATTCAACGACCGTATACTGTGCTAATGCATTATGTGTTTACCACTGTCATCATTAGTACCCACATAACACAAAATATCTACTAGATATCTACAGCATATCTTCAATGTCTTAAATATTTACAAGATGTCTATAAAATATCTTAGACATCTCCTAGATCTGAAAATTTTATTTTTTATTCATTTCATATGGATTCAAATGTCATATTCATCTCATATCCATCCAAATGGATATACATGAATGGATGATTTTTCTCAGTAGACGGTATCGGACTTAGAGAAAATACGGGAGCGCTCGCCGGAAAAATCAAAGGCCAGGAGGATCGGTGAGAGTGAAAGTACATCTGAAATGTGATTTTAAAAGTGATTCACGATCTTTAAGAGCGATTGAACATTGGTCCACAGATGTTTTTTCTCAGTCCCTCGTAGATGGTATCGGACTTAGAGAAAATTCCTACTGGTGTGCTTGCCGGGAAACAGGTTCTCAGCATTATGGAGGAAACTCTTATTCATCTCTCCTGGAGTTGAAAAAATATCAGTTATGTATATTTACAATGGTCATGCTTATTTTTAACCACAAAATGATTATTATGGAAATGTTTTTATGGTGCAAATTATCCATCTCAACGTTTTAGTAAAGTTAATAATCACAAACGACTTAATGCCAATCAGCAGCTGTATATATATGGCCTCCCAGTCTCATGCCCGTAGTTGGAAAATGTGTCAGGTCGTACACCAAAGGATGAATGGGTACACATGAGTGAAGAGTAGGTTGTTATGTAGCTGTATCTGTAGTATGCGATGTACAACTAGTCATCGAGTGAGAACCTCGATCATTTCCCTTTTTTTCAATTTTGTTCCATTGGGGAACAGTTGGGCTAATGGTTGGGGAACAGTTGACAAAACGGACATGAATAACGGTTGGCCAACCGTTGCACCTAACTGTTCCCCAATGTTGGCCCAACTGTCTGTGCTACGTGGGAAAAGGCCTGGTGTTCTTCCAAACATTATAAATATGAGGAAGTTGACCTAAATGACAGATGAAAGGAAGGTTTGGATTCTTTGGCAGCTTTCTTGACTGCATCTTATACATAATTCTCGTCTCTTGGACATATTTGAATCGAACAATGTCTCTACTTACTTTTTCACCAGGAGGGGCTTTTTCCAACGACCATTGAGATAGGGAGGTACGCAGGAGTGAGGATGATATGGCGAGTGGAGCTAGCGCCAGCACAAACAGCCACAGGGACGAGCAAAACACAATGACAGTGAAGGAAACGGCAAGCAGAATGAAGCCATGTTGCGTCAACTTTGCAGGCCCTTGTTTATACATTCTGGATACAGCGCCAGCACCAAAACCAGAAAGAGCTCCAAGAACACTCTGAAACGTTGCAAAGAAACAAATGCCACTGCGATATGGCACAAAAATCTGATGCATCTGCATCTAATGGATACCAGTCATTCATGTAAATCATAATAAAGTTGGTGCGAAGGTTTCCGCGGCGTCGTTCAGATGTTCTCTGCATATCGGGTTCTGCGTCCGCATATGTTGACTGGGGGTGACAACAGTTTCGCTAGCGTCTTCAGGTCAAAGGTGAGGAAAGCTGCTTTTTCAACGTCTTATATAGGGCTGGTAGAGTCTGTGCTGCGCTGTGATTGGCCGGGATGGATGATTCTTTTCCATGCAGTGTTTAGGGGATAGCCATCTTCTCTGTTGAAATTCGTGGGAGTTTTCCATATCTCTATTGCCTCTCTGATGAGCCTGGGATAATAGCGGCTCTCCTTGGCTATTATTGTCGCCTCCTCAAATTTAATCACTTTTTTCAGCAGCTTTTCTCACCTTCGACCTGAAGACGCTAGCAGGACGGCTAGCGAAACTGTTGTCACCCCCAGTCAACATATGCAGACGCAGAACCTGATATGCAGAGAACATAATAAAGTTTGTGAATGGCTGGGTGCAACTGCAATGGACCATAATATTTCGGTACCAATGAGACCAGGACCAAAATGAGGACTTATGATGAGAATGGCACGTGGCATAAATAAAAATATGTGCTCTTATGCTGACTGAAAAGGCTTCAATGGCAACCACTTACGTAACTAGCGTTAAACATCATTTGTTCAGCATCTTTTCAGAGAGAGATATTTTAAGAAACTTTTTCGTGCCCATATGCCTTTGTGCTGCAAATTATCAGTTCTTTCATTTTATTTCCCACACTATAAGTATTGACATCATTCCTGTATATTAAATTATGCACATACTTCGGTACAGAACAAGTTAATGTGCATAAAATTAGTGGAGATGGTAATAATAAAAACTATGTTCTGTTTCACAGAGCCAACATAGGGCCTCACAACCTACACAGTCAAGTGCCTGATACGCAGGTATTTAAGGTACCATTTTCAGAGTGTAGCACAAAGTGAGAATCACCTGCTTTTGTGGATTTGGAGAAAGCATTTGACAACGTGGATTGCAATTAAATGCTTAACATTCTAGATTCTAAAAGGAATTGGAGTGGTCTGTAATGACTGAAGTGTTATCCACACATTCTATACTAACCAGGTGGCTGTGAATAAATCTAGACCCAGCAGTAAAGAAGCATTCCTTAAGAAAGGAGTGAAACATGGCGGTGCATTGTCTCCTGAAATTTTTTTTGTGTGCAACGAGAAAGCCTTTAAGGAGAATGGATACCTTGGGTAACAATTCTTCTCCAGCCTATGGATTTTTCGTCACTGTGTATGCTGGTATAAAGCTAATAAATTCTTTCACTATTCCATTCTAGAATGATGCCACTTTGTCTTGCTTCTTGTTGGTGCACTAGAGGCCTGCACACGGGCGCAAAATACGGGAGTGGGTCGCCCGCCTGTGTGCGAGAGATAAAGAGAGAGGCACAACCCGAAGACATTTGATGGACTTTTCCGAAGTTTCACGAATGTGGCCGAATGGAGAACCTGCCGAGAAGAGGCGGTCACTCGTCGTCGGCTGAGCGGGCGCCTGCCTCCAGGCAGGGCGACCGCCCTAAAATCATCACCGCGGCATATCTTTCTTAAGGCTCTTTGCCGTTCGCAATATTTTACGCTCATTCTTTTACCACTCCTCCCCTTAGTTTGGGCGAGCAACCCGGGCACCCATTTAGGATCAGGGGTGAACGGGCATGGTCGGGCATCTACGTCACACGGGTGAGGACACCCAGCACGGGCGGGCGAGGGTCGCCCGGATGTCGCACCTGTTTGCAGGCCTCTATGGTACACTACCTTTGAGACAGTATGCCAAATTAGAACCAGAAAATATTTTATGCTGAACCTGATAGCTGTGATTCTACCCAAGAATTATGCATAAATAGGTGCATTTCAAAAATTGGGATTTTTCTAGCTCGTAAATGTTTTTATGGCTTAGTATTTCTTATCTAATCCAAGGACTGCTCCACCAAATATGAATGATTTTTGGCTTTTTCTAACTTCATTCATTTTTCTTTCTGACCTGCAAAGCATTAAGTGTTAGCGGAACCATTGGCTACATAGAAGAATCTTTCTGGCATCAAATAGTGAAATTTGGAACTTTTATCTCACTATCAGCAGATGTAGTGACCCAGATAGCAAGCCAGCTGGATTCCAGACTGGATTTCGGCTGGAATCCAGCTGGACAAATTGCCTGGAATCCAGCTGGAATATGTAGCTTAAATCCTGCTGGAATATGTAGCTTAAATCCAGCTGCACTAGTCAAGTCAGTATCCAGCTGGTTGAGACAGCCTGGAATATTAGCTTGGAATCCAACCTGTCATCCAGCTTGAATCATGTATAAAGCACAGCTGGATTCCAGCTTTACGCTGGATTAATCCAGCTGGATTTACGCACTTGTACACTGGTAAATTCCAGTTGGATTTCGAACTGCCTTTGCTATCAGGGGAGGGAAAAGACAAATATCTGAAAAGGTATTTTTAGTCGAGGTATCCAACTCCCTTGAGGAAATTGAAAAGAAAGGTTAAGGAGTCTCTATGGGGAAAAAACCAACATGCCACAATTCACCAATGGTATAGTGATTAAGGGAGAGAGAGAAAAAGATTTAACAAAGATTCCAGTAAATATGGAAAAGACAATGGCTGATATTACCTGAAGACGAATAAAAAGAAAATTAGGGTGATGGTATGCAGCAGAAGAGAGGAGACCAAGACTGATATTTAGATTGGGGAACAAAAGGTAAAAGAGGTGAAAGAGTGTTGTGATTTAGGAAGCTGAGTAACCAGTGATGGATGAAACAGAAAGGAAGTAGTAGAATAGTCCAGGTGAAGAGGGCATTCTATTAAAAAGAAGAATCTAATAACGGCAGGATATACAGTGTGGAAGTAGGGAACAATTCATCAGAACACACATCTGGAGCATGCTCCTTTATGGCTGAGTAATATGGACAGCAAAAGCAGCAGAGAAGTGAAAGGTGGAACTATTCGAAATGTGCTACACAAGACTGAAGAAGATTGAATGAATCGACAAAGTGACAAACAAACAAGTCCTGAGAAATGTTGGAGAAAAGAGAAGTCTTCAGAAAACCCTAAAAAGAAGATGGGACACGTTAATCAGGCATATTTTGAGATGTGATGGCTGGATGAAGATTATCGCCAAGGGAAAAGTGAATGAGAAGAATGGAAAACAAATGAGCACATGAAATGCACATGTTGTACAGGATGTGAAAGAGAAGAGACATGAAGAAGTTAGCTGAGAGAAGAATTACGTGGAGAGTGCACCAAACCAATCTTAGGAATGTTAAGATACATGAAGATTGATTATGAAGGGTTGTCCAAGGATGTACAATTCTAAAGTGAAAATACTATTGAAGGGTGTACTACACAGATCTCTAGTGGGACCTATTTTATTTCCCATAGCAATTAATGATCCTCATAATCATTTGAAAAGTTTTATTAGGTACCTACTTTGTTAGCAGATGACAAAAGCAAAACACTTCCACACATAAACTTTGAAGGCCTAGCTAACTTCAGTCGAGAATAAACCCAATGGGGGGAGGTTTACCCGGAACCAAAATCGCAATTTTGTACACGAAATAGTTAGATGGAAACGAAAAAAGAAATTTAGTGAAAAAATTAATCTTCTAACCACAACCATTCAATCATACATCAAAAATTAAAATAAGCAAAAGGTGACGCCCACCGAAAATGCTGCTGTGATAACATTGACGTCACTTTCCTCCCGTCCTTGACTGCTCATATGGGAAGGGGAGGGAGTGGAGGGGGATTCTTGGAAGGTCTGCTCGCACAGATCCTGTCGCAACTGCTCCCATTGGCAGAGTCAGCTGTGTCCCCCCCTTTGAGATAAGGCGAAGTAGCTTCCTGGGCTCAGTTGTGATTGGACGAAGTCGTTATACGTCAGAGGTTGCACCACACCCACTTTTCCGAAAGGGTTAAAAACATCAGTTTTTCGACACCTATAACTCGAGAAATAATTGACAGATCAAAAAACGGAAAAGTACGGGTCTTTTTATTTTACAAACTCTATCATATTCGGCAATAAAAAAAATATGGTAAACGACCCCATTTTAGAGGTATTGAACCTCCAGTAATGGATTTCAACTAATAATAAAAAATCAATTTTCGCTGTTTCATTGAATTGACCAGTTAACTTTCCTCCATATCATCAATCAATTTTTACTATTAAACAACCTACGTATCTTCTCAGGCTTGAAACGCAATGCATCATTTGACAGGAGATATCATGTTTATTTGATCTGCAAAAAATTATCTCATGGTGTCTGAATTATAGATCCTTATGGGTCAAGATTTAGTCATGAAAAGGAAAGAGCATTCTTGCTGAATTAAATGAGTGGAAACTGACGGTTAGTGGAGTTCCTGGTTTTGTCATAATCTACAAGATATCTTGTTGGGATGACTAGAATAAATCTACAAAATAATCCACATACTTCAGCACTTGACCATGCCAACTCAAGTAGTACTTGGTAGGTACTACTTGAGTTAGCACAGTTTTGAATATATTACATATCTTTCACTCTAGTTATGCACTTGATATTTTTTTACTTTGGTGTATTATTAATCACAAATATTTTAGTAAGGTACACAATGTAGACTGATTGTGTGACTATTTTGAAAATGTGGAATGCCCACCATATGAGTACGATTTAAGCACTAAAGGATATCAATTACCTGGAATGATATTGTGTACCCAAGTGTTGATGGGGTCAAGTTAAATCGCTCTTGCAAAGCAAGGGAGTAGTTAGAAAAGAGAAGAGAGACACTAAATGCAAGTATCAATTTAAGACTAAATGCATCCCAATATAATGACCAATTCATATGATGCAAGTGGGTAACTGCCTTCATGATGCCTGCCCAGAGAGACGTTTCTCTTCTTTGATCTTCATTTTTATTTTCTGGCATGGTTTTTGGGATAAAAATCAGAGCAATACCTGAAAATACATTAAAAAGAAAAATAATGATGAATGGGAAAGGAATTGGATATAATGTTTTTAAATTCTGAATAAGAAGAGCTATGATATCAAAAAAAAAATACAGGGGGAATGGCTATAGATTGAAAGGCTTTACATTTTCAAGATCCTCAGTTGTCCCATGAAGTTCTTTTGAGAGGAACTGTAATCAACCTCAAATAACCTTGGCTAAATATACATTAGTTGGAGATAAGTACACTGTATTTGAAACTAGCAACATACTATTTCATTGTATTAATGCAGATAGTACGTACTGCAGATAGTATGATTCAGTACTGAAGCCATATGTTGTGGAGGCCATTTCACACACCGTAAGATTTTCATGGACAGGCAAATTTCAAACTTTGTATTAGCAAGATATTCACATAATTCAACTTACTTTGACTAAAAATATACATGTTATGAGAATCTAAACCGTGTGAAAAATGTAATCCTTACAGGACAGTTTCTGGTATTTTTCACCTGATTATTTTGGCATGCAATTTCATTTATGGCTTCAGAACATTGTGTGTTATACCAACAAATTTTTATTGAAATGGACTAGGTACTATATAGTATACTAATGAAAAATGAGTTTCTAATAAATGCCAACCAAAAGCTCCTTCATTGGAATGACTCAGACTTGAATGTGTAAGAAGACATTAATTACTGCTTTATACCCACACTAAAATCCATAAAATCAGTTTCCTTACAGAAAATAACTATGAAGATGACAGAAGTCATGCAACACACACAAAAGAATCCATGCTGTAACTCCGCAAGGTGTCCTCCTATAAGAGGTCCAACTATAAATCCAATGCCTGAGAATGCATTAAAATGTCCAAATACCTCTGCCTGGTCATCATAGGGTACAGCATCTGATAATGTGGCCCTGCATAGGGATTGTGTGTGCTTGATAGTCCCTAAAATAAGGGCAAATGTTACAGTGTGACAATTTCTTAGACGTCAAGAGGATGATAAAAAAATTGTGAGAATTCCTACCTAATACAACACGTATAAGGATAATTAACAGAACATGACTAGTAAGTCCTAATGCCATGTAACAAATAGAGCAGCACATTACTGTGTATAAAAGTATAGTCCGTCTACCCTTAACGTCACTCCAACTTCCCTGGAACAAAAATTCATGGTTACGTCACCTAACGTGAATGTAAAATTGGAACCAAGAGCATACAAATGGTTCACGATTGAACCATTTAATAACACTCACTGCCAGTGGTCCGCTAAAAAACTGTAACACTCCATAAATAGAGCTAACAAGGCCTACAAGAACGTGCGAAGCACCCAAGGATATAAGGTGCCCAGATAACAAAGGCACTATCAGGCTCACGGCGAATAAATCCTAAAATTAAAGTTAAAAGTCATTGACGTAAATCTTCCGCATTAGGCATGTATGCTATGGATATATTCATGAACATGGATATGTATGCATGCTCGTGGATATATCCATTTATTTTCGCGATCAACGAAATCTCACCAAAAACGAAATGAAAAACAAGCATTGAACGAGACGTGCCATTTTCTTCTCTTTAAGGTCGTATGATTATGCAATGACATTATCTGCTTCATAGAGAAGCAACAGAGAATCTGAGAGGTACGAAATCATCAGAATTTCTCATCAACCCCGAAGGAATTGTGGAAATTGTCATACAGGCTATCGACCGAAGCGACAATTGTTTTGATTTACGTGACAAGTGAGCAACGCAAATACGATCAGGTTGGCGCCATTACTCCACCTACTTGGAGTATGTCGAGTGATGTTGAGATTTCAAGAAGATATTAGTTTACAATGTCTGAAGCGGCACTATTTGTGGTTTTTCACATTTCTAAGTGACCCTTGAAGAAAGGATCTCAAATTCTTGGAGCACTTTGTATCTCACCATGGAAGCTCTGCTACCATCTGAAATCTCCAGGCTTATTTTGGGTTCGTGAAATTCAACTTTTTGTTTTGTAAATCGAAGCAATTTAAACGCTAACGGTTTGAATTTCTTCTGTGTTGACACTTTGCAGACTTGATGCAAAGACATCCATATCCTTTATGGCGGTAGTGATTTTAGTTGTTGGCAAACGTATTCCTGGCCATGATAACGAATGTGTCCATGTTGTTCCATCGATCACGGCTGACGTTTAAGAAACTTAATTACGTTTAAGTTTTACGTGTTGTAATGAATTTGGAGGTTGTTACTGTATATAATCTGTATTACGGTCACAACTTAAGCAATTAAGTCCTCCCAACTAACATGTGATCCAATATGAAAACATTTTACGTAGGCATCGTTAACACCTATCTGTGAAGAGCCAATATGTCTGCTGCATCCCATATAGTGTTCGAACCGCGAACTTTTATGTCATGAAAGTTTACGATTGAACCATTGGCCATTACCTCGATCTCATTCTTATAGTATTGGTTGCGTTACCTTAGTACGTAACTGCTTTCATTAATTAAGTTTATAAGATGTATTTTTGTGCTCATCCCTATGCTCAAATATGCTATTTGAATATGTTAAAATCATACACTGATCAACTTGTAGTACTGATGCCTCCTACGATCCATTGTGTAATACACATGTTGGAGCTATTATTTAGTAATAATAATAATTTTTATTGTTCGTAGAGGTTACCTACAAGCAAACATGGAACTCTTAAATTAGTGCCGATAGCTAAACGTGTCAAAATGTAGTTATGATACAAAGTTATCAATGTAGACGTTCATTCAGGTCATAGAAAGTGTACATTATGACAAAGTCTTTGAATTTCTCTTTCAACAACATATGTTCACATATTTTTACGTAATGATGTTGATCACTAAACAAAGTAGAGCATTTGTAATAAGGCCAACTGCTAAATAATTTTAAACTATAATGCAGGTTAATGAATACATTTTCCTGTTGCCTTTTGGAATGAGAATGAATGGCGGAGGTGGTTGTGAAGAGTGAAGGATTTTCTTTCATGAGACATAAATGTATGAATGTGTACAGATTTGTGACTGTCATCATCATGTTAGAAATAAAATGACTGGCAGAATGCAAGATGTGGCAGATTAAACACATGTACCTACTTCATATAGCCCTTTTTGCAGGAAAAAAATTCTCTTGGCATGGCTGAACCCCAACACATTATACCATAATTTATTCTGGAAAAATGTTTGCATAATAGCATAAAAAGAATGTTCTCTGCATGTTTGGTTCTGTGTCGGCGTATGTTGACTAAGGGTGACAACAGTTCCGCTAGCGAAACCGTTGTCACACCTAGTCAACATACACGGATGCAGAAGCCGAAATGCAGAGAACATCTGAATGATGCCATGGAAACCTTTGCACAGGTGCAAAGGTTTCCACGTCTTGGTTTTGCACGTTTTTCCACGTCATTCCGGTCTGCATAAAATGAATATTAGATGTTACAATGCTTTGTAATTTTGCAACTGGTAGATGTACCTAAGTATTAATCATTTTTTGCTAAGTCTGAAATATGGACTAACCAATATGGTTAAGCCAAGGAACTTACTTGTTTTTGAAGGCTGAGTACGAGTAGTATCAATTTCAATTTTTTAAGCAATCAATTAGCGTCAGTGGATTACTGTGAGTTGGATGAGAGTGCAGGAAATGGGAGGTATCATCAAAAACCTTGCTTGTTCACCACTGCTTCTATTTTTGGCTCAGCCATTTATAAATAGGAGAAAAAGTAGTGGCCCAAGGATGAATAGACCTCTGATTTTGTCGAATTCGTATGGCAGTGGATCTGCACTTCTTGAGTTATGTTTGTCAGGCAGGAGCCCAGCCATTTTGATGCAGGGCCTCTAATAGCCACGTGCTCAAGTTTTTGTAAAATATGATTGTGATTGATAGTCAAACGCTTTGGTTAGGTAATATAAAATACCAATGGATTTCTCTTTTTGGTCAAGGGCCTTGTAGATCAGTGATCAAAAGGAAAATATGGCAGTTGAAGTTGAAAGTTTCTTCCTAAGTCAATGTTGAGAGTGTTATACCTATGTATCAAGGAAATTAGTAACACATGAGAACATGGCATGTTAAAATAATGTAGAATAGGATGAAACAAGATAAATGGGATTGTAGTTGTCAGCTAATAGTTGGTCTCCTGTCTTGAACACTGGGTATACTTTGTTTACTATTAGTTTATCAGGAAAGATGCTGTAGAGAAAAGATTCATTGATAATATGGGTAAGTGTAGGGGTTTTGATGGAGGCTGCCCATAGCAAGAGAAAGGCAGGGACTTCATCAAATCCTGAGGTGTGCTTGGTGGCTATTTTGGAAAGAATAGCCCTCTGTTCATTTTCATCAACGGGATTCAGGAAAGTTGAATTAGGATTAGGGCAGATATTTGCTGCAGAAAAATTATTACTTTTTGCTGTATTAAGAAGTGGTTGAACTGAGAGACAAGAATGATCATTTAAACTTTGCTATAATCTCTGGATTTAATGTAACTGATGCATTCACTAGCAGAGAAAAATTTGATGGCCAATAGTTTGAACTGGAATTATTCTAAATAACATTCCAAGCACTCTTTGAGGGATTTGATGAATCTAAAACTATTGTAGCATTATAATCTTTTTTAGTGGATATGATTTTCCTTTTCTATTCTCTCATCAACCTTTTGTACCTACCTTAAATTTAAGTTTTCATCCTCAGCATCTCTCTGAGTAAACTTTAAATGTTTGAGAGATTTACTCTACAGTTTTAGCTCAGGTGTTATCCAGGTCGACTTGAGGGATGATCTGTGAGTAACTCTTTGTTTTGGAAATGAGCCATGAAAGGTGAGCATAAACGGCTCAAAGGAAAGGTTGAATTTATCATTTATCACTGTGGGAGCAGAAAGTACATTATCCTATCTTAGTTCTGGAAGAAAGTGTTAGAGTTCAAGTTCCCCAACTCTGATATTTTATAAGTATGCATCTGCCATACTTATCTTAATAAGTAAGTAGGTAATGAATGAGTTAATTGGATGAAAATTCAATGGTTTGTGCTAAATGATCGGAAAATTCCAGGTCAATTGTGTTATCAGCATAAAAGTCGAGAGTCCAGAGTGGTGAAGATGTTACCAATGGTTGAGTGACTGAATTTTGTGATTCTAGTAGGAGTAAGGATTTAAGCATGTAAATTGAATGACGAGCTCTTTGATATCTGCCTCGTCCAATTCCAGGCCCATGGACCCTCTGAAATACACAGTCTCTTCTAGTACTTCCTGTTAAGGTCCAAATCCTTCAATGTCCCTTTCAGTCACAGCCTCAGGCCACAGTTGATTCCACGTAAAGCTCAAGGTCCTTCTTGTGACACCCTGCCAGGCCTAATCAATAATTTTTAGGCATATGACAATTCACATTACTTGCCATGCGAAAAAATTCACCTAGACTGGGAATCGAACGACGGACCTTTGGCTTTCCGGGCCACTGCGCAGACCACTACGCTGCCCAGGATCCCTAATTCGCATGGTCATTTTCACCGAGGTTCAGGGTAGGTACTAGATGTTTCCAAGGTCCGTGGTTCGATTCCCGGTCCAGGTGAATTTTTTCGCATTGCAATTAACGTGAATTCCACCGCCGTTCACGCGGCAGGCTTGGAATCTCCTGCATATGACAATGTTGTAGTGGTCCTTCCAGAACCCTTGAAGGATGAGGTTTGTGCTCTCTGTAACCTCAAAGCAGCATTGAAACATGTGTTTGGTAAAAAGTTTCTTGAAATTGGAGATCACCTGTTGGTCCATGGGCTGTAAAATAGGGTTACTGTTGGGTAGAGAACATTTACAAAGTTGAACACTTCTAGGATGTCGTCCTCAAGGTTTAGCGGGTGGCAAGTAGCATTGCCGAGGACGAGAAGGGCTTGCAGGGGTATTTCTTACTTCTTCTTTATGACCTCGAGGTATTTCTTAATGGCAGGACCAAAGACCCACTCCACAAAAAACTTCCTGGTGACCCATGCCATAGGGTTTGCCCTCCACATAACGTGTAGCTTCTCTTTTATAACCTCATGTGTCTTGAATAGGGATGGGCAACTCGGTAAATTACTGTGGTAATTTTCGTAAATTACCAACACCCCTGAAAATTACCGTAATAAATGGTAATTTTCAGAAAAGTTCTTTTTCAAAAAATTTCTTCCTCACGAAGAAACCATTGGCATGGGTGATATTATAAATTAAGAAGCTAAAATGATTTTGTTTACATTGTACCCATGATTAATTCCAACTAATTCAGGGTAAAATAATAAATGCACATCACGCAGAGGTATGTCTTTGGAACGAAAATTTCTCAGTGTGACAGAAGAGAGGCAAATTGCGTGTTGCTGACAACTTCGTTTTCATTTTTTTAATGAGTTATAATAGATAAACGTCATGATATGTTTGATATAAGAGTCGGCATTTATATCTCAATGCTATTTGATAACATTTTGAGTCCTCTGATAAGGATTTGCAGCTCAAAACTTCAAATTACCAGATAATTACGGTAATTTTTGAAAATTACCATAATTTACCACTGTAATTTACCTCAATTGAAAATTACGGTAATTTACCCATCTCTAGTCTTGAAGGCTCTGGGGTGTTTTCTGAGTGGCATACGAGCAGCGGCTTGACCTTGCACATGCATGCAGTCGCCACTCGCATTTGCATACAGTGTGAGAGTCAACCTATCCTTCTTGGGCTTGTCACCTGACATCTCCTTTTCTTCTGCCGTTATATAAGTTTTGCTTGGCATTTTCTTCCAGAAGAGTCCTGTCTCGTCACAGTTTAACACTTGTTGGGGAATACCGGACCTTTTTCTAAAATTTTTGATCCACCACCTACTGGCTTTCAACTGCTCCTGTGTTGAAGTGCCTGGGCTCTGATGCAGCAAATCTGCGCAAATGACTCATGCCTTCTTGCAAATTACACTCTCAATCACTGGGTATCCAGCGAGCTGCTTCTCTGTCAACCACGAAAGCAAAAGATTCTCCATCTTTTCATGGAGAGTTGCGTAGCTTTGAAATAATTTTAACACCCTAAGCAGGAGTTACAACCTTTATCGCGTCCTTCTGCTTCAGAATAGTACATATCGTAGAAGTTGTGCGATCGTACTGAGTTGCCAAGTCTATAACTCTTACACCATGCTCATGTTTGTCCATTATCTCATGCTTTAATTCCATGGATATCACCTTTTTCCTTTTCTCACCACTGTTCCTTACACTCATCTTCTTAGGACTCATGTTTATATGAAAAAGTTAACTAAATATCTACTGAAGTTGCAAAAAACACAAAATTAAAACAACTCATCAAAGATGCTTCTGCAGCGAAGTGAACGCGTGAATTGAACGTGGAAGGCTCGCAAATCTATAAGCGGTGGCTCGCAAGGCCAACTGGTTGTAACGTCAGCGAGGCTGGCTCCTATCTCAAATGTTGACTCGTATCTCAGAACCCTAGTGACGGCTCGTATCTCAAAAAACTTATATGTCAGGGCACTTGTATCTCAAGTTACCACTGTACGTAGTAATAATGTTTTAAATTCTGAAGATTCAGGCGATATGGAGTGGAAGCGAAACATGATAACACATAAAGAAAAAACACGAGCCAAATCCACAAAAATAAACTTTACTACGACCCGGGTTTCACTGTATTACAGCATCGTCAGGTAGCGTTTATCAAATCGTAGTAAAGTTTATTTTTGTGGATTTGGCTCGTGTTTTTTCTTTATGTGTTATAATAATGTTTTGTTGAAGCGAAACAGCTGAAGTTGTGTTTAGGTCCGACAATTTCCAATAACTGTTGCTAACAATAGGTTAGTTCTGTGATCGCGTCAAAGCCACTCATGATAACACCACAACTGTCCTCATGACAGCCTTCCAGGCCATCGATGACTACCAAGGGGAATAAAGTCACTGTTGGCAGTGGCCGAGTGGTATACTGCCTCAGCACACAAAAGGGTCCGAGTGAGACCTTGGCTTAACTCCCGCCCAGCCCTCTATACTGTTATCCCCCCTGGAGGTCAAGGCGTGGATGGAAGACCAGCATGCTGTGCAGTATTGCTTTTATGTTTCTTTTGCTCACTCAAGTACAGTTTTTCCTGGCATATGCTGAACTCTCCATGCTGCCAGTTTCTGTCAGTTCTTATTTTGAAAATTAGTTTCTACCGATGGAGTCAAAACAAATGCGTGAAGACTCTTCACAGGGGAAGAAAGAGTGCTGTGCATGGCAACATAAACACCGGAAAATTGAAATTTCAGACAAGCTGAAATCTAAGGCTAAAAAGCTCATCCCAAGAGAGGGAACGTGGGGGAAATGAGTCAACAATGTGCACCGTATGAAAAACTGTTGGAAAAGTAAGAGCTGAGGTTAGTGCAGGAAATTTTGGTGGTGAGAGAATGAAAAGGCTGTCCAATAAAAATAAATTTAAGAGCGGTGAAAAAAATGTTTTTAGGGATTGAAGACGAAAATCAAAGAAGCGTATCATTAAGTTCAGTTGTATTATGTGATAAGGCATGTGATGCGTGATGAGCTGTAATCAGGTGATTGAGGTTCTAAACAGTTATCTGAACAAAATCTGTCTTCTGTGTGTATAACTTTCGTTGCGAGTTTTGGATGGTTCAAGGGGTTTATAAGTTGTTGCAGTTACCATAGCATGAAATTAATGGGAAAATGTGCTTTTGCTGATCATCAGACAGCCCATAAATTACATCCCAGAGTTTGCTGCCCTGATATAAGGAAGAAGCTATCTGCTTCAACTAATTTTCAATGCCAATGAGACAGCCTTGTTCTGGAAAAAGATGCTTGGAAGAACATACATTTCAAAGGAGGAAGGATAAGCTCCAGGATTTAACAATAGCAAATATTCCACAGAGAAAAAATCATTCGCCTTGACTGGGACTCGAACCCAGACCCCCTGATTTCCGGCCAGGTGCTCTACCAGTTGAGCTACCAAGGCGTCCTCTTTCTTTGTGGAAATTCTAGAGGCTTAAAGGAACAAGATAGAAATGGACTGCTAGACATATCAATATCACAATGCAGCCAAAGTTGTGCGCAAGGCGCCACTGTCCATGAGGTTAAGGCTGACAGAGAAAGAGGACGCCTTGGTAGCTCAACTGGTAGAGCACCTGGCTGGAAATCAGGGGGTCCGGGTTTAAGTCCCGGTTAAGGCGAATGATTTTTTCTCTGTGGAATATTTGCTATTGTGCAATTTCAGCGGGTAACGCCGCTAACGTTTTCACGGCTAGTTCGTGATCTTTGAATTTCCAGTATTTAAGGCTGCTAAAGATCACCTTACACTGCTTTTTGTTCAAATGCTTCAGGTGACTTAAAGTGTGATCCAACCCTTATGAAGTGAGAGTAGTGGATGGAGAATTGGATTGTGTGGTGATAGGATGGAGGTTTTAGGCCAGGCCGTCCATCATCAACGGTTTTATGCATGTGCTTGGGAAATGGTGAGGGAGGTGTGGGATGGGCGTGCTGCAGATGTGGGATGAAATTTGATAAAGTCTGGGAGGTTCACAGATGATCAAGTGCGAGTCAGGCAGTTAGGCAAAGGCCTACAAAATATACTGTATTATTTTATCATTAGGATTTTACACTTAGTTTCCTACACCAAAACCTACAAGCCCTGCCCTTAGACACCCTCTGAACCGGGGCACATGTGCATCGGTTCTGAACTGGTTCTCTGGGGAAGCGGTTCTGAAACACCGATGATCGTTCGATGCTCGGCTTTCACGCCGCCGCCTCTGCGTGCAGCTAGGATGGCTGGCGACCACGCGGGTGAACTTACCTGTGTTTTAGTACTATGTCCAAGTGGCTGTCGTCTGCTCGAGCCGCTAGAGTGCAGAGCGAGCACTCGCCCATGTAAAGCATTGTCACATACGTAACTCAACAGAATGTAGCGTTTTTTAATGCTATTTTGTTTTTTCGACAATTACAACGAATGAGAGAATGAGCTAATAATCCTTCAGGTTAGTGAGTAGCAATTTTCATCAAGCCAATGCAGTTGGTAATGGGAGACTTCGTGGAGGAAGGAGCATTGTTTCAAGTTCCTATCTACCCCTGCCACGTGCACGAAGTGATAATGCAACTGCTTACGGCAACCTCGAAATTCGCGTCCGGAATGCATGCATGGATTGGAATTATTGTGCATAAGATGTGCCAAATTCAAACGAAATTTGAGCATTTTGGCGTTGATTATTAATGCTCAATATTGTAAGTTCTTTCCAAGAATTATTTTACGCCAAAGGATAGTTGAGATATTTTTAAATGAATATTTTAAATAATGGTAAATTTAAGGAAAATACGGTTACCTAAGGCAAAATTTGATGTGACACCCTATGCTGCCAGAAAATTTCGGATGGTTTGCGGGCTGTCAATTTTTAACAATGTCTCAAAAATGGGGTCATCGGCCCTCGCCCCATAATCATTGCCAAGATGAAAGATAATGGAAATGTTGACTAAGAAAGGCAGATATCTGTGAGCCACAGACGAAAGCAATCAACCTCCTTGCCTCACATATCAACTCTCTGGAAGAAAACTCTCATTATCATAAAGGCACTTGATAATGTTGTTTTAACAACAAAACACATCTTACCAAGCGAATAAATATCTATGGAAATTTTGTAATGTCTTCCTTCAACAATAATGCGAATTTCATCGCTGTTACAATAACAATAGGCCATGCATATATACGCCCAAGCCTCGCATAAAAACCATTGGCTGGCGCAAACATTCTCATTTTTTACTGTTCAGTTTAGGAAAGCATACCCGTGTTACTCTTATAGGAAAAAACATGTCTTAAAAACAGGTATAATAAAAATTTTGGCAAAAACCTATTGAATGACAAAAAATGCGGTACACAAGGAAAAAAAGTACAATAGAAAAAAACGGTTCAGTTGAATATACCGTTTTAGTAGAAAGCAGGGGTTCAGGGGGAAATACTGGTTCAGTAAAAAATGCCAGTTTAGCAGCGAACACCAGTTTGACCTATTGAACCGGTGCACCGCCGTCTCAAACAGTTTTTTCGGAACCGCGGTTCAGTATTTCCTGCACCGCCCAGCCCTACCCCAAATCCTTCACCCAATCCTCCCTCTCCAGCTGTCCTTATCCCGTACATCTTCCGCATTCAATCCATTCCTGTCAATTCTTTCCTCACTCCATCCAACTGAGACTCCTTTGATCAGAGCTTCCAGAAGAAGTTTAGCAAAGCATTTAACAAAAGATACTGTAAGGGGATTGCCAGTTTCACCACTTTACCAGATATTGGTTGCTCTAACATTTATGCAACATTTAAGTATTTTTTCAGATTTTATGTGTACAACAAGACAACTATTTAGTTGGTTTACCCTATGGTAGTTCTTCCTTGTTATGCTAGTTGTTTGCTGAAACAACTGCAGTGATGAAATCATTGTGAGCTGTAGGGAGGTAACTCTTGATTTGAAATACATATATACCTCACTATTTTGAAATAAATGCATTGATTTGGAATTTTGAAGACGATTTTGAACTTGTGAACAAGATAAAATAAGTTTGCAGCCTTAAAATCAATGTTTGTGCCCACGAATCATAGGTGCTACGAAAATCTCATAGAAATTTCGACTAATCATAGAAGAAATGTTTGGTTTATGAATCACAGATCTGGGCCAATAATCAGAGATTTACCAATCTCCGATTGTAGAACCAATGATTATTTTTCCCTAATCAATGCTCAACCGAAATAATCAGAGATTAGAGAATAATAACAGATGCATGGACTATTTGAGAAATAATTTTCGACCATGAATACCACCCTTTCTTGTATTACGCTCATGTATTTCTTGTTGTCAATCAGGATACCTGGAGGAGCAGTGTTGCACGGCTGCGTATCAGACCTTCCTGGAGACGTGTCCTCACCTGAAGGAATGCGCAGAGGCTGCTGCGCAAGGATTGAGGTTCAGCACGCGGGCTGCTGGAAGGAGCCTGAGGGACATACTCAATGAATATTGTTTAATCTATACCATAGGTATGACTCTTGACACTATTGTGTCTGAAAGTATAATATAACCATATTTTCCTCTGTCTATAGGCCACTTTACACAATACAATTTTTTGTACAATTTCTTGTACAAACTCTTGTATGAGGAAATTGCACCGTGTAAAGCGGCTAATTGTACGAATGCTTGTGCGATTGTCTGAGTGACTGAATGCGAAATAGAACCTGTTCTAATTCCATTCAGACAAAAATACAATTTCGTTCAGTTTATACAAGCGTTTGTAAAAGAAATTTTACAAAAAATTGTATTATGTAAAGCGGCCTTAAGACTTACCCTATTGCAAAATATGTGAATGAAATATATCATCTTGCTTATTGTATGTTCATTTTAAGCTTTAGATTTGGTTTAAAGGCTTGGCTAGGAGCTTTCTATGACAAGGTGCTCATGAAAACACAGTTCTTAATACACTCCCTTTGAGATTTGCCCCAATCTGATTTAGTCTGACATGCTATGCAATGTATGTGCAAGAAAATATTATCCTTTTCGGTTTGGTTGTGCATAAAGAGCTACTTGATGTTCAATTATTGGCACAAGCAGCCTTTTTTGAGTTGCTTGGTATAATTGAGGTTATTACCCTTAAAATTGAGTAATTTTTTTTGTCGTTTACCACTCTCCCATGTGCTCCAGCTCCTCTGTTTATCACCCTCTGTTACCTGGCAAAGGAGATGAGTTGCACAGTGGTTAGAGCATTGGGTTTGCCAACCAGAGGTTCAGGTTAATATCCTATAAGAGATCTTTGGGTGTGATCCTGAAAAACATAAAGTGGGATTATTTTCTGGGTGCTAGATCTTTCTGGGAAGCTGTGGATGGCACAGGGAAACCCCCTTCTACTCTGATGAGTGGATGTCTCACACCCTTTGAGCTTAGGCAGTTGGTGGGCCTCACAGGCCCACACTGACCAGACCAACCTATGGGTACAGGTTGCTTTTACTGGACAAACCTGAAAGCACTCCATTGGATTTCCATATTTCTCATTGCCCTCTCAGAGTTCGCATAGTGCGTTATGGTCGTAAGAATTTTCTTCAACACTCATTTATCGTTGTGGTCTTTACTCTTGATTTCAGTACAAGAACGAATCCAGAAACTTCCAGACAGTAGTGCTTCTCAGCTGAAGGCGTATGGAGTAAGTCTTGCTGATCAAGTGAAACAACTCATAGATGGGAAGCAGACTGGCCAAAGATTCCATGTTAACATCACTGTCCCCACCCAGGTTGTATGAATTATGTTTTTCAATTTTTCTTTGTGTTATCTTCTGTAGAGTGATTTCGTTGTTAGAATGATCGTCTGCAATACATTTGTTGGGAGTGTGGTGTGGGGTGTTGCTCACAGTTATGCAAAATTACTATTTAAAATGCTTATTAAGTTAGTTGTTGATAGGAAGATTATTTAGTGTTGATAAATCTATCCACTATATGCCATATTTCCTCTTGGTTTCATTAAAATATACCGTGGGAGAGATATTATTATTTCAATTGATAAATTTCTTTTCTGAATATTTTGTTGATAAATTTTATGATTCTGCTGTATAGGTGTGATTGCTAAGTAATAAAGTAATTACTCAATATTATGAAATCCTTGGGACTGAAAAATTGATGGTTTGTAATATCAAATGTTATAAGAATTTTTCTTTTAATTTGAAAAATTTTTCATAGATCTCTTTCATTCGAAATCAATCTATCTCTCACTTTACTGTCACAATTTCATCTAAAATAGGTGATACCTCTAAAGAGATATTTATATGTGGCAACTGTCACACAACGTGAAAAACCAATGTGAACTCTTTTCATGGGGTTCAAGGTTTTGTAGTCAATCCCACAGCGAACTTTCTGGGAAGTTCAGTAATGATCCACATTATCTTGTTAGTGAGTTTTCTCTCTGTAGCAATCGATGATTTCTCATGTCAGAGGTTGCTAACTCCAGTATTCGTGATGAGATCCATGCAGAGAGGGCATTCAAACTCGTGACCATCAAGTTCTCAGGTGGTTGGTTATAGACGTGGCAGCTATGGCCTGCAGTTTTCACATCACTTGCTCCCATCAGCTCTAGTTGGGTTGGGAAGGAACGAACATTGACCAACTGTACCATTGTTTTTGAGTCTTGAAATAAACTTAAAAAAATTAGTAGAAAACCAATTTTAAGAATGAAAAATCTATCCATGCATATTTATAATTCTCGTAATAAAGAGAAGCACTTATTTCAGTGGCTCTTGATGAGTTCATCAGAGTTTTCCAGTCACTGCATGTTTAATATGCTGCTCAGTAGTATTTGAGTAGCACAACATGGTCCTCCATTATTTCGAGAATATGTGGCACTTAATAATTGTGTCAGCAGATTATAGTTGCTAAAATCCATTATGTACCTCTTTACAGTTGTTGGTTTATTAATAGCATTCTGTAAAGCCATGTGTGTGTGTTGTGTAAATTACACATTTGCTGTACCAATAAGCAAAATTGTTACTTTTTACTGGATGAAGTTGAAAAAAAAAGATCTCTCTGTCACCTTTGCATTGCTCAAATGTCATACATTATGTGATTGTTTTTTAAATATCAGTTTTCATGGTTTAAAATTGTTGGTGGAGAATATTGTATGGATTATGTGGAAAAATATGACTTTGGTATCTTCAAATTACGTCAAATGTGAGTGTTTATATTTTACTACTAAGTGAAAAGGGACTCCTCGTATGGTGTGCTAGGCATTCAAAGTTACGTCATGTTATGGTGTGTGGAGAATTGAGATTCCTCATGCTATGATTAATGCACTTGCTTTAACTTTAGGGCCACAACCACATTTTATTAGTTTGTATATTTTTTAAATTAATATTTAATGTATAAATTTATAGTAAAGTAAATAAATTGGAGGGCCTTCTGGAGCCCCCTTGGCACTTAAGACCCCTTTGGATCCATTGTGCCGACCCACATTGTTACCTGCCCGCCACTCGCAGATAGGGGACAAGAGCACCGCGGTTGAAGTATGGAGGAGGGTCACCCATCCAACCCCCCAAATGGGCCCAATGTTGCTTAACTTTGGTGATCTCATGGGAACCGGTGTTTCAATGTGATTAGGCCTCAGCCCTAAATTTATAGTAAATAATTTATAAAATTTTAATATTACGTAATACCTATATCTTTTTCGGGAAACTCATCTGATTAGTAACAATGAAATTTTGTAATAATTGAGTTTCTACTGCATAAGTTTGAACTAAAGGTCACAGTTTCTGGTATAACTCTGTGGAATTTATCCATCATGAAGATAAGAAAAGAAAATTCTGTGATTCCACGTGCCAATTATTTATTGTACGACCCTCTGGTTTCGCCGCAGTGCCATATCATCAGGCGTGAGTTTGTATGTGGAAGTGCATTATTTAATTTTCTTATCTTCAAAAAGTGTGAACTAAATTTTTGTAATTTTGCTGCAGTTGAAAGTTGAGAAATGCTGTGCTGCTATAAGTGGATTCTTTTGTGGAGTTTAACGCAGGAAATGCTTCTCTTCTGTTTTAGCCGAAAAGCTCCAAGCCCCGGCATGGAGCACCCGTGGGAGCGCATACCCCCAGTTCATCTCACCACATGGTCACCCCTACATCGTCTCGCTTGCGAAGGTTAAGTCACCCGATCCAGGAACAGAGACTTACATTAAGATCTCAAGATCCAACGGAAGATGTCACTGCATCAGGTCTGTACATCTGACTATTATTACTGTATAATTTATTATTACACTTTACCAGGGACTACTAGAAAAAAGTGTAAATTGTAAGGAAAAGATAATTTTCAGTTTTACATGCATACTTACATATAGGGATGGGCAACTTGGTAATTTTCGTAAATTACCGTGGTATTTTTTGTAAACTACCAACACCAAGAAAAGTTCTTTTTCAGAAAATTTCTTCCTCGCGAAGAAAACATTGGATTTTTTTTAATGAGTTCTAATTAGGGACATGACATTTTCGCGAAACGTTTTTTGCAACAGGATTAACAAAATAAGCGACTTAAAGGTTTAATCGCGAAATTAACGGTGTCTTCTTTGAAACGCGATTTTTTTGACGAAATTTGAGATATTTTGCAAATGCCTTAGCCTTTGCCAAAATGGTTTAGCGATCGAAGTGCCCCTTGAATGGAATGTAGGTGCGGTAGATATTGACAAGAAGAAGATGTGTAACTAAGGTCACGTAATTAGAGGAAAACGATCCCGTGCAACAAGAAGCAAAATAAAGATACAGTAGAAACTCGAAATTACGAAGTCGACGGGACCGGAAAAATCGGCACTTCGTAATATCAAATTTCGTATCAACGAGTATCTTTCAAAAACATCGCGATGAAGCTCTTTGTCGTTTCCTTAAATTAAGATGAACTCTCGCGACGTACTTACATGATTTACGAAGTTACAATTCATAAAAGTATACTTAAATGTGTGTTCATGCCCACAAGGTGCAAACAGTTTAACGCAACTAATTTGTCGGAGGCTGATTCTTCCCATTTTCGGGATTTCCACCACATCGTTCCATCTTTTCACGGCGGAAATCCCGAAACTCGGAAGAATTAAACTCCCATCTAAGCCCTCCGGGAATTTACATCGCGACAACTAACTTGCGGTTCTTTTTTTCCAATGATTAGGCAATGAAGTGTCTTTTGCCCAATTTTTTGTGCAGTTTGGAATAAGCCTATGAAGCTTCATAGCGCATTTTTCTATATTATTTTCTAACTGGAGAACTCTTTAACTGAAGCGTGAGCGATGTTCAATCATTAGTAATACTGATTGATGCATACAATAAGGAAGTGTGCGACTTGCGCGATCATTGGCACCCGATATTGAAATTAGAGGAATAAAATTTCGTTACAAGATGGTCCTTTCTCCGCGTCAGGCATAATATATGTATCTACCTACGTTAAGCTAAGACAGTGAAAATAAGATTCTCTCGCGGATGCTATGCGATGGATACACGTTATGTATTTTGTATAAATAATGCTAAGCCCATTAATTTCCCGAAATAACAATCGTTTTTCTCCCTTGGATTCAGTTTATTTGTGCGTGGTTATTTCCGAGATGATAGAGCTGAAAGAAGAGCTCTTAGAAGAGTCCAGCTGTGTACCTCCTTTCAGAAGTAGGGTGTAGGTACAAGCCACGCACTTCAACGGTGAAGGTTGATAGTTCCTTTTACACTTCATCGGCTACTAACGATGCTAACATTACAAAGCAAATTTTCGTTTTTCACTCTACTGCACGAAAGCTTCAGTTGTGGTTCTATTCAGATTAGGTCTGCCTGCCTGCTCTTCATTCATTATATCTCATAATTCTTTTAAACATTCGCTATTGAATTGAAATGTAGGATATTTTTGCTAATCGTTTTTCCTTTGCTTACGATCAAGCAAGGAGACTTGCGTCCAAGCATTGCAGCTCCAGGTCAGGCCACGCATCAAGCTGGAAGATGCCTTCTTTCCCTCCTTTCCCCCTCGCTCTGGGTGGCGGTTACTCCATTCGCCCGCTCACAAAAACAGCTGCGAGGCCCATGGTCTCGTAGTATCTTACGTCTGTTGTGAGGGTGATCCACCTGGGATTCAAGGCCAAGGGCTGCGCGGGAAGACTACCTCGAATGAATCATCAGCTTTACGCCGAATAGTCGCATCTTATCTTCCTCCTCCCTTACCTCAATTTGCTGCGTCGGCGGAGAGGGAAGACATGACTGGCGAGTTGAGCATTTACCATGAATCAAGATATGCCCGCAAAACAATATTTACGCTGAGTTAGACCCATCGGCGTGCACAGATTCCTGCAAAGTCAGCGTGGGGCATCTCATGCTAGCCTAGCGTTGAGGGGGTGGGACGGAGGGGCACTCGAAGGGGCCTGATATCCCGGAGGGCGGGCATGGGGGGGGGCTTGGGTGTGAGGGGGATGGCTCGTGCCCACTCATAGAGCGGGAAGGGGGGACATGGAGGGTCACTTGAAGGCCATTGTGGGAGGGATAGGTTAGCTGCAAGTGAGAGAGAAAGGTGATGGGGGAGAGTATGCCGAGGTTTTGGAGCAAAGTAGGAGAGCTGGGTGAATTTTCCTGGTGGGGACTGCCTAGTGATCTCTCTTTTAGGATATTTCTTCGATCGCTATGTTGGAGTGAAAGGGGAAGAGGGTACACCATTTTCCGATATAAATGTATATATGGGTGCTTGAGCGTTTTTTCCCATTGATTTTGCATGCGCCCAGAACTAGTCTTCCTTTAGAATTAATGTGCGTTAAACTAAATGGCCCTATGAACCATGCGAACTCATACTTTCTCTGATTTTCTTTGCTGTTGGCGGTGGAAGAAGGGAAGGGAAATGCGTATGAAGAGCCTTGCTCGATGACTACATCAAAACGCTCAATGAGGACGGTAAATTAAACATGAGTCCTTCAATGATAACTATTGCCAGCCGGAATAATTTTGCCGTCGAGCAAGGTTGAGTGTAATCAGTCTGAAATAGAAGAAAAAAAGCTTCCTTGGGTTATATTCACGACTGAATCTACCGCTCGAACAACATAGCACCATCTCCGATACATGCCATAGTTATTGCAAACGCGCAGCAAACGATTTCTATACCAGGAATATTCATCATGGATTTATGTTTGGGAAATCTGGTAACAGAAAATGCCAGGGATCATGAGAGGAAAATGCTGGTTGTAGCAATTAGTCTCTCGCCGGCGAGTATATCCGTACACGACTACTTTACATTTTTTTACTCGTTGGCAACTCTGTGGACTCGTGGTAACAAAGCAAAACGCATTTTTTGTCCGATTGGTTCCATATTTTATGAACTACGATACCTACGATTCAAAGTCGTCCTTAAGGTCTGGTTTCACTGGGGCGTCCAGCGGCCACGTCCAACTGTCGCGTCTGGACGTCGCGGCTAGACGACGCGGCCGGGTGGTTTCATTCAGGCGTCTACATCCTGTTTCCGCGGCTGGGCGATGTGGGAGAATGTGTATTTAGTTAAATTACAAATTTACGTTTTCTTTACTCGTTGGCAACTCTGTGGACTCGTGGTTACAAAGCCGAACGCATTTTATGTTAGATTGGTTTCATATTTTATGAGCTACGATGCCTAAGATTCAAAGTCGTCCTTACTATTGTAGCATTGAAAAATGAGATATCGTTCAGGTAATACATTCAGTGCATAATGTATTCGGCGACGATGATTAATTAGATGTTTAACTCTGACAAGGAGCGCCGGAAAACGTTACTGTGATCCATCACTATTCGTATAAACGAGTAACTTTTTCACGTCGGGACCAAGATCCGAGGTTCGTAATTTTAAAACTTCGTTATTTCGTAATATCGCGTACTGTTACATACACTTAGATACCCTTTTGGTCGGGACCGAAGATTTTGCTTCGTAAAATCAAAATTTCGTAATTTCGAATTTCGTATTTTCGAGTTTCTACTGTATATCTCATTAATTTACCTTTAACTTAATTTTGCCTACTGTGTTTTTTATGTTGCGTAGGGTAGCCATAACTTCTGTATTGGATCTCAAATATTATGTACTATTAACTGTTTGTTCACACTGGTATGAAGTCTTTATTAATAATATTTTAGAAAAAACCTTCCTTTAAGATTCCTTTTTCCCAACATTAAACACAGTTTTCACCTTTTTAAAATGATTTTATTTACCGCATTTGTCATTTAAACACCGCTTTTGATGATTTTAATTTACCATTTTTCGGTGTCCCTAGTTATAATAGATAAACATCGTGATACGTTTGATGTAAGCATCAGCATTTATATCTCAATGCTATTTGATTTCGCTTGGAGTCCTCTGATAAGGATTTGCAGCTCAAAACTTAAAATTACCGGATAATTACGGTAATTTTCGAAAATTGCCGTAATTTACCACGGTAATTTACCTCAATTGAATATTACGGTAATTTACCCATCTTTACTTACATACTATATTGAGTAAAGATAAAAGTAAGAAACAGTGATAAACTGAAAATAGAATATTCAACAATTCTTTCTTAAAATATATAGTTCTTGAAATTTATTTTTGTACGATATATTTATGGCAAATATTTTCAACCGACCTCCAACCATTAGACATTGTCAAATATTTGATTCCCAAACGTTTGGCGATGTGCAATGCTTTTCCTTGTATGGCAATGCCATTCATGGATTGATATTTGATGATGCATAACTAACTTAAAAACCACTCTCTTATTATTCCTTCACGCTAAGGGATCTTGGCATTTTCTAATTTTCGGCAAATATCTGTACTGACAGCTTTTATGTTTCAGAACTGCATTGTGAATTCTTAATAGTACCCATTGTAGAGACCAGTATCTTAGACATTTTGCCATATTAATTGGAGTTGCATCATTAGAATCTACCTCCTTATTCCACAATTTTTATTTGAACGTAAATTGAGAATATTTCTTTTCGCTTCGAATTTCCATTGCCAAGTAGTTTAATTTTTACAATTTCAAAGTAATTGAGGATAACATTAACAAAACATGAGAATGTGAGCTACCTCACTAGTCAGTTAGCACTAGAAATTATACAACTTCAAAAATATATTAAGAAAATAATTTTTTTGATTCAGTCTGGTTTTTATGTGATAAAAGCAAGTTTCAATAAGTTTTGCTTAATAGTAACCAGTCGTACAAAACTGTTGAATCAAGACAGTGCAAATGATCACAATCATCAGCCAAAGTTTATTTTTTGCATTTTTAACATTTCATCATGTCTGTGTAAAAAGTCGTTTTCATTCTTCATAATACCAACTTCAGTTTAATTAAAATGTAATCCTGCAGGTGTTCTAGATTGTATAAATTATGTTATAATTCTTTTCAATTTATAGCTTTAATCTGCCTTTGGCAAAGTATGTGAGTGTAAGTATTTTGTCTTTATGCTAGATTTGGCCTACTTATGCTAGATGTGTTCAAAGGTTCTTTTGAGGAAGGCTCTACTCATTTATGTAAGCATTCAAGCAGACACTAAGTGCATGCCTTTCATGGTAATTGAATATTTTAGAACTGAAGAACTACAGTAAAAACTAGAGAGGGGTTGAATGGCAGAGTATTATATGCTGTCTTTGTAATGTCTTCATATTTCATGGCTGTGGTACAGCACAACTCAGCCTTTGACGAATTCAAAGACCACAAACTGGCTGCGGAAACTTTAGTGGCGTCACCCGCTGAAAATTGCACTATAGCAAGATGCTCCACAGAGAAAAAATCATTCGCCTTGAGAGGGACTCGAACCCGGACGCACTGATTTCCGGCCAGGTGCTCTACCAGTTGCGCTACCAAGGCGTCCTCTTTCTCTGTGGAAATCAACGAGGCTTGAAAGGAACTAGGTGTTACCGGACTGCGGGACATATCATGTCACAATGCAGCCGTAGTCTAGCGCAAGGCACCACCGTCCACAAGGTGGCGCCTTGAATTTCAATTTCATATGATGATAGCTAACAGAAAACAAACTTGCAATTCTTGGTCTTCGAATTTTGTCCCAAAAACCATTTTATTTAAATATAGTAAATTTTTACCTAAGGTGACGAAAATATTTTTATTTACATAAATGTAGAAATGAACATCGTATAAGTTACATTTCACTGTATTTTTTGGACATTTGGAAGATATATATCTTCCAAAAGGGACTCAGTGATATAGCTTATCTAACTATGACAAAGTCACTCGGCTATATAGCTTACCTAGCTCCATGATCCAATCTTGAAATCCTTACTGGTATGACAAGGATTGTATTCTGATGAATACCTGGGAGACATTGTACATACCTAAATTCTCTCCTGCTGGATCCTGGCTGATTCCTAGAACAATGATCAGTGGACTGCATTTCTTCATATATGTACTTCCTTTCCTTTGACTAAATTGGAAATCTTTTGATCTCTAATGTAGTGGTTCCCATTGCCTTCTGCTCTAAACCATTCTTCTCGGTTCATCTGACTTATGTCATTGTTACCAATAATTCCTCTGTCATTTAAGGGTGATCTCTTAGTTGTTTACCCCTCTCATCTGCTGTTTGTGGAGGCCATTGGCAGGTGATAGTGGCTGTGTCCTCACTCCAAAGAACAATCGGTTGCCTGAGCCTGGTGGGGCACCATGGTAGCCAGGGGCTGGCGTTTTAACAGGAGAGACTTTTCAAGATGCATCCTATCCCTTGCCCACCAAATTTGAGGATTATTAATGCTTTTTTCTGGATACCGATTTACTGATTGTGCCTCCACTTAAGCTAACCATTCTGTTGGCAAGCATCAATGATCGGTACAGAAATGATCTTTGCAGTGAGTAGAGCCTTGTAATATGTGGAAAGGCAGAAATTTCGTCATCAAAATTATATGTATTCAAAGGAAAACCCTGCTGATAAAAATATGTCCTTCTCTTACATGCTTCTGCCCATGAATTTGGCATGTTCACTGTATTTGCATGAACGTCTTGGAGCCATGGACCTCTAATGTGTTGCATCCTTGTTGTAATTGCCGTATTTGTTGTCATTGTAGTGACAGTTCAACGTGTCGAGACCACGCAGCTTGAGAACCTGCCGGGCTCTTCCACTCCATCAAGCGTTGCTCAACCCATCAGGAGAGTCAGCTTTTCTGGCTGTCGGAATGAATCAGGTGGCCCCGAGAATGCGGCCAATGATCAGGAGGAGGAGGAGGAAAACTCCAGCCTTCTTGACCCGAAGACTGGTGAGCTGATTAGTCCGTCTGCTGTTCACTCATCTGATTTGAGTGGAAGGTCAGCTGCTCCGGAAACAATCCTCGGTTCTAAAGCTGAGAGTCAGCCAGTGGAAACCAACTCATCGAGTAGGTTAAGTGTAAGACAAGGTGAGGAGCCAGGTGAGTGCTCCAAAGTCAGTTTGTTGGATCAGAGTTCAAGTGGTAATCGCAGTGTGCAAAATGAAAGTGGCAGTGGACGAACATCATTGGACAAGCTGTTAATAAATATATTATCCACTCAAGCAACCATAGAAAGTGATGCATTTCATGATAAGAACAATGGTAGTGTATCATGCCCCAGTGTGACTGTGACAAGGACAGGTGACAGTGGTGTTGTGCTTCCTGTGGAGAGTTCTTGTGCAAGGGAACGTTCGGCGGGTGAGTGTGCGTTCGTGAATCCCTCGGTGTTGCCAGACGACGCAAGGATTGAATCCTGCCTTCTCGCCTCACCACACCCGAAGCAGGTTCAGAAAAGTGCCCTCGAGTCCGAAGCGGCCACTCCCAGGAGATCAGCGTATGTTGGTTGATTCATTCTATTGATGGTGGTGGCTTGGTGGATGTTTGTGACCTCTTAATCCTTTTGTCTAACTTGGCTATGCATAACGTATCTGTTCTGTTTGAGAACATTTTCACATTTAAACATCAACAAATGTTCTCACTGAACTCAAACACTCCTCACTCATAGTTATATCCTAATGACTGTGAGATCATTTATAATCGTTATTCAGCTTATTTATGTTTTTGATCTTTTTATGTCCGATACATCACTGAATCTTGTTTTTTATATCTATATGCAGTCAAGCCCATTTATAACGAAGTTAAGGGAGCCAAAAATTTACGTGATTAAAGCCAGACATCACTGAACGAAGACCAGTTATTCAGAGCTTTATTTTGACACTTATTGCTGTAATGTAGCAATTTACTGCTTCCCTGGCATACTGGAGCTATCTCGGACATGTATGATATTCCATTTTTTCCACTCAGGCCTGACCATTTTCTGGCTGTAAGGTCATAGTTCACTGTCGATGGTGCTGGTGAAGGCTATCGGATTATTTTTTCATCACTTGGCACATTTTGTGAATTTATTTCATACCTTTACCTGTGAGAACTGCAGCCATCTAGCGTACTTTGCTCCTAAAATGCCATTTGATAGCCATTGTAAGTTTCATCATCTGCATGAGCGTCCAATAAAGAATTACAGTAGAAACTCGAAATTACGATATTGTACCAACCCTCAATTGTATAACCCTCATAACAACTAATTTTTTTGATATTTGCTTGCTCTCGCTACTGCAAACTTCTACTGTACTGTACCTAATTGTTTCATGTTCTGGGCTTTCAGATTACATATCTTTGTTTTAAAAGCTTAGATAGGTGGTAAACAAAGACAATTTATGTTATACCAGCAATTTGGCTGTTGCATAGTTCAGTGCCCATACTTTATTTGAGTATACATTTCAAATTCTCTATTCTAGTGCGAAAAGGAAGACAAAGCCAACGCCCCTGAAAATGATGACACCCCTCAAGCTGAAGACTGTAACCGACTCATCTGATTCGTCTGAAGTCAAAATTGATCCAAAGGTATGATATTTTCGTTAATAATGGCTAAGGTCAGTTGGTCACACGTATATAATACATACATAATTAAGGATGGGTCCGTCCCGATTCCTATGCTCTTTGATTCTCGAGTGTTGATCCTGAAATGGTACTGTATGCATAAATTATTTACTATACCATTTCATTTCTTATGGAAGGAAAATTTATGGCTTATATTTAGCAAAAAACCAAATAAAGTACATACAAGTTTTTGGTTTGTTGTTAAATTTAAAAACAAACAGGGGTGTTGAAATTTTGTATTTTTTCCCCCTCTAAACATTTTAGGAAAAAATTTGACAGAATTGGTAATAGGTAGTGTGTAGATTACAATGTGCATTTTCATATAAACTGACTTGTTTAGAAATCCAAATGGAAAGGAGTTATTTAAAGTTTAAGGTAGCTTTTCACTTCTGGAAAAAGTAGCAGAAATAAATAAAAGAAATGCACGTAGGAATTAAAATGGCACTTAGATTTAACTTAACCAGTGATTATTACTTTTCAATATATAATGGATTCATAATATGTACATAATTTACCTTTAAATTTCGCTACAAGGAAAAGTAACTGAGCAAATCACATCTCTAATGATGGGGGTGAGGACAACATGCCAACATGGAAGCTCGTGGAAACTTGGTGCAGACAACTTACCGAGTGGAGATACGATTGATGAAGAAAACATCAGTTCCACCCCACAGTAGGCTGAAATCAGAAAAAGCTGTCCCAAAGTCAAAAAGTTGTTTTTTCCTCCCGGACTTCGAAACTTTGCATGGTGATTCCCCACTGAGTGGTGCTTTTGGTTTCTTGTGCCATTTTTCATGGGTATCACGCATTAACAATCTACGTGGGGTCAAATTTCACCTTTTTTTCTACAAAAATGGTCTCCTTCAATTCACCCTGAATTCTATAAAATCTAGCTGATGTTGAACCTTGGAAGATAAGACTTTGGGGTAAAAACAATACCATGTGCTGAGCAGTTCTTTGCCTTTAATTATATGTAAACACCATTACTGAATTGTAATATTTATCATGGATATAGAAAAAAATGGCTGACCCTATTTCGAGTCATTTTTTGTCTTCATGCAAGAAAATAGTTGAAAGCTACATCGAGGTTCATGAATCCATTGAGGACTTTTGTGACCATTTGCAATGCTAAAAGTGAAATAGATTTATGGATCAGGTGGTATAGCTGGCTCCTGGCAACCGGAAATGCTCTGTCGGGGGTAGTATGGCAAATGGTGTCTGGAGTGGCCACGTTCTGAATCTTTGCACATTAGCTGCCATATGTAGAGATGGGCAACTTGGTAAATTACCGTGGTATTTTTCGTAAATTACCAACACCCCTGAAAATTACCGTAAAAAATGGTAATTTTCAGAAAAGTCCTTTTTAGAAAACTTCTTCCTCACAAAGAAACCATTGGAATGGGTGATATTATAAATTAAGAAGCTAAAACTATATTGTTTACATTGTGTCCATGATTAATTCCAATTAATTCAGAGTAAAATAACAAATGCACATTGCGCAGAGGTATGTCTTTGGAACGAAAATTTCTCATAGTGTGACAAAAGAGAGTCAAATTGCGTGTTGCTGCCAACTTTGTTTTAATTTTTTTAATGAGTTATAATAGATAAACGTCGTGATATGTTTGATATAAGCATCAGCATCTATATCTCAATGCTATTTGATTTCGTTTTGAGTCCTCTGATAAGTGCTTGCAGCTCAAAAGTTGTAATTACCTGAAAATTACGGTAATTTTCGAAAATTACGGTAATTTACCACAGTAATTTACTTCAATTGAAAATTACGGTAATTTAGCCATCTCTAGCCTGTGTCGTGTTATGCTAGGTGCAGGGGGAGGAAAAGTTTTTTTCCTTAGCCTGGAAAGGGCCCATCTGTGTCCGATGGGTGAGGGGAAGTGCTGTCGTCGTGGCTCTGATGTCCCATGAATGCAAAGCGATAATGTCGGTGAGTCAATCACCTACCCATTGAGTTGCTGATGTATTTCTTGATGAGTTTTACTTTGACTAAGCTTCTTCGTCCACTTCCAGCCACGACATTTTCTGTCATAGTCCGCACTCCTTATCGATAGAGCTCATTTGCTTGTTGTGGTCTTTAGTCCTCAACAGGGCAAGAGCCTAGCCACGTTGACACACCGGTTCCCGTGAAATCACCGAAGTTAAGATGTACGGTCACAAACAGTGACCTGGTCCTACGTCCCATCCGACCAAAACCCGGCCGACGAGCCGGCCTCGGCTGTGCCTCCCTAAATGTAAGCGCGCGCGGCCATGTTTGTGGTCGCCGAGTATATATTTGGAGGAGCGCCGGCCAAGCGGTGAGTCGTGACAAGGGAAATTGGCGGATTGGGGCGTGGGACCAGCAGCAGTCTGGGTCTGGACAGAGGTTGGTTGGGTGACCCCCTCCATACCTCTACCGTGGTGTCCCCTGTCTGCGAGTGACGGGCAGGTAGCAATGTGGGTGGGCACAATGGATCCAATAGAGGTCTTAAGTGGCAGAAGGGGGCTCCCGAAGGCCCCCGCTCACCCCTCTGTCGTGTCGACCGTCTCGTATTGTCGTGATCCTCTGACAATACTAGATCCTAATTGGACGACCAGGGTATTTGAAGGGGAGCAGTGCACTGAATACGACGGGAGTCGATATGTAGACAATATTTATTAGTATTCCCAAGCAGTACGTGGGAGTCGTACTGAGGCCTAGCGCGGGGAGGGGGTAGCTGACAAGGAACTTACTTGGCGCGGGGTCCGGCCAGGGGTCCCCAGAGGCATGGGCGCGGGAATCGGCGAGTGCGGGGTCTGAACCAGGGTCCCCAGAGGAGAGGGTGGCAGGGTCCGGCTAAAGTCCCCGAGAGGAAAGGGAGTGTCGGGATCCTACTTGGGCTCCCGGTGGGCAGGGAATGCGGGCTCCTAACTAGGGTCCCCAGGGGAAGGTACTCGCCTCGAGTCTGTCTCGTGCCCGCTTCTATACACGAGCACGGAGTAAGTGTGCAAGGGTGGGGGGTGGAGGACAATAAGGGATTCGAAGGGTGTCGGGAAGGTTCCAGAAGACGCAAGGCGTATCCTGGGTGCCCTCCCGCGACCTTCGGGAAGACCATAGGCGGCTGGGTGCAATTCGGTATGGAAAAAGGGGACAAGGAATCTTAAAAAAGGCGAGGGAAAGTTGGAAATGGCAAGGAGGGTGGGGGAGGGTGAAGGGATCCTTGGGAATGATGAGGGAAGGACAGTTTTAGGCACTCCAAGGGGCGGATCGGCCCATGCGCGCTGTTTCGTCACGTTAGTGAACTGCCTTCCCCACACCTCCTCCAATTTACATTTTAGTCCTCCACAACAATTGCCTTCTTGGCTTAACCCCATTCATTGCAGAATTATTATTTGCGTACTCATGAGGACTTGCAAAATAAGACAATTCGGTCTAGACGTACATTTGTCACAGATCAAGCCTCTGATGTGCATGATGTGCCTCCATGGACATTGCTCCATGCTGTGCGGGGTGTTGCCAGAGCATGGGAGTGTCACCGCAAAAACTATTTCCTACTGTTGGAGATCAGCTGGTTTTGGTGACACATCAGTTCCGGAGACAGAGGAGTTAGTGGAAGATAACCTCCAATTTACAAACCCTCTGATTTACAAAGCTCAAATATTTGGGTCCTTACAACTTCATAAAATGGAGATTCTACTGTAGAATATGAGTCATTCTTTGGTCCTGATATTCTTGAAGTTTCAAATGTTTTACTCAAATTGTTTACGTTATTCTATTCAATTAAGGGAATCAGGTTTTCTCCATAAGTATGCAAATTGGAAGCACGCAACAAACACCTGTATCTTCTTTTTTAAATATTTATTGCAAATCAATTAACATCATAACACTTAACATGCTGCAATACTTGATTTGAAAATCAAATTTTTTTGTTAAAGAGTTCAGAGTGAAGGTTGACTTGCTGAACAATGCTGAGTAAGCCATCTTCACTCTTAGCTCAAGTTCACTGTTGATCTTTCCACTGTTGATCTTTCCACTGTTGATCCACTGTTGAGACCTTTCAATTCTGCCACTGATTCCATTTATATATTTTTCCAATCCAGTTGATTTATGAGCCATTGCTTGGAAATCGGGAGCTCCACGAAAGGATTGCTGAAAATATTAATCAGTACATCTGTCCTTCGGGCAATGAAGATGGGACAGAAGCAAGGGGCATGAACACATCGGAAGCAGCTGCTGATGCCCTGGCGTCGACCAGTGTGGAGGGGAAAGGTCAACCCTCAAAGGATACGTCCACTCAGGAGGAGCTTGAGAAAGTTATTAAAAGCGTTGTGGACAAGACAGAATCCGACCCTTTGTTTGAGAGCTTATTGCAAGATATCCTTGGTAAGTGGTCATTCTTTTTATGCTTGGCTAACAATGAGAAATTCATAGCAAATGATTTCCTTCTTAGCAAATGGCCCTACAAATGAAAGTTTTCCTTTGATTTCCTGATGAGTCCAATCGCGTTTATATTGTTTTAAGCATTGTCATTGCTTACTCTGGCTATCATGCATGGTGATCACTTGGGTATGCTGGATGCTGCTCATGAAGACCCACAAAGGCCCGTACGTGGCCCCACTATCTTGTTCCGAATAAGGAAGGAACTCTATTGTCTGTAATTTAGTACCTCCTTTCAAAAGTTTATGCGGAGAATTCAGTGAATATAACTAAATAGGTAGCCAATGTAAAAATGGGTGTTGATTATTGTCATTCAATTTTATACTAAAAAACTTTTCTCTTATGATGCTAGTTTTAAGCATATTTTCTAGAGGGCTGGCGTGATTGCGAAATATGCCCCTGAAGGTGTTCCTAAATTATAAATTTTGTCTAGGGATGGGTCGGTTCGGTTCTTCGGTTCTCGGTTCCACCGGTTCTTGAGCTTAGAACCGGAACCGGAACCGAGGCCAAAAATAAATGGTACCGAAATAATTGGCGCGAAAACCAGTTTGAAACCTACTCACACTCCGAAAGTGGAGGCTTCACATTAAAACCTGGTGAAATAGTGTACTTAGATGCTTCAAAGTCGCGAATTATTCTAATTCAGTCTCTGAAAATGATTATTGATTACCTTATCTTACCATTGAGCAATGCAAAGTAAGTGGTAAATTAAGAACCGGAACCGAGAATCGGAACCGAGAATCGGAACCGAGAACCGAAGTTAAGAACCGAACCGGAACCGAAAAAAAGTGGAACCGACCCATCCCTAATTTTGTCCTTTATGCATTCATTTCATAGTACGATCTTTTCCCGGCAAAAGGATTGCGATTGTAAATATTTCACCTTACCGTCGATAGTGGTGCTGTGTATTGCCCCGTTACGCCGTTAAGTTCAAATTCTTCCATAGAACGGTGCACACTACTGCTCTATCTCTCTTGTGTTTTTGAAGTGTATAAGCATGAAACGAGGTAATAAAGTGTTTTATATAGGATGGTATGTACGGCTAAATGCCATAGCATGGAATTTTTTTTTTTTAATGTACTGCATGCTAACCCGCATCTAATGCAAACAGCAGAAAAACTGAAAAGTCATTGTGTAAATACAGGGTTCTAGATACTTTGGAGTTATAGGAAATTGGATGGGACCCGATAAAAACATTTTAAATCGCAGGAAAATGTAAATTCTGAAATGCAAATTGAGGTTTTACTGTATTTGCCAAAACAGGCACAATGATATTGAATACCTCTTTCAGCAACTTAACCGTTATGTTATCATACCCAGGTGATTTACTTGGCTTAAGATGTTTTACGAAATTAATTATGTGTTTCTAAAGAAGTTATGGGCTCCATAAATATGGATTCTGATCTACTCGTTGAAGTGCAAGGATGACTTGGATTTGAAACTGATGATTTGGAAACAACAACATGATATAATTTAGCTTTAATCACTGACGAAGTAATTATTAATCTCCTCCACCAATATATTAATATTTTCACAACATGAACATCAATCATCCGACCAATATCTTCATGCTTTGCTTTGACTTCACCGGTCATTTCTTTAAGCAAACACCATTGCTCTGTCATATTACCTCTGAAACTAAGGAATTTTCCAATATAATAATTATTACTCAGGCTATTTCGAAGTTTATTTCTAACATTAGATTCTAATTACATATTAGAATGCTGTCTACTCTTTTTTAGTAAATATTTTTTTCTATTTATAAGATGTAGCAGCTCATTCTTAATCCAAGGTTTTAATTTAACTTGTTTTGGCAGATTATAATTTGCACTTGAAGATAATTCAAGACTTTTGAAGTAATTTTAACATTAATTCACATGGTTTTGAGGGTCTATTTTCAACACATGCAACGGACCAATCTGAATTTTTCACCAGCTCTCTATAAGTAACAGGATATACATTAGCACAAAAAGTAGCTAGCACTTGAAATGTTGCATGTTGAAGATAAGAATGAATCAGAGTTACTGGAGAAAATTGTGAAATAATTGATGCATGGCTTCAATATAATACTCATTGGTAGGTCACTCCCTTTCTTTGAAAGCGAAGGCCAATGTTTTTTTTAGGTTATAGCTTATGAAGTGTGCCTATCTTTGGAATAGAAATGCATGTGATGCTGAACAAAGACTTTTCATCCTCCAGGTCCTGATTGTGATGAGGACAGTATGGTGGACTCCTTTGTGGAGGAAAGCTCCACCCTGGACCCTCGATCAAACGGGGAGGTGGCCCCTGGTGATGGGAGGAAAGACCCCATATCTTTGCTTGAGGACCAAAACGAAGCAGCCATCAAAAGCATTCTTGAGGCGCAACCAATGAAGGATACACCTAATCCCAAACAAGGGAAGACTGCCCCGAAATGTAAGGGAAAAAGGGTAGCTCGCAAGAGTAAGGCTAAAGTTTTCAGTGGGATACCTTCTGGTGCTTGTCTCCCCATTTTTGCTGGCTTTGAGAGTAGTGGGAAAAACAGTGGTCCAGAGGCTGGAGGAGTAAGAGCTGCCACCTCAAATGAGAATGTACAAGCTAACGGACAGGACGTCAACAAGTTGATCATTCTACCCTTTCAGGATATTGTGATGCCGCCAATAGCATGCCCCACGATCATCTTCAATGGAGTCCCTCAATGCTTGGGTGTGTTGTGTTTATTAATTGTAATTATTGCTATCTCTTGGTCACAAAACAATGTGCAGGGGTCAGAGCGCCTGTCGTTTTGACGCACGAATTCAGTGGAATGACAGTGCGTTTCAGTGATGGTGATGCCACTTTCTTTAGTTCTGTGTGGGGCACGCTGTCGAATGAGATTGACTCACTGATCTTCAAGATCTTGTCTGGGAGGGAAAACTTGTGGCTTTTGCTGGTGAATCAATTTTATTCCGGAATGTTGAGGAAAATTGGGTATCATTTTATTTCTGCTCATATCCATTGCATGCTATAGATGTTGGTCAGCTTTTGCTAATTGAGTTCATGAATTTCATCATTTCAATGCTGCATGATAGGCACATATTGTGTGCCTTTACAAGTCACCCTCATTAGAATTTCTCATTCAACCAACAGTATATTCAAAGGGAAAATTATATATATTCTCACACTTGTATTTGATTGAAAACAACTTATGGCTTATTGTATGAGCCTCTGGTATCCTCCCTGCTCATCTGGGAACTATGAAAGGAAATGTTCTCATTTAAGTATGGATTCATTGAGACTGCATTTAGAAGTATTCATATGGAAATTTTTTAGTTGTACATTAGCAGTTAATTGAAAAGCCATTTGAAAACGAAGGCCAGGCATTGAATGTTGCTAGAAAGAATTCTATTTTCCTCATGCATTTCTTATGCATGGATCATTCCTTGTTGGGAAAGGTGAGACCTAAGTGATTGGGAAGGCCTTTTCATATTGGACGTATGCGATGATGCATTCAGGATAATGGCCCTCTGTTCGGGAATGGTGGATAACGTTGGTGGCCTTATGCCAGGATCCTGTGCAGCTTCTCCCGTCCCCATCCCCTGATCCACTGCTTTCGGAGTGGCAATTGTTTCCTCTGCTTTACAATCCGACGTGGCCTAAAAAATTAAAGGGAAATGAACTTTGTTGAGTCAGTGTACAATTAATTTGAAGTGAAGTGATGAGTGCGAAGAAGTATTTTATAAATCCTAGAGGTTAAATTTTGGTTTTTAATTGCAGACTTGAGGTCAGTCTTAATGTTAACATTAGCCTAAGACATTCACAAAAACCCACATCTAAAAATGGGATGTAGACCTGCAACCCCAGAGTTAGTAGATAAACATGCTTCCCCTATGTTGTAGGGTAAGCAAAAGGTTGTTGGATTGATTACAAACTTTGGAAAGCAGATAAATAGGTATGCAGCGATAATAATTGCTGTTGAAAGGCATTTGCAGTTTAGACTGAAAATCCTTAAAGTAAAAACTCACCAAAAGAAAGTAATTTGTCAAGGAAACTTAATATCGGCTCAACCACAGGAAGCAACATCAGCTAGGCCTGGGCGATATAACGATATATCGTAAAATATCGCGATATTTTAATATATCGCGAATCCGATATTGAGTTTTCAAAATTGACGATATATCGTTGCTCGATAAATATCGTCTTATCGTGTCCCGATATTTTATCGGGGCGCGATAATTTATCGGGGCCCGATATTTTATCGGGGTACGATAAGATATCGGGGCACGATAATATATCGGGGCACGATAAATATCATGATATCGCGTCCCGATAAAATATCACGATATCGCGCCCCGATAAAATATCACGACATATTATCACGATAAATATCACGATAAAATATCGTGATATCGGAAAAAGCCGTTGAGTTGGCCTTCGCAAGTACGTTTGAAAACTTACTGTTCTGCTATCTGCTAATGCAAATTCTCAGCAGTTCTCTCTCGCTCTCTCTTTCAATTCCAGTGGTCTGATAGTTTATAGGTGACATCATGTTCAAAATTTGAAAGGAACTGAAAACAACTGTTTGCTAATTAGTGTATGTATTGTCCGCTGATCTAAATATATGGAAACAAACTCAGCAAACAAACCATTCTACTTGCTAGAATAATGTGATCTTACTTTAGATGATTACCAAAAGTAACTTTCAGTAACATGCATTGTACTGATTGCTTTACACGTAGTACCTAATGCCCAAATATATTGCATGCCTAAATATATTATTGTCCATTTGATCTACATCGCCAATGCTGACGTCACCACCCGCTTTCAGCTGCCGGTCATTAAGACGATCAAGGTCATTACATTCCGAAGTGAATTCCTCATAGTCACCCTGTTTCATTTCCATCTTCCGGAGGATTTATGAAGATATTGATTTCATTCCTTGCGTATTTTAACCCAAATCTTATTTCTCGGGAAGGATTTCAGTAGAAGTCAGCAGTTTGAGACTAAATTAGGTAAATACATTAGTTTCATCAGCTCACGAAAAAAAGTTCTTTCTCTTTAGGAAATAACATATACATTTCGTCTGCGTATGGCTGCCTGCAGGTCTGAATTGCCGTGGGCGACCGCCCGCAGATAGTGTGCAGTCGAAATGATCAATGTGAGATGTGATGATGATCTGCACCCAATGTGAGTCTGGCTCGCCATCGACAATGTGCCTGTGTGCGGCTGGCCTGCGTTTAGTTTGCGGGCGCATGTCTGCGACACGGCCGACTTTTGCATGAGCTGCGATCGAAATCAATATGCTGTGCGTCTCTCTGTCGTTTAAAATTCGCCTGCACAAACAATGTGGCTAGTCTGATCACCAACCTGTTCCGGTCAGGCTGCTATGAAACAAGTCGCACACAGTTGGTTCGGGCCATACGGGACAGACATCACGTACCAGTTCTGTTTGCGTCGTATTCCGTAAATACCGTTGATCAACTGTGAAACCTCACCGACGCTCGGTGAAAGGGTAATTTCTGTTAAATTAATTGGACTGATTGTAATTTTTACCGAAAAAATGATTAAATATATTTGGGCATTACTACGTGTAAAGCAATCAGAACAATGCATGTTACTGAAGGTTACTTTTGGTAATCATCTAAAGTAAGATCACATTATTCTAGCAAGCCGAATAGTTTGATTCGATATCTTTAGATGAACGGACAATACATACAGTAATTTACAAACAGCTGTTTACAGTTCCTTCCAAAATTAGAGCATGACGTCACCCATAAATTATCAGACCGCTTAAATTGAAAGAGAGAGTGAGAGAGAACTGTTGAGAATTTGAATTAGCAGATAGTAGAATAGTAAGTTTTCAAACGTACTTGCTCCAGCTGAAGCGAAGGCCAACCCAACGGCTTTTTCCGACACGATTAACCAGCGCAATATCACGATAGTTTATCGGGCGCGATTACGCGATATTTGAACGAGCGCCATATCACAATCTTTTATCGTGATATTTAATCGGGACGCGATATCATGATATTTTATTGCGATATTTATCGTGCCCCATTATCTTATCGTGCCCCGATATCTTATCGTGCCCCGATATCTTATCGTGCCCCGATATCTTACGTGCCCCGATAAAATATCGTGTCCCGATAAATTATCGTGCCCCGATAATTTATCGTGCCCCGATAAATTATCGTGCCCCGATATCTTATCGTGCCCCGATATCTTACGTGCCCCGATAAAATATCGTGTCCCGATAAATTATCGTGCCCCGATAAATTATCGTGCCCCGATATATTATCGTGCCCCGATAAAATATCGTGGCGATAATTTATCGATATTTATCGTCACGATATAATTTATCGTTATCGCCACCTTACGATATGCTAAAATTATCGTATCCCGATATTGAATTATCAATATCGCCCAGGCCTAACATCAGCGCCTCGATCATGGATCTTCATAACGCGTGCGCTAGCGTTATCGTTATTTATTGATTAAACTTATATCAGAGAGAACGTGATATCCATTCTTCATTTTTCGTACAGCACTTCAAATCGCTTATTACAATTAGTGCAGTGAATTTTATAGACGATTATTGTTAACCCTGCACTACTCTAGGGGTAAGCGTTAACGATAAAGATTGTGATAACGGGAAAGATAGATCCCTAAAAGTAAAGACTCCCAAAAGAATTTGCCAAGGAACCTTAATATCGGCTCAACCACAGAAAGCAACATCAGATCGTCAACCGCACCTTGCTGCCAAGTTGCGCAAGTTGAACTAGAAATGAGATGTGCTGAGGAGAAAGAGCTACCTGATTCGCTTGTGCCTACTGAATCCCTAATTGCTGCCCTGACTACAAGCAAAATACTTATATGACAAATTTTTTAGAAAAATTGCACTATTGAGATGTAAGCATAGTGGGACAGAGTGAATATTTCATTTCGTTAAACAGGAGGGGCTGCTTGGATATCTGACCTTCCCTGAGGATTAACGTGGACTTCTCCACTAAACAGACTCTCTTTGTGTGCACTAATGCAGTTAAGGGACCGCACCTACCTCTAGTGCATCACCAGGCAGTTGGAGTTATAGAGATGGAGGGAAGTTTTATGTGTTGATTCGGAGCATTTCTGCAGCACAGCACAATTCGTCTCTCTTCTGATATACGACACAGCAATCTCTTCACGGAGTTATACCCTTGTAAAATTCATGATGCGCATCTTACTGTCGTTAGTCAATTGCCCTCCGCGAACCCCAGGCTTAGTTCTGTTGCTATACTGTAATCTCAAGTGAGGGAGGAAAGCTTGGTTGTACTTTGGTGGAATCTAAGGATTGAAGGTCTTAAGGAAATGTCCTGCAAACATTGCTATGTGATTTTCTATTTTGGAATAATTTTGTAGGAGAAAAAGCATGCGTGGACTGTCTGCATCATGTATGAATTGGAATCGACTTTGACAAAATATTTAGGAATGATTTCTTTAATTGTTGCAAGGAGTTAAAGATAGAATCAAGGTTTGTGATCCCACTTATTTGTCACATTCAGTCATGTTGTTCATTTTGTGAAGCAGGATTAAGAGATGCATTTGTATTTTAAATTGATTGTTTCATGTTCTGTCATATTGTATGTTTTGCAAAGCCAGATGATTAGATACAATCCTATTTTAAATTGATTGTTTCATTTAATGAAATATCCATCGTTTATAAAAACAAGAATTTTTCCAATTAGAGTCCATGGATGCATCTAAAAAAATTTGTCCTATCCCACACTGTCCCATACATTATGTGAGCATTTGTTCAGGACCAACATCTAAGATTTTTAAGAATGAAATTTTGTAATATCGAAGTTTGCATTATCTAGTTTTTTCTGTTATAACCTACTACACACTTCTCTGTTTATGGTGGTGTGGTGTATTAATGGTGTTATTCCATCTTCACAGCCTATAGCATTATGGTGCACACATGGCTGATAGTATCACAACTATCCATATTTATTTTTTAGTTTCATTTCTGAAATTATTATTCCATATTTGAATGAAGAAGAGAAAATGATCATATCCGTGAGTAGTTCCTATATCTCCCACTCAGGAGATATGTCAGCCATATTTGGATAATATCAACAGCTATGTGTTAAACTAAGCCGAGTTAATTAAAGGTGGGACAAATTGTCTCACATTTTTGCAAATCACTAATGCACTAATTAGGCCAATAATTATCAAAGAGTGTATTAACTGTTGGTTCTCAGTATTTAAATATAAAGTTTCCAATGTGGTAGTTATTACTTATAGGTTTAGCTATTGAAAATTGCTTTTATTGTTCTTTGTACTTACCTATGAAATGGTAATTTAATTTTAATCTTACGCAAATATTTACTAATGTTTGATATTGCAAAAGTGGTTGGAAATAATATGTAATCCTTTTCTTTATGTAGATTTTGAACTTAACATATAAATTATACATGTACTAGACATTGTGGGTGACATCATAAGCTGCTTCATTTTATTTGTGTCCTTGAGTGTTTTGGTTTAGGAATGTGTGCATCAATGATTTCTAGTGCAGCCAATTCTCTTTCTAATACGTATCAAGTTTTATGTTTTCATGTTTCAATAATATGTAAGTAATAATGTCCAAGTTAACACTTAGTCTCAGGTCCATTTTCTACAGATGTTTCTTCATGCATTCCTAATGTTTTTCTTTTAAAATTTCCAGTGCCGGCATCTCAGTCAAAACCCAGGCCCATTCCGATTGCCCCCAAGGACCCAGTGAGCATCATACCTGGTATAGTCCCTTTGCTTAACCTTCTGCTTTTGATACCTCCTTTTAAGAAAACTCAGTCACCAGTTGGAAATGGAAATTTTCCATTTTTTTTTCAGGCAATCCACCATACATACTGAGAAAGGTCAATTCTGAAGATGTTAAGCACATAAATTTAAGCAGTGTTTCATGTGAAGGATTGATTATTGACACTCAGACTTCCTTCTCAACCACTATCAATGAAACCTCTGTGAATGTGGGAGTTGTACAAGAAGCATACTCAGACCAGGTCGTTTCTGCCGTCCATAATGTCGATTTAACTGGTCACATTGATGTCCTAGAGACTGTTACGTGCTCCAACTCTGGTGCTACTGTTGACTTCCACGTGCCAAGCATCTCGTTGGGGCCTGAGAATGGTGCTGGGAAAAGTTTGGCCGCAGAAATCAGATCTGGACTGGTTGAAAAGGGGTCAACTCCTGACGTGCTGATGGCTCGTCCGACCCGATCGGCGACTGAGGGACAGCAGAAGACTTTGGAGGATCAGGGGGACACTCCGACAATGGCAGCGGGCAAACGGCGGGTCAGCATGAGCACGCCGCGGAGGAAGTCGAGGGGCCATGTGAGGGCGTTGGATTTTGGGAGCACCCCTCCAAAGCAGGGGCCCTCTGTGGGGGGGGACTCAACAATGCTGGCCACGAGCACTCCATACGAGGCTCCCAGCAAAGGGTCGTTGCTGTCCCTAAATGCAGCGAGGAAAGAGTTGTCCAAGTGTCTGGGGACGCCAGGGACCATGACGCTGCCCGACCTGAGCACCACATGCATTGCGACTCGAAGTCCGCCCCCTCAGCTGAGCAGGGCTTGGAACAAGGTGGGGGTGGACCTCATCTTTGGGGGCGACACCTCCCCCACGGCTGAGCACTCGTCGCTGCAGGGCCAGGGTGCGTTGGAAGCGAGCAAGGCTCATCAGGAAGGGTCCAGGGACGGGAGGGGTGGGTCCCCAAAAGGGAAGCCGAAGGGAAACACGTGGGATGCAGCACTGAGGGCTCAGCTGGGCGAGACACCAGTGGTGCCAACCTTGACTCGAGGGCAGAAGCGGGCCTTGCTTCGGTTGGAGAAGCAGAAGAAGAGGTTGGAAGCGCAGGAAGCTGCCGAGGAGGCGAAAAGGAAGAAGGTGGAGGAGAGTAGTGCCAAGAAGTCCAGAGCCAAACCGAGGAGCAAAAGTAGCGACTCAAAGTGCAGGGCGTCGGCCAAAGGGAAAGGAGGGCAGAGGAAGAGCTTAGAGGAGCCAGAAGTGGTGTCGAAGCAGAGCTCAGGCATGGAAGAGAGTCCTAGCGAGGAGAAGGGAGGGGAGGAGGCGAGCGCGGGCAACGAGGAAGAGGGCGACCAGGTGGTGGTCGGGGAGAAGCGGAAGCGGAGCAGCCTCGGCGAAGCGCCTGTCAAGAAAAAGGTTGCCACGGAGACGAGGCCTGCCCTCGAGTTGGATACTGCAAGCTCAGTGCCCATGGAGACGGTAACCTCCCCAGAGAAAACATGGGTGGTCCAGCAATCCCCTGGCAGCTGGGCAAACAAAAGATCTCTCCATGGCCAAAATTTGGATGCCGAGGGAAGTAAGTTTTTGCCAATCAGCTCTGCAGCCCGCAGGTGTCTAGATCTTCATGAGACCCCAAGGAAACCAGAACCATTGGGCGCCAACGAGAAGGGGATGCGGTCTAGCGATTTAGGCAGTAAAAACTCGGGTGCTGGGGATCGTACCACGTTGACCGTGGTGGACACTCCACTGTTTCCACCGACTCCAGGCATTTGCATCATCGGCACCCCACCTAGTCAGGATTCCCGTGAAGCCGTGGAGGCATTTCCCACCTACTTTAAACCTCGAGAGAAGGATGGCTCAGCTGGGAAGGAGAAGAACGGTGAGGCCATATCCAGTGAATATGTTGGTGCTTCGAAGAATCCTCAGGTGGGAGATAATGTGGGCAGAAGGGTCGAGGAGAGCGCCAATGATGCAGAAAGTGCGGAGAAAAGTGGTGTAGGTGCAAGTGACAGTGCAAGTGGAGCTGATGTGAATCCAGTGGAGGGCAGTGGCACAGTTGAAGACTCCGACACAGTGGTGAAAAAGAATGAGAAACCAAGAAAGCCTCCAATTAAGAAAGCTCCAGCAGCGCAGGGGAAAGCAGTGGAGAGGTCAAAGAAGGGCAAGTCAAAGGCAGAGGATGAATCGGGTGAGGATGAAGGGGAAGAGGTTTTGCCAACCAGAGTGTTGAGGCCGAGGAAGAAAACCAGCTATTACCAAGGTGGGTCATTCAGTGCAGTATGTCCTTTGGGCCTAATGTGTCACCCAATTTGATAGCATTTTTGTACAACTTGTGATGATGATTACTTGAAATGATAACGTGAACTGAAAATTTTCCTCTGATTGGTTGAACGTTTGTGAGAATCTGTTTGCCAATCCTTTTGTCTCTGTGTTAAATGCTACCAACAATATCTCTGCTTAGCCTCTATGCAACTGAAAAGAGGCTCTTCTCAATATCATCAATTTCACTTTCTCTATCCATCATTAAATCTATAAATGGTAATGGTTCAGAAACTATAAATAAAAAAGACCTGGCATAAGTGCCATCGAATGGACAGAGAATGGAATGCATGCAGTATTACTGCAGTGTTCTTCCATTGAGACACTCTTGGCATGAATTTTAGGCATTACGATTTGTAAAATTTAAGTGAAGGAATCTTCCTGTTGCTATCTCAACAGTTAAGCTGCTTAGTATCCAGTGTCCATGCTAATAATAATGCTGTCTGATGTTAAAGACATCCATGACATGAGGAACAAGCACATGGACAAAGATGTCCATGTGCTTCTTCCTCACCTTCACTATAGTTATTCTCATTGTAGTTTGGCTTCTGATTTCCTCCACCCTTTGTCCCCAATGCTGATCTCTTTTCCCATAAAACTTTTCCCAATTCATTCCATTGCTGTGCACTTTATTAAATAAAGTTTAATTTAACAAGTACCTGATCTTTAGCGTCAGTGAGGGAAGTGTAAATCATCATCCTGACAATTTCATGTGATGGGATGCAGAGAGAGCTCATGAGCCATCTGCCTGAATCGTAGTTGACTCGCTATTTTATTATTTGCAGAGGAAGTATTGCAGAGTGAAGAGCCGAAGAAGGATGAGTCGTGTGAGAGGGAGCACAAAGGGGGCACGAGTAAGAAAAGGTCAGCGGCCAAAAAGAAAAGGAAGCCCCCGAGTCCTGAGGCTGACCCGTGTGGTGTTGTTCCAGGGGAGGAGGGGGGTGTTGTGTATGCACCCCTGACGCCAGAAGTGATCGGAACTCATTCTCAAGAGGCCGAGGTGTTGGCCAAACAAATAAAACTCAAGCTGAGCCCACTTGCACCCAAAGCGTGCGATTCTGAGGAAGAGGAGGATGATGGGGACTCGGTGAGCAGTCTCGGTGGGAAGAAGGAGGAGGGCTCAAGTGCAGGAAGGGGTCCCGAGGATGGTGCATTGTGTGGTGAGCCCTCCAGCAGCGATAGCGAACCTGAGGTTCCTGCAGCAGGTGCTCGTCCTTCCAGTGCGGACAGAGGAAGCGTCGAAGGCAACAATGAAGGGAAGGAGAGCGGAGAGAAAGGGAGTGGCGGTGAGCCCAAGGAGAGTGCGGACGGGAGTAAAAGCACCGGTGACCACACCAAAAAGGACGAGGTCGTCGTGGAGCCCCAGGGTTCAACTTCCAAGGGAGGGAACGCTGACGAGAGTGGGGAGAAGAAGTTGATTGTTGTCCAGTGGAAGAAGGGGAGCGACAAGGTGGCGATGAGTGGTGCAGGGAGTGGGAAAACGGAGCAGAGTAGAAGAGCAGGTGAGAGGGGAGGAGGGGAGAGCACGGAGAGTTTGCTGTCGTTGGAGAAGAAGAAGAGGAGGGACAACTTGGAGAAGATCCTCTTTGGGCGGGATTCCAACGACACGGAGGAGAGCACCGAGGCGGGGGAACTGCCGAGCACCCTGCTGCCCCTCTCCGACCACAGTTTGTCCTCGGAGCTTGAGTTGAAGAAGCAGAGGACTCTGGACAAGCTGAGGAGGGGGAAGAGCGGCCAGATTTCGGGGGTCTTGGAGAGAATTGGCCCGAGCCAATTGCAGCATCCTGCTCGGCCACCTTCAAGGGTGTCTTCATCTCCAGCCACCACTCAGTGTATGGCAGCCACACCGAATAAAGCAGAGAGCGCGGGCACTCAAAAGTCTCCGAGGAAGTCAACGCCGGCGAAGGAAGGTTCTCAAGTTGTCAGCATATTTTATGGTGATGAGGATGATTGTCCTGAGTTGCGACTCAGTGAGGGCGAGGAGATTGAATTTGGGTCCCCAGAGAAAATATTGATTTCGCCAGGGAAGTACGACCTGTTGGAGACTTTGGAGGGCAGGTTGGCAGTATTGCATGGGGACATTGCTTCTCCCGTCTTTAAAAAGACAGCACGTATGTCCTGCACACCAGCTGCATCATCACGCTCTGCAGAAATGTCTCCCCGGAAGGAGCCCGTGAAGGTGGTGTGCAGTGAGTCCAACGTTGTTGGCAGGGTTCCTGATGTAAGTTCGACAGAGATACGAAAGGGCAGTCAACCAACGCAAGGCTCCGATCCCCTTCCAAGCACAAGCAAAGCTGCTGAGTTAAGGTATAAGGCAGAAGAAAAGAGATACCTCTCATTGTTGCAGTCCTCAACGCCTTCAGGGGTCACAGTAAGAAAGAAGAGCTCAGAGAGGCAGAGAAGATCACTTCGGTTGAGCCAGCCAGAGGCAGGGAATGAGGATGTGTTGATGAATGAGGAAGATGATATGGTTGGTGAAGAATCTGTTTTGGATAACGAGAATAGGGTACTGCAAGACAAAAACAGTGAGAAGATTGCTGAAGGGAAGAATAATTGTCAGGCACTTAGTCTGAAGAAAGCTAGAGAAAGTGGTGAATCGCAGGCCTCTGTTGGTCTGAATGTCTCAGCTGGAGCCAAAACAATCGAGGAGGATGTGTCGAAAGATAATGAAAGGAGTCATGGCACTCCACAGCCTCAGGCTGGTGTTGGTGCTAAGCCCTGTGACAAAAGTTCAACAGAAAAGAACAGTGTAGAACCTCAGCCATCTGTTTGCCATGCAGATAGTGGCGAAGTTTTGGCTAAGCATAACAAAAGGCCACAGCAAAAAAGCAGCGAGTTGGCCGCAGAGGTTGAGAGGAGCAAGGATAAGCCATCTCGTTTGAGAAAAAAAAGTGGCCATGCGCAAGGTAGTTGTTCGAAAGATGCAAAAAGTTTGATGTTGGACTTGACGGAGGATGAGTTGACCCGTGATGGCTTCGCAAATGATACGTCAAGGGAGAAAGTCAGTGATGAGCCACCACACGTCAGTGTTGACCTGTCCTTCCAGAATATACCAGAATTTGGTAAGAACGTGTTGCAGAGTGGAAGGTGGGAGAAGCAGGAGAATGTGGACCCCAGTAAGGTTATGAAAGGAGATGTGTGTCCAACCAGGAAGAATAATGACTGTGATGCTCCCCCTAGCAAACCCTCCCAGAAAAAATCAGGTGCCAACAAGAGAAGGAGCTCTCCTTCGCGAGTAAAAACTCAGGGGAGCCGCAAAGCTCAGCATCAATTAAATTCTAAGAAGGTGAAGAAAAAGCTTTCGGAGGATGGTAAAAGAAAGGTGAATATCGTTCCCAAGGAAACCAGTCAGAAGTCCTCTAAAAATACCCAGGAGAGCCACCCTAACAAGTGTGGTGGTGGGGATCCAGCTTCATTAAAGGCCCCATCTGGAAAACCAAGTGTCCAAAAATCTGCCGTGGCGGGAGATGAGAAATCTGAAAGTGCTCCGGTGCTTGTTGATAGTAACGTTTTATCCCAGCTTACACCAGAAGGACTAGATAGCCATAATAATGTTAGCAACGTAGTAACTTCTCCTGATAAATCACTCCACAGTGATGCCGCTGAGGTGCCATTAACGGGTGGTGCTTTGAGTGAAAATGCTGATGATGCGCATACCCCAGAATCTGGAGGCATACAAGCGCCAGCAGAGGAGGCAGCTAATAATTCGAGTTTGGCAGGAGTGACAAATATGTCCTTCAGCTCAAATGAAGCGTACATAACGATAGTGTATGACGAAGACAGTCCGCCAACTCCCTCGACCTCCATCCTCATGTCACAGCTAGGCCCCCCATTACCACCCTCAGCCCCGGAACTTGAGGGCTTAACTGTTGAATTGGAGGGCGAGGTAGTTACCATCACCAAGTCTGACTACATTGAACTTTTCTCGTACACTCCGATGGAAGCTCCACCGCAAGTGAGCCGTGGACTCAGAGGGAAGGTGAGTTCAGCCATCGTGAGTAAGAAGCCGAAAGGTGATGTCGATGGACAGAAGGTGGGTGTCAAGAAGAAGGAAGACTTGGGGCTGAAGCTTGATTCAGAGGGGGTGTTGTCATCTGGGAAACGCAAGAACATTGCTGTAAGTGAGAAGGGTAAAGGGGAAGTGAAGTCGAAAGCGCAAATAGAATCACACGAGAAAGATAAAAACGCAGTAAGTAATGAGCAAATGGCATTGATTCAGAGGGTTGTGGAGGCCTGCAATGCCTCGAATGAGAACTCCATTGATGATGACAGTTTAATGACTTATGCTGCCGTTGGGAGTGTATGCTTGGAAGAGAACCTCAATAAGGAAGATGGAGGCAGCAAGAGGTTTCTTCCGCTGAAGAAGAGAAGAACCACGACTGATGACACTCCCGTGGTGAGTTCTGAGGTTTTTCTAATGAGCTTTATGTTTTTATTGTCATTGTATCTTCTCCATTTGAGGAAGCTCTTTCTGATAGTGATGGGCTCTCTAGGTACTTCTCGGTAAATGTTACTACTAGTTCTTTTCTCAAGAAGTACTCGTTACTTACGAGTAGTTACTAGGTACTTGTTGCTCCCTTGTTGTTTTCATTTTTTCATAACCTTAGTTACCTATTTTAAGGGGATGGATAAAATGCAGTGCTATGAGCACCTTCCGTGTACTCATTGTGCTTTTTCAGAAGTCATGGTGAAACTCCAGTTTTGCTGCAATAACTTATTTTTAGATAAATCAAGAGCCTAACCCTTATTTAATTTTAAATTTACTTGCATATTAGGACGAGAGAAAACTTACCCTCTCTAGTATCACGATTGGTATCTCTTAACTGACGAAGAGTTATAACCTTTTGCCATTATCATGTATACTGTTAATGTAATAGATTTTTGTATTACCTGTACGTATTCATCCATGTGATTGAATCCCTACTGGAGATGGGCAACTCGGTAAATTACCGCGGTATTTTTCTTAAATTACCAACACCCCTGAAAATTACCGTAATAAACAGTAATTTTCGGTAAAGTTCTTTTTCAGAAAATTTCTTCCTCGCGAAGAAACTGTTGGAATGGGTGATATTATAAATTACGTAGCTAAAATGATTTTGTTTGCATCGTTTACATTGTGTCCGTGATTAATTCAGAGTAAAATGACAAATGCACATTGCGCAGAGGTACAGTAGAACCTCTTTTTAACGAACCTCTAATTTACGAAATGACACCAATTTACGAACCATTCCGCCGGTCCCGATCTTTGTATATAGGAAAACCATGTAAAATGACCTCTATTTTACGAAACCTCGATTTTACTGATTTACGAAGTGAGAGGCCGGTCCCTAGGAGTGATTGACCTCTGTTTTACGAAGTTTTTGAAATGATTTTGTAGCACTGAACTCAGTACAATGGAATAACGATCGCTCAGTACAATGGAATACCGCGACAGGAGCAACTGAAGCCAGATAGGTCATGTTGAGAGGGCCCTCGGTCCAAGTATTTCATATGGGAAAATGTGGAAAAATCGAATGTGAGCATAGTGCTTTTTGAAGTGCTTAAACTGTAGCAAAAATCCCAGAGACTGGTCATCCGAATCGCATTTCAATCCTAATTACATAATCCAAGGAAAAAATGTTCAAAGACGCATGGCACGATGCCTACTTCTCGAAAACAATGCCCCAGTTCATAAAATAATTGGGTTAGTACTTGGTAATTTCTGTTCCTTTTCTATCATTTTGTGTATCGCAAATACCTAACTCATATTCACAAAGGATCCATATTTTCTCTGGAATCATTTAAAATTAGCGTTAAGGTAGCCGCCGTAACCACAATTCAGGACTTTGTTCAGCCTTTCACTTGAAATAGCATTCCCGTAGGAAGTTCTTTGCTGCAGCTGTCGTGGAGCTTAGTTTCATTAAAAAATACTAATTTTGCAATAATAAATTACTTATATTCAAATCTTGATGCAATTTGATTATTTAATTTTTCATTAGAAGTGTTTTACGTCATTAGGTAAGAATATGTGGTCGCGTCTTTTAGATCGTGATCACTTTCTGTAGCCGCGAGTACATAGTTCTCGTAAATCACCGCTAAATGTCAGCACTGTGGAACGCATCTTAAAAAAGAGGGAATTTCAAATTAACTGAGTGAATTTCTAAGATTGACTTTCATTAGCGGCGAAATATTATTAAATGTATTTCAAACGATATGCTTTCTTCAAAAAAGGCGTTTTCTGGTCTTTTCACTGAAATATACTGGGTCAGTTGGAACTTTGTCTTGAAATTTCCTAGTGAAATGCATCCCTGGCTTTCCCATGTTAAAATGGCTTCTTTAAACACAAATCGACTAGCACTAAATATACCACTTTCGTTAATTAATGAATAACTGCATATGCTTAAAATATTCCGCGGGATGAGTTAATTCTCTTATGAGTTATTCCCCTTATTTTGAGATGTACCAACTGAACAGCTACAAGAACTTAATTCAGTACGCGAGCATGAATCCCTCGGTTTCAGACTTCAGGCCTGCGTAGCTCAGGAAGGTGAATGTGAGCTCCTTCGACAGCCCATCCGTTACGATCGATAGAAACTTCCATGCATGGGCTTCTCGGTATGCTTTCGGAGCAGGGTCTTCTGCTCCGCTTTCTTTATTTCGAGCCTTGACACGTCCACCTTCAGCAACAAGATTGATTTGTTGCACGCTTCTCCGCTAGAAGTAGGGTCCAGGTCCAACCTAAGGCCGTCTGCTGCCCTTTTCGCCGAAGGTTGGTCTTTGATAGGTGAGAAGAGAGTTCACCCCGTACTTAGCCAAGGGCGTGTACACATCCAGGGTGGGAGGGGGGCCAGTTCCTTTCCCTTATCTACCTGCCATTTCCTAAGAAGTTCTGACACTCAGAAAATCGAATCGTGAGGATTTTAGGTGGGGGTGTCCAGAAAGGCTCTTGCCCGGGATTTGAACCCGGGACCCTCCGGTCAGTAGCCCTGTGCTCCACCCACTAGGCCACCAAGCCCCCAATTTTATAAGTTAGAGTGTTAATTTATCTTAATATTTGAATGAATAATCCTTTGTGATCCATTAGGTTTTTATCTGATGCTTGGTAAAGCAAATCGGTCGTTAATTTTTCTTCCCCAGAGATCTTACTTGATTTACGTTATTATGGCTATGATGGCATTAGTTTAATTTGCATCATGAATTTTTGTATCCCTAAGTAGTGGATTAGTTTAGTGATGGAGAACATGAGTTTTGACTGAAGAAAGCTGAGTAACATTTAATCTCTGAATTTAAACGTGCTTTAGTAACTTCAAAATTCATCCCCCAGCACCAGAATCTGATAGCAGTAGTTGCATATGCACGTTATTCAAAGGCCTCAGTGAGCCTTGAAATATATTTGCCATCATTGTGCAATGCTATGACAGGGTTTATCAACCTTGAAAACCAGAAATGGGAATTTTGGATTCTAACTTTAAATTTTAAAGAATTTCCTGCACTGTAATACCTTTTGGTAACTTTTTTATGTCCTTTAATATTACAAATTCTTTGTGATTTTTTGGAAAAGTGTTCATAAAAACTTTAGAGTAAGACATGCATAGTATGTACAGTCGAACCTCCCAACAGTGGATGTTTTTGGGACCTGGAAAAATTGTCCGCTATTGAGAAGTGCACGCTACATATTTAGAGGGAGGGCTGGGATAAGGAAAGGTTTTTATATGCAGTCAATATGACCAATTAAAATATAAAGGCATTTAGTACATTTCATTAAGCTCTTATTTTTTAAATCTTGTAAAAATAAATCCTTCTAACAAAATTATGGAATGACACATTTGTGCATTTTTTATCCATAGAGCGACTATAGGCATCATCATGATCAAAACAAGAGTGGAAACCTTGGCCTCAAGAAAAGAGATAAGTAGCTCTAGTGTAGCAAGCAGTGAGTGGATTAAGGAAACAGGCAGGGACACAAACTCAAGACAGACTACAGATTGGTCCCTAATAAGGGTCGTTTACATATACAGTCAAACTCATTTATAACGAGAACGGTTAAAATGAGATCTCGGCTATTGTGAGGAAAGAAAGAAGGGTTGTTTGGAAATAATGCATTGTATGAGCAACATAATATAACGGTTAAAACGGGACTGTATTAGAGAGCCTTATACGGTTATAACGAGCAAATCTTTAGTCCAAATGAATGAGCAGTGGCTGTGTACTGTCGTACCAAGGACTTTTTCTTGTAAATTTACCATGTATGTGGGTAGTGTACTGAATAAATTGTTCATTTCGTAATTTCAATCATCTTGTATAAATCTTTGTTATTTTATCACCTCTGCATAAGAATAGTATGTGTGTGAGAGCGCGTGTGTGCGTGAGAGAGGGAAGTGAGTGACAGTACATGATGCTACTCGTAACGGATATAACAAGTAACGGATATTACGAGCAAAAGCATTTGGTCCCTTGGGTTTCGTTATATCCGAGTTTGACTGTATTTTCTTATTGCTGAATCTGATAGAGTTTGTAAAATAAAAAAGATCAGCGTTTTTCCGTTCAATTATCAATTTGTTCTCGAGTTGTGAGAGGCGAAAAACTGTTGTTTTAAACCCTTTCGAAAAAGTATGTGTGCAAAGGACTCTAATGCCATCCACTTCGTCCAATCGCAACTGAGACAGCGAATCTCCCTCGCCTTATCACAATTGCGGGACACTCTGCCGATGGAAGTGGTTGCGACAGGATCTGTTTCACGCAGACCTCCCCTCTCCTCCTCCGCTCCCTTCCCGTTCCTCCTCAAAACAGTCGAGGGTCACAGGAGGTGAATGACGTAGTAATCCTCAAAAGCTGGTCGTTCGTTGGGCATCACCACCTTTTACTTGTTTTGATTTATGAGTGAATGGCTCTGGTCAGAATAATAATTTTTCACCAAAATTCATTTTTTGTTTCTACCTAACGATTTTTGGGGCAAAACAGCAATTTCAGTTCTGAGTAAATGCCCCACACATTGCTAAGAAATTGTTTTTTCTGGAAACGATTTTGCCGAGAATGGTTAGTCTTTTCTTGTGAGATTCCACTACTTCTTGAACATAATTCTCAAAGGTGGTCCACTCTCTGTCCAGGTCAGCAGGTGACATAATGGACATGATGGTAGACAAGTAAGCGTACGTAAATCCGAACATTTTATTTAATTTTTTCATAAATGGTAATAACAAGTCTGTGTTTGCCACACATTAAATTGAAAATGATCACTCCTCAAATTTTACATGTTTGTGAGAAGGGGAGGAAACTTGATTTTATGGAGAACTTTGAAATTGTTTCATATTTTAATGTATATAAGAATGATGTTTTAAATGGCCTATTCCCTCCTTCCAACCTCTCCCCTTTCCACTCAGTGCTGGTCCCACCACCACCATAGTCGAATAAGCTGCTCTTGACCCCTCTTGCCAACCACCAGTCGTTTGCTCACCCTCCTTCCATGACCGCCTCATTCTCCCCTCCCTCTCTTTTCACTGGTGTGAGACTGTTTGTGTATATAATCCGCCTTGCCCGTCTTTTACTTGTTCAACCCCTGATGATATGACCTGAACGGGTCGAAACTGGTCAGTCAATAAATTGTTGTGGAATATTACCATGTTAATTCTATTCAGCATTAAGGGCAGCAGAAAATATTTTGAAGGATGCAAGTATTGAATTCTCATATCACACACAACTTGTCAATCTTACTAAAGTATGTGTTGAACAGAACTACTTTGTTCGAAATGGAGAGTATTATAGTTTAACCCAAGGATTAGCTACAGGTTCCCCTTTATCACATCTGCTTGCGGATCTAGTAATGGATGAATTTGGAAAAAAACTGTTTTATGTCCAACCCAAGGAGAAGACTGCTGGTACTGATATGTTGATGATAATCTTGCGGTCTGGACTTGATTAAACTCACAGATATATTGTTTTGTCAGGTACTTGAATTCATTACGCAAGGGTTTTCATTTTGCATTGGGAAAAGAAAAGGGGGGAGACTTAATTTTTGGGATTCGCCATCTCATCAATATAATTTTGAGATTTAAAAAAAATCTACTTAGATGAACCAAGTGATCCATTTCATCAATGCTTGCCACCATTAGTCACAGAAGATTCCGGCATTTGACTCAATGGTGGGCAGACTGTTAGGCATCTCACTTTCTGATGAAAGTTTCAGAAGAGAATTATAAGTACATAATTAAATATATTGCCATAAGTAAGGGTTGAAATGCTGAAACTATGGGGAAAAAGGTAGGGAAAAAGTGCCTCTTACATGTGGGGAAGGGAATTTACAACATGGGAAATATTTCAAGTTTGGCACAATGGAAATGTGTGTAAAATCACGTATTTGGGGGAGGTTACATGGAGGGTCGTCAGGGTTTTCCAAAAAAATAGTTTCATTGCATAATAATAAGAACTTCAAAAGCATGGTTAACATAACCTAGGATAGAATATAGAGATTGAAACTTTCTGTACATTCACCTGATGATGTCGATGAAACCAGTACTCTTAAAGCGTGGAATATACAAATTTTTTACTTTCTATCTAATTGACGTTATAAGACATCACTTTGTGAAAATGTTTTATATTAATGGTGAAGAAAAAGAGGAAAAAGCTTGTACTATATTCACGCTATTTAACTTATAACACTGACCATGGTTTCAATGCACAAGTGTTAAAACTATGGTCGTGACCTTGATAATGGCACTTGGTTGTTGAAACCATGTTCATGTTACATTTTAAATACAGTGGGAAAAGAAGTACTAGTGTCTTTCTCTTCTTCTTCATTATGAATGGAAAGAAGGTGCAATGAATGCTTTTAAAGTATTCAAAAATTTAATATAAATTGAGCGTGTACCTTGCAGATACTGCCTACACTTAAATCATTCATTTACCAGATAGACATTAGACACAGATAGCAAGTGACGATGCAATCTAGTGACCTTGGATAAGAAGGTATTGCGCGACTTCAATTTCCATTAAAATGAGTGGATTATCTTGTGCCAATCCCATGTAAAATTTAGGAACTTTTTAATGTCCATAAATTCCATTCATGGTCATATCCTTCATTCCAAAGAAATCATATCTGATTACTGAAATAGTCCCAAGTAGATCTTCAAAGCATATTTAAATCCAGATATTCTCTTTGTAAGATTTGAGTGTAGGGTATCATCAGCGCCACACAAATTATTTGGCATTACTATTCTGTGCAAGACCCATGCTGCTTCCAACCTTGAAAGCATTGTAGTTCAAATGAATTCTCTGATTCTGTCCTAAGTTTGATTTTCATTGCCTTTCGATGTTTTCCACACCTTTATTGCAAACCTTAGTGTAGTGGACATACGATGCTCTCATCCGTAATGTGATGCCAAGTAAATGTAGTTTCTTCTGCTGGCCCATGCTCCTTTTCTTGCCATTTGATTGTGAAGCCTTAACTATCAGTGACTCCATGGATCAATTTTTTTAAATCTCCCTTTGGCCCCAAAAGGCCTTTTGAAGGAGCTTCCTATGATATGTTCTCACTTCTTTCATGTTCATTGTAATTTTTTCGAGTTTTTAATCCTCGTATTTTATTTTCCAGAAGTCCCAGACAGAAGGAGATGTTGTGAATAGTAATTCTGGGATATTCTTCCCATTGAATGGCATGGAAATTGAGGACTTTCTCTCCAAAGTACATGGCGATGGAAGCTAATTCATGTGCCTGCCTATATATAGCTACATTTTTATGAGTGAGTCAGTTTGGTATGGATTGTAGCTGTACATCAATGCACCTGAAATGTACAATTTTGTATCAACTTTCTTGTACTTTGCTCATAAACAGTTACCTTATCGCAGAATTGTGTACCTTTGCGTAAGAACCTGTACAGTACATATTTGAATACTGAAGTGTATTATTTTATAAAAACTATTTTCAATAGAGAATGGCCTTTTATTCTGTGTGTGTTTGGAAGTTGATGATCTTTGCATCTATGTGGGGAAATGAAAATCATCACTATTCTTCGTAACTGTCTTCAGTGTCAGCATTAGGAAAACGTCCTTGATGCTGTGAATCCTCCATTGAATTTTAAAAGTGGTCAGGTGCATCACCTCATTGTTTGATTGATGGCGATATTTTAACCAGATTTATTTTCAGTCATTGTAACTGTTTTGAGTCACTGTCCTTTTCTGTACTATGCCGTACAATCGGCCTACAATAATTCAATTTGTTTTCTGTCATCAATCTGTATACACATTTTTAGCACTTCACATTTTTAATGCTAATTACTTCATTGAATTTGATTATTATTTTTCTATGAATGGGACCAATTATGCAGTCATTTCCAATTATTTCATTTTATATTAACATCAATTAATATGAAGTAATTTTCCTAAGTAAGTACTGCAATACCCACCATCATGTACATATTTGTAAATCTTTTTTTTGAAAGTGATTTTGCAAATCTGCAGTTGGTCAATTACACTCAGCTACTTGAGACTGAAACATATTTTTGGAGGTTAAAGTAACAACTTGCGTGAATGTTAAATGACTTTGATAAAAGTTATTTAACATTTATAGCCATCATATTGATTTTGTTGGTAACTTGAGTGCTTATTCTTTTGTTTTATGCTTTTTATGAGTGATATTTTTCATGTGTCATTATATTTGGAAGCATCCTGTATCATTTATCAACTTATTCATTGAAGAGTAATTATTATTAGGAGGCACTTGTTTTGTTATTAATATGCTCTAGGTGCATTGTAATTTGTCATCATCACGTTCTTAAACTTCTTCATGAATGAGAAGAATCTTAATTGTTTGTCGAGCATCAGTTTTTAATGAGTCTAAAATATTTTAAAATTTGTTTTGTGTTTACGCTGAATTATGTTGTTGTTGCTGCTATTTTGAGTAATTGATGCGAATTGACTTATCTTTCTCATTATGTAGATAATTATGTACAAACACTTTTTGTGAATGTAAATACACTAGTAAATTTTTTGTTTTGTGCTTTTTAATTCTTTTGAATGACTTAGGCATTACAGTCCATTTAGAACAAGTTTTGGTGTGAGAATTTGGCTGTTCTTGTCGGTCCCCGCTTACTCTAATACGAGAGAGGAAATTTGTGCAATGGGCAACATAGGACAGTAATGGATGTCAGCACGTGTTAGTATGAGATGTTTGAGGGAATTAAGTATGGGTTTTTTCTTTTGAACAAGGAGTACAAGAAGAATCCAAGGAAGTATTCCCTTCAGGTTTTAACATTGAGCCATTTAAGTTCATTGCAGTATGGGTCAAGTGGACCTCTCTGTGAAGATTAAAAATAAACTTAATGCATGAATTTAGAGCCGGGTGTCGTGTGATGTTATCTTCTTCATTTAGGTCATTGTAATCAATTGGTAATAATTAGGGACACCGAAAAATGGTAAATAAAAATCATCAAAGCGGTGTTTAAAAATGACAAATACGGTAAATAAAATCGTTTTAAAAAGGTGAAAGCTGTGTTTAATGTTGGGAAAAAGGAGTCTTAAAGGAAGGTTTTTTCTAAAATATTATTAATAAAGACTTCATACCAATGTGAACAAACAGTTAATAGTACATACATTTGAGATCCAATACAGAAGTTATGGGTACCCTACGCAACATAAAAAACACAGTAGGCAAAATTAAGTTAAAGGCAAATTAATGAGATAATGGTAATAACAATAACAGAGTGGAGTAGTGGACTGCAGGGAATGAAGTTCGATTCTTACGCTGTTTAAAATTTTTTTTTCAACCATTGAATAAAAAACTTTATCATCCTTCATTTCCAACCTTTGTGTGTGGATACTGACTTTTTTTTACTTCTATCGCTTCAACTAGATTTACAAATGCGTCACTCAAAAATACACTCTAAAGTTAACGTAATGATTCCACGATTTAATTCTGTAATATAAATGTTTCCAATCATTTCCTTTTGCCAAATTTAATTATTTTTTTACTTATAATTTGGCATGAAATTTCTGATAATCTACTTTTTTTAACTGCCTACTAGCATTACCCTAGGAATACAGCACGGCTGTATTCTTAGGTAGTGTTAAGGATCGAACTCGCGACTGGCAGTACACTAGCCCTCATTTTTAACAACTACGCTCTCATAGGTTCACGGGAATATGGAGAATGTAGGCGACCCGCATGACATTCGGCTTAATTTTTTTCTCGCCCATCCATTGAGAAAATGGTCAAGACGAGTATTTTTTATTTTGCTTTCCTCGTTTGTGGCACGGAAAAAATCTTCTCATTTCGTGACTTGAGTTACTTAACCTCTCCTTGTTGGTATCTACCATACGTACATTCCATTCTCGGGGCGCATCGATCACAAGCCCGCGAGATGTTAAAATCTCCGATCCGAATCTGAATTTTTACTGTCCCTGGATATGATTTCAGTAGCATATGAAATGAAAGACCCGTGGATCTTTGGATCCGACCCGACCATCCTTAATTTATGAGTGGTGCATTTGTAAATCTAATTTAAACAACAAAGTATAATAAAGTGAGTATTCAGATGTAATGGTTTGAAATTGAATATGATAACATTTTCGATGCAGTGACTGAAAGAAAAAATTAAACTGCGATTAGGATTGAACTTCGCACAGTACACTAGCTCTCATTGTATGCCTGATCCCGGCGAATGTAGGCTACCCGCATGACATCCTATGTATTTTTTTCCCGTGATACGAGAGTAATGGGGAAAAAAGTCATATGTCTTTATTTTGCTTCTAGTTGCACGGGAACGTTTTCATCTGATTACGTGACCTTAGTTACACATCCTCTTCTTGTCAATATCTACCGCACCTACATTCCATTCACGGGGCACTTCGATCGCTAAGCCGCGAAAATTTAAAATCTACTATCCGGATCCGATTTTACTCCGTGTCTTTGGATCCGATTCCGTAACCGAGTAAAATGAAAGATCCGATCCGGCCATCACTAAAGAAAATATTTCATGCTACAAAAATTCGGCGTTTGCAAAATATCTCAAATTTTGTTAAAAAATCGTGTTTCAAAGAAGACACGGTTAATTTCATGATTAAACCCTGAAGTAGCTTATTTCGTGAATCCTGTCGCAAAAAAAAGTGTCGCGAAAATGTCATGTCCCTAGTAATAATTCCATCCTCTGAAGGACATTGTATCATGAATAATACCGAATTCCATATGAGATCAACCAATACATTTTTTTTGACCTTGAATTTTCGTGAAATTTGGTACAGTTGTTCATACCATAGTTAGTAACAAATGTGATTTTTTTGTATTTTTGGGATGATCGGATAGGGATTTATGATGGGGTCAAAATTTGACCTTTTCGCACATTACTTTAGTTTACTGACAATAAGTCAGCTCTTATCCAGGCTACAGAGTTGGGGTTTTGCTCATTGAAAAGGTAATTAAATTCCCTATTAAAAGGATTGACTTTCAAATACTCATCATTTAAAATGGCATCACAGCATGAACCTACATCATACACCTACATCTAGGTTTGGTCAAAGGTCAAATACATCATCTTCGATTTTTTTTAAACTTGGTTTTTTTAAACTGCACATATAAACTGTACAAACGCTCAAAATTTGGAGATGGCTAAAAATTTGGTTTTCGAGATATGTTGTGATGATTGAAGAAGAACTTTCTTCTCGGTGAGCGGCAATCCAATTCTTTTTGCCTGCAATTCAAAGAAATAGACCACCAATTAGTTTTGCTTGGTTCATCATTTTGCAGTTGCACATACAAGCAGGAACTGGTTCCTCTGTTATCTTACATCAATGCGACTATCTAAATAAAACTTCAATATCATTTGACACTTTTTTTTATGTTTGTATCTGTCCCTTACATGTCAATATGGCCTCTCACTTAACAATCCCTGTTTTTTCTCACGGCGTTAGCTCAATACAAAACAATAAAAAAACAAAAAGTAAATACACTAAATAACAAATGAACATCAAAAAGAATAGAAATATATAAAAAGGATGTCAGTTATCTAAGGTACATGCATCAATTATCCTCCCGATAACCTAAATCACTTTTTAATTTTCCGAGGCCTTAGATAAGTATTGTGGTTTTTCACGTTTCTATCCTTTGGACCTCATCCCTTCCTCGGCCTGGTCCATCGCTCCCTCAGCATGCTCGGATGCCTCCATCTCAATTTCCCTCGGCTCCGCGTCTTCGTCTACAGCGTCTAGTTCACCATGTCCACGAAAGGGGTGTTTCACCAGCCTCAGCTCTGCTGTATGGACTTTAAACAGGGGAGTGGTTTTCAGCATATGTACAAACCACGTCCCAGTCTCTTATCCACTTCAAATGGTCCAACCCACTTTGGTGCTAGTCCCGCATGGAATCCTTGGACCTTACTGCTGATAGGATGATTGCATCGCAGTACTTTATGTCCTGGTTGGAACACCTGGTCTTCCCCAATGTCTTGTGCTTTTGCCTGGTCAGAAATTCTTTTCTCTGCCATCTCACACCTTTTCTGTAACTCCGCCTGCTGGTTATTCTGCCAAGTGGTGAGGGAGACTGCATTGTCGTCCTGCCCAGGTGTTATAATCCAATCGCCAAAACGGTGTAGTTGCCTTCGTAAAAAGAGCTCTGCAGGGCAGTAGCCAGTGACACGGTTAATCCGTTGTCATAACCCTTTACGACCTAAAAAAATTTTCTCGTAATTTTTATTATTTTATTCGCTAATGTTTTGTAACAGGCATCTCTAGACTTGGGAAAAATAATTTTTAAAATTTTACTCGCCTAATTGGCTTGTAATTACACCGTCACGATCGTGATGGTTAGGCTTTTCTTCAGTTTGAGTCTTAAGATTCAACCATCACGATTGTGATGCTTCGGCTTTAATAGGCACCTGAATTACTTAGTGAAAAACACATAATATTCATGGGGATCAAATACAATAATGTTTATTAAATTAGTACTTACATGCATAATAATTATAGTGTTCGATTGCATGATTGACATATGAAAATGAGCCATGTTTTGAATATACATTTACTTTTTTCGATGAAATAATTTGAAACAATTTTTCTGTTTTGATAGACAAAGATAAGTTCTACATTTTTCACACATGACTTTACTTCTGCTCTTGCAGTTCTCCATGCGACAAGCTCTTGGTGTTGCAATGTCATCAACCATTGGCAAATGCCCATAGCCATCATACCTCTTGTCTTGTACTGGCATTTTTACAGGTGGATTGTAAAACTTAGACTTAGTATTCACTGACCGTCCTGTTGTTTTAACAGCATACATGTTCGTAAAATTTGCAGCTCGTACATAAAAGTCTTCAGATATGTAGTCTTTGAAATACTCGCTCGGCAATCTCACGGGATCAGGGTTCTGTAAAACAGGCGAAACTCCAAATAAGATGCACTGCATGAAACAATTTAAAACTATTTCTTAAATATCTTGGATTATTTCTTACCTGTAACAAGGAAGGATCTAATGGTCCAGGGAATATTTTGCTGGTGAATAATCGTTTCTGCCATTGCTGTTTTGGTTTCTCCACCTTGCCATCTTTCTTCTTTTCTTGCTTTCTTCCACTTGTAGCTGCAGGCTTCTTAGATGCATTTCTTTTGGTTAATTTCTTCTGCTTCTTTTGCTTTTTCTTTTTAACACCCGCCTGCTGAATAATTTCTCGTTCAACTGGAAATTCCTTCTGCCTATTAACAGTCTCACTCTTTTCGCTATTCACATGCTCTTGTCCATCTTCTGTTTCAATTGTGCACGCCTTCGGCGTTATTTCATTTACACAAGTTTTCAACTTCTATCAGTTCATTACCACATTCAGATGAAGTAGATGGACGAGTCTGAATCAACATGTCACTAACCCCTAATCTTACTCAATTAACAGCCTTATTTTTCTTGGGTGCAATTACTTTTTCTAACCTGCATTCGCTATCAGAGCTTTCAGGATCGTCATGATATTGTTGATAAGTTTGATCTGTCTCCTCATCTGATTCACTAATATCACTCGTTTCCTCCAACATCTGAAGAAGTCTTTCATCACTATATATGGGTCATGTCTTCTTTCCATTATGAAGAAGCGAAACTTAATGACTTGGTACGCACTAAGTGGAAACTGTCAGTGGTTAAAGCAAAATAAAGAATGGTGACTTCACAGATATTACTTGCTGCACCAACACTTCACTAGGCCACCATCAGGTGCACTGTATTGAAACCACCTAGTGGCCGACTTATATAGGTCACCTAACAAGACTCAAATACATTGTTTCAGCTGCTAGATCATCAGCAGGTACAATGTAGTTAAACCCTGGTGTTCGATCTATAGAAGTCACCGATCAAAGTTTCAATACATCGTTTCAGCTGCTAGGCTATCATCAGGTACAATGTACTCAATCGTAGTGGTTGACTTAAAAAAGTCACGCATCAAGGATTCAACGCATCGTTTCAGCTGCCAGGTACAATGTATTCTGGCAGCCTAATCTAACAACCTTGCTGGCTAATCTACTCAAGTTCCCCACCAAGATTTACATTGTCCCTGCTGACGGGATAGTAGATAAAACCATTACGTACAATCTGTGTATGTAACTATAATTTGTCCTTTTCAAATAATGATGAATATATTCGTCAGCTTTATTATTTACAATAACACCAAGAATAATGTCTTGTGAGTTTCTTCTTAAGACTTTACAACTATATAATCGCAAAAAAAATTTAAAAAATGCAAAAAAAATACAAAAAGCAAAAAAAACCTATAACAATTTTTATTTTGTTCCAATATGCTGGAACATATATAAATTTTAGGTTAAAACATTTTCAATTCCAAATTTTATGCATTTGATGTCCTCATTTTTGCCGAAACATCACATTCGTGATGATTTACAAATAAATGAATGTGTTAACAAAAGCCTAACCATCACGATTGTGATGGTGCATAGTATTTTGCATGTAAAAATGTAAAAACTATAGCCATTCGATATTCGATGGCATATTTATAAAAAGCAACATAAATCTGGTTTTTTTAACTCGCAGCAATTATCAGTAATTAATATTTAAAGAAATTGCGACACACGTGAATTTTGGGCTTCAGTATTAAAATTTCTTCAGTTGGAAAATGACCGATAAAGTAGCAGTATGGTAACACGGCAGCGTATTTGCGATAAAATAGGACGCTACTAACACTGAAGAAACTGTACCAATCATGACAGGGCCAATTTTACTAAAGTCAATTACCCATTAAATAATTTTAAAAATTTGCTGATTAACCCTCACGATCGTGACGGTCAGGTCGTAAAGGGATAAGGAGAAGAGTGACTGTGGTATTTGAAGGTCCCTCATTTTGTGTTCTTTATTCAATAAATGGGTCCGCAGCATCTGTTTCAGCTCCTGGTTCCGTCGCTCTGTAAGGTTGGCCGTTGGGTTGTAGTCAGGGGTTGTCCAGTGCTCTACCCCCTCAGTCTCTTGTTACCTTGTGCCACCTTTTTGATGTGAACTGACCTCCGTTGTGTGACAGAATACATCGGGGATACCCATAGCGGCTGAAGACTTCATCCTGCAGGAGGCTAACAGCTCATTCTGTTGTCTCCTCTGGGACGGCAAAGGCTTCCACCCATCTGGTGAAGAGATCGGTGACTACGATAAGCCCTGTTTTACCCTTCAATGTCCTAGGGTAAGAACCCATTAGATCAAGAGCCATGACTTCCCAAGGCCGATCCCTGTACATAGGTGGTAATGTCCTTGCACATATTAATCCACAAGAATCTTCTACGCATGGACTGGAATGTCTCCTCACTCCCTGGATGACCAGCTTCAGAGCTGTCATGAAACTTCTCCAGGATAACCATAGGATGTGACCTGAGAACAACTACTACAGAAAACATGTTAGAAATATGTGACGAATACAAAAAGAGACCCTTCTCCAATTGGAAGTTTTTGTAGTATATCTTAAATTCTTTGGGAACCAGGTAGTTGTGAGAGTACAGACTACCAATCCATTGAATCATGGCCTTACATGCTTCATCTTCTTCTTGCCATGTTCTTAAGATTTTCAAATTGAATTCTTCTTGGAAAACCATAAGGACAGGCTCACTGATTATGGGGTCCTGTCTCTGAGGTACTTCTCTCTCTGGAAGGACATTGCATACTTGTTTCCGGCTCTGCTACTGGATGCCATGACAAGCTATCAGCTCCTTGGTTACTGACCCTAGGAACGTGGTGTGCGTCAAAGTCAAATTCTTCAATTGTTTTAATTGCTTCCATGTTTCCAGTAATAGTAGCCATTTGGTCAGATAACTGTGATTTAACCATTAAGATCTTGCTGTCCAAGTCTTGGTGAATATTGGTCATCTGGATACCTAAATTTTGTACCATTCTCACTACACTGGCAAACATCTCCCTGACACCTACCTCCTCATTTTCTGGTGGTAGCCCCTGCTCCACCTCAATGTAGAACCTGTCAGTTTCTCTATTTTCTTTTCTCAGATGCTCTTGCAGTCTCAAAGACAAATACGCCTTAGTTCCCTTTGTATAGAGGCCAACACCATAAAGTTGTTCCTTCAGCTAAACAATGGTTAAATCTTTGAAGAATACTTTCATCTTCTTAACTTCAGTCATCTCCTTATTCCTAATTGTAAGTCCTGTCACAGTTGCCAATTTAATGGATCAATGCGATTATCTAAGTAAATATCACTTGACACTTTTTTTATGTTTGTATCTATGTATCCCTTACATGTCATAATGGAAATGAAAATCCACTTCGTACGTTCCACACAAAGGTTTTATTGGTTTCGACAATATATGTCATTATCAAGATCCCAAGCTATATATATGAGGATCTTGATCTTGAGGTCAACATATATCCCATATGTTATCCTCAAGATCTTGATATTGTTGTTACGTTGATGTTGAGAATCCCCCTCCATTCCCTTCCCTTCCCAGAAAAGCAGTCAAGGACGGGAGGAAAATGACGTCAATGTTATCAAAGCAGCTTTTTCGGTGGGCATCACCTTTTGTTTATTTGAATTTTTGATTTATGAGTGAATGGTTGTGGTTAGAAGATTAATTTTTTCAATAAAATTCTTTTTTCGTTTCGATCTAACGATTTTGTATACAAAATTGCGATTTCGGTTCCGAGTAAATGCCCCAATTTAGGGTTGCAATGTGAGATATCTTTAGGAAGGTAAGTGAACCTGAAAGTGGAAATGAGACAAGATGACCTCAATGAATGTATAAGGAATCAGTAAAAGGAGGATTTGGGAGCTAAAGGTTGATTTTTGAATGATGCTGGTCGGCAAATGAATGCCAAGGTTGAGTGGTGGCGAAGGCATGATAAGAGCGCCATGCCGTGGTGGTGCAAGCCCATTGTTTCTGGTGTATGTTTACCTGCCTATAAATTACAGTGAAGATGAAGTGGAAAATATCTATGGTGATATCATGGAAGTAATATAAAAGTTGAGTGTGGAAGAAAAATACCCAAGCAGCAGTGTATGGCAGTTATACGTAGGCCCAATGTCATTTTGACACCACCAATGTTGTTTTAACGTAAGCTGATAATGCCGATATAAAAATGACATATGAATGATACCTTTCTCCGATGTAAAATTCATATTGTCGATAGTATCTTAAAGTGATATTTAATATATATCGTTTTCTGATGCAAAAATGATGTCAGCTGAGTTGACTAATAAAGGCCGTAAAAATGATCATATTTTCCTGGTTGCTGGATTTTATAATTTTGAGTATTTTATCCCCAAGGTCAGTGAGAAGAAAGTCAAAAATTCGTGATTGGTCAGAACATCAGAAATCATTTGGAGGCCTACATATAAAATAAGAAATATGATTATTTAAGGATTCGATAACAAAGAAAAAACACGAGCCTGTACTATCATGTTTCGCTTCCACTGCATATCGCCTGAATCTTCAGAATTAGTAAGGATTCGATGTTTGCTTACAAATTGCCGTTCACATGGCAGGCTTGGAATATCTTACATTTATTGCCAATCGCAGCTTTAGCACTGGATGGAGTTCGCCATTGGTCCTGGCGTCTTTGAAGCCCTTTCTCCCTTGCGTTGCCATCCTTGATGGACCGCGAGGGCTGAAAATCTAGTACCTTGAACCTCGGTAAAATAGCCATGCGAATTAGGGATCCTGGGTAGCGTAGTGGTCTGTGCAGTGGCCCGGAAAGCCAAAGGTCTGTGGTTCGATTCCCGGTCCAGGTGAATGTTTTTGTGGGGCAATTAATGTGAACCCCCCATATTGGGTTATAACTCCAATAACTTCAACAGAAAACGAGTGTGAAGTAATGTATTACTATGATAACGCTTAAAGTTACGCATCTTTCACTAAGGGAAGTTGGGTCAGGAGCAAAGTAGATATCTCATTACTATCATAAATGCTTAAAATTACCCATTCCTTAACAAGGAGAGTTGGGTTAGGGGTTAAGTGCAGGTACTCCAGAGGACCAATACCCGTATTGATGTTACCGTTATAATTAATTTAAGACGGGCAGGCAAGGTGCTAATTCTGCTTCTGCAGTTACAGTATGTGATACAGTGATGAAAAAATTGATAAAAAAGACAATTTTTGTGCATTCATATTCAAAATATAATTATGTATGTATGAGATCATACCAAGACATAATATACCTATGCACAAGTTGTCATCATTAATTTACATTTTTATGTAACCTTTTTTAAGCAAAAACTCAACTTCCTCTTGGTCTTAAGCCTTTTTTATCCACTTTATTAAATCCAAATTTGGTTTCTACCCTGGCCACATTATTTGGCAGTGAACAAAATCAGTTTGGTGCCGAAAGATATCATTTTTAGGCTGTAGTACTTCAAAATCCGATTTTAATCTTGTAGAGGATGTTTTTGGTTTGTTCTTTTCACTACTACTGTTATAAAATACTCTGAAGACTTTATTGATGAATAGGTGCCATAATGGTAGGAAATTTTATTTCTTAAAAAGTGGGAAAGCATGGCTTTTTTGTAACAACCATGTCATAACTCTACTGACTTTTTTTGGGCAACCATATATTTGGTGTGTTGATGAACTAAATCATATTATTAATTCAAAACTTGAGAGAACATAGTGCATTAACACTCTCTGCGTACTTATTAAAAGTTAATGTATTCAACAGTCCATAAGTGGAAGTAAATTTATTTTATTATTTATTTAACATTTTAAAACCAGAATTAAGTCTTTTATTTTAATCAACTTGTGCTGCTTTTTACTTAAGTAGGCAACAAATAATTTTTAGAATGACATTAAGTATATCAATTGCAATTCTAGTATTCAAAATTTGAGATAAAGAGTCATGATTTGAATTCGAGAAATCTGCCATTCGACCCATCTCTAACAGAAAGGGGTTTCAATAAGATTACCTATAAGTAGCATGGAAAAGACACAGTTACCTGATATCCCTTGAATACAAACAAAAAGAAAGATAAGTGAATAAGTACCTATGCAGTGAAAGAGACAAGGTCTAGACTAATTTTAAACTCTGGGGGCACTAATTTAAGAGGTGAAAGAGTACCAGGGAAGCAAAGTAACTATTGAATGAAGAAGGAAATACTCATTAGTACCCAAGTAGCCACCCAATATCGGGCATATGTCGGGCTGATATCATTTGCCAATGTTCTAATGTCGGCCCAATATCGGTAGCCAATATTGGGCCAATGTCCAAATGATAACGTTTTGCGTCATGTAGCCAATATTGGCAGCCTATATCGGCCAAATATTGGCAGCCAAGATTTAGCCAATGTACCAGTGTTCACCCAATATTGGACCGATATTGATCCGATTTCTTCAGCCATTGCTGGACCAATATTAGCAGCCAATATAGGGCCAATGTATACCCTATTGGAAATTTCTCCTAAGTCTCATAAGAAATTTTCTCATGATAAATTGGCAATGAGATCTTATGAGAAATTTTCTCATTGCTTTCACGCTTAATAATAATTGCATACTTAATTTGTGAATCGAGTTTTAAAACATGCTTTCGGAGCTTCATCAATATTCACCTCATAACAGAAAATTTTTGACCAGGCCACAAAAATGGTTTCCCCAAGTTGTGTGAAACAGAAAAAAAATTTTTTTCCCCAACCTAATGTTTAATCCGTTCCATAGTTTGTGAATCTAGTTTTAAAACATGCTTTCGGAGCTTCGTCAATATTCACCTCATAACATAACATCAGCAGATGATGTCGGTCCAATGTAGGCTGCCTATATCGGGCCAGCATCGGCAAAACGATGGCAATGAGGAGCCGATGTGCCAATCTGAAGCCGATATTGGGCCAATATTCAGCCGACATACATGGCTACTTGGGTAGGGACACGGAAAAATGGTAAATAAAAATCATCAAAAGCAGTGTTTAAAATTGACAAATGGGGTAAATAAAATCGTTTTAAAAATGTGAAAGCTGTGTTTAATGTTGGGAAAAAGGAGTCTTAAAGGAAAGGTTTTTTTAAAAATATAATTAATAAAGACTTCATACCAATGTGAACAAACAGTTAATAGTACATACATTTGAGATCCAATACAGAAGTTATGGCTACCCTACGCAACATAAAAAACACAGTAGGCAAAATTAAGTTAAAGGCAAATTAATGAGATAATGGTAATAACAATAACAGTGTGGAGTAGTGGACTGCAGGTAATGAAGTTCGATTCTTACGCTGTTTAAAAATTTTCTTTCAACCATTGAATAAAAAACTTTATCATCCTTCATTTCCAACCTTTGTGTGTGGATACTAACTTTTTTGTACTTCTATCACTTCAACTAGATTTACAAATGCGTCACTCAAAAATACACTGTAAAATTAACGTAATGATTCCACGATTTAATTCTGTAATATAAATTTTTTCCAATCATTTCCTTTCGCCAATTTTAATTATTTTTTTTACTTATAATTTGGCATGAAATTTCTGATAATATACTTTTTTTAACTGCCTACTAGCATTACCCTAGGAATACCGCACGGCTGTATTCTTAGGTAGTGTTAAGGATCGAACTCGCGACTGGCAGTACACTAGCCCTCATTTTTAACAACTACGCTCTCATAGGTTCACGGGAATCTGGCGAATGTAGGCGACCCGCATGACATTCGGCTTAATTTTTTTCTCGCACATCCGGGCCTATGGAGAAAAAGGTCAAGAAGAGTATTTTTTATTTTGTTTTCCTCGTTTGTGGCACGGAAAAAATCTTCTCATTTCGTGACTTGAGTTACTTAACCTCTCCTTGTTGGTATCTACCATACGTACATTCCATTCGCGGGGCGCATCGATCACGAGGCCGCGAGATGTTAAAATCTCCTCTGCGAATCTGAATTTTTACTGTCCCTGGATATGATTTCAGTAGCAAATGAAATGAAAGACCCGTGGATCTTTGGATCCGACCCGACAATCCTTAATTTATAAGTGGTACATTTGTAAATCTAATTTCAACAAAAAAGTATAATAAATTGAGTATTCAGATGTAATGGTTTGAAATTGAATATGATAACATTTTTGATGCAGTGACTGAAAGAAAAAATTAAACTGCGATTGGGATCGAACTTCGCACAGTACACTAGCTCTCATTGTATGCCCGATCCCGGCGAATGTAGGCTACCCGCATGACATCCTATGTATTTTTTTTCCCGTGATATCGGGGTAATGGGGGAAAAAGTCATATATCTTTATTTTGCTTCTAGTTGCACGGGAACGTTTTCATCTAATTACGTGACCTTAGTTACACATCCTCTTCTTGTCAATATCTATCGCCTATATTCCATTCACGGGGACTTCGATCGCGAAGCCGCGAAAATATAAAATCTACGATACGGATCCGAGTTTACTCCGTGTCTTTGGTTCCGAATCCGGAACCGAGAAAAATGAAAGATCCGATCCGGCCATCACTAAAGAAAATATTTCATGCTACAGAAAATTCGGCATTCGCAAAATATCTCCAATTTCGTTAAAAAATCGCGTTTCAAAGAAGACACGGTTAATTTCTCGATTAAACCCTAAAGTCGCTTATTTCGCGAATCCTGTCGCAAAAAACGTTTCGCGAAAATGTCATGTCCCTACTCATTAGAGATGCTCCCGTGAAGAGGGCATTTTTGAAAGAAACTTACTAAGTACTGGCTTTAAATCAAGGAAGCACCAGCAGAACTTGCCTCATGGAGGCATGGATGATAACTGCTTCTGGAAAGTCAAAAGACTGAAAGCATTTGAAAGAAGCAGGAGAATGATGGACAGACTGAGTAACAAATGAAAATAGTGGGTGGAAAGAGAAGTATCCCGAAAACGTTAAAAAGAAGACCGGACAACCTGATTGGCTGCGCCTTGATACATGATGAAGACAGTCGCTGAGGGGAAAGTGGATGGGAAGAATAATGTGAGAATGTCTCATGAAGTGGGATGGGAAAAAGCCTTTAGAAATTCATAGGTCAATGAACTCCCTTAAGATTGGAGCTAATGTGGTTGACTGTAGTTTTCATGACTGTTAGGGCTGCCTCATGTATTCCAGCTGATAATATGTAGGGGTCTCTCACTATACTCGTAACTTCCTGGCATCAATAGGAAGTAAGGAAAATCATTTTTTAACGACTTTACTAGGGGTTGTATTAATTACTACTGGTGGAGATTGAAGTCAAACAGAACTTTTGGCTAAAGCCATCTGAAATTTCTTTAGGATTCAAGTATATATAATTTTGAAAGGTGGTAGTATTTGAATCACTTACTGTTAAGTTGAATGATTCCCTAATATGCCTGGACAGGATTTTGTGGGATTTGAAATGAAAAATGAGGATCATGATGGCATACACCTTACTTTAAAATATTTTGGGTGAGTGGACATAATACTCTTGTAGACTGATATTCATGTATGTAAAATATAAGAGAAGGTCATGCAAATATTTACCACTCCTATTAACCACCCCCCTACCGGAAAATAGTTCACTTTTTTCCATCAGTTCTGATTGACCAATTTCTTAGGAACAGCACCCACAAAATATATTATTTGGAAATGAGTAAACATTACATCACTATCGTCACTGAGAGTCAGTTCAGTCCATATATCCTGAGAAATCAGGTTGCAGAATTGTATGGACCATAAATAAACAAAAGAATTGGTGGAAGTGCTGATAATGAGCAGAAATGATGAGAAAAACAAGGAGATGCTAGCTGCATATCCCACAGTTCCATACATCATGGGAGTGAGTAGAAAAATGAGTAAGCTCCTTTGGAAATTATTTAGAGTGATAACAATATTTTCAGTCACAAAGAAAATAGGAGATACTGTCCCTAGATCTAAAGACAGTATTCCCAACGAATGTACTAAGGGGAAACAATTAAACACCTGCCCAGATTAAGGGAGACAATGAATGTAATCAAAATGTCACCCTAAAGATGCTATGCAAGATGAGGGGAGGAACCGTCATCATCATCTGTTATCAAGTACAACGAACGCAATGAACATTCCCAAGAGTAATATAAAGCTGTCAATTATATGCTGTAGAAGCCTCTAGGGTAATAGTACTCTAGAAGAATATTTAAAAATCTATTGAGCATTGTAATTACCCTTATTAATGGTTATGTAACCAGCTGACTTGAGCATTAGAGTGAAATTGTTGACAATTTTATGTTGACATTAATTATGTATGGCATACAAGATGCACCCTTATCTCTATTGGGCAAGTCTCCGAATGTTTACTTGAAACACTAGGGAGTGATTTTTTGAGCCATAATTTTTGAAAAAATTTATTTTAATGTTAGTAACAACTATTTTTCAATTCAGTGAGTTTTTACTGGTCCTACTAGTTTCAAGGATGTGGCATTACCATCAAGTAGGTGATGATGATGCTGTGGCATTAACACTAGTAGTACCAGTGAAAACTAACTGGATTGAAACATAGTTGTTATTGTTGCAATTCAGAATGGACTTCCACAAGGTTACACCTTAAAGGATTGAACACAATTAGTGATATATGGAGTCAAAACAATTCATGTGATATACCCAATAAGGGAAGACAGAAAATTTTGATATTAAGGTACAAACAGTATTATTTTTATTCATAAAGGAACAAAGCAGCAATATGAACAAACAATGGAAAAATAGCCAGATATGTACACAATGGAATGATAGCACCTTCATTATTTGACACAATTCTTCACACAATTCTTCTTGATATCACAAGAGGTTCAGCATCATACTGAATGATGCCTAACACATAATTAAGACATGTTAAATAGTTAATAATTTAAACTCTTATTAAACATTTGGACTGGAGAGTTCTTTAGTTGGAAAACTGTTTTTCCTGAACACAGACATGCTGGTGGTATCTAACGACTGAGTCTTAAAAACAAGGCGTGCTTGCACTCCCTGGAGTTGATTGGGAGATACATTTCGTAGAAGTCTTGGATGAACTCCTCCACTTTGAAACCAAACTTTTGGTACAGAATTACGGCTGGATTTGTGGCTGACACATGAAGGGTGATATCCTTCCCCATGCATGTCTGGAAAAAGAATTTTTATTTTAATACTAACCATTACGTGATTAGTTGCTGAAGAAGTACAGGTATTTTATAAACAAATAGTGCAGTGTGGTAATAAAATTAAAATCAAATTCAAACAATCATTAAAAAAATAAATGCATTTTGAATATAATTTTAGTGACATCCAGTGAACCTTTGAAATGCCAAGATCCACTTATAGAATTAACTTCAGCATTGTAAAATAAAAAGCATCCAAACATGTATCTTTACCTTAGACACTCCCAAATATTTATACTTTAAGTACTGAGAAAATTAATCTCAAAAGAGCACACATCAATAATCTTCAATCATAAAATAAATCAAATTCTTGGAGGAGAAGTTTTGGAACAGAATTTGAGCTACATGCAACATTCAGGAGAAGTAAATTTTGGCTGACAAAAGTTGGCCACTCTGTATTTTTGCCAGCTCCTCTGGGCAGCAAGCCAAAAAGGATTGGGGATGGGTGCAAAATGCTTCATAAACCACGGTTCATAGATTCCAGGCCCACAATAGTTGAGGAAAGATTTGAAACATTAAGGATACAATTATGGATAGGAGGCATATAAGAATGTATCTTTATTGTCTATTGTCTATCTTATTTGTCTATCTAATGTCATTGCAGTGTAAATAATGCTGCAATCTTAAATTGTACTTGGAATTTTTTAATTCCCATTGGTTGAATTCCCAGAGCTATATGATTTTATTTTTCTTGACAAATGTTCCCTCAGCTCATATTTTGAACATTAAATGAGTCATCATCATCATCAAGGGTCAGCAATCCTAGGATTGGTTTGACGCAGCCCTCCACTTGATTCTTCTATCGGCCAACCTCTTCATACCAACGTAGTTCCTCTCTTTCACGTCCTTAATGACCTGCTCCATGTAACTCATACGAGGCCTGCCTCTTCCATTTTTCCCGTTCACTTTTCCTTCGACTATTGTCTTCATCAGGCCATCGTGTCTCAAGATGTGGCCGATTAAGTTGTCCCGTCTTCTTTTTATATTTTTCATCAGACTTCTCTTTTCTCCCACTCTTCTTAGGACTTCTTCATTTGTCACTCGGTCGATCCATTTCATCTTCATCATTCTTCGATAGCACCATATTTCGAATGCTTCCACCCTTTTCTTCTCCGCTGCTGTCATCGTCCATGCCTCACTGCCGTAAAGTAACATGCTCCAGATTTACGTTTTGATGAATTGCTTCCTTACTTCCAAGCTTGTATTTCCAGCTGTTAGTAGATTCTTCTTTTGATAGAATGCCCTCTTTGCCTGGGCTATTCTACTCACTATTTCTTTCTTGCTTCGACCATCGTTGGTTACTCTGCTTCCAAGGTAACAGAACTCTTTCACCTCTTCCAGTTTCTGTTTTCCTAGTTTAACGTTGGTTTTGGCCTCTTCTCTTTTGCTGCACACCAATATCTTAGTTTTCTTCTTATTGATCTTCAGCTGATGTCTGGCCATTGTCCTTTCCATGGTTGTCAGCATCTTATTCAGCTCCTTCTCTGTCTCTGCTATGAGAGCTATGTCATCAGCGAATCGTAGCATGCTGATTGTTTCTCCGTGGATGTTCACTCCAGAACACTTCTCCTTGATTTCATTGATGGCTCTCTCGATGTAAACATTAAAAATTACGGGAGGCAGTGCGCAGCCTTGTGTCACTCTTTTCCTTATTCTTGCCTCTTCACAGCTGGGTCCAGATTTAATCACAGCTACTTGGTTTTTATACAAACTGTGGATAATTCTTCGATCATTGTAGGAAACTCCAATTCCTTTCAGAATATCAAGCATTGAATTCCAATCCACGTTGTCAAAAGCCTTCTCTAAATCCACAAATGCAATGAAGGTCGGTTTGTTCTTCTCCATTCTCTTCTCTATAAGCAGCCTAAGGGCCAATATTGCTTCCCTTGTACCCTTACTTTTCCTGAATCCGAATTGATCTTCATCCAGGAACTCCTCTGCTTTACGTTCTATTCTTCTGTAGATGATCCTTGTCAGTATCTTCGATGCATGTGTCGTCAGGATTATAGTCCTAAAATTTTCGCATTTCTCTGCTCTCTTCTTTTTGGGAATAGGAATGATGATGTTTTTCTCGAAGTCCCTGGGTATTTCTCCTGTTGAGTACATGTCGCAGATGACCTTATAAAGATGGGCCAATGTCCTCTCTCCCGCATTCCTTATCAGTTCTGCGGGTATATCATCAATCCCATAAGCCTTATTCATCCGAAGGTCCCTTACTGCTGCGTCGAATTCCGACCTCAATATTGATGCCCCCATATCATCCTTCTCGACTTCGCTTTCCTCTTCAATCACTTTCGTGCTGAAATTGTTCCCGTTGTATAAGTCTTCGAGATATTCTTTCCATCTCTTCACTTTGTCTTCATTTTCAATCAAAAGTTCTCCATTCTTGTCCCTTATAGCATTACATCTTGCGCTCCGTTCCTTGAAGTGGTTCCTCACTATGCTATAGGCAGCTTCCACCTTTCCAATGGTAAGGTTGTTTTGTACATCTTCGCACAGGTTGTTCATCCACATTTATCTAGCTTTCCTGGCTTTGAGACTTACTTATTAAATGAGTACTATAGCAATAATATAGTGATAATGCCAATCTGTAGTCTCTTAAGATGGAAGGCAATTGAGATCATGGGAACATGATGTTATGTTATTTCCTTTCTATTTTCAGTTCCTGTCTAAAGTTGTTGTTGTATCATCCCTGCTCATTGCTTTCCCATTTGTATTCAGTGGGGATGTACTCCGTTATTCCATTGCAAAGAGTACTTAAGAATGATTTCCACATCTCTTTGGTTCATTTTGTATGGGATTCATTTGCGAAAGTAGGCTAATTTCTTTGAGTTCGGCCCCAAACTAGGGAAAAATTGCTCTTCCCAAATAAATATATGATTTCAGTCTTGGTTTGGAGACTGATTTGGACATATATTGGTCAGTTGGTGAAAATATACTGGTACATATACACCTAACATCCCTATGGAGCGTATATTATCCAATACTATTTTCCTATTAAAGGAGGATTGGGACACTAGCATTAATATGCTCTTTAAAATCTCAGAAAGGATATATGTACTCCTGATTTTAATTATTCATAAAGATTCTTACTCCTCACAAAGTAATATGTCACAAAAAGGCCTTCTACAGGATTAACATCCTTTCCTTACATAACAGCTTCCTAACATAATTGCCTCTTACCAATGCCATAAACCTAACTGCAGGGACTAACCCTGGAAACATAAAGCATGGCATGACAGCTATTAAGTCTACAAGTCAGCATTAGCTATGAAAGGATATCAAAATATTTAATACCACCATAAATGAAACAACCAACCCATCATTAAAATCATAAGTAATGCCTTCATACTGTGCAACAGTAGATGTGACAATGGCTGACTGAGCACTGATCGCAGTCAGCCAGAAAATATATACAAATTGGAACCAGAAGGAACTAGCCTGCTCTCTCAGCATTTTGATTGTCTTGACAAGCAGGTCTTTACCCTCTCCCTCTTTGCATGCATTTCAAAAGGGAAACGGCCACAAAGTTTACTTTCCCGATTTTACCTGGATTAGATGGTAAAGCATAAAAGTGGCAATTCCAGCTCTTCGCCACTCGGGTCTTGTGAAGAGAAATGAAATATACGTCTCATTGTGCTGCACATCAGGAACCATGACAGCAAAGCCGACAACCAGCTTCCTGTATAGGACCACACAACTAAAATCAGGATACTGTAGACAGTCTGAAACTGAAGATACACATCTTTAAGTGCAACAATGTCACAGATGATATCATTTAGGGCTGTGCGAGTCTTGACTTTTTGAGATTCAAGCGAGATAAAAGTACTACTCAAATCTAGCTCGATTTCGATCTCAATACGCTTGAAAAATGAGTCTCGAGCTTGTCTCGAGATCTCCGTCGTGGTGGACATAATTTTACGGGGCCTTCCTTCATAATACGACGCAGTAAATTAATATTTATTCCCTTACTTTTGCAAGATAATTTCATGATGTCATGCCACAAAATGTCGAGAAATATCTTAGTCTTAGGCTTAGACTCGAGAAGTTAGGAGAGCCTAGGCCTCTGCGTAGGACCTAACTGAGCCCCTCCCCTATTTTGTGATCGGAGGCCTAGTTCCTACTCACAAATGATCAGTGTTGGTAAGTAATCGAGTAAAAGTAATCGGATTACTTGTAACGATTACTTTTGCAGTAATTTGTACTTGTAACGATTACTTTTTACAAAATGTAATTTTACTTGTAATTTACTCCTTACGGTGAAAGAGGAATCGTTACTTGCTAGTAATCGACGATTACTTTACTCGCTCCCACGTAAACTTGAATTACTTTCAGGGACCTTCGCTGGCCGGTATACAAGCTTGAACAGGGAAGCGTTCAAGGTCGCGTACGTCGGTCGGTCAATCTTCCCTCACAGGAGAATTTGGTGTCTCTAGCCATGGAGGAGACACTTTCCTATTTGTCTTGCATTAATACCACTCTGTCATTGCTATTGAAATTTCCCTCTCTGAAGTCTCTATTTGTGAAATATAACACAGGTCACAACACAAACATTTGTGAAATATAACACATCAAGTGCTCCAGTTGAAAGACTTTTTAGTGTGTGCAAGGAGGTGCTATCAGCAAACAGATCACGACTCAGCGATGAAAATTATACCACTATTCTGTAAGGTCAACAAGGATGCGTTAGATTAAGAATATCATTTCATAATTTTTAGGCTTGTTTCTAGTTAATAATTATTTTCTCTTTGCCATGCATTTCTTATTTTGTGCATATTAAAGTTGCATAATTTACTTCATCGTATTTACTTAATCACTGATTTACCTAGGCCTACAGATAACTTCGAATCCCTGAGTACCATTATTTGCTTGTTTAGGTTCAGCCACCCTTATGTTGTAGTGTACTTACGATGAGTACAAAATATGACACCCCTTGTGTCGTTACAGCAGTTATAATTGTATGTATCGCAAGTGAAATTGCAACTTTAGCAATTTCTATGACTCAATTATTCTACATGCTGCACTAATTTTACTGCACTATTCGACAGTTGCCAGATGGTCTCTATAGAGTGGACAATCTTACAAGAAGTAATTGTAATTGTAACTGTAATTTTACTGATTACTTTTTAAAATCAGTAATTTGTACTCGTAATTGATTACTTTTTTTACGAAGTAACTGTAATTGAGCCCAGTTACTTTTTCTCAGTACTTTTACCAACACTGCAAATGATGCATAAAATAGGCACGTAAGAACGTAGGCTACTTCTAGCAATAGCATCCACCCAACAAGTTAAAACAAGATATAGAAAAATCCGGTTATAACGCAGGTCAAGGGGGACGGAGTTTACATCCACGTTATCAGCAACCCACTTTATTAACGGAAACTTCGTGACAGACAGTAAAGAAAACCTATAAAACTAAAGTTTATAACTAATTTATTTGCAGAATACAATTTAAAATGATGTTTTATGGTTTTAATGCACACTGTACTTTAACAGGAGTTACAAAAATATTCTGATATTTCTTTTGCCGCAGTAGTTGAAAGCGTTTCTTTTTTTTACATAAGTCTTAATGTTTTGCAAGTGTGACAGATGAAGATGATGCTGCCGATCCCGCTGGTGTGATCTTGATGATAGCTTACAGTGGTGTGAGCACCTGAAGTAGCGCAGTAATGACGTGTCGGGATAAAATCTGCTAAAGAGTAACCTTCCACTTACAATGAAAATAGTCAATGGAATCATTTAGGGGGATATGGTGAGACCCGTTAGTGTAGTGGGGCGCTTTATAACCGGATTTTACTCTATCTATCTAATTTAGGCCTTGGCTGTCACGATTTCCATGACCGACAGTCCGATCTAGCGAGTTCGTAAATAATTTAAGTAATAAAAAAGTAATAATTTAATAAAGACCAAGCTCAGGTTTGAAATCCTGTTATGTTATTTTATTTGAAATTTATTTATGTGAATATAGGCCAGGCATATAAAAAGATAACAAGTTAAAAAATGGGGTGAGGCCATTATGCTTAGGTATTGGATGATGGCATTTATACTCAAAAACGTTTTTAAATTTTAGTGGTGAAAGTAGGAGTGTATTCATAACTCGATGGAGGCCTATCATCGCATAAATACAGGATACTTTCATCCTAATGATTCCACGTAGATGTTGATCTCTGAAAGTAGATGCTAAAATTACGCTCAACAGAATTTGATTGATAATGCCCAAGGTTAAACTTATATTTGTGTATGTAGAAAATTAGTACCTACATAGATTAAAGTCTGTACTACAATTTCAGTGCGCTTGAATCTCCCTTGAGATTCAAGATATTTTTCAAATTCTCGCTCGATCTCCCTCGACTCAAAAAAATCCCTGCTCACACAGCCGTAATATCATTACAAACTGTGAAGAGAGATACATAGTTACTGATCTTTAAAATTATTTCAATTGTTACTTTTTTCTATTCTTGTTCAATACTGTTGTCCTGAAAATCTCATATCCAATCCACTCTGGACTTGTGCAAAGTATTTAATAAGTTAAAAATGCATATTGAAAAAAGAAATTAGTTTTACAAAATCGATTTATACTTTACAACATTTCTGAAAAGGTTTTCTCAAGAATTTTAAAAAAGACAAAATTTAGAAGGCAATCATATTGAATCTGCACAACATATAATGCAGTAAAATGTGATAGTGATTTTGTAGCTACTAGCACCAACAATTGTGGCAGTGAGAAAGATGAGGTTGAGAAACATAGCACCACAACAGCATCCGAACGTCAGCTTCACGGTTTGTGATCCACTACCACCCCCTGGCAAGAGGCCATGAGCCTTTGCTCACGGGGTGAAATATACCCAGATAACAGGAGAGGCACAGGATACTTAAAAGAGGAAAACAAAGTCCTCAACAAAATATGCACAGCCTTCGATTAACCACATGTATATTAGTAGCAAACCAAAATTTAAGGGCCACGGATGCCATACCGGGAGGCCATGATATTCCTCCTTGTTTTCATGCTCTGATCTTTACTAAAAGTGCTCCATCTACTTTCCATTACCCTTTGTGAAATTGACAGTTTCCAGCAAGATATTGTAGAACATATCTTACAATAGAGAATGAAACAAGTTGTAATTGTCCAGAGTTTTATTTGATATAAAGTGTGAAAACACATTGTGGATCTTATATTAAATAGAACTGTTGAATGCATGTTTCATGCTCTACCACTTAGTCATGGTAATGGATAGCTCTCCACTTCCAACGAGTGGCAGATGGGAGTCTTTGATGATGGATGGATTGGTGTTTGCCACACATTGACAGTGAGCAATCAAGGGAAGAAGAAGACGGCTTATTTCAATTCTCAGTTCCACCCTCGAGGAAGATTCCGTTAGGTTACTCACGGTCGATCCCAGGCCAGAAGTGCTCCCGGGCCAAAGAGTTGATGGCTTGGATGTGCCAGGCGTTGATGTAGCAGTAGTCGATGGGAGCAACGTAGTACGGAGGCAGCGTCCCCCCCTGCTTCTTCTTCTTTCTCACAGTCTCTGTCAACTCCACCATGAGTTGGATCCACAGAGGATTGCTACTCCGGTCTCTTCTTATGTACGGCTTCAGCATCCTGCAGCAAACAAACTCTATTTATTTCATGGCATGTGCACCACAACAACAACCCACCCATTTCAGTTGGGTACACATGGCGTCACATTTCTCGGGGCGTTTACTCAGAACTGAAATCGCTAGATTATGTACACGAAATCGTTACATGGAAACAAAAAATGAATTTTAGTGGAAAAATCAATCTTCTAACCAGAGCCATTCACTTATAAAACAAAAATTAAAATAAGCAAACAGGTGACGCCCACCAAACCAGCTGTGTTGAGGATATCTACGTCATCTACCTCCCGTCCTTGACTGAGTTGAGGAAGAAATGGAGCGGAGGCAGGGGCAGAAGGTCTGCTCGCACAGATCCTGTCACAACCACTTCCATTGGCACAGTCATCTCTGTGCCCCCATATTGTGATTAGGCTAAGGAGCTTTGAGGTCTCAGTTGTGATTGAACAAAGTAGATGACGTACAAGTTCCTTACCCACTTAATGCTTTTGCCCACAAGGGTTAAAAAAAATCAATTTTTCATCACTTACAACTCAAGGCCTAATTGATGGATCGAAGAACGGAAAAATACGGGTATATTTATTTTACAAACTCTATAAGATTCAGCAATAGAAAAACATGGTAAACGACCACATTATAGAAACGAACACATGTCATTCATGCCAATAAAGACTGCTTGATATCTCACTTTTATCCCTTTGATATACCCGAAGCAAGCAAAATGATACCCTAATAACCATCAAGGTGACAAGCTGCTATGAAAGTAATCATGTTAAACATTCTTCTTGTGAAAAAAACAAATAAATAAATATATAGTTGAAATAAACAGTGGGGTCAGATAATAGTTGAAATAAATAGTGGTTCTCTCCAGATTCATTTCTCCACGGTGCACCGCCAAAATAAATTCCCCGAGAAAATAACACAATGCGAGCCAATGAATAGATCCTCGCCGTGCAGAATAGCATTGCATAACAAAAAAGAATCTAGTAGAGCTGTCCTGGCCACAGTTAAGGAGGTTGGCTCGCGACTGCTTGAGTCAAGTTGTCTGAGGAATGTTATTAATTTAAGTACGAGTATATGCCTGCTAAGTGATCCTCACTTCACAAAGAAAATTACCTTAGCTATTGAAAGTCATAAGTATCACAAGAAATACGATGGAAAGTCGAAGGATTTATTTTTTATGATAATTTTAATCAGCTCGATAATGGACTCAATTCAGCATTTTCTTTAAAGAAATAAATTCATGTACTCAATGAATTTACTAATGTATAACACCAGAATATTACTATCAAACGTTATGTTATAATATTTTTCTGGAATATGCTTTAATATCACAGTAGTAATGATATTATTCATACACCAACCATTTTGGCTATGGAGATCACAGCGCCACTTGAATCAACTAAAGCATTTCGTCTGCTATAAGCGCAGAAATTGGTGGATTTAGCGAAAAATACCGAGGGTTGATACCTTTTTTTTGGCGTCATTTTATTCCTTGTGACATTACACATTAAATATCAGTTTTTTGCTAAAATGACATGTCACTATGGTATTTTTAAACGTTATATTCCCACGTGACGGCCATTCTCGCCGTTAACCGTATGTAATTTCAAATGCAATTTGTGCAAAATGGAGTATGGGATGGTAAAATTATCTTTACTTTATTAGATAGAGGAACTTTAGTTCTATAAGTGCTGAAAATATAAAAAAAATGACATGACTTTCTCTTTTCGGATCAACCTCCTTAAATGTTTGCAAGCCTCGGGTGGCGGAACAAAGCCTGGCGTGAGACATTGGACCAGTTGGTAACGAAAGTCACGATTGGAGGAAAATAACAAACGTTTGCTTAACTTTGAGACGACTTCCACAACAATAAATAGATTGGAGGTGCATGGATAATCCACAGCCCACAAAACATGTGCACTTATAATTGGGATTTTACTGTAGCACTTAGTCGTGAACTTAAGCCCGTGAAAGGCAAAACCTTCACATATAAACTTGGGGGGTGATTTTTTCAGAGGAATTCTTTAGGAGAAAAGGACTATGAAATACGCTGTCACGTATGGTAATTTCGATGGAGGAGGATGCTTAAATCATCCAATGATTAGGACCACACTCCCTCACCTGTGAGTGAACGGGCTCTTTATGCAGACAGGCTCACACCAGCTGATGAGATTTGACAAAAACCCTGGAGTCCCCAAGTAAGTAACACTGCTGGCAGCCTGAAAACAAAATTGAGAACGTAATGAAAACTCAGTGAAATCACATGTGAACAGCAGTAAATGCATGGTTGGAAAACAGTGTTCAGTGACTTTGCGTCATCCAATTTAGCTGTGGAAAAGGCAACGCCAGGCCCTGCCAATGGGTTCTCGAATGGGGCTCCGTCTCAACCCCTCAGTTCACCCCTCTGCCTTTCCTCCTCTCCCTCCCACTCACATCTGACCAAATGGCTTGCACCCCTTGGCTCACAACACACACTTCTTGAGAGTGGCTCAAACAGGTAGGAACAGAAATGACACTCAAAAATACATTCACTCACTTTTAAGGCCGTTGCACACGGTACAATTTCTTGTACAAGATCTTGTACCATAAATTGAACGGCGAGATTGGACCAAGATATTGTACAAGAAGTTGGTTCACGGTCGTACACGATCAAAGATTTTCATGCAATTTGTGCGCCAATAACATGCACAGATATCGTTTTCTGTCCAACAGCTGAATCGCGATATCCGATGACTATAGTATTTTGAAAATAATACCGGGTTACAATGATTTGCTACCATTAATCATAACATTAATAAAATGAAATTTTACGATTGGTTACTTGCACTCTTTCATCGGCTCATGAAACCCATCATTTACCGTCCAAACATCATGTTTTTGCTCGTTGCATATATTTATTTTTGGTTCAATAACGTTATCTTAATTTCATTGAGGTTTAATGTTTCCCAGTGTGTCCAACTCATCATTTGAGAAATAGGATATTTCCGACGCGACCGACGAATATCACAATATGGAAGCAACAAAGAATATCATAATATGGAAGCAACAAAGAATATCACGACATATACAACAAAAATGGAAGTTTAGCCACGCTAATAGGAATAAAAGTGATCGCACACAGAACACCAACCTTACGAATACTAAACGAGCGCATCACTACCGTCACGTGTCATTCGCAGAAGCTACGGAGTGTATCTTTGACGGTTTCATCCAATAATATACAGCATGATCTAATTTCTTGTACAAGAAATTGTACGAAACCCTCGTACAGGATACAATTTGCGCATTGTACAACTTCTTGTACAAGAAATTGTACCGTGTACAACGGCCTTTAGAGCATGCATCATCAACCTGTCAAAACCTGAACTTGCATAAGCATAAAAGTTTTCTTGCCCCGAGAGCATTGGACCAGACGGTAGGCAGTGTATGTGGTCAGGTAGAGCATCGGAGGCTGGTCATTGGACAGGCTTCATACTCTTTAATTATGAGACCCAAAGGTGGTAGTATCAGTCGTGAATGTGTTATGTGAATAATGTGTCAAAACCCAGGCTGTGCCGATAAAATATCAGTGCAACTGAAGTTTTCATTTTATCGATAAGTGCAAATTAATTACTGACAAGCTTTACTTGGACACAATGAACCTAAAATGTCATCCAGTTACAATCAAAGTTGGTTTACTGTTCTCATGTATTATGCTAGCCTTAAGACTGACTGTGTACTAAGATCCTAGCTATGTCTTAAGTAAGTGGGAAGATAGAGGCAAAGGAAATGCAAAGCTCTCACCTTGAACCTGTCAAGAACTCTATCCGCCCGAGGCATGTTTGAGGCACTGATGAAAGCATTCACTTGCTGCCAACTCGTACCACCACCATGCCCATCCAAATATCGATCCATGTTGAAGAGGGGTAGACCTCTTTCACGTTTTACTTTCCTCACCATCAGCTTGCGAAACAGACGATATACGGATGAGGGAACCTCTTCGTGAGCAGCGGCCAGTGCTCTTCTCAACGAATTCAACAGCTTGACTTCCGAGTATTCGCTCAATGGCACACCACTGACAAAGAGAAAAAGCAGTATCAGCCAAAGAACTCATCCATCATTATAAACATGCACAAAGCAATGCTACATCTACTGATGGGAAAAATAAACCATCAAAACAAGTCACACATGTAAAACTTCAACTGTTGCAGGCTCTACTTTGTGGAATCACGGCATGATGGCAGAAATGATTCACTTTGTACTTATTCCATGAATTTATTTCAACCCCACCGGTTTCGACGTTAGCAAGTCATCATCAGGGGTACAATCTCCGAAGTTTCTGGGAGTGCAAGTCACATATATATACAACATACCTGGGGGTTAGGTGAGAAGTGGTTGAGGGAGGGAAGAGCCACTGAACGGGCAATGTTGGGTCATAAGGAGTTCACGTAGGGTAGTGACTTGGGATAGTGGGGGAGAACGGGGACCGGGGGGGGGGAGGACGTTCCTTTATTCATTTATTTATTTATTTATTTAACTGCTAACATACATCATTTCTGCCAATTTACAGTGATGCAATAACAGACAAGAAATATAAACATAAACAATCAGAATAAAGAGTGCAGGGTAAAAATAGTAAAGAAGACAAATGCGAGATATGTGGTTAGGGAGGTGGAAGAAGAGAGGTTTATTTATTCACTAGGAAATGGGACATTGCGAGATTGATAAAAGAGTTTAAGGGCAGAAAAAACGGACCAATATTACCCGGCAATAAATTCAGTAGGGAGGAAAGGTGGTGGTGGAGTGAGCACTTAACAAGGGATAGTCTAGGGATAGGCATATGGAGCAAGGAATGCTTACGTGTGGATCGACTCGGGACTCTGAAATTAATAGAGGAAAGAAATTCAGGACAATCAGTGTGTCAGTTTAGGATATTGTATATAAATTTTAAATCTGTTTTAATTCTTTGTTGGCAGAGATCAGGGATTGACAGAGAAGATAGGATCGAGCTAGTAGGCATGTTACGGAAGTGTGGAACTCTCTGTTTTACAATTCTGGCGAAGAAGTTTGTTGTATTGTTAAGAGAGGTGAGATTGGTAGAAGCTGCAATATGGGAGAGCAATAAACTGTGTTTGGAAGGATAAATGCTGTGAAGTAAGATTTAAGAGCTTGAGGATCAGTTATTTCAGTGTAGCGGTATAGGAGACCTAATAGAGACATGGTTTTGCTCTTGATTGAATTTGCTCTTGATAGCATGCTTTCTTTGTTTGCAAATTCATTTCCTCAGGTCGGAATCGCAGTGCATGTAAATAATTCTGAATAAGTAACCTTCACGTTAAGTCACGAATAAGTAACACAGTGACACACGACTCCCCGAGCACGTGATGTCACCGACCGACAAATGACAGTCGCGTTCCACACTCACTCTCCGCTTGGCTCCCGACAGGTTCTGACCTGTTCTGCCTTGCTCTCCACGTCGATGATTGCCTTGACAATTGAAAAACCGGTTTCGGAGATATCGTTCTTTCCATAATTAATTTGGCATTTGGATTTTCTAGCCTTCGGACAATTTCAGCACTAAAGAAAAATGAACATTTTGAATGCTTACCCCATTTCATTGATCCTTTTGATGACGCTCCTTTCCAATTGGTCAGTGATTAACTTTTTAGTTCTCCGGGTGAAGAGGCTCTTTTCGGGCTGTGGAAACGTTTCCTCTTCCACCTCCGGCAACAACAGCGGGGGCGGAGGGGTGACAGAAGAGGAGCGCGCTGCACACTGCGGTTGCAAGAAAATGTCGGCCACTTCTTTCAAACCGCCATCCAGATGATTGAAAGTCTCCTTCATCAGTAGCGATGCACTGGGTCGGAGTAGAATTCCTCCTTGAGAGCCATTCTCTGCTGCCCTCACGACCTCATTGTTGTCCACGTCAATATCCAAGAGGGACTGGAAAATTATGGAATAGCCTTTTAGCATGCAAAGCCCATTTAAGCTCCACCACCCTTTGAAAGACCTGTGCTAGTCCATGGTGCTATACTTCCTAAAGGAGTGGAGGAATAACAGCATTTCGAATGATACAGAACCACTAGTCCTTAAATCTGACAGATGGAACACGAAATCTTTTCAGGGACTTTATCCATTACCCAGGAACCCTTTAAACATACACTAAATGTGAACCAAGCTACAGCCATCGAGGCATGCTCTTTTCTGGAATAGTTTAGCATAATAATGAGCTTAACATGCCATATTCTTCATTATATCTATATTTTGCTATCCAGGGTTCAGAATTTAGTGCCACCACATTTCAAAGAGAAAAGAGCAGGCATAATAACCCTTTGAATAGTAATTTTACGTGCCATGCCAATGCACAAGACAATTTTAAAATGTAGGACCCTTCAAACCTCTTTCATTTCATTAATTTCAATTTGATTTATTTAAAATAAATGTATATTGATGTGTATCCTTTTATTGAAAAAGGATATTAAACCATGTTACACTACTGAAAATATTGATCGGAGGAAAGGTGTGTGAACATGGAAAAAGAACACAATGTAAAAGGTTGGTGTGGCGTGCAACATGCGAGTTTGCTTGAATTCCTCATTCCTGCAAGCTTACTTTTAGGACATAGAACACTGACAATAACAGCAAATTCTATGCAGTAATTGCATAAAGCCACACAGGAGAACTACACAGATATTTTAATTACTCAGAGAGTAGACTACACAAAGCAGAGTATGAATCAGTAAAGAGATCAGTTATCAGATCACATCAGAGTAGATCCTGTTGTTCATAACAATTGTAACAACACAAAAGAAGGATCCAGGTCATGCGCTTGACAATAGGTTTCCAGTAAGGAATGTAACCCAGGGTGATAGTCAATTGGTGGCCAGTGGGAGAAGCCCTTTAATTTGAAATCACTCTTCTGATCCACACATCAAACTCAAAATATTTTCATTAAAATGTGGTTTCCCTTGAGTGCCCGAGGCATTTGTTTTCCTCGTTTAATAATTTACCTGCTGAAAACTGAATCTCTCTGGGTTTACATAAATCAATTTCATCTCAGAGCCCTCCGTAGACCTGGCAATTTTGCAGTCAAGAAACTGGAAGTCAGAAATCTGTGGCCACTCTGTTAATGCAGAGGAGCAGAGAGAAACTAAGCAGACAGAATTAAATGATGTGATGCGTGGAAATCGATTGGGCAAGGAAGATAGAGGGGGAGAGAACAGATTGAGCCTTTGGAGAAACTGTTAGCAGGGGAAAAGTGGATTGCTAGGAGGTTTAACTGTGGAAATTCCAGTAACTAGAGCAGTTCACGATAGGGCAGAAAAGTTTTAAATAGAATGGAGAGAGACTGAGGCAATGTGTAAGCATCTAGCTTGAAATAATATCTTAAAATCCTGTTCCTGATGACGAGAGGATAAGTGAAAATTGGAGGCAAACAAGTGCGGGCATGGAAACAGCTGGACGGAGAGGATAATGATGAGGAAGATTAGAAGCAACTGTGAAAAGAGGCCGGACAGAGAAGCAGAAAGAAGGCCACAACAGTGGAAGTCGGAGAGGAGACTTTGAGTCAAGCTCAGAGGAGGGAGAGTAGGAATATCTGTTCTGGATGGCAGGCAGATGATGCAACACCTTTTCCTTTATGGAAAGACCTTTTAACATAGGAAACATGGCTTTGTTGGGAGGATATATGACTTAAATCCACATGTAATAGCAGGCATAGAGATGGGTAAATTACACTAATTTCCTAAAATTACCGTAATTTTCCGGTAATTATAAGTTTTGAGCTGCAAATCTTTATCAGAGGACGCAAAACAAAATCAAATAGCATTGAGACATAAATGCCGATGCTTATATCAAACATATCACAACTTTAATCTATTATAACTCATTAAAAAAATTAAAACGAAGTTGGCAGCAACACGCAATTTGCCTCTCTTTTGTCACACTATGAGAAAATTTTCGTTCCAAAGACATACCTCTGCACAATGTGCATTTGTTATTTTACTCTGAATTAGTTGGAATTAATCATGGACTCAATGTAAACAAAATCATTATCGCTTCTTAATTTATAATATCACCCATTCCAATGGTTTCTTTGTGAGGAAGAAATTTTCTGAAAAAGAACTTTTCTGAAAATTACCGTTTATTATGGTAATTTTCAGGGGTGTTGGTAATTTACCAAGTTGCCCATCTCTAAGCAGGCAGGGTTAACTTATGAACCAAAAAAGTTGGAAGAATTACCATGATAAGAGAACATACACTAGCCTGATACTGAGATGCCTTCCCTTACTAAACAATCAAAACTTCAAAAAATAAAGGGATAAAGTCATCATGTGCATTGCTTAGGACAGATTATCATTGTTTGTTGCACATTGCCAGATGCCTGGTTTTCTGGTTGTTTCTCATTGATGGCTCGGACAAAAAATCTAGCAACCACAAAATCACCTCTACTTAAAATCATTGTTGCTGCAGAACATTTCTAGAGTGACAATTTTTATTTATGATGAAAAAAGTGTTTTCATTGCACTACCACTCTTGAGAGTCTGGGACAGAGTTTCCCTTCAACACTAAAAGAAAAGATTTCATGCTCAAACTTCACCTCTTCGTCGTCATTTTCCTCGTCATCAGCAAACAGGCAGTTGGATAGAGTGGCACTGGGCTGCACGTAAGCCCGAGAGTACATGGCACTCCGCTGCGAGGATTGGAGCTGGTGGACCGAAGAGCAGCTGCCAGACTGCGAGTCGGACTCTTGTTCATCAGCGACTGCGGACATCTGCCAGACCGGAGTGAGGGAGGGGGAAGAATTGTGTGTGTTGGTTGGGGAATCAGCAACGTCATTGCTATAGGCTTCCTGGCCAAGCCTGTCCACATCCTGGGCCAACACTTTGGCATGCTGGGAGAGCACAACACAATGAGGACCGATTTTGGTGCCTGAGGGAAAAAGAGGGAACGTGAGTGCAACACAGGGATACGCAGACTCTCAACAATCCCTCAGCACTTCTCGATAATTCAAAGGGAATAATGACACAGTAGCATTTGTCCTTCAACTTTCGACCGCACACTTTACATTTAACTTTACTAATATTTTAACTTTTCCTTCGCAGAATGTCCAACTGCAGGTAGTTTTTTTATATCAAGTTAATAATTGACATTTTTCAGAGGGAAAATCAAATATTTTATTTAAAAAAATTGTAGACCACAGAACAAATACACACTCCACACAACAATCACCAATCAATGCTTTCATCAGCAGAATCACCACCAACTTGGAGGGTAACTTTTCCATTCATACTTCCATACTGCAATTAGCCTGCAGAACTTAATACAAATTCACAAGTAGCTTGAAAATTTTGACAGGTTAGCAACTTAAGTGGGACGCTATTTTTCCCAAGAACAAGTGCATTCTATGTCCATTTTGTAAAAACAATATGATATGATATAAATTTAGTTTCTATTTTGTCCTCCTCTTCCAAAGCCCATTGATTTTCACGGGTGACTTTAGGCAAATATGGTACTGCAGAATATAGTTGAAAAAATTGAGAACTTTTCAACAGCAAATAAAATATGCCATATTTTCCATTTCACCTACAACTACTTGACGGCATTTAGAAATATGACCATTCTAAGTACTCAAATGGAGATATTAACATATTTTTTGCACATTAATTTTTGCATCCTATGAAACAGCAATGTGCATACAAGGATTAAACACATAATGAGGGACACTAGCTCAGACCATGGATGAATTTGTATTGGGCCAAACAAAACATACGTGAACAATATCCTCAAAGGACTACACTCTTCACCTACATGAGAATACTAGTGAAACTACTCAAACCTATATCTTGGAACATTCAAAAATCGCTTGTTCATGAATAATCTATGCTCTACTTGTATGTTACCCACTCAACAAGTGAAAATTATCATACATATTTTACAATGAGTCTTACATTCCTATACAAACTGTACCACATAAAATAATGTGAAAATTAAAAGTATCTTTTAATGCCTCAAATTCTTACACTTAAAATATGATACTTCACTTAAATTCATTAACTCTTATAACAATGCTGCTTTTACTTTCCACCAGCATATCTAAAATTAAGATAGAATTAATAAGGAAAGTTGACCAAACATTTGTAATGGAAATTTTTTACGCTCCCAGTTCACTAACGATACGAAGTATACATTTGCTCAGCAAGCGATATTTAACATTGCAAAGCCCTGAATATTTGTTGAATATTTTTATCTGTCAATAGCATTCACATTCATGCAGTTAATCCCCCAAGGAGTGAAGAAGTTAAATACATACTCTCTTGTGCTATTTCCACGGGTGAAAAAGAATGAGCTAATTTCCACCAGCCGGGTTCGTTCAAAATATTTTTTCCAGATAAAAAATACTGCGGACTGTACTGAGACAACGTTCCGGACACGGTCCCGATCCAGGTTTTCTTTTTCTTGCTGCAAAAAAGTATTGGTAGGTGACAAGCATAACATAAATCTTCACAGTATCAAAAACGACAGTAATTTACTCACGTATTGCCAAATATTGAGATCCAGTGTTCTTCTATAAGGTTACATACGTGAATTTTCCAATGAAAAAAACCGCTACGGCTAATGTCATACGAATTCTCTCTTAAGTTATAGAGCGCCAAAGTCACAACATTCAACCTAAAGAAATCAGCGCATTCATAAGGTTATTTTTGTAGTGGATAACAATCATGCACTGCCGTCAGCGTACTTACCACGATATTTTCTGCCGTCTCAATTCATCTCTTCTTAAGACACTACAATATTTACAAGTATAATTGAAAAATAAATCACCTGTTAAGTCCGAGGGGAAAGGAATTTCTAAACACGTTATGTGAACTCCTTTATTACAGGTTTCGCAAGAAAAGAAACACTTTGTACTTGAGTTTAAAGGTCCATTACAATGAAGGCACTGCTCATCAACGGTGACTATATCCATTATTTGTCCTTCCTGTAGAATTATGTACGGTTAATACACACCGTAAGTTACGGTAAAACGATAACACAACAGAATTCATTCGTTCACTACACATGCACCCTTCAGTTCTGCCGGTCCGGCTAACGCATAGCTTTCCGCTGCTTTGATGTTTATTTCTTGTAACCCCTGTAGCCGCGAGATGACAGGCAGTTCGCATCTCTGGCATCTCCTTGGTGAAAACGCGGCCCACACGAATTCGCGGTAGTAGGGTATATGAGAGGACGTCGGTTTTAGGATCTCAACGGCTACGGTTTTCAATCACAATGCGACCTTTCAGTGAGCGATGATTTCTGACAACGATTGTTATTGCTGTGTACCTGTGCAACTCTTACTTCTTTCGTCGCCTGGGGGGTTGTGTTTGAAACCGTCGGGATGAACTCGAATAGGTAACCAAGGAGTCACGTGGCACAAAAACGAATATTTTGCAAATTTAGGCATGTTTGATCACTCGTAATAATCACTGGTTTTTACTTGAGTTTTTCACATCCAGGGGCTCTATACTCAAAATATATAATAAAAACTCAAGTAAAAACCAATGATTGAGATTATTACAAGCGATTCAAATACACGAAATGTTCGAACCATTCTTGTTTGTACCACGTGACTCCTTGGTTACCTATTCGACTTCATCCCGACGGTTTCCAACACAACCCCCCATGTCCTTTAAAAGGTCCATTAGGTGCGGTAGGTGCCGTTTTGACAGCCTAACTCGATAGCCTCCCCCAGCAAGTGCCGAAGAGGCGTCACCGATGCTATAGAAGCGCCAGATACCCTTCATCTTACGCCTTGGATGCTCTCCTGAGTCTGGGAGTGGAATTTCACTCCATCCTTGTCCAGGTGGTTCGACTGTCCGGCGGAATGATGTCCGCCTGGCTTAAGACTAGAAGTCATTGTCTACAGTCGCGTCAAGCCGTTGACTGGATCCACGGTTTCGCCATCCATGACGATGGGTGCCACTCGCTTCCTCTTTTAGAGACTGCCTTCAGAGAGAAGACTTCTCCTTCGTGCCCTCTGCGGTGGTGAAGTGAACATCGTCTTCACCATCCGTTCTGTCGATTATCGGGTCCTCAGGAGTTGAGGAAGGCATTGGCGATGCCTCCTCTTTTCCTCCCATTCGAAGGGCCGTTTGCCTTCACAGTCTCCTTTGACTTGCCCTGAGAAGAGCAAGCAGTGCCATGGGTCGCGGTAGTAGGCGTAGGTAGGCCTGGGAGATATATCGTAATATATCGCGAATCCGATTTTGAGTTTTTAAAATTGACGATATATCGTTGCTGGATAAATATCGTCTTATCGTGCCCCGATATTTTATCGGGGTACGATAAGATATCGGGGCACGATAAATATCGCGATCACGATAAATATCGAAATAAAATATCATGATATCGCGCAATATCACGATAATTCATCGGGCGCGTTTAGCTATGCATGAACGAGCGCAATATCACGACATTTTATCGTGATATTTATCGTGATATTTTATCGGGGCGCGATATCATGATATTTTATCGCGATATTTATCGGGGTATTTATCTTCGACGATATTTATCGTCACGATATGAGTTATCGTTATCGCCACCTTGCGATATTCTAAAATTATCGTATCCCGATATTGAATATTATCAATATCGCCCTTGCCTAGGCGCAGGGGCCCCTTCGCTATGCCCTTCGGCCTGCAAAGGGTCGTTCATATTCGTGATACGACGAGAACTCGTAGCGCGGCGAAATGCGAGATGTGTTTTGAATACGCTGACTCATTCGACGTGGTAACTCCATCTGGTTTATTCCATCGCTTATCTGTTATACACTTACCACCCTCATCCCAATTTGAATAAAACAACCTAAGTGTGATTATAATTTTTAAGCGTTTACGGAGCACAACTTTTGCTACGTTTTGTAACATTTGTTTTGGCGTTTTATTGCGTCACTTTTAATTTTACATTGATTATTCAAAATAATGTTGCTCATTGTCCCACTATTTTCCTTATCAGCATTGTAAGTGACACTCAAATGCAAACAGCTCTGACACAATACATGCTGCGCACACCGCTTTTCCTCCCCATCTGAAACACGTGATAATAATTTTTACTCACTTTTTACTATTTCAAATGCACGCAATAGAGTAAATAATTATCACTAGCTGAACTAACTGAAAGGAATTTTCTCACGTGCTTTTTAAACATGGTAAATGAAACAGACTTTGTACTTTCCACACAGCTTTATATGTTCCCCGATCGATTTCGACGACTGAAGCCCATTCTACAATGGACGTAAGCCGTTTCCTTACGACAGGCAATCTCCAATGCTGACGTATGCCTTAAAAATATCGACATCGATCACGGTCCATTCGGAAGCACTCGTATATGCATGGATATTAAAAACAAATGAGTGTCGAATTTTTTCTGGCGTAGAATAGAGAAAACTGTCAACAAATATACTGTTGTGATAAAGTATTCGAAAATGAACGCAGAGATTGCCGCCGCTGCTTCAACGTTGATTATAATCGTAATGGAGGCAGGTGTAGTAACAACTTTGCATGTCCATGAATCGAAAATACGTAAGATTAGGAGAAGGTGTTGGGTCCATCCTACTTTGCAGGCAACATGAAAACAATCCATGGTGCCCATAACAACCTGTGCCACGAATAAATGAATGAACCAGGAAGGTTGACAGCAAAACAATCTTTGATTTACAATATTCTTACAGTGTAGCCTTTCATCTTATCATAGAATTACAACTGACCATGCCACTGAGTTTTTGACATTTTGGACGATATTGGTGGGTGTCGATCAGTATATGCCATTTAAAACTTACAAGATCACTAATCATCCAAATAAACCAAGAAACTGTTTCATACAATAAAGATTTAGTTAGAATGCGGGACGAAACAATCCAAATATTATTCAATGAGGCATCAGTTAATGATAAGCTCGTCTAAACTCGCCATCTTTCAAGTTCACGACCAAAGATTATTTCAAATACGTCCGCAATTCTTCCCCAAGTCAAAAAAACTTCCACAAAAGCAATAACCCGTGACTAACACCGGCAGTAGTAATGAGGCGCTCTGATTGGCTGACATTTTGCCTGCCTTAAGACGTAGGGATGGGACTTGGCCATCTCCCTTACGACAGGTCCTTACGTCTTACGACAGCCCTTACGACTGCTCTTACGGCTTACGCCCATTGTAGAATGAGCTTAAGCGTCATTTTCAAGGGGAGCCAACTGACAAAACATTTCAACACAAGGTATTAAATATGTTACACTCAATTACTCACAACCTCACTAACAAGGAGAAGTAATTATATTCTGCTTCACTTCACAATTAAAAAAAAAGATAAAAAAACAAAGCAAGATTGTAAAAACATGCTGTCAGGTAGGTTAACTTGAAGTTCACATGCAAAAAAAAATTACTACCCGTCTGGTGACCCCTCGGTCGACTATTGCTTTTCGTACGTACCATCTAAGTAGGTGATATAGGCTTAAATTTCACTCATTATGCTTATTGCATATCAGTCATTACATTTCATTCAGTAGTGTAATTACGCTTCACCAAATATACTCATTGCATTTCAATCAATACATTCATTACGTACTCATTGCATTGCGCTCAAATTAGTCGGTTCCATTGACGTCGCCTGAAATATTTCCGACGAGGTCTGTCTTTAGGGCATTCAATTCCATGCCTCATTTTGTTCTGAAGTGCTTCGCTCTCGACCAAGAGAGCGAAAGTGACGAGCAGTTATTTCAGCGATTGCGAAACCCACGACCTTCCAAGTTCAAGAACGAAGCAAATACTCGTATTAGTTCCTTGTTTTACTTCGTACGAGGCAACAACATAATCCCGAACAGCTGATCACCGGTGCGGAATCCTTACGAGAATGCTTGGATGCGTTCCCGTCATGTAATAAGAAGCTGATTTTCGCATTAAGTCTTCAGCAAGAAGTGTCCGATAGTGTTTCAGTGAGTGAGAAAGTCCTAGATTGGCGATGTATCATGATGAGAAGTATCGTGAACGTGAATTATTCCCGTGAACATTATGTTGCTCACCAAATCCTGACTCCAAAGAAGCCTGTTAGTAAATCGACACTCCTCAAGATGTTAATGCATAAAAAGACGTCTTCCAGCGTGATTTTTAAGAGTGTTGATCAAGTACCGCGCAGTGTTTCATCCTCCAACATAACCTCGCAAGTGAAATATGAATAGTAGTGCTTCAATTGCATGAATCACTGGATGAGTGACCAAGTTATGTCGTGCCGTGCGTCGTGGTTATAAGTGCCTTGCCGAGAGAAGAATTAGCTGGAAATCGTTGCAGTGAATCTACTACCGTAGCTGTAATGACGGTACACAGGTCTTGGTGTTCCCGTAAAGGTAAGCAATTGCATGGTTTGCTTCTATTTCCCATGTTTATCTAATTACCCTCGTCCAAATGTGATTTGGGTTTCTGAAGTATTCTGCGAACGATGCCGACGAATTTCGTTGTTGTTGCAGTAGGAAGGTTACAATTAGCAACAAAATGGACGTGCAATTCGAACGTCAATGGGCATATTAATCTGAAAATAATTTTTATGTAACCATTTCAATAATTGCAATAATTCTAGCAATGCAAAATTGAAATCAGGTATCAGATGTCATTCAACTGTAAGTGTTGGTAGACCCGAAAAAAACCCTGTACGTTGCATAATGGTGTAATATTTGTTTGAAAACAATTTCTTTTTTCAATATTTCATTATAGGACGTTTTCCAGAAACTTGAGGATTACAACGTCTATTGGGTATTTTATCACTTTTTACCGCCAAAACGAGTAGTTAACGGACGTAATAGCAGGTGGCGTTCTTATTATTTTTTAGCAAACTATTTTCGGAAAACGAATCTTGTTGCCATTATAGGCAATTATCAATATCCGAAATGAATATCCAGTAATAATATAAACAAGAGAATATTTAATTTGCGAAAATAATTAAGCGTTTTCGAAATTATTAATCACGACGAATTCCACATTGCACTTCGGTGATTGGTCCGGTCTCGGTGACGTCACGGTAGACCGTGACGTTCAATCACATGATCAGACGTCCGGGTCTTCAGTATTCGTCTGGACGCGGTAATAGAAGGCCAGGTGAGTTTTCAGCCCCAATTTAAGAAACTTTTACTTTAAGTCAGTTTCCATTATTAACGTTCATTGAGTTTGCAGTTAATTTTGAAAGGCAAATTCGTGACTTGTTTTTCTGGATGCACGAAGAATAGTGAGATATTCCGAGAGATCATCAGCATAATCGGGTGAAATTCACGTGTGTTCATTTCCCATACTCGTATGTTGATGAGAACATATTGAAAATATCAATGTAACACACATGGATTTTTTCGTTTCTCGATCAAATAATTTCGTAAATCATGGTGTATGTTGTATTACTCTCTTGCGGGCCTGCTCTTTTTAAAAGATATTCATCTTTAAATCGAACTTTATGAGACGGGTTCCAACAAAAACTGCTACTCGTTGACCAATACTATGGCAAAATGTGTCTAGGTTAATCCCCTTGAAGTTACTTTATTTTTTAACTGGCCATATAACGCCGTTATTTTTTAGTGGAGAACTAAGTAAGCCCTTGAACTACATTTATGATACTCTGATGCTGTTAATCGGTGTAAACTTCACGCTGCAACAGTTAAAAGACTAGGAGAACTTAAAGATAGGGTTGGATTCATTTTTACTGTAAGGTTATGTTCTTTCTAGAGCTATTAATAAGATGATTCTAGTGAACAACATTATTAACGTTCATCGAGTTTGCAATTACCTTAAAAGGGATATCGGAAACAATTAGTAACTTACTTCTCTGGATTTACGAAGAGTAGAGATATATTCCAAATATATATACCATGTACTTTACATTTGAAATTCTTGCTTTACTTAGTAATTCACTCCTGCATACGTCATGAATTGATTTGTAGTCTTCCCATTGATTGATGGGTAATTACAGTAGCAGTGCAGCAAAATTTGTGGTTCCGTCTGTTAATGGTTTGAATTTTTTTACAGGAAGGAGTTATTCGAGTTGCCTGCGACGTCAAATGGGATCTTCGTCATCGATCACGTGGGACTTTATCAGGGACAACTGGGAATTCGAGAGACTGTCTGTGAGAAACGGTCTTCCGTGGGTTGATGGTAAGTCCGCTTAATCGCTATTTTTTCCTTGACAAGTGTTTTCATTTTCACGTAATGTTTTTCGCGCCTTTTTTGTGATTCTTTTACTTCCGGTCGATGCTAGGTTGTTTTTTCTTAAACCGTGACTTCCCGCCGAAATTCTCAAAAGATTGTTTCGATTCCTAGAATTATCCCGGACGATCCTTTACTGTTCTTGCTGCATCTCCACGCGTAATTCGAGAAATTGTAGTCTATTTAGTATATTGTATATAATTGCACTATAATTGTAGTATACGAATGGTATCAACACGATTATAGATATGATATATTTCGAAAAACGAAGTTAATATTTTTAATATTCGACGAAATGTACGCGGTAAACATAGTTTTTTATTTGGAAATTCAATGTTAGTACAAAATGGTGGCTACAGGCCGGTAGAGTAGTTTAGATTAAGTTGTGCTGATATGATTTAAATTTGCGTTTGTTCCTTGATTTGTCGAAATATGGAAACTTCAAGCAGTGTGCAATATAATTTGTAGACCCAATTTTCCTGTATCTAATCTTGATTGCATTTTATTTTTTTCTCCTATGGATTCAGGCGTGCTTAATAATTTTAGATTTTTTATTTATTTTAATTGCTAATAATTTATTTTGGCGTTCGTAAAGAAGACACGTATTGGCTATTAGACTCCTGAGCGCCTAACAGTCTTGTTCAATATGAACAGGATCTTTTTCGAAATTAAACTTTGAATATATTTATTTTCTAATTTAGATTATTCTATTTGATCCCTTATAGCGTTGCGGCATTTATTCATTAATAAAGTCAGTCCAAACTAATACGATGTTGCCATTGACCTCCAGTTTTTTCGGCCTTCTTTGCACTTACGAAAATTCGAAATGTAACACTGGTAACACTGAGTTTTGACCCAGAGGTTGGTTTTTAAGCGCGGAAGATTTCAAATCGCGTGTCATTAGATTACATCTCTATTCTCTTACGTGTTATTAGAGTGTGAATCCGCCTTTTTCTTGAAATAAATAGATATTGGAGGTAACATCACTGTCCGTGAATAAAATGAACTTGAAGGTTATTTCGCCTTTCTTCATTTTCCATACTCATGTTTTGATGAGTACGGATTACAATTATTGATTACATGGATTTTTTCGTTGCTCGATCGCTTTATTTCGTAACACTTAATTTCTGTTGATCACCCTCATGTGAGCCCGCTCCTACAATCTTCCTAATACATACTTGTAAAATATGTTCACCGTTCAATCAATGATTTATTGACTGTTTGGAATTTAACCGCTCTTCGTTGAACAAAACGGTTTCCATGCGCGACACGCGAATACGTGATGTAAACAAACCGGTTAGGTTGTGGGAGATTGACCATCTCTATACACAACCGTTGTAAACTCGGAAGTTAGAATGTACTAGAGGACGTATGTCAGCTGATTTGAGAAGATATCTAGGTAATAGGTACAGACATAACAGGCTTGCTACTTGTGATATTCGTACGGATGAAGTTTCTTTGGAACCCAGTTAAACTAAGACAAACAAGAGAAATAATCGTATACCTTTTGTAGGCGTCAAATAAACGTAAGAAAGATAGCAAACAAACGCTAAATATGTAGTTTAAATTTGTTAAATTCTAACCTGCTGCATTTAAAAAGTTATTTACGGGATAAAGTCTACATCTACATAATACCCTGCAAGTCACCATAAAGGTGTGTGGCAGGGGGTGAAATCTCACCAAATATGCACTACATATCATGCATTAGAAAGGATTAGTATTCATACACTCGTCTAAGCTTCACTATTTAAAAAAGATAAAAAGAGCAAAGTAAGCACGCAAAAACATGCTGCTAGTTGGGTTACATCTGCATCTACCCCTACATAATACCCTGCAAGCCACCATAAAGTTGTGTGGCAGGGGGTGAACTCTCAACAAACATGCACTCACTACATATCATGCATAAAAAGGATTAGACCTTGTATAGGTACTGTTCAAAACTACGCTATTTAGCAAAAGATAAAAATAGCAAAGCATACATGCAAAAATATGCTGTTAGTTGGGTTAGCTTTAAGTCCTTTCACCAACATCTACATCTACATAATACCCTGCAAGCCACCGTAAAGGTGTGTGGCAGGGGGTGAACTCTCACCAAATATGCACTACATATCATGCATAAAAAAAAGGATCAGTACTTTTATAGGTACTGTTCAAAACTACGCTATTTAGCAAAAGATAAAAATAGCAAAACATACATGCAAAAACATGCCGTTAGTTGGGTTAGCTATAAGTCCTTATACCAACATGCAGCTACCAATGTTATCCAATGCTACACTCGTACTGGATATATTTACCGTTATTCATATCCCTAATAGTACGAGGAAAAAAGGACATTTTGAATCTGTCAGTTTGGCAATCAATTTCTCTAATTTTGTGAGTATGGTCCAGTCTACCATAGTAAGTTGGGGTTCACAAAATATTTTTAACTTCATCAGTGAAAATATTTCCTTGGAATTTGTTTAAGAGATTAAGTCTAAATTTCAACCTGCCATCTGACAATGATTCCCATTTCAATTCATTTAATAGACTGGTTACGCTTACATAATTATCGTACCGTCCCTTTACAAATCTTGCCGATCTTCGCTGCACACGTTCAAGTTCGTTATTTAGACCGATTTCGTAGGGATCCCATGCACTGGCAGCATATTCCAAATGAGGTCTTACAAGGGCATACAGGGCAATAAAATGCATCAACACCTACGTTAAATACATCTACATCCAGGCGATACCTTGCAAGCCACCGCGAGGGTGTGTGGCAGCGGGTGAAGATCACAAAACACGCACTATTGATATGCAACTAGGCTACTACATGGAGACATGCTAGATAATAGGGTCACGTGCAGCTAGATGGTTAGAACATACGTAGTAATATAAGGGTTGGTTGTTGATGTTGTGCATCATACACCACAGACTACTCTAGCAATATTTCACCTATTGTCTATCCCTTTCCTATGCTACCCATTTTGTTCTCTGATAGTACGCGGGAAAAGACATTTTAAATCAATCGGCACGACAATCTATCGCCCTTAATCTTATATATCTGGTCGAACCTAGCATAATGCATAGGGATTTTTTATATGCATGTTACATCTTCAGTCAAGCTGTCCGTTTTAAATGACTGAAATAGATTTAATCTGTACTTTAACCTCGATCTGATAATGATTCCCAGCCCCATGATCCTTACAAAGATTAGCAGACGTCGATGGTAATTGAATTTGTGCCCGATTTCATTGTTATTTATGTTTAAATACACACAAGAGGGTCCATAAGAGGCCTCCGATCAAAACACAATGTTTTTTACGGGGTAGGTGGGCTTTAATCGTTCCCAACCACCCCTATTCTGAGTTCATTGTCACCCAGTGGCTAGTATGCCAATTTCTCCTTCATGTACATATATTCAATCCTACTTGAGAAATCACCATATCTGATCTGTTGCATGCTGCATTGAAGTTGCATCACGCAAGTTATCTTGTTATCTCCTGTTTTCAAATAAATGTTGATACATATACATCAGTTAGGTTTAATTTCGGGTATGGAATATCAAATTTTTTTAAAATCACCATTCCATTTGCATTTTGCTGTGAATATTTTTTCAATATTTCTCTTGTTCCTAAAGCGTTTTTTTGTGTATGCAATTATGATTAGCATTGTTATATCTTCGCCTTTTTAAAAAATAACTCCATTGTTGGAACATCATTTAGGAATGTGAGTTTTTCTGAGTGTCAAAATGTTTATTTACAACTGCAGATAAATGTTGTATTCAGAAGACGTGGAAGTATACAAACATTGATCGAATTCGAATCGATTCAATAGAACACATTCGGGCTCAGAACATTTTCTATTGTTTTTGGCATTATTCACGTTAAAGTTGAGTTTAAAAGATTTGTATTGAATCATAAATTATAAACAATACATCTTATAGTACGGAGGACTTGTCTTCCCATGCCGGGGCCCCGACATCATTTACCGAGGTCTTTACACCTCGATGTGATTTAGTAAAACTGCACTTTCAAACTGAGTATGCAATGACAGAAGTTGGTAAAAAAATTAGTTCCACTATCTTATTCATCAATCTGGGCTTTGTGTTAGTTAAAGAAAAGGGATGTTCACTACAGATATATTATATGAAAAAATATTATTTCCTTTGCACAGAGGTACATTGTTTTGACGGAAGGCTAATTTAAATTGAATTCATTTCTGCCGTTGCAGGACTTGAGGCGGAGCAACGATTGCTACGATACTTCCCATAAGTTGTCGAGGTTAGGGTGAGGAATCTTCGTAGCTTCCCGAGACAGAAGAACAGGGAGCAGTCTCAACAGGAGGACAAACATTGGTTTGCTCATGGATTCCCAATGCTGTGGTAAAAATAACTTTTGTTTCAGGATCTACGATCTAAAAGGTAAAAAGAGTAAATGTAAGAGAGGGTAAAATGTATGTTCACAATTATTTGGTTTTCTTGTTTGTGTCATAGGAGCCAATTGCCCTTATTCCCATTAATGACCATGGTCTGGTGAAATGTGAAGGTATTTTGGTAAATCAAGCTTGATTATTGGTGTAAATGCCTCGGTAAATATGTCGGGGCCCCGACATGGGAGGACTAGTCCTCCAAACTATAAGGCAAGTGGCCACTTGCCTGGTCTAGCGAGTCGACTCTAGGCAGGATGATGTTTGCATATTGTGTATAATATATTTTGTGAAGTCGTGAATGTTTTGTTTGTCATTTTTCCGTGTGTGTATTTTTTGTGCCCATTTTAATTGTTTTAATATATTTTATTTGTGATGGATGTTTATATCTTATATGCTGGTTTATTCAGATTCTTTCACAGGTAAGCAGACGCCTTGGATAACGCTGCATGCCGAGTAGAGTGTAGGAATAGTTAGTCAGTTTAGAGCCTTTTCCGGCCATTATGGCCCATCGTATCAATCCGTTAGCGCTGAGTTAGTGAAGGCGTTAATTTAAGTCTTTGTGGATGTTGAGCTTGCTCTAGAGTTAAATTTCAAAATTAATGGAATTGGTTCGTCAGTTACGATGTGCATCCAGGTGTACTTAGTTTCTGAGTGACCATTCCTCGCATTTAAATAAATGCACTTTTGGATATCTCCATTAAATGTGAGCAGCTTGGCATTCACTATATTTCATTTGTTGTTTATTATGTTCACTAACCCGCTCTCTCCTTAGGTAACTCCACAACGCCCCGGCCTGCTAGAGGGTAGGGTATGTAGTCAGATTCCAGTATTTTGAATTCAAGGCCCTTCTGGCCCGTCGTAACGGTAGCGTAGCTAGGAGAATTGCATTTAGCTCATAGCGTTTTTTGTGGATGTTGAGCTTGCTCTAGAGTTAAATTTCAAAATTAATGGAATTGGTTCATCAGTTACGATGTGCATCCAGGTGTACTTAGTTTCTGAGTGACCATTCCTCGCATTTAAATAAACGCACTTTCGGATATCTCCATTAAATGTGAGCAGCTTGGCATTCACTCTATTTCATTTGTTGTTTATTATGTTCACTAACCCGCTCTCTCCTTAGGAAACTCCGCAACGCCCCGGCCTGCTAGAGGGTAGGGTATGTAGTCAGATTCCAGTATTTTGAATTCAAGGCCCTTCTGGCCCGTCGTAACGGTAGCGTAGCTAGGAGAATTGCATTTAGCTCATAGCGTTTTTTGTGGATGTTGAGCTTGCTCTAGAGTTAAATTTCAAAATTAATGGAATTGGTTCGTCAGTTACGATGTGCATCCAGGTGTACTTAGTTTCTGAGTGACCATTCCTCGCATTTAAATAAATGCACTTTTGGATATCTCCATTAAATGTGAGCAGCTTGGCATTCACTATATTTCATTTGTTGTTTATTATGTTCACTAACCCGCTCTCTCCTTAGGTAACTCCGCAACGCCCCGGCCTGCTAGAGGGTAGGGTATGTAGTCAGATTCCAGTATTTTGAATTCAAGGCCCTTCTGGCCCGTCGTAACGGTAGCGTAGCTAGGAGAATTGCATTTAGCTCATAGCGTTTTTTGTGGATGTTGAGCTTGCTCTAGAGTTAAATTTCAAAATTAATGGAATTGGTTCGTCAGTTACGATGTGCATCCAGGTGTACTTAGTTTCTGAGTGACAATTCCTCGCATTTTAAAAAAATGCACTTTTGGATAGCTACATTAAATGTGAGCAGCTTGCCATTCACTCTGTTTCAATTGTTGTTTATTATGTGCACTAACCCGCTCTCTCCTTAGGAAACTCCACAACGCCCCGGCCTGCTAGAGGGTAGGGTATGTAGTCAGATTCCAGTATTTTGAATTCAAGGCCCTTCTGGCCCGTCGTAACGGTAGCGTAGATAGGAGAATTGCATTTAGCTCATAGCGTTTTTTGTGGATGTTGAGCTTGCTCTAGAGTTAAATTTCAAAATTAATGGAATTGGTTCGTCAGTTACGATGTGCATCCAGGTGTACTTAGTTTCTGAGTGACCATTCCTCGCATTTAAATAAACGCACTTTCGGATATCTCCATTAAATGTGAGCAGCTTGGCATTCACTCTATTTCATTTGTTGTTTATTATGTTCACTAACCCGCTCTCTCCTTAGGAAACTCCGCAACGCCCCGGCCTGCTAGAGGGTAGGGTATGTAGTCAGATTCCAGTATTTTGAATTCAAGGCCCTTCTGGCCCGTCGTATCGGTAGCGTAATAGGAGAATTGCATTTAGCTCATAGCGTTTTTTGTGGATGTTGAGCTTGCTCTAGAGTTAAATTTCAAAATTAATGGAATTGGTTCATCAGTTACGATGTGCATCCAGGTGTACTTAGTTTCTGAGTGACCATTCCTCGCATTTTAAAAAAATGCACTTTTGGATAGCTACATTAAATGTGAGCAGCTTGGCATTCACTCTGTTTCAATTGTTGTTTATTATGTGCACTAACCCGCTCTCTCCTTAGGAAACTCCGCAACGCCCCGGCCTGCTAGAGGGTAGGGTATGTAGTCAGATTCCAGTATTTTGAATTCAAGTACCTTCTGGCCCGTCGTAACGGTAGCGTAGATAGGAGAATTGCATTTAGCTCATAGCGTTTTTTGTGGATGTTGAGCTTGCTCTAGAGTTAAATTTCAAAATTAATGGAATTGGTTCATCAGTTACGATGTGCATCCAGGTGTACTTAGTTTCTGAGTGACCATTCCTCGCATTTTAAATAAATGCACTTTTGGATAGCTCCATTAAATGTGAGCAGCTTGGCATTCACTCTGTTTCAATTGTTGTTTATTATGTGCACTAACCCGCTCTCTCCTTAGGTAACTCCACAACGCCCCGGCCTGCTAGAGGGTAGGGTATGTAGTCAGATTCCAGTATTTTGAATTCAAGGCCCTTCTGGCCCGTCGTAACGGTAGCGTAGATAGGAGAATTGCATTTAGCTCATAGCGTTTTTTGTGGATGTTGAGCTTGCTCTAGAGTTAAATTTCAAAATTAATGGAATAGGTTCGTCAGTCACGATGTGCGTCCAGGTGTACTTTGTGGCTGAATGACCATTCCTCGCATTTTTATGAAATGCAGTTTTGGATATATCCATTAAATGTGAGCAGCTTGGCATTCACTCTATTTAATTTGTTGTTTATTATGCTCACTAACCCGCTCTCTCCTTAGGTAGTGCAGTGTGTGAAAACAGAAGAAAGTGTTTTTTGTGAACTAGGAACGAGAAGGTAGTGCGAGTGGTGACAGTGTGGTGATAGTGTGGTGTCAGTGTGATGATAGTGTGGTGCCAGTGTGGTGATAGTGTGGTGTCATTGTGGTTTAAGTGAGTGTCCATTTAATCCATGTGTGAGCATCAAGTGGGCTAGAGAGACTAGTGAATTGAATTATACGTTAATAAATGCTTGTATATTTTTGTGCTCCTTTCTCTACCTACCCTTTCCATAGCTTCGCAGTGGCAGCAGACCAGAAAGATGGGAGAGCAAACGTGACTGACTACGAGTACAAAGGTTTTTATGCGAGTCTTGCGTTTATATCTTTTATTTTATTATTTATTTCCATATGCATTTGTGATATCTATATGTCTATGTTATTATATTATATTTAGCACTTGTAGTGTGTAGGGGTTTGCATATCGGTCGTTTGACCCGGGTCAATCCAGGTTTGGTCGTTGAATTCCGGTTTTGCCTTGTGCACGGGCTCTTAGTGTTTTTACTTAGGTAGGAATCTTAGGTAGCACTCTTAGCGCCATCATGCGCTACCATGCTATTTATATTTTTAGATTATTCACCGTATTCACGAATTTATGCCACTGTTCCTTTGTTTTATTTTTGACGGTTTGGTCAACTTCCTTTTACAGGTTTTTCCATTAATGTGTTTTCTTTTACAGGTACATGTGTGAATGATATATTTGAGTGGGTATTTTGTTGATTGGTGGATGAATGATGATGAACAGGGTCAGCGCCGATAGGTATGCGAATGGAATAGGTAGGCCTAGGGTACGTAAGCAGTAGATTTAGTTTAGAGGGTGGGTGGGTGGTAGATGGGGAGAATAGGGCTTAATGACATAGGTGCTTAGTTCATAGTCCGTACTTGATATCTCGTCTCGCGTCTTGCCCTTGCCCTGGGAGTGAATGCGTGGAATAGGCCTCTGCGCAGCCCGGAGGGGAACGCAGGGGGAAACGCCACGTTAAATAAAGGTTAACGAGCCGGTGGCGTTGACCTCTTGGGTCCGGCATGGAATAACGCCCGTGTGTTGTGTGAATGATGTAGCAATAATAATTACCCTTTTCATGCTAATCGTAATAATGTTGTTGCTATAATAATTTAAGATGTTTTGTGTATTTTTTGCTATCCAAGTTGACACTCGTAAAAGATTTTGGCAGAGTAATATATTTATATATTTTGTGCCAGGAAGTCTAGTTCGTAAATACTGGCCTTGCGACCCCTACTCTATTCCTACATGCGGCTGAAATATTGTTACAGAGGAAGTACTCAGAACATTACATTTGAAATTTCCTAACGTTTTCATCTCGTAATTATTCTTCCTACTTGTATCTATTTTTTGTTTCCGGATATTAACTACAATGGACTTTGTCTTTCTGCATGCGTAAGCTATAAGTCATCAAGTTTTACCTATTAATTCCTGAGTAATTTAGTAAGTTTCATTTGTCTTGACTTCAGTTGGAATTATAAACTCGTGTGAACTTCATTGTGTAAGGAAGAACTCTGCGTCAGACGGCGTTTTCTTGTCGATCCTAATTGTGTGAAGTGTATTAATGTTTCCCATTTTTAAAATGTGATTGAACGCCAAAATGATATATAGACTGATTTCTGAAGCAAGTGAACCAGATTTTTTTCAAATAAATTGTTGTATTTACACAATCTCCATCAATTTATCGTACAATATACGATTTGGACTTTTAAATACGCCTAGAAGTTTCCAAATGGGATTAGTGGCTAGAGTGATTATTTTATTCCTGCATTTTAAAATTGTTTTTACTCTAATCCTTTCTAGATGTGACTTCATTTTATTCTTTGGAATGAACGTTTATTTACTATTAAGGTAATGGAACGACTCCATTGCATTGAAATATTTTTTAAAATCGTTTTATAACGTTTTGAAGAAAAAGCGGCTCTAATTATTTAATAGCTATTTACTAGCGATGCAATAATAACAAATATTTGATATCTTTGCAGTGGATATTTTTTAACTTTAGAACTTTCACCTACCATTCATAACTTCATGACATCATAATTTGTTTTACCTAACTCATGTTTTTTTTCATTATGACGAATTATCATCTTGTCGTTTACTCTTCTACTTTTTAATGTATCATATAATCTTCTTCTTTTTAATGTGTTTATTTCTTCATTTATTTATCTACTGGATTTTTTTTACTGTACGTGCCGCACGTTTTTTGACATATGCGTTCTATCTCTACGTAAATCGAGTGACATGACTTGATTTCATGTATTCTTGCAAATATATTTTTATTCTACGCGTAATGATATATGGACTGATTTCCGCAGTCAGTATGTGAAGTAATAATCATATAATGTTATTATCATCATTTACTTCTGTCTAACACCAAAGGAAAAAGTAAATTTCCATTACATTGCTTTTTCGGTTTTTGTGTTGCTTATTCCCATGACAACGTAAACAATGATAAAAATTCTTTCATCATTTCCACCTGTGTATGTGTTATCTAATCACACCCAAAATAAGCAAATCCTTTCAGCTATATTACTATGAAGTGTGTGTATATATTGAAATGTTCGGTAAATGTGTAATGGATCTTTGTGGTGATAATTTACTCCGCGTGCTTCCATAGGTTGATGCATTATGAAGATAAAGTGTCGTATTTATTTCAGTATATTGGCTATTCATACCTGACCTAAAATATGTATTTAGGAGCTAAAAGTTTAGAAAAAACATTTTGATGGGAATAAACCAAAATGTCACTCCCTGTTAAATGTGAATTATGCTATAGTTTTTCAAACTGAGTAATTTTTCAGGAAATGTCCACCTTTTTTCCCCCTGGTGTTAAACGTCCCATTTACCAAGAATTTTCAATGGATGGTGTTACTTTAAGAATTCATTTCTAATATTATTATTCTAAAATTTGCTTTGCTCTATTATCGATGTTCTATTTGCATGACAAACATTCGATATCATTTGCAACAAAGTACGCTTTCGCCCTTTTCCCGTGCTCATCTGAGGATATTATTTATAGTATGATTCCTTTAGTTTATTGTTATATGGTATTGTCTGATTCAAAACTTAGAAATATAACATCGTGTCGTTTTACATATTTTTTATTGAAAATTTTACCTTTTGAAATTTTTTTGTTCATTTGTCGATGTTTACTTTTTTATCACAAACATTCGTTTTTATTTTCAATAAAGTAAGCTTTCACCCTTTTCCAATTCTCATCTGAGCATATTATTTACGGCATGATTCCTATTGTTTGTAGTTATATATTATAGACTGATTCAAAATTTAAATACATGACATGTCGTTCATTTACAAATATTGGGTTGAACATTATTGTTTTATTATCTGATTTCTTTATTTGTCAATGCTCATTTTGTATGACGAACATTCAATGTTGTTTGCAATAAAGTACGCTTTTCCTTCTCCAACGCTCCTATCTGAGTTAATATATGGCATGATTCCTTTTGTTTGTGGTTAAATGTATGTACATTGTCTGATTCAGGATTTATATATATATTTATATATATATGAGATCATGTTAATTTATATTATTTGCATTGTGAATTATTTTTTATTTGTCGATGTTCACTTTTTTGTCACAAACATTCAGTGTTAATTGAAATAAATTACGCTTTCGCCGTTCATCAATAACATCTGAATACATATTTTGTGGTATGATTTCTATTGTTAATTTTTTTATGATACTGTCATATTTATAATCAAACTATAGATCGTGTTACAATAGTTTTTACAATAGGTATGAAAAGTTTTGTTTTGAAGAATTGTTTTGTTAATTTGTCAATGATCATTTTGTATGTCAAACATTCAATGATTGTTTGCAATAAAATACTCTCTCGCCTTTTCCTAAGCTCATATTCGAGTACATTTTTGTGGTATGATTCCTAGTGGGTGCTTTCCATTCAAGCGACTCATGCGTCGTCTTGAGTTAACTCGCGGAAACTCAAGTCGACTTGTGTCTTCGCGAATGGAAAGCAAGTTTCAGTGCGCAGAAGCTGATGCGCTAAGGACTTTCACGGGGACTCGTGATTGGTGCGTTTTTGTGGGAAGGAAATTGAATCCACAGATGTTTCCTTCTTGTTATAGCAAGATCGTTACCAATAAACAAAAAAAATGAGTTGTAGGATGATTAATTAAGAAAATACTTAACTTAAACATTTGTTCTGATTTATCGGTTATTTTCAATATGCCTCTTGCAGACGTATTGCGATTTAGAGCTTGCGCCGTCCTTCTTTCTTTTTTCAGTAACTCACCATTACCGGTGTGTCACCGTGTGTCGACTCGCGTTTGACACAACAGCGACACACACTGATTGGAAAGCACTACACGCGACACAAGTTGACTTGTGTCGACTTGCGTCGATGATTGGAAAGCACCCATTGTTTATTGTATGTGATATTGTGTTTCTAAATTTGCATACATGATATCATGTTAATTTACAAATTTTGTATAGTAATTACTTTTTTTATTTGTCGATGTTCACTTTTTTTCACAAACATTCAATGTTGTTTGCAATAAAGTAAGCTTTTGCCCTTTTCCTCACTTATCTGAGTGTAGTATTTATGTACAAGCATTTTATAGGTTCAAATTTTGATAATAAACCTCAATGAAAGTGTAATCTCTCCCATTTTTTTTCTCCATATGCGATATAAAATTTGGTTTCCTGTCTTTTTAAGTTTACACTTCGATCTTATGCATTTTTTTGTAGTCAAGGCTTCAAATCGCTGCTTTCTAATTCATTCATTTGAATTATCATTCATGATTATTTGTCAGTTAGACAATTAATCATTTTGAGAGTACAAACATTTTAATGCTTTTTTAAATATTGATTGAAGTAATAGAATGTCTTGAGGTTTCTTTTTATATGTTTTGTAAAAATTGATATTTTGCGTTTTTCGACTAATATACCTAGTGATTTCGACTAATTTAGACAATTGGTATAACTTAGTTATTGATATTTATTTGTCATTCAACGTTCATAAAACTAATACACTAAATAATTTCTTTAAGTACTTTGACCACCTGGTATGAAATTAATTTTTATACAAAGTTTCTAATTCTTCGCATCATTTCCCTCGTCACAGTCTAAACATACAGTCTTCCTACTCCCATAAGAGCAATGGGAAACCCTTAGCTGGCTGGTGAGCCTACTTTCTGTTTTACCAAACGTTGCCACATTTATGAATGTGCCAGTTGAGTATGTGGCAACGCTGTGAAGAGGGATTTTCAAAATACCTTACTAGGGCAGACTATAATATTTTTCAATTGACTGATTTTCAATTCAAATTTATCCGGAAGAAAATCAAAACGAGTTAAATTCAGGTAATTTACATATGAATATACTAGGAGAGTAAACCAAGGGGAATATAAGCTCTGAAATAAAATTACATGTTCATTCCCGCGATTACATTTTTATTAAAACACTGCCATTTACAACACTTGTAGCAAGGGCAAAAAATACATTCGCATTTTTACATTATGGGTCAACATACTTTTTGAAAAATTGTTTAGCATATAACACGAACCATATTACGTTTAAAGTACATCAATTATAAAAATTAAAATCACAGTATTATGTACACTCCTAATGAGCAAGTTTAATTACGATCGCTTCAATCTGTGTACTTCTAGTAATTAGAGCTTTTCTCCTTGAAGTTTTGTCTCCTCTCCCAATGCCATAAATTGCCTGCAAAGAAGAATACACTCGTTAAAATCATGAATAGCGCAGGAAAAAGTTACAGTTCATTGTAAATGCCGTTTTACACGGTGCAATTACTTGTGCAAACGATTGTATGAAACTAAACGAAATTTTGTTTGTCTGAATGGAATTAGAACAGGTTCTATTTTCCGTTCAGTCATTCAGACCTTCGCAAAAGCGTTCACACAAGTTGCCGCTTTGCACGGTACCATTTTCCTCATACAAGCGTTTTTACAAGAAATTGTAAAAAAAAGTACCGTGTAAAACGGCCTTTAAGATATGAGAGTCAACTTAGCGTTTAATGGAACAGACTAAAGAGGGGAGACTAAAATACTATCGTGGTGAACGTGTATATTTCGAAACATTTTTCACAGAATTCGTAAGCAATGGATATCACCAATAACCATCTGATAGATCCTTCTTCACAAATAGTGCTTCATTGTCTCCGTATCTGCGACGCACACATCGCAATGGAATTCATTTTCTGAAAAATAGATATTCATTCGGTTCATGGTAGTTTTCTGGGGGGCAGAGCAGGTAGAAGGTCATTAGCGAGGGTCTCTGCTCGCGATCGTCCAAATCCGTCGCTCGCTCGGCTTCGACCCTCATCAGCGACCGGACTCTCGCGGCAAGGGGCCGCGCGGACGAAACTGACCGCGTGCAATACGATGTTAAAAGTTATTAACTATTTAAATGAGCAACAATTTATTACCGCCATTGTATCACACGTTCTAAGAGAATTACGGGCGTCTTTTGATCGACGTTTTACGATAAAAATTAACGTTTTTCAAGAATCCTTCAGAAATGTGCCGTTCACACTTGGCAACGTTGCATTTTCTGGAGGTTAAACGCGGTGGTTTTAAACAGCTAAGAGCGTTGATAGAGGGAGATCTTGATGGAATAATGTAATAATAACTGTTGAAGAATAAGTTTTAACATGTTTAAGCAGTTTAATACATTTTAACTGCTGAGTGCTTGAAATGAAACTTGAGTCAGTCATTCAGTAACCGTTTTGTTTTGCTCTCTATCAAGTTTTGAGTTAAAAGAGTGAGCTTTGGTGCGTTGAGTGTGGATTCTCTGTCTGTAACATTTGGTAGTAGTTTTGGATTTTTAGCACTTTGTGGTGCAGAAAAAAAATGCAGAAAAACATGATGTTTGTGAGTGGGAGACAGCATATAATGAAAATATGGTGTAGAAAAAAGTACAAAAATAATCAGATCGACACTGATTTCTCTATTTATAAAATAGCAATTTCCTTCTCTCTGCATACGAAATACTTATGAGAAGTGCCTGAACGGCAGGCAGCAGGTCTACATAGTAATAAGGGATTGGCTGTTAATACATGCATCTTGCACTACAGACAAGTCTAAAATATTTCCCCTACCTATTCCTTTGCTATGCGGCTTATTGTGCTCTCTTAAAATTCGGGGGATAAATGACATTTTGAGCCATCGGTGCGACAATCCATCTCTCTTACGTTATTTATCTGGTTTAATCTAATCACACTGGTGTTTTTAATATTTGCCTAACATTTTCATCTACATCTACATTTTGTGTGCAGCGAAGACCTGCAAGATTTGTAAAGGGACGATACGATAATTATACAGGGTGCGTTCCGAAAGTAATGCAATTAATATTTTTTAGAATAATTTATTGAACAGATTTGCGCAAACACTTCAAATTATTCAAAGTACTGTCCTCGGCCCTCTACACATTTTTTCCAGGGACTCTGCCATGACCGGTACGCGCCCTGGAAGGCGTCTTCGGGGACCTCTCGCAAGGTCTTCGTCACGGCTGATTGGATTTCTTCTATCGACGAAAAACGGGTTCCTTTCAGGGCTGATTTAATCCAAGGGAACAGAAAGAAGTCTGCTGGGGCGATGTCAGGACTATAGGGGGAGTAGGGCAGCATTGGAACCTGGTGTTTGGCCAGGAACTCGCGGACTCGTAGTGCGTTGTTGCAAGGCGCGTTGTCGTGATGGAGTTGCCAGGTAGTGGAGATGTCTTTTCCTGTCCTGACAACCCTTTTTCGGAGCCTTCCGAACACATCCACGTAGTGGGCAGCGTTAAATGTCTGTCCTTGAGGAACAAACTCCTTATGGACCACTCCTTTGCGGTCGAAAAAGACAATGAGCATTGTTTTCACTTTTGATTAGCTGATTCTTGCCTTTTTGTGCTTGGGGGACTGGTTGGTGTGCCACTCAGAATTGGTGTGCCACTTTAACCACCTCAAAACTTGTGAGTAGAACAGAGTAGAGTCCTAGAGTCCCCCTAAGCCTCACAAATCATTTTGTTAGTCTCCTCAAGAGATTTTTTTAGTTTAGCACAAAACTTAATCGCGTAACGTTGCTCGATCGTCGATTCCATTTTTTCCGTGACACGGTCGGCGCGCAGAGGTTTACAATAACTGATGTCCTGCCGCTTCCACAGCTTGGAGAACACTGAGATTGGTTTTGCGGCAAAGCTTAGCATTCATGCCACCTACTCCAAGTGGTCCGATCCCACTCCGACCAATAGGAGCTGCGCGGGAAATTCAATTGCATTACTTTTGGAATGCACCCTGTATTAGGGTAACCAGTCTATTAAATGAATTGAAATGGGAATCATTGTCAGATCGCAGGTTGAAATTTAGACTTAATCTCTTAAACAAATTCCAAGGCAATATTTTCAGTGATGATGTTAAAATTATTTTGCGAACCCCAACTTACTATGGCAGACTGGACCATAGTCATAAAATTAGAGAAATTGATTGCCGAACTGACCGATTCAAAATGTCCTTTTTCCCTCGTACAATTAGAGATACGAATAACGGTAAATATGTCCTATCGGAGAGTAGCAATGAATAGCATTGGTAAGTGCATGTTGGTATGAGTACTTAAAGCTAACCCTACTAACAGAATGTTTTTACATGTTTGCTTTGCAATTTCTATCTTTTTTAAATAGTGTAGTTCTGACTACTATATAAATACTAATCCTTTTTTATGCATGATATGTAGTGCATGTTTGGTGAGAAATCACCCCCTGCCACACACCCTTGTGGTGGCTTGCAGGGTATTATGTAGAGACATATCTACACGATACTCTCTAATCCACCGCGAGGGTGTGTGGCAGGGGATAAAGATCACCAAGCATGCACTACCGTCATGCAAACAAGCAACTATAGGGTCTCATGGAAGTATATTGTTAGTATCTATAGTATTAAGGGATTAATACATGCATCATTAACTACAACTACTCTACAATATTTCCCCTACCTATCCCTTTGCTATGCTGCCTATTCTGTTCTCTTTTAGTACGGGGTAAAATGCCAATTTAAATCTATCAGTACGACAGTCTATCTCTATCATCTTGTTTATCTGGTCGAATCTAGGATAATACGCTGGAGTTCTTAATATTGCCTAAGATCTTCAGTAAAGCTATCCGATTAAAATGTCTCTAATAGAATTAATCTGTACTTAAACCTACAGTCTGATAATGATTCCCACCCTAATTCTTTTCTTTATTCTGAAAAACTACTCAACCTATCGCAACACCTTTTAACGAACCTAGCTGCTCTACGCTGCAAACTGTCTAGTTCTCCGATCAAACCTAATTCATTAGGATCCCATACACTGGTTGCATACTATAGGTGGTGCCTAACTATTGAAAAGCAACATAGCCCTTTCGTCTTCTCATCACATTTCCCAAGTACTCTTTTTATAAATCCTAGCTTTCTCTGCGTTCGGCCGCATATTTCCCGGATGTCTCTTCCCCACGATAAATCTTTAGTGATTGTTACATCCAAATATCTAATGGTTTCAACGCTTTCGACCTTCGCGTAATTAATTTTATAAGATCACTCTATCAAATTATTCCTTTTCCAAAAATTGATAGCTACACACTTTTTAAGGTTATGTTCTAACTGCAGTTTGTCGCACCACTCTTGAATTGCATCTAAATCGTTGCTAAGCGATTACCTGTCGTCTTCTTTTGATATACCCCTTTACACTACCGCATCGTCTGTAAAAAGTCTAAGCTTACCATTAACTACGGTACTCAAATCGTTGATGTATAAAAGGAATAAAACCGGACCTACTACGCTACCCTGGGGAACTCGCGACGTGGCTTTGATTGTGTCCGACATGATACCATCTATGACAACCCTCTTCTCTCTGCCACTTAAGAATTCTTATACCCTGCATACAACGTATTTATTTATACCAAAACTCCCTAATTACAAGATTAATTTATCATGAGGAACTTTCTTGAATGCCTTTTTAAAAATCAAAAAACTCCATTACTGTTCTCGCCGTGGATTAAAATATCATGTACGAATAAAGCTAATTGTGTCTCGGAAGATCTACCTTTCCGGAACCCATGTTGGCTGTTTATAAGCAATCTCTGACTATCCAAATGCCCCATGATATAACTGACTACTATGTGCTCAAATATCTTACAAGAGATTGACGTGAGTGAAATGGGTCTGTAGTTACTGGGTTCTTCCCTATCACCGCTTTTGATTATAGGTGTAATGTTAGCTACTTTCCAATCCTTGGGTACTGTTCTCTATTTACTCTATTCCGCGACATGAAATAACAATTTCGGGCATTTGCTCACAGAATGTGTTCGGTGGTAGTTCCATTGCTTTGTGTCACGATGAGTTGAATACGCTTTGGAAGAAGGTGTTTAAAGTATTGGCTTTTTCTACTTTGCTGGTGACTCTGATTCCTTTATCGTTTTTAAGTGTGTGTACCTTGTGTGGACCTATTTCCCTGAAGTTCTCTCTCTCACATATGTCCAACACGCTATAGGATTGCTCTCTATATATTCTCCTAACATCTTGCTTTTGAAGTACGATGACGCTTGACAACATGCTTTCCTTACTAATGCTTCGATTTGTTATAGTTTTGAACCAACTCTTTTTTTTCCTCTACCGAAAGGCCCTGTCTTGCATTCTTTATGCTAGCGTGGCATAACCTTTGTCCCTTTAAATGATTTCATAACATCCGTGTTATAACACTTTGGCACTGTATACTTCTCAATTAATTTGGTGTGTATTCTTAGACAACTTTACGGGCGACCTCACGAAATTCTCTCCATGGATCTTCTGTTCTAATTCTTTGTTTCGTCGCTAAATACATTAAGCAATTCACTTACCTCCTCTTTCCTCGTTATTTCAGGTTATAAATTAGATATACTACTACATAACATCCTGTGAGCCACAAGGAGTATGTGTGTTAGGGATGTGAAAGGTGTGTGTGTGGGGTGTGAATTCACCCCCTGTCACACACTTTTATGGTGGCTTGCAGAGTTGCTTGTTTGCATGTTAGTAGTGCATGCTTGGTGATCTTCACCCCCTGCCACACACCCTCGCGGTGGCTTGCAGGGTATCGTGTAGATGTATTATGTAGATGAGGATGTGTACACCATGGCAACAAGTTTGATATAACAGTCACGTTTAACTATGACGCTACGACTATCTCGGGGCGGCAAGCGTCCTTTGAAGTAACAAGCATGCATACTAGTTGGAGGAAAAGTACCTACCCTGATAGCAATGTAATGACACCGAAGGCGCCTCCAGTGGCCAAGGGAAAGGAGACCGGGCTAGTTTTTGCAGAAGAGAGACAGTGGGGAGTCCGCTGTCCGCGATCGCTTCCTTCCCTTCCCATTAACCCCCCGCTGGCCCTTCCGACCATTCAACGCCTACCTGTCTATGAATGTCGAGAAACTTCCAAATTTCCATGCACACCAGAGCATATACCGAATGCGGACTGACAACTGACAAGTTGCACCCTTGGCATTTCAAAAAGGATTTCATTGCTGATGTTAAAAAGGCGTTTTCTAAAACCTGTAATCGATTTGGCATCTATATTATTATTTACATCTACATCTACATAATACCCTGCAAGCCACCATAAAGGTGTGTGGCACGGGGTGAATTCTCACCAAACATGCACTACATATCATGCATAAAAAAGTATTAGTATTAATATACTGTTCTAAACTACACTATTTAAAAAAAGATAAAAATAGCAAAGCAAACATGCAAAAACATGCTGTTAGTTGGGTTAACTTCAAGTCCTTATAACAACATGCAGCTACCAATGTTATCCATTGCTACACTCGTATTGGATATATTTACCGTTATTCATATCCCTAATTGTACGAGGAAAAAAGGACATTTTAAATCTGTCAGTTCGGTTCAGTACTGACTATCCTCGAGGATGTGTTGCAATAGATGAGTTTTCTCCGCACATGGGCAAAGCACAAACACTAAAGGAGGTAAAATATGTCTTCCTTATTTGGAACCTGAGGAAAAACGGATTATTAAAGAATTAATTAAAATTCAGAGGAGATGAGCTGGATTTGTGAACATTTGTTACATCTACATCTTTACGATACCCTGCAAGCCACCGGGAGGATTTTATTTTATATTTTTATTTTATATTTATTTTATTTTATTAATTTTTGGAAAAAGAATAGCTCTTCTCCTAGCACATACAAAATAGGTAATAATGAAATAACGAACGTGGAATCCATTAAATATCTTGGAATAAGACTGACACATGATCTTTCCTGGGGTATACACATTCGTGAAATAATGGGTCAAGCGAATCGCAAACTGGGTTTCATTAAAAGAGTATTGGGTAAATGTGACGATCATGTACGAGAAAACAGCTACTTTTCCCTTGTTAGACCTCATTTGGAATATGCTGCCAGTGTATGGGATCCCTACGAAATCGGTCTAAGTAATGAACACGAACGTGTGCAGCGGAGATCGGCAAGATTTGTAAAGGGACGATACGATAATTATATTAGCGTAACCAGGCGGTAAATATGTCCAATACGAGTGATTCAATCCATAGCATAGGTAGTTGCATGTTGGTGTAAGGACTTGAAGGTAACCCAACTAACAGCACGTTTTTGCATGCTTAGTTTCCTATTTTTATCTTTTTTAAAAAGTGTAGTTCTGACTACTATATTAATACTATTCCTTTTTTATGTATGATATGCAGTGCATGTTTGGTGAGAAATCACCCCCTGCCACACACCCCTGTGGTGGCTTGCAGGGTGCTATGTAGATGTAGATAGATGAGGATGTGTGGCAAGGGGTGAAATCACCAAGCATGCACTGTAAACATGCAAACATGCTACTATAGGGTCTCAGGCAACTAGATTATATGTATGTACATAGTAATAAGGGATTGGTTGTTAATACCTGCATCATCACTACATGACTACAAAGCTACTCTGAAATATTTCTCCTTACTATTCCTTTGCTATGCTGCCTATTCTGTTCTCTTATGCCTCCTGCCACACACCCTAGTGGTGGCTCGCCGGGTATTCATCTACATCTACATAATACCCTGCAAGCCACCTCAAGGGTGTGTGGCAGGGGGTGATTTCTCACCCAACATGCACTACATATCATGCATAAAAAAGGAATAGTAACATGGTAGTAGTAGTAGTATTACGTAGATGTAGATAACAAATCCCTTATAGTGTGGGGAAAATTGGGATTTTGAATCTATCAGTACGAGTAAAACATACACTACTGGCAAACAACTAATTGTAAGAGCTGCTAGATACAACTACATGGAAACATCTATCCGACAATCTATCTCTCTCATCTTGTTTATCTCATCAACACCATCTCAGATCTTCTTGTATATGTATATTTTTTACCCCCGACTTAATATATTAATTATCATCATCATCTTCGGCAAACAATCCTAGGATTGGTTTGACACACCCCTCCACTCGATTATTCTATCGACCAGCCTCTTCATATTAATTTAATTCCTCTCTTTCACATACCTTACTGTTCCATATATCTCATACCTTCATTTGCCACTCACTAATCCCAATTCAATTGTCTTCATCTAGCCCTCGTGTCTTAAGATTCCTTTCAGAATTCAAATTCAGCTTGGAACTCTGAAAAGAATTCCAAGCTAAATTGAAGCATTGAATTGCTATCCACGTTATCAAAATGATTCTCGAATTCCACAATTGCAAATAACCTCTGTTCGTTCCTCCTCATGATCTCTTCTCTTTAAGCAGGATAAGAGCACATCTCATGGCAATTCAGAACTTCGTGAAGGCAGTTGTATAAAAATGTTGAGAGAGTGTTGAGGAGTTACTCCGGATTAAATGAATTAGGGTACATCTACGACACTATTTATCTTTCCCTACATTTCGTGAAGCCCGGGGATAAGGAAACGCAACTCATTACATTGAAAACCTCTGGCCCACCATCAAGTAGGATATGAGAAGAAGAATCGTGAGGTATTATAAAAAGATATTCGACAAAGTTCCTCATAACGAATCAATCTTGAAGTTAGAGAGAATTGTTAAAAATAAAGACGTTGTGTGGTGTGTAAAAGAATTCTTAAGTGGGCGAGAGAAGAAGGTTTATTATAGATGGTATAATGTCGGACACAATCAGAGTCACATCGGGAGTACTCTGGGTAGTGTAATAGGTCCGCTTCTATTTCTTTTATACATAAACGATTTGGTTACCGTAGTTAGCCGTAGTACTGCCGTAGTACTGTACCGTAGTACCGTAGTACTGCCACACACCCTTGTGGTGGCTTGCAGGGTATTATGTAGATGTTAGTGGTAAGCTTAGACTTTTTGCAGACTAGGCGGTAGTTCACAGGGGTTTAACAAAAGAAGATAGAGAATCACTTATCAAGGATTTAGATGCATATCAAGAGTGGTGCGGTAAATGGCAGTTAGAAATTAGCCTTAAAAAGTGTGTAATTATTACATTTTTGAAGAGGAATAATTCGATAGAGCGATACTATAGCGTTAGTGACTCGAAAAACAAAAGCGTTGAAGCCATAAGTAGGAACTTAGGTGTAACAATCCCTAAATATTTATTGTGGGGAAGACACATATGCCGCCGAGAAAAGAGAAAGCTAGGATTTATAAAAAGATTACTTGGAAACTGATGAGAAGACAATAAGGCGACGTTACTTTTCACTAGTCAGGCCAGCAATTAAACATGTAGCTCGTGTATGGTATCCGAATGAAATAGGTTTGATTAGAGCTAGAAAGTGTTCAGCGAAGAGCAGCTAGGTTCGTTAAAAGGTGTTAAGATAGATTTTGTAGCGTTTTAGAATTAGTGGAAGAATTAGGGTGGGAATCATTATAAGAGCGTAGGTTAAAGTAAAGTTTAAATCTATTTGAGAATTTTTAATCGCATGGCTTTAGTGAAGATGTTAAGCATATTTTAAAAACACCAGCGTATTATGCTAGATTAAACCAGGTAAACAACGTAAGAGAGATTGGTTGTCGCACTGATAGACTCAAAATATCATTTTCCCCCCGTACTGTAAGAGAACACAATAAGCAGCATAGCAAAGGGATAGGTAGGTGAGATATTGCTAGAGTAGTCTGCAATGCATGCTGCACGTATTAACAGTACAAACCCGTTCATTGTAGGTAAATGAAGATAAAAGTACGTAGATAAACGATATTGTAACCAATTTTCCCTTTAATACTATGTAGATATAAACCATATTGATATTGTGTATTGGCTAGATCTATTATCTAGCATGCTTCCATGTAGCAGACTAGTTGCGCACGAGTTAATGGCAGGGACCAGAAGATCACAGTAGAAACAATACTTCCTCTCATGAAAATTTATATTTAAACGTCTCGAATGTTTTTTTCCATGATTTGTTGTTCATTTCGTTCCCTGAAAATATGCTAAAATAAACTCTTAACACATTCAGAGAAACAAACGCTATCGAAGGCTAAAAAACGTCAACATTTACGCGACCGAGAGTTCACGCAGATTCGCAATTGTTACTAGTCAATCCTTGGGAGTTGATAATGGCGTAAGAAACTTTAAATAAGTTCGAAAAAGTATCGTACTATTTTTAATAATTTCATTCACTGTTGAAGTTAGCAGAATGGATGAATGTATCGATTAATAACATACTAAACATAACAAATAGGGCATCTTCCAGGCAATAACTTTAATGTATTTCAAGCACTCAACAGTTAAAATGTATTAAACTGCTTTAACATGTTAACACTTATGCTTCAACAGTTATTATTACATTATTCGATCAAGATCTCCCTCTATCAACGGTCTTAGCTGTTTAAAACCACCGCGTTTACTCTCCAGAAAATGCAACGTTGCCAAGTGTGAACGGCACATTTCTGAAGGATTCTTGAAAAACGTTAATTTTTATCGTAGAACGTCGATCAAAAGACGCCCGTAATTCTCTTAGAACGTGTGATACAATGGCGGTAATAAATTGTTGCTCATTTAAATAGTTAATAACTTTTAACATCGTATTGCACGCGGTCAGTTTCGAACCCGCGGCCCCTTGCCGCGAGAGTCCGGTCGCTGATGAGGGTCGAAGCCGAGCGAGGGACGGATTTGGACGATCGCGAGTAGAGACCCTCGCTAATGACCTTCTACCTGCTCTGCCCCCCAGAAAACTACCATTAACCATTCATTCTCCACCTTTTTCATACTGTCGTCGGATACCTGTATTAAAGACATACACTTCATATCAATGTATGAAATATTTCGATCAACCAAAATAAGAAAATTCAGTACAGAATGGCATTAACCCTAGGATCGGTGAAACTTGTTCCGTGATCGGCTGACTGCGAGCAATAAATTTAAATAATACGTACTTTGCGCAAGAACTCATAAAAATTCTGAAAGCACATTCACATATTCCAGCCAAATTAACTTTCATTATCATAAGCAGATAAATAACAATAGTATTGAGTGTTTTGTCCTTTGGCTCTAAAAGAACTTCCTAACAGATTCAAAATGTGATCTTGAGTTTTTTTAATGCAAACTACCAATTTTAAAGAGGCAACAATTAGCATGCTTCTCTCAAAACAAACTCGTAGTTATGTTCACTAAAACAATTGAAGTACTAGAAGCATTTGAGTCACAAATTTAATATATAAAATATTTAATTGTAATCGCAACAAATATCTACCAGATCAATCAATGTACCTACCAGTTGACTCAGAGCACAGGAAATTTGGTATCATCGAAGATCATTGAGAACAATTTAGAGTGAGTTGTCGAAACTCCAGTATAGAAGCAAACCATTTGCTAATGTTGGCATAAAGAAAAATAAGAATAAAATAAATGAATATATAAAACTCTGAATATAATATAAAAAGGAAAACCGCCTAAAAAACTCACAATTTTGCTGCGTAAATCATTAATATTTTGGGAACGATCTTTGAACGCACAGACTTGCGTACGCCATCATGGTATCAGCCGTAGAGATCGTGACGTGTATCAGTCAACTTGCATTTTAATCAATTTTATTCCACAATATAAACACATATTTAACTGATCAAAAAAATTAAATACATTTATATAAATGGAAAATAGTATCGGAGTTTCTCGAAATTTCTCTGCTTAATATTCATTTTACTCTCGTAGAATGGAGATGACGGGTTTCCAAAATAGTGCCGAAGTGAGAAGACTGTATGTTTAGACTGTGCCCTCGTCTTGGGCTGCTCTCCTCAATATTTTTAAATTTCTCATTCCGTGATTGAAATTTCGTTTGATATATTGGCTTCATCGCGATATCTTCGACACATCGACATTTCCTACTCGACGCAATGAGGAACAATCTCTATTTTTATAACCATTTCACTGTGGAGTTCATTAGCTGTAATGTTCTTGAAGAAAATTATGCGCAACAATTTAGCTGTGTTGCAAAGATATTACTCTTTAGAAATTGTATGTACGCTCTCGGCATCTTATGAAAAACACGACGTCGTCGCATGACGTCACGGCACGGTATCGCCATGAGCGGCGTTCAACTGTTTCTGCGTAGAGGTAAGTTGATTAACGAATACTTGGCGAAGACGTATGTGTTTATCTCATTTGTACAATGAAATAAAGTAAATTATTTCGATTCCTTATAGTAGCAGTAATGATCGTAGCTATAAAAACGTTAATATCAGATCTTATGAGAACACTCCTTGAATCTCTGCTGAAATAAAGCAACCGCTATTTTTACTTTGAGAAGACAGCCACCATATTAAGGAGTCGACCAAAGGCGAATTTCCACTTTGCGCTGTTTTGATTCCTCTTTGAGTCATTTTTTCGACGGAGGAACGGTTGCAAATCTCAAAACAATATATTCGCTTCCTTTTCTTATAAATTTAACCTGATCCCGTAGCAATTGACGTCAGAAGGCGTTTCAGGTCACGTGACTTACGTCAATTTTCAGGAAATTTTAAACAGCATTAATCTTTGTGGTTGATACAGAAAAGTTCGGCTTATATATTTAAATTTGAGAGAAAATTTCTTATTGAGTGGGTACATCAACAATACACGAGAATCATGTTTCATATATATTCCTCATTACCACACAAGTAGTTGAAATTCAACTCTCAACTAATAAAACGGACATGTAGAACTCGTGGTTTTCTGCAATGTTAGCCCCTTTTCGTTAGGATCCGTTGATAAGAAATGAGTTTGCAGCTGTTAAACAGTGACTTTGACTCGTATACATCTACGCGATACCCTCACACAACAGCTTCAGGAGGAGCTTCTCCCTGTCGGATCGTTCCTTCACGCCGCGCGACACCTCCTCGCGATGCTAAGAATTCCACGAGAGAGTGCCGGAGGGGAGGGTGCCTCCCCTCCTCCTCCTCCCTCCCCTCCTCTCTCACTGCTGTTGACCGCCAGTGCCTGAGAGAGAGAGCCGACGAGAGGACGTCCCAAGTTGAGGCGTCGTCTTCGAGCGGCCAGAGATCGGCCGGACTGGACGCAGCAGAGAGAGGGCGCCGTTGTTTGTTGGTGAGTTGCTGCTCGCATTGCGCGTCGCTCTTGTCTTGGAGACAATTCGCCGATGGGGTCTGCTAGGGCCAGTGTCGAATAGCCCCTGTCGCTTTCATCTGTCCCAGGAGTGCTTGATCACACGCTGACACATTTCAGGTTGGTTGTTTATTTAGATTGTCGCACCGGTGGATTCAAAATGGCATTTTTCCCCCGTACTATAAAAATAGGCAGCATAGCAAAGGGATAGGTTGGGAAATATTTTAGAGTAGTCTGTAGAGTGCATGATGCATGTATTAACCCCTTAAAAACTATAGATACTAACAATCTAGTTGCATGAGACCCTATAGTTGATTTTTTATGTCGGTAGTGCATGCTTGGTGATCTTCACCCCCTGCCACACACCCTCGCGGTGGCTTTCAGGGTGTCTCGTAGATGTAGTGGAAGCGACAGACAGCTGAGGTCATTGAAAGGAGAGGTGGGTAATTGGGTAACGGTATGAGTTTTCAGGGAAGTGGAGAGAAACCCGGCGTCGGATCAGCCTACTATTAAGGAAAGGCGCCAAGGAGACCACGGCTTAACGTCCCATCCGACGGACGGAGTACTGAACCTGAAATGCCCTTCACTAGACACTCAAGTGGGGATCGGTTTGCCACTGAAAAATCCGCCGAGAATCGAGCCCGGGCCCTCGGGATGGGAGGCCAGTACTCTGGCCACAATACTTCCCCATTTCAGTGAACGCATTCCAATCTACTGACCATCATTGAAGGGAAGGTCGTTGATGTTCATTACGTAAAGGAGCACTTGAACGAGTCTTGGGCTGATTCTAGCACATAGTTTCCACTCGTCGAGAGCTGACTGCAAAGTGACTCCTACTTGTTCGGAGAGTGAGCTGTTCATTTGAACCGGTCCCATCTCCCTCCCCCCTTCTGCCCCATTTCTTCTAGTCGGAGCGCTTTGCGTGAATCGGTGCCCAACATGCGGTCCTCCTTCCTGGAGTGAACTAGCCAAGGACTCCGCTTCTCCGCAGCAGCTAGCGGTTGGAGGCGACGCCCTCCGTCCCGACGCGCGCCGCCGCCGGCGTTGACCTCGTCGTTGTTCTGATAGCATCCCATACCTACGCATTGCCAAGGCGCAATCAATCGGTGTTACTTTTCACTAGTTAGGCCCCACCTTGAATATGCAGCCAGTGTGTGGGTTCCGTATAATAATAATAGTATCATTTATTGGACGTTCAGCAAGGTATATCAGGGTGGCGATCGTCAGGGAAAACCGGGAAAACCTGGAATTGTCAGGGAATTTTGGAAATCTGGAAAAGTCAGGGAATTCTCCTAACAGTCTGGGAGAAACTGGGATAGGAAAGTCTCGTTATATTTCTACCATTACGTTTACCGCGCCGCCGCCGCCTTTCCCGCCCTTTATTTTACGAAAACATTTCATCGACTAAAACTAATGTCCGTCGCCGAAGTTCATAGAATAAGCCCCGTCAATTAGTTGAACATTCAGTTGTGATTCTTAGTTATTTAGTTGTGAATCAGTCATACAATGTATCCCTTGTGTATATCCTTAGTGCAATATTTACCCTAGTAGTGTTAAAATTCATGATCACCGTGTATTCCGCACATCACAAGGAATCCGAGGCTATGTTTTTCGGAAGATTTTACCTCGCGTTTTTTTTTAACTTCCGGGACTCGGGTCGACAGGTAGCTGTAACACACTAGCTTGTAGTAAGTACGTGCTTGCAGTTCTAAAAATACGAGACGATGATTATTAAAACGGTAATACAAGTGCGATCACACGTGTAAACAAAATCTTACGTGAGATCATCTTCGATTCCCATACCCCCGTTCGTGAGACCATAAGAAGAGTTCTCCTACCCTCCCCACCTTTCACGCTCGTCGTAATTATTGAATGGCACCCTTAGCTCCCTCTCGAAGCAATGTAGTCAGGCCACGAACCACCTCAAATAAGGCATTCCTAAATATGACGCTGCCGTTGATAATTGCCTCCTAATTTCGCTCGCAGTGGCGCGATTAAGTTTTGTTTGTTTTTACAAATATTTTAACATTTTTGGTTCCCTTTTACTGCCAAGGGGTTATGACCACGCTAATCAAATTGTTATTCGCTTCTAAAACTCGTGCCATCCGATTGTGATCCAGTCCAAGAAATTGGATTTGGTTTGTATTTTTCGCGTAGCTTAGTGATACCTGTGCCGGAGTCCGCCAGTACATTGGCCATTAACTTTCCCTTGATGCCTTTTCAGTATTCTTCAACTTCCCAGAACTACCACGACACGCCACCTCTTCCTTGAAGAATTAGACACTGTCAATTTGTAATTTTACCGAAGGAAACATACACGGCCACGGAAATACGATACACAGCCGCTAATATGCGGCCGCGAAAAATGCATTAACAGTGTGTACGATTAGTGTGAGGGCTTAACATGTGAAGATTTAATAAATGTTTTCATTAGGGCGGAGGTTCCAAATATTTTTTCATTTTTATAGCTTTTAATGCATTGATTTCAGCTTTTAACATTTTCTGAATTTTGACGAAAATTTAATTCAGCAGAAATAAAATATTCCGATAATAGTAGACCTTTTGGCAATCGGTCAGGGAAATTAGTAAAGCCATGAGGGAAAAATCAGGGAAAAGTAAGGGATTTTGAAAATTGGTTATCAGTATCCACCCTGTATGTACATGCAATGGTCTTCGCCAAAGAGTGCATTTCAAATAACAAAATATAAAATAAATCAAAAAACAATATCAAGGATACAAGTTAAAAAAATCACCAATAGAGTAAAATGCTTTTGATACCAGCCAACAGTGCAAGACACGTTTAAATTTCCCGTAGGTTACATTTCTGACCTCTAGAGGTAACATGCCGAAAAATTTCAGTTTCATCAAATTGAATAGATTTTTTGTTTTCTATAATCTACAGTGAGGTATAACAAGTTTCTCCTGTTGGTGGGTTGGTTATTCAGGGGAGGCGACCGACAGCTGAGGTCATTTGCATTATTTAGGATAGGTGGGTAATTGTGTAATGGTAGGAGTTTTCAGGGAACGGAGGAAGGGTGGAGAGAAACCCGGCGTCGGCATTAGAATGGCGCCAAGGGGACCACAGTTTAACGTCCCATCCGACGGACGGAGTACTGAACTTGAAATGCCCTCCACTAGGCACTCAAGTGGGAACCGGTTTTCCACTGAAAAATCCGCCGGGAATCGAACCCGGGCCCTCGGAATGGGAGGCCAGTACTCTAGCCACCACACCAACCCGATCTCCCACAAGTTTTTCCTTCCTCTTGGTGTCATGATAATGGACACTATTTCCAGTTTTGTATCGGTCGATATTTTGTTTAACATTACATGAACATTTGTAAATATACAAACTATGTAGTGTCATAATTCCAAATTGCTTAAAGATAGGTTGGCAGTGCTCACGGAAGGGTGAGTGAGAGATGACTGCTCTTTTTTGTGATAGAAATACGTCCTTGGCCATAGGAGCATGGCCCCAGAGTTCAATGCCGTAAATTTAAATGGCAACGGAAAAAATGCAAAGTAAATAGGTCGTAAATAATCGTTGGGGACCAGTTCCCTAATTTCACGCAGCATGAAAATCACCTCTCAGACAGCTTGACACGGATATTAGAAATGTGAGAGTCCCACTGTGGCCTACTGTACAATTCAAAACCTACTGTCGGCGCAGAAATTATGTGCACTCGAGTTTGAATACAAATAACAAATTAACAGCAAGGCTTACAGAAAATATAATCACACTGTGGCTTTTCTTACTTCATTCTGCGTTATTGAGTGGCAAATTTAAATTTTTAAAACGTATTTTCATATTTTTTACAACGGTTGTGACGTAAAAAGTGCCTGTTTTTGACGGTGTTTGAGCAAAGCACCGACTTTGATGACCCGTAAATCAATACCACGTCGTTTAATTGCAACCAAAGTTTAAATAGTTTTAGGTATACGTGTTGTCTATGTATACTGTAAGTTTCCAGTATATAACCTTAAAATAAAAAGAGTTGTTATCAATTTTATAAAAAGTTAGCAATTCGAAACTGGGGTGTCGTAGAATTTCGTTCTTGGTGGCGTTATAATCCGCATGTCCTGAACGTATCCAATATGTAATTGTCTAATATTTCAACACATTTGTTTAATTTATATCGATTGGTATTTATATTGGAGAAAGCGAGCTCCCTCGGCAAGCGACTGGCGGAAACTTACAGTATACATAGACAACACGTATACCTAAAACTATTTAAACTTTGGTTGCAATTAAACGACGTGGTATTGATTTACGGGTCATCAAAGTCGGTGCTTTGCTCAAACACCGTCAAAAACAGGCACTTTTTACGTCACAACCGTTGTAAAAAATATGAAAATACGTTTTAAAAATTTAAATTTGCCACTCAATAACGCAGAATGAAGTAAGAAAAGCCACAGTGTGATTATTTTTTCTGTAAGCCTTGCTGTTAATTTGTTATTTGTATTCAAACTCGAGTGCACATAATTTCTGCGCCGACAGTAGTAGCATAACACTATCAATTTCATTCATTGGATTTGCAAAGAGAGAAGGCAGTCAGTTGTTCATGTGTGTGAATGAATAAGGTTTGATCAGAGAACTAGAGAGTGTGCAGCGTAGGGCAGCTAGGTTCGTTAAAAGGTGTTACGATAGGCTGAGTAGTGTTTCAGAATTATGTGACCCAAGAATTAGGGTGGGAATCATTATCAGAGCGTAGGTTAAGGTACAGATTAAATTATTAGAGACATTTCAATCGGATAGCTTTACTGAAGATGTTAGGCACATATTAAAAACACCAGCGTATTATGCTAGATTCGACCAGATAAACAGGATTAGAGACATAAATTGTGGTACTGATATATTCAAAATGGCATTTTTCCCCCGTACTATAAGAGAACAGAATAGGCAGCATAGACAAGGGATAGGTTGGTGAAATATTTTAGAGTGGTCTGTAGTGCATGATGCATGTATTAACAACCAATCCCTTTCTTCCTATGTAGATGTACTGACCATCTAGCTGCATGTGACCCTATTATCTAGCATGTATCCTTGTAGTAGCTTGTTTAAATGTTTGGTGATCTTCACTACTCCCGCCACGCACCGTCGCGTGGCTTTCAGGGTGTCTCGTAGATGAAGCGGAGATCACTGCTTAACAATTTGGCTTGAATCAGCTCCTGCTCTGTTATGGCTGGGTTAGCTACATGTCAGCATCGTTCATATGTTTTACCACTTGCCGTAAATAGCTCCCTCGAGCTCATTCCCCTCTCTGTTCCTTCTGTGTCTCTCTCTCTCTCTGGTTGACAGTCTTCACCGCGTGCCACGATGACTTGACTTGAGTTCTATTTTACTTGGGCGGGATAGGATGTTGCCGTCCTCTCCACCCCCCGCCCCCCCCAGGGCATAATAGATACGTGTATGTGTCGTATTGCATTATTAGGTCAGGCACAAAGTAAAAATTAAGAGTTATGACATTGTAAAGTCTAAAACAGAAAAAGTATAAAACATTTCACCTTACATAAATCAAAGATATTACAGGCGGGATTCGTCGAGTTGCACACGTGGATAAAAAGCATATCATTAAAAAAAGGTAGATTTGTGAAAAGCGTATCTATCCTTAAGTACAAAATTGATTCTATTAAAATATTACAAGTATATATAGCCCTATAAAGTGAGTTAAAAAATAACATAAATCCTTTTTAAAACTGAATGAAAATAAAACAGCGTATCAAGGATGACAACCAGTGGAGAAAAAAACTGTGATTATGCCATAAATAAAACGTGAAATCATCATAAATAAAATAAAACTTAGGAATGAAAAATGTTAAAATTTGTAAAATAAAACAAAAGTATATACTATATGATAAAAAAAAAAAAATTATCGTAATTAAAATATAAAATAATAATTGATTAAAAATCAAAAGGATATAGGTGGATTTTCACGAGATGTAAGTTTTGAGAAGTAGCTTACGAAGCCTCTTTCTCGAGTAATCCGATTTTAACTCCTTCGGCAGGGCGTTGTACGCCCGTGGGATTGTAACAGCAAAAGATCCCGTCATCCTGGATGATCGGTGGCAGGGGATAAAGATGATAAACGATGGCTCTAGATAAAGGTGATAAAGTTGTCCAATTATATTGTGCACGGTTGGGCGCCTAAGTTACTTACGTCGGTCATCAACAGTGGGTTGGAATGTCAAGATGAAGATCAGTTAATGATTTGATAATGGCAGGAAAACTCGTTTACCAAAGGTGAGAATATGGTAGTTACCTTCTTTAAAGAAAACAGAATCCATCAATTGCGATCATGCCCTATCAAAATTGTATTCGAATTACGAAAAATATTTGGATAGAGAAATCCCAGTCTACGAAATTAAATGTTACTTTTAAGTTCATTTGAAAAAGGTCAGGAATGGCGAGATGCGCTGCCTTCTTGCTGACGTAACAGGTACATAGTTACCGTTGCGAGGCATAGGTATCAATAGTAATTATTTTAATATAGTAGGGGAGAGCGGGGTTAAACCGTACAGCGGGGCTAAACCGTACACCCAATTTCCGGGTCTAGATTTGAAGCTGGAGAAGTCAGATGGGTGTCGCAGTCTAGCGGTGGGCCACGCAAGTTTGCAGGAGTCAGTTCGTTTCGCTGAGCTTACGAGTGTCGGTGTTACACTGAAAAAAGTGGTTTTTGTGTGTTATCTTATAATTTTGGGGCAACGCAAAATAAGAGATGAGTAGAGAACCTTTACTTTTAAACGAGTAACTATCAGACCATAAGAAACTACTGTTCTAAAGCTATCTTTTGATGACGAAAGAAAAAATGGCAATTTTCCACAAGAATAAAGATATTTAATTTGACCGGTTTCGGTGTACAACACCATCTTCAGGTCTACCTGAAGATGGTGTTGTACACCGAAACCGGTCAAATTAAATATCTTTATTCTTGTGGAAAATTGCCATTTTTTCTTTCGCTATGATATTCCACCAAATCAAGCCTGAAACAACTACCTCTATCTTTTGATCACTAGTTATTATTAATTAGGTGATGGGTTCCGAGGTTATATTACAAAATTTCCACCAGGGAATGGGACTAAACGGGGTACGGGATGGGGCTAAACCGTACACTTCTGCACGGTTTACCCCTTCATGGTTTGTTATGGCATCATAATTAGGCTGGAATTTATGAAGGATATATCACAAATATTATAATTTTATAGGCCGCTATATATTATATACCTAGTATTTATGAACGAATAGAAATATGAATAGAATGTCTCCTGGGGACCAAATCTGTAAAGTGGAATTTGACATTCGTCTCCTTCACGTTTTTTCATGACTTGCGTTGTTCATATTTTGTTTCGTGAAGGCGTTCGACAGAGTGAATCGAGAGAAGAGGATGGAAGTATTGCGGAGTAGATTGGGGGACGTGATCGTGGGCAAAAGTGAATGAAGGTGAATGAAGAAGCCGATCTGGCCCCACGAGCGAAGGGCTGTTTGACAGGGTTTCACACTGTCATGGAAGCTGTTCAAACCCACGTGTGTATGTACTATGGGAGAAAAAAGTTTCCCAACAAATGGAGCGTCGCCACTATCGCTCTGAAGGAAAATCGTATTCCTTTCTGACGGTACAATATTCTTTGGTCTCAGCCACCACGAGGGAAGTTCAAACACGGTAAGGTGATGGACTCATCGCCCGAGTATGTGACGGAAGACCGAAGCTTGCCTGACCCGAGGTCTAAACGCGTTGGCGTCCAGAACGGACGCATTTTATTCCCCAAATGCATTTTAAACGCTCTATTTAACTAGTATCTCGTTCTCGCCGAACTTTCCTCCGAACGCCGAGCCTTTCCGCCGAACTTCACTTCTTCCTCGCACTGTGGCAAGGTCCTGGGATTCACCCGGTGTTCGCCTCTTCGCTTTCTTTCTCTAGTTTGAAAAAGTGAAGAAGTTTATATTATTTAGTAATTATGTTGAGATCTGCCGCTAATTACTGCTTCGAACGCATGGAATGATTTAGCGAAGTATGTAACGTAATCTAAGACAGTTAACAAAGCACCTCAATGATTTTCTTTTAGTAAATGTAAATACAAACTTTGTTCAATACACCAATCATGGCGGCAGCTTCACTTCAGCTTGGCGGAGCCCTTCGTTCCACTTTTACATTTGGTTTTCATTGAGCCGGCAGGACATACAACTTGCTTTACATTACAAAACTTGTCTTTCGATGTAGGGTCCTGAGGGAAACCACGCGTATATTGGCTGAACGCTGGGGCCAAACGCAGTTGATGAAGTAGCGTAGAGATTTAAACTATATCATTTCTATTGGTAAAATCTCGTTTCTTATGTGTAAAGGATGAAAAATTTTGGATTAAGGAAAGTAATATTTTGACTGACTTATAAAAGTAAATGTCCTACGGCTGAGAAATTGGAGCGATTTAGGTGGTATTACTTGAGTGTATTCTGGTGGTAACATGTATGTTGGTTGCCTGAAATCATCCATGAATCCTTCATTCAAAAGAGAAATATTGGTTTGTCCAGCCCAAGAATTAATGACCAAAAGGAGATTATTGTTGTTTGCTCACAGAATAAGCTCTTGGTCGAAATACAGCTCATATGTATTGCTTAATACCTTCCCCGACTATGAGTGAGTCACAAGAAGTTTGAACAGTCTCTTTAACTTCTATTTTCACTTTTGAGCCAAATCTCATGGACACCCTTTGGAAACAAATACCCCGATCAGAAGTGTTCAAGAGCAACATATTCAGTATTGAGCTGTATTGGAATTGGTTATTTTACTTATTTGGCCGATACACACTTCCTTAGTTTTTTTTCTCCGCAGTAAGAAATCGTTCGCTAAATTTCTGCTTTATAGATACTCACACCCCTTATAGATCACAAATTCAGGGTAATTTTGTAGAACTATTTGTGGCTTTAGTATCGGAAGAATGTTCTTAGTTGTTTATTCTTGTGGTCACATTTGCCCTTAACTCGAAAAATTTATGATTAGTCCACAAGAATTGAATGGAATCAGGTGATACTTTGTGAAAAAGTGACATGGTGTAAGAAAGACTTGACGATGTATTTTTTACACTTTTTATTGAGTAAAACCCTACCGGTTTCGACATTTTCTTGTCATTGTATCTGAATACCCTTGACAATGACACTAGAGTGTCGAGACCGGTAGGGTTTTACTCCATAAAAAGTGTGAAAAATACATTATCAACATTTCCTTACACTAGTCCACAATACTATAATATAACTTTGGTATCTAGGGGGATTTTTTCACCTTTGGAGAGAATTGCACAGAAGAAGACTTTGCTTCGACTGTGTGATCATCATTGCCTGATGAAAAAGTCACCTCCAGAAGAAACTCCGTCGATTTTGAATATCTGACAGTTTTTTTCGGTGACGACTTAGTGACCAAAGAATTTTTAACTGTAGAAGATGATCCATCGAGATATTCCATAATGAGTTATTAAATCAACATATAAGATGAAAATCATTGAAACATTATTATCTTGAAAATGTTTGAGCTCATTAGTTGCATTAAGAAAACCATGAATATAATAATTAAAGTGGAGTTGAAATTTTCTCAAGCGATGTATTTTCAAATAATCAAAAATGCACAACGCTGGAAAACGAAAAGAAATTTGGAAACCCATTATCATAACGTTGAAGGCCTCAAAGAATCATCATGCGGCCTGAATATTGCACATTTCATGGCCACTGTGGATGAATGAACGATTGATGATCTTCCTACATAATATTTTACGACTGAAAACGTAGATACCTACCTCGATAGCTGGAAATATTTGGTAAGCAAAATAGAAATGCATGGCAATAATCTCAAGCAAGTGATATAATATTCTAGCTCAAATCCAATTCAAGGGGGACGGAAATTTTTCGGGAAGCCGTAAGACGAGCAGACAAAGAGCTGGACATAAAAACGGTTTCTTCACCTACTCTCCCGGAGAATTTCACTTAAAGCAGCGAATTACGGAAAGTGATTGCAGCAGTAGAAGATATAACCATCCACCTATCATGAGATCAGTTCCAAATTCACTTGAACGACAAAACATAGGTTTCCATGGCGAAAGAAAAGGGGGTCGAGGAAAATTGCATAACATTCCTTTAACGTGACTTGGGTAAAAACATGTATCTAGTGCTTACGTAAAATAACAAAGTGGTGAACGATAAACAGTCGCCATCTTCAGGTCTCGAATTGAAAACTTCGTATTACCAGTGGGTTACATTACAGCTCGACCACTCCCTACTGATATTGACGGAGCTATTCAAAGGTTTATATGGACGCGGAAAATATTTAAGCTCATCTTCTGTTAATATTTTCATATGGAAGAAAGAGAGCGAAGAGGCGGACACCGAGTGCATTCCAGGACCTTGCCTGAGTGCGAGACAAGGAGCGAGGCCTAAAACAAAAAGGTACGATAGAAGGAGATTGCGGTGTGAAGTTCAGTGAGAACGAGGTACTAGTTAAATCGAGTGTGAAAATGCATGCAAGGAATAAAATGCGTCCGTTCTGGACGCCGCGCCAGCGCGTTTACAGCTCGGGGCAAGCAAGCTGCTACCGGTATTACGTCACATGCTCGGGCGATGAGTCCATAGGTTTGAACTTCCCTCGTGGTGGCCGAGACCAAAGAATATTGTACCGTCAGAAAGGAATCCAATTTTCTATCAGAATCCTATTTTCTATTTTCGATCTGAATAGTGGCGACGCTCCATTTGTTGGGAAACTTTTTTCTCCCATAGTACGTCCAACAGAAAGGGCTAGGCAGGCGTGGGCTTGTTAACTGGCGGACGAGGATTAACAAAGTACCGGACGATCAAGTACCAGTCAAACAAGGACGCTCAAATGGAACAAGACGCGGTGCAAAAACGATGCCAGGGAATGGCAAGAAGATAATCCACCAGAAAATGAAGACGATGCATCATTTTTTGCAACTAACTGGGCCTTTAACGCAAAGTTAGTTTGGAAACCAGTTGGAGCAGGCTTAGTTGCTCGTGCTGCATGCAGGGGGAATTTCGGAATAGCATCTGAGATGCCTTGAGGGAAATTGATTTAGAGGAAGAGGCACTTACTTCCACGAGAGTACTGAATGGTGTTTTTTAGAGTAAGAAGGAGGGGACAAGATATTCTGGTAAGTAGGAGAGGGATAATAGGGCGTCTGGATGAAGCGAAAAGCTACAGTAACAGTAGGTATAAAGTATTTTGAGCTAGAAAAGAACATAGTGTGGAGGATAGGTGAATAATTCTGCACGGTAGATATTTCATCTGCGTCAAAACGCACCTTTGATCGGAGGAAAGCAAATGAATGTTGCCACCGCTGTTCCCAGTTGACTTTCCGCTTCAATCTCTCCATCACCCTCTCCTTTAAGCCACCGCACATTCTGGGGATGACCGTGATTAGTCTTCCTATTCTAATTTTTTTGTTCGATTAAGTCAAGTTTACTTCACCACTATCACAAACTTGCAACACATTTGGGTGAAAATCAAAGAAATTCTTGAGAGACGGTTAGCAAGGGCCGAAAACCATTGCCACTAGGAATAGAGCATTGAAAGCATGTTCTTTCTTTTTTGCTGTGAAACGTCTGCCAGTCAGTCCCGCATGCGTTAAATTACAGCTCTGTGTGTCACAATGGAGCAAATATACTCAACTTTTATCACCAATGAGAAAAGGGTCTTTAGTATGAATAATGACCTATAAAAAGTTTGTTCTCATTTTGAAAAAGAGTACACCAATTTTATAAAATAAATGTTTATTAAAAGTTTAAACTTAATCAATTTATTCTAGAAGGATATTATTGGGGAAAGGTTTGGTAAGACGTGTTGTCTTTTTTCGTCAACTTCTCGTCCTGTAATGTATCTACAACTGGGGCAAGCTTCATAGCCAACGGAGTCGTTTACCATACTTTTTTTATTGCCGAATTCGATAGAGTTTGTAAAATAAAAATACCCATATTTTTCCGTTCCTCGAACCGTCAATTATTTCTCGAGTTATGAGCGGCGAAAAATTAATGTTTCTAACCCTTTCGGAAAAGTTGACATGCAAAGGACTCGTACGTCATCCACTTCGTCCAATCATAACTGAGACTGCACAGCTCCTTCACCCAATCACAATGGAGGAAATCACAGCTGACTCTGCCAATGGAAGTGGTTGCGACAGGATCTCTTCAGGCAGACCTCCCCTCCACTTCCCCTCCCGTTCTTCCTCAAAACAGTAAAAGGAGGGGAGGTGAATGACGTAGTAATCCCTAATGCAGCTCTCATTCGGTGGGCGTCACCTTTTGCTTATTTTAAGTTTTCATTTATAAGTGAATGGCTCTGGTTAGATAGAAGATTGATTTTTTCCCTAAAATTCATTTTTGGTGAATTAATTTTTTAATTTCTGGAACGATCCAATTAATTAGAACCCTTTCCCCCCTTCTGCCTGTTGCGCTTCGTGATATTCTCCAAGACCCGTAAAATCTTCCCAGGCTCATAAAATATTCATGTTAGCCGACGTTTCGAGAGACGATTCGCCGCGCATCCTCTATTAAGGTGCGTTTACACGTAGCAGTTGACTGCTATGATAATCAACTGCTAACTTCTATTAAGCCCCACTCGCTATTTGTAAATAGCAACTGCGATCCGAGTTCAGGTCGATACTGGACACATGTCGAACACTATCGATCCACGTTCGAGCTATTAGCAAAGTTGAAGCCCGTCTACTTTCCAGCGGAAATGTAATCAACACAATCGCAACAATCGCCAACGGAAAGCAATACACGACGGAGTTTGGATATAATAACAAGGATATACCTTCCCAAAAGGGGAGATTCTACTCTTTTAAAGAATGGGAACAAAAGATAATCGTCAATAGATTTTATTTGCTTGAAGAATATCGTGACAATTTAAGCCTCAATCACTGTTGAAATAAAACTCTTTTTATTTACTATGAAAACGCCTAAATAGCGGCTTTAAGCTGCATAGAAGTTGGTGCAGACGCATCATAGAAGTAGCGATATAGATATATCGCGCATCTCGCGACTGTCATAGCAGTCAACTGCTACGTGTAAACGCTGCTTTAGGGAAGTATGCCGCGAATTTGAAATTCCATCTAGTTTACATATAACCCAGACTTTGGCCTTTCGTCATTTGTCGGAAGCTGTTTGTTGACTCAGGAGACTATTGATCAATGGCTTACCTCTTGAACTTCTTATCATTTTCTAAATGGGATTCAAAGCAGCGGCGTTGGAAGTGGGGGGCAGAGGGGGCATTCTACCCCCCCAGAATATTCCCCGGGCCCTTTAGAAATGAGTCTTCAATAATAAAAATTATGATTTACTTGTTTCCAGCTTCATTTTTCCCATCTGACACATTTTCTACCCCCTTCATATGCACTTTAAACGGAATTATAGTCTCTAGCCCCTCCTATCCGCTAAAAATTCCGGGCCCTTTTCATAGGAGCCGTGCTCTTTTCTTAAGAGCCGGGCCCTTTTCAATGTTGGCCCCTCCCAGCGAAAATAGTTCCGACGCCCCTGATTCAAAGTGTTGTTGATGCTATAACCGGGATCCTGAATGAAAATTTTCTCAGACGGATTTCAATGTCTTCTTCGATCCCAAACGTTTCTCGAATGGCTAGGAAATGTCAGCGAATATGAATTATTGAAAGCGGGAGAGAGCCCGAGAAGATTATACTAATAGTTGAGTAATGGTTAGATTATACTTCTATAAGACCTCTTGGGGATCGGGTTGGTGTGGTGGCTAGAGTACTGGCCTCCCATTCCTGAGGGCCCGGCTTCAATTCCCGGAAGATGCCACTGAATTTTCAGTGGAAAACCGGTCCCCACTTGAGTGCCTAGTGGAGGGCAATTCAAGTACAGTACTCCGTCCGTCAGATGGGACGTTAAGCCGCAGTCCCCTTGGCGCCACTCGTTAAGAGTAGGCTAATGCCGACGCCGGGTTTCTCTCCACCCTTCCTCCGTTCCCTGAAAACTCCTACCATTACCCAATTACCCACCTATCCTAAAAATAGCGCAAATGACCTCAGCTGTCGGTCGCCTCCCCTGAATAACACACACTATAAGACCTCTTTCCTAAAAATCTACAATGAACCCTCTCTTTGCTGTGAACGCTAAAATGAAAATAATTGTTTAATACAGCATTTTTTCTAAATGTCATTATTGCTACTCATCAGCTGTTATTTGTATCGTCATCATGATTAAAAAACGATAAGCAATGCATCCTTCACCCATCACATTGGAAGTCTGGACCTTACCTTACCTCACTCCCTTGACAAAGGGTGCTTTTAATTTAGGCACGGCGATAGCCGATTATCGAACGCAGGAACAGTCGATCGCCAGGATGCAAGCGAAATGAAACACACCGGCTTCTCGCGCTTGCGCAGTCAGTTTAGTGAATCGGAAGGTAAATAAGAAGGTAGCAACGAAGGGAATCGTCCGGTAAAGTTCCTATCAGTCATGCAATTCACCAATTTTGCTCGGTAAAAGGTGCTGTGATTGATTTTAGTAATTATTTTCGTGTGTTACTGGAATGCCATGACAGTATTTTAGGGGTTCTGATTGATAAATGCCGTAGAATACATTTCCTGTGTCTGCGTGTTTACAAAAAATATTGTTGATACTTTGTTGTTGCATTGGTTGACGTGACGTCATATTACACCAACAGCTTTTCATCTGTTTGGCCCTCCTCGGAGCTGAGAGTCACCGGCAGCCGGCGATAGACGGCGATCCAGCTACATATCGAAAGCACCGCGGCGTGGTGATCGCCGACTATCGCCATGGCTGTAGCCGCAAATCGAAAGCACCCAGTGGATCGTAAAGGCGCGTTTACACGTCGACTGCTATGACAGTCAAATACTAACAACTGTTAAGCCCTACTCGCATGTGTAAATAGCAACTGCGATGCGAGTTCAGGTCGATACTGGATACACGTCGAACACTATCGATCCTAGTTCGAGCTATTAGCAAAGTTGAAACCCGTCTAATTTCCAGCGGAAATGTATCCAACACAATCGCAACAGTCGCCAACGGAAAGCAATACACGACGGAATTAGGATATACTAACAAAGATACCCCTCCCCAAAGAGGAGATTCTGCTGTTTAAAGAATGGGAACAAAAGATAATCGTCATTGGAATTTATTGCTTGAAGAATTTCGGGAAAATTTAATCATCACTCACTATTGAAAATAAAACTCTTTTTATTTGTTATGACAACGCCTAAATAGCGACTTTAAGCTGCATAGAAGTTGGTGCAGACGCATCATAGCAGTAGCGATATAGATATATCGCGCATCTCGCGACTGTCATAGCCATGGTACTAATACATTAGGTAGGTCACTCCCGAGGACGAAAATGCGTCCGTTCTGCGCAGCTTCGCTGTGACGTAGTGTGGAGGACAAGCGGCGGCGGGCGTTTAAAATGGAGCCTAAAGACCGCTTTGCACGATACAATTTGTTATACATTCTTGCACAAACGCTTGTATAAACTGAAAGAAATTGTATGTTTGTCTGAATGGAATTAGAACAGGTTCTATTTTCCGTACAGTCAATCAGACATTCGCGCAAGCGTCCACACAATTTGCCGCTCTACACCGTACAATTTCCTCATACAAGCGTTTGTACAAGAAATTGTGTCGTGCAAAGCGGCCTTAATACAGTTGATAGTAAAAACGTATTTGACATTATGATATTGTGCATCTCTTAGATAATGCTGAGAATTATGCTATGATATTTTCGTGCGTGTTGGCGAAACGAGCACTCGAAAAATAACTCGCAATGCACAAAAACACAAAGGTTGAGTTCAAGAAGTAGTACGGTGGTTGTGAGGCCATCGCGAACTTATAGTACTCACAATAAACTGAGTGAATGCCCGTTTTATGGTTGGTTTCGAAATATATATTTCAAAAGAATGCAGAAACGACATTTTAGTCAGCGCGTGAATGCAAATTGTCAGCATTCAACTCGTTAATGATCGCTACTGTACGATACAAATACTGACCAAATTTCCAGATAAAATAATTTTTAATCAATGACATAATACCGAATTACCTGAAGACTATATTTTCTACTTATATTATTCTATTTTCACTATCAAAGCACCTGGAAAAGAGCCGTGTTACCTCTCGTAATGTACGTTTGTACTCCAGTGAACTCGAAAAGATTCATGCTGCTAAATTTACAAAAAGGCCATAACATTTTGTTTGTCAAGGAAAAAAAATTCAAACAAATATTTATTTAAAGGAAAAAAAAACAAAAATTTACAATACAATAGTCAGATTTTTCAAGTACAAGATTTGACTTCTTTGGCTAATCAACATCGAATGTAAATATACACAATGAATGAGTGAGGTCAAAAATGGAAAACCGATCTGCAAGCAGCATAACACAATAGCAAGTCACAACTATTCCAGTCAGAAACTGCCACTATACTTATTCTTGATTACAGGAAAGTAAATAACAAATGGTTCCCAGAAAATGCTTAATAAAACGTCCAGCAAACTTGCAAGTCTATCCGGAATAAATGAAGAAAGAAAGGCTGGGTGACAAGTTCAAGTACTAGTAAATAAAAATTAAACATATTTCCTAATCGATAAGCACTATTTTTGGAAATTTACCCAAGCAAAAATGGTTGTAATAGATTATTGAAACACCTCAAAAAATGACAAATTTTTACCACAATGAAACCACTTTCTTTCCCCTCAAGTGGAAAATCAAGTGAAAGCATCAGAATAATGGCCAGATTGTGACTCTCTCAATAATAAAAAGCACAACACAAAATCCAAATTTGTTTCCAATACCACAGGATTAAAAGGTCAACAGAAACCTGAGAAAATATCTTAAATTAGATAAATAAGAATTGAAAAACTTCACTGAATTCAATTCTCTAATTAAAAAACTTACTACAATCCATTTTTCACAGAAGAAAGTAATATGCAGTATCGGCATAATCCATGATATAATAACTACCTAGATTTATTGTGAACACATAGAAATGCCAATAATGTCTGGGGACATAATAAAATAAATACAAACATAACATAGAAATATCAGATAACTCAAAGGAAATAAAATTTTTTGCCACAGAGGTAACCAGTCCACAAATCCTTCATCATAGACTACTGCTGTACAAAAGATCAGCATCAATGATTTTATGTTTTCCATCATACATGGCTTAGTAAAATAAGAACTGAGGTCAATTTCGCAACCAATACACATTTCTCATACTTCAAAATCCAACATCCACAACCAGCATCAATAGTTTCTCAGCGTACGAATCTTGATAAAACCTGGGAAATTTTGAAAAGTGTGCATATCAAACAAGCCTATTCATAGAATGTTAAGATTCTCACAATTAGTGGACAAAAAATATGAGAGCTCCTTATATCAGATAACATTTCGCTCCAACAAAATGAAGAAATGAAATAAGATTTATTCCACTCAAGCAGTCTGCATACACTACTCATTATTCAGCATCAATAACCAGGATTAACATTGTCTCTCCTTATGAATCTTGGTAAGATACTGATCTTGGCAAGACCTGTGCCATCAACTAAGAATCCAATAACATAGCACCACATGCAAAAGCACCTGGAAAATTTTAAAAGTGTGAATATCAAAAAACCTTCATCGATATTAATCATCAATCCTCAGATTGGTTTGATGCAGCTATCCACTCCGTTATTTTATCGGCTTAATCAAACCATATTACACCATGAATTTAAAGTTGCACACAATCAATGGACAAATGACTTACCCTCCAGTAAGAATAAGTTCCTTGTTACAAATAATTTCAGCTACCACAACATGATGAAATCTAATATTTTTGATTCCACTCAAGTATTCGGGACACACTACTCATTCTTCAAGATTAATAACCAGCATAAAGAGTTTCTCTGATAAGTTCTTGGTAAAACCTGGAAAATTTTTAAGGTGTTAATCAAACAACCAAACACCATGAATTTAAAGTTGCACACAATCAATGGACTTACCCTCCAGTAACGATAAAAGTTCCTTATCTATATATATAAAAATGAATGCAAGTGTGTGTGTGTGTGTGTTTGTGTGTATGTCCTTTATGTATTACTACACCATTCATCGGATCGCCATGAAACTTTGGGAAGTTGTTGAGTACATTCCCGAAAAGAGGACTACGAAATCGATATTTCAATATCGATACTTTATCGATATAATATCGCTAAAGTATCGATAAATTGATACATTATTGATACAAAATTGAGGTGAAATTATTTAGTTTTTTAAAAGGAATGTATCGTTGCAATATCGATACTGTATCGAATGTATATAATGTGTTTGTCCTTTATGCATTACTACACCATTCATCGGATCGCCATGAAACTTTGGAAAGTTATTGAGTACGCCCCGCGAAGGTTTCTACAAAATCGATAATTCAACGTCGATACTGTATCGATATAATATCGATAAAATATGGATACATCGATACATTGTTGATACAAAATTGAGGTGAAATTATTTAGGTGTTTTTTATCAAAGTTTTATAAAGTATCATTACAATATCGATACTGTATCGATACAATATTGATAACTTCATGCACTACCACAACATTCATCCAATTTCCATGAAGCTTTGGTTAGTTGTTTTGTTAACTCCATGAAGGTTTGTACAATATCGAGAATACAATATCGACACTGGAGACGGGATGTGCATCCCATTGAACTTGCAATTCATTGAAACACGTGCAACATATTCAAATCATCCGGCATGGGACAAATATTTCAGAAATGCCAACTTATTGCTTGGGATGAATGCACAATGGTGCACAAAGCATCGCTCGAGGCTCTGGATCGATCATTGCAAGATTTCCGTTGAATCCTGAGACCATTTGAGAACGCATTAATATTGCTTGCACGACATTTCAGGCAAACATTACCTGTAATTCCTCGATTGACACTAGCGGATGAAATAAATGCTTGCCTGAAATATTCTACTTTTTGACGACATGTAAAGACGTTAAAATTATATACAAATATGCGTGTCCAGCTGCAAAACAATCGATCAGCTGAGATATATTGTATACCCATAAGAATTGTGAAATTAAACAAACTATAAACGTGCGCTTTCCATTTAACCAGATTGAGCCACAGCAACGCGTGGCCGGGTCAGCTTGTAACAAATATTTTCAGCTACCACAACATGATGAAATCTAATATTTTTTATTCCACTCAAGTACTCGGGACACACTACTCATTCTTCAAGATTAATAACCAGCATAAAGAGTTTCTCTGATAAGTTCTTGGTAAAACCTGGAAAATTTGTTTCTTAAGATAAAGGAACTTTAAACACGTATTACCATTCACGAGCAGCTACATATTGTACCTTTCATTTAAAGCACTTCTACTCAACACCGAAATTAAAAGGTATGTAAACACAGCTGCCATGGTAGGCACCAAAATATTTTTAAATTCAGTAATCACTGATACTGGATTTCACCGACCTGTTTTAACATTAAAGTCGTCCTTTCGCCGGCATGCTCGAGCCCACTTCATTTTCATTTCACTATCATTAGGGAAACGAAAAAACTTCAATTTTCCCTCACAATTTCGGCGGCTATTGTTGCAGCCAAATACAGTACAGGAAGACATCTTCTCCGATGGTATTTGTTCCCAGAGAGTAAAAATATCTCCAAAAAGCGACTCACCATTCAAAGTAAACAATGATCAACACACGGAATTCACTCGGTCTGTCCTCCACACTACGTCACACAATCGAAACTGAGAGGTATCGATATATGACCGACATGCGCAATGGCCTACCTAATGTATTAGTACCATGGTCATAGCAGTCAACTGCTACGTGTAAACGCTGTTCAACAATTGACCAAACCCCTCCGACCCCCAGCGTAGAGTTGCGTAACATGCTAAGGTTTGAAGGGCGGTGCCATTCTAAAGTTCCTTGATTAATTTGCATCGTTCGAGTTAAAGGCTGACGCGGAAGATGTATTTCTTCGGCGCCACTTCGCGACGGACGGAAGCAGAGAGATAGGAGATCAGCGATCTGAATCGAAAGATTAAATTAATCGTTCGCTCCGCCTTCAAGCTCAATGCGAACACCGCCCATTGATATCCACAGGACTCAGTGTTTTACCTTTTGAATCCTCTTCTCCCCTTCTCGACAGTATTCACCGTTTTGTTAAATCAGTGAGGTGACTGGAGCGATTTTTGTATATGTAGATACAGAGTTGTGTGAAACTTCATTTACATACCCTCATTACTTATTAGCTTGGGTAAAAGTGTGAAAAAATGCATTTTACCGATTCGATTTTCTGATCATTCGACGCCTCTTTAACACGTAACCTAATGGTACATTTCATTATAATTCGATAACACGGATACAGATTTTCTTAACAAGCGTAAATTAATTAATAGGATATTTTTGTAGTACTTTTTTTTATATACTTTCTTAGGAAAGTATAGCCTGTTGCATGCTGGTTTAAAAGTTAAATCCTCGGACAGCCATTTTGTCGCCAAATTTCGAGGTTGTATTTGGCTTTTGAAGGTGATTTATATTGTTGCAGCTAGCATTTATGATAGATTATTTGATTGTTTTGTACAAATAGCAATTTAGCTGATTTTAGGCATTAGTAATTGAAGTCAACACATTCCTTAACCTCCTCAGTCCTGCCGCCAATGACATAAAAAATTTTTGCATTACTTATTCAAAGGAAACTTTTTGGGAATAATGGATTTGTTTATTGCCACTTTAAATTTTTAAATCCAGTAGTTTGCGCAGGACAGCATGTAGCACATATGCTACAATGGGACACAAGCTTGTCAATTTGTTCGAGACAAATGAAAACAGTATTGCTCATAAAATTTAATGTACGTACTTTTTATTGCATAAACTTATATTTTTACACACAGACAACCACATTTGTTGAAAAAACAATTTTACATCATTTTTATTGTAATAACGTAATAAAATATAAAAATTAGTCACAAAATTTTTAAAATTGCAAAATAAAGAAATCAACACGTTTGGAAATTTGGATGTATTTTTTGTTTTACATTGAAATTTTGTTCATTATCTTTGGGATTATTCAGGGAGCAAGTAAATTAAAACAAGCTTATATATTTTGATGAAATTTCTTGAAGTAATGGGGAATATACATGAAATTTATTTCTCGAAGATAAATGATGTACTTGATGCGAAATTTTCTCACCAATTTAAATATATAAGCCAAATTTTTCTACGCCCACCACAAAGATTATTAAATGATATTAAAATGCTCCCGGAAATTGACGAAAGTCACGTGATCTGAAACGCCTTCTGACGTCACTGCACGGTATAGGTTCCATATTGCTACGGAGATTTGAAGTAAATATATTGTCTTGAGATTTTTAGCCGTTTCTCGAACGAAACGATGACTGAAAATACTTAAAACAGCACATTCCGACTACTTCCTTTGGTTGACTCCTTTATGGCGGCGTTCTTCTTAAAAAAAACAGCGATTGGATAGACGTAGTAGAAATTCTTGGGCACTAAACAGGCATTATATAATTAATGGACGATTTGCTCGTTACCATCCATACTACGTAAATAAAAAATCCAAATGCAAACGTTTATTTCATTAAACAAATGAGATAAATACATACGTTATCGCCAAGTATTAATTTAACAACTTACCTCCACGCATAAACAGATAAACAACCCCCATAGTGATACCGTGCCGTGACATCATGCGATGACGTGTTTTTAAGCTGCCGAAAAGGCATAATTTTCAAAGAGTAATATCTTTGTTACACTACTTAATTCTTCAGCAAAATTTTCGCCAAGCACATTTTAGCTAATAAACTTCGCATTCAAAGAGTTGTAAAAAATAGTGCATGTTCCCCATTGTGATCAGCATTCAAGCAAAGGAAATGTTTCACTTGTCACATCGCACAAATGTAAAACCTTTACATCCTTCATACCTACATCGTGACCTGTTCCTCTGTTCTGAATTTATAAATTCAGGTAGATGTTTTGCACTAATTTTTCTTTCCGACTTTAATGGTAATGGTGTTGGAACTCGTCGCCTCTTTGGATTTTCGTCGCCTTCGTCTTCTAATTAATTGCTCTCATCTGAAGAACCGCGTTCTGTTAGCTCAGATCCTTTCTTCATGAGTGTGTCAGCTATTTCCAGCTTAAACATTTAATATGTCAGGATATCTTTACTCAGCCAACCATTTATTTGGGCTGCTTGCCGGTACTCTATCCAAGCAGAAGCAATTACAAAATAGAGTGGTTTATAGTTGAGTTATTTGAGTAGGTTGCTATGTAGTATTTGTAGTTCCTTCCCTATGTATCATTATGGGTAGGTGAACTTAGGATAATAAATTCGTAGGCAATTCGTAAGCAAGGTTACGATGTTCACTCACATGGCATTAGCATGGAGGAACTGTGCGTGGGAGAGAAACGTGGCAGCGTAATAAAGATCGGCCTCTTGTCTACGGACGGCTTTGAGATCTCTTTTCTTTCTTGAAAAATCCCACCTTCTTCGTGTCAGGCCGCACGTGGAACATATCCCTGTTATGCAATACACTCGGGGAGTCACCATTAGGCCTTGCGAATTCCTGCTAGGAAATCGGAACATCAGAGAGGAGTTTGCACAAAAGACACGCACTTAGCGAAGGCAATATTGAATTAGTTAATTATATGGATGAGAAGGAGCGATTAATTGTAGCCACGTGAGACTTCAACAGGCGAATCTCAAATTGGACCAAAGGTAGCATTCCATTCTGTTCCTCACGCATAACACTCGTGCCGCGCGTGCCAAGGATTATGTACCACTGGAAGACCTTGTCATCCTCCTATTAAACCTTATGCTTCAAGGTCATGGAATCTATTTCCTGGGTTTCTTCGTAAAAAATCACAAACTTAGCATATTAGATACAGGAAGCCGAGTAACCAACGGTGGACGAAACAAGAAACAAATAGTATTCAGTAGAATAGCCCAGGCAAAGAGGGCGTTATATCAAAAGAAGAATCTACTTACAGCTGGAAATAAAAACTTAGAAGCAAGGAAACAATTCATCAGAACGTACATCTGGAGCATGATTCTTTACGGCAGTGAGGCATGGACGATGACAGCAGCGGAGAAGAAAAGGGTGGAAGCATTCGAAATGGGGTGCTACAGAAGAATTCTGAAGATTAAATGGATCGACTGAGTAAGTAACGAGGAAGTGCTAAGAAGAGTAGGAGAAAAGAGAAGTCTGCTGAAAACTAAAAAGAAGAAGGGACAACTTAATCGGGCGAATCTTAAGACACGATGGCCTGATGAAGACTATCGTCGAGGGAAGAGTGAACGGGAAAATTGGAAAAGGCAGGCCTCGTATGAGATACATGGAACAGGCTGTGAAGGATGTAAAAGAGAAGAATTACGTCAATATGAAGAGGTTGGCCGATAGAAGAATCGAGTGGAGGGCTGCGTCAAACCAATCCTAGGATTGTTGACCAATGATGATGATGATTTAGCATACAGAGTCAAACCATATACAGTCTGGGAACGGTAATGAAGTTGGAAAACTGATCTTAGTTTATTTTAAGGCTGAAGATATGAAAAATAATCCGCTTTTGGGTTTTTATTCACTGAAAATCGTTGATGAGATAACTGATTGGTATTTTAAGTGACGTATTCAATTTTTTCTGAATTTGATAGTCATTATATGATCGATTATATTTTTCATTCTTTCTGTTTGCTTGTGGGAACACCGACAGTTCTCACGATCGGCCAATAGAGGGGGTCCCATGTGTGTGGACTTCTGGTAGTCTATATCTACATAATACCCTGCAAGCCACCACAAAGGTGTGTGGCAGGGAGTGATTTCTCACCAAACTTGCACTACGTATCATGCATAAGAAAGGATTAGTATTTATATACTGTTCTAAACTTCACTATAAAAAAAGATAAAAATAATATAGGAAACATGCAAAAACATGCTGTTAGTAGGGTTAGCTTTAAGTACTCATACCAACATGCAGCTACCAATGCTATCCATTACTACTCTCCGATTGGACATATTTACCGTTATTCGTATCTCTAATTGTACGAGGGAAAAAGGACATTTTGAATCTATCAGTTCCGCAATCGATTTATCTGATTTTATGATTATGGTCCAGTCTGCCATAGTAAGTTGGGGTTCGCAAAACATTTTTAGCATCATCACTGAAAATATTGTCTTGGAATTTATTTAAGAGATTAGTCCGTTGAGTCTGGGCTCTGATGTAGCCGTTGGGACAAGTCTTTGCTTTTCCTCGTGGGGATTAGATGACCGCTTGATCAGCCCCCTTGTCTGCTGCTCGACTCTTGATGTTTGGTCGGATTTCAGTTCCGTATAAGTCTTCTTTGTGAGAAGAGCAGTTATTTTGGCCATGTAACAATCCCTGGTTAGCAGGACCGCGACGGTGTTGCCCATGTCAGCTGACAAGATTACAAGCTGCTCCGATGGGGTCGTTTACCTATTTTTTTTAGTGTCGAATCTGATACTTTGTAGAGTTAAAAACTGGTATCTTTCCGTTCTTCGATCCGTCAATTAGTTCTCGAGTTTTAAGCGGCGAAAAACTGATGTTTATAACCATTTCGGAAAAGTGGGCGCGCCAGTACTGTAATGTGAAACAGTAATGCGACGCCCCTCCCTCGCGTGCGTCGTTGCTTGACAGCGGTTCCTCGAGCTGACGTCTTGCCAGCAGAGAAACTCCCGGTGTGCTGTAAACAGCACTCCCATGTAAGGCATCAATGCTTCATGCACTATTACATTTTTTCATGCTATGTAAAGGGGGCGTTTACTCGAAACCGAGATCGCTATTCTGTACACGGAATCGTTAGATGGAAACGATAAATTAATTTTAGTGAAAAAATTAAACTTCTAACCAGAGCCATTCCCTCATAAATGAAAACAAGTAAAAGGTGACGCCCACCGAACGAGAGCTACGTTAAGGATATCTACGTCATCCACCTCCCCTCCATTAACTGTTTTCAGGAAGAACGGGAGGGGAGGGAAGGGGGAGGTCTGCCCGAAGAGAGATCCTGTCGCATCCTGCAAAAGCACCCAAAACAACTGAACAACATAAATATTTTCGTATTCATTTTGGTGTGACTAAAAGTGTAATGAATTTGAGTTTTTTATCCACAAATTACGATGAAATCGAATATGCAATGCCTTTGGAAATAATCTGAATGGAGTCTAACGACCACTTCCATTGGCAGAGTCAGCTGAGTGTCCCCCATTGTGATTTGGTGAAGGAGCTGAGCAGTCTCAGTTGTGATTGGACGAAGTGTATGACGTACGAGTCCTTTGCGCGCCCACTTTTCCGAAAGGGTTAAAAACATGTACGGATCCAAGTACGGAAAAATACGGGTCTTTCTATTTCACAAACTATATCTGATTCGGCAATAAAAATATAGTAAACCATTAACGTCTTTTCAGCGAAGCTCCTCATGCCTGAAGAGGGAGAACAGAAACAGAACTAAGATCGTAGGAGGGCGTGGATCTCAGTTCGTCCCTCCGCCGCCGCTGCTCTTCCCTCGTTGCCCTGGCAACGGTGAGCACGTCGCTTGTTTACGGAGGGAGATGACCATGCGATCCTCATCGCTGTGCACGGAAGGTCTTCTTGAGATCTGATTTCCGCCCCGAGACATGGTCCGCCGCTTAAGACCAGTTACAGAAAGGAAGCCGCCAAGGTGCTAAAATCTCTTGAATGCCAAAGATATTAGGAGGGCAATAAAAGTGTTGAAGAGTATTAGAAAGGGCGTTAAAGGACAGGAACCATGTTAGGCTGCTCCTGATAACAAGAGGATGAGAAGAATTCATCTCTTCCTCTGTGTTACGTGAAGGAGGACAGCGGATGCACTCGGTGTACAAACCGGAGAACAAGACGTTAGATTACTCTCCGAATCCATCAGATAATTGCAGAGCTGATGTTTTTGCAAAAGAGTATAAAATTGCCGACCCACTCATTGCCTTTGCCAGCAATGTATTTTTATAAAGATATGTTGTTTTCCAATCTCTTTTAATAAGCTTTAATAATATTAGACTTCCTTTTCACATTTTTTCTCTTGCTCTCCTTATTTATCTACTCTCTCCACGACAACAGCAATCTTACCATCTCTAGGCGTAAGTACAACACAACATAAGTATCTCTCACTCCTACAGAAGCGAGTTCGTACAGTTTCCGGAACAAAGTCATTGTTAGACACCGTAGTGGGAGAAATGTAACCGGAGGGAGACATTCAGTAGAAGATAGCAAAAGAAGGCGGTAACTGATTAAGATTAAGGTTCTTACTCGTTAATTATGCAATTTAGATCACATCTCATCTTAGTAGATTTATCAGTTGAGCTAAATTTGAAACATTCAAACAGAACGGGGTCGTTAACCATATTTTTTGTTAATGATTCCGATAGATGATAAGAATAAACTTGGTTATATTCCACAAATATCATGCATTCATTCCAAAATGTGAACTCGCCAACCATCAATTCTGATAGAATTTGGAAAATAAAAAGACCCATATTTTTCCGTTCTTCTATCCGTCATTTGGTTCTCGAGTTATAAGAGGCGAAAGACTTATGTATTTAACCCTTTCGGAAAAGTGGGCAAAGGATTCGTGTGTCGTCATCCACTTCGTCCAAACACAACTGAGACTGCACAGCCCCAAATTAAGAATAAATGTTAAGTTAATTATTAAGAATACCAATAGGAGAACACCATCGTCCTTTGGTACCCTCCTGCGTGCTGACGAACGTTATATCAGATTATTATTTCATTTGCTTATTCCCAAATGGAGCACGAGAGTAATAAATGAGTTCAATGAGGAAATTTTAGTAGTCCCCAAGGGCTGCTTCGAGGTTACCCTAAAATGCATTTCCATACATTGGTTTTAAAGACAAAATAAACCTCGCGTTAACTGTATAACTTGACGTAACTGTTTTCAGTAGTCTTAGTCCTTATCCCTCACGAAATAGATTGCTCAAGAATGGTCATGATTCTTTCGGAACATCCGTACGATTAAACTTCTCGGCTTCCATCGCCCGTGTATCGCAACCAAATAATTTTTCTCGTATCGATGATTTGTTTACCTTCATTGAAAAGGCATTTAAATTCCGGTGCGAATCAATGTGCATAATTGGAACGCCAAGGAGTCTTTTTCGTAATTCGAAGGACGGAATATTGAACTTGGCGCGCACCGCACCTTGAAATCTAGCGTGAACCCATCGAAAAATCTCTGGGATTTAGTCTAGTCCTCTGCCTAACTTTTGAGTTTTCAATGCTCTACATGGAATAGAGACAGAGATTATCCTCAATAACGGTCGGGATTCGATCCCGGGACCTCGGTATGGGAAACTTATCTCTATAATCTACTTCCCGACCCTGATTTCCATATTCATGCACCAAGCATCCATATCATGAGGGACAAGACGATGTAGAGCGTATTAAATCGGATGGACTGTACAAAATACTTTGAAAGTTCTCTTTGAGCGGCGGATAGACCTCTGCGCAGTGATTGGCGGAGATCTGCATTGGCTGGATGGCTGGAACAGTGCAGGGACTTCGCTGAAGGAATGGGGACGGTGGTCACTCGAAAACGAAATCGCTATTCTGTACGCGAAATCGTTAGGTGGACACGAAAATCGAACTTTGGCGAAAAATTAAATTTCAAACCAGAGCCTTTCAGTCATGAATCAAAAATTAAAATAAGCAAAAGGTGACGCCCACTGCATGAGCTGCGTTGAGGATACCTAGTTAGGCCCCACCTTGAGTATGCAGCCAGTGTATGGGATCCGAATGAATTAGGTTTGATCAGAGAACTAGACAGTGTGCAGCGTAGAGCAGCTAGGTTCGTCAAAAGGTGTTACGATAGGTTAAGTAGTGTATCAGAATTAATACAACAATTAGGGTGGGAATCATTATCAGAGCGTAGGTTAAAGTCCAGATTAAATCTATTGGAGAAATTTCAACCGGATAGCTATACTGAAGATGTTAGGCATATACTAAAAACACCACCGTATTATGCTAGATTCGACCAGATAAATAAGATTAGAGAGATAGATTGTCGTACAGATAGATTCAAAATGGCATTTTTCCCCCGTACTATAAGAGAACAGAATAGGCAGCATAGGAAAGGGATAGGTAGGGGAAATATTTTAGAGTATTCTGTAGTGCATGATGCATGCCTTACCCCTTAAATACTGTAGACACTAACAATCAAGTTGCATGAGACAATATAGTTGCTAGTTTGCATGTTAGTAGTGCATGCCTGGTGATCTTCACCCCCTGCCACAGACCCTCGCGGTGGCTTGCAGGGTATCGTATGTAGATGTAGATGTACCTACGTCATCCACCTCCCCTCCTTTTTACTGTGTTGAGAGAGAACGGGAGGGGAAGTGGAGGGGAGGTCTGCCTGAAACAGATCCTGTCGCATCCCGCAAATAACCCAAAACAACCGGACTACATAAATATTTTCGTAAACATTTTGGCAACGACTAAAAGTGTGATGAAGTTCATTTGCTTACTCACTAATTAGTAAATAAAGTAGTAGTGAAATTAGCAAAACACAAATAAAGGAAAAAAAAAATCTAGTGAAAATTACAAAAAAAAAAAAGATTCGTTATTGATGGCATCAGAGAAGGAAGGATAGGACAGCACGCGATAGCACACTCTCCTTATAGCACCGCAATCGCATTAGGGATTCGAAAGAAGCAGTGTCTCTGAAGCCTTCAGCGAAAGGAGAGAATCAAAAAGATGGCCCCCTTCAGATAAATTTGTATTATTTCCTTATTAGTTAACGAACCTTCCTGCCCATGCCCACATTATCCATCAATCAATAAATGAATAGTGCTGCACCGAAACGATATTTTCATTCTACGAAGTCTCACAAGTATTTTAAGCCCCATAAGAAAATAATCGGCAGAGGGATTCGCGAAAAAATCGATTTCTGTGTTTTATGCAGATTATCAGAAAATACTCTGAAAGACTTCATTGCATTTTTTATGAATATAATGCACTCCTTTTAATGGTTATTTTTACCAATACTGATGTCATAGTAAATGGTAAGTTGATTATTACCGAAGTGAATTTTTGTTAAAATAAATTCATTTTTTTGTGTTCTAAAACAATCGAGTATTTTATAGTAATGCTATTCAATCTTTCCCAACAATGGTAGTATAGGTAAGATCCGAATTCCATACAGTAAGTGACTTAAAAAAGTAGCTTAGTCTCGTAGTTCAAGAAAAATTAATCACTTTGATCTCGATTTCCTATTTCAGATCAATTTAGTAACAATTATATGATCACATTGTTGTAATTGAATATATGTGAACAAATTTCAAATTTGGAATTGTTATTATTTCGATTCTTCCTGGGTTCCCTGAAGTAGTTCCGGGACTTGATTTCACGGAAACTGCACCAACGAATTAACTTCGGTGCACCATAATCCCGCACCAGAGTCTTCTCAAGGTAATTCTGCAGAGAATTCGAGTTATTTATCGCTCTGAAATAATTACTTGAATTTTACATAGTTTGAAAAACGTTATTCCATTGCCATCCACTCGGTGTAGTTTGTAGCTTTTCGATATCTGACGGTGGTGAATAATCGATATGTCTGAAAGCGATAGAGATGCACACTAGGCGTTGATGGCAGTGGGTAGTAAAGGAAGTGGAAGGGCGGGTTTGGGATGGAAGTGGTTTGGTAGGCTGTAATGAGATGCAGGACGGATTGAAGATCTGGAAGGAACGAGGGAAGGCCAAGAGTGGAGATGATGTGTGACCTGCGTTCTGGACCGGAATGGTTACAACTGGCTTGGGGACGAAAGAAGCCTGGACTTCCCGAAAACCTTCTCTTTTTGGTGAAAGTAAAGGGATTTATTTCTGGAGAAATGAGTGTTGACATTGTTATGTGAAGCAAGAAATCGGGTTGAGTTACCGTTAAAAATTTCAAGAGTGAACTCACCACTCGAGTGACTACGAATTAAAAATGAACTGTAAATCCTCCAAAGTAAGTTACGCAGCACTGATTGTTAGCGGACAGGGACGAGAGAACAAATGCTGGGACAGCGATTTTTCTACAACGTTGATCCGCCATCTAGATTACTGTAGTAACATTTTGAACCAACACCAAAATGGCCGCGTGCCGAGCATTGAAATCTCTCGACCAAATCCAATCTGTGCCGTTATCTGTTTATTAGTATTCGAGGCTTCACCATGGAAACGTCGGTATTCGATTTCAAAATGATGCCTGTCTCACTTTTTGATGTTGTCAGTTCACCCCATCTTTACTTTAAATTCAGACATTTCAGTTTATTTCTGTTCGAGTGGTAGAAGAGCATTCAAGAGTCATTCAAAGAGCCGCGATGTTCCTCTGTTTTCACCACAAAAAGGAACTTTGAGTGCGCATGCGAAGTAAAGAAGAGGAAAACTAAAAAAAATCCATTGATTTTTTTTTAAGGATAACACTTCACTATTCAATACTATACACTACCGGCTGCGGTAACGGTGTGTGCGGACGCTTTAACGGCCAGTATACTATTTCCAACTTGGCCTGCGGCACACACGAGATGAACCAAGGTCAGCGGCTAGCTGCTGCAGTGCGATGCCTTCTCTAAAGAAACGCCGAAGAGAAATCCTGCGCGCGGCATCGCATGCACTCGGTCACAGCCAAGGGAGATTTCTACGCTCTGTAGGGCTTCTATGCGAGTTTATTGCTAGGACGAATTATATGAGACACGCACGACAAAGGTTTTATTCCCTTAAGAAGTTAGACTTTTCTTCCGTACTTTTATTAATCATCATCGGTCAACAATATTAAGATTGGTTTGACGCAGCTCGACTTCTACTCGATTCTTCTATCGACAAACCTCTTCATATTGACGTAAAATTCTTCCCTTTTACATCCTTCACGACCTGTTCCATACATCTCATACGAAGACACGTCGTGTAACTCACATTTTTCTTATTGGTCATTAAATTACGACTTAAGGAGGAACCTGCGCTTCGAAGTACTGCATTCTTATGATTTATATAATTTGCGGTAATGAGTGAATTTAGGCTTAGTGATGCCTTTTGTATTTTAAAATATGTATTCTAAAGATCCATAGGCTAAAATATCATGCAATAATATGTTAAACAAAAGTTTCAGGTACGTAATGAAAACCAAATATTGTATTGACTCCAGCATTCGTTGCTATGTAGTCATAATTTGATTACAATATTTATTACCTAATGAACTGAGGAAATAAATAATTATTTTTTGTTGTAAAACGTTTGAAAATGTGTCTTAACTGTTTATTTTAGTGATAAATTGCATTATAATAGAAGAACATGGCAACACAGAGATTGCATAAACAGTTGAGAGGTACCCTACGGTATCTTATTGACAGCGGTCGAAGTGTTGCAGTCTTTGTGTTTTCAAGTATTCAGTAGCGTTTCTAGATGCAATGCATTGCATTCATCATTAACATTTTCATCACCCATTATTTTTCACTTCAATTATTTGTTATATGGTGCTATATGGTTATATAGTCACGTATAAAATTCAGCATCTTTTTTTCACCATCTCATGGTGAAAGTTCAAAGTTTAAATAACTTACGGACTGGACCTACGAACTCTAACTCCAAATACGCCTTGCGTTCTCTATGACTATCAATTCCTGCGCAAGGGCAATCTTTGCAAGTGTGCGGTTTGAATCTGGAAAACGACTGCTTCTCTCATGGGAAATTATGCGTTTCAGGCTCCAGAGTCAGTATATCGTCTGATCATTATGTTTATGCAGAAAACGGACAAAGAAAAAAATGTAGTCAATACATTAGCTTTGCAATAAAAAAATGAATTTCTGTGTAAAACATCGTTTTTCTTCAATTCGTTTCATTCCTCAGCATATTCACAGCAACACACGGTAGGCTACTGAATTGAGTGATGTCTTTTCTCGGTGAATCTAAGTTCGTTAAAATGCTTTTATTTACTTTCCCATTCATTTCACATCAGACTGATGGATCAGATGATGGTTCCTCCTCAAGTCGTGACATATTCATGCACTCTTGTCACAGTTATGCGCGATGCTTTCGCATAGGGTCTAATGTGTAAATAAAATCACGGAATACTTGATCGATCCCATTTGTAAGAGTTAGTGGCATTAAAATCGTTATAAATTATGTTTGCAGTTCGTATCCTTTCAAATTCAGTTATTCCAACTTAACCACTTTTAATACGAGGATATGCTTTTTAAGTTCACGTCTGAAAGTAGTCGTCGTCGTAACAGGGGCAGAGCAAAGCTTTTGAATGTAAGGGAAATCTTTAATTCTAACTGAAACTAGTTGTTCAAAGTTTGAGGCTTTACTTTGTGAAACCACTCGATTGGAAATGAAAATCCACTTTGTACGTTCCACATAAAGGTTTTATTGGTTTCGACCATACATGTAATTATCAAGGTGTAAAAATAAAAATGTCCGCTCCTTATATACCCTCAAATTGGAATGGAAGGGGGGGAAAAAGGAAGGCGAACTCCCAAACAAGGCCAGCAATGACGTCAATGCAAGGACAGTGGTCAAATGCATGGTACAAAACCATTACAAATTTAAAAGTGGTGAATGACCATCAAATAGAACATCATTTACTATGTTGACATTAGACTTCTTCCTGGCTTTTGTTATCTCATATTGTTCAAGAAAATCTAATTATTTACCCTTGTTCTCCACATGTAGAATTTCAGGATCGAAATTACTGGAGTGATTACAATCGAGTAGATGTTTTGCGAACATTGAAGATGTATCACCAGTTGCAAAGCATTTTGCATGTTCACTACATCTGATAGAAAACTTTCTTCCCGTTTGGCCAGTGTACCTAGCGTTACATGAATTGCAATTTAATGCGTACACACCGCTTTTGTCCCTATTTTTAAAAGTATCCTTCACGTTAAATAAAATTTTTCCAATGGTCATGGGGTTGTAAAAAGATAGATTAAAATTATTAACCGGCATGGCTTTTATTACCCTGTACGTCAAATTGCCTAAAAAAGGTATTTTGCACCACCGTGATGGTTTATCATTACCAATAAGAGATAATTTAGTCGTTGGCTTAATAGCTTTTTGTTGAAGTTTTTTGTCTAAAATTTTAAAAATAATTCCCTTATCATAACCATTTCTTTCCGCGATTTCTAGAATAGTATTTAGTTCTTTTTGATAAAACTCTTTACTCATAGGCACATTGACCAAACGGAAGATCATGGCATGGAAGGCTGACAGCTTATGAGCATGGTAGTGAGAAGAGTCGTGTGGCATTATAGCATCAGTGAAAGTAGGTTTTCTATAAATGGATATTTGTATTATTTGAGACTATTTGTACCTACAACACTAGTTTTGACAAATAATGTCACCTTCAGTTGTCCCAACTTGATAAACCCGGATCATGAGAATCCCTGCTGAATTCTCTCACACATTATGGATAAAATCTTTACGTTAAAAACTATTTTTGCGTACTATATTAGTTGTGTTCAGTGCAATGCAGTTTGAAGTGGTTAACTGCAACATCTTTGTCCGTCAATATGGTATAGTGACCTTCACATCTCTCTTACCCACAGATGCATTAAGAAACACTCTTTATTGCCTCGAGATATTTTTCAGCTAGAGTAATTTGTATTACTTGTCCTGGGTTTCTTAATCTTCTGAAATGCTCTTACTCCATTAAATCTGACGAGGGAACGCAATGAATTTACCCAATTCTCTGTCGTTGTGGTTATTGAGACAATTACGTTGACCTTTCTAGAGCTGTTATTCGTCCGTGCAGCCAAACGTTTTTCAATTGTTGGATTCCTATTGGTGGAGACAAAGTATACGAAGAGATGTCGTATTTACGTATAATAAGTGATTGAAGTAAGCAATGCGGAGAAGATACGTCATGTACCTCACACTTTTCTTACATATTCTACATCTTATGGTTCTACACATACAGATAAAGGTCGATGCGACCAACAGAAAGGTAAGAAATTTGAATCAGGGCAGCGTTTCACTTTTCCCCCTTCGACGTCATTTGTCACCAATCCTGAGTTGATTGGTTTGACCCAGCTCTCCACTGAATTCTTCTATCAGCTAGTCTCTTCTTATTTTACTTAATTTTTTTAATTAAGTAAAATAATAATAATATTACTATGTATTTCATATTTACGTATTTTCCTCCTTATTTTTTTAAATTGTGAGCTAAACATAATTATCTTCACGCAACAAAATAAAATTTCATCATAACCTTAAAATAAATGTGTTTTTCATCTGGAACATGCTTTTTTACTAGAGATAGGTCGAATAGCAGATTTCTCGAATTCTAATATCGAATACTGGAATTGCAATTGACGTGCAAAACGTCATTATTTTTTATTAATTCCAATCGACACTAGCGGTGACTAGTTCCGGTGCGTTATTTGTGGTGAAAAGGCATCAGCTGGAATTCCATTTATTGAAACTGTCGTCTTTCTGCCATAAATCACGAGGCGAAATCCATCAACAGACTCTTGTCTCCGCCATATTTTCGCGGCACATGATGTAGTCGATCAACAAGCCAAATATGGCGTAATTAGCATAGTTAGCATTCGAGATCTCGAATATCGAATACTCTCTTGCGTTCGAGGTATTCGAGTATTCGCACATCTCTAGTTTTCACATTGCCATGCGGACCACGTGTCAGTTATATTTCAGTGGTGATATCGATCAAGATAAACAAATATCGTGGCAATACCCAGACACATTTATTTTGTAAATCTAATGCTGTCCCAAGGGAAAGGCATCGTAACTATTTAGTTGATGGCGTATTTTTGAGACCTGCTTCACTTTGAACTTAACTATGCGAAGTATCGGTATGTTAGTCAACTCGGTAGAGCACGTCGTCGTAACCGCAACTCTTGATTGGTCGTTACGGATTAAGTATCAGAAAATCAGGTGCCGCGTCAATAGAGTTGTAAAAAAAATAAAATATTAAGACGCAATGAAAACTTTACCTTTACCTGGAAAGTCTTATTGACTAGCAGACCTTGATTAGTGTTTTATGTCCGCACATTCAACTCTTACTAATCAAATACTTAGTTCAGATGACCGAAAGTCCTGTCATCTCACCTGTGCTCTCTAATTCGATTCTTCGGTTCACTTTCATTGAAAAGTTCTTATGTTCTATAGCACAGCAACCAGATCTATTACATCATAGACTTTTCATCTAATACCAGCCAAAATTCCTCGTTCAAATTCAATTGAAAATAATAGAAAATGTGATTCAAAATATTTTTTTTGATTCATGCGGTGTAGAACTTGCAGACATTCAATTACTTATAAATAAATTAACTTGAAATGGCATTGGTGCACTAATTGATTTCATAATCGTTTTCAGTTCAATCTCTTTTATCTAATGAAGAGGATTTACCATAATTATGTTTTATGTTTATATTTTATACCTTTCGAAATCTTAATTTCTTTATACCACAGACCTAATCAAGAAAAATAACAAAAATATAAAAAAATATTCTTTGTCGAATAAATTAAATTGGGGATCCATATGCATTTGGTCCCCCATTGTGCATCCCACCAATTCAATCATTCCTAAACATCCTTCATGAATTCACATTAAATGCCATGCGAAAGAATTCACCTGGACCGGGAATCGAACCACGGACCTTTGGCTCTCCGGGCCACTGCGCAGACCACTTCGATACCCAGGATCCCTAATTCGCATTGTAATTTTAGGGATTAGTGAATTTCACCGCCGTTCACGCGGCAGGCTAGAATACCCATCTATCCTTCCCATCAATTTAGAATATTTTTGGTATACTCAATGGTTTCGAGCGTTGAAGCTGGGACACAATCAACGTGAACGGGTGACGTGACTCGTTCACGGGAAACGTGAGGTGGGAACTTCTTCCCTGGGGACAAAATCGGCGCACGCGATCCTCAGGAAAAAGCTGACTGGCGAAGGCGCAAAAGGGAATCCGCAGCGAATGTAAACTGGAACTAACAAAATTCATTTTCAAGACTAAAAAGGTACTTCCCTATTCCATTTCTTTAATAAAGTTACCAGATCGCTTAAAGGAGGCTCCACCGAATTATGAAGTAGATATCATTTTTGTGACAATTTCAGGACACGTCATTTTTTGGCCCTTCTATCGACTGGAAATAAAATAATGAGGCCTTTCCATAATATATTTGAAGAAAAAAGACGTTGAAAATCAGCTATTTTATACGTGGTTCTATACGGCAGAGCATGGCTCTTGCAGTAAAATTTGCTGATTAATAATGTAAAGAGAAATGTCGTTTTGACGAAAAACTAATATAAGATGCGCAATTTTATGTGGAATTTAGCATTGTGAAAAAGTGCTCGCCTTACCGTGCTTGTTTAATTGATATTAATAAATATTTGATCGAAAAAAATGGGAAAAAGCCTTAGTTACATGAAAGTGGCGCTTCAGTAAGTTGTTATCATTGGCAACGGTACGTGCGATGGAACGTGCTTACAAGCTTATTTACAGACTTAATTTAGGAATATACCTTACCAAGGTACTTCTTATATTTTTTATGTAATTTAAATATTTCAATGGTTATTGATATAGTGTAATTAATGCCGATGCTTCCAAATGGTAGCAGCGTCATTGTTGCCAAACAATTTTCAAAAATACAAATATTAATAAAATTCAAAACAAAAAGTTGTATTTGCAAGGGAATAGTTTAAAACTAAGCAAGAAAATATTTAACCTATTTTAGATTACGTATTTGCGGGATTGGGCATGTATTATCATTTTGTAAATTAAACGTGGCAACAACACGTCAGACATGTTCCGAAATCAAAACGAGTTAAAAGAGGTTGTAAAAAATGGAGTGCAACTAAACGCGCTATATGATAGCATACTCGTGCAAGTATTGTGTATGCGTTATCACCCTGTAGATGATTTTCCTCATAGGTGTTTTTCTGTATCGGTATTTATTCATTAAATAACACAGCCCTTTTACTGGATTTTGAATTGCGGAGTCACGGTGGAACCTCCTTAAGTAGGTATATTATAATTAATTTTTTTTTGTTTTTGATCATCGTTTTTGTTTTCTCGATGGCCTTCGTAGGGGAACGCACCTGGTATACGGAAGTATAGCCACGGGCAGGCTTGTATGCTATCCGAAACCGCAGACTCGATGCCTTGCCTAAAGGTGCGTTTACACGTAGCAGTTGACTGCTATGACAGTCAACTGCTAACAACTATTAAGCCCCACTCGTATGTGTAAATAGCAACTTCGATGCGAGTTTAGGTCGATACTGGACACTATCGATCCCAGTTCGAGCTATTAGCAAAGTTGAGGTCCGTCTACTTTCCAGCGGAAATGTATCCAACACAATCGCAACAATCGTCAACGGTAAGCAATACACGACAACTGATACAGGGAATTTGGATATAATAACAAAGATATCCCTCCCCAAAAGGGGGGATTCTACTCTTTAAAGAATGGAAACAAAAGATAATCGTCAATGGACTTTATTTCTTGATGAATTTCATGAAAATTTAAGCATCATTCACTATTGAAATAAAACTCTTTTTATTTGTTGTGGCAACGCCTAAATAGCGGCTTTGGGGGCCTATTCTGTAAAGTCGAAAGAATTTCGGCTCATATGGAGAGTCGTGGGTCACCGCGACGAACGATTCACGAACATCGTTCACCGCCGAAATGACGTATAACAGTTGACTGTTATCCAACGTTATGTCTATCCAGCCGTAACCACCGACGGTGGTTACGATCCAGCGCGCCTTTATTACAATGGAAGGAACAAGCTGAGGCAATTAACAATAGTTAATCAACATGACTTACTGTTGATGTTTGTAATCAATCTATTCGCTTTAAAATGTAACAGTATATGCTGGTATGGAATAACGGCAGACTAATTAAGAAAGTGAAACTTCTGAAAATTGAAAGTGATTACACCTTTGGAATTAAATCACGAAATGTTTTGGTTTTATCAATTGATTGTGTCGACAGCTTCTGTAATGATATTGTTTTCTCGAGTGAATCATTACATCTTCGTGCATATATTCCTCCGTCCGCCTATGTTTCTATTTATATAGTACATTGATTTGGAATGGTTGATATCACAGTAGCAGATAACAAATATAGAACAACCGTTCAATATCCTGCGATAATGTACGCGTCCGAAGACCAAAGGACGTCTACATATACCCTGCAAGCCACCATAAAGGTGTGTGGGAGGGGGAGATAGCCACACAGGGGGGACGTCCATACTATTTCAGAATTTGTCGGTAGAATACAACCACACAAAGGAAGGTACTCGTACAAAACAATTGCCAGCATAATGAGATTTGCTCAAACAATGTGATTTCCAACATGATACCATCTCTATCTATAATGTAGATCGCCCCTGCAGTAGCATTAAAATATTACGTAGAAGTTTTACACGAATAAAAAACTTATACCTATGTCTAGTCCACTCGACAATTTTTAATCAACATTAAACAAAAACATTGGCGACAATTGAAAACAAAACAAATAGTTTTATATACCTCTAACTGTATAAGCGGCAAGGAAACGGAGACATGAAAGATTTAATCATTAGCTAGAATTAGATACATTCTCACCTTGTATCCCGCGTGATAAAAATTTTAACAAGTCGTCTGCTACAATGGAAGCTTCTATCGGTGCCCACCGCGATAGCAGCGCCTGCTCGCCAGAAAATATTTGGCGACGGATTATGAACGAAATGATCCGCAAAATGATACGACTCCGTCGCCTTGAGCCGGGGAGACCGTCGCGGCATCAAGGGAGCACGGTTTGTACTACAAACTATGATGTTTATTTCCATACATGGGTATTGTTGTGACGTCGGAATCTCGAATTCGACTTTACAGAATAAGGCCCTTGAGCTGCATAGAAGTTGGCGCAGACGCATCGTAGCAGTATCGATATGGATATATCGCGCATGTCGCGACTATCATAGCAGTCAACTGCTACGTTAAACGCTGCTAAATGGAGGAGGGAACTAGGGACTACTTAGAGGTCACGAGGCGTTTGTAGGAAGTCCATTCGATAGTATTTCGGCGCTCCACACAGTCTGTTGACGCCGGCGTTTGTTTCCCTCCCTCTTCACATCCCCCCCTTGCCTTCCTCCCTCCCCGAACCTGTTATGCAAGGCCACTCGTGGAATGCCCTTCAGTTCGGCCCCAAAAGGAGTGTTTCGGCTTTCCCTCGAATATTCGGGTCTCGTCACCGCGCGACTCATGTCCTGGAAATTAAACGAAAGTCTCCCGTTCCCTGCCCAACACATTTGGATAATATTCTTAGTGTACAAATTGGACGCGGCAAGTTTGAGGCAGCACGTAGGCTCATGTCGGCATTATACTCACGAATAGAAGCATTAGGTAGTGCATGTTTGGTGAGAATTCACCCCCTGCCACCCACCTTTGAGGTGGCTTGCAAAGTAATATGTAGATGTACATCTACATCAACATAATACCCTGCAAGCCATCATAAAGGTGTGAGGCAGGGGGTGATTGCTCACCAAACATGCACTACATATCATGCATTTAAAAGGATTAGTATTTATCTACTGTTCTAAACTACACTATTAAAAAAAAAATAAAAATAGCAAAGCAAACATGCAAAAACATGCTGTTAGTTGGGTTACCTTCAAGTCCTTATACTAACATGCATCTACCAATGTTATCCATTGCTACACTCGTATTGGATATATTTACCGTTATTCATATCCCTAATTGTACGAGGAAAAAAGGACATTTTGAATCTGTCAGTTCGGCAATCAAATTCTCTAATTTTATGATTATGGTCCAGTCTGCCATAGTAAGTTGGGGTTCGCAAAATATTTTTATTGTCATCACTGAAAATATTATCTTGGAATTTATTTGAGTGATTAAGTGTGAATTTCAACCTGCGATCTGACAATGATTCCCAATTTAATTCATTTAATAGACTGGTTACTCTATTAAGGTTATCGTACCGTCCCTTTACAAATCTTGCCGATCTTCGCTGCACACGCTAATGTAGATGTAGGTAGGGAATCATTGTCGGATCCAAGGTTAAAGTAGAGGAAAAGAAATTGGTAAAGAAAATTCGCTTTGTATGTACATTCCACACACAATTTTTATTGACTTCGAACATGGTTTTGACAATTTACATGTCATTATTAAGGATGTGCGAGTAGGGATGTTTTTAAGTCGAGCGACATCGAGCGAGAATTTGAAAATAATCTTGAATCTCAGTCGAGATTCGAGCGCACTGAAATTGCGGTACAGACTTTAATCTATGTAGGTACTAATTTTCTACTTACACAAATATAAGTTTAAGCTTAGGCATTATTAACCAAATTCTTTTAGCATAACTTTAGCATTTACTTTAAGAGATCAACATCTACGTTGGATCATTAGGATGAAACTTGAAAATCCAAAAGTCTTCTGGTCGTACGTAAGGGAAGTGTAAGGCCATAAGTCTGCCGTCCATTCACTTAAAAATGATAGAGGTGAAATGACCACAAACACACTCGACAAAGTTAGCTTGCTAAATTCCTTCTTCCAAACCGTTTTTAACGTTTTGAAACTTTGTGTGATACATGGCAGTTAGAATTAAACTTTAAGAAATGTCTTGTAATGAATTTTTGGAAAAAGAATAGCTCTCCTCCTACCACTTACAAAATAAGTAATAATGAATTAACAAACGTGGAATCCATTAAATATCTTGGAATAAGACTGACAAATGATCTTTCCTGGGGTAAACACATTCGTGAAAAAATGGGTCAAGCGAATCGCAAACTGAGTTTCATTAAAAGAGTATTGGGTAAATGTGACGATCATGTACGAGAAATCAGCTACTTTTCCCTTGTTAGACCTCATTTGGAATATGCTGCCAGTGTATTGGATCCCTACGAAATCGGTCTAAGTAATGAACTTGAACGTGTACAGCGAAGATCGGCAAGATTTGTAAAGGGACGATACGATAATTATATTAGCGTAACCAGTCTATTAAATGAATTGAAATGGGAATCATTGTCAGATCGCAGGTTGAAATTTAGACTTAATCTCTTTCACAAATTCCAAGGCAATATTTTCAGTGATGATGTTAAAAATATTTTACGAACCCCAACTTACTATGGCAGACTGGACCATAATCATAAAGTTAGAGAAATTGATTGCCGAACTGACCGATTCAAAATGTCCTTTTTCCCTCGCACAATAAGAGATACGAATAACGGTAAATATGTCCTATCGGAGAGTAGCAATGAATAGCATAGGTAGCTGCATGTTGGTATGAGTACTTAAAGCTAACCCTACTAACAGAATGTTTTTGCATGTTTTCTTTGCAATTTCTATCTTTTTTAAATAGTGTAGTTCTGACTACTATATTAATACTATTCCTTTTTTATGCATGATATGTAGTGCATGTTTGGTGAGCAATCACCCCCTGCCACACACCCTTGTGGTGGCTTGCAGGGTATTATGTAGATGTAGATGTAGAAAGTACCCTGTATTTATGATAGGCCTCCATCGAATTATGAATACACCCCTACTTTCACCACTACAATTTAAAAAAGTTTTTGTGTATAAATACCATCACCCAATACCTAAGCATAATGGCCTCATCCCATGTTTTAACTTGGTACTACTATCTTTTTATATGCCTGGCCTATATTCACATAAATACATTTCAAATAAAATAACATAACAGAATTTCAAACTTGAGCTTGGTCTTTATTAAATTATTACGTCTTTATTACTTAAATTATTAAAGATTACGCTAGATCAGATTGTCGGTCATGGAAATCGTGACGGGCTAGCCCTAAATTAGATATGGATATAAATTTTAACCAGTCTATTAAATGAAATAAATTGGAATCATTGTCAGATCGCAGGTTGAAACACATGCGTGAAATGTTCCGGCTAATCGTAAACTGGGATTTATCACTAGAGTACTGGGTAAATGTGAAGAACATGTACGAAATATTAGCTACATTTCCCTTGTTAGACCTCATTTGGAATACACTGCCAGTATATGGTAGATAGTAGGGTAGAGAGTAGGTCATGTAGTGGGGTAAATAACTTCTCGTTGCCAGTCGCTTTATCGGCTAACTTTCATGAAAACAGTATTGAGCCTCAAAAAACTTCAGACATGACCAGAGCTCTCCCAAGTAACCGTAAAAATAGTCGAGATGAAAATATTTCAGTAACAGTAGTTAATTGCCGAAGTCTTAAAAACAAGATACCTGAGTTCCATCACCTTATTCATACTACTGATGCAGATGTAATTATAGGAACTGAAAGTTGGCTGACGGATGACATTCCTGATTCAGAAATATTCCCAAAATCTTTTAAAATATATAGAAAAGATAGAAATAACAGAGCAGGTGGTGGTGTTTTCATTGCAGTCAAGAACACAATAATTAGCAAAGCAGTAATATTTCCCGACAACCCCTTAGAATGTGTTTGGTGTTCATTAACATGCCCTAAATCCAAACCAATATCTGTCTGCGCTTTCTATAGGCCCCCAAATACTGATGTTGAGTCATTATTAGAACTGGGAAAGCAGATAAATTCTATAACGTCCCGTAACAGTGAGCGTAATATAATAATAGGTGGCGATTTCAATGCACCATCAATACACTGGAGAACTCACTGCTTCATAGCCGGAGGAAGGGACAAGGACATCTGTGAGACTCTATTAGATGTGTTCTCCAACAACTCCCTGCAATAATTAGCTACAGCACCTAATAGAGGGGATAACATTCTTGATTAACTGGCAACCAACATCCCACAACAAGTAACTAAGATTGACACGGTTGAGGGAATCAGTGACCACAGAGTAATAACAGCAAAATTGTCACTATTTTTAGACAAAAATTTTAAACAAAAGAGAAAAATTTATATTTTTAAAAGAGCTGACTTTTCTAGCTTTAAAATTTATTTAAGAGATTCCTTATCGGATTTTAAAAAGTCTTCCATCAACTTATGTACGGAGGGATCCTGGAAGTCGTTCATTAATATCATGCGCTCTGGGATCAATAGATATATCCCATGTAAATTTAAAAAAGAAAGCACTGAACCTAGGTGGTACAATGCCGAAGTGAGAAGATCCCTGAGACGGCAGCGAATATGTCATGCTAAAATGAAAAGAAATAGTAAATATATGCCCACTGATGAGCGTAACGTAATAATTGAAAATTATAAAATTTCAAAATCCGCTGCAAAGGCAGCCCTTAGTAATGCATTCGCCGAATTCAAAAAAAAAAACACTTGGGGAACAATTGAAAGAAAATCCAAAAGTCTTCTGGTCGTACGTCAGGGAGGTGCAAGGCCATAAGTCTACCGTACATTCACTAAAAAATGATAAGGGGGAAATGGCCACAAACACTCTTGACAAAGTTAACTTGCTTAATTCCTTCTTCCAAACCGTTTTTAACCCACCTTCCGGCAATCCAACTCTCGTGTTACCTGACCTCTTTCAGCGGCTGATGCCACCAATAGAAATTTCCTTTAATGGTATTGAAAAGTTACTCAAAGATATAAGTCCCAACAAATCTCCTGGCCCTGATCGAATTCCCTCCCGCGTATATAGAGAGTTAGCATCCGAAATTTCCCCCTACCTTCAAATAGTATTTAATAAATCCCTCACTGAACACGTCGTACCAATGGACTGGAAAGTAGCCGATGTAACACCCATTTTTAAAAGTGGTAATAGGGAGCAGCCATCTAACTACAGACCAATATCTCTCACATCCATTTCATGCAAGGTCCTAGAACATATAATTGTCAGTTCAGTCATGGGACATCTAGATAGCCAGAATTTGTTGTCCAACTTTCAGCATGGCTTCCGGAAGAGCAGATCATGTGAAACTCAACTTGCTCTCTTTTCCCACGATATTTTAGTTTCTGGCGAAAATAATATTCCAGTGGATGCTGTTTTACTAGATTTCAAAAAAGCTTTTGACAAGGTGTCTCATAGCAAACTAATTTTGAAATTAAAATCTTATGGGCTAGACAATAAAATTATATCTTGGATAAGTGATTTTCTACATGATCGGGTTCAAAGGGTTGTTTTGGACGGTGTTACCTCACCGAAAATTGAAGTCACTTCAGGTGTCCCACAAGGTAGTGTGATAGGTCCACTCCTGTTCCTTCTGTACATTAATGATATCAGTAAGGTGGTAAAAAGTAAGCTTCGTCTATTTGCCGATGACGCAGTTGTGTACAGGGAAATTCTAAGCCCAAACGATAGGCAATATTTAAATGATGACCTACAAGCAATCGAAAATTGGTGTGATACATGGCAGTTAGAATTAAACTTTAAAAAATGTGCAGTAATGAGTTTTTGGAAAAAGAATAGTTCTCCTCCTAGCACATACAAAATAAGTAATAATGAAATAACAAACGTGGAATCCATTAAATATCTTGGAATAAGACTGACAAATGATCTTTCCTGGGGTAAACATATACGTGAAATAATTGGTCAAGCTAATCGTAAACTGGGTTTCATTAAAAGAGTATTGGGTAAATGTGACGATCATGTACGAGAAATCAGCTACTTTTCCCTTGTTAGACCTCATTTGGAATATGCTGCCAGTGTATGGGATCCCTACGAAATCGGTCTAAGTAATGAACTTGAACGATAATTATATTAGCGTAACCAGTCTATTGAATGAATTGAAATGGGAATCATTGTCAGATCGCAGGTTGAAATTTAGACTTAATCTCTTACACAAATTCCAAGGCAATATTTTCAGTGATGATGTTAAAAATATTTTACGAACCCCAACTTACTATGGCAGACTGGACCATAATCATAAAATTAGAGAAATTGATTGCCGAACTGACCGATTCTAAATGTCCTTTTTCCCTCGCACAATAAGAGATACGAATAACGGTAAATATGTCCTATCGGAGAGTAGCAATGAATAGCATTGGTAGCTGCATGTTGGTATGAGTACTTAAAGCTAACCCTACTAACAGAATGTTTTTGCATGTTTGCTGTGCAATTTCTATCTTTTTTAAATAGTGTAGTTCTGACTAGTATATTAATACTATTTCTTTTTTATGCATGATATGTAGTGCATGTTTGGTGATCAATCACCCCCTGCCACACACCCTTGTGGTGGCTTGCAGTGTATTATGTAGATGTAGATGTAGATATATGGAATCCATATGAAATAGGCCTACATAATGAACTTGAACGTGTGCAGCGAAGATCGGAAAGATTTGTAAAGGGACGGTACGATAACCTTATTAGCGTAACCAGTCTATGAAATGAATTAAATTGGGAATCATTGTCAGATCGCAGGTTGAGATTGAGACTTAATCTCTTAAACAAATTCAAAGACCATATTTTCAGTGATGATGTTAAAAATATTTTGCGGACCCCAACATACTATGGTAGACTGGACCATAATCACAAAATTAGAGAAATCGATTGCCGAACTGACGGATTTTAAATATCCTTTTTTCCTCGTAAATATATCCAGTACGAGTGTAGCAATGGATAACATTGGTAGCTGCATGTTGGTATAAGGACTTGAAGCTAACCCAACTAACAGCATGTTTTTGCATGTTTGCTTTGCTATTTTTATCTTTTTTTAAATAGTGTAGTTTAGAACAGTACATAAATACTAATCCTTTTTAATGCATGATATGTAGTGCATCTTTGGTGAGAATTCATCGCCTGCCACACACCTTTATTATGGCTTGCAGGGTATTATGTAGGATTAGATACATGGAGTAAAATCCGGTTATAACGCGCCCCACTAAACTAACGGGTCTCACCATGTCCCCGTAAATGATCCCATTGACATCTATTTTCATTGTAAGTGGAAGGTTACTCTTTAGCTGATTTTATCCCGACGCGTCACAACGGCGCTACTCCAGGCACTCACACCACTGTAAGTTATCATCAAGGTCACACCAGCGCGCTATAATATGTAAATTGATACGAAAGAAAGACAACCGCGAGAATGTAAGCACATACATTGTTTCATAACAAAGTTAACTACCCAGCAAATCGAAATTGGTCATTATATCTTGTAAACTAGAGCTGACAATCCGTGGAGTGAATTATATAAGCATTACTCCCGAGCTGGTAGATTTCCACTTTCCAGCCATGGCGCTAAAACCAAGGTAATTAGATTTCTACAGTCTTAGAGCATTTTTGTGATGAATGTGCTGTTTCACCTCTACCTTCGGCATAATTCGTATGAATATGTAAATTATGTATTCTTTGATTTTAGCGAAAACGATGAATACCGAAAGGAAATTAACGTATGCAATTAAAGGAAAAGTTGGGCATGCTCGACAGAGTGAAACGTGGTGATATAAAAATGAAGTTCATTCCGGGAGTTGAGTAGGACGCCTAAAATAGAAAAAGTGCTCGATCTCATCGGTGAACTGATGAATTGGCTAGAGAGACATTGAGAAGATTGTGATCATCTTCATCTGTCACGCCTGCGAAACGTTAAAGACTTATGTGACAAAGAAACGCTATCAACTACCGCGGCAAAAGAAGTATTCAGAATATTTTAGTAACTCCCGTTAAAGTATGGTGTGCATTTAAACCATAACACATCATTTTAAATTGTATTCTGCGAATATATTCGTTATAAAATTTAGTTTTATAGGTTTTCTTGACTGTTTCTCACGAAGATTCCGTTAATAACGCGGGTTGCTGATAGTGCTGGTGTAAACTCCGTCCCCCTTGACCCGCGTTATAACTGGATTTTTTCTGTATCTTGTTTTAACTTTTTGGGTGCATGCTAGTGCTAGAAGTAGCCTTCATTCATACGTGCCTATTTTATGCGTCATTTGTTAGCAGGAACTAGGCCTCCGAACACGAAATGGAGCAGGGACTCTGTTAGGTCCTACGCCGAGGCCTAGGCTCTCCTAACTTCTCAAGTCTAATTGTAAGCCTAAAGCCGCGTTTACACTTTGTAGCAAAACCTGCTACATATCTTTTGCTATATAACATTGTTATATAACTTTTTCTATATAGCATTGTTATGTAACTTTTGCTATATAACATTGTTATGTAACTTTTGCTACAAATAGAGAAGTTAGATAGAGCACGGATTTCTTTTGACCTTTACCGACTCCCGATGGATAGCACAATTTTTGCCATGTATAGCAGAATCTGCTACATATAGCAATGTTATATAGCACTTTTCAGAAGTGACTTTTTCTACTTTTAGCAAATGTTATATAAACTTTCTATATGTTACACAAATCTACTATATAGCTGGTTTTGCTACATAGTGTAAAAGCGGCTAAAGACTAAGAGATTTCTCGACATTTTGTGGCATGATATCATGAAATTATCATGATAATTAAGTGAGGGAATAAATATCAATTTGCTACGTCGCATTATAAAGCAAGGCCCCGTAAAATTACGTCCACCATGACGTAGACCTCGAGACTAGCTCGAGACTCGTTTTTCGAGCGTGTTGAGATCGAAATCGATCGAGATTCGAGCAGTATTTTTATCTCGCTCGAATCTCGAAAAGTCGAGACTCGCAACGCCCTTGTCATTATCAAGGTACAAAAGAATACATGTCCATTCCTTAAATATTGTCACATAAGGGGCGGGGGGAGGGAAAGTAAGGAAGAGGGAGAGTGGGACTGGGGGGGGAGACCACGTAAGTACTTGAGAGTCACACCTAAACTTGAGGCACTCGGAGTTGAAATGGATGTTTAGACTTGAGATCCGGTATTTAGTGGACGATTTTCGAAATTATCGAACATCGAACGTTGTGCCGTGTTAAAGTAGAGATTAAATCTGCAGAACTTTATAACGGATAGGTATACCGAAGGGTGTTAGATACAGATTAAGAAAACGTGCGTATAATGCTAGATTCGACAAGATAAATAAGATTAGAGAGATAGATTGTCATACTGATAGATTCAAAATGTCATTTTTCCCCATAGATACTATAAGAGAACAGAATAGGCAGCATAGCAAAGGGAAATAGGTGAAATATTGTTAGAGGAGTATTTAGTGGTAGCTCTTAGAAGCATGTAAATGTTTGGTGATATTCACCCACTGCCACACACCCACGCGGTAGCTCGCAGGGTATTACTTGAGTATGCAGCCAGTGTATGGGATCCGAATGAATTAGGTTTGACCAGAGAACTAGACAGTGTGCAGCGTAGAGCGGCTAGGTTCGTTAAAAGGTGTTACGATAGGTTGAGTAGCGTTTCAGAATTAATACAAGAATTAGGGTGGGAATCATTATCAGAACGTAGGTTAAAGTACAGATTAAATCTATTAGAGAAATTTCAATCGGATAGCTTTGCTGAAGATGTTAGGCACATTTGAAAAACATCAGCGTATTATACTAGATTCGACCAGATAAACAAGATTAGAGAGATAGATTGTCGTACCGATAGATTCAAAATGGCATTTTCCCCCCGTACTATAAGAGAACAGAATAGGCAGCATAGGAAAGGGATAGGTAGAGGAAATATTTTAGAGTAGTCTGTAGTGCACGATGCATGTATTAACCCCTTAAATACTGTAGATACTAACAATCTAGTTGCATGAGACCCTATAGATGCTTGATTGCATGTCTGAAGTGCATGATTGGTGATCTTCACCCCCTGCCACACACCCTCACGGTGGCTTGCGGGGTATCGTGTAGATGCATTACGTTGACGTTGATGAATATGTGCATGGACTTTTCGGACCAATCGAATGCATAGTAGACATAAAAACAACAAATCACTTGACTCGCCAATGAGATGCATGTTTCGAAGTTTCAGAAGTAGGTCGAGTGGGTTTTAAACCTTAATCGTGAAATATAGCGCGCACTGATGTTCTTTGTTTTCACTTCATAATGTCGCCTTTTCCTTCGACTGTTCGTACTCCAAAGGGTGGCCCAAGAGTGCATGTCCCCTATACCATAGCTTCATCAAAATCCGCCCCTAGCCCGCTTTTAAGGACTAAATTCGTCTGGAAATGCTTTCGTTACAAGTATTATACATGCGATTGGAACGTGACTACGTTTGGGCTCGCGGTGGAAAAAAAAACAATCTCCTTTCATTCTTTGCTGATTAAAGGTTATATTATATAGTTATATGGCCAACTCTGATTTGATTAATTAATATCATCAAAGTGTGGCCCATTTGAGTCTTTTTACGGCGAAACATAGGCGCTGCGTTTTTTTCCGGGCAAATGACTTAATTGGCGATTTATTTTCCATTTCTACTTCGTGAGATGTAGATTTAATTTAGAATAGATGGATAATTATGTGATGGGGTCGGGGTGAAAACGGGAAGAATTCAAGGGATGGAGGAGATAAGAAAAGGCGAGGAGGTGTAACTTGGGGGAGTGGGTTGCTAATGGCGATAAATTAATTAATATTTCATCATTCAGATCTCTTTCATTTTGGTGAAAGAGTTGGAGTTTGATTATCAGTTACGTAAATAATGAAAGGAAGTGCGTTCCTAGAGCTGTTGTTACTCAATGACCTATAAATGTCTTAAGCAGTACCGTCATCCATAGATTTAGAAAAACAACCAATTGAGAAACAAGTAGCATGACACAATGTATTTTTAGACGCTCTTTAAGGAGGCTCGACCGAATTATGAAGTATATGACATTTTTGTGAAAATTTCAGGACACATCATTTTTTGGCCCCTCTACCGATTGGCAATACAATAATGAGGCCTCTCCATCATATATTTGAAGAAAAAAGACGTTGAAAATCAGATATTTTATGCGTGGCTATACGGCAGAGCATGGCTCTTGCAGTAAAACTTGCAGATTAATAATGTAAAGAGAAATGTCGTTTTGACGAAAAACTATTACAGTATGCGCAATTTTATGTAGAATTTAGAATTGAGAAAAAGTGCTCGCATTACCACACTTGTTTAATTGATATTAATAAATGTTTGCTCGAAAAAAAAGCAGAAAAGCCTTAGTCACATGGAAGTGGCGCCACAGTGCTTTGTTATCATTGGCAACGGTACTGGTGACGGAACATGCTTAATTTAGGAATGTACCTTACCAAGGTCCTTCTTATATTTTTTATCTAATTGAAATATTTCCATGGTTATTGTCATGGTGTAATTAATACCAATGCTTCCAAATGGTAGCAGCGTCGTTGTTGCCAAACAATTTTCAAAAATACGAATATTAAAGAAACTAAAAAAAGAGTTGTATTTGCAAAGGCACAGTTTAAAACTAAGCAAGAAAATATTTAACCTATTTCAGAATACGTATTAGTGGGATGGAGCATGTATTCTCACTTTATAAATTAAACGTGGCAACAACACGCCAGCCATGTTCCGAAGTCAAAATGAGTTAAAAGAGCTTGTAAAAAAATAGAAAGCAACCACAACGCGCTATGTAATAGCATACTCGCACAATTATTGTGTATGCGTTATCACCCTATAGTTGATTTTCACTAAAGGTTTTGTTCTGGATCGATATTTATTCATTGAATAACTAATAGCCCTTTTACGGGATTTTGAAACGCGGAGTTACGGTGGAACCTCCTTGAGTTGAAACCGTTGCTTTATCAGGAGTAAGTAAAATCATGGAAAGGTTACAACACTTGCAGTGTAATCGCCATCAGTTTGACCAACTAAGGTCCAGAAGCCCTCCTAAGCGTAAGTAAATCTGCCATTTTCCGGTAATATTCTATTTCTCCTTTTCGACCTTCTCTTCACAATGCGTTCTTTCTGCCTTGGAAGAAAGTTACTCACCTCTTACCAGTAGACCAGTAGCGTCCCCTTGCTCTCGATATGATAAATAACGAATTAGAAAGGACTAGCTATATAAAGGGACTACTTTTCAGATCATTGGGAAATTGAGCTTGGCCGGTAATCGTTGGCGTTTTTGGTTGCGTGAAATTGAACAGCAATGCCGTAATGAGTTTTACATTATTTCGAGGGAGTGGTATACCTTATTCACGCATGAAAATAACTTCTACACTGTGGAATTTTGTGTAATTTAACTTCATAGCAACTGGCCAAAAAGAGAAAATTCATTCACAGATGGCAATAAAAAAAATGTATATTTTTTAAATATAAGTTTAATATTATATATAATATAATTTTTAAGTTAAGTTTAATATAACATTTTAATATAACTTTTTAATCAGGTAATAACTACTGGTTTAAGGCTTGACTCTGTGGACTTTATCCATACAGGGAGAATGAATAGACTTTGTTAATTCCACTATTAGTTTGTAATTGTAAACGTCCATACGATCCGGATTTCGATACATAGAATCATCATCAGGTGATGTTACCAATCGGTCGATCCTGATTCATGCACCCGGTTCCACTATTAAAAATCATACGCGAGTTCGACGGAGCCCTCCACTCGATTCTTCTATCGGCCAACCTTTCATATTGACTTAACTCCTCTCTTTTATATCCTTCAAGACTTGTTCCATATATTTCATACTAGGCAAACCTTTTCCATTCTTCACGTTCACTCTTCCCGCGACGATAGTCCTCATCAGGCCATCGTGTCTCAAGATGTGGCCCATTAAGTTGTCCCGTCTTCTTTTTATAGTTTTCAGCAGACTTCTCTTTTCTCCCACTCTTCTTAACACTTCTTCGTTTGTCACTCGGTCGATCCATTTCATCTTCATCATTCTTCGGTAGCAACACATTTCTAATGCTTCCACCCTTAACTTCTCCGCCGCTGTCATCGTCCTTGCCACACTGCCGAAAAGAAACATGCTCCAGATGTATGTACGTTTTTATGAATTGCTTCCTTACTTCCACGCTTGTATTTCCAGCTGTAAGTAGGTTGTTCTTTTCATTGAATGCCCTCTTTGCATGGGCTATTCTACTGAATACTCCTTATTTCTTGCTTCGTCAATCGTTGGTTACTCGACTTCGAAGGTAAAGGATCTTTTTCACCTTTTCCAGTCTTTTTTTCGTACTTTTAGCGTTGGTTTTGGCCTCTTCTCTCTTGCTGCACGCCATTATCTTAGTCTTCTTCTTATTGATCTTCAGCTGATATCTGGCCATAGTCCTTTCCATGGCTTTTAGAATCTTATTCAGATCCCTCTCTGTCTCTGCTACGAGTGCTATGTCATCGGCGAATCGCAGCATGCTTATGTTTTTTCCGTGGATAGTCACTCCAGAAGACTATTCTTTAATTGCATTGATGGCTCTCTCGATGTAAACATTAAAAATTACTGGAAATTGTGCACAGCCTTATCTCACTGCTTTCCTTATTCTTGCCTCTTCACAGCTGGGTCCAGATTTAATCACAGCTACTTGATTTTTGTACAGGCTCTGTATAATTCTTCGGTCCTTGTAGGAAACCACAATTCCTTTCAGAATTCCAAGCATTGAATCGCAATCCACGTTGTCAAAAGCCTTCCCAAAAATCCACGATTGCAAAGAACGTCGGCTTGTTCTTCTCCATTCTCTTCTCTACCTGGAGCCTAAGGGCCAGTATTGCTTCTCTTGTAACCTTACTTTTCCTGAATCAGAATTGCTCTTTATCCAAGAACTCCTCTGCTTTTCGTTCTATTCTTCTGTAGATGATCCTGATCAGTATCTTTGATGCGTGTGTCGTCAGGCTTATAGTCCTAAAATTTTCGCATTTCTCCGCTCTCTTCTTCTTACTGATCTTCAGCTGATATCTGTCCATTGTCCTTTCCATGGTTACTAGAGTCTTATTCAGATCCCTCTCTGTCTGTGCTACGAGTGCTACGTCGACATTTTCACAGCCGGCGCAAATGCATTTGTATCAGACGTTATGTAAACGGATGCGAATGCACTTAATCCCACGGCCTCGAAAGCCACCGGGCAACTTCGTCTGGCGGATACATTGCGGGACTCGTGTGGATTACGAGGGAGACACTCAAGAAGGCAAGACGGCGGAGAGGCTGGAAATATCCCGGCAGACGTGGTCCCATGTTCTACTTTCGTTTTCTTCTCGCCGCCGGAGTCGAAGTCCTTCAAGATCGCGAGGTAAGCGTCTTAAGGGTGGTTTCACTCTGCGTCAAGTGACATTCTCCAAATTATTCCTCCATCTCGAAATCTTGGATAAATGGTTTTATTGCTCGATCAGTGGTTTTATTCCTCCATCTGGAAATCTTGGATAAATCTTGGTTTTATTGCTCGATCAATCGTCGTGCCGTAAGGTAAATAATATTCCTCTCATAATATATCCTTTGTAGCCAAGTGTCAACTTTTTTGAATCCGAGACATGTAATTAATACAATACTGCTTAGACAATAAATTTCGTTGTCCAATAGAATCTTTCCTTGATCGAAAATGCTTCTTTAGATTTGGTGTACGACATGTAATTGCTGTCGTGGAATTATTTCGTTTTGATTCACCAAGCTGAAGAAAAATGGGGACTGTATTGGCGAAAGACAGAAGAGGACAAATGACAGTTTAACGGTTGAGGCTTAACTTTGTGGAACCACGAGACTGGAAATGAAACGACTCGTTGTACATTCCACACACACACACTTATTTAACTTCGATCATGGTTTCGACATGCAAATGTCATTATCAATGACATTTAGATGTCGATTCGACCATGCTCGAAGTTAATTAAGTGTGTGTGTGGAATGTATAACGCGACTTTTCATTTCCAAGGTCAGATTACGATGCGCCTCTTGTAGTTAGTTGGATAAGAGAGAAAACTAATCTTCGCATCATTTGCTTCAAAGCAAATTCTTCTCATGCCACGCCAAGAACGTCTTCGTCCTTCTACCTTCCGGTACATCTAAATTTCTTTTTTACGAACCCACGTTTCTCAAGCCTACAAACTTTTCTTTCGCAGCCGAGGATTAAGGATTTTGAGCCATACTGTATCATGCTTAGAACCGTACAAATTTAAATCCTTTCATTAATATTTTCAAATGCATTACCTTAAGTTTCTGGTCATGGTTTACTAGAGGTCGTTGTAGCAGGTGGAACGCTGAACAAGAGGGAAGGGAGTAAGGAGTGGCGAGGGAGGCTTTTAGGGAGGGAAAAAGAAAGGTATTTCGTATACTAAGCGAAGAAATATGAAAGGGCCAAACGTTGCATGGTAGCTCGCGCTCGTCGGTAGAACACTAATTGCAACCATATCCTCAAGTAACTTATTTATAATTCGATTCTTGAGGATCCCTTCACTATAAAAAGCCAACGAATTATTTCCTACGAATTTGATTTCGGTGAATAATATTATTCAAATCGAAACATTAGGATGTAGATGAAAAAATGTATTTGGATAAAGAAAGATCTGGTGCTTTCCCGGTGTATCAGCTGCGTGAAGGTTTCTCGGGTCCTCCACCAGAGGGTTATTACGTCCATGTCTGACAATGATTCCCATTTCAATTCATTTAATAGACTGGTCACGCTAATAAGGTTATCGTACCGTCCTTTTACAAATCTTGTCGATCTTCGCTGCACACGTTCAAGTTCGTTATTTAGACCGATTTCGTAGGGATCCCATGCGCTGGCAGCATATTCCAAATGAGGTCTAACAAGGGAAAAGTGGCTGATTTCTCGTATACGATCGTCACATTTACCCAATACTCTTTTGACGAATCCCAGTTTACGATTAGCTTGATTTCACGAATGTGTTCACCCAATCTTCTATCTATCGATCTAATGCATCGCGTGCTTCCTCACCCTAGACAGCCTCCGTTTCCTGTACGCGCGAGATAGTTTTGTATGTGCATCTTCGCATAGTTCCTTCATCTACATTTTCTCGCATTACGACTCACGTCGTTCCTTATTCTTTTGACGCACAGTTGACATTCTTCAGATTCCGTATTCTAGCACTTCCTTCTCTCTTCAAACTGCTTCAATACTTTTTCCAAGTTCCACGACTTCTTCTTCTTCTTGCCTTTCCCGCTTATGAGGACTTATTATTTTGCGGATTCCTTTCTTCGCCTGATTTCAATGTTCTCTCACCTCTCCGCCTGCGTGCGTACGTTTCGTGTCCGACTTCACCATTACTATCCTTTAACCATGTGTTGCAAACAGCTCTTCAGGTGAATGCTGATAATCTTCCTGGTCATTATGTCTTTAATCTTTTAATTTATCTTTAATTTATCATTAATCCTTTAATCATTTAAAAATCCCGTGAGTATTATCTTGTAGCTTCCACCCCAAAATTCTCCTTCGGGATTTCGTAGGGATCCCATACATACTGGCAGCTTATTCCAAATGAGGCCCAACAAGGGAAAAGTGGCTGATTTCTCGTATATAGTATCTGTGCCCACAAGTGGGAGAATCTCTCGGGCTACGTTCATCCGTGCTTTCTTTGGCATCCCCATTTCTCTAGTCCAATCGCTTTTTTAATATCAGGTTTTGTGACTTCAGTGGAAATGGTACTTATTTAATTTAAATCAATTTACACGTTCATAGCAACGTCACTTGGCGTGGCTATGTTGGCATTTATGCGCAGCAAAACATCGACATCGACATAGATGTGTCGACCTAAAAGCCCCAACAGGTTCACCTTGTTGGATTTTTAAATTTAGGCGAAACACAGACTCATGGTGAGGGTTGACGTTTTGATGGAGGCCTCTTTCCACGCGAGTCGATGGAGGCGTTGGGATAATTACGGCTTTCACGTCTCGCTAGGAGTGGTTCCAACCAGTCCCGAGGCGGCGCGCTATTTCGAAATCCGAGTTCGTCTGCTTTTAGACCGCACTCGTTGTGCTGTTAAGTGCTCTGGGCTCACAGCACTCCTACAATATGTTAAAAAAGTCGGCTCACCTGAGTTTGAAAGCTATACTTCCAAACGAAAGATCCAATTTTATCGTAGTAAAATTGATCTTATAGAATGCTCATTTCTACGTTGATTTACGCGGGTCGAAAAGCATCTTTCACCGTATATAAACTTTTTATCATCATCGGTCATCAATCATCAGATTGGTTTGACGCAGCTCTCCACTGAGTTCTTCTATCGGCTAATCTCTTCACATTTACGTATTTATTCTCTGTCACATCCTTCATCCCTTGTTCATATATCTCACACGAGGCCTTCCTTTGCCATTCTTCCCGTTCACTTGTCCTTCAAAGATTGTCTTTCATCAGGCCATCATGTCTAATAATGTGACGGATTAAGATGTCCCGTCTTCTTCTTAGGGTATACAGGAGATTTATCTTTTCTCCCAATCTTCTTAGCACTTCCTCGTTACTTACTCGGTTGATCCATTTCATCTTCATCATTCTCCTGTAGCATCACACTTCGAATGCTTCCACCGTTTTCTTCTCCGCTGCTGTCATCGTCCATGCCTCACTACCGTAAAGAAACATGATCCAGATGTACGTTCAGATGAATTGTTTCCTTATTTCTACGCTTGTATTTCCAGCTATAAGTAGATTCTTCTTTTCATAGAATGCCCTCTTCGCCTGCGCTATTCTGCTATTTATTTCTTGCTTCGTCCGTCGTTGGTTACTCGACTTCCCAGGGAACAGAACTCTTTCACCTCTTCCAGTTTTTATTAAATATTATAACGTTGGTTTTGGCCTCTTCTATGTTGCTGCACACCAGTATCTTATTCTTCTTATTGATCTTCAGCTGATATCTCACCATTGTCCTTTCCATGGTTATTAGAACCTTATTCAAATCCCTCTGTCTCTGCTACGAGTGCTACGTCATCGGCGAATCGGAACATGCTAAATTTTTCTCCGTGGATATTCACTCCAGAAGATTTCTCCTTGATTTAATTGATGGCTACCTCGATGTAAACATAAAAATTACGGGAGACAGTGCACAGCCTTGTCTCACTCCTTTCCTTATTCTTGCTTCTTCACAGTTAGGTCCAGATTTAATCACAGCTACTTGGTTTTTATACAAACTGAGGATAATTCTTCGGTCATTGTAGGACACTACAATTCCTTTCAGAATATCAAGCATTGAATTCCAATCCACGTTGTCAAAATCCTTCTCTAAATCCACAAATGCAATGAAGGATGCTCTTCTCTGTGAGCAGTCTAAGGGCCAGTATTGCTTCCCTTGTACTCTGCTTTTCCCGAATCCAAATTGATCTTCATCCAGGAACTTCTCAGCTTTTCGTACTATTCTTCGGCAGATGATCCTTGTCAATCTTCGATGCATGTGTTGTCAGGCTTATAGTCGTAAAATTTTCGCATTTCTCCGCTCTCTTCTTTTTAGGAATAGGAATGATGATGTTTGTGTTGAAGCCCCTGGGTATTTCTCCTATTGAGTACATGTCGCAGATGGTTTTGTAAATATGGGTTAATAATGTCTTCCCTCCTGCATTTTTAATTAGCTCTGCAGGAATATCATCAATTTCAGAAGCCTTATTCATGCGAAGGTCCCTTGCTGCTGCGTCAAATTCCGATCTTAATATCGATGCTCCCGTATCATTCTTTCTGACTTCGCTTTCCTCTTCTAACACGTTCGTGCTGAGATTGTTTCCGTTGTATTACTCTTCCAGGTATTCTTTCCATCTCTTCACTTTGTCTTCATTTTTTAATCAAAAGTTCTCCATTCTTGTATCTTATAGCATTGAATCTTGCTTGAAGTGGTTCCTCACTATCCTATAGGCAGCTTCCACCTCTCCAAGGGAAAGGTTGTTTTGTACACCTCCAATAGGTTCTTCATCCACATTTCTCTAGTTTTCCTGGTTTGGCGATTAATTTCGTTTCTTTATTCTTTTGCAGCAAAGCTGCCCTTCTTCAGTTTTCGTATTCTTGTACTTTCTGCTTTCTTCAGTCAGGTCTAAGATCTCTTCCGTGATCCATGGCTTCTTTTTGACAATTTTTCTTCTTACAAGAACTTTCTTCTTTTTACGGCTTCTTGTAGTCCATGTTTAATGTTTTCCCAACACACTTCCACTGATTTCTCAGTCAGATCCTCTCCTATGTCGTTTCCCACTGCTTTTTAAAATGCCAGCTGATGTTTAACCTCCGTCAGTTTCTCTGGTTGCTATATGTTCTTCATAATTTTGTTCAGTTTATTGAATTTTAGATGGCATTTCATCATCACTAAATTATGGTCATTGTCGATGTCCGCGCCCGGTTAGCTTCCCCAGTCCTTCACTTGATTCCTACATCTCTGCTTCAGTAAAATGTAGTCTATTTGAAATCTTACTCTGTTTCCTGGTATTTTCCACGTGTATCCTCTTCGATTGTAGTTTTTAAACAAATTGTTGGCAACTACTATCTTATGCGTGTGCGGAACTCAGTAGTCTTTCTCCTCTTTCATTTCGTTTACCCAATCCATATTTCCCAGTTATTCTTCCATCTCGACCTTCGCCGACGATCGCGTTCCAATCTCCTGAAATAAATAGGTTTTCTTCTCCTCTTACGTGTTTTATAACTTCCTTGCTATGAGATTCCATTCGTTTCGGGATATCTTCCGCGTGTGTCCATTCTGGGGTGACAACAGTTTCGACAACGTTTCAGTTCGCGTCTTCAGGTCGGAAGTGATTCTGAGCAGATTTTTACCGTCTTATATACCATTCAGTTCTGCGCTCTGATGTTCAAGTGGGCGCATTTTCATTGGCCGTTTGACTAGTTTGATTCAATTTGGCGCTTCCAAGCATAGGAAAGCCTATAGCTAAAATAGCCTCTCTGTTAAAATTGTTGGGGTTTTTGGCCGTTTCGATGGCGTCTCGTATGAGCCTTGGGAAATAGCGTTTTTCGGTCTTGATCAGCTTGGCTCCGTCAAAATTGATGTTGTGTGTCGGGCTTCCCAGAAGTGGTCCGCGACGGTTGAGAGGCGCGGTTTTCTACTGTTTGTCGCTCTCCTGTGTTCTTGAATAATACGGGTCTTTAAGGCTCTCGATGTTTGCCCAATGTAGGCCTTCCCACAATCGCATCGGACCTCGTATCTACATCTACATAATACCCTGCAAGCCACCATAAAGGTGTATGGCAGGGGGTGAACTCTCACCAAACATGCACTACATATCATGCATAAAATTCGTAATGAAAAATTTAAATAGCAAAGCATATATGCAAAAACATGCTGTTAGTTGGGTTAGCTTCAAGTCCTTATACCAACATGCAGCTACCAATGTTATCCATTGCTACACTCGTACTGGATACATTTACCGTTATTCATATCCCTAATAGTACGAGGAGAAAAGGACATTTTGAATCTGTCAGTTCGGCAATCAATTTCTCTAATGCTGTGATTATGGTCCAGTCCACCATAGTAAGTTGGGGTCCGCAAAATATTTTTAACATCATCACTGAAAATATGGTCTTGGAATTTGTTTAATAGATTAAGTCTTAATTTCAACCTTCGATCTGACAATGATTCCCAATTTAATTCATTTAATGGACTGGTTACGCTAATAAGGTTATCATACCGGTCCTTTACAAATCTTGCCGATCTTCGCTGCACACGTTCAAGTTTATTATTTAGACCGATTTCGTAGGGGTCCCACACACTGGCAGCATGTTCCAGATGAGGTCTTACAAGGGAAAAGTATCTCATTTCTCGTACATGATCGTCACATTTACCCAGTACTCTTTTGACGAATCCCAGTTTACGATTCGCTTTACCCATTATTTCACGAATGTGTTTACCCCAGGAAAGATCATGAGTCACATGTGTCAGTGTCGTATATGCCGCTCCGTTCTTCCATCGGCCTAAGGTCTTTACCTCTGCACAAAATATCCCTTGTCTTAGTTACGCAGGTGTATCTGGTCAGGATGTTATGTTTGGTAAGGGCCTTAAATATTTTTTCCGTGGTTCCGCCAACGTATGGTGTCACGGCGAAAGTGGCATCATTCTTTTCCCTCATAGTAGCAGTCTCGTCCGTCCTGCTCAAGGCCAAAACTCGTTCATCTTCTTCTCTCTGAGCAACTCGGTGGATAGCGTGTCGGTGGAAGCCATTGTCTTGAAAAAACTTAAAAAGATGCTTTTTCTCGTTTCCAATAGACGAATCGTCGCAGATGGAAAGGGCTCGGTTGGAAAGAGTACGGATAACAGCCGTCTTTTGTCGAGGGTGGTGGAGCGAGGTAGCATTCAAATATCGATCGGTGTGAGTTTTCTTGCGAAATATTGAATGACCAAGGGTCCCGTCGCTATTCCTCTTTACCAACACATCCAGAAAAGGAAGTTGCCCGTTTTATTCAACCTCCATCGTAAATTTAATCTTTTCGCTCTGTTGGTTGAGGTGTTTAAGTAATCCATCAAGGTCAAGTCGTCCGTGTGGCCATATGACAAATATGTCGTCCACGTATCTCAGGAAAACTTTTCCTGAGCGTAGAGCAACTAGGTTCGTTAAAAGATGTTACGATAGTTTGAGTAGCGTTTCAGAACTAATAAAAGAATTAGGGTGGGAATCATTATCAGAGCGTAGGTTAAGGGACAGATTAAATTTATTAGAGAAATTTCAATCGGATAGCTTTACTGAAGATGTTAGGCACATATTTAAAAAAAAACAGCATATTATGCTACATTCGACCAGACAAATAAGATTAGAGAGATAGATTGTTGCACTGATAGATTCAAAATGGCATTTTCCCCCCGTACTATAACAGAACAGAATAGGAAGCATAGCAAAGGGATAGGTAGGGGAAATATTTTAGAGTATTCTGTAGTGCATGATGCATGTATTAACCCCTTAAATACTATATATACTAACAATCTAGTTGCATGAGACACTATAGTTGCTTGTTTGCATGTTAGTAGTACATGCTTGGTGATCTTCATCCCCTTGCGCACCCTTGCGGTGGCTTGCAGGGTATCATGTAGATGTAGATATCTTCGTAGACGTCATCCTCTTCTTCATCTTCATAGTCCACCGTAGGCATGTAAACCTGCACCACTATGGTATCTACAGGTTTGGTCTCGATCGTAGCCATTACTATCCTTCCATTGTGTTGCAGGAAGCTCTTCACACGCATTCCGGCTCTCTTTCTGAGCATTAAGACTGCTCCAGCATTAGCATTTAGAGATCCCGTCTGTATAATCCTTAAGCTTCCACTCCAAAAGTCTCTCTCTTGTGGCAACTTAATTTCGCTGATTCCTAATGCGTCGATAGTGATATACACGCTCCCTCCTTCTATCCTTCAATGTCCATGCTTCGGTATTATACGACACCGACCTACGCAAATCATTTTTCATTTCCCTAATCAACGTCATTGTCATCGATTCTCACCTGCATCTACATAATAGCCTGCAAGCCCCCATATAGGTGTGTGGCAGGAGGTGAATTCACACCAAACATGCATTAGATATCATGCATAAAAAAGGATTAGTATCATTATACTAGTCTAAACTTCACGATTCAAAAAGATAAAAATAGCAACGCAAGCATGCTAAAGCATGCTAAAGCATGCTATTATAGTTAGGTTAGCTTTAAGCCCTTATTTGGGTCGCTGATGGGTGAGTCAGAAGTAACACGGAAGTAAAATCAACGATGTGCTTTATTGCGATAGTATACACGCATCTACATCCACATAATACCCTGCAAGCCACCGTAAAGGTGTGTGGCAGGGGGTGAATTTACACCAAACATGCACTACATATCATGCATAAAAAGGATTAGTATTTATATGCTGTTCAAAACTTCACTATTTAAAAAAGATAAAAATAGCATAGCAAACATGCTGTTAGTTGGGTTAGTAGTTCAAGTCCTTACACCAGCATGCAGCTACTCGTATTGGATATATTTACCGCTATTCATATCCCTAATTGTACGAGGAAAAAATGACATTTTGAATATGTCAGTTCGGCAATCAATTTATCTAATTTTGTGATTATCGTCCAGTCTACCATAGTAATTTGGGGTTCGCAAAATATTTTCAACGTCATCACTGAAAATATAACTTGAAATTTACTTAGGAGATTAAGTCTACATCACAACCTTCGATCTGACAATGATTCCCATTTTAATTCATTTAATGGACTGGTAACGCTAATAAGATTATCGTACCGTCCCTTTACAAATCTTGCCGATCTTCACTGCACACGTTCAAGTTCATTATTAAGACCGATTTCGTAGGGATCATATACACTGGCAGCATATTCCAAATGAGGTCTTACAAGGGAAAAGTAGCTGATTTCTCTCGTACATGATCGTCACATTTACCCAATACTGTTTTGATGAATCCCAGTTTACGAATTGCTTGACCCATTATTTCACGCATGTGTTTACCCCAGGCAATATCATGTGTCAATCTTATTCCAAGATATTTAATGGATTCCACGTTTGTTAATTTATTATTCCTTATGTTGCAAGCGCTAGGAGGAGAAAGTTCATTACGACAAGACACCTAAGAGCAAAGGTGTCATTCCGCGAAGCAATTTCCCGTAAATATTGCAGGTATTAATTGCATTTCCTTTCAAGATGTACTCTATATAGTTTCGGTTTTCTCTTTGTGGAAGAATTGAATATTCATAAGAGAAAAAAACGACGCACTTAGCCACGGATAATTAATTTGCGCGACGAGTTTTATCACTCAACGGCATCTTTATGTACGAGGGGTTACTCACGTAATGCCGAGAGGTGAATATGAAAGAAGAAACAGGAGAAAGGGGGGTTGGGAATGGTTAGTGTATGTACCGTTGTCAAACATCGGAAGGTTAGCCAATTAGCCACCCAGTCTTTTCGCTGGGAAAGTATGGTTAATGAGAGGGAAAAAGGCACGATAAGTGGTTAGGGGTTTTGAGGATTTGAAGGCAAGGCGGCGGGTGAATTTCGGAAGACATTCAGTGTAGGTGAACACTGTACTCGCTTTCCTTAGCGTATTTGTCCTCAACCACCTCTTCTTGTGTTTTTGTGGAACTTTGCACCCAAAGATACCGCAAGGTGGTGAAACGCGTGGTGCAAAGAAATTACCACTGAAAGAGTACGATCGCTGATTTTCAATATGAATTTTTCCATCAAAGTATTACCCCCTGGAGCTAAATTCTTCCACCTCTTACAGTTCTTACATTTCAATCTTCATATTTATTCTTATCTTCATTTTAAAGTATATATCAGTAGTTTACTGATAACGCAATTGTAGAAGAAAGGAAACAATTATTCAGAACGTTTATCTGGAGTATGTTTCTTTACGGCAATGAGGCATGGACGATGACTGCCGCGGAGAAGAAAAGGGTAAAAAAATTCGAAATGTGGTACTATCGAAGAATGATGAAGATTAAATGGATTGACCGAGCAAGAAACGAGGAGGTCATAAGAAGTGTGGGAGAAAAGAGACGTCTACTGAAAATCCTAAAAGGAAGACGGGTTTCATCGATCTTTAACTTTATCGTTCAAGTTTTAAGACATTATGAAGACAATCGTCGAGGGAAAAGTAAACGGGAAGACCGGCAAAGAAAGGCCTCGTATTAGATACATGGAACAAGTTGTGTAGGATGTAAAGTAGAGGAATTGCATCTACATCTACATAATACCCTGCAAGCCACCATTAAGGTGTGTGGCAGGGGGTGAATTCTCGCCAAACATGCACTACATATCATGCATTTAAAAGGGTTAGTATTAATATATTAGTCTAAACTGCAATATTTAAAAAGATAAAAATAGCAAACTACGCATGCAAAAACGTGCTGTTAGTTGGGTTACCTTCAATTCCTTACACCAAAATGCAACTACCTATGCTATGGATTCAATCACTCGTATTGGATATATTTAACGTTATTCATATCCCTAATTGTATGAGGAAAAAAGGACATTTTGAATCTGTCAATTCGGAAATCAATTTCTCTAATTTTGTGATTATGGTCCATTCTACCATAGTAAGTTGGGGTCCGCAAAATATTTTTAACATCATCACTGAAATTATGGTCTTGGAATTTGTTTAAGAGTTGAAGTCTAAATTTAAACCTGCGATCTGAATGTGATTCCCATTTTCAATCATTTAATAGACTGGTTACGCTAATATAGTTATCGTACCGTCCCTTTACAAATCTTGCCGATCTTCGCTGCACACGTTCAAGTTCGTTATTTAGACCGATTTCGTAGGGATCCCATACACTGGCAGCATACTCCAAATGGGGTCCAACAAGGGAAAAGTAGCTGATTTCTCGTACTCGTCAATATGAAGAGGTTGGCCGACAGAAGAATTGAGTGGAGGGCTGCGTCAAAATAATGCTAGAATTGTTGACCAATGATGATAATGAGAAATAAACAGTATCAATTCATTCATATATCTCTGATTGTACCACACTTCTAATACCATATTTAATGCAATGTAAAATGTATGCCGCCATTTTGCTTCCAAGGAATAATGTTGATTCTTTCCGCATTCCTCAATCTTCAATGAGAATATTAGACATTATTTAATGAGAATAATTAAATGAGTCACTCTCCTCAAGAAAATCTCTCGTCCAAGACTTGACGAACTTGGGAACGCACACGTCGCAGGCAGTCGAGGTCAGAGGAGAACGCCATTCGCGTCCAATATCATCAACGTTTTCATCTCAAGGTTTTTTGCGAATCTATGTGCCTGGGCGCTGTAATTTTGGCCAGGTTACATTCCAGGCGGCGCGCGCGTCAAACTAAAGAAGCAGAACAAAACGCATTGAAAAAATAACAAAACTTCCCGTTCGTTGATCGCTAGGAGATCGATAGCTGACTCTTTAAGATTCCTGTTCTCTGTTCGTCGGAATGTTTACACGTCGTGCGTCGTAGAAATTGCATCTGTTTAGACGTGTTAGTTCGCAACGACGCCTTTCAACTGTCCTCGTTTTTATCTGGTTACGAATCTAAAAGTGATCCCATCTTCGTCTGGACGTAGGTAATTTTAAGCGTGGGTCCAGTTAAGGAGGCTCCAACGAATTGTGAAGTAGATCGAATTCAACAGTGCCAGGCGAGATTTGGTGGAACAGCATCTTAAATAAATGAAGTAAAAAACCTTCTTAAGATGTGGTATTGTCCACAATTTAATGCTTCAGACCTGATGATGACGCGTTAGCGTTGAAACACGTGTAGTCTAATTGTGCATTAAAATTGTGGACAATACCACATCTTAAGAAGGTTTTTTACTTCATTTATTTATGAAGTAGATGTAATTTTTGTGAAAATTTAAGGACACATTATTTTTTGGCCCTTCTATCGATTGGCAATAAAATAATGAGGCTTTTCCATAATATATGTGAAGAAAAATGGCGTTGAAAATCAGCTATTTTATACGTGGTTATACGGCAGAGCAATTTTCAGATTAATAATGCAAAGAGAAATGTCGTTTTGACGAAAAACTAATATAAGATGCGCAATGTTATATGGAATTTAGCATTGTAAAAGTTGCTGGTCTTACCACACTTGTTTAGTTGATATTAATAAATGTTTGCTCGAAAAAAAGGAGAAAAGTCTTAGTTACATGAAAGTGGCGCTACAGTATGTTGTTATCATTGGCAACGGTACTTGCTTGACGGAACGTGCTTACAAGCCTATTTACTAACTTAGTTAAGGAATATACCTGACCAAGGTCCTTCTTATATTTTTTAAGTAATGTAAATATTTCATTTTTTATTGATATGATGTAATTAATACCAATGCTTCCAAATGGTAGCAGCGTAATTGTTGCCAAACAATTTTCAAAAATATGAATACCAATAAATTCAAAACAAGGAGTTGTATTTGCAAGGTCACAGTTTAAAACTAAGTAAGAAAGTATTTAAACTATTTTAGAATACGTATTAGCGGGATTGAGCATGTATTCTCACTTTGTAAATTAAACGTGGCAACATCACGCCAGTCATGTTTCGAAGTCAAAATGAGTTAAAAGAGCTTGTAAAAAATAGAATACAACTACAACATGCTATGTAATATCATACTCATAGAATTATTGTGTATGCGTTATCATCTTATAGATGATTTTGCAATATAGGTCTTTTTCTGGATCGGTATTTATTCATTAAATAACAGCTCTTTTACGGAATTTTGAATCGCGGAGTCACGGTGGAACCTCCTTAAGGTCTTGCCTTCGCTCTGGAATCTGCGTAGGTTGTCATGGAGAGTCGGAGCGCTGTTTTCAATCATCTTCGTCACCCTCTCAAATCCATCGCAAGTCACCTATCATTTATGTCATCAGCGATGGAACACACCACTGCGTCTTATTATATATCGTTTCTTGTGCCGAAGAAGAAAGATGTACACCTTGTAAATCTTCGAGAATAAGAGCCATTTATTGCTGTGGGTCGTTTTGGCTTCTCTGAATGGCCTGGTCCCGGCAGGCTTGGGCCTTTTCATTCTCTTCGATTTTCAGTTTATGGCCGTTGCTTTGAGCGCCATATTAGGTGCGGGCCTCCTGTTGTCGCTGTTTCCAAATGCATTCAACTCAAAAATAAAGAATGTATCCATGAACATAACATGTGTTCCGTTCAAATAGTTTTAACCTGGCATTAAGCGCATTGATGAACCTGGCGCGAAAGGAGATGTTACCCTTAACGGCATTGCCCACAATGAATTCAAGCTTTCGTTTTCTTTAATCGCTAAAATAAGAAGCTGTTATACTTTTTCAGTAAGAGGTTTGATGTAAGTAGTTAAGTTTGTTACAGGAGTTGAAACAGAACTTAATTAATTGATTAACGTCCTGTTCTACTTCGTAAAAAATTAATTTATTATAAGGGATGAAATATTAAGTGCATTTTTATGAATAGTAATAACGTGAATGTTGATGTCTCCTGTGTTTTTTGACTGGCGATGCAATGCAATCGTTGCTGGCACCTTGTGATCCAATCGGGTGTAAATTTGAGATGTGCGAATAATCGAATGCTGGAAAGTATTCGATATTTGATAGACTTCGAATAATTATGCTTAAAGAATTCGATTTTCGAGATCTCGAATAATTATGCTAATTACTGTGTATTTGGCGTGTTGATGGACTAAATCAATTTAATAAAAAAATTGGATGGACCATGAAGGACATGTATTAGCACTTTCTTCTCACTCATTAAGGCTTAACAAAAGTTAATGTACTCAACAGTCAATAATTGGTAGTAAAATTACATTATTATATATTTGGCATTTTAAAACCAGAATTTAGTCTTCTAATTATACAGCTTTCTATTAATAATCTTATAGATTTTTAATTCAACCGGCAACTTATTAATTACTGGAATAATATATAGGATATCACTTGCAAATTCGAGGTATTCGAAATTCGAGATATTCGAGTCATAATTTAAAGGTGCATTTGCACGTAGCAATTGACTGCTATGACAGTCGACTGCTAACAACTATTAAGTCCCACTCGCACGGATAAATAGCAACTGCGATAAGAGTAGGTCGATACTGGACACATGTCGAACACTATCGATCCCAGTTCGAGCTATTAGCAAAGTTGAAGCCCGTCTACTTTCCAGCGGAAATGCATCCAACACAATCGCAACAATCGCCAACGGAAAGCAATACACGACGTCTGATATACCGGGAATTTGGATATTATAACAAAGATATGTATCCCCAAAGTGGAGATTCTTCTCTTTAAAGAATGGGAACAAAAGATAATCGTCAACGGAATTTATTGCTTGAAGAATTTCATGAAAATTTAAGCCTCAATCGCTATTGAAAATGAAACTCTTTTTATTTGTTATGACAACGCCTAAATAGCGGCTTTGAGCTGCATAGAAGTTGGTGCAGACGCATCATAGCAGTAGCGATATAGATATATCGCGCATCTCGCAACTGTCATAGCAGTCAACTGCTACGTGTAAACGCTGCTTAATATTCGGATTATATATTGGAATTCGAGGAATATTGTCTTCCATTCATCTCTAAAAGAGATCGAAAACCTTTTGCTCTTTCGTGATTTGATATCGGATTTCGAACCTTTAAAATCCGTCGTAGTCTTCCCGTCTACCGTAAAAATAACGTAGTTCTCAAAATACCAGCTTAGTGAAAATATTCCTTATTTTATTCTTCTCTATGTTTCCTACGTCATGTCAATCGCCTACCGTATGATACCGATTGTTGACGTGATTGAAGGTGCTTAAAGAAGGAAGAACGCTTATCATCTTGCTGGTATCCCCATGAAAGATGACGCCTCCTGCAAAAACTTTTTCTAGCAGCGGTATTGAAGGAAATCGAGGGAGATTGAAGAAAGCGTCTATTCCATTATGCAACGGTCATCTTGTCTCGCTCGTCACGTGAGATCCGCCATTAAAAAACATGCACGCAGCGCACGTAATGTGACAACATACTTCGGCGGCGGCGGGAAGCGGCCTGGCAAACTAGCGGTCGCGGTTTCAAGTCCCAACCGGGGAGGTATTTCACTTCCCCGTTTCACTGCAAGGATGAGTGTGAAGTTCAATTACAGCGAATTGGGTCTGTTACCATATTTTTTATTGCAGAATTCGATAGAGTTTGTAAAATAAAAGGACATATATTTTTCCGTTCTTCGATTCGTCAATTACTTCTCGAGTTATAAGCGGCGAAAAACTGATGTTTTTTTAACACTTTCGGGAAAGTGGGCGTGCAAAGGACAAGTAGGTCACACACTTCGTCCAATCACAACTGAGACTGCGTATCTCCTTCGTCCAGTTACAATGGGGGACTCGCAGCGGACTTTGCCAATGGAAGTGGTTGCGACAGGATCTGTTTCAGGCAGACCTCCCCTCACCAACTCCTCCGCTCCCTTACCGTTCTTCCCGAAAACAGTCAAAGAAGGGAAATTCCTGACGTAGCTATCCTTAACGCAGCTCCTTCGGTGGGCGTCACCTTTTGCTTATTTCAATTCAAGATTTTTATGGCTCTGTTTAGAAGATTAACTTTTTCGGTAAATTTTATTTTTCGTTTCCATTTAACGATTTCGCGTGCAAAATAGCGATTTAGGTTCCAAGTAAATAGCTTTAGAACATTGTAAAGGTGCTTTTACACTGTCATAGCAGTCAACTGCTAACAACTATTAACTCCACTCGCATGTGTAAATAGCAACTGCGATGCGAGTTCAGGTCGATACTGGACACATGTCGAACACTATCGATCCATGTTCGAGCTATTAGCAAAGTTGAAGTCCGTCTACTTTCCAGCGGAAATGTATCCAACACAATCGCAACAATTGTCAACGGAAAGCAATACACGACGGAATTTGGATATAATAACAAGGATATCCCTGCCCAAAAGGGGAGATTCTACTCTTTAAAGAATGGGAACAAAAGATAATCGTCGATGGACTTTATTTATTGATGAATTTAATGAAAATTTAAGCGAAATTAACTATTGAAATAAAACGCTCTTTATTTGTTGTGGCAACGCCTAAATAGCGGCTTTAAGCTGCATAGAAGTTAACACAGACGCTTCAAAGCAGTAGCGATATAGATATATCGCGCATCTCGCGACTGTCATAGCAACTGCTACGTGTAAACTCGGCTTAAAGATTGGACTTCATAGTCTTGTATTCGATTTATTAATATAACGCGCGTTAAAATAATTTGATTTAACATACGAGCAAAAATAATGTTAAATAAACTCAAGAGACTCCTGCAAAGAAAGGTGCAGGTGTTTTTCGGCAGAGAACGGAGGTTTTTCAATGTCCGAGGCTCGTCGTTTGCTAGACGCATTCCAGCTGGATCGCCACGAGAAGAGATTTCCCGTTCCTTCGCTCGATGGAACTAAAAGGCGCCGTCTGGACTTGCTGCTGAGATGATAATCTCCTTTCGTGGAGTCCTTCTTAGGTGTAATGCAGCACCTTGCGGTGCTGTGGTGCACGCACCGAGGGCCGTCCGGGCAAACTACTCGGGTGGGTGAACTCAAGGAAGGAATCGCGGTCGCTGCTATCGAGTCGCCTATCCGATATCGGTGGTTGTACCAATCGTGAGTTGGCAGATAGGCAAAGTCACCCTAGACTGACAGGGCTATTCTGTAACTTGAGGGCGCTATATTATGCCGTCGCTATTTCCCTTCGGAAATTACGCCTTTTCCGATTCTGTAAATACCGCCGCGCTATATTACGCCCAATCCAAGGGCGCAATATAGTGCTGTGGCGTAATCACTCGACAGTATGGGAAAAGAAGTAGGGCAGATTCTAAGCGGCCAATAGGAACCAGCAAGAACAATCAATTTTAATTAAATCTGTATTATTTGGGTAGAATTTATTGAATTGTGCCTAAAGAATTTCTTAAAACTTTGATAAAAACTTAATTCTTGATATAAACTCTCAAAAATGAAATACGCAAAATATTTTTTACGACTGGGACAAAGTAGAAAAAGTTGAATATCGTGAAGCAAATGTTGACGAAGCTTTTGTCCAGCGGACGAAAGAATTCGGGTTGATGTTAATGTTATTCTATCGTGAGTTAGCGGTGTTGATGTGCTCAATTTTGAATTGTGAATGGTCTTTTATATTAACTTTGATAGTTTGACAAATGTTTCCGATGATAAATACATTAAAAACCTTCATCAAGTATAGTTTAGTTGTTTACGACTTGAAAATAATCGCATTCAAAGAAGTAGCCCATTGAAACATTAGAAATTACACATTGAACAGGGAATATTTTTTTACTGAACCGATGTTTGAAATACGTGTTAAAGCCCGTTAATATTTTCAGGAGAGTATGTGACAAATGGTATGAAATCCTACAATTACAGGATGTAGGGAGGGGATTTAAAAAGGGACCTCCTGTGACTTAAAGGATAGCGGCTGCAACGTTCATCTGCATCTACATAATACCCTGCAAGCCACCACAAGGGTGTGTGGCAGGGGGTGATTGCTCACCAAACATGCACTACATATCATGCATTAAAAAAAGGAATAGTATTAATATAGTAGTCAGAACTACACTATTTAAAAAAGATAGAAATTGCAAAGCAAACATGCAAAAACATTCTGTTAGTAGGGTTAGCTTTAAGTACTCATACCAACATGCAGCTACCAATGCTATTCATTGCTAGTCTCCGATAGGACATATTTACCGTTATTCGTATCTCTTATTGTGCGAGGGAAAAAGGACATTTTGAATCGGTCAGTTCGGCAATCAATTTCTCTAACTTTATGATTATGGTCCAGTCTGCCATAGTAAGTTGGGGTTCGTAAAATATTTTTAACATCATCACTGAAAATATTGCCTTGGAATTTGTTTAAGAGATTAAGTCTAAATTTCAACCTGCGATCTGAAAATGATTCCCATTTCAATTCATTTAATAGACTGGTTACGCTAATATAGTTATCGTATCGTCCCTTTACAAATCTTGCCGATCTTCTCTGCACACGTTCAAGTTCATTATTGAGACCGATTTCGTAGGAATCCCATACACTGGCAGCATATTCCAAATGAGGTCTAACAAGGGAAAAGTAGCTGATTTCTCGTACATGATCGTCACATTTACCCAATACTCTTTTAATGAAACCCAGTTTGCGATTCGCTTGACCTATTATTTCACGAATGTGTTTACCCCAGGAAAGATCATTTGTCAGTCTTATTCCAAGATATTTAATGGATTCCACGTTTGTTAATTCATTATTACTTATTTTGTAAGTGGTAGGAGGAGAGCTATTCTTTTTCCAAAAATTCATTACAAGACATTTCTTAAAGTTTAATTCTAACTGCCATGTATCACACCAAGTTTCAATTGCTTGTAGGTCAATATTTAAATATTCTTTATCGTTCGGGCATAGAATTTCCCTGTACACTACTGCGTCATCGGCAAATAGACGAAGCTTACTTTTTACCACCTTTGGGATATCATTAATATACAAAAGGAATAGGAGTGCACCTATCACACTACCTTGTGGGACACCCGAAGTGACTTTAATTGCCGGTGAGGAAACACCGTCCAAAACAACCCTTTGAACCCGATCATGCAGAAAATCATTAATCCATGATATAATGTTACTGTCTAACCCATAAGATTTTAGCTTCAAAATTAGTTTGCTGTGAGAAACCTTGTCAAAAGCCTTCTTGAAGTCGAGAAATATAGCATCCACTGGAATATTATTTTCGCCAGAAACTAAAATATCGTGGGAAAAGAGAGCAAGTTGAGTTTCACACGATCTGCTCTTTCGGAAGCCATGCTGGACATTGGACAATAAATTCTGGCTATCTAGGTGTCCCATGACTGAACTGACAATTATATGTCTAGGACCTTGCATGAAATGGATGTGAGGGATATAGGTCTGTAGTTAGATGGCTGCTCCCTATCGCCACTTTTAAAAATGGGTGTTACATCGGCTGCTTTCCAGTCCATCGGTACGACGTGTTCGGTCAGGGATTTATTAAATACTATTTCAAGGTAGGGGGAAATTTCGGATGCTAACTCTCTATATACGCGGGAGGGAATTCGATCAGGGCCAGGAGATTTGTTGGGGCTTATATCTTTAAGTAATTTTTCAATACCATTACAGGAAATGTCAATTGGTTGCATCAACCGCTGAAAGAGGTCAGGTAACACGACAGTTGAATCCCCGGAAGGTGGGCTAAAAACGGTTTGGAAGAAGGAATTTAGCAAGTTAACTTTGTCGAGTGTGTTTGTGGTCATTTCACCTCTATCATATTTAAGTGAATGGACGGCAGACTTATGGCCTTGCACTTCCCTTACGTACGACCAGAAGACTTTTGGATTTTCTTTCAATTGTTCCCCAAGTGTTTTTCTTTTGAATTCTGCAAATGCATTACTAAGGGCTGTCTTTGCAGTGGATTTTGAAATTTTATAATTTTCAATAATTACATTACGCTCATCAGTGGGCATATGTTTACTAGTTCTTTTCATTTTAGCATGACATATTCGCTGCCGTCTCAGGGATTTCAACGTTGATGTACAGCATGCAGCCAAAAAAATTGCCTAAGAGCTTGATTGAGCTAAGCAGCACGAAATGATTATCATCTGCACAGCTTATGACGTTACACCTTTATAAGTTTGAATGTCACCGTGTCATTTAATAGCGTATTTTATATTTTCCTGTTTCACATCTCACACCAGCTAATTATGCAAAAAATAAAATTAATTCGTTCATCATATGGAGTAGGTATAAAAACAAAATTAAATTTTTGTGCATTCTATCCAAATGAATGCCACAAAGTAAAAGGTTATGTACTTTAACGTATGTTAGTAACCAGCTCATCTCATACATTTATTTATAGATGTTCATGATTGGTGCATTTACGGCTTAGTTCACATTAGTTCATAGATAGTTCACATGCGAGTATATGAATTCGCTTAGCTACATGAAGATTTCTTTAGATACCAGGTAAACATTGAATATGCCACGTTTAACCAAATTAACGTAATTTCTGAAGTTTGGGAATCAAATATGAACGCGAATACAGTATTTCTTAGGTTCATGGCTACAAAAAAATAAATTATGGCATGGTTTCCAAGTTCAGTCCAAGTCATTGAAGGAGTCGCAATCTGGGATAACGCGAGCCATAGGCTGGCGTTTATTTTGGTGCCATATAGCGATCCCCTAGGGGCCGCTATTTTGCTTGCAGAATCAGGAAAGCGTTATATTGCGCCGATCTCTCCAAAATAACGCCCTACGTCATAATAACGTCGGCGTAATCTGTTACAGCCCTGTAAGGCACGATCCTCACATTTGGATGGACTCCTGGAATACTCATGCGGAGAGATCTACTTACTCTTAGAAATCGACCTCTGCTGTGAATCGGGCCGAAAACTAGTTTGGGTAATGGTATTCGCGGGTACAACTACACGATACCCTGCAAGCCACCGCGAGGGTGTGTGGCAGGGGGTGAAGATCACCAAGCATGCACTAGGGTAGTCTGCAGTCCTTGAATTCGTTCCAAGTAAGCACGCGAACCCATTGCGGTGAAGCGCCGGTCTGTCGTCTTTTGTCTGAAGGTAAAGAGATGGCCGGTTCCGTCGTAAACATGTTTATGGTTATTTCGTTAATGCATTGAATGGTCTACTGCCGCTTTTTCTTTCCCAATGGTATTTATCACCTCTGTTTTCTATGCAATGAACATAAGTTTTAAAGCATTAATTGGAAAATTGATTTCATAATAAGGTAAATCTTGCTTTTGCCATAAAAGGTTTCCGGGTATGACTCTTTGTCGGTGCTTCGTGTCCATTGCAGGGTGCATCTTCAGGATATGAATCTTAATGAGGTTGGAGAGCGGAGATGTATTTATAATGTCAGGCCATCGAACTTTTCCCCCTCCTCTTGTCGATGGTTGGGGATGGCCCTGACATCAGAGGGTCCCCACACATGCGAGGAATCACTTACTTATTTACTTCTCGAGGAAAAACGTAAATCTTTCTTTCTTTCGTATTTTTTCTCGGCATTTTTTTGCTATTCCCAGTTAAGAGATTCCAATGCGTTAGTAAACCATATATTTTGTTGTAAGGGTTGTTTGGTTGTTTCACCTCCCTACCATTCTCTCATTGTACACTTATTGTTTTGTATTTGAAAACAAATCTTATTTGGGAGCGATATCCGACAGCTAAAATATGCTTCAGTCAGAGCAGTATTGCTGACGAAGTGCAAGCCATCCTTCTATTCGTGGCGTTTGAAAGCCAAAACCTATTTCATTTTATCTATCTATCTATCTACATAATACCCTGCAAGCCACCACAAGGGTGTGTGGCAGGGGGTGATTGCTCACCAAACATGCACTACATATCATGCATAAAAAAGGAATAGTATTAATATAGTAGTCAGAACTACACTATTTAAAAAGATAGAAATTGCAAAGAAAACTTGCAAAAACATTCTGTTAGTAGGGTTAGCTTAAAGTACTCATACCAACAGGCAGCTACCAATGCTATTCATTGCTACTCTCCGATTGGACATATTTACCGTTATTCGTATCTCTTATTGTGCGAGGGAAAAAGGACATTTTGAATCGGTCAGTTCGGTAATCAATTTCTCTAATTTTATGATTATGGTCCAGTATGCCATAGTAAGTTGGGGTTCGTAAAGTATTTTTAACATCATCACTAAAAATATTGCCTTGGAATTTATTTAGTGATTAAGTCTAAATTTCAACCTGCGATCTGACAATGATTCCCATTTCAATTCATTTAATAGACTGGTTATGCTAATATAATTATCGTATCTTCCCTTTACAAATCTGATTTTAGGAGTGTTCGGTTCTTTTACTTCTCTACCATTCGCTTATTTTTATACCTGGTGTTTTTATTTGCAACAAATTTTATTTTGTGGGTGTAACCAATTCGCTAACGCAATGTTTCAGATGACGTACAAGTTGCAGCGTATGAAATAAATCCGATGCATTTTAGGTGTGTTTAATATCTGTTACTTTCCTAATATTCTCTTATTTCATGCTTATTGTTCTTTCTGTCCATTCAATAAGATTTAAGAGCCTAAAATATTATTGCTACATTATGCTTGATTCGATGCAATATTTCCGATGGCGCATAAGCTACCCTTTTAGCTACCGGGTAAGTGATTATTGCAGTATTTTGTCTCATTCGATAAGCTCCAAGAAAATGTCTACAGAGTCATGATACGATCGTTGTATAAAACCCTAGATTTAACCGTTTTGTGCTTCGAAAAAAATTCCTGGAACCAGACTCACCTCAACACTTAGATATGGGGAGAAAGCCTAACAGGCCTTTGGTGATGTGGAAACTCTTCTATTCGAAAGCGACAGTTGAAAGTGTCCAAAGTGACGAAAACGTTTCAGATTCTTTAGCACAGGTAAGGTGTTCATGGAAACAGGAAAGGATATCATAAAGCTGCAGCTAGACATCGGCTACAATAAACAAATGAACGCCGCAGACTGGCAAGATGAGAAATCGGCCGCCATTCATGGCATGCGCCGATACGCAAAAGACTATCGTGAAGTAATTTTATATAATAGTCTTGACACTATACAATTCACATTTATTGTTTCACAAAGTAACAAGCAAAACCTGTATTTAGATGACTGTGTTACTATGGAATCATTTATTGATATTTTATCCTCCTCAGGTCTCCACTACTTTCTTACACTGCTTCGTACACATTTTATTTCTTAGACTCCAATCACTTAATTGCTCAATGGGCGCATTTAAGAGTTTTTTTCTGTCGTTTCCCTATGTCTGCAAAAGGTAAGCGCGATCTTAAATTATACGGAACGAATTGCTGATCGTATACCGATTAAAAACGTGGAATTTTGATATTACATATAATAAGACAAATTTGCATTGGCAACCTCCACCCGTTTCAAAGGCATTGCGTCATACCCAAGAGAGCGGGAGGAATTTCTGTGAACGTCTTCAGAGACTGTCAAGAAGACGTGAGGTGGAGGCGCTCGCTTGAAGAGGCCAAAGGTTTTAAAACCGGTCCAGGCGATCAGAGATTAATTTTTGAGCTTCCATTCATGCAAGCACATCAACCACATGCCCCGCGAATTTTTAAACGCATGCGCAAGAATTAAAAAGACCAACTGGGGTGTCCAGGGGGCTCTAACCGAAATGATTGTGTCATCTACGTCTACGAAATACCTTTTGAGCCTCCGCAAGGGTGTGTGGCAGGGGGTGAAGATCACCAAACATTACTGACGTGCAACTAATAACTACAATGTTACTACTCCATGGAAAACTGTTATATCATATAAGAGGTACGAGTAGCAAGGCGGCTAGTGTCTACTCGTACATAGTAACGAAATGATTATTGGTTAGAAATGTTTCCTCTTATTATATGTATATTTATGAGACATTATATAATTTATATAATGTATCTGACATTCGAAGAATTATTGCATTACGGCAATTGAATGTTCTCCAAGGAAAAGATTTATTTTTAATAGATGGGTTTCCGATGCTTGTGATGGAGAAAGATTCACACGATATCAATGGCAATGTCTAGTTCCTTTTTTTCCTTTGCACAATGCTAACTTGATAGTGATACTAATGCCTCATATTGCGGTCGGACTTAACTTTGTTGTTCTTCCATTGCCTAAGAAGCCGAGTAATCGAGTAATGGACGAAGCAAGAAAGAAATAGTCAGTAGAATAGCTTGTGCACAGAGGAAATTCCATCATGAGAATAATCTACTACAGCAGGAAACACAAGCGTAGAAGTAAGGAAACAATTCATCAGAACGTATATCTGGAGCATTTTTCTTTACGGCAGTGAGGCATGGACGATGAGAGCAGAGGAGAAGAAAAGGGTGGAAGCATTCGAAATGTGGTGCTACAGAAGAGTGATGAAGATAAAATGGATCGACTGAGTGACAAACGAAGAAGCCTAAGAAGAGTGGGAGAAAAGAGAAGTCTGCTGAAAACTATTAAAAGAAGAAGGGACAACTTAATCGGCCATATCTTGAGACATGATGGCCTGATGAAGACAATCGTCGAGGGACAAGTGAACGGGAAGAATGGAAAAGGCATGCCTCGTATGAGTTACATAGAACAGGTCGTAAAGGACGTGAAAGAGAGGAGTTACTTTAATATGTGGTTGGCCGATAGAAGAATCGAGTGGAGGGCTGCGTCAAACCAGTCCTAGTATTGTTGACCCTTGATGATAAGGCCTGCTATGGCTTCTTATGTGCTCAATTGCTCAATTAATAAGCGTTGTAACAATCTGTTGGAATTAACTCAGTTAACAGTGCAGCGTATGAAATATCAATGCCCTAAAATGACTCTTAATTTCGAATCAGTTATTTTTTACCGTCTGATGGCGAGGGAAGAATTTTTCGCGTCAGAGTCCTCTGGATAGCCAAATAATAACTACAAAATGGGAGTAGTGTTCAGAATGCCATCTATAGTAGTCCTGCAAAATTGGGATTTGGTATTTTTTTCTTTTTTTCCCAAATTACTTTTAAAGGTGTGGTGTTTTTTTTTGTATTGTTCATTTTTGTTTGTTGTGTCAGTGTTCCGGTGTAGATGCACCCCCTGCCACACACCCTCGAGGTGGCTTGCAGGTTATGTCGTAGATATAGATAGATTTTGATATAGAGTACTCTGTTTTCGCGTTAAGCCACAAATGATATATATATCGCTTCCATCGCTTTCGTTTTCCTAATCGACTCTGCTCCTTTCTACGGTGGGTTATGTCCTTTTTATGAAACAACAAGAAATCCCTTCCGTGACAAGATATGAGAAGTGTCTTGTAATATGCTCCTAGCAGCGGTGGATTATGTGTTTTTAACGACACAACAAGAAATCCTTTCTGAGAGGCGATATGTTATCCTTAATAGTGAAATAAATGTTAAGTTACCCATGTGACTGTTGACGTTAGGTAAAGGCATATCGCACCATTATAATAAAATAACTAAACTACAACAATGGCATGCGTTATGTGCCGCTTAATTCGATTCCAAAAACGAAAGCGATGGAAGCTGTATGTTTGTGACATAACGCAAAATATTCTTCCCACGCCATCTATGGAAACCTTCCAGTACTACGTCCAAAAGTTGGTATATAAAAGTTTTTCCCTACGAGGTGAGTCCTCAATATTTTACTCACTCTATGCCATGGCTCATGCCAACGCGTTCTCATCCATACCGACACTCACCTTAGGTGGTGTTTTCTCTTCAACATGACTAAATTATATTGTTGTAATTAGGGATGGGTCGGTTCCAATTTTTTTCGGTTCCAGTTCGGTTCTTCACTTCGGTTCTCGGTTCCGGTTCTTAATTTACCACTTACTTTGCATTGCTCAATGGTAAGATAAGGTAATCATTAATCATTTTCAGAGACTAAATTATAATAATTCGCGACTTTGAAGCATCTAAGTACACTATTTCACCAGGTTTTAATGTGAATCCTCCACTTTCGGAGTATGAGTAGGTTTCAAACTGGTTTTCGCGCCAATTATTTCGGTACCGATTATTTTCGGCCTCGGTTCCGGTTCTAAGCTCAAGAACCGGTGGAACCGAGAACCGAAGAACCGAACCGACCCATCCCTAGTTGTAATATTAATGAGTTTGCAAGAAATGCTTTGCGGCGTAACATTGCGGATATTCATGGTCAAAAAAGGAAACCCAAAGAGGACACTCAAAAGAGAACCTACTAAGTTGTTTCCCCTCAGAATTTATTAGGTACGACTAGTTTCAACGCATAGGTGACATCTTCAGGTATATATATATAAGGGGAAGAATTCTAAGTGGGAATATACTTAGTTGGTGTGTTTCTTTGTTTACGGATTTAATTTTGCGATTGTGCACGGTCAAAAAATGTTCTGAACATTGCCAGAAGAATGAGGTTTCCTTTACTTGAGAATCTAACCACTGACCTTTGTCTTGCCGGTCAACGTGTAACCTGTCCCAAAGGAATTTTTGACGATCATTTAAGGATCTTCGTCTCATTCGCCATTATGATTCATCAAGGTCTCTTACATCTACATCTACATAATACCCTGAAAGCCACCACGAGGGTGTGTGGCAGGGGGTGATTTCTCGCCAAACATGCACTACATATCATGCATTAAAAAGGACTAGTATTAATATAGTAGTCAGAACAACACTATTTAAAAAAGGATACAAATTGCTGACCAAACATGCAAAAACATTCTGTTAGCAGGGTTAGCTTTAAGTACTCATACCAACATGCAGCTACCAATGCTATTCATTGCTACTCTCTGATAGGACATATTTACCGTTATTAATATCCTTAATTGTAGGAGGAAAAAAGGACATTTTGAAACTGTCAGTTCGGCAATCAATTTCTCTAATTTTATAAATATGGTCCAGCCTGCCATAGCAAGTTGGGGTTCGTAATATATTTTTAACGTCATCACTGAAAATATAATGTTGGAATTTGTTTAAGAGATTAAGTCTAAATTTCAACGTGCGATCTGACAATGATTCCCATTTTAATTAGTTTAATAGACTGGTTACGATAATAAGGTTATCATACCGTCCCTTTACAAATCTTGCCGATCTTCGCTGCACACATTCAAGTTCGTTATTTAGACCGATTTCGTAGGGATCCCATACACTGTCAGCATATTCCAAATGAGGTCTAAGAAGGGAAAAGTAGCTGATTTCTCTCGTACATGATCGTCACATATTCGGTCGTCGCTCACAAGGTCGTCGCTCGTAAGGCGGCAGTCCGTGGTTCGATTCCTGTTCTTGACTCTCGTTTTCTCTGGCGATTCGTATTGACCATTCATCGATCTTAAGAATAGTTCGATGCGGTTAACCAATCGATTCTTCTATCAGCTAGCCTCATCATGTACGTGAAATTATTCCTTCTCTAATCCGTCCACTGAATGTGTCTCGTCCGACGATTTCCTTTAGCAATTCTTTCCCTCACCGACTGCTCAGATTCCCTATCTACGACACTACGTTGGTGAATATAAAAATTAAAATCATCCTTGTTGCCAGTGTAGTGAAAGCTATGGACCAGCCTGCTTTTGCTTCTGGTTCCTTTGGAATGGGAATCAAAACTGACCTCACCAGGACGGTTGTGTTCGAAACCGTATGAATTATCTCAAATAGGTAACCAAGGTGTCACGTGGTATAAACACGAATAGTTCGCAAATTTGGTTTGTTAAAAACCGCTGACTGCAATCTCATTCATTGTCTACATTTGTCTTTTATCTCATCTGGGGGCTCTATAGTTGAGAGAGATGAGAAAAACTCAAGAGAAAACTATTACATCTACATCTACATAATACACTGTAAGCCACCATAAAGGTGTGTGGCAGGGGGTGAATTCTCACCAAACATGCACCACATATCATGCATAAAAAAGGATTAGTATTTGTATACTGTTCTAAACTATACTATTTAAGAAAAGATAAAAATAGCGAAGCAAACTTGCAAAAACATGCTGTTAGTTGGGTTAGCTTCAAGTCCTTACTCCAACATGCAGCTACCAATGTTATCCATTGCTACACTCGTACTGGATACATTTACCGTTATTCATATCCCTAATAGTACGAGAAGAAAAGGACATTTTGAATCTGTCAGTTCGGCAATCAATGTCTCTAATTTAGTGATTATGGTCCAGTCCACCATAGTAAGTTGGGGTTCGTAAAATATTTTTAACATCATCACTGAAAATATGGTCTTGGAATTTGTTTAAGAGATTAAGTCTAAATTTCAACCGGCGATCTGACAGTGATTCCCAATTTAATTCATTTAATAGACTGGTTACGCTAGTAAGGTTATCATACCGTCCCTTTACAAATCTTGCCGATCTTCGCTGCACACGTTCAAGTTCGTTATTTAGACCGATTTCGTAGAGATCCCATACACTGGCAGCATATTCCTAATGAGGTCTAACAAGGGAAAAGTAACTGATTTCTCGTATTAGATCGTCACATTTACCCAGTACTCTTTTGACGAATCCCAGTTTACAATTCGCTTGACCCATTATTTCACGTATGTGTTTACCCCAGGAAAGATCATGGTTCAGACTTATTCTAAGAGAATGATATTGTATGATTGTTCGTATTAATGATATGGTAACGAGCGAATCAGGCATATAGATTTGTAGACCCTTCTACTCGTGACTGGAACTATATCTTTCTTGCTTGCCGAGTGAAACTGAATGGATTATCCTAGGAATCTCTTATATGAATTCCTTATTGAGGCTTCCGCGGAGTGTCTGGTTTGAGGATTCTTTCGTTTCAGGATGATTTCTTCCGCGTGTGTGTCCATTCTGGGGTGACAACAGTTTCGCCAACGTTTCAGTTCGCGTCTTCAGGTCTGAAGTGTTTCATAGCAGATTTATATACCAATCAGATCTGCGCTCTGGTGTTCAAGTGGGAGCATTTTTATTGGCCGTTTGACTAGTTTTTTTCAATTAGGCGCTTCCAAGTATGGGAGAGCTTATAGCTATCATCTCTGTTAATATTGTTGGTGTTCTTGGCCGTTTCGATCGCCTCGCGTATGAGCCTTGGTAAATAGCGTTAGCAAATGGTATATAAGACGGTACAAATCTGCTATGAAACACTTCAGATCTGAAGACGCGAGCTGAAACATTGACGAAACTGTTGTCACCCCAGAATGGATACACGCGGAAGAAATCCCGAAAGGAATGGATCCTCAAATCTCTTATATGTTTTAATAACTTATATCGTCTTAAGTTATTTTTTTACTATTGTTTCTGTATTAATCAACTCTTTATTATCCATAGATCCGTACGCTTATCATGTGTGTTATGCCTCATAGAACACAAACAGATTGTTCTAAGCACCAAACATCTCCTGGGGCTCCTATTTCGAAATTATACCCATTTCGAAAAGAGCTGAAAGTGGTTGAACGAGTTGGTGAATAATGTATGGACGTTTCCTTCTTCCAGGATCGCCTGATTCGTCGGCTGAGAGCGGCGATCCGCCCAAGACAGCAGTCACTTGGATATCGGCTGCAGATGGTCTCACCAGAGGAGCCTCCGCTTCGCTCGCCTCGTCGATGACCGCCTTCATCCGTCGCTGCCATTGCACCTTCTGACCTTCCGGTCAGCCGAGAGGCGCACAAGCATCAACTGTCCTGCCCTGACACCTTCTCCTCTCATAGTGATCGGGAGGTGCAGTGCATTGTTCGAAACGGACGTCGATTCACGAGTGACACCATCCCCGCTTATATCCTTGGTTGAAGGAAAAACGGGGGGACTCATAAGCATAAAACAGCTTTCAAATCTGGAATTCATTCTGATGGAATTCGGTGGAGAGTGCGGGAGCGTGATAGATTCACGGTGTGACTGACCCGGTAACTGTGCACAGATGGCGCCGGACGGAGTAGAGGCGCCGCCGGCGAACAGAAAGTTCACTCGCAAGGAATGGCTGACGCTGTACGTGTTGGGAAGTGTCCACTTGGCCAGCTCCATCTGCATATCAGTGCAGGCGCCTTTTTATCCCGCGGAGGTGAGTGCATAGTGACTTGTAGAGTATAATATCCACCAGATTCAATCCTCTGTGATCGAACGTCGGACAACTCGTGGACCAACTATTAAAGTTCTGCTCAGTTCGGTAGTTTGTAAAGACTGGTTGTAGTTCAACGGGAGGGATAATCAGGCATAAATAAAAACGCTATTCAGTATTTTTGAAATTTTCCATACAAGGGTAAAGCTGAATTTGTGCTCTATAGCTCATCATCATCAAGGGTCAACAATCCTAGGATTGGTTTGACGTAGCCCTCCACTCGATTCTTCCATCGGCCAACTTCTTCGTATTAACGTAGTTTCTCTCTTTCACGTCCTTTACGACCTGTTCTACGTAACTCATACGAGGCCTGCCTTTTCCATCCTTCCCGTTCACTTTTCTCTCGACGATAATCTTCATCAGGCCTTCGTGTCTTAAGATAAGGATGATTAAGTTGTCCCGTCTTCTTTTCAGGTCTTTCAGCAGACTTCCCCTTTCTCCCACTCTTCTAAAGAGTTCTTCGGTTGTCACTCGGTCGATCCATTTAACCTTCAGCATTCTTCTGTAGCACCACATTTCGAATGCTTCCACCCTTTTCTTCTCCGCTGCTGTCAACGTCCATGCCTCACTGCCGTAAAGAAACATGCTCCAGATGTACGTTCAGATGAATTGTTTCCTTATTTCTACGCTTGTATTTCCAGATGTGAATAGATTATTCTTTTGGTAGAATGCCCTCTTTGCCTGGGCTATTCTACGGAATAATATTTCTTTCTTCTTTCGTCCATCGTTGGTTACTCCGCTTCCCAGGGAACAGAACTCTTTCACCTCTTCCGGTTCTTTTTATATTATAACGTTGGTTTTGGCCTCTTCTCTGTTACTGCACACCAATATCTTAGTCTTCTTCTTATTTATCTTTAGCTGATATCTCACCATGGTCCTTTCCATGGTTATTAGAACCTTATTCAAATACCTCTCTGTCTCTGCTACGAGTGCTATGTCATCGGCGAATCGGAGCATGCTAAATTTTTCTCCGTGGATATTCACTCCAGGAGTCTTCTCTTTGATTTATTTGATGGCTCACTCTATATAAACATAAAAAAATTACAGGAGACGGTTCACAGCCTTGTCTCAATCCTTTCCTTATCCTTGCTCGTTCCCAGTGCACTCACCCACTCAGTGATTCAACTATTCATCAGATACATTTGGGTTAGATACAGTGGAGTACCAAGGCTACTTGGCGCCCAGGGCCAACTACATGGTTGCCGCCCCAGGTTGAAAAATATTTTTTCTTAAACCAGAAAATGATGAAAAAAGATCGCAGGCTTTCCCGGCGTACGGTGGAAGTGAAGGCTATTCGGGTGCTCCACCGGGTCAAATCCTCCATCGCTGCCGACGTTTCAAGGAACGAGTCGTTCCCCGTCCTCAGGGCCTCATACAGCCCTGAGGATAACGACTCGCTCCTTGAAACGTCGGCAGCGATGGAGGATTTGACGCGGTGGAGCACCCGAATAGCCTTCACTTCCAGAAAAAGATGTTTTTCAATTTTGTCGCCTCTCCCCCCCCTCTTTACGGCGCCTGGGGCGGCCGCCCCGTTCGCCCCCCCCCCCCCTTTGGTACGCTAATGGTCAGATCAATGGACCCCTTCGTGATTGTTTCATGTTATTTAAGTCCTTCAGGGGTGAGACAACGAAATGCTATAGACGCGAACTACGGTTCATGAACTGGTTTGTTAAAGGTGATGAACCTGAAAATACTTATGAATCAGAAAACTGAAAATCTTATTTACGCGAAGTCCAACTTTGAATTTGCGGAGAAGGCACTAAATTACGTACTAAGACTCTGGTATTCAAGAGTTTCCTAATAGTTATTTTTTTACTCGATTAGCCAAATCTTGGACACATGAGTAATCATACCAACCGTTCATAGTTGCTGATGCCTAGGAAGTCACAGCATTAACGATAGATTTAAAATTTAATTCAGCATCTAATTATTTCGTGTCAGACCTCAAGTCATGCATTGCCTTCGTGGGTGTATCCTGCATGATTGGGATTTGGTAGTTTTTTTTCTTTTTTTTCCCTAATTACTTTTAAAGGTGTGGTGTTTGTTTTGTGTTGTTAATTTTTGTTTGTTGTGTCAGTGTGGATGCACCCCATGCCACACACCCTCGAGGTGGCTTGCAGGGTATGTCGTACATATAGATATAACTCGCGAAAGTGTCCTACCAAATGCGCAGGTGTGAATTCTTTCACGAAGGACCACGAATCAGGGAGAAATACACACAGGGAGGAAATGAGACGGATTCAGGGTAGAGAGGCAGAATATTTCAACGGACGTGCAATCCAGCCACAAGTGTTTAGCGGAATACGAATCGGCCATGATTCAACATTTCGTTTAGACCTTAAATTCCAAAAATAGCTTCGTTGCTTCAATTCATCTTTGCATCTACATCTATACGATACCCTGCAAACCACCGCGAGGGTGTGTGGCAGGGGTGAAGATCATCAAGCAATCACTATTGACAAGAAAACAAGCAGCTATAGGGTCTCATGCAAGTAGATTGTTAGTATCTATAGTATTTAAGGGATTAATACATGCATCATGCACTACAGACTACTCTAAAATATTTCCCCTACCTATCCTTTTGCTATTCTGCCTATTCTGTTCTCTTATAGTACGGGGGAAATTAGCCATTTTGAATCTATCGGTACGACAATCAATCTCTCTAATCTTATTTATCTGGCCGAATCTAGCACAGTACGCTGGTGTTTTTAAATTGTGCCTAACATCTTCAGTAAAACTTCTTTCTATCTTTTTTAAATAGTGTAGTTCTGACTACTATATTAATACTATTCCTTTTTATGCATGCTATGTAGTGCATGCTTGGTGAGAAATCACCCCCTGCCACACACCCTTGTGGTGGCTTGCAGGGTATTATGTAGATGTAGATGTAAAACTATACGATTGAAATTTCTCTAATAGATTTAACCTGTACCTTAACCTACGCTCTGTTAATGATTCCCACCCTAATTCTTGTATTAATTCTGAAACGCTACTCAACCTATCGTAACACCTTTTAACGAACCTATCTGCTCTGAAGAGACTTCTTGAAAAACTACACAATCCCGTCCTGTTTCAGCTTGGTCCCTCTTTGAAATATACTGAGAGAGAAAATAACTTCACTCTTTCGCGTAAGAACATTTATTCACGACCTAGGTTTCATTGTGACGTAACAATACCAAGTTGTCGTGTCACCTGACGTATTGAAAATCTAGGTCGTGAATAAATTTTCTTTTGTGGAATTGTTAAATTATTTTCTCTCATCATGAAAGAATGACATCATATTACGCCTGATAGGGATTTGAATTCCTTTCAATTAGGGATATGAATAACGGTAAATATATCCAGTACGAGTGTAGCAATGGATAACATTGGTAGCTGCATATTGGTATAAGGACTTAAAGCTAACCCATCTAACAACTTTTTACATGTTTGCTTTGCTATTTTTATCTTTTTTAAATAGTGAAGTTCTGACTAGTGTATTAATACTATTCCTTTTTTATGCATGATATGTAGTGCATGTTTGGTGAGAAATCTCCCCCTGCCACACACCTTTGTGGTGGCTTGCAGGGTATTATGTAGATGTAGATGATATTGTGTTATTTCTTTAACGTACATCAATGTGCAAGTGTTTTTGCTGAGACACCAGACACATCCTGAGAGGGAGTGCAAGTCTTTTCGCGGTGGTCAAATCCTTCCTCAAGTTTCTCGCCATGGGCGCTAAGTTGAGCTCTGGGCGGATCTGGAAGACATTCAGGAGATGGAGTCGGGTGTCTTCCCCTCTCATGGGGGCTCAAGAAGTTGCGGAGATTTCATCAGAAGGGATTATCGCATTGGGAGCGAACGTCCGCATCGAGTTACTCCTGCGAGCGCCAGATCTCGATTGCCCTCTCGGAAGATATCGTATTCTGAAGAATCAGTTTCAGTAATATAGTTTTTGTTGGCTTTTAACGTAAACTACCATTGTCACCAATTTACTTTTTTGAACATAGTCAGTGGAAAAAGGTTCTTAGACCGGGGATCGAACCGCGGACCTTCGGCTTGCCAGGCCAATGCGCAGATCACCACGTTCACCAAGGTTCTAAGGTATTATGGGTAATTTTTCTAAGGAGGATCTATAGGAGCGAGGTGCCATTCACCTTTTTACTTACGGTCCATCAATGAAAGGCACACACAAGGCGAATATGCGGGTCAAGGTTTGTTGAAATTTAGACTTAATCTCTCAAGGAAAATTCCGAGATAATATTTTCTGTGATGACGTTACAACATATTGAGAACTCCAACATTCCATGGTAGGCTGGACCAAAATCAGAAAATTAGAGAAATTGATTGCCGAACTGACAGATTCAAATTGTCCTTTTTCCTCGTACCTTTTGGGATTTAAATAGCTATAAATATATCCAAAGCATAAATACGACTGTATCATTGGATAACATAAGAAGTTGCATGTTGGTATGAGGACTAAGCTAGCGCAACTAGCAGCATGTTTTAGCATTCTAGCTTTGCTATTCTTATCTTCTTTAAATTGTGAAATCTAGAATAGATTACAATGACTAATCGTCTTATGCATGATATGTAATGCATGTTTGGCATGAATTCATACCCTGCCAAACACCTTTATGGTAGCTTGCAGGGAATTATGTAGATGTAGATATAACCTAAGGACACATGAGTACCTAATTCTCTCTCTACTTAAGGAGGCTCCACCGAATTCTGAAGTAGATGTCATTTCTGTGAAAATTTCAGGACACATCGTTTTTTTGGCCTTCTATCGATGGGTAATAAAATAATGAGGCCTTTCCATCACATATTTGAAGGAAAATGACGTTGAAAATCAGATATTTTACACGTGGTTATACGGCAGAGCATGGCTCTTGCAGTAAAATTTGCGGATTAATAATGTAAAGAGAAATGTCGTTTTGACGAAAAACTAACATAAGAGGCGCAGTTTTATGTAGAATTTAGCATTGTGAAAATTGCTGGTCTTACCACACTTGTTTAGTTGATATTAATAAATGTTTGCTCGAGAAAAAGGAGAAAAGTCTTAGTTACATGAAAGTGGCGCTACAGTATGTCGTTATCATTGGCAACGGTACCTGTGACGGAACGTGCTTACAAGCCTATTTACTAACTTAATTTAGGAATATAACTTACTAAGGCCATTCTTATATTTTTTTATGTAATTTAAATATTTCATTGGTTAATGTCATGGCGTAATTAATACCAATGCTTCCAAATGGTAGCAGCGTCATTGTTGCCAAACAATTTTCAAAAATAAGAATATTATGAAAATTCAAAACAAAGAGTTTTATTTGCAATGGAATAGTTACTTCTTAGGAATTTCTTACTTAGTTTTAACTAGGTATGATAATATTTAACCTATTTTAGAATACGTATTAGCGGGATTGAGCATGTATTCTCACTTTGTAAATTAAACGTGGCAACATCACGCCAGTCATGTTTCGAAGTCAAAATGAGTTAAAAGAGCTTGTAAAAAATAGAATACAACTACAACATGCTATGTAATATCATACTCGTAGAATTATTGTGTAATCGTTATCACCCTATAGATGATTTCCCATATAGGTGTTTTTCTGGATCGGTAGTATTTATTCATTAAATAACATAGCTCTTTTACGGGATTTTGAATCGCGGAGTCACGGTGGAACCTCCTTAAGTGCTTTATCTTTGGAAGACGAGTAAAAATAAATGCCACCTGTTGGCACCGGTTGAGCCACCTGTACTCTTGAAACACACTTCTGATGTTTCAGACGTGTGAAATAATCGCTGGGAATTTAGGGACCGCACGTGCTTACGGGGCGTGGCTTCGACGCGGTGGCTCACCGACCATCGCATCTTCCGGGGATCCCGAAACCTGCAATACAGGTTTCCCTATCGGGAATTAATTGACTGGCGTTCTTTCTTGGTGCCGCAGTAAGCAGGAGATGCCTCCTCGGGAGAGACTTGACCCCAAAGCATCCCCCGAGGAAGGGACTTCCGGGGCGCGGGTTTATTTTGGAAGCGGCAGATTCGAATTTGTGAGCACCCTCGACTTATTCAAATGCCAAGACAGGTCATCCTGTCAGTTGGGCTCAAGGTCAGGTGGGCAGGCTAGGAGCGAGAGGTTTCTCAAGCCCCCGTATCACTTAGCTGGCGAGATTCTTGTTCTCGCTCGGAGAGAAACGGGCTTTCAAATGCAAGAGACCTGATACAAACCGGAAACCGTGATAAGAAGAGTTTTCTCGTTCCCGCTTCACTTCATCTACATCTACGCGATACCCTGCAAGCCACCGCGAGGGTGTGTGGCAGGGGGTGAAGATCACCAAGCATGCACTACTAACATGCAAGCAAGCAACTATATTGTCTCATGCAGCTAGATTGTTACAATCTATAGTATTTAAGGGTATTATAGTATAAATGCATCATGCACTACAGACTACTCTAAAATATTTCCCCTACCTATCCCTTTCCTATGCTGCCTATTCTGTTCTCTTATAGTACGGGAGAAAAGTGCCATTTTGAATATATCGGTACGACAATATATCTCTCTAATCTTATTTATCTGGTCGAATCTAGCATAATACGCTGGTGTTTTCAATATGTGCCTAACATCTTCAGTAAAGCTATCCGATTGAAATTTCTCTAATAGATTTAATCTGTACTTTAACCTACGCTCTGATAATGATTCCCACCCTAATTCTTTCATTATTTATAAAACGCTACTCAATCTATCGTAACACCTTTTAACGAACCTAGCTGCTCTACGCTGCACACTGTCTAGTTCTCTCATCAAACCTAATTCATTCGGATCCAATACACTGGCTGCATACTGAAGTTGGGGCCTAACTAGTAAAAAGTAACATCGCTCTTTTGTCTTCTCATCACATTTCCCAAGTACTCTTTTCATAAATCCTAGCTTTCTCTTCGCTTGGCCGCATATTTCCCGGATATGTCTTCCCCACGATAAATCTTTAGTGATCGTTACACCTAAATATCTTATGGTTTCAACGTTTTCGATCTTCGTGTTACTTATTTTATAGGATCGCTCTATCGAATTATGCCACCTCCAAAAATTGATAGCTACACACTTTTTAAGGTTTAGTTCTAAATGCCATTTGTCGCACCACCCTTGAATTGCATCGATATTTGCTTCGATACTTCGATGGGTTTTTTCGTGCAGTCACGACACATCTTCAGCATCTTATGTATACCTTGAAAATGGAAAACCAATACGAAATGTTTAAGTGGGTTATATTCAACTGCTCAACGGAATTATACGTGGGTATGTAAGAAATATGGCAGAGAAAGTAACGATTACATTGCTGTAGTCTTCATCATCATCATTGGTCAACAATCTTAGGATTGGTTTGACGCAGCCCTCCACTCGATTCTTCTATCGACCAACCTCTTCATATTAACGTAGTTCCTCTCTTTCACGTCCTTTACGACCTGTTCTACGTAATTCATTCGTGGCCTGCCTTTTCCATTCTCTCAGTTCACTTTTCCCTCTACGATTTTCTTCATCAGGCCTTCGTGTCTCAAGATGTGGTCCATGAAGTTGTCCCTTCTTCTTTTTATAGCTTTCAGCAGACTTCTCTTTTCTCCCATTCTTATTAGGACTTCCTCGTTACTGACTCGGTCGATCCATTTGATCTTTAACATTCTTCTGTAATACCACATTTCGAATGCTTTCACCCTTTTCTTCTCCGCTGCTGTCATCATCCATGCCTCACTGTCGTAAAGAAACAAGCTCCAGATATACGTCCTGAAGAACTGTTTCTTAATTCCACGCTTGTGGTTCCAGATGTAAGTAGGTACTTCTTTTCATAGAATGCCCTCTTTGCCTGGACTATTCCACTGGATACTATTTCCTTCTTGCTTCCTCCATCGCTGGTTATTCGATTTCCCGGGTATGAGAACTCTTTCAACTCTCGCAGTATTTGTGTTCCTAGTTTAACATTTGTCTTGATTTCTTTTCTCCTACTGAATACTAATACTTAATTTTATTTTTATTAGTTACATATGTAGAGATATGAGGTTCATTACCTTTATATTCAGGGAGGACGAAGATAGTCCCATCACCTCTTAGGACGCGAACCGTTTTTATTCCGTCCATTAATTGGATCGTAATCCTTCTCTCTTTGTGTCCTCCGTTGAGAGTAGACTGATTTTTAGAACCCTTTCTACTCCAATCTCAAACCGCAATCTGGTCCTTACGCATCGTATTCTGCTTTAAGGCGCCTTTGAAGAAGACAGATGAGAAGGGAGCATGCTATTGCTTCTTAATCATCTCCATACTGACGTCTTAAGCAGTAATCTCTATTTTCTCCTAAAAATGGGGTCGTCTACCATATTTTTTTATTGATGAATTTGATAGCTTTTGTGAAATAAAAAGACCTGTATTTTTCCATTTTATGATCTATCTAGTGGTTCTCAAGTTATTCGCAGGGAGAAGCTTATGTTGTTAATCCTTTCGGAAAAGTGGGTGTACAAAGGACTCTTACGTCATCCACTTCGTCCAATCACAACTGAGACCGCGAAGCTCCTTCGCCCAATCACAATAGGGGGACACACAGCTGACTCTGCCAATGGAAGAGGTTGCGACAGGATATCTTCAGGCGGACATCCCCTTCCCATCTCCCCTCCCCTCCCGTTCTTCCTCAAAACAGTTAATGGAGGGGAGGTGGATGACGTAATAATCCCTAACGCAGCTCATGTAGTGGGCGTCACCTTTTGTTTATTTTAATTTTTGATTTATGAGTGGTTGGCTCAGGTTAGAACATTAAGTTTTGCAGAAAAATCATTTTTGTTTCCATCTAACGGTTTCGTGGACAATATAGATTCTTCGCTTCCGAGTAAACGGCCCCGTTGTATGGGTTTTAGGTGTGTAATTTGTTTAATGCACGCTATAACCATTTAACATTGTTTCTTTTCTTCTTAGGCTGAAAAGAAAGGCGTCTCATCCACGATTTATGGACTGGTGTTCGGAGTTTTTGAAATAGTTGCTTTCCTCTTCTGCCCAGTTTTTGGAAAATATGTAAGTTAATAACATTTCTCACTTCTCTGTCTCCGTATGTTCTGATTGAGTTTGGTGATTGTATTTTCCATTTTTTTCCTATCCTTAGATCAATGTTATTGGAGTGAAATTCACACTCAATGCTGGGATAGTAACAGCAGCCTTCTGCTGTATCCTGTTCGGGTAAGTACCTTGGTTTTACCCTCACTGCTTCACCCCAAATGGATTCGCAATTTAGAGACTGGAATGATGTCTACATCCTCTGGAATAGTAACTTGAAAAATGGACAGCTTCCACAGAGAGAGAAACGTTAATTACGACCAGGTTTCGCTTTTTAAAGCGTATACGAGCAGGTGTATACGAGCTTATCTACATCTACATTTACGTCTATACTTATACCCTGCAAGCCACCATAAAGGTGTGGCAGGGGGTGAATTCTCACCGAAAATGCATTACATATCTTGCATAAAAAAGGATTAGTGTTTATATACTGTTCTAAATCTCACTATTTAAAACAGATAAAAATAGCATAGCAAACATGCAAAAACATGCTGTTAGTTGGGTTAGCTTCAAGTCCTTATACCAACATGCATCTACTCGTATTGGATATATTTACCGTTGTTCATGTCCCTAATAGTACGAGGAAAAAAAGGACATTTTGAATCTGTCAGTTCGGCAATCAATTTCTCTAATATTGTGATCATGGTCCAGTCTACCTTAGTAAGTTGGGGTCCGCAAAATATTTTTAACATCGTCACTGAAAATATGGTCTTGGAATTTGTTTAAGAGATTAAGTCTGAATTTCAACCTGCGATCTGACAATGATTCCCAATTTAATACATTTAATGGACTGGTTAGGCTAATAAGGTTATCGAACCATCCCTTTACAAATCTTGCCGATCTTCTCTGTACACATTCAAGTTCATTATTTAGACCGATTTCGTAGGGATCCCATACATACTGGCAGCATATTCCAAATGAGGTCTAACAAGGGAAAAGTAGCTGATTTCTCGTACATGATCGTCACATTTACCCAATACTCTTTTGACGAATCCCAGTCTACGATTCGCTTGACCCATTATTTCACGTATTTGTGTACCCCAGGAAAGATTTGCAAATCAGGTAGAAAATGTCCAGGGTCTCCGTCCCGGGGGTTGACTGGGAATTTTCACTCGGGGTGTTACTCATACTTGGGACAGCGGTAATCACCTCAGAAAATATGAATACAGTGAAATTTTACTTGTTGTTATCGTTTAAAACCTTGAATTTACGCGCCGGTCGCCATGGCTGTACACGATCCCCGGCCATCAGAGGAGAAAGACGCCTCCCCGGCATCGCTTTTTACAAGGCGATACGAAATTATAATTATGGCTCGAAAGACAACTATTTTCGGCTAGATTATTAAGTCAATCAAGTTCAATAGGTGTTTATTAAGCGAACAAAAGAAAGAAAGAAAATTTTAAATCCTTGGCCTACACCCTGTGCATATATAACATTGGACTACATCTCTGTTTTTTCACCTGATGATGACACAATGCGTTGAAACCCGGATCGTGAATAAATCTATTTAGTGAAATTTGCAAAGTTTGTTTTCTCCACCATTTTATTTTTTATTCATATTTCAGTATTTTTATCACAGTTGGGATTAAAAAAGTACCTGTTTTCTTTACGTGTTGAAGAATTGGGCAGACTTCAAGAATTAATTTATCAAAAACCCTTCAGTCAATTGAATTTTAATTTTAACATAATTTAAGCAAAAAAGTGTTTTTCAATTTTTTTTTATTGTCTTCATATTTTTTCCTGAATTTTAGTTCATAAAGATTTTGTTCGTCACCAATTCATGGCAATAGGTTTCTTTGAAATTAAAAATAAAATTCCACGTTTATCAGTGAAGTCCTTTGAATGCCATTCCAATCTTTGCATTTCCATGGCTATTATTATAAAATGGAAGCTCATATTAAATTTTCAACAAATAAAACCGTTTCCGACGTTACTCTCCTAAATTTAATTATGCAGCCAGGAAAAAATACCATCACTGATGTCAACCATTCGACGAAACCTGGTCGTATGATTCATTTTCAATCGTAGAAATCACAAAGTTTTTGCCCGCCCATATAAGTTGTCAAATTTGTTTCGTGGACTGGTTTTCACAGATATTACTGTTTTCACCTGACAGAAGTTGTTTTCCTGTGCTAAAAAAAGAATCTCCTTTCAGATTCCTGGACTTGATAGAGTCAACGGATGCTTTCGTAGGGCTGTCCTTCGCCGTGAGGATAGTCGAAGCTATCGGGGCAGCAGCAGCTATTACGGCAGCGTTCACCATTACTGCGGCAGTCTTCAAGGATTCCATTGGCACAACGTTTGTAAGGCATTTTACTCTCTTGTTGGATATACACACACACACTAGTAAAATGGTGCTTACATTTTGCCAGGGGGGAGGGGTATGTGTCGTAACATTTCCATGTCGTGTCATTTCCAAGGACGACTAACTGCCTTTGCGGACGATCTAGTTTTAAGTTATGAAGGTGTGAATTGGGATGTCTACATCTACACGATACCCTGCAAGCCACCGTGAGGGTGTGTGGCAGGGGGTGAAGAGCACGAAGCATGCAATATTGACATGCAAACAAGCAACTATAGGGTCTCATGCAACTAGATTGTTAGTATCTATAGTATTTAAGGGATTAATACATGTATCATGCACTACAGACTACTCTAAAATATTCCCCTTACCTATCCCTTAGCTATGCTGCCTATTCTGTTTTCTTATAGTACGGGGAAAATTGCCATTTTGAATCTATCAATAGGACAATCTATCTCTCTAATCTTATTTGTGTGGTCAAATCTAGCATAATACGCTGGTTTTTTTTAAATATGTGCCTAACATCTTCAGTAAAGCTATCCGAATTAAAATTTCTCTAATAGATTTGATCTACCTACTTTAACCTACGCTCTGATAATGACTCCCACCCTAATTCTTGTATTAATTCTGATACACTACTCAACCTATCGTAACACCTTTTAACGAACCTAGCTGCTCTACGCTGCACACTGTATAGTTCTCTGATCAATCTCTGATAACATGCAATTGGACTTAAATATTCTTAGCAGATGATTTATTGCAAACAAACTTCAATTAAGGGAGAAAATTAAATTTCTATATTTTATTTTTGTAATCGCTTCAAAAGCAACTTGAACGTGGTGTATCACTCTCCGGAGAGCACTGGAATTGCTTGTAAAAATGTATTGTAATAGAAAGTGTTACTTAAGATAAGCATTTTGAAATTCACCTGGATCAGTATCTGAAATGGAAAACTCACATTAATACAGTAACAAATAGATTTTTTTGCATCCGGACTGTTCTCTTGGCCCATATACCCCTGAGAAAGGGATTTTCCTGTCATCAGGTTTCCCAGGGGCTGAACCAACAGAGCTTGACAAACATCCATGCCCTGGGCGGAGAAAGACCCACCCAGGCGGGACTCGAACCCGCGACCCCTAGGATTAGCAGGCGAGGGCCTTACCTCGTCGCCACCGGCCGGTTTAAAATATTGTAAAACCAAATTATATTTTATTCGCAACCTATGTCCTATACACTTTCGAAAAGCAATTTATTATGCATTAGCGCACTCCAAAGTGAACTGTGGACAACCGTGCTGGGGAAGTGCCAACCACGAAACCACGCACGAGATATTATGGAACAGGTCGTGGAGGATGTGAAATAGAGGAGTTATTTTAATATGAAGATGTTGGCCGATAGAAAACGAGTGGAGGGCTGCGTCAAACCAATCCTAGGATTGTTGACCCTTGATGATGATGGTCTTAATCATTTTTTAAAGCGTGCTAATTGAATGCGTTGTCTATTAGCACTAATGTATAGTCTTTAAGGTGCGTGCGATATTTATTTTGGATATAATTAGTAATATTTTATTTATTAGCGTTACCCGAACTTCGACACTCGAAGAAACGTGTAATATAATATTCTATTGAAGTATCACACCACTCATAAGTCTCTTTATACGTGTTTTCCATTGATTTAATACGTCGTCCGCAGTCGAATTTTACTAGATAATTGTGTCAGTAATGTCTTACGTTCAATGAATCGATCATTATTATGCTTACAGCAAAAATGAACCGAGGAAAAAAAAACATTCTGATGGCATTTTGGTGTGTATAATAGATCTAGAGTACACATGAAAAACTTTACAAACCGGCATACAGGTACTTGATAGTTATTTCAAATGGTCCAATATACCACACTAACGTATAAATATCACCTGTAATTTCTGAGTGAAAAGCGTGATAAGTATCGTAAATCATTTTCAAGCATAAGGGGAGAAAGAATTATGTGTTCAAAAGTCATTGAAATACTCGTCCCGAAAGTTAAAATCTTTCAAGTGCAATATTTTGCGAGGCCGGAAGACAGTGAAAAAATGGCTAGGCAAGTACTCATCCTCTTCTTCAGTCTTATATTGCCTAGCTTTGCATTAAATTCCTAATAAAATGACTTTTGAATGAATTCATTGAACTATAGCCAAGGTGACACACAATAATAATAATAATAATTATGAATAAATTTTATGGAGAGTTGGTCCTTGGAAAGTGTAAAAGATACCCCTATCGCTGTTGTTTAGTCATGAGAATTATTCACGCAAGAAATACAAATCGTTCCACATCTTCCTTAAAGACAAGGAGAGAAATTGTTCAAAAGCATTTAATGGACATGAACTGTCATGGACTCCAATTATCGCGCAGAAAAAAAATTCTACACATCAGTAAATTAATTGTTTTCGATAGCTGTAGTATTATTGTTCCTACACTGATGGAAAGATTTATGCTGGATAATAATTTTTGTTTCAGGCCACTTTGGAGGTATTTTATGGTGTGGGGTACATAGTGGGTCCAACAGTCGGTGGCCTCGCTTTCTCGGTGAGTAGAAAATTAATTTATACATGAACGTCTACGTCTAATGTCCTTTTTATTTTACAGACTCTAAGGTGAGCTAGATTTACTAACTGATGGGCACAAGGGAGCAACAGATGAGATTTATTTGTTTATTTGCATGAAGCTAACACCAAGTACAAGACATATTAGGCATTGCCTCCTATATTCTACGTTGCTACTGTTATCTACGGGATAAGATCATCTACTGTGCAAATACGTGCGCTTGCCGTCAGGCCTAGTTGAAGAAAGTTTGTTCAAACGTAAGTTTTCGCTGTGTGGGTTGATAGATCCTAACCAGTTGAACCTCGTTATTTATGGTGAAATAACAACAGTTTTATGTCATGATGTGAAATTAAAGAAAGTTTGTCAATATCATCGATGTTTGCCACTCCAAACGAGCGCTTCGTAGAGAATAAAACTTTTACACTGTACATATTTTCTCCATTACGTCATTAGAAGTTATACACTGCGTTTTTATTCCAAACCTGAGAAGTACTTTCGCAGATAGCTAATGGAATTCACGCAAGGGTTTTTGGAAGCTGATGCCGGGCGATCTAGGATCTACTATCTTATTATGAGCTAAATTCTTTTCGAATGGAGACGTTTATCAAAATTTTTTACTTCCGAATCTGAGAGAGTTTGTAAAATAAAAAAGAACAGAATTTTTCCGTTCTCCGATCAGTCAATTACTAGTAGTTCTCCAGTTATAAGCTGCGAAAAACTGATATTTTAAACCCTTTCAGACTTGTAATGTCATCCAATCGCAACTGAGACCGCGAAGCTACTTCACCCAATCACCACATATCACAGCTGACTCTGCCAATGGAATTGGTTGCGACAGGCAGATCGCCTCTCCACTTCCCCTCCCGTCCTTCCTTAAAACAGTAAAAGGAGGGGAGGGAGGGGATGACGTAGGTATCCTTGACGCAGCTCTCGTGTGGCGGGCGTCACCTTTTGCTTATTTTAGTTTTCGATTTTTGAGCGAATGGCTCTGGTTAGAAGATTATTCATTTTTTCACTAAAATTCATTTTTCGTTTCCATCTAACGATCTCGTGTACAAAATAGCAATTGTGCGTCACTTCGCGCCATACGTACTTCTATATGTTTGCTTATTGAGTATAAGTTATCTTCTTTGATTTAACACCTACTTAATGAAAGCAATTATTTTCCTAGTATCATTAAAATTATGCCCGCATGTTTACCTTGTAATTGGATTACCAGGCTTCATTCTGTCGAGTTATGGCTTAATATTGCCGATTTTCATCTTTTTTAGTTGATTTATTGTTTCCTTGACTCAAGTTTTCAGTTTGACTCAAAAGTCGACGGATTTTGGCAGGGTATCAACCCTTTCCGTTATCACATATTAAAACTAAAACATTAACGTATTCAATAGTAATAAAATTAATTAGTAATAAAACTGTTTGAATATACAAATGAAATTTTAAACTAAGAGTTAACATATTTAATTTTATTAAGTAGCTTTGAACAAAATTAATAAATAAATTAGCATAATAATAATTAATACATTATCGCCTATTCTATTATTGGAAGTATTCGAACATTCCAGATATAATTTTTATATTCGAGAATGCTGCTATTATTCCCATGTTTAATAAATAATAAGCCATACTCTGTATCAAGCCCATCAATGATCATCTCTTTATATCCCTGCTCAAGTTCTCGTGATAAATTCTCCTGTTTGGAAAATATCATTAGAATTATGTCCATCTTCGTCCAATTCGCTGCCCACGTGATGTGAATTCCTTTCTGCATCTATTTTAGGCCAATGCCATGTTAATGGCAACTTTAATTTGATTATGAGGAGCCTGACTTTAAATAGCTCCTAAGACATGGAATCCAGGAAGGATGTCGTTTGCCTTTTGGAGGGGTATTCGGTCTCGGGACGAAGTCCATTCGAAGGAGAACATAAAATAAAAGAATGGATGGGAATGGGGCGTACGCCACCCAAGAAATCATGAAAGTAAAAAGGGGAATTTAGGAAGTGATGAGGGAAGACTTACCTAGCTTCCGTGCCTCGGACGAAGATGTTACGGGCCCCGAGAACGTGAGTTGGAGTCGAAGTCAACTGCACTCGCGCTCCGAAAAACCCCGGAGTGCAAATATTATTATTTGTTACAGTGAAGTAACATCCACCCCCGAGTCTCCGGCTAGCATCGGGTTTCGTTGCCGTCATAATGGGGGCGTTTACTCGGAACCGAAATCGCAATTTCGTACACGAAATCGTTAGATGGAAACAAAAAAATAATTTTAGTGGAAAAATTAATCTTCTAACCACAACCATTCACTCATAAATCAATAATTAAAATAAGCAAAAGATGACGCCCACCAAAAAAGCTGCTGTGATAACATTGACGTCATTTTCCTCCCGTCCTTGACTGCTCTTATGGGAAGGGAAGGGAGTGGAGGGGGGTTCTCGGAAGGTCTGCTCGCACAGATGCTGTCGCAACTTCTCCTAATGGCAGAGTCAGCTGTGTCCCCCCCAATGCGATAAGGCAAAGTAGATTCGCGGGCTCAGTTTTGATTGGACGAAGTCGATATACGTCACCACGCCCACTTTTCCGAAAGGGTTAAAAACATCAGTTTTTCGCCGCTTATAACTCGATAAATAATTGACGGATCAGAAAACGGAAAAATACGAGTCTTTTTATTTTGCAACCTCTATCAGATTCGGCAATTAAAAAAATATGGTAAACGACCCCATTGCCGGAGACTCGAGAGGGGTCGTGCCTAGGGGTAGCCACGTCCGCCACTGTCGGAGAGGTGGCTACCCTGCATTAGGGTCATGCGCACGAAGCAGGCGGAGAGACCCGAGAAGGACTTCCTTCTGCATTGCACTTGCAAGTGCATCCGCTCGCGCCCTGCACGCCGGGATGCACTTGAGATTTTCGACCAGTGAGCTCTTGACACCACCAAGCACGCCCACGATGAGAACTACCAGTTTCACAGAGTAGCCCGCGTACATTTGCCGTAGGTCACACAGCAGATCTTGATATTTAGTCCTTTTTTCAATCTCCTTCGCTGTCATGTTCATTTCGGCCGGTGCCGAAAACTCGATCACGAACATGGCATGAGAGAGATTGTCGAGGAGAACGATATCAGGCTTCGTCGCCTCCAATTGCCTGGTGGTGGGGAAGGAATAATTCCACCAGATCTTACACTTATCGTTCTCCACGACGGACTCGATGTCTCCAGGGACGTAAGGCAGCACCGGATTCGCGTCTATACCGTAATGGTGTCTTAGATGGTAATACAACACCCGCAGAGCAGAGTTGTGCCGGTTTATTATTAGTATTCTACCGGTGAAGGTAGGTTTGAATGGACATTTAATTCTTCCCACCCCCTAAATTTCACACGATGTCCCTCTTAAGCCCCTCATACCTCCTGCCACCCATCATTCCATCCAAGCTACCCCTTCTTCTCCTCCCTCTTCCCCGCTTACCCAACGCTCTTCCCTCAATCATCCCCTTCAAAACACCATCCCCTTTTATTACCTTGTCCGTCCACACCTTCTGCCTTCTCCTAATTTCATCTATCAAATTTCTTTCCTCTCCTACCAATTCTAGCACTTCATCGTTCGTCTTCCTTTCGACCCACTTTACTTTCTCCATCCTTCTCCAAACCCACACCTCAAAAGCCCTTAGTCTATTTTCGTCTTCTTTTCGTAAAACCCACGTTTCCGCCCCGTGCAAATATATACGAAAACACAAAAAAAGAAAACTACGCCATTTGGCGAGCTTTCTTTTTCTGGTGAGCGACCAAAAGGAAGGTGGAAATAGGGACGGGAATCCAAAATAATAAGTTTCGAATGGGAACAGTGGGAACCCGGCTCGAACAAGGAATGGAGGAAGTGCTGATGAATGGAGATGTTCAGAGAATGGCTGAGGAGGAGGGCAGAATGTAGGAATGGGTGGATGAAGCAGAGTGGACGACTGAAGGTCATTATTGTCGGTGGTGGGACGAGAGCTAGGACGAGAAAGACCGGCTTGTTACGGATTGTAGATAGTATGAGGAGAGTATGCAGATCTGAGTGGAGAAAAATGTAGCCGGTAGATGAGTGAAACACAAGAGTAGAGAATGCCACGAAACCTACCCTTACTGGTAGAATACTATATAATTTCAAATCAGAGGTAAACCAAGAATTTTTGTGCAGTTCTGCAATACAAAAATATTCACCTAACCTATAGATTAAAACATTGTACCTCTTTTTGAAATGATGAATTTTTGTATACTTTATTTTTATTTGCTGAGTATTAATTAATATATGAATTGTATAATTTTTAGCTTGGTGGATTCAAATTGCCGTTTATCGTAACTGGAAGTTCCTTGGTCATCGTTGGAATCGTGATATATTTTACTCTGCCCACACCGGAGTCAACAGTGGACCAAGCAAGTGGTAAAGATGTTTTATTGCTTTTTTTAAAAATTCAGGTCACCATTGTACAAGAATAGGTCCCTTAATGTTTCCCCATTGCCTGCATATATTTTGTTAATTTACTATATTATTATCTACTAATTTTCCTATGTACATGCTATTATATTAGTTAGTTTGGTGCTTGCAATTCACGAAATTCCGTTGCCACCACAAAGTGTGCGCACGCGAATTTGTAATGCCGAGATTTCGCTTGCTGCTACCCTCCTCCACCCCAATTTCTGCCGATAACGTTGATAACAAAGACAGAAGCACGATGAATGGTTTGGAACTGTATACGTTGGAACATAATACTTTTACGTGTCTTTTGCTGCTGCTAGAATTTCTAAAACTTAAAATCGAAAATTATAACTGAAATATCATCCTCAATGATTTTACGTAAGAGTTGACAAATGTAGGTAGTGACTTACAACAGTAAATTTTCTTATCTCCTTTCAATTAATTTTTATAGTATTGTCCTAGTTATTTGTATCTTAAATATTACATTTTGAGTGGTTTCTATTCCCTAGCATGTAATATTGAAGTGAATTTTGTAATATTAATTGAATCTGTAAAAATTATCATCGAACACTCGTTGTCCTAACTCAATAGAAATAATTCTGATATAAAGTTTTTGTTTTCAACGATTCATTTTTAGGTAATTTAATGTCAGTGTTGCGCCTGCCTTCTGTTTCCCTGAACATTATGGCCGTGATGTTTGCATCCAGCGCCATGGGTTACTATGCCGCCATCTTGGAGCCCCATTTACGAGAAGTATGTATTCGTTGAAAAATACAATTTCTTCAATCCATATTAACAATTTAATGTAAATTGTAATATACATCGCACTTAGTCATTATTCTTACATAAAATTACATAGTTATATTCTATATATTTTGTGAAAATTGCGCCGCCTACGAATGCAATAAAAATTAATTGGTGTTTTGGAAAAACATTGGACTATATGTTTGGCACTTTTCTTCAGGGATTAGCGTAATGCCAATACCGGGCTCTTTAGCTGTGTTCCTCCAAAACGTGATATTTCCTGCCTATCTTCCCACCTTCCCTAAGTGACACAAGTTGCCTCAGCAGTTGGTCTGCTTCCCCAAATAAAGCACAAATTCAATGATGCAATTAGATAATATTATAACGGAATAGTATTGATGATAGCACAATCAATTCCTCCCTTTTTCCATGAAAACTCTTCCCAGAGAATTAATTGTGCCTCTATTTTAGGAGTTGCATTGTTCGGTATGCACAAGTATACTTCAAAGTGTGTGAATCATCATTATCATCGATTAACACTCCTAGGATTGGCTTGATGCGGTCCTCCAGTCGTTCTTCTTTCGGCCAACCTCTTCATCTTGACGTAATTCCTCTCTTTTATGTCCTTCACGACCTGTTCCATATATCTCATACGAGGCCTGCATTTTCCATTCTTCCCATTCACTTTTTCCTCAACTATTGTCTTCATGAGGCCATCATGTCTCATGATATGGCCTATTAAGTTGTCTTCTTTTCTTTTTAAGGTTTTCAGTAGACATCTCTTTTCTTTCAGTAGATATGACCTTAGAACTTACTCTTTACTTACTTGGTCGATCCATTTGATCTTTATCATTCTTCGATAGCACCACATTTCGAATGCTTCCACCCTTTTCTTCTCCGCTGCTGTCATCGTCCATGCCTCACTGCCGTAAAGAAACATGCTCCAGATGTACGTCCTGAAGAACTGTTTCTTACCTTACTTCTACGCTTGTGTTTCCAGCTGTAAATAGACTCTTCTTTTGATGTAATGCCCTCTTTGCCTGGGCTATTCCACTGGAAACTATGTCTTTCCTGCTTCGTCCATCGCTGGTTACTCGTCTTCCCGGGTATGAGAACTCTTTCAACTCTTCCAGTTTTTGTTTTCCTAGCTCAACGTTGGTGATATGCATTACAAATTCGGTCGGGGTTCGAACTCTGCATTGCACCAGTGGAGTGACGCAGCTACACTCAGGTGAAATAACAACAACTGTCTCCTGTTCCTCCTCATCAAGTCTATCCTTCTATAATCTACTCTATTATCTCGACAGATACATTTGAATGAATGAATGAATGTTTATTAATTGTCCCAGGGCTGTGCCCCATAAGGACAAAAGACAATGTACATAGTTATACGAGCAACAAAAATATAATAAATCGGACAATCTATACAACATACAAGCTGTGACAAATTAAATATAAATTAAAACAATTGGAATGTAAAAAGGACAAATGCGACATCGTTAGGACATCGTATAACAAATTACATATACATACATTTCTTGATTTTCAGAATATGAATATGACCTTTAGTGATCAGAGAGTAACATTTCATAATATTTCATCTTAAAGCTAGCAACGGAAGAACAGTTTTTTATGCTTTTGGGCAAGGTGTTCCAGAGATGACACGCAGTAACTATAAATGAATTTTGGAACTTCGTTGAGCGATGACCAGGAAAATATAAAAACTCAGGATCACATCTGGTACACATCTCTCTAGTGGAAGGTTTGGCAGCAAACATGTCGAAAAGATATTTAGGAGATTTTCTTTGAACAGGGAGTACAAGAAGCACCCGAGGAAGTATTTCCTACATTTCGCCTCTGGTTGCATCCATTCCACCTGGTTTGTGCCCCCCTGGGTAGCCTCTATTCCTAGGCTCTCACACGGACATTTTCACTTTTAATTTCATCCATTTCGTATTTAGAATCCCACATCTGCACCAGGTCTCGAAGATTTCAATTATTTTCTTCCAAAGGTCCAAGAAAGGAGGCATTTGTCTCTAGCACACAGAGTACCACGCTCCAACCTAAGCATATTTGGGGTGGATCCATAGTAAAATTATGTTGTGCTTTGCCAAAACCTTTCTTCGACATCTAGAGGTGGAAAAGTTTTGTTTGTGGACAGTTATTCTTCATTGACATCTAACCTAATTCTGCCTGGTATGTGTTGCCCTAGGTAATCTACCTATCAGTTCTCCTTAGTCTCTATTTTTAGTTATTTCATTCGCCCACTAGGAGAGAATTTGATTGATGATTAAAAATGATTGCTAAAGCAAGAAATGGCTCATCCAAATGAATGCTGATTTTTTTTTCTTGTAACCATTTTTTCCAGTTTAATCTTACCCCAGTGCAGATTGGCTTAATGTTCGTCATAAGTGGAGGAATGTACGCATTGAACGCGCCTCTGATTGGATGGCTCTGTGATCATGGGATGACACCCAAGCATTGTTGTTGCGTGGGAATTATTCTTATTATTCTGGGATGCTGTTTGATCGGTCCAGCCCCCTTTTTCCCCTCGCCTGTGTAAGTATGATGAGTAAAATAAAAAGACCCACAGCAGGGAAGGCTGCGCAAAGCATGATACCTCATTGTAAGATTTAGAGAAATATCCAATCATTAATTTGTTATTGTATTTCTAATTATGTACCATGTATAATGGTGGATTTTAGGCATAATGTTGATTTGGTTTGTTCCGTCCCTGTATAAAATGATACTTGTACCATTGATATCAACTGGCTTTCCTTAAAAAAAGGCTGTATCAATTAATTTGTATCAAGATAGAAATAATTTTTAAAGAGAACTAATTTCTAAACTAATCACACTGAAGTACTTTTTTTAATGTTGTTGATTTGTAGAATGAATAATTCATGCATGTGTGTAACCAATTGATATTTATAAATGTCCAACGTTATTAATATTTGTATTATCTTGTTTGATCGTAAATTGTTTACCCTGTAATTATATTTATAGGTTGGGTAAACATTAAAAACAATAAAATATTTAATTGGAATAATGAACTAACATGTTATTGATAACAATGGCTATATGCGCTAGCGCTGGGAATAATTCCATATGTGCATTCAATTAATTCACTTTTGTCTTATTTTATTCTTACCAGAATCCTTTGGATGTGTATCTTGGGTCTAATGTTACATGGTTTGGGTGTGGCCTGCGTCCTTGTTACCTGTTTTATAGATTCAGTAAAAAATTGCATGTAAGTACTTAATTATGCCTCATTATCATGTAATCCTTCTTGAATGTGTTTAAAATTTACGTTTAATTGGAATCTGATGTTTCTCTTCCTATTCCAGTAAGCACGGATTCAGTGATGATTTGTCCACATATGCATTAGTCTCTGGCCTTTGGGCCTCGGCCTTTTCCCTGGGAGCCTTCATGGGGCCTTCAGTCGCAGGAGCATTGCATGACTGGGTAGGATTTCGTATGGGAACCATTTTCATATTGCTGACTCAATCAGGCATGGTAAGTATTAGCTGTGAAATCTCAGCTATCCTGTGAGTATAAGGTGTGAAAGTGTTGATAAATTATAGTTAAGTGGATTTATTGCTGAGCAATCTTTCTTTTTCATTCATCTCAATAAATCAAGAACAAAGGGCTGATTTATGAATGATTTGGCCATGACTCATCATTAGGGTCCCTGAAATTCCATGAAACCATGAAAAATCATTAGGGACCCCCCTGCCACACACCCTCGAGGTGGCTTGCAGTGTATGTCGTAGATATAATTATAAATGTCGCGAATGGGTTTTTTCGCAACTTTTTTTAAGAGCTTAAAAGTTGTGATTTTGTTGTTTAAAGCCCTAATAAGTTAAAATTTTAGTGTTGGCGAAATTCACCGAAATTTCGCGAATAGCTTTTTATTCGCGCAATTTATCGGTATTTGGCGGTTAGTTCGTTATTTTGCACGAAATTTCACATTTTTTAAACCTATCGTACGATATTTTGCGAAAAAAAACATGAAATGCTTTAAGATTTATTTCGATATGCATGTAAAGACGCGTAATGAAAGACGTCCCGTTTGGTGAAAAAATCCTTGCAAACTCATGGAGTGAAATAAATATACATAATTATTATATACGTTGCCATGCCACTATCATCAGTCTGATGATGCGTGTTACCACCCTAGTAGCAATTGATATCTTTACAATATCCATAGAGTGTTACCAATATCCAAAAAGCATTACATATAAGTGTAATATTGTGTGGATATTGTTTGGATGTTGATGTACTACTTCTTTTTGGATAACCCATTACATCTAAATGTAATATTGTGTGCATATTGTGTGGATGTTAATGTATGACTTATTTTTGGATATTGAATAGTTATTTTGGTTATCAGGATGCAAATTTACTATTATTGTGCATGTAATGTTGTACTTAATATTTCTAGTGTAATACTTTAGAATGGTGGTGAAATAGATTTTTATGTTTATGATCGAACAACATGTAGGAGTAAAAATCAATGTTAGACGAGTTATCTTTGAGGAAATTCATTACAATAAAACAGTAGAGCAGCCCTGTGCAATTTTCCGCAATTGTTTTATTTCACCCCAGCCATGTTTTGACATTCCTTACATATCTAGAGGCTGCTCTATGCAGTAGCCTTTAAGTAATGACAAAAGGTACGTCGGAGCTGTTTCAGCTGAAATAAAACAAGTTTGGAAAATTGCAAAGTACTGCTCTACTGATTTCTAGCAAGTAGGAGGGTAATATTAAAATATTCTTCAGAGAAAAATATGAATCAGGGGAAGGGATCCCCTTTTTATTTAATATCCAAGTTGGATATTATACGGATGGCATCTGGTGGCAACTTCGGATATTGCATGGTATATAAGATTAGCGGATGAAAATTGGATATTGTTTGGACATTATAGTTGGATACTACGGATATTGTGGGGATATTATATGGATATCAATTGCTGCTAGGGCATGATATCTGCATATGTCTCCCTAGATCGCATTTATTCATGGTGGCGGGGTCGGGGCGAATCGTTTTCGTCGCGCCGCCGAAATGAGTTGCGTAGTATTTATCCCGAAAGATTCTTCAGAAAAGTTGCCATTAAAGCAACTGCGCTTGTTTCCGTAAGTTTCGATGATAGCAGTAAGTCTGCGCGTAGCATTAATGGGACCAATAACTACGCTGGAAAAGAGTCTCTTAAGTGTCTTAGCAGTTGGGCGAAAAGACAAAGTTTTAGACAAATGGACGTAATTATTTCATTCAAAGCGCGCTCCACCTAAGCTGTGACTGACGGGTCGCAATTACTCCTCGGGTGGACAAAAAGAGTTATTTAAGGATTACAAACTATCGAATTCCCCGACTGATGTTGAGTATATGTTGCCGGCTTTATGGTCTGAATCCTGCGCAATGGCATTCCCGTCGCAGCAAACTTATTCGGCGCCCGTGGCGGTAAAAAGTACGAGAGATAGCGACACCACACTAATATTTCCGTACGGTGCTGCGCATTATTTGTCTGGAATTTTAGAAAAGTTACCGAAGTCAAGGCAAGCCGGCATTGTCATTTTGAATAAGCCGCGGCGAGAAGTTAACCTACAAAAGACAAGTCTGTGTAGGCATACATTTCCTTAGTATCTCTGGATAAACTAGTGTCACCAAACGTTTATAGTTCGATCGGAGCTACTGCTGATCAGAAAACGTATCTCTGTGGACCATAATGCCGAAAATAGTCAGCAAAAGGAATTTGAAAGCGGTATATATACCCATGCAGCATCGTATGTTAGTTATACGTCGGCCCATTGTCATTTTGATGTCACCAATGTCGTTTTAACATCGACTGATAATGCCGATATAAAAATGACAAATATAAACGATACCTTTCTCTGGTGTAAAATTTATATCGCCGATCGTATCTTAAAGTGATATTTAATAGATATCGTTTTCCGCTGCAAAAATGATGTTAGCTGAGCTTACTAATGAAAGGCATAAATATGATCATATTTTTCTGGATTTTATACTTTTGAGTATTCACATTTTTTCCTCCGACGTCAGAGAAAGAAAGTCGAAAATTCGTGATAGGTCAGAACATCATAAACCATTTGGAGGCCTACGTATAAAATAAGAAATATTATTATTTAAGGATTCGATGTTTGCTTACAAATTGTCGTTCACGCGGCAGGCTTGGAATTTCCTTCATTTACCGCCAAGGGCGGCTTTAGCGCTGGATGGAGTTCGCTATTGGTCGTGACTTCCTTGAAGCCCTTTCTCCCTTGCGTTGCCATCCTTGATGGACCGCGAGGACTCAACATCTGGTACATCTTACCTCAGCAAAAATTTCCATGCGAATTAGGGATCCTGGGTAGCGTAGTGGTCTGCGCAGTGGCCCGGAAAGCCAAAGGTCCATGGTTCGATTCCCTGTCCAGGTTAATTTTTCGCATGGCAATTAATGTGAACCCTTAAAGTAATATTTTAACCCAATACGGGGTTATAACTCCAATAACTTCAACAAAAAATGAGTTTGAAGTATTTTATTACAATGATAACGTTGAAAGCATCCTTCACTTTGGGAAGTTGCGTAAGAAGTAAAGTACATAGGTACATACCTGTATCATTACTATCATAAACGCTTTAAATTAACCCTTCCATAACAAGTAGAGTTTAGTCAGGGGTAAAGTGCAGGGTTCTCAATGTGAACATTCTTAGATCGAAACTACCTCTAACCTTTTCTTTTTCCATCGCAGTTTTATTGTACAACTGTCCCTGTTTATAAATATTTTTAACATGTTCATCCAGGATACATTTTAACTTTCTTACTTATTAAATCATCCCAATATCATGTTAGTGAAAAATCAGTCCATGGTAATATCAAACATAGGTCATTTTTATGCCACTGTATAGGGGTTAAAGATGTCTTTTTATCATCAAATTTATATCGGCCCAATATCGTCAGCAAATGTCATTTCTATAATGGCAAATGCTATCACTTTTGACATTTGCCGATATCGGTAGCCAATATCGGATTGACCAATAAGTGATATGTGACGGTGTAACGATGATATTTGGCCGATATCATGATGCTGCTTGGGTAGGTTCATATATGTTTGACGCGACTTTGAATACGCAGAGAAGCAGCACCAAGGAAATTGGCCGTAGGCAACCCACATAACACCGTTCTTAGCCTATGTGGCCATTGAGTCACCTTATTGTTATGGCCTGTATTTTGCGTATATCTCTGTGTATTATGTTATGTTACTATCAATGGAGATAGAAATAATATGTTAGATATATCTATTTATATATATGTTAGATATAGATAATATATATAATATGTTAGATATATCTATTTATGTCTCTGATACAATTATTTTATTGTTTAAATTGAGAAATATGTCAATATTTTTTCACCGCCGGAGCATGAAATTTGCGATTTCACACTGCTGGAACTATGATTTTTACACTGCTTTCCCTCGAGTTTATTTTCCACTTTTTCAGGATCCCTAATCATAATACAATACTGGAGTGTTGTGTAATGTCAATTCTGAGCCAGTGTGATATAATACAGGCACATTGAGATACCTTATACTGAGATAACAGCTGGCAGGCTATTTTTAATTCTTAGTTGCAGAGTATATTTTTATATAAAAAATAAGTCAATTGATTTTTTATCTAACTTACTTTCTGCCATTTACAAGGGATAGTGTGATGTCTTGGCTTCACCATGGTAAGAATTCAATGTTAGTAAACATTCTATTGAAATAAATATTGATACACATGTATTACCTTGACTGGCTATTGCTTTCTTCTTTATTTTAAGAGTGCAATGTGTAATTTATTTAATGCATGTGTTCTGTGTATTCTGGCTGTCATTTCTATTGAATTTACAAATTAAAAATATTTTGTCAACAAAGATGATAAACTTTATGAAAAATTTAATACAAACTGGTTTTCTTCTGTTTTCAGCTGATTTCTATGCTAACCTTCATCTTTTTTGAGCGAAGATCTCTCGCAAAAATGAATAAAAACAATAATGTGATGCTCTTAAACAATGGCCAGCTTACATCCAGGAAAAAATTATCAAGAACATGGGTAGCAGAAGCCAAGTTTTCTCCATCCAATTCGTGTCATTCTTATGGTTCTTTGAGTACAACTGTCAGGATCATTGAAGTTTCTGGTTCATGAAAAATACACTCTTTATGACTCTTCATTCTGTGAAGCTACACAGAATGAAGAGTCATAAAGTGATGGACACGAGTCAGCTTGCCAGTTGATCATATGGATTCCACCATAAGGGCTACCTCAATAATAAATCAATGAAGATTAAAAGGAGGGAGCGAAGTAGGAGTACATTAGGGAGTGAAGTTTGGGTTATGAAACATCATATGCCATTACCAAATGCTATTTCTTTGATAATTTTATGCAACGTGAACAGAGTATTTTGTCAAAAATCTTGCCAATATAGCCCTAGTATTTTTGTATCAGTCGTTCATTTCTATAAATCAGGAGTCTACTATAAATCAGGAGAATAAATGCATGGTTTCATTTGTTAAGCAAAAAAATCAAATAGGCATGCATTAAACAAAAGGATAGAAGGGCATATTATGATTTTCTAACTCTGCCCTCTGAATGTATGTCTGTGATATGCTTATCTTTGATGTGCCAGTGTTTTTTATGTGAGTTGTTAAAAAATTTATTTTGTTGGCAACTCAAGAGGGTTTTTCAATATTTTTCAGCAAGTTATGTTTCTTAATGTCCATGGATTTTATTGTAATTTTCTAGAGTATTGTGCATTTTTTTACAATGAATACAGGTCATTAAAATGTTGTTTCATCTATCATTTTGAAATTCAAAATGCATTATTATTGTAAATTAATTAAATCCTTTAACTCACTGTCATACTTTAAACCAATGAGAAACGTGCAAGTGAAGGCCTTATTGTGGAATCCTGTGGAGTGTTAGCACTTTGTCTGCTACCAGTTTGAAACCACATAGGTACCTAATTTGCCATGAGACTGAGCTTGTTAAAATTCTTAAGCAGCACAAAAGTTTGGACAGTAGAACTTCCTACTACCCCGTAGATGGTATGGAGAAAGAGACTGACTCATATAACTAGGATTGGCAGATTTTGTATTTTATTTACTCTTTTATGAGTGATCTCTAGCCTCTTCTAACCAAAGCAAACTTTGGATTGATTGCCACACATTAGATTCTTTTCATCTAACCGATGACATTTGTCCAAAATAGGATCTTCCTATAATGCATCATGGGTATTTCATCATTCTAAAAATCTAGTATTTGTGCACAGATGATGTTGATTGGCAAAGGTGGATGTGATGATATTTTGGTATCACAGGTAACAAATTTATCTCAGAAAATTATTATTTTTAATGATAGGTCGGTTCGGATCTTCGGTTCTCGGTTCCACTGGTTCTTGAGCTTAGAACCGGAACTGAGGCCAAAAATACTCGGTACCGAAATAATTGGTGCGAAAACCAGTTTGAAACCTGCTCCACTCAGAAAGTGGAGGCTTCACATTAAAACCTGGTGAAATAGTGTACTTAGATGCTTCAAAGTTCCCGCGAATTATTCTAATTCAGTCGTTAAAATGACTATATTATTTATTTTATTACATCCAATTCTAGTAAATGATTAAATACCGCCGTAATAAGGATATTCTTAATGATAGGCATATGTTACGTCCACCTACTTTGGAGGTGCGAGTCCTCATCATTTTTGTAAATTATATCACAATATAGTATATATATAACACAAAATATGATGAAGTAGGTATTCTTTTTCACGCAGTATGTGTCTGAAAATGATTATTGATTATCTTGTCTTACCACTAAGCAATGCAAAGTAAGTGGTAAATAAAGAACCGGAACTGAGAATTGGAACCGAGAACCGAAGTTAAGAACCGAACCGGAAATGGAACCGAACCATCCCTAAATATTTTCTATATTACTGTTATGCATCTTTCATGTTTTGCATAATTCACCATCGTCATCTGAAACAGTGATAAAAACATTTGCACCAGAAAGAGGAATATAGGCATCATGTTCCAATACTTCTATTATCTAGAACTTTGTCATATGGACTGTCCTCTGATTATGAAATATAATTAAAGATACTAATTCAGAATAGATCCAATGTATAACACCTAACAAACAGCTGCTAGGGAACAACTTGTAGAAATTCCCATGATTTCTGTCATCCCAAGGGATCCAGGTTGTCCATGTCAGTTACCCTCAGTCCTGTTTTAAGAAGGTCAGTCCCACCATGGATGTGACCTTTCAAGTTGATTTTTTTAGTGTGTTCGTTGATTGATGTTGCCTACAGTATGTATAATCATTCATGTGAAAGCGGATGGTTTGATATTCCAAGGTTCCTGTAATATGATGTGGTCATGTGATTTGATGTTCCAAAGCAACAGATTTGAAATAAAAGACGGAGACAGATTGAATAGCAAAGGTTGGGGCACATTTCTTGTTTTAGAGATTGGTGGCCCTGAATAACCTTCGTTGTGAATTATGTGCTTATTCTGTCCGTTCCTTCAAGGCAGTTAAAAGGATCGGTTTGATAATGAAATTTCCATGATTTCTTTCTGTATATATAAATATATTATATGATATTTTGGTATCACTAAAACCATTTCATTCATTTCTCACAAAACATACATATGCTAAAATTTCTTGCTCACACAAATTGCAATCTCCTGTAGAGATGGCTGCAAATATGTAGATTTTTCTAGTTTTACATTATACCACAAGTGGATATCCCTGCTCAAAGCAGTGACCATTGGCATGTAAGTGATAATTCAATATGATGGTTTTTCAAGGTGCATCAGGAAGCTAGTTTTCTTGATTCTAAAATGTATCTTGGACTTGGAGTGACCAATCCACACAATCGAGACATTCAGGATGGATCATGGCTGCATTTTCCTTTCCATGGGTGCATTGACTCTGTTTTGTACCTATGGGGGCGTTTACTCGGAACCGAAATCGCAATTGTGTACACGAAATTGTTAGATGGAAACGAAAAAAGAAATTTAGTGAAAAAATTAATCTTCTAACCACAACCATTCACTCATAAATCAAAAATTAAAAAAGCAAAAGGTGACGCCACCGAAAAAGCTGCTGTGATAAAGTTGACGTCATTTTCCTCCTGTCCTTGACTGCTTGTATGGGAAGAGGAGGGAGTGGAGGGGGATTCTCGGAAGGTCTGCTCGCACAGATGCTGTCGTAACTGCTCCCGTTGGCAGAGTCAGCTGTGTCCCCCCCTTTGCGATAAGGCAAAGTAGCTTCGCGGGCTCAGTTGTGATTGGACGAAGTCGTTATACGTCAGAGTTTGCACCACACCCACTTTTCCGAAAGGGTTAAAAACATCAGTTTTTTGCCGCTTATAACTCGATAAATAATTGACGGATCAGAAAACGGAAAAATACGGGTCTTTTTATTTTACAAACTCTATCATATTCGGCAATAAAAAAAATATGGTAAACGACCCCATTATGAATGGTGATGTACCAAATTTCTAAGCTGTCAGACCTGATTACATATTTTGACATGCATGTTTTCTGTTTTTTTTATGGCTATCCTGACCATTGTGGCATTTTATATGGCCAATTTTTATGGAAACAAACTACTACTACTAGTGGGGAATATTGTGTGTGTCCTGACAATGCTGTGCCAATTCAAAGCCATATGGTCACAATCAATCATCCACTACTGTGGAATTACAGTGTTTTATTTGTCACATTTCTCTTTCTTCAAAATAGATAATTTCCAGAGATATTTATTAGTGACTTATGGCAAAATCACATAAAGAAATGTCAAAAAAATTATGGAATTAAATCCAATTTTAAAGATTCTTTCATTAAATCATTGTATAAAATCCATTGCCAATGGGAATTGATTGTCATGCTTTTTAATCAAAATATTAGATGTCCATTGTTCACATAATAAAAACAATAATTATTTACATCTTACTCTTGAACACATGCACACATCTTACATTCATTTTACTCATGACCGCAATAATGAGGACATACATATCATATTTTGTATGACTGTGGATGGGTTTGGTATTATGCTTCTACAATACATCCTGAAATTACAGAAAAACTAAAACCATTTCATTCATTTCTCACAAAACATACATATGCTAAAATTTATTGCTCGCACCAATGACAACCCTAAAGATAGACATTACATTCATATTTACAACTTTCAATCTTATTTGCAAAAATACTTTCTTTTACATTGTATATTGAGAGCCCCTAATCTCTTCCTGCTTTCTTATTAATGAGGTAAAGATGGAATTTTCCCCTCGTATTTTGATCTACTTAATGGATGTATACGTGCAAGGCTGACATTATGAATAATTTCTATTTAATCCCCAAATTTGGGTAAAGAGGAAGGGTGGTTATGCCCTCACTCGTAGACTCATGATAAACACTTCCTCTCCTGATGTTTAAATAAGAAGTGCATAAAATGATGAACAACAGCATCACTGATTTTTCACTAAAAACTCTGGAACATCCCAGTAAACACAATGTGTTGCGGAAACATCACAGAAAGATTGCACGAGGTTGTAGGATGCTACGTCGTTTGGCAACGTTTCTGCAACGTCATAATTGTGTCGCTGATGCACTTGTTTGGTCAGAGAAATTTAATTACAAAATATTTGAGCCAGAGGATACATATATTTAAATTCGATTCTTCTTTTTCATGAGACACTGATTGTATATGGGAGTGGAATATCCACTAGGTTGCAGAAAGGTTGCGACATGTTGCAGGTCGCTTTGCGAAGTATTATTTGGACACAGTTTACCCCAAACATATATTCAAATATGGGGTTTTTATAGCGTTTTTTCATCTTCTGAAGCAAATAAGCTCTTTCCAGTGAAACATTTTTTTTTCGGTCATGAGACAATTTTTCGCACCTAGAAAAATTGCATATGAGATAGCGAAAGGGAAGACGGCACGAGATCGATATACATATTCGATACATCGAATGCTATGCTATCCCGTCAATCCCATCTGTTTACTCTCTGTCTAGCGCTTGCCTTTTTCGGTGTGGTTTTGTGTTCTCTGGGAATCTCGTAGGATATTCTACAATTATTTGACCCCTGCCTGTTTGGATATCGATTTTTGGAAGTTATATACTGTTTTATTGCCTCTCATTTGTTTTTGACCCATCTCGTTTGGATTGTGATTATTGGGAACTGTATTGGTACTCTCTCGTTAGCATTGACCCACGCCTGTCTGGAATAATAAATAAATATTTTTTTCTGCAAAGGCATATCTCGAGTATTATTTTAAAGTGTTGCATAAATGTTGCAAGTATGTTGCAGGAGTTGCATAAGTGTTGCAAATATGTTTCACCAGAGGTTGCAGTAATGTTGCCATTACGTTGCGGGAACGTGGTAGAGAGGACTTATGGCCGATTTTGCGACGTTGTCATTACGTTGCAGCAACTCCAATTTGGTTGCAGTGAAACGTTTCCACAACGTGTTCACAACACATTTTGTTTACAGGGATACCTCAGAAAACAATATAACACTGTCATTACTGATCACACCCTTCTGAACTTTAACTGTTATCTGTCAAAAAGGGAACATTTAATCTAATTACAACAGATGCCATCTGAATCCTTGCCAACCATCCAAATTTGGATATAAATGGACTAAAATGAACACAGCCATTACTCATGAGCATATTCTGGTGACGAAGAAGAAATTGATCAGGCTACAGTGTCCATATAATGCCTGTTTTCAAGACTACTGGCACTGCCAAGACTTCCGTAGCTGGTTGAGTACGGCCCAACTAAGACGGTACTGCCATCATCCCTCTTCCATGCACTGTATCGATTTTTGTAGCTACCGCATGCTATTAGGATGCCACCAGCACCAGCACCCCTTTCGATTGGTCGGCTGGGACTGGACGCCATTCTTCCAGCAGGGGCTCCATTGGTTGGTATTGATACGCCATTGGAAGCCATCAATTTCACCTCTTCAGAAGCAGCAGAGGGCATTTGCGTATAAGGCCTCCTCTTGTAGTAACGTCCATAACAGAGATAGCATGACACCAGTATGGCCTAAAACAATAGCACAGGGAACAAATAATGTCCGTGTAAAGCAAATAACTATTTCTGAAAACCATATGGTTATGGTTCTCATATGTATGAGAATATGATATAAAAGAATGACCACTCTGTGATTAGGCTGTGATTAAATTTTTTACATCATGTAAGTTTACTAGTTGGAAGGAAGAAGAAATCACTGCAATGAATATTAACAGATCCAGTAAAAATGGCTTCATGATCTATGTCTCTGCCCCAAATTAATACTTCTAACTAATACACCCAGAATATACAAAAACAACTATTTGATAATGTATTGAAATAATTATTTTCATGTTAAAAGAGTATAGTGATCTCAAAGAGCTTTATAAAACTTACGCTGAAAATAATCACCAATATTTGCATAGCATCACATTGAAATATTTAGCCAGTAGACTTCCTATTCATTAACATGGCAGCCAAAAATGCATGACTGAAATTTTTTACCATCCTTTCTTTGGCGATTCTCGTCAAGTTTGAGGAATTCCACAACATGTAGGATTCAATGTGAGATTTCACAATGCTTGGCATGAGGGACATTCAATGGACAATTCTATTGAACAAGTTGTACATCTTGAAAATATTCACTTTTGTAACAGATTAAAGATGGACTGAATGAAATCTGATTTTCATGGTGAATAGTACATACATAATTACACACATCCCAAAACATTCATTCTCATCATAAGTTTTCGTGTGTTTGCTCTATGCATGTTTAAGGTAAACAAGGTAGTGGGGCAAACAAGGACCTTTTTCTATCATTTGTGGTTATTTATCTTCAAAATAGCAAAACTCTTCCATTTCTCAATCTTTCGTTCTCAGTTTCATCTCATTGTTACCTACCCTCTGCAATTCTATTTCATCTACTTTCATCTCAAACTTTGTTTACTTGTTTTTCCTTTCCCCTGAAGCCTTCTATCATTCTCAATTGTTTCATCTTCAAAAATTTGAAATCCCAGTAAACACACATAGCTGCAGCAGTGCTTCACAAGGATGTCAGCACAGCCTGTGCAGCACATGTCAACTGAAGCGCGCCAGCAGCGTCTCAGCAGCGCTCTCCTTGTGCGAATTGTCGAGAAACGCATCTAATACGCTTTCGTGTTTGAAGCGCTGCAGCCGCAAGTTGGTGACACGCTGCCACAGCGCTGCAGGTAGTCTTTTGAATAAGGCGTTCCTGATCTGATCTGAGAACAGATCTGAGTGAAAGTACATCTAAAATGTAATTTTGAACGTGATTCACGATCTTTAAGAGCGATTGAACATTGGTCCACGGATGTTTTTTGTCAGTCCCTCGTAGACGGTATCGGACTTGAAGAAAGTACTGGTGCGCTCGCCGGGAAACAGGTTCTCAGCATTATGGAGGAAACGCATATTTATCTCTCCTGGATTTGAAAGAATATCAGATACGTATATTTATAATGGTCATGCTTATTTTTATCCACAAAATGGTTATTAGGGAAATGTTTTAACGCGCAAATTATCCGTGTGAATCTTTTAGTAAAGTTAATAATCACTAACGACTTAATTCCCACCAGCAGCTGTATTATATGGCCTCCAAGTCAGATACCCATAGTCGGAAAATGTGTTAAATCGTATATCAAAGGATGATAGGATAGACAGAAGTTAGGTGCAGGTTGTTAGGTAGGCGTATCCCTAGTATGTGAGGTACAACTAATAATCATTAAGTAAGTGAGAATCTCGATTGCTTGCCTTTATTTTTTTCAATTTAGGTTATAGGTGCACCCATGCAAGACATATTAGTTTATCACAGGCGTGATGACACAAAAAATAGAAAATAATGAAAAGGACTCACTGGTATATTCTAAATTTTCGGCGGCGCAACACCAGCGTTTTATGCCATATTTGACCAGATAAATAAGATTAGTGAGATAGAATGTCGTGCCGATAGATTTGAAATGTCATTTTCCCACGTAGGTACTATTAAAGAACACAATAGGCAGCATAGCAAAGGGATAGGTAGGCGAACAGTTATAGAGAGGTCTGTAGCGCATGATGCATGTATAAACAACCAATCCCTTTATTACTATGTAGATACTAACCATGCATAGCTGCATGTGACCCATAGCTATTATTAGCATGTTTCTATGTAGTACCCCAGTTGCATGTCAGCAGTGCATATTTTGGTGATATTCACTCCCTGCCATACACCCTCTGGGTGGTTTGTAGGGTATCGCGTAGATGTATAATACGTTTGTTGCCCCAATTTGCTTGCCTAGACCTCGTGACCTTTGATCCCTGCCTTGGAAGAAATCCGGGAGGGAATTTGGGACATCGATTAGGGAATCTATTTAAACCTATAATACAATCCCCCGATTTTCCTGTCCATACCTCGTGACCTTTGACCCCCACGTAATCCTTGAAGGTCAACAGATGACAAGAGTGACCTTCCCATCCACTTTGGCAACCATTTAAACATATTACAGTCTCTTGCTATGATATGACACGTTTGTTACTGGGTTTGTTGCCCCGATTCGCTTTTAGCATCACCTCTGTGACCTTTCCGTGTCATGGGTCACGTTTAAACGTGATTCCATCGTGTTACTCGTGCCCAAAAACCCATCTATCATAATTTTGGCAAAATAATTCTGACTTTCTTCTATCTCGATGTTTTTACATTGAAACCCTGTGAGGCAAAATTTGATTTTATTTTGGACCTTAATTCCGGGGTCAAAAAATCGAATTTTAAAAATGATTTTCACACTGAGTCTTGGGGCGCCTTTTCTATCCTTGTATCACGTTTCATCAACGAGTGACAAATAAAAGTACGTTAAATTCGAGGTCAAAAATGACACATAATCGATGGAACAGTCTGTATAGAAACGTTGAGTTTACCCGTATTCTTCCTTCTTCCGCACTTAAAATAGCAGCCATACACTGAGCAAGTATTAGCCATTAGTCAGGTATTAGCCTATGAGGAACTGTGTTTTCTCTTCAGTAATAAATACCACTATTTTCAGTGAAGCACTCTTCACGCTGAACTGTCGTGTATAGTGGTAAGATGGCGGCATTGCGCAATATGTCGTGCGGGTTGCGTTAGGCAGGCTTCAAGTCCCTTCTGTGCATGATACATTGCTCTGCCGATCTATATCTCCATTTCTGTGCTTTACTCCCATTGATAAGGCACCTTTGCGGTGTACCTACTAGCAACTACTCACCACTATTACATGTAGAGAAATCACGAACATTGTGGCATGGCGAAAACCAACTCCATCATATAGGATTCCAGCCACTGATGGTCCCACAAACGCTCCCAAAGCAAAAGTGGACGTCCATAATCCAGAAATCAGTCCATATGTTTCTAAGCTATTAGGAAAACCTTCTTGCCTGTTGAAATGAAATTGGTAACATAGAATAATTTTTTTTGTCATTAATAACATTAAAAAGGATGTGTAAGAGATGAAACTCAATATAGTAATGAATTTACTCACATAGATGTTTGCAAAGCATCTGTGAATGAAGCCACAAGCTGGGCAGCTATTCCAAGACCATGAATTACTAATCCACAAATGCTCAACCACAGCATCCTGTAAAAACACAATATCACTTACTATAATGTATCATTCTCGGAAAACAGCAAGTAATATTATTTTCAGCATTCTTGGAGGCATTTTAAAAATTAAAGATGTTTATATTGAATCAATATTTATTTGTATTCTATTGGTTTTAATAATCAGTCAATGCCTACATTCAAACACTTGGGCGAAGAAGTCTTTTAATCAGGGAAGCACTACTGTACTACATTACCATAGGTACCATGTACAATAAAAATATATTTTCATTTTCACCAATGCACGAATCAGCCAGGACATTTATTTGCACTCACCAGATATAATGGTTTACCTTATTTTAATATGTTGGAAGTTTGATTATCATAAAGTTTCCAAAGCTACACGAATACTAATTAACTAGAATGTAAGTTGATATTAAATCAAATGCTACAGGGTTATATCAACTGCATTAACATTTGCATTGGCAGATTATTATTTGATAAAGCATTTGTTTCAGTCATACAATGGGGAACATGCACTCAAGGGCGGATCCAGGATTTTTTTTCTGGGGGGGGCACAAGGGTCTGACGGGCAAACGGTCTTCTCATATTTGGGATTAAAAAACAACATACAACAATTACTGTACGAAATATACTCTTTGTTTTAATATAAAGGTTATTAATATGAAAATATTATTAAGTTACGTATATAATAATGACAGTTTTCTTTTATGTTTCCTGCTGAAGATGTCCAGTACTTCATTAACGTTCATTTTTGCCATAATGTTTTGATGGATATGCATTAAAGCCAGTCCATTCAAACGATCTTCTGTCATTCTGCTGCGAAGATATGTTTTTAATCGGCGTAAGGTGGAGAAAGATCGCTCGGCAGTGCAAGTAGTCACAGGAAACGTGCACTTCTAATATTTGGCAGCGCCGTTGCTGTTTTGTAGGCTGGAGACTTTGGCATAATATTTTCTCTCATCTCTTGCCAAATTTTTAGCTCTCCCTTCAAAGCTACAAAACAAGGAAGGTCCTCTTTATATACTTCAGTACCTTGCAAAACATCCTCAATATCTTCGTCACTGAAGTTATGTGACAGCAGCTTTTGCAACTGTCCGATTTTTTGCAGCTGAGCGTTAGGTAACTGGATGATATTTCCTTTAACAAGTAATCTAGAAAATAAATATATATTGTAAGGCGGTAATACTCTTCAATAGACTCAGTCTGAATATTCGACCTATTTGTTTGACGGCCGGTAATTCTACGGACCGTGATTTCTGTACCCATTTCATTTGCAAGGGCCTCAGCCATATTGAAATGTTTTTTGAATGCATCCGTGCTAGTTTCACGTTGCCTCTGCAGACTGGCTGCGGTCGTATTGATAGGCTGAACTGCAGAAAGTATACCAATTTCAATGGCTTGTAATGATCGAGATAAATACAGCGTGATTCCTAAAATATCAGCGAGGATTACCAAGCTTACAAGAAATTCCGACGACGTGATAGCTTGGAGCAGCGAAAATGCAGGTGTAAGCACTTCTAACCCCTTCTTCAGCCATTTTTTGCAAAATTCCAGGAAGACATGGCAAGACGTCCAAAAATCTCAAAACAGCTTTAAGTATGTCTTTCCACCCATCTGGTCTCACACATTTTTTAAATTATATTTTGTTTTTCCTTTGGCAGATGAACTTGCATTTCTTCCCTGAGGAGATTTATTCGTTGAGCTGATTCACTTCTCCTTATCATTATTTGTCTAGTTGTCTGTTTATTATACACTCTTATGGGCAAGACAAATCTAAGGACAGCTCAAAATAAGTATTACCAACAAAATATCAAAATCTTTCCAACAAGGGCGTCGCGATACCTACCTATGTCACGTTCCTGCAGCTTGTAACTAGCGGTGGCTGATGGCTGGCGGATGTGTTCCATGTGTTGACTTTGACGTAGTTGCCGCAAGCGAGGATGGATGCACATGAGAACCATCGCATTCAATCCCTTTACCAGTCTCTGTAACTGCATCGTCCGTTTTTTGTTTTTTGTATAGAAATACGCACTTAATTTATTTTGTCTTTTTCTATCTTTGTCACTCATTTATAAATAATATCACTCGTTACGCACTCACACGCGCGCCTACGCTCATTCTTCTATCGTAATTTAATTTTAATACGTTGACGTCGCCGTCCTTATATACTGCGTCCCTAAAAATATTGTCTTCGTCCTCCTCATCGTCAACTTCGCGGTCTTCGTCCCAATTAAATCCCAGAGAAAAGGAACCTACAGCACTAGTAGTTGCGACAATGTAGCGATCTATTCAAAGGGTGCATCTAGCACGGCGGCAGAGCACCAGCAGCGGTAGAAATCAGCGAATGAGAGGCGTCCGACTGATGAGCGGTCTTACCTCGCATTCTGCCGTCACAGATATTCCCACGAGCTGACTTTGTAGCTGCAAGCAGACGAGGCCCGGGTGTTTTGAAGTGCACTACAAAGCTCACGGTCCCCCCACGAGCACCCTTCCCACTGGGGCGATGTTTTTTTTCGAGCGCTGACTAGCGAATGACCAATGACCGGCAAATCTGTCTTCTTGACTTGGGCTCAAGGCTCAAATGATTGAGGCTCCGTAATACACAAAACTAAATGAACGTAATTATAAAGGGACCGTATTAAAAATCTTGTCTATTTTTTAAGCTTCTGGGGGGGGGGGGGGGGGGGGGGGGGGGGGGCACGTGCCCCCGTGCCCCCCCCCCCTAAATCCGCCTATGCATGCACTATTTTTTATAACTCTTTGAATGTGAAGTTTATTAGCTGAAATGAGCTTGCCGAAAATTTCGCTGAAGAATTAAGTTGTGTTACAAAGATATTACTCTTTGAAAATCATGCCTTTCCTGCAGCTTAAAAACACGACGTCGCCGCATGACGTCACGGCACGGTATTACCATTGGCGTTGTTTATCTGTTTATGCGTGGATGTAAGTTGTTAAATAAATAGTTGGCGATAACGTATGTATTTATCTCATTTGTTTAATGTAATGAACGAATGTATTTAGAATTCTTATTTACGTAGTATGGATAATAACGAGCAAATCGTCCATTAATTATATAATGCCTGTATAGTTCCCAAGAATTTCTACTACGCCTATGCGATCGCTGGTTTTTTTTTTAAGAAGAACGCCGCCATAAGGGAGTCAACCAAAGGAAATAGTCGGAATGTGCTTTTTTAAGTATTTTTTCGGTCATCGTTTGGTTCGAGAAACGGCTAAAAACCTCAAAACAATATATTCACTTCGTTTTCTGTTAAATATAAATGTCTATCTCCGTAGCAATATGGAACCTATACCGTGCAGTGACGTCAGAAGGCGTTTTAGGTCACGTGACTTTCGTCAATTTCCGGGAACATTTAAAATTCATTTAATAATCTTTGTGGTGGGGGTAGAAAAATTTGGCTTATATATTTAAATTGGTGAGAAATTTTCGCATCAAGTACACAATTAACCTTCGAGAAACAAATTTCATGCATATTCCCCATTCGTGCTATAGCAATGCATAGCATTCTTTCCTCTCACTGTATCAACTAGTAGTGGCACTCTGAGACACTTACTTAAGACTATTACCACTTACACCTGACATCAAGAGCATCCGCCAGGTTGCAGATGGTGGGTCAGCCTCTCGATATAGAGGTAAGCTGTGAAATAATCGAATTCACTTGCCTTATTTGAATTAGTAGCCATGGGCAACAAGCGGTCGTATTCGGAGGTGGCGTTAGTCTGCCCTCCGGTAAGTTTTAAAACACAATCGACGTGTAATGTGCGGAACTTTAGCGTGAATACAAAATCGGGACTTTTAGAAATTTTAACAGGCTTAATCGGTTCTTGCTCCCAATCCGGTAAAGAATAAAGAAGAAACAATTTCGACTCAATCAGTCAATGTTTAGAGGTCGAGCAAGAACTTAAAATTATGAAAAGAAAAACAATTTTTCTTCAAAGAAATACATATTTATCTAACTTGCAGGGGTCCGTCGGTTGGGTGTTTCACGCGGGTCCACAGGGTTCCCTAGAAGGGGTAAGGCACCACTAACTTCTTCGCCCTATGGTGCTTGCGGCTTGGGGAGTGAGAATAAGGGGTATTCTTGTCTTTTTAGCGGCAGGCAGTCTCGCTGTGCATCGAGAGAAAGGGATCAGCAATGAAAATCCTGTTGTGTGACGTCAAATACGTGTTTGCCCTGGACGCAGGGCCGGTTCTAGGCCCGAGGGGGACAATCATTCGCTTGGGGTGCCAATGCGTGACAAAAGATTAAAACTACTCTGTAATTTTTTTGCAAATATACAATAAGTGAGCTACAAAATTTTAACCAAAGTGTTTATGGCACTAACAGGCATTCTACTGTCTGTAAAAAAAAGCAAGACACCCGAGTTTGAGGAACTCTGTCGTCTAAACGAAGTGATCAATTTCAATGCAATAAAAAGCATACGAGAGAGAGTTTATTTATACGTTGGACCATTTACCTCAAAAAATCTTCGGCTCCATAGTATTTCCTGTACTTAATTTTTTCTCAAAAAAGTACCTGTTTTTTGCCCGTAAAATCAAGCTACCCAACTTTGAGCGCTTGGTATTCTCGTAGTTTTTATTTCAAGAACTTGCGATTTTGAAATAAGGAAGCCAGATCTATTAGTAACAGTTTGCAGAAAACAAATTGTTTATACCCCTAAAATTGATGGATTTGTTGTAAACAACGCAAACCTCTGCTAACTTCGAAATCTTTCGGTCAATTGAAAATTGATTGGTACTGTTGTATACCGTAGAATGTAAGCAATGCAGGTACGTAGAGCATACACGTTAAATGTCAGCAGTATATTAAATATCGTTTGATAATTATTTTTGTTTGTCGCTTTTTCTCTGCCAAGCAAGGCAGGCCAAAACAAAGCAACAGAAAAGTCTCTCTCTTGAAGCCGTGCGCGGTTGCCACATCGTGCATCGTGACGCACAGTACCCTGGCAGTTTATGAATCATCCACTGGTTGCTTCAAAACGTTTGCTTTTAGGCATGATTGGACTATTGTAAGTGCATATTCCTTCGGTGCACCATGCGTCCAAGAACGGGTTTTTCGGAGGCGGAAGTGCAAATGCTTTTGAGTGCCATTTGCTTTTTTCGCTGCGAAGCAGAAAAAAAGTATGGACAAACGTTATCCCGTGTATCAAACTGTGTCTGATTGCCTTGGTATCAGCTTGACATCGGTAAAAAGAGTCGCCGCCAAACAAAAGGATTGTGACAAGGAGAATTCAAGTAGTGACCATTCTACGGCACAGAAGAGGCTTCGTGTGTTGGGAATGCCGAAGATCTTCATCGACGACTTCACGATCGGTGTAATAAGGAGGACAGTGCACGGGTTCTATTTGAAGAATATGTTTCCTACATTACGCTGGTTGATGGATCACTTGTTAGAGAATGTACCCGATTGCCCACGTTTCTCTCTCCAAAAGTTAAGGTCCATTCTGTTAGACATGGGATTTAAGTATAAAAAGTTGGGCAAGAAGCCAGTGATGATGGAATCCGTCACCATTGCAGCAACTCGCAACAACTTTTTGCGACGGATTAGACGTTTGAGGAACGACGGCTATAAAATATATTATACGGACGAGACATGGTGTTCTCAGCATCATTCAGTGAAATACTGCTGGGTGGAAAATGTTGTCTCATCTCATCAGAGCTACGACGTTTACCGGGGAAAAATTCAGGAGGTAAATGGCTGGCGCGGTGGATTTAAGACACCTTCTGCAGCTGGGAAAAGAGTAATTATTTTGCACATTGGTGGTGATGATAGTTTTCCAGGGAGCAACACAGATACTTCTACCGTACGGGTCATTTAAAGGAGGCGCGCCGACTGCCGAGTCGGTGGCAACCACGCGCCTCTTTTCTCCTCCCTCTCCCACGACGGAGCTGCCGATACGCGAATAGAAACATCTAGATAAAAAATAAGCGATATTGTCCTTATTGGTAATATTTAATGTAAATGTTATTAGTACCAGCATTGCATTCATCGTACAGCATTCAACAGTACCAATCAATTTTCAATTGACCCATTGGTTTCGAAGTTAGCAGGGGTTTGCGTTGTTTACAACAAATCCATCAATTTTAGTGGTATAAACAATTTGTTTTTTGCAAACTCTTACTAATAGATCTGGCTTCCTTATATCAAAATCGCAAGTTCTTGGAATAAAAACTACGGGAATACCAAGCGCTCAAATTTAGGCAACTTCATTTTACGCGCAAAAGACGGGTACTTTTTTGAGAAAAAATTAAGTACAGGAAATACTATGGAGCCGAAGATTTTTTGAGGTAAATGGTCCAACGTATAAATAAACTCTCTCTCGTATGCTTTTTATTGCATTGAAATTGATCACTTCGTTTAGACGACAGAGTTCCTCAAACTCGGGTGTCTTGCTTTTTTTTACAGACAGTATATGTTCGTTTCGCGAAAGAGCAAACACTCTGCGACGAAGAATAAACTATCTGTAGATATATTCAATGTCACAGGCTCAATTTGGTGGAAATTCGTAGTCGTTAATAAAGAATACGTTGCAGCATCCAGCAAGATTTTTTTGATTGAAAATAAGAATGAACTTTGTAATTTTCCACACGTTTTTTATCAACCAACCGGTTTCAACACTCACGTGTCATCATCAGGGACTCAAGATTTTTTTGTTATTGTTGTAAACTTTTTAGTGCTGAAAGTATCTCACTTTCTGGCACATCTGGATTTTCAGACTGGCGGAATATGTCCGGATTTCTAGCCTAACACGAGATATCCCATAGCCATTTAACAGAATGCCAACCATGGCGAGAATTACATCTGCTTTTGCGACTAGGTAAAGCAGTTGATGATGCAAACCAAAGACTCATTCATGCTGAGAGTGGACATTGGTATTAAGTATTGAAAAAGGTTGCTTTGTGAAACGCAATTCCTTGGGAATCAGGGATTGGTATTTCGAGGAACAACAGATACACTATTTTAAAAGAATAACGGGAATTTCTTGAAATAAATTGAGCCCATTGCCACATTTTATGTTGTCTTGAAAGAACTCTTACGAAGAGCAAGTTCTCATGAAGCCAGTGTTCATTATCTTAGTAAAAATATGCGAAATGAATTCATTACTGTGTTATCAACACACATTCAAGATTATATTTTACACTTAAAAAAGCGTCATACTACTCAGTTGTATTAGCCTGTACCCCAGATGTCTGTCGTACAGAACAGATGTCGATCATCGTTCGTTTGTTCAAGCAGAGTATGGTGAAGAAATAGCTATTAAAGAACATTTCCTTGGTTTTATTCCAGTTACAGGCACTACTGGTGAAGGTCTAACTGACATTCTCTTGAACGAGTTGATAAGACGGCAGATTCATTTGAAAAATTTGCGAGGACAAGGGTATGATAATGGCTCAAATATGAAAGGGAAAAAGATATGAGTTAAAAAATAATTAAAGACCTTAACCGTCGAACATTTTTCGTTCCAAGTGGAAGTCATTCATTATATCTTGTCGTGAACGATGCAGCGCTGTCAATTTCTTTAGTCCGGTACAAGAGACATTCAAATTTGTTCTGCATCTACCTATCGATGGGGTACGTTGAAAAACAATGTATCTAATGTAACAGTAAAATCTCTCAGCGATACCCGATATGAAAGCCGAATAAATGCATTGGAGCCTCTTCGATACTATATTGATCAAGTGTACGATGTATTAAAATAATTATTATATTTTACATCCATAACTATCTGTTCCACATATCTCATACGAGGCCTGCCTTTTCCATTCTTCCCGTTTACTTTTCCCTTGACGATTTTCTTTATCAGGCCATCGTGTCTTAAGATGTGGCCGATTAAGTTGTCCCGTCTTCTTCTTAGATTTTTCAGCATACTTCTCTTTTCTCCCACTCTTCTTAAGACTTCTTCGTTTGTCACTCGATCGATCCATTTTATCTTCATAATTCTTCGGTAGCACCACATTTCGAATGCTTCCACCCTTTTCTTCTCCGCTGCTGTCATCGTCCATGCCTCACTGTCGTAAAGAAACATGCTCCAGATGCACTTTTTGATGGATTGCTTCCTTATTTCTAAGCTTGTATTTCCAGCGGTAAGTAGATTCTTCTTTTGATAGAATGCACTCTTTTCCTGGGCTATTCTACTGACCATTTCTTTCTTGCTTCGTCCATCGCAGGTTACTCTGCTTCCCAGGTAACAGAACTCTTTCACCTCTTCCAGTTTCTGTTTTCCTAGCTTAACATCGGTTTTGGCCTCCTCTCTCTTGCTGCACATCTTAGTCTTCTTCTTATTGATATTCAGTTAATGTCCTTGTCATTTCCATGATTGTTAGTATCTTTTTCAGATCCTTCTCTGTCACTGCTATGAGAGCTATGTCATCAGCGAATCGTAGCATGCTGATTGTTTCTCCGTGGATATTCACTCCAGAACACTTCTCCTTGATTTCATTGATAGCTCTCTCAATGTAAACATTAAAAACTACTGGAGACAGTGCACAGGTTTATCTCTCTCCTTTCCTTATCCTTACCTCTTCATAGCTGGGTCCAGATTTTATCACACCTACTTGGTTTTTATACAAACTGTGGACAATTCTTCGGTCATTGTACGAAACTCCAATTCCTTTAAGAATTCCTAACAATAAATTCCAATCAACGTCGTCAAAAGCCTTTTCTAAATCCACAAATGCAATGTAGGTCGGTTTGTTCTTCTCCATTCTCTTCTCTATTAGCAGCCTAAGGGCCAATATTGCTTCCCTTGTACCCTTACTTTTCCTGAATCCGAATTTCTCTTCATCCAGGAACTCCTCTGCTTTTCGTTCTATTCTTTGGTGGATGATCCTGGTCAATATCTTCGATGCATGTGTCATCAGGCTTATAGTCCTAAAATTTTCGCATTTCTCCGCTCTCTTCCTTTTTGGGAATAGGAATTATGACGTTTTTATCGAAGTCCCTAGGTATTTCTACTGTTGAATACGTGTCGCAAATGGTTTTGTAGGGATGGGCTAATGTCTTCTCTCCTGCATTTTTTATTAATTCTGCTGGGATATCATCAATTGCAGAGGCCTTATTCATCTGAAGGTCCCTTACTGCTGCGTCGAATTCCGATCTTAACATTGATGATCCCATATCATCCTTTTCCACTTCGCGTTCATCTTCAATAACTTTCGTGTTGAGAATGTTTCCGTTGCACAACTCCTCCAAATACTCAATATTCAATACTCAATATTCAATACTCCTCCAAATATTCAAATATCTTATACAAGAAAACTAATTTTATTGACATTTTCCCCAATACTTTTGTAAGTTTGCGAATCCTCTTGATGTTACCTTTATCTGTAGCTACTGGCGAAAGAAGTTTTTCCAAATTGAAGTTGATTAAGACACCTTAGATCAACACTTTCTCAAGAGCGAGTGACTGGACTGTCAACATTAGCCATTGAAAGCGACACTTTGAAGTAATTAACACAGATTCTATTTTGAAATATCTTGCGAATTTAAAGGCTAGAAAAATTTCAGAATAATTTGTTTACTCAAAGGAACTATAATTAGTATGTACCTACACGATAATTCTGTTAACAAATATATAAGCTATTGCATTGATTTGTTTCATTTATAATTTATTAAAAATACGAATTTGGTCTTTTAACACACTATCTACTCTCTAGTTTCCTATAAGTTTATTAATTAGAATTAATACCTCTTTTCAGAAAGTTTTAAATGCATCCAAATCAATAAAGTAGTTCTTTGTACGTTTGCTTCTCTTCTGTAACAATTCTGTAGCCCATTGAATAAATAAATAAAATTCAGTGGAATGTCTTCGCAATATTTAATTTAAATGAAGAAATAGTCGATGCCCATAATTTGTAAGTAAGAGTTCATAATTTTTAGGCTCGAAGGACCTATTAAGATCGTAAAAAACAACAAAAACACAAAAATCCTCTCGGACCGGCCCTGCCTGTACGTACGTTATCTTGTATGCACTTTTCCTGATTTTCATCTTGAAATATCGGGACATGAAGTGCAGCAGTCCTTATTTTAGTACCTTTTTCAGATGTTTTCCTGGGCGATATAATATTATGCCGCCCCTCCCTCACTTGTCAAACCCTGTTTAACACATATTCACCAGTGAAACGTAGTAGTGAAAATTAAGCAGTAAATTAGCTTGTGGGATATGAATTAAGTTGTCAATCCCAAAATAAAAAAAGGGTTTTCCATTCCCACGGCGCCCCTTCCTTCGTGGCGTCCCGGGATTGACCTTTTCGGTAACTTTAGACCTTTTTTTTCCAGTTTCCGATCTTGAAGTAAAAAAATCCAAGTGTTTTTAACAGTTTGCAGAGTACAATTTGTTTTTGTCATGAAAATTACACGAGTTGCCTTTAAAAACGTGAAACCTGTAACTGCGAAGTAAATGGCTCGAATGAAATTTGAGTGGAACCGCTTCATAGTTCGTTATTCTGTGTGGTCATCGCTAAGGAAAATAACAATCATTTCAATAAGAGGATTTGCACTGCTGTTCCTCATCTCTCGTGCCTGTCCGACGCCAAGAAGAGCAAAAACTCCCTTATTACCCCTCCCCCTGCCGCAACCACCATCGAGCGAAAATGTTATTCAAGAAAAAGTGAACACTACAACCTATGACATGCTATTATTTCAATATTCTCCAAAAAATCTAATTTAGGCCCTTTGTCACAATTACGTTACACATTAAGATTAAAATCAGAAGAATGATCGTTATTGATTAAATGTTTAGCAAACATCGATTTGTTGTCCAAATTAAAAAGTGATTTTTTGGAGAATTTTGAAATAAGAGTACGTCATAGGTTGTATGAAGATAAGGTGTTGAATGAAGTGGTCCCGATGAATAACTCGCCATTCCTTTCTGTGCGACTCCCCCCCCCCCTCTCCGAAATGGAGTGATTGAATCCCTTCCCTTGACCGATCAATTTAAGTGTGGAATACCTATCCCTTACTTCCTTCTTCCCTTATCCCACCTCCCTGGTGATATGGTATGAATATGTCAGAGACGGCTGCTTGGCTTGAGTGAACATCTTGAGAACGACGCGAAAGCGTTGAAACCGATTGAGGTATAATAAAAGTGTGGAAAATTACAAAATGTTCACTTCTTCTTGAACTATGGAGAAATTCCACAAAGTAAAATCGTCGACGATTAATTTTATGAAGACGTTATTGGTGTCACACCACTTCTGGGGAACCCAGTGGACTCACCTCCCGTGTGAAACACCCGACCGACGACGGGCACCTGCAATTTAGATAGAATATGTATTCCTTTTAAGGGAAATCGTTTTCATTATTTGAAGTTCCTGCTCGACCTCTAAACGTTGACCGACCGAGCCCTAATTTGTTCTTCCTCATTATTTACCGGAGGGGTAGTGCAGGCCTTGTGGGTAGAGCTACTGACCGGAGGGCTCTCATCCCGGACAAGAGACTTTCTGGACACCCCCACCTAAGATCCTCGCGATTCGATTTTTTGCAGAACTGTCGTAGGAAATCGCAGGTGGCCCACGCAATAGGAACTCCCTACCCTGAATCTGTGAATGTCTCACACCGATGGCTTATATCTATCTATATCTACGACATACCCTGCAAGCCACCTCGAGGGTGTGTGGCAGGGGGTGCATCCACTCCAGGAACAATGACACAGCAAACAAAAATGAACAACACAAAACAAACACCACACCTTTAAAAGTAATTAGGGGGATAAAACTACCAAATCCCAATCATGCAGGACACACCCACGAATACCATGCATGAATTGAAACCCGACACCAATTTCATAGATACTTATGCATGCAAAAAAAATCAATGCATGCGAGTCACACCTTGATTTGAACATGCAGGAAATTTAAAAAATACTATCGTCCTACTCTGAATATGCCTCAATAATTATTACCGATTTACGCGATGTCTAACGTTCTGATCTCGAATCGTACGTGGAAAAAATGACAATTTAAACCTGTCCGTCCTGCAATCTATCTCCTTAATTTTATTAGAATTATCGAGCCTGCCATAATAAGTCGGAGCCAGCAATATATGATTAACGTCATTAATGAAATGTCTCTCCTTAAATTTTCCCAGAAGATTAAATCCATAATTCAGCCTGCGTTGTGACAGCGATTCCCATCCCAATTCGGCTAACATACCAGACACACTGCTTTCCCTATCGTAACACCCTTTTACATAGTATCTCGCTGCTCTTCGTTGAACTCGATCTAATTCGTAAATTAAGCCTGCTTCATAAGGGTCCCATATACTTGCAGCATATTCTAAGTGTGGTCTAACAATTGAAAAATAGCAACGAAGCAATGGCTTAGTACGGGGTGAGCTCTACCCTTACCAATCAAAAACCAACCTTCAGGTTGAACACAACTTTTCATTATTTACCGGATTGGAACCGAGAACCAATTCGAACATTTCGAAAAGTCACGATTTTGTATTCACCCTAGCGCAGCGTGTACGTTTAAATGCAGCAAACATGGCAACGTGAAGGCATCGTACACAACCACCGTGCCCTCATATGCGTGTACGTGTGGAGATGGACAGCTTTCATTTCTACGCGTCTCGCGCATGGAAGGTACTCGGGGAACCAATGTGAGAGCCGATAGCTTTGAGGGTGATTTTTTAGGAAGCCAGTCATTTCGAAGGTATATAATCCTTGGGTACCCTTGCTCATCTTTAGACCTCATTTGCGACCCGACCCTCGCAGCAGGAGGGGACCCAGACCAAACTGACCGTGTGCAATACGATTTACAAAGTTATAAACTATTCAATTATTATTTTTTACATTACTTATCATCTCCACCATATAACTCATACCAAAAGAATTACGGGCGTCTTTTAATTAATCGTCATCAGTAAATCATTGTCAGATCGCAGGTTGAAATTTAGACTTAATCTCTTAAACAAATTCCAAGGCAATATTTTCAGTGATGATGTTAAAAATATTTTGCGGACCCCAACTTACTATGGTAGACTGGACCATAATCACAACATTAGAGAAATTGATTGCCGAACTGACAGATTCAAAATGTCCTTTTTTCCTCGTACTATTAGGGATATGAATAACGGTAAATATATATGCAGTACGAGTGTAGCAATGGATAACGTTGGTAGCAGCATGTTGGTATAAGGACTTAAAGCTAACCCAACTGACGGCATGTTTTTGCATGTATGCTTTGCTATTTTTATCTTTTTTCAAATAACGTAGTTTTGAACAGTACCTATACAAGTACTAATCCTTTTAAATGCATGATATGTAGTGCATGTTTGGTTAGAGTTCACCCCCTGCCACAGGATATTATGTAGATGTAGATGTAATTAAGGTTTGTCATGCTTCCATTAGAAATTCGCCGGTATACATGAATCTCGCGAACCCGTACTGTTCTCAGACGATAAATCTTCACGTTTCTCGTACACGACACACGGTTCGCGTGAACTTTGGTTGCGTCTCGGCTTTTGCCTTTAAATGATACTGAAACCTGTAAAGATTCCGTGACTTTCGACGGGAGACCCCATGGATCCCATCACCCGAAGGAGAGACATCAGCTGTATGAGTGAAGACCAAGTGAAGGGGCTACTGCGAACCGAGAGGGCTGATACCTATACTGTTCCGCAAGCGTTCACCTGGTTCTAATTCACCACCTTAGTTAAAAGATAAGACCACGGCTGTGGGGAAAAATATTTCGGGGGCATCGGATTGGATGCGGAAGTTCATTTGCACATTTAGACAGTTTAGACTAAGTCATCAGAAAAGATGGCGTTCGAGGACTCAAAAAATGTAATTATGATCGCCAATGATGTCCGATTTCATGACGCAAAATTCCCGGGGAAGATTTTCAGGTGATAAACTTCTTGTAGTATGAAATAGCTCAGCAGATCTTTGGAAAAATTTGGGGTGCATGATTGCAATTAATGCCATATAAGGTTGTGTTAATATTCTTTTAAAGAACTTCAAAGCTTACGTGAGGCACAAAAATGGGAATCATTCAATGGATAGAAGGCCAGCCATTTTTCAGACTTACCATACCCAAGGGTCGTGGTTCGAATCCAGCCTCAGGCATGGATTTTATGCTAATTGTACGATTAAAGTTGGTATTATGTTCAGTTCTATGCCTTAGCAGTTGAAGCACCTAATTAATTCCACTGATATCGATCGAAATTGACGGGGAAACTATAATTCAAAATACGCTATGCAAAGCTGGTGTTATGGCTTAGCGACAAAGCAAATTCCCAATGATATTCATTTCCCTCCCCTTCTCCCAAGATATAACCAAAAAAATATGACAGGCGAATGCGCAATTTTATATCCCAATCACTTGTTTTGGGGAAAGTTTAAAAGTACTAGTTTAAAAGTAGATAGTGAAGCATTATAGTGTTACTTCATCTCATCGGACATGTACGTATTGATCCTTCTAAGGTCTGAATACAAATAAATATGATAATTAAAATCCGATCCAAATCATGAAATATACTTTATGCGAATTGGAATTATCTGGGCATTTTTGATGGAACATATTAATCATCAACAGAATGGTAAAAAAATCTGGAATAAATCCAAGTCCGAATTTTTTACCATCAGCCAATTTGCTCAATTTTAACGTGCATAAAAAAGATAAATTATGCTACCCTTATTTTCCTCAGTGGTGCTAATTCACTATAGCTGGTCTGGACGTGGCATCATACAAAATTTTAATCTACCAAATGAAGGGGGGGTTAGCGGTAAATCTCAGCCACCATAGGATCAATATTTCACGATAGCACATAACGATAGCAAATGATTCGAAATAGTAAGTTTTGCGATTTCACTTTTTTATGCCAGAATAATAATGGACTCAACAGAGAAATTACCTACATTCAGTTTTTTTATTCAATACATGTGATTATACCGGTCAACACGGTTTTTGCTTCTCGGTTCTCCCTGTGTGACTGGTTCCAATTTATCCCTAAAATTTATCCCTAAAAAAAGGAAAGTTAATGTTGTAATGGTCCTCAGTTGTTTTTGCGGTCAAGCATGTTTAACGATTTTGTCCGAACCCCGTTTGCTCCGAACCCACCAAATATTATTCTCTCTAGTTTATGAGGCTCTAGTGTGTCTCCCTACAATAAAAATGAGATATTATAATTGTCACTGAGCAAAAAAGAAATGTTCAAAAAACATTTTGAAAATTTTCTTTTCCGCATTGATTTATATTTTTCCGTAAAAAAGACGCACTCTTAAAATGCGTATAATTGGGTTGGATAAGTGGTAAAAAATAATAAAATACGACGTAATATACAACTGCTAATGTGTTTTAAACGCCAATGCGTAATACTTATGGAATAAAATTGATGGTTTCTGGCGTCCATTTAGAACCCCCTCCCAGTGTGAGTGTTGATAAGTGGAGGAAAATTCTTTACTTGGGTAATTTGTCCCTCCAAGCAACCAAAGTTTTCCCTAAACATAGTATCAGACCTGCCTTTTACAATAATTGTAACCTTAAAAATCTATTTTCCAAATCCCCAGACTTTATTCCGAAGTTGGAAAGGAGTGGTGTGTACCAACTCAAGTGTGAGTGCTCAGCGATTAATATCGGCCAAACGGGAAGGAAGTTCCAGGAGAGAGTGGAAGAGCACATAGCATGTTTCAAACAACAAAATTTAAACTCAAACTTTGCCAAGCATCTTTTGGACAACGGTCATAAAAGTGATTTTTCCCTGGACTTGTTACATTTTTAAAGGAAAGGCCCCCATCTAGATGCTATAGAAGAAGTGGAAATGCTTAAGTGTGGGCACGCTGATTGCAACATTGTAAGCGACCTTTTGTATGCCTTCTGCTCCCCCCTCCTCAACCTCTCTCTGTTGCATAAGCCCCCCACCCCCATGCCTCTGTGTTCCACTATCTTCAACTTAATCTGAATTCTTTCCCACCACCCACTGGTAATTGCACTGAAGGCTCTACTTCCACCCCCCCCCCCCATCTCTCTCCCCTCTCCCTCCCCTACCCCATCACCTTCCTTTCCACCTCCCCTCCACCAACCTCAACTGTATATAAACGACAACTCTTCTGTAATCTGTACCTGAGGATGACGTTAATCGTCGAAACCATGGTAGTAGTGTGAGAGAATAAATTGTGGAAATACAAAGGTTATTTTATCATTCATGAGGACTTATGGAATACTTCAGCACCGCATACGTTAAAAAGCCGATAAGTGCACATTATGCACATACGCGGAAGATATTTGACCACGTATCCTGTAAATAACCTGTAACTTTAATCACAACCAAACCAAAGATGAAGTCGGAATAGAGTATCCAGATATGCTGTCTTCGTTTACGCCTCTGCCACATTCCGACGTTTTGTCTATAGTAATACGTCAGTTTTCTTCTTCACTAACATTGCGAACCTTTCAGCAGCCATGGAGCGTGAACACACAAAAGCTCTCTTGATATATTTGAGCCGATCGAAGCAGAGAAAACAACGTACTTCCCCAGTCAATAGGATGCCAATGACTAATTAGTGCCAGATCGTGATCTACCGAAGTTGAAAGCAGAAAATTTGATTTCCAGATGAGGACAGTGGAATTAGGTAACGAATATGATTTTTTTGCCATACGCACTAAGGTTTCAGCGAAATCGATGGCGCTCGGCGTAGGTATTTGTTGATTTTTCATAATCACTAAGGTAATTATTGAATAAAAGACATCGCGGTCATTCATTGTTTATGCCGGCGTGAGTGATTAGGTTAAGAAGGTTAGATATTTATTAACGTGGAGGAAGGAGTCGGTGAATTGTTTATTACGTCTGTGAAATCGTTCACTGGAATTAATCGAGCCAACGTTAATCATTATCTGGAAGCACCGCAGCGCAATCGCAGAGAAGATTTCAACAGTAACTGAATTCAGCGTCATCTTCTACAGTATAAGTGTAAATGTGAGATTATGAATTTTATAAGAATAATACTCTCTGGAGGAAAAGGTGATTTCTTAACTAGGAAATGCGGTCCGGCCATAATAAAACACCGGTCCCTGTCTCAATACCAAATACCTGAACGACTGAAGGGCGTCCCCGACGAAGTAAACCCAAAGTTCTTCAGCATGGTGGAGTACTTCTTTCATCGCGCATGCGAAATTGTTGAAGATAAATTGATAGAAGATCTGAAGGCCCCCAGAACGACGGATGAGCAAACCAAAAATAAAATTCGAGGTATTTTAAAGATAATTGAACCTTGTCATCACATTCTCGAAACCATTTTCCCCGTAAGAAGAGATACGGGAACATACGAAATGATTACTGGCTACCGCGCTCAGCACAGCTGTCACAAGATGCCGTGCAAAGGTGGCATGAGATATTCCAAGAAAGTGAACGTCGATGAGGTGAAGGCTTTATCAGCGCTCATGACATTCAAGTGCGCATGCGTCGATGTCCCATTCGGAGGAGCCAAAGCTGGCGTTAAGATTGACCCGAAAGAATATAGTGAGAATGAACTGGAAAGAATCACTCGGCGGTTCACTCTTGAACTGGCTAAAAAGGGTTTCATTGGACCTGGGGTGGATGTTCTTGCCCCTGATATGGGAACGAGTGAACGCGAGATGTCTTGGGTTTCTGATACTTTTGCGAAAACAATAGGTCACTTGGACATTAATGCCAATGCTTGCGTCACGGGAAAACCTATCAACCAAGGAGGTATACATGGGAGGACAGCAGCTACTGGACGAGGAATTTTTCATGGAACAGAAAATTTCCTCGAAAATGACAAATTTATGAAAATGATAGGGCTGGGAACTGGTATGAAATCCAAAACATACATTGTTCAGGGGTTTGGTAATGTGGGCTACAATACAGCTAGATATTTCAGCAGGGCTGGAGCTATATGTATTGGTGTAATAGAAAAGGAAGGTGGAATATACAATCCTCATGGCATTGACCCAATACAATTGTACGACTTTTTCATGGATAATGAGACTATAATAGGATTTCCTGGGACAGAGCAAAAACCAGCAGAGGAGTTGCTATGTGAAGCTTGTGATATTTTAGTTCCAGCCGCTACAGAGAAAGTCATTACATCTGAAAATGCTGCCAAAATTAAAGCAAAAATTATCACAGAGGGTGCTAATGGGCCCACTACACCTGCAGCTGATAAAATACTCCTTGATCATAATATTTTGGTGATTCCTGATTTATATGTGAATGCTGGAGGTGTAACAGTGTCTTTTTTTGAATGGCTGAAAAATTTGAATCATGTCTCATTTGGGCGGCTTCTTTTTAAGTATGAGCATGATTCTAACTATTTTTTGTTGCAGTCTGTTCAGGATTCAATTGAAAAACACCTTCGCAACGTAGTCAAGGGAAATATTCCCATTGTGCCTTCTCCTGAATTTAAGAAGCGCATTGCTGGTGCCTCTGAAAAGGATATTGTTCATTCAGGGCTTCATCAGACAATGGAACGATCCAGTCAAGCCATCATCAAAACAGCTGAAACTTATGATCTAGGAATGAATCTAAGACTAGCAGCCTACGTGAACGCTGTTGAAAAGATTTATTTGACGTACAGGGAGGCTGGTTTGGCATTTTGAAAGATGAGATAACATTCCTGGACAATCATCTCAATCATGTAAGTTTTATTTCATTATTTGTTTCTTGTAACTCCATATACTTCAGTTCTTATGCCATTCTTAGAGAATGATTCTATTTCGTCATCATCGCTCATGTCTATTTTCATGCTTGAAACTTTTCTCATTGTCATATAAATATACAGCATTGCCATACAGTGTAATGACAAATTATTATTAAAATATTTTCTACAATTCAATCACTTTCACTTACGTAGGAACAGGGATAAAAGGTGCTGGCCCAATCAGAGCAAATCCAGTACCCACAAGGAAGCAGCCGAAAATTGTTATTACTTTTGGAGGAAGAGAAGTTCTGTCACAGATCCATCCAAAGCAGGGAGCAGTTATGGCATATGTGCCTCCATTCACCACAAACATCAGTCCTAAGACCACAGGAGATAGTTCAAACTGGAAGGAAAGTGTTCTTGCTTAGACCTGTGTGTTTTGAGGAAAGCCACTATGTCAACAGTACAATGGAAACATAAACTGATTAAGGGACACTTAATATGCTGCTGAATTTTGCCTCTGAAATTAAGTATTCCCATCTGTTCATATAATCACTGGTTTTATTCATTCATTATGGAAGTATTTATCCAAACTGTGGTAATTCTCAGGATTAATGGTATTTTTAACTGGATTGCATTTCTGTTTTTGATTTTTGAGTGTCTGCAGTCAATGCCAGTCCCATAGCCTACATCCTCTTTTAGGTACTGCAATTATGGTATATTAATTATTTGTTCTTTCCGCAATGGATTTTTGTATTTAATTTGCTTTTGTTGTGTTTATTAAGGATACAATCTTGAATAGGTCATTCCTTCTCTCTGCTTGAATTGAAGCCAAGATGAAAAAAATTACACCATATATAATAATCTGTTTTTACCTAGTAGTTTAAGATTAAATGTTACCAATTACTAGCGTATTAAAATACTAGATCTTTGGTAAATATGTATTTTAAGTAAAATAAAAAAATAATATAGAAAGATGTAAATACCTGTCGAAGATGTGGTTCCAAAGTAGCTGATAAGAATCCTATACTAACAGATGTCGCTACTATACTGCATGCAGCCAGTGCAACTCCTGGTATTTTCAGAGCTTTAAATAAACTTCCTGTAAATTGGGAGATATATAACAAAGTTAAAGGCAGGTGTTATTACATATCATTTTACTAATACGAATACTTATATCTTTTCTCCGGGGCCAACCAAAAATTTGGAAAATTGTTGCACTCGAGAGAGAAAAAAATAAGAAAAAAGAAACAAGAGGCTAATTCGTCCACTAAGAAGGCTGACCTAAATCTGAGGCCCATTACTATGTTTAGCACTTTCCTGGCTCACTGCATGCCTAGGGATACCATTATATTCTGAGGGCGTTTGAGTGCACAAGCTGCCACGTTGGGCCCTGAGCGCAGTGTATGCATCCTTAGTCGTGAACGTGTTGATGAATTTAATCATAGCCTATGTAGATTCTTCCTTCAGCTGTAAAAAACTCAGCACTCACAATGATTTCACATGGTAAAAATTTAATTTTACAATCAAGCAATCACAAGGGAATGTAACTATTTGAGATGAGGGTGAGGTAACTGCAGCCATTTATGATTCCCATGGGGCCATTTCCAATATTACCATGTAATATTACATATTTATGGATGGACAATACAACATGGGATCACATGCCTTTCATCGATTGTGAAAATAGCATTCAAGTGAAGTCTTTTGCTCAGAACTCTTGCTTTGAAATCAGGGAAATTAGTATTAACCCCCAAAAAGACAATGAAAATATCCCAAATAAGGTACTTGTGTTAACAACCCACAAACGAGGCTTCATATTCTCTTTGGAATTTACCTTTCCAGAGTTCTCCTTCTAATAACTCTGGGGTTTCTCATTGAAAAAGCCTCCTCAAACCTTGCCCTTGACTGCAGTGAGCATTGTACAAATTAATATAAATGTGCTTCAAAATCACAGAGTATTAAATCACCAATGTGGGAAGTGCTGGAGAACCGTATTTTAACTAATTATAGGGACATGATTTACTGAGTTAACTTTCACTTGCCTGAGTGTTTTTCATTAACATCCTCATCTGCATGTTCCGGAAGTACAAATGCTGTCATTATGGCTGATGAAAACAGTGCTGATCCGAGCACTGCAAAAGGTGTAGTATAACCTCCAATCTGAAGTAAGGTGAAGCAAATTAAGCTTCAATGAAAATGGATTTAAGAGCCGAATAAACCAAAATTTAAATCTTGAAAAATAGTAGGAAGTCAACAAGAATGATGCCAAGTGCTTTGTCTCATGTGTAAGTGCAACTAGTGAGCTGGTAACCATGTAGCCATGTGCCAAAAAATATTAGAAATTCAATAGTCTCATATTCAACTGCATAAATATTTGTTTTAGCATTTAAAGCTCCTACATCATATAAGGAAGGCATGGTGGCATACTCTACAATTACACACCAAAATGACTGAATAAATCACCAGAAAATCCCTACTAGTTTGTATTTTATGATGGAAAATTAACATGGTGGTGAATATTAATAATGTTTGCTGTTACAAATGCCTCACAGTGATTCAGGAAACTGTGAAGGTGATCCTCATTACTTTAATAATGAATATTAATATGAAAACACATTACCACCAATGCTAAGTAAAAAGAATCATAAATATGTAGTTGTAAATAAAATGGAATATATTAATTCCAGGCTTATTTTTAATTTTTTATCTCAATATCTTATATTTGCTATAGTGACAATTACACAAATTGGAGGTACAATACTCTCAGGCCCTCAGAACCACAAAACTTTTCAAATTAAATTGATCATTGCATTATTAATTTAGAACAAAATGACAATTAAGGAAGCCCCTTCTGGGAGAGTGAAAAGGAAATGAAGTTGGTGTACCTCATACAGAGCTCCTCCAACGGTGGGCCCAACTATGAGCCCAAGGCCAAAGAATGTTTCCAAAGAGGCCTGTGGAATGAGAAAAACTATAAATTGGAAAATCACAAAGATCAATCACACAATCCAATCGGCATAAAATAAAAATATTTCACTTTAATTTGATTCATTCTAGGATAATAGTGATGCATGAAAAGATGAAGTGGGATTAATGAACACTTATTAACTTTGTAGAGCACCTTGACAAAAATGTCTGATGAAAAAGTGTTGGTGAAATGTACATTTGAACGGATGTTCTGGGGGGTTTGAAACCATCTAGATTAACTTGAATAGGTAACCAAGGAGTCACGTGGTATAAACACGAATGGTTCTGGAGATGGCAAGAAAATTAAAGCATCACTTAAATGCCAAATATGTGGTTTTAGGAGTCTTCTGGTTTTTCTAAGCATTAGGAACTGAAAATATCCAACTGGAAGTTCAAGGTATTTAGGTAAAAATGGCAGTATTTGTTTTCATACAATAGAAAATAATGTTCACCCCTCTTTGCAAGAGAAATAATGCCAGCGAAAATTAGGTGAATGTAAATAGAATGCAAGAAGGTTTCCTTATATTACAAAAGCAAATGTAATGTCCATGGAGAGGAAATATCAGGGTTGGGTCATTACACGTAGAATATTATTTTTCTTCATACGCGTAGAAAATAGTGTAGGTTATGTAGAATATTGCGTAGATTATGTAGAATTTTATATTGATTATTTTTTTGTTTGTAAAATAATGTTTTAGGTTTAATAAAATGTAGAAAATTGCAATTAAAAAATAAAGTATTACATTGATTAGGTGTTGTGGTAGCTCAGTGGGTAGAGTGCTCAGCTACTGACTGGAGGGTCCCGGGTTCAAATCCCGGGTGATGAGGATAGGTTGGAAGACCTAGCGAAATTCATGAGTCATAGCAAAGACAGTGTTTTTCGTGAGCTGAGAAACAAGGGCATCAAAAGTCCATTAACCTTTCGGGAGCTTACAAAATCAAGTATCCAGGTTTGAGCAATCTTGGAAATAGTTTACTTAACGCCCCTGCAACTTCTGCGCAGCTTGAAAGAGTGTTTAGTAATTCCGGGTGGCCCATGATATCCAATTTTCAAATTCCCAGACTACCCTGATGGCCTTACCAATTTACCAGACCGATCACCAAATGGTCTGCTATTATTGGAATAATTTATTTCTGCTGAATTAAATTTTCGTCAAAACTCAGAAAATGTTAAAAGCTGAAATCAATACAATAAAAGCTATAAGAATGAAAAAATACATTAATCCTTCACAAGTTAAGCCCTCACACAAATTATACAAACTTTAAATACATTTTTCACGGCCACGGGTATGCAGCCGCGTATCGTATTTCAGTGGCTGTGTATGTTTCCTTCGGTAAAATTACAAATTGACAATGTCTAATTCTTCATGTCATGGTAGTTCTGGGAAGTTTAAGATTACTGAAAAGGCATCAAAGGGAAAGTTAATGGCGAATTTAGTGACGGACTCTGGCACAAGTTGCACGAAAAATACAAACCAAGCCCAAGTTGTTAGACTGGATCAAAATTGGATGGCACAAGTGACATTTATATGCAAATAACAATTTGATTAACGTGGTTATAACCCCTTGATTGTAAGAGGGAACCAAAAATGTAAAAATATTTGTATAAACAAACAAAACGTAATCGTGCCACTTCGAGTGAAAACAGGAGGTAATTAGCATCGGCAGCATCATATACAAGAATATTATATTTGAGGTAGTTTTTGACCAGACCTAATTGCTTTGAGACGGAGCTAAGAGGGCCATTCAATAATGACGTCGAGCGTGAAAGGAGGGGAGGGGAGGAGAACTCTTCTTATGGTCTCACGAATGGGTGTATGGGAATCGAAGATGATCTTACATAAGATTTTGTTTACACGTGTGATCGTACTTGTATTACCGTTTTAATAATCATCGCCTTGTATTTTTAGAACTGCAAGTACATATTTACTAAAAGCTAGTGTGCTGCAACTATCTCTTAACCTGAGTCTCGGAAGTTAAAAAAAATGCGATGTAAAATCTTCCGAACAACATAGCCTCGGATTCCTTGTGATGAGCAGATCACATGGTGATCATGAATTATAATGCTACTAGGCAAATATCACATTAAGGATATACAAAAGAGATACATCGGACGACTGATTCACAGCTAAATAACTAAGATTCACAACTGAATGTTCAACGAGTTGAGGGGGTTTATTCTATGCACTTCGGCGATGGACATTCGTTTTAGTTGGTGAAATAAAGGGTGGGAAAGACTGCCAGATAAATGCAATGGTAGAAAAATAGTGAGAATTTCCTATCCCAGTTTCTCCCTCACTGTTACGAGAATTCCCTGACTTTTACATATTTCCAATTTTCCCTGTCGCCACCATCGCCACCCTGTAATTGTTCATTTGTACACTGCCCTGTACATGTAGAACCTTTAAGGAATAGCCTTAAGGCTTCAAGAGAAAGTTACCATCATAAAACCACTTAAGAGCTGTTTTTTTACGGTAACTTTCTCTTGACCTTGGTAGAGGTGCAGTAATATACTTCCTATAATGTTTCAGTTAGTGGCAACAGACATAATTTTTACTTCAATTTAAATACCTGTTAATATAATCCTTAATCTAGCCTACTACATATATAACTAAATGCAAGTACTTGCCTTAGAAAATTTTAAAAATGATATGAAGTGGTGACAAATGACTCAGGCCTACACCAATCAATCTAGAAAATATTGCTTTGACTCGTGGATAATTTAGCATTTAGACAGTTCTGTCTTGGATAATTATTGACTTCCTGACAGGCCTAGCAATGGTAGGCTTGTAATAGGCTATTTAAGTTGAACTGCACTAAATATAGGTTTAATTATTAAAATGTGTTGGTATAATGTTAAAATAAAATTTTCCAATAATCATAATCACTTCTTTAGCAGTATATGTAAAAATAATGTTCTTCACATAGAATATGTAACTATTAGCAATATTCTACATTACATATTCTACGGTAGAAAATACACGTAGATTACACATTTTCTACTCAGAATATTCTACTGACCCAACCCTGGGAAATATATCTATAGAGAGGATTCAGGTTCGAAGGAAACTGAAGTTCTGGTTTGGCAAAAACATGACAATATCCCATTACCTCTACTTCCTTCTCATTAGCAGTACTCTATCCTCATGATCCTTCCCATATTCCACCTCCCGCTGCTCCAAGAACCATTAACACCAATACAGAACCCCAACTCACAACTTGTACACCGTCTTCCCCCTCCCTCCCCTCCCAGTGATATGCACCTCCAAATGCACATATGTATTGGAGGAAATTTTCTGTATTTGTACCTGAAGATTACACTATGTATCAAAACCCAGGTTGGACGAAGAAAATTTAGCAGTGGAAATAACTAAGTTTATTCATTCTGCCCATGATGGATGAATTCTACACAGTCAAGGCTGAAACGGTAGTGTGCCCTCAAGAAAAAATGCTGGAGAAAGTTGATTAGTAACCGGAGATTTTATCAGTTACTTGTCGACACTGTTCAGTAACTGGAGACCTCCATCAGTTCAGCTTCACTAGTTCTATTCTCTCCAGTTTTTTGTTACTGGAGAGTGAGACACCCATCAGTCACTGTTGAGTATCTGATCACTGACCCCTTCCGTAACTGAAGACTTTCAAAAAACTGTACGAAGCTCTCCAGTATTTTCTTCAGTTATTGATCACCTTTCTCCAGCACTCTTTCTTAAGGGATAAATATCAGCTGACTCAAAATGCACATGGGAAGTAGGTACTTACAAATGTAGTTGCCACATTTTCTGGAAATTCCTTGGCAATAATGGCAAAGGATGCAGTTAGAAAAGCTGCATTTCCCAGAGCCTCAACAATTCTGATCAGGAAGGAAAGGGTTATGAATGCTACATGCCCTTCCACCTTGTCCAGCAACCTGAAAGGAGATTTCAAAATATTAATGACATATCTGAAGACAAATACAAGACCCTTGGTCAATACATCAATGTGAAGTTATTGAAGACTGAAGCAGTGGGCAGCATTCAGTATTAGGGGAAATAGAATAAAAATGGGTTAAGGGTTTTTCAGGAGTAGATCAGGGAGAAAATGGAGAAGTTGTGATGATCAAGAGGGAGTATAATGGAAACTGATGTGTTCTCAATCAGACACTCGTTCATCCCGAAACTATAGTTTATTGCAGACTTCCTCCTTCTAGGCATCACATTACCCGTTGGGTGGAAGTCGCTCCCACTCGTGGGTCACTATCATCTTTACCACCATTTCTCATTTAAGATTGTGCTTTTCTACCCATGGGCTTCTAGATGAGATAGTTACTGATATTTCGTTCCGAATCCTTTAAAGAATTTCTCCGCAGGAATTCAATTGTGCATCATTTGGCTCCTCCTTACAACCCATCTTCCAATGGACTTGCAGAGCGTATGGTTCAAACGGTGAAACATCTCTTAGCTAAACTTTCTGTGAGTGACTGGGAAAAGGAGTTGTGTCACATTTTGCTAACTTTACGTACTACTCCTAATGCTGCCACGGGCTCTTCCCCCAGCATTCTTCTGATGGGAAGACGATTATAAACGCTCCTGGACAAGCTGCACCCAGGAAATGTTAGTGAAGAGGAAATCAAGAGGAATTGCCTGCTGAGTTCCCCCTCCTTTTCCAAACCTGGATTTTCTATAGGAGGCAAAGTCCTTTTTAAAAACTATAACTCTGACAATCCTTGGCTAGAAACATTATGGCGGCCACAGGAATGAACACAAACAGAAATAAATACATAACAGAAGCAAATCAAAGTGTACCAGTAAAATACAGAAGAAAGAAAGAAGCTGTAGGTAGTAAGGAGCAGGCAGTGTGGGTGGATGGATTGAGTAAGTAGGGTTGTTGCGATAATAAATACCAATATCATTGGAAGGCCCAACAGACTAGGTAGAGAGGATAGAGGCTTTATTCATTGTGCCATGAGATTTATTGGCTCTTACCTAGGCCAACAATATTTATAACTAAATAACATATACTTTTCAACTACATGAAATTGATGTCTGCAAAAATAAATCTTTTAATTTTTTCTGAACTGATACATTCTGGCTAAAATCCCCGAGGCACCCCTGCCTCAGTATAGCTGAAATTTGGCGGAAACTCAGTTGAGGACAATCAAACTAATAGCACTAGTGAAAAGTGAAATTATCTTCTTACCCAAATAATATGGCAGACACGCCAGTGGTGAATATTCCTCCATTGAACAGGAACTTTGGTCCAATACGATTTAGCTGCCCATGTAAACAAAATGAAGCTCTGAAATTTATGCATGAAATGAAAGCACACTGACTACAGAACAAGTCAAAGTGCTTCTTTCACACATGTGAGTATTAGACATGAAAGAAAGCAAATTCATATCACCGATATCATATTATTAGTATATTCTCCTTTTTATTTCTAATCAATTATGAATATTATTTTGTATCTTGTAGGTACCTATGTTCTATAATTATATCACAATATTATTTTACCTCATCAAGCATACATGAGAACATGAGAGACCACATTTGCTAACTGGTCATGTGACTACCAATTCGTCACAGGCCCACCAACGTACGCAATCAAATGCAATACTACAGTATACATATTGGTGAATGGTATCTTATGCACTTAGTACACTGTTCTTGGACTTTTCAAAAAGTTATATGCTTCTTCAAATTGAAATTCAATATGCCTCAGACAGGTCATTAGGATATCATTAGAATGCCCTTAGTACATAATAACCTCCAATTCATATCATATTGAGCAAGGTGCATTAGACAAACAGGTACACCCATGCTTTGGATTCAGTAATCATCACTCTATATCTTGATCAACTATACTGCCACAAGAATAGTTAAACAATTCATATCAGGGAAAAACATTAAGTAAAATATACTTTCCAGGATTAAATTGATAGGTTTTATAGCATAGTTGTAGATTTCTTGTCAATAGTTTTCTATATATGCTGGTAATAAATCAACAACATAACTGAAGTCATATTAGGAGGCATATTATAAAAAATAAAATGGATTTTTGTGCAAATAGCTAATATTTCTTACTTTCCTGGAATGTTAAGGGAGATAATCCTTATACTCTTATACTTACATGTTTTCCATACACGGGACTGATGATGAAGACAACAAGCTCGAAAATTCCAAAGACGAGGCCATATTCTGTAGCAGTGGACCCTTTCCTCTCTGCCTGAAAGATATTTATAACCAACATTCACTAATTGGCAATCATCTTCATAAGACTGGCTCCATAAGATACATTTGGCTTTAAAAGATTCCTAAAGCCGTGTTTACACTATGTAGCAAAACCTGATATATAACTTTTGCTATGTAACATTGTTATGTAAATTTTGCTAAATATAGCGAAGTTAGATATAGCACGGATTTCTTTTGATCTTTACCGACTCCCAATGGATAGCACAATTTTTGCCATATATAGCAGAATCAGCTACATATAGCAATGTTATATAGCACTTTTCAGAAGCGACTTTTTCTACTTTTAGCAAATGTTATATAAAGTTGCTATGTGTTATACAAATTTGCTATATAACAGGTTTTGCTACATAGTGTAAACACGGCTTAATAGCTAGACTGATTGATGAAATATATAGACATCCCTACATTTTTATGCGCATTAAAAATTAGGAATCACCAACATCTCATCCACAAGAAATTACCTATTATGAAATGCATAGACATGGTGAGGATAACCAATCAATAATCTAATGATTTTCTATCAAACATTGGTCCCCATGAAGCCATCTGATTTTTCCTGCGATGACAAAAAAAAACAAGACATCTTATAAGAAGCTTTTGTGCTATTTTAAACTGCACCCATCAGAATAGAAAATGCATGGGCATTTGGAACACACACCAGTTTTGGCTACATTTTACTATTATTTAAAGTATTAATAGTTTTCTGCCAGTGAAAGGAGGTCTAAATGGACATTCAATTCTTCTCACGACACCGAAAGTTCAAACATTGTCCATTTTCAGCCCTTCATAAGTGCTACATCCTATTATTTTCCTCTCCCTTTTCCCTACTTACTGAACATTCTTACCTCAATCACGTCCTTCAAAACACCCTTGCACTTTATTACCTGTTCCATCCACACCTTCAGCCTTCTCCTAATTTTCTCAGACAACTTCCTTTCCTCTCCTACCACCTCTAGTACTTCATCGTTTGTCCTCCTTGCCTTCATTCCTTCTCCATACCGTATCTCTAAAGCCATCTGTCCATTTTCATCTTCTTTCCCTACTCTCGCATGTTTCCATGCCACATAGTGAAACACTCTACATCAGACTTTTAAAGGTAGTTGTTTCAGGCTTGATTTGGTGGAATATCATAGCAAAAGAAAAAGACTGGCAATTTTCCACAAGAATAAGGATTTTACTTGACCGGTTTCGGTGTACAACACCATCTTGAGGTGAAAATTAAATCTCAGACATCTGTATATATACGGAATTGCAGTGAGGGGAGGGAAAGGTTGAGAGGGGGGAAGGGAGGGGTTGGAGAGAACAAGGAATGGGAATTGAGAGGAGGGTGAAAGGTGGTGGGTGTTAATGGGTAAAACCATGCATGATGGCGATCTGGGGATGGCCCAGGTCGTTAAGGGTCTCCGGAAAGTCCGCACGGAGAGTCCAAGTGAAGTCCACTGTGGAAGGGGTGAAGCGGTCCGGGCGTTGGCATGCCCTGGAGCATCGGTTCCTTCGGGTTAAGGAGGATTAGCTCCTTGGGGTTCCTGGTGTATTCTTCCAAAGTAGTATGAGGGCGTGGGGGGGAACGGCGGGGGTCTGGTGCTTAGGGTTGCGGCAGCCCTTCTGAAGAGTGTACGACTCGTGGGAAGGTGATGGAGAGGAGGGGGGAAGGGGGACGAAAGAAATTACACGTCATTGAGAAGATTCTGCTTCCAGTTCCTACTTTGAATAATTTCCACTTGCCCCATGGCGTCCAATTTCTTTCCTTTTTCCAAAGTGTGGAGCACGTTGAATTTAAAGTCACTAGAGTGTTTCGCGTCCATGAGGTGCTTCGCGAATAACGAGGTTTCGTTGCCAGAGACTTTTTGTGTTCACTGATACGGGTGGAGAAATTCCTCCCGGTCTGGCCGATGTAGTTGGCTCCACAATCACACTTGATTTCATAAACCCCGCACTTTTTTGACTCTTCTATGGGATCTTTATTAATACAGAGGGCTTTGTGTAGGTTTGTGGGGGTGTAGAATGACACTTTGAACTTGTCTGTAGGGAACTTGTTAGCTATTTTGTGAGAAATTTGGTTGTGGAAGGGAATTTTGCACCATTTTCTCTCTGGAGAACTGGGGCCTGGTAAGAGGGACGTGTTTAATTTTTCGGCTTGTTTTTTCAGCTTTCTCCGGAGTATTGTGTCAATAGTGCTAGCAGTGTAACCATTCCTCTGAGCAATGTACTTAATTGTATTGAGCTCACGTTCAAAGTAGTGTTGGGAAAGGGGGATGTTGATTAGCCTATGGATCATTCCCTTTGGATGGGCCATCCCCAGGTCACCATCATGCGTGGTTTTACCCATTAACACCCAGCACCTTTCACCCTCCTCTCAATCCCAATCCTTGTTCTCTCCAACCCCTCCATACCCCCCCCCCTTTCTACCCCAATTTTTCAACCTTTCCCTCCCCTCACTGCAAATTGTATATATGCAGATGTCTGAGATTTAATTTTCACCTGAAGATGGTGTTGTACACCGAAACCGGTCAAGTAAAATCCTTATTCTTGTGGAAAATTGCCAGTCTTTTTCTTTCGGATCAGACTTTTACTTGCCTTTTCTTTAGATCCCTGCTAAATGACCCTGTCATTAGTTCTCACCACCTATTCCAGTGAAAGATGTTCAGATACTGGAAGCAATTGGAATAGACAACAATGACAGAATAATAATCTATAGCCTTTTCAAGAACCAGGTCACCACAATGTGAATGAAAGACGGAAGGAAGATAGAAGCCAAAATAAATAAAGGAGTCAAACAAGAATGCAGCCTCTCCCCAGCAGTATTCAATGCGTACCTACCTGGAATAAGCAATAAGAAACACAGGAAAAAATGGTATCAAAGGTACCAAAGTGAATGGCGAAGAAATTAATATGTTCCATGGACCAGGTAACTACTTCACGAACATAATATGAGCATCAATAAGAAGAAAACTATAAAATCGTAGTGTGCGGAAGAGAGAAGCTTAGGGCAAAGATCACAATTCGAGGACTGGAATTGGAACAAGTGGAGAACTTCACCTACGTCGGCAGCACTATAACTTGGGGTGGAAGAAGCTTGACGGACATCAAGCGAAGAATAGCACAAACTAAGGAGGTGTTTATGAAGAAGAGGGTTGCTCTATGCTGAAAGAACCTATGGCTGCAAACAAGTAAGTAGTTCATCAAAACATTCGTATGGATTTTGGCACTCTATGGATCAGAAACATGGAACATCGGGAAAGCAGACCAACGGAGAATTGAAGCCTACAAAACATGGTACGGAGGACAATGTTGAAGATTAAATGGACAGATAGAGTGAGGAACGAAGAGGTGTTCAGAAGAGCAGAAGAAGAAAGGACAATATATGTACAGGACAATAGAACCCTATGCAAAAGAAGGGACAGATGGATTGGACATATCTTGAGGCAAAATGAATTAGTTAGAAATGTAATAGAAGGGAAAATTGAAGGGAAGGTCCCGTGAGGAAGAGCAAGTATAATGGGCAAATAAAGAAGGATGTGAAGGAGATCCTGTCGCAACGCTTCCATTGGCAGGGTCAGCAGTGTGTCCCCCATTGTGATTGGACGAAGGAGCTTCGAGCTCTCAGTTGTGATTGGACGAAATGTGTGACGCGCAAGTCCTTTGCACGCCCACTTTTCCAAAAGGGTTAAAAATATCAGTTCTCGAGTTTTAAGCGGTGAAAAACGGATGTTTTTTTAAACCCTTTCACTCGTACGTCATCCACTTCGTCCAATCACAATTGAGACCGCGAAGCTCCTTCGCCTAATCACAATGGGGGACACACAGCAGACTCTGCCAATGGAAGTGGTTGCGACAGGATCTGTTTCAGGCAGACCTCCCCTCCGCTCCCCTCCCGTTCCTCCTGAAAACAGTTAATGGAGGGGAGGTGGATGACGTAGATATCTTTAACGCAGCTCGTGCGGTGGGCGTCACCTTTTGCTTATTTTAATATTTTAATTTTTTAAACCACGATTTAATGACTCTGGTTAGAAGATTGTTTTTTCACTAAAATTAATTTTTCTGTTTCCATATAACGATTTCGTGTATGATATAGCGATATCGGTTCGGTGAATTATTACATTTGCAGCGTGAAGAATAAGGAGGAAGAATTAATTCGAAGAACTCGGAACATAGTTATTTAGAAAAGGCTGGTGAGTACTAAAATATGGAGAACAGAATGGGGTCGCTTACCATATTTGTTTTATTGACGAATCTGATAGAGTTTGTAAAATAAAAAGACCCGTATTTTTCCTTTTTTTTGATCCGTCAATTATTTCTCGAGTTATAAGCGACGAAAAACTGATGTTTTTAACCCTTTCGGATAAGTGGGCGTGGTGCAATCTCTGACGTATATCGACTTCGTCCAATCACAACTGAGCCTGCGAAGCTACTTCGCCTTATCGCAATGGGGTGGACACAGCTGAATGCCAATAGGACAGTTGTGACAGGATCTGTGCGAGCAGACCTTCCGAGAACCCCCTCCACTCCCTTCCCTTCCCCTAAAAGCAGCCAAGGACGGGAGGAAAATTACGTCAATGTTATCACAGCAGTTTTTCGGTGGGCGTCACCTTTTGCTTATTTTAATTTTTGATTTATGAGTGAATGGCATTATTTAGAAGATTAATTTTTTCACTAAAATTAATTTTTCGTTTCCATCTAACGATTTCGTGTACAAAATTGCGATTTCGGTTCCGAGTAAACGCCCCCATTGCGTGGCTCAGGAGGATGGTCTTTGTAGGAAGATATGCCCGGAATTGGCGCATTTGAGATTAATCCACGCACATGAAATGTGATGTAGGATTTTGGAGTGAACGAGGATGTGCTAAGGAGATGAAAGGAAGTTGGAGAAATGCAAGATAGGCAGAAAAAGGGGATTTTATTTTTTTAAATTTTATTATTTTATTATGTTTTATTATTTTAAAGAAAGAAAACCACATGCAGCGATGATGCCATTTTATAGTGGCCAATAAGAGTACATAAAATTTATAACATATTCAAGAAAATAAAATAAAATAAAAGTAACAGGAAACAAATAGAAGGGAAGGCTATTCTGGGGACAGATGCGAAATAGAAAGTATAATGAACGATTTAATTGGGAGTGCAAAGGGATCAATGTGTTGTGGGAGGGAGTTCAATAGAGAGGAGAGACGGAAAGAAAGAGAACGTTTGGTAATCAAAAGTCTGGGAAAATGGGCACATGGAGTGAAAGGATGAGAACGAAAGGTGGGGCGGGAAGGAACTTTGAAGTTGACAAAGGAGAGCAAATCGGTTGAAGTGGATGGTGGAATTGAGAATATTATAAATTAGTTTTAAGTCTGCTGTGAGTCTAAGGGTGCTAAGATTAGGGATGGAGAGGGAGGAGAGAATAGTATTGGTGGACATGTTACGGAAATGCGGTGATCTATTTTTAGTTATTTTAGAAAATAAATTACAGACACAGTCCAGAGATGAGAGATTAGTTTGGGGAGAAATAGACCAGATGGGGCCGGAATAGGTAAGGATTGGAAGAACGATAGAAGAAGAGAAGGTTCGAAGGGCTTGTGGGTCATTAACTTCAGTGAAACGATAGAGTAGGCCTAAGAGGGACATTGCTTTGGACTTGATGGTTTGTATGTGTTGGGAATAATTTAATTTACTGTCTGTAAGAATACCTAAGTCTTTGGATGCAGAGACACGCTTTAGGGAGCGATTAAGAACAGTGTAATTAAATTCATGGGTGGACTTTATTAGGAAAATGGACATCACGCTACATTTGTCTGGGTTTAATTTAAGCGTCCATGCATTGCACCAATTTGATGTCTGTCGTAGGGCATCTTGTAGTTCATAACAATCGGAGGGCGTTTGAATGTTCTTGAAAAGTTTGCAGTCTTCGGCGTAAAGTAGGGTGTGAGCTTGGGAAGAAGGCAGTAGGGAGGCAAGATCATCAATACATAAATTAAAAAGGCACGGACCAAGGACACTGCCTTGAGGGACCCCAGATGTCAGTGGAGACCAGGGAGAAGAAAAACCAGAAAGGATGACCCTTTGAGTTCGGTTGCTGAGGAAACTTGAAGGAAGATTTTTAAAATTACCAGAAATATTGAAACGTTGTGGTTAGAAGATTAATTTTTTCACTAAAATTCTTTTTTCGTTTCCGTCTAACGATTTCGGTTCACATCTACATCTACATCTACATAATACCCTGCAAGCCACCACAAGGGTGTGTGGCAGGGGGTGATTGCTCACCAAACATGCACTGCATATCATGCATAAAAAAGGAATAGTACCTATTAATATAGTAGTCAGAACTACACTATTTAAAAAAGATAGAAATTGCAAAGCAAACATGCAAAAACATTCTGTTAGTAGGGTTAGCTTTAAGTACTCATACCAACATGCAGCTACCAATGCTATTCATTGCTACTCTCCGATAGGACATATTTACCGTTATTCGTATCTCTTATTGTGCGAGGGAAAAAGGATATTTTGAATCGGTCAGTTCGGCAATCAATTTCTCTAACTTTATGATTATGGTCCAGTCTGCCATAGTAAGTTGGGGTTCGTAAAATATTTTTAACATCATCACTGAAAATATTGCCTTGGAATTTGTGTAAGAGATTAAGTCTAAATTTCAACCTGCGATCTGACAATGATTCCCATTTCAATTCATTTAATAGACTGGTTACGCTAATATAATTATCATATCGTCCCTTTACAATTCTGTACCAATGCCAGGTACCAGCCAGGTGCCGTTCCGAGTTAACGCCCCCATTCTAGTCTCTACCCCTTCCTATCCGCAAAAAATGCGGGCCCTTTTCATAGGAACCGGGCCCTTTTCATAAGAGCCGGGCCCTTTTCAAGGTTGGCGACAATAGTTCCGACGCCCCTGATCTATTCCATGTGTAGGAGATGTGCGAATTTGCTGATTTTTAAGAAACGGCTCACCTAACAGCACGACCTCGGAATGCGATAGATAAAGGACGCTGCTCTGGGTTTGAGACTTTATGAGTAATTTTATGTATCATTTCCATAACTTGCCTTTAGAAATATAATATTCCATGAAGTAAATTACTCGGTCAAATCTTGAAACATGACAGTAAGTTTAGAGGACGTTGAATATCCACAAATTTATATTGGAAAGGTATGTCAATAAAATATACTCCTTTACATAAGGTAAAATACAGGATGCAGAAAAGCATATAAATTTAATCAAGATAAATAATAAGCAGTGTTATAAAATCGAATGCATTGCGGGAAATGCCGTTATAGATTTTCCGCAATGTTACTTCAGAGGGGTCGCCATCTGATTTGCAAACAAATGCAAGAATATAAACAGGCAAAAAAGCATTCACCAGTCTTGTCCTCACACGTAGCAGTTGACTGCTATGACAGTCGCGAGATGCGCAATATATCCATATCGCTAATGCTATGATGCGTCTGCGCCAACTTCTATGCAGCTTAAAGCCCCTATTTAGGCGTTGTCATAAATTAAAGGAGTTTTATTTCAATGGTAATTGATGCTTAAATTTTCATGAAATTCTTCAAGCGATAAATTAAATTGACGATTATCTTTTGTTCCCATTCTTTGAAGAGTAGAATCTTTCCTTCGGGGAGGGATATTCTTGTTATTATATCCAAATTCCGTCGTGTATTGCTATCCGTTGGCGATTGTTGCGATTGTGTTGGATACATTTCCGCTGGAAAGTAGACGGGCTTCAACTTTGCTAATAGCTCGAACTATGGTCGATAGTGTTCGGCATGTGTCCACTATCGACCTGAACTCGCATCGCAGTTGCTATTTACACATACGAGTAGGGCTTAACAGTTGTTAGCAGTTGACTATCATAGCAGTCAACTGTTTCGTGTAAACACGCCTTAAAGCTTATCAAAGTTCATAAAGTTCGAGAGTCCATAATTGGAAGAAAAAGAATTTTATTATATATTTGACATTTTAAAACCAGAATTAATTTCTTTAATTTAATCAACTTTTAGCTTTTTGTTTCGAAAGACAATTAATTAATTTGCAGAATGATATTTAGCATACCGATTGCAATTCTAGTATTCGAGGTAATCGAAATTCGAGATATTCGAGCAATGATTTATTATTCGGGTTCGATATTCGAATTCGAGAAGCCTGCAATTCAACCCATCTCTAACCCCTGAGACCATGGGTGGATTACTTGGTGATGGCTTCACCTAAAAAACACACATTACCCCTTGTTGTTCATGGGGGCTCACGCACGAACGACATTAAGCACAGGGTGCGTGGCTTCGGCCTGAAAAGTAGGCCGAGGAAGGGCCAGAGGTCATGATCGAGTCAACAATGGAAGAAGAGCAGACACTTCCAATCTAATCCACTTCGCAATTGGAACGGCGCCACGCAATTCGGTCGAATTTAATCATTCGGGAAAACCAATAACCTCAGAAGGCTGGCCATTGGCAAACATTTATTAGAGGACGATATTTTATTTTATTTTTTTATTTATTTAACATGAAATCCAAAAACAGCCAACTAGACCTTTACATTGGATTTTTTAACAAAGGAGATCATATCATGTTCCTTTTCAGAAGACGATTTTCGTAAATGAATTTCGCTTTGCTAACTACTTATACAACTTCGAGTTAATTAATTATTCTGGGGAGGTGAAGGACCCCTGACGTCATTTCCAGCATATTAGGATAGGGGGTAATTGGGTAATGGTAGGAGTTGTCAAGGAACGGAGGAAGGGTGGAGAGGAACATAGGGTTGGTATTAGCCTGCTCTTAAAGAAAGATGCCAAGGGGACCACGGCTTAACGTCCCATCCGACGGACGGAGTACTGAACCTGAAATGCCCTCTACTAGGCACTTCAGCAGGGACGGGTTTGCCACTGAAAAATCCGCAACTGCCGGGAATCGAAGCCGGGCCCTCGGGATGGGAGGTCAGTACTCTAGCCACCACACCTACCCGATACCAGAATTCAATTGAGAACTGAGTCTTTGATGTAATCATTTCGTTCTGAGCAACTAGACAGACGTTTTACTCGTAGGCGTGCACCAATGCCTAGCGTTGCGTACGGAAGTTAAAGAGAAGACTAGTGAAAAGTGAGAAAAAGGAAATAGACTAAGGGATTTTAGAAGTGGGTATGTAGAAGTATGGATTCGAAAGTAGGACGGACGATGAAGTGCTACATTTGGTTGGAGAGGAAGGAAGTGTATGAAGGACGAGATCAACGGAACAGCATGTTGGGTAAACGAGGTAGAGGGAATAGAAGAAACAGGGAGATATTTGGATAAAATAATGGGAAGTAGAAAGTATGGGGGGATGAGACATCGTGTGAAATGTGGGATGCGTGGGAGGTATACCTGGATACCTTCACCGGTAGAAAACTAATAACAATATCGCTTGGAAGTTCCAATTTACATGCTTTGGTAATTTAATGTACATTAAACTGGCTTGGTTTACTAATGCACGTAAAATGGTTAATATATATATCGTATGACTGCGATGAAAAGACCATTTTCATCAGCGTGACTAGTGCAACACAAAGACGAATATAGCTTTGCGATTTATGTTTAACTTTAAGAAGTTATGAACTATAGTGTGACAGGTCAGTTGGTGCTATAAACCACCCGTGGTGAAGGGTTCGGTCTCATTCAAAGCCGAGGCTCAGAATTCCCGAGTTCGGGTGCATCCCAGGTACGGTACGAAACGTAAAGTGCCTTTTCGGATCACATCCCTGCTTGGAACCAAAATTTTCTGCTCTTTGTGAACAAAACGGTTTTATGAAATACTTTTTCCCTTTGCCATTTCAGAAGTAATATGCCACGAGTGACAAACTGAAAGATCGAGAAACTACCTACATCGAGCGCCGAAAGAGAAGGCGAAGTTAAATAATTCATCAAAAGAGTATTGTACAAATGTGACGATCATGTACGAGAAATCAGCTACTTTTCCCTTGTTAGACCTCATTTGGAATATGCTGCCAGTGTATGGGATCCCTACGAATTCGGTCTAAATAATGAAGTTGAACGTGTGCAGCGAAGATCAGCAAGATTTGTAAAGGGACGGTATGATAACTATATTAGCGTAACCAGTCTATTAAATGAATTAAAATGAAAATCATTGTCAGATCGCAGGTTGAAATTTAGACTTAATCTCTTAAACAAATTCCAAGACCATATTTTAAATGATGATGTTAAAAATATTTTGCGGACCTCAACTTACTATGGTAGACTGGACCACAATCACAAAATTAGAGAAATTGATTGCCGAACTGACAGATTCAAAATGTCCTTTTTTCCTCCTACAATTAAGGATATTAATAACGGTAAATATATCCAGTACGAGTGTAGCGATGGATAAGGTTGGTAGCTGCATGTTGGTATTAGGACTTGAAGCTAACCCAACTAACAGCATGTTTTTGCATGCTTGCTTTGCTATTTTAATCTTTTTTTTAATGTGTAGTTTAGAACTGTATATAAATACTAATCCTTTTTTATGCATGATGTGTAGTGCATGTTTGGTGATAATTCACCCCCTGCCACACACCTTTGGGGTGGCTTGCAGGGTATTATGTAGATGTAACTCACGAAGAGAAACCATCGGAAATATCTTGGAAATGGTTCACAGATGTGCCGTATCCCACCTCCTTTTGGCTGCCAAGAAAGTACCCAAAGCAAGTTTCCTCCTCTTTAGAACGGAGGGAACGCAGCCATGTTCCTACTTAGTGTCCACCAGCCACTCTCACTCCTCGGTCGCATGGCAATCATCGTCGCCCTCTTGAACCGGCGCAGTCCTATCGTCTGCTTGGCCAGTAAACAGAGGGGACGCCGGACACTGCTCAAATGAACCCAGTCGACCCTCCCGAAACCAGAGCGCTGATCTGTGTGCGTAAACATAAAGCCCTCCCCGGATACGCGCGCAGTTCAAAGGGCGCGTCCTCTCTCTCGAGAGCACCGACGCGAATTTTTTTCGCGGCGATCAAAACAATGGAACGTGGAAAAGCGTTCCTCAAGCTCTGTCGTGGTTAGAGATGGGCTACTTGGTAAATTACCGCGGTAATTTTCGTAAATTACCGTGGTATTTTTTCGTAAATTGCCAACACCCCTGAAAATTAACGTAATAAAGGGTAATTTTCAGAAAAGTTCTCTTTAAAAAAGTTTTTACCTCACTAAGAAACTATTGGAATGGGTGATATTATAAATTAAGAAGCTAAAATGATTTTGTTTACATTGTGTCCATGGTTAATTCCAACTAATTCAGAGTAAAATAACAAATGCACATTGCGCAGAGGTATGTCACGAAAATTTCTCATGGTGTGACAAAAGAGAGGCGTATTGCGTGTTTCTGCCAACTTCGTTTTATTTTTTTTAATGAGTTATAATAGATAAACGTCGTGATATGTTTGATATAAGCGTCAGCATATATATCTCAGTGCTATTTGATTTCGTTTTGAGTCCTCTGATAAGGATTTGGAGCTCAAAACTTAAAATTACCGGAAAAATACGGTGATTTTCGAAAATTACCGCAATTTACCTCAGTTGAAAATTACGGTAATTCACCCATCTCTAGTCATGGCGTCTGTCGAACGGATCGAGCCATCTTCGGGCGCCACCCACGACTGATACAATGCGCATTGGTGTAAGTTGGCCAGGCATTCCAGCGTGGGATATTTGAAATACAACTGAAGATGAAGAGGCGTTCCCAGAGATATTCTCAAATCTGCAGTGAACTGGCTCTGATATCGTTTTGTTCATCCCGAATTCTTTTCACTTTAATAAGTATTCCTATTGACAGAATAGGCGCAAAAATGTGTTTATGCTAATCAAAATTGATGCACCACTCCTAGGCTACAAGTAATGGGGAACATGTACTATTTTTATAACTCTTTGAATATGAAGTTTATTAGCTGAAATGTGCTTGGCGAAAATTTGCTTGGCGAAGAATTACGTTGCGTTACAAAGATATTACTCTTTGAAAATTGTACTTTTTCGGTAGCTTAAAACCACGACGTCATCGCATGGCGTCACGGCACGGTATCACTAAGGGCGTTGTTTATCTGTTCATGCGTGGAGGTAAGTTGTTAAATAAATATTCGGCCATTGAATATGTATTTATCTCATTTCTTTATTGCAATAAACGAATGTACTTCGATTTTTTATTTACGTAGTATGGATTGTAACGAGCAAATCGTCCATTAATTATACAATGCCTGTTTAGTGCCCAAGAATTTCTTCTACGTCTATGCAATCGCTGGTTTTTTTAAAAGAAGAACGCCGCCATAAGGAGTAAACCAAAGGAAATTGTCGGAATGTGCTTAATTTAGTATTTTTCAGCTATCGTTTCTTTCGAGAAATGGCTAAAAACTTCAAAACAATATATTCACTTTGTTTTCTTTTAAATATAAATGTCTAACTCCGTAGCAATATGGAACCTATACCGTGCAGTGACGTCAGAAGGCGTTTTAGGTCACGTGACTTTCATCGATTTTCGGGAACATTTCAATATCATTTAATAATATTTGTGGTGGGCGTAGAAAAAGTTGGCTTATATATTTAAATTGGTGAGAAAATTTCGCATCAAGTACATCATTAATCTTCGAGAAACAAATTTCATGCATATTCCCTATTGTGCTCATGGACCTACATCTTATTGTTACAATTCCTAATGCAATGGGTGACAAACTGCTTGAGTATCTTGATTTGATCTAGAGATTTTTTGCATGATTTAGTTACTGATTAAACAGCAAATTTCCACTCATTATTGTTAGCTATCTAGAAAATTCCTTTTCACCCCAAAACGATGGTTCTCCACAAGACTGAGATAAAAATGTGGCTAAAAACATTCGGAAGGCACAATTCGCATGCTGTGATAAAATATTCCTCGTGACAGCCAGATAACGGACTATCCGTCAGACAAAACGACAAGAGTGTATGATCACAAACAAACACGCTGTTTGACTTAGGTGCGAAGGTCAGTGGAATAGCTTTGGAAAAGTAAACATTATGTATTTTTAACCGCATCGATTTCAGAGGGCCAGGACGAGAGTTTTCTCTAAATTCTGTAGAAGAAAATACAGTCTGGGAAGAAGAGTGCTTTGAGGCGAACCAGAATATTAACAATCGTTCACCAAAAAAATGACCATTTTTAATAAACATATTGAAGTGTCTGGCTTAATCTAGTGGAACTGAATTACTAAGGCGGAATATGAAAATTTGTATGTTTCCACAAACAAATACACCGACAGAGGTCTGGGTCTTAACGATCATTGTAAAGGCCGTTGTACACGGTACAATTTTTTGTACAAGAACTTGTACAATGCGCAAATTGTATCGTGTACAATTTCTTGTACAAGAAATTAGATCATGCTCTATATTATTGGATGAAACCGTCAAAAATCCACTCCGTATCATCTGCGCATGACATGTGACGGTAGTGATGCGTTCGTTTAGTATTCGTAAGGTTGGTGTTCTGTGTTTGCGATCACTTTTATCCCTATTAGCGTGGCAAAAATTTCTTTTTTGTTGCACATATCGTGATATTCTTTGTTGCTTCCATATTGTGATATTCGTAGGTCAAGTTGGAAGTTTTCCATTTCTCAAAAGATGAGTTGACAAACTGACAAACATTAAAAACCTTAATGAAATTAAGATGACGTTATTGAACCGAAATAAATATATGCAACAAGCAAAAACGTGATGTTTGGAGGAAATGATGGATTTCATGAGGTGATGAAAGAGTGCAAGTACTCAGGTAAAAATATCTCTTTTGCAATTCATTTGAAACTGGTTTGAAACTCTTTTAAACACATTAAACTCATCTTCAACTGATTTTGAACTGATTTGCACTGGTTTGTATCCCAATTTTTAGTGTCATGCTCATTTGGAACCCATTTTCACTCAATTTTGCAACACATTTTCAAACTATTTTTCAACTGATTTTCTGCTAAACTGTTATGCAACTGATTTTTATTCTTTAATTCTTATGCAACTGATTTTCACTCAATTTTGCTACCGATTTAAAAGTGTTTTACAACTCCCCTGAGAGCACACTAAAAATTATAGACTTCTAAATTTGATCAATTTAACGTCTACAGATAACTTCACTGATTGAAGTTTGCTGTAGACCAAGACACGATAATAAAGCCGTGTCCGAAACGGCATCTATGCGCCCTTGAAGGGCACTTGGCCGGCGGCGGCCATCTTGCGAAGTGCGTCCGAAACGGTAGGGGGCTGGTCAAGGGCCCTTGGGACGGGCTCGGAGCCAAGGGTGCAACCGATGTACACTTTCGCACCCTTCTCGTTGCGCGCTCGGCCATCTTGAGGTGGATTTCCCATAATGCCTCACTTCGCGCTTGATTCGAGCTCGTTAGCGCGTGTCCGTAAACTGAAGAGACGAATATATTGCATCTTCATTCGTGTGTCGCAATACCGTCTAGAGACGTAAAAGATTTTATTATATTTCCATATTCTTGTATCACAATAATCCTTGAGTCTGTTTATTTTTCCGCAAAGAGGGTTAAGAAAAATGTATTAAAATAATTAGCTTGAGAAAGAAGGATATTGTAAATCTTTTCCGTAAAACGGAATTCATTGGCGAAAGTACGGTGGTAACCTACTGTGTATTTACTAATATTAAACTCGCAGTTATAAACAACCACTAGAAATTATTTCATGTGTTTTCGTTGTAGCCATGCGGCAAGTTACATTGAGCATTATATTTATCAGCTAACAGAAAAAATGCATCTGGAGTTAATTTAACGTGCATTTTGAACGTTCTACGCATAATTGAAATTACTTATACTGTGAAAAGTAATGATTGGAGAAGGCATAATGTAAATTGATATTAATCTATATATGACTATATGTAATGTATAAAATTTTATTTTGCTGTTATGCACGGCAAATAATGGTGTCAAAAATTTCCCGAGGAGAAAGGTGTCCAGAGATGAGAATCAGACCACGGACCTTTGGCTTGTCAACATCACAACCTAGCCAGTATTCCTTATGTAATTTTAGTATGATCTATAGGAGCTAGGTTTCATTCGCCTTTAATTATGATCAGACAAGGATGGAATTTATAGCGTTTATAAGGTCATCAAGAAAGCCACTGGTCATGAGTATATATATCCTATAATTTTTACGAAGGATGATAAGCCACATTTTTCCACCGACACTTTTCAGCACTTGTTTTCCGTGTCCTAATTTAACTCTAAAACGGCATTGATCCTTCTAAAATTCTATTTGGATACGGGAATTCTGGGTAGCGGGGTGGTCTTTAAATTGCTCCGGCAATAAAGAGGTTTGAATCCCGGTCCAAGAAGCCTTTTTTTGAAACAGCACCTATGCCATTTAATTAATTTTAATGCATGTAATGTATGCCGTTTTATTTATTTAAGTGGTAAATTTCAACACAATAACGTGTTTCGATCATGATTCTGAATTTCGCAGTCAGATTGAAGGAGTAGCTTTACTTGGGCTTCGTTTACAAGTGTGTCTTTTTATCTCTGGGACAAAAGCTACGACTTTAGGCAATAATATTTTTAAGTAGTTATTAGAGTATATTTTAAATAGACTGATACTTTTACGAGAACGGATAGCAGCAATCGTATCAAATAGGTGTCACGGGGTTGTTTATTTCGTTCAATTGAGTTAATAACATGCTCATGCATAACACGTCATCTTGCTCACCCGTGTTTGGAAATAATTTTTGTCCCCTGGACAAGCGTTTCTCGTGAACCCATTTCTCATTCGGGAAACACTGCACAATATTGAATTAATTATGTGTAAATATCATTTAGAGAAACAGGAACTTCCTGTATAATTTTAATAGCATTTAAATCTGATGATAGGGGTAGGTTACGTCAATTACGTGTATTATGAAGGAAATTACTTAAAATGACTAACAGATAATGCCGTAAACTTACTCCATATATTATTTGTAATATGCTATGAATATATATCAACTTAATTGTTCGGGTCATCAGTTCCCGAGCACAGCGATAAAAAAAACCTTTTGCTAGAATATACGTATATACTACGAAACAAAATTTATATTAATTTAAAATGAAACTGACTACATGTGAAAATAACGAACACTCTGGAATTTATCAACAAAGGTATTTACCATTTATGCAAATGGAAAGATTCTATCCAAAATACATATCAGTATAAGAAAGGTAAATTGAAAATAAAGACAGCACCCAAGGTAGTAAGCAAGAAGGGTTTATATTTGACATGGAGTGAAAGTTACTTATACTAATTCTAAGTGCCAGTTCAGAAAGCTAATTTAAAACAAGTTTTTTATGCGGCGATGCAGAAAATGGAGAAAATATTTTACATGAAATGAATTCATTTTATTTAATGTAATTCAAGTATTCACGGATCTAGTTACCAAAAAATATCCCCTGCAGTCCACTAGCAGTAAACATTAACACTTTATAATATTGAAAACTTGAAAAATTTGAATTTCTGAAGGGAAAGCGAACATATACAACATAGAAATCACGATAGTCTGACCGTGATCGAAAGCAAAAAAACCGCCTTCCCACCACTGCAACTGAAAATCATAGCTCATTTGTTCCCGGTACTTTTTTTCGCCGTAGATGTCTCTGGGAGTCTCTCCCCAAGTGCGCACAAGGGCCCTTGAGACCCCTAGGCCCTCGGCCCTTCCGTTTCGGACACGGCTTAAAGTCCTATGACGGATGCTGTCGACCAAATTTGAAAACAAACAAATTTAACATTATATGTTTTCAATAGTTCACCATGATACCCGTTTAAATATTTATAGAATTATGAGAATTACTCGTACATCGGCAAACATTCTTTCGTCATTATTAGCCCATTATACCCCGTTTCCACTACTAGCGTATGTACGCGCGTACCAACCAGCGATGCGTTCCCACGACACTCGAGTAACTCAGTGCTGCCCTCCCTTGGCATCTGACTGAACAAGTTGCTGGTAGAAGTAGTTTACGAATACCTTCAGTATTCCAGCACATTCTAAGTGTTTTTGCCGTTTTAAAAATTATGAGACATTCATTCTCACTTGTTCATCAATATACAGCCGACAAATAACCATTTGTTCCAACTTTATAGAATACCGTGATTCATTTTTCCTAGTTTCCGTCCCGCCGCCAGCGCCTAACCAGTGAAAAATGGCATGGTTCGGAACTACGAAATACGATGGTCCTTACGTGCGTTTCCACGGTGTTTTTTGGTCACACGCGTATGGACGCGCGTACTTACGCTAGTAGTGGAAACGGGGTATTACTGGGCTTAAACAATATCATCCGGTAGAAATTCCGCTCATATGGCCAAGTTGGCTGCACTTGCTTCGGCAGTTTTCTTTTGTTAAATCGTGCCCGCGCATGGAAACGCAATAAACACACGTAAACATGTGCCGAATCTTATTGGAGTGTACATGAATATGTATATACATATTCATGGGAGTGTAGTTGAAATTTATCATCTCAGTGTTTTTTCACACTCTAGTTACATAATATTCAGTTGTCTTATGCATTCTTGTATTCTAAATAATAAATAGGCTCCGGTTCATCCGCTAGGGACTTGTGTACTGAGGCTGTATCGTAGTGGTAAGTGTACTTTGAAATTAAAGGCAATGGAATAATGTCTGCTTAGAAATCGTTTTTTTTCTGTAGCGTCTGCGTTTTATTGTCTTTACAGATTTTCTCAACCGTAGAATACTTGTTCTCCGAAGTTACCAGTAACGTCACGAAGTTGTTAAAAAAATACGTCGTTGAACGAAGGATCCTTGAAATTTCAACGTGTGTTACTTTACTGCCAGCAGATATGGTACTGTAGTGGTGTATTTGGACCTTTTTCCTGTAATTGATGCCAAGTGAGGTTCCCTTTTGTTTGGTTTGCATTATATTGCCGAGTGAATAACTGTGTTTGGCAACAAAATGATGTGATATCAATGAACTCTTTCTTTTCGTTTAAAATTTTGGTAATGCATAGACAGTGTCTTCGGAAACGCTGAGGAAGTGCCATTGATTGTGTGTTGAGGTGCTGTTGTGTAAATTTTGTATAATTCATTTGAACTGGACTTCTGGTAAATAAAGGTATTTATTATTATATTTTTGTTATATGTTGATGGTTTCTGGCGTGATTCCTGTAGAAGCGGTTGGATTTGGTGTTTTTCAGGCATTTTTGTCGAAGTCATTTTTTTGTAATAGTCAACTAAATTGTTTTTATGCACAGAATAGTACTGTACCACTATAAGGTTCCGGTTTCCTTGAAGTAGAACGTGCTCCTGTGAGTCTCCCATTTATTGTTCTGAAATTTTATTTATATAGAAAAATGGGGAGTAATTCTCATCTAAATTGTGTTCACTGTCGCCAGCTAGTGAAAAACGAGAAGGAGATCGCTTGTGATAAGTGTAATTTGCCGGTACACGTTCTGTGTTCAGGTCTCTCGCGTGTTGACGCCGACAAGATTTCGGCTAAGACGGTCAAAGATAGGCGCCTGAAATTTCTCTGTGATCGCTGTGAGCAATTTTTAAATTATAGCACGAAGCTTGATGAGATGGTGGAGACAGTAAGACGTGACTTGTTGTCTCTTTTTAAAACTGAGATGGATGTGATGAAGCGTGACATTGAAAATTTAAAGGTTCAGATGGTCTCGGGAACGAATGTATCGTCGAATGAAGAAGTCTTGGATGTTATTGCTCAGGAACTAGAAGATAGAAGACGCCGTGAGTGCAATATTATCATATATAATATGCCGGAGTCAAAGTGCGACAACATTGACAGTAGGATTGCGGAGGATAAAAACAGTGTTGGTCAACTCCTGACAAAGGTGGGTGAAGTTTGTGTCAATGACATCAAGGTTTCGAGGCTGGGTAAAAATTCAAATGGTGACAAACCTAGGCCGGTGAAAGTGATTTTGAACTCAGTGAGGGAAGTTGCTCAAATTTTTAAATCAAAGAGCAAGGTAACAGCAGGATCGAGGTTGTCCATTAGTTCTGATAAGACTCCGGCGCAACGTAAATTTTTGGATAAACTTAGATTGGAACTGCAAACTCGTAAGGAAAATGGTGAGGATGTCACTATTAGGTATGTCTCTGGGAACCCAAAAATCGTTCCGGTCTTGTCAAAAAACTATTGAAACCAAAAGTGCATTCATGTATGATGTATTATCAAAATTGCCGGGGATTACGTAGTAAACTAGATGATTTTCGATGTAGTGTTCCTTTGATTAACAGTTATGATATTCTTGTTTTAACTGAGACATGGTTAGTGGATAGTATATCTGACACGGAGCTGGGTTTGCAAGATTATGTGATATTTCGCTGTGATAGGTCTGTGAGTGCAACGGGTAAAGGAAGAGGTGGTGGTGTGCTCCTAGCGGTAAAGAATACCTTTTGTGCCAAACAAATAATTTTACCTGTGAATAACTTGGAGATTGTTATTTTGAGTGTTACTTTTGGCTTAAGTCAAGTGATTCTGTGCAATGCCTATATTCCCCCTGGCTCTACGTTGGATACATATAGACAATATTGTGAAACAGTGGAGAATGTAGTTTACATGTATCCTAATTGTGATTTCTTATTTATAGGTGATTTTAATTTGCCCGACTACATATCTATGGTAAACGGTGCTGAATTTTTTAAGGTACATAACTCAAGTGCATCTGAGCTAGTCCATGATACCTTTTTATCTTTAAATTTAAGACAAATTAACCACGTGTGCAATAAGAACAATAGACTGCTAGATTTATGTTTTAGCTCATTTGATAAAATCACTGTGGATGAATGTGAGGACCATTTGGTTGAACCGGATTCACATCACCCGCCGTTACTAACTACATTCATCCAATCCCCCAATGAACAGGTGGAATATACTCATCAAGTGCTTAATTTTAAGAAGTGTGATTTTGAGGGTTTATCTGCTCACCTTTCAAATATTGACTGGCCTTCACTTATGGTATTACCTTTCAACTGCTTGGTGGACAAATTTTATGAGTATTTATTAAATTCCATCAAAATATATGTACCCATTGTAAATGTTAAAAAAAGGAAATTTCCTGTTTGGTATTCTAAGGAGGTTCGGGATCTCATAACTGAAAAGAAGATTGCGCATAAGTGTTATAAAGAGACGGGTTTATTAACTCACTACAACAATTTTTCTAAACTTAGGGCAAGTGTCAAGAATCTACTCAGAGACTGTTATATGGGTCATATTAAAAATATTGAACTTAGCCTGTCACGAAATCCTAAGTATTTCTGGAATTACATTAAAACTCTTAGATCTTCAAATGGTTGGCCGAAAACAATGAGTCTTGATAGCCTGCAAGCAGATAATCCTTTTGATATTTCCAATTTGTTTGTTAAACATTTCTCAAGTGTGTATTCTTCAGGTAATGTATACTCTTATGACGATAAGTATTTCAACCAAATGAATTTACCAGATTTGTCAATCTCTGTTATGGAAGTTAATTCTGCTCTTGAGTCTCTCGATTGCAACAAAAGTGTTGGCGCTGATGGAATCCCAGCATCTATACTGAAAGAGTGCCGTATGTTGTTGGCTTACCCATTGACTATAATTTTCAATAAGTCACTCGCCTCTGGTATTTATCATCACATATGGAAGCTAAGCTACATTGTCCCTATATTTAAGTCTGGTGACATAGGAGATGTTAAGAACTACAGGCCAGTGGTTATACAGTCATCTATACCCAAGGTGTTTGAAAAACTGGTAGTAAACAAGCTGACTCCTCTTTTTAAAAACTTTATCAGTGATTCACAACATGGATTTATGAGGGGTCGATCAACTACTACTAATTTACTAGAATATCGTAAGTTCATTGAAGTGAATCTCGAAAATGGGCATCAAGTTGATGCAATATATACAGACCTAAGTAAGGCCTTTGACTCAGTCAACATTCCGTTACTATTACTAAAACTGAAGGGTATTGGATTTTCAGGCTGTTTGTTATCCTGGTTAGAAAATTATCTTTCAAATCGAAGGCTCTCTGTGAAAATCAATCACCAGATATCCAATGAAATGATTGCTTTATCCGGGGTCCCTCAAGGCTCTCACTTGGGTCCATTGCTATTTTTGCTTTTTGTAAACGATGTGTCATTTATTTTTTCCGGTGTTAAATTTTTAATGTTTGCCGATGACTTAAAGATTTATTCTGTTGCTGACAATATGAATGATGTCAATAATCTACAAGAAAATTTGGATAGATTCTCCCTTTGGTGTCAACAAAATGGTTTGTGCATCAATGTTTCTAAGTGCAATTGTATTTCATTTAGCAAATCAGTTTCACCTAATATCAATTATTATACTCTTGATGGTAAGGTAATAACTAATGTGGATAAAATTAAAGACCTTGGTGTCTTATTTGACAGTAAACTTAGTTTTAACTTTCATCTTGACTATGTTATAAAGAAAGCAATGAAAAGTCTCGGCTTTGTGATTAGGAACTCAAGGAATTTTCACATCGACATTATTGGGCATTTGTACACTACCTTAATACGTCCGGTAATTGAATATGCCTCCATTGTGTGGTGGCCATACAAGAGTACACAACTCAAACGTATTGAGAGAATCCAGCACAAATTACTTAGGTATGTTAATTTTAAAATCAAGGGATTCTCTCTGGACGTCAATTATGGGGAAATACTTTGTATGCTACAATTGGATACTTTATCCCATAGAAGTGTTAAGGCTGACTTATTATTTTTGTATAAACTTTTAAATAATAGAATTGATTCTCCAGATCTTCTTGGGTCTGTAAATCTAAGAGTACCATCTCACAATACTAGGAATTACATGGTGTTTTCGAACAATTACCACAGGACTTCTTATGGACGTGGTGCCCCAATTGAAAGAATATTAAGGAATTTTAACCTCCTTGGGAATTCACTGGATATTTTTAACTCTTCTGTTATCCAAATTAAGAATTTAAAGATTGTATGCTATAAGGAATGTGACATCTGTCAATGATGTTTTTCTGCATTTTATTGTGATGTATTTTATTGTGACGTACATATGGTACTGAGAATGTTCAAATAATTGTATTTTATAATGTGTTTAGGGTTGTATTATTGTATCTTATAACTCCTGATTCTATGACTGCATAACTTATGATTCTATGGTACTGATTTGTTTATTATTTTTATAATGTGTTTGTATGGTAATATGGGCGTTTTGCCCGTTAAAGCAAATAAATAAATAAATAAATAAATAAATAAGTTTCGACTAGTACGCAGCGTAATTATTAGTTTGCCTGATGATGAAGTGTCGTAGAAACGTACGTTACGTAGTTAGTATATTAAATATTAAACTACGTAGTTGGTAGGTATATTAATATTCTGTGGGGAAAACCAAAGTTTACTATCTTGTTACATTTTTGTGTTGATTATCGCACTACCATGAAACTGCAAACTTTGTGCTCTCAGGGTCATATTAAATAAAACTGTGATGCAACTGCTTTTTACTTACAAACTATTTTGCAACAGATTTGCAGCTGCATTGCAACTCATTTTCCACTATTTTTAAAATCAATTGTAATTGATTTTCAACTAATTTTCATCTGGCTTGCAACTCATTTTCCACCTTTTCTTGAGGTCATCTGCAACTGATTTTCAACTGATATGCTTCGTGTTTCAAATTGCAAAGCAATTACAGATGAATTGCAAATGAGTATAGAAAATCTGTTGAAAATCAGTTTAAAATGAATAGCAAAAGAGATATTTTTACCTGAGTAACCAATCGTATAATTTCACGTTATTAATGCTAAGATTAATGGTAGCAAATCATTGTAACCCAGTAACTATGGTAGTATTTTCAAAATACTATCGTCATCGGATATCGCAATTCAGCTGTTCGACAGAAAACGATATCTGCGCATGTTATTGGCGCACAAATTGCATGAAAATCTTTGATCGTGTACGACCGTGAACCAACTTACTGTACAATTTCTTGGTCAAATCTCGCCGTTCCATTTATGGTACAAGATCTTGTACAAGAAATTGTACCGTGTATAACGGCCTTAAGAGTAATTTTTATTGTGAAACCTTAAAAAATTTTGTTTTTCACCTTAATTGGAATAAAAACATGCCGTTTTTGGGGAAATAAGACAAGGAAATGCTATTTGGCCAATCAGTCATTCCGTTCCTTAAAAGCGAATGCTTTGAAGTCACGACACTAAACAACAAGAGGAAATGACAGTCCCTAAATATCCTGTGCAGGTATTATATTCTGCACAAACACCAGCTTTGAGGGAAATAGAGAGAGTTGTTTGTTCCAAGACTTCCTCGTTGGCCCTCATAGGCGTGAGGAAGGGTTGTGTACCCTGGGAAAAAGGCACAGTTGGGAAGAGGCAAATGGATTACTGACCCTGGACCCCTTCGTCGCGGTAACTGACTCCTTTCGCTGCGGACGAGAGGCAAGCATCCCTTTACTCCTTTTCGGTTGGGATTGAATATAAATTCGGCTCCTGGCGACTGCCGGTATAGCACGTCGCTCGAAAGGGTTGACCCTAAGGTGCTTGGAAGTCTCCCTATTCGCTCCTGTCCAATGAAGAATTTCCACTGTCAGAAAGAATACTGGATAAGGCTGGTTAATACCGCCCTGAATCCTCTAAAGACGATTTAGTTGGAAAAATAAGGCGGTGCTGAGAGGGAGACTTCAGAAATACGTTTGATGGAGGTGAAAATGTGGAATGAGGGCTGTCCTAAGTGATTCGTCAGTCAGTGTCTGAGCAAGAGAGTGTCTGACAGTCGTTCGGATCAACAGTCAGTAGAAATGCCTGACCAACCATACCTGTATCAGATAATGACACAGCACGACATCGTGGAATTTCGGTACGATCCTAAGGTAACGCCGCAATTAATGTAAAATCAACTCAAATATTCTTTTATATTTATGATAACAAAGAAAGAAAAACACGAGTCAAATCCACAAAAATAAACTCTACTTTTAAACAAAACTTTACACAAAAATAAACTATTACAGCATCGTCAGGACCTGAAGATGCTGTAATACAGTGAAACCTGGGTCGTAGTAAAGTATATTTTTGTGGATTTGGCTCGTGTTTTTCTTTCTGTGTTATCATGTTTCGCTGCCACACTATATCGCCTGAATCTTCAGAATTTGTTTTTATAATTACTTGTGCACGTTAATTTACCAGTAGTTCAACGTTCACTTCTACTCATTGCGTAAAAATAGTCTTGGTATGGATTACACGTCATATTTAAAACAAATAACTCCAGTACATCAAATATTTACAATATATTGTATTATTTTTTCAATTTATAGTTATGTATTGTGTTAATTTTGTCACCGCAAATATTTGAAATAAGATAATTTCAGCAAACATAGTATAAAAATTATTTCACCGATAAAGAGTTTAGATATCCTCTTATTGAGGAAAGGCTACAGGGATGCTTATAAATAATATTAATTACATACACATGAAGCATCAGGAAAAGTACATCAATCAGGAATATCGCTATACAAACTGAAGAAGGTAAAGTATAATTTTCCGGTGAAAACGTCATCTGGAAATTGCGTTGCAATAACTAATATTACTGGAGGGATAGCATGGAAGACACTGGGCTGAGGGTTCGCTAAAAATGAGTACACAGCATTCGTCAATGCATGATCAAGAACGTAAGTCAAAGTAGACGTTGTTAAGTGCATCCTCGACGGAGACCAGCTATATCGTTGATTTATGGGTGTAGTAATTGACTGGGCTGCCTTAAATGATAATGTCATAAAAGCTAAATGCATGCTTAACTTCGTATTCTCCTCGATCCTCTGCGGGTAGATATACGAGTTCGCATAAAGATAAGATGATTACGATGTCATCGAGTCAGTTAAAGCCGATCGCCGCGCTGAGCCTCCGATGATTTGCAAGATCGTTTACATCATTATAACCCATTGAGAACGCTGTGGCTTTAAACAAGACACTTAAGTATCTCAAATAACACACACTTTTGAACTAAGCGGCTAGAGGTCAAATTCTCTCCCATCTTCAATGCGTAATGACCCCAGTGCTTCTAAATCCACGCTTTGACATTTTCAATCCTCGACATTTTCCATCCATCTTTAACTGATTGGGATTGAACCTTCTGATAATTTTGCGTGCGAGCGAAAAATTCAGGTTTTCAGTGAAAACAGTTTGATATCAGTTTCAGGCTAAACTATTCATATGGACTCGTAAATTATAAACCTTTCTTAAATGTCATGATTCAATTACCTTCGTTTTTTTGTTTTATGTTCTTCTATCGCATATTACATGAAGATTTCGTTTTCAATACTTGAGTTTTGTAAATAAAATAAGGTAAGAGGTAATCCCACAACCTTAAGGAAAAGAGAGAACCCAAGATCTCCAGTATAGATATAATTTAAAGCGTAAATAGTTTAAGAACAATTTTCCCCACTTAGGAATCGAAAGAGGTAAGACTCTCGAGATAAAAAATTGACAACGCAGCTCTTCATTGTTTCAGCCGAACCATGAAAGAGCTCGTATGAATTCTTCAATAAAGCGTTAGAATCGATCTAGACTGAGTATGAGCGAGGCATTTGAATGAGATTATCCATATATGCGATACATGGCGATGTTTGGAACCGAAACTTGCTTTCGGTTAAAAAAATGCGCAACATAGTAGAGCCAACCGATGCCAAATTGCTGAAAATTTTATGTCCTGAAGATCATATATTAAGAATAATACCTTCATATAATTATCAAGTTAGCAATATCTAGCCATATAATTGGCTAGATATTGCTAACACAATGACGTTAAGATGTGAAAACCACTGCTATTCAAAAAGTTGTGGCTTACTGGGCAGATGACAACCGCGGCCTGTATGCAGCGGATTCAAATCATCTACATCTACATAATACCCTGCAAGCCACCATAAAGGTGTGTGGCAGGGGATGAACACTCACCAAACATGCACTACACATCATGCATAAAAAAGGATTAGTACTTGTATAGGTACTGTACAAAACTGCGCCATTTAAAAAAAAGATAAAAATAGCAAAACATACATGCAATAACATGCCGTTAGTTGGATTAGCTATAAGTCCTTATACCAACATGCAGCTACCAATGTTATCCATTGCTACACTCGTACTAAATATATCTACCGTTATTCATATCCCTAATTGTACTAGGAAAAAAGGACATTTTGAATCTGTCAGTTCGGCAATCAATTTCTCTAATTTTGTGATTGCGGTCCAGTCTACCGTAGTAAGTTGGGGATCGCAAAATATTTTTAACATCATCACTGAAAATATTGCCTTGGAGTTTGTTTAAGAGCTTAAGTCTTAATTTCAACCTGCGATCTGACAATGATTCCCATTTCAATTCATTTAATAGACTGGTTACGCTAAAATGGTTATCGTACCGTCCCTTTACAAATCTTGCCGATCTTCGCTGCACACGTTCACGTTCGTGATTTAGACCGATTCCTCCGGTACGTCTACATTTAAATCGTATTACGGATATGAACAGCTTCCTACTGAATGTATTCAGAGATTTGTACGCGTATTGTGGATGGCAGAATTACCTTGCATTTCAACTCTTTTGGGATTGGGAAGAACCCATTCGCATGAACCAACATTCCCGAAGTTATGATTGCCGATTTACGATACGAAATGAATATGAAGTTCCAAAAGATAGTCGCGACGCAATGAATAACATTAGTTAATCATTAGATGCTCTCATAAAATTGGGGAAGAGCTTATAATTCGAATTTTGTGATGATGAACTTCATGAATGACAATGTGTCCAGAATCATTTCAGGAGCAGCACCTGCATATCACTGACAAAATCAGTCATCAACCACAGGCATTCCAGCAACATGGACAACAGCTTCCTAGGGGAAAACAATTGCAAAATGCGCTGTATTGCAATTTGTACGCTCCACGCTATTTCATTGCTGTCACATGGTGTCGAAACCATGGTCGATAGCAATACAATAGCTTGGAACGCACCAACTTGTAATTTCTTTCCTCATGTAAATGATTTCAATTAGGTTTAAGCCTACAACTTTAAACAGCTTCCTGAAAGTCCTTCTCTACATTAAGGCGTTTCTAGCCTTCCTTCACTAGCGAAACTTCATCTACGATTCTTCACCTGGTGCAAGGGCTCTTCTCCGAATGTGCCGATGAAAGACCTAGTTACTGACGCCTGTCGACGGAAGCATACAGGAACTGCATCGGGTGAATGGTCTCCCACAGGACTGTATTCCTGGATGAACGGGTTTGTGACTCAAGTACGTGGTATTCGGAAGGAAGATCAATCACACGAAAACAAGACTGTCTAAGGAAAAAATGTCTTCGCCAGCTTAGTGAATGGGATTGAACGTCGTCTTTTTCGATTCCGTGGAATTCCTCCTCTGCGGTTAGAACAGACAATTAACTTTTTAAATATCTGAATTTCCACCGGAAAAAAAATCCCGGTCGAGGGGCATTTTTTCTGTCTCTGCTGTAGTGCATTTGAGCGGGTGACTCCGCTTAAGGTATTCGCGGCTAGTTCGCAATCCTTGAATAACTTTATAAATTCCACCTGAGATTTCGTACATTCACCCCTCCTCCACACCTCAACCGCGGTGCTCTTGTCTGTAAGTGGCTGGAAGGTTAAACGTAAGTGTGCACAATTTATCTAAGGAGGTACCAGGGGGGCTCCAGTAAGCCCACACCAGACCCCTCCAATTATTTTTTTTCTTTTTTAGCATATTAATCTACATCTACACAATACCCTGCAAGCCACCACAAAGGTGTGTGGCAGGGGGTGATTTCTCACCAAACATGCACTACATATCATACATAAAAAAGGAATAGTATTAATATGCTAGTCAGAACTTCACTATTTAAAAAAGATAGAAATTGCAAAGCAAACATGCAAAAACATTCTGTTAGGGTTCATAGGGTTAGCTTTAAGTACTCATACCAACATGCAGCTACCAATGCTATCCATTGCTACACTCGTACTTGACACATTTACCGTTATTCATATCCCTAATAGTACGAGGGAAAAAGGACATTTTGAATCTGTCAGTTCGGCAATCAATTTCTCTAATTTTATGATTATGGTCCAGTCTGCCATAGTAAGTTGGGGTTCGCAAAATATTTTTAACATCATCACTGAAAATATTGCCTTGGAATTTGTTTAAGAGATTAAGTCTAAATTTCAACCTGCGATCTGATAGTGATTCCCATTTTAATTCATTTAATAGACTGGTTACGCTAATATGGTTATCGTGAGAAATAAAAGGCAAGAGGTAGCTTCGATCTAAGAATATTCACTCTGAGAAAGCTGCACTTAACCCCTGATGCAACTCTCCTTGTTATGCGGCCTAAGTCTCGGCACCTTGCGCCACCATCGTGTTTGGTAAATATATTTACATGGATCACAATATGTAGTTTCGAGTTATGGACTATGTAGAAAGAACACCAAGACAATAACTGAGAAAACACTGAGGGCAATTGAGGCGTGAGTTTGGGAAAAGTCGAAGGGGATGTTGACGAAGGAAGGAAGAGTGTACTAATCCGTAGAGGAAAAGAGAGGATGGAGATGGGAAGAGTAGGAGGAGTACTTGAGACAAATCCGACCACAACCGCTGGAACACCTTTAGACGCCCCTTCGAATTCAACTCCCTCCTTGATGCCCTGCTGATTCCCTCCAAGGCCTTAACGAATCCATCCCTTGCAAATTTCCTGTCTCTGCTCTTCCATCGAAGAGGAAGCTTCTGAGATATGGAGCACTCAGCTCCTCTACGATTTGATTTTTCAACAATCTTTTCCTAACGCCTTCATCCTTATGCCCTCTCTTCGACTCCGTGCTCTCACTAAATTGTTCCAGGAACTATGAATCTTCTGGTCTTCTTATTCCCTTTCCATTCTATTCCTATCCTTGTACCTTTCCTCCCAGTCCGAAGCACCTTTATGTGAGGGCACAAACTTGAAAACCACTGTTAAGTACCAGTAGGCACATAAAAGTGATGGATTATTAGAATGTATGTGTCAATTCACATGTCAATAAAATGAACATGAAAATAATAAAAGTCGGCCTTTGAGAAATTGATTGGGAAAGTATTTTTCTGCGTACTTAAAATCGCGGAAAATTGCTCTAACTTTACAATGCATTTTGGAATTATAGGGACATTTGTAAATCTAGTTTACACTATAATGTTTGAAAACAGAAAGTGTTCTCACGTAAGGGTAGGAAATTGATGATGATAAAGTTTTAGATGCAATGACCGATATAAAAACATCTGTCCACGACTAGAGGATAGAACGCTATCTCCCGTTGTCAGCCACTCAGCTATTGTCGGCTTGCCCTAGGCCGGCGAATGTAGGCAACCTGCGTTGCACATTTTCGATTCTATTTTTTTTTCGCGAACCCGGGCCTATGGGGAAGAAAGCCGAGAATCGTATCTCTTTATTTTTCTTCTAGTTTCACTGGAAAAAAATTCAGCTCATTTCGTGGCTCATATTACACGACCTCTCCTTGCAACTAATGAACAGGCTGCTTTCATTAAAAATGTTGCTCTGCAACATGGGGAAATACGGGTGGAGTTGAAATCGTAAGGGTATCTTTCACGATGGATCTGGTCTTCAGGCCAGAATGTGACACTTTGAACCAAGCAATACGGAAGACACTAGCCTGAAAACCAGCCTCAATATCTCATCGTTCTCAACCTTCACAAGAATCGTCAAAGTTATTAGTTATGGAAGGCAGGTATTAGTCACTGATGACATCGACACCGGCGTTTGACCTCCTGTGATTAACATTTGAAATTTCTCGAAGACCCCGGAGGAGTTCGTGCTCACTGTGGCTGGGAACGGAAACATTAGGCCACGAAGTCAGAGGTGGCTCAAGTTCCCTGTGCAGAGGTCCTTAGGGCCACGAGGGACCCTTAAGCCCGAATCACACGATCATTTTTCTCGTCGCTTTTAAGGGATCACTTAAGCTATAGCTTTCAGGGACCGCAAAAATGATAGCTCAAGTTATCATTTCGCCGCTCACACGATCATTTTCACCGTCCCCTCTCGTATCATTTCTGTTCGCGAGATATGGCAAACAACTTCGTAACTATGGATGATTTACATCGTCGTCGACAGCTTTTGGCTGTAGCCAAACGTTTCTTGCAGAACGTGCGCTCTGATTGGCTAAATGACAGGCCCGAGGGACGGAAAAAAGGACGTGCTCAAATGACGGAAAAAGGGATAGCGATCCCTTATCATTGCCGCATTCCGTGAAGTGATCAAGTCAGACGATCATTTTTAAGCTATCATTTGAGCTATCCCTGAAAAGGGACGTAAAAAATGATCGTGAGATTCAGGCTTAAGATTAGTATGCACACGACTCACCTCTTTCGGATAGAACGGCGCTTGCAGTGACACGCAGATGGCGTTGCAGAAATCGGCGATGCCGAAGACAATCAGGGTCAGCCACTGCCTCTTGGTGAACTTCCCCATCTTAAGATGCTCCAGTCAAGAGGGTCGAGGTCCCAGCAGGTTGTCGTGCAGTCGCCGGAGATACTTGTAGGGTTGAAAGGAGGGGGCTTCTTCCTGTCGAACAATGCCCCGCTGCTCGAACGATATTGTCAGCTGGTCGGTAAGCACTTTTGTCTTGAAGGATTTGAGGGTGTAGCTCTCCGTGCTTTCAGCGATTGAAAAACTCGAGACTTACGTCTGTTGAAGTAACGAAGGCTGGGACTGTAATTTCTAAGATGTCCACTACCGCCTTTCGCCGATAACGTTGTCTTTAACCGTGGTAATCAGACAAGGAACCACGAGTTATTGTCGGCGTTTTACTTTTGGCGAAAGTTATAGGTCAAATTTGAGCGGTTTTGAAGTATCGAATTGAAAACTAATACGACGCCAAATCCAAATTTTAGTTATCAACGTTAAAGGGATCTCCTTCGATTAATAGAGCTTTGAAAGCGATTACAGTTGCCGCAACAGGGGGTCTCCGCTCCAGTTATCGAAGTGCGGTAGCGACGCCCGGGTTGAATGCAGCTTCGTGGTCACCTTCTCTCGCCAACCCTTATGTCTACGAGACGAGCCTTCGAACCACTTCCAGGGACGATCCCTGACTGCCCGAACGCGCGACGCGGACCGAGGGTACACCCTTGTGGGACTCGCCTAGGGAGAGATCTCCCTCTGCAGAAGTGCGAAACGGACAGTTCCCGTGTCGGCGCGTTCGCTCCTCGCGCTCTTCGGAAGTCGTGTGTCCGTCGGGGTCAGATATTCGAGGCGACTGCCCTCCCCGGCACTGCCCTCCTCCCCTCACCAAACAGGACCCCCCTGCCACACACCCCTGTTTCGGGAAAAAGACCTCTTAACCTCCCCCCCCCCCCCCCCCCCCCCAGCAAGATGTACATCTTGTGCCCCACACTCGCCAATGGCTCTTCTCTTCCTTATCGCCTCCTTCTCGGTGACGAGCTATCCGTCTTGCGCGACTGACGCCGGCGGCGGCGAACAGCGCGGACCGTTGGAAACGGACCGAATAAAAAGATCTCCCGTCATTCCCTTCCACCAATTGTAACACGCAAAAATTGTGTAGTGTTGCGGAAGATTCTGGGGAGACGCTCTGGGTGAGTGAAGACGGGAGAGAATCGAAGGAATCTATCCCGTATGCTCTTCTTGAAACGACGTTGGTGTGATACATGTCAGTTAGAATTAAATCTAAAAAAATGTGTAGTAATGAATTTTTGGAAAAAGAATAGCTCTCCTCCTAGCACATACAAAATATGTGATAATGAAATGACAAACGTGGAATCCATTAAATATCTTGGAATAAGAATGACACATGATCTTTCCTGGGGTACACACATACGTGAAATAATGGGTCAAGCTAATCGTAGACTGGGATTCATCAAAAGAGTATTAGGTAAATGTGACGATCATGTACGAGAAATCAGCTACTTTTCCCTTGCAAGACCTCATTTGGAATATGCTGCCAGTGTATGGGATCCCTACGAAATCGGTCTAAATAACGAACTTGAACGTGTGCAGCGAAGATCGGCAAGATTTGTAAAGGGACGATACGATAATTATATTAGCGTAACCAGTCTATTAAATGAATTGAAATGGGAATCATTGTCAGATCGCAGGTTGAAATTTAGACTTAATCACTTAAACAAATTCCACGGCAATATTTTCAGTGATAATGTTACAAGTATTTTGCGAACCCCAACTTACTTTGGCAGACTGGACCATAATTATAAAATTAGAGAAATTGATTGCCGAACTGATAGATTTAAAATGTTCTTTTTTTCTCGTACAATTAGAGATAAGAATAACGGTAAATATGTCCAATCGGAGAGTAGCAATGGATAGCATTGGTAGCTGCATGTTGGTATGAGTACTTAAAGCTAACCCTACTAACAGAATGTTTTTGCATGTTTGCTTTGCAATTTCTATCTTTTTTAAATAGTGAAGTTCTGACTACTATATTAATACTATTCCTTTTTTATGCATGATATGTAGTGCACGTTTGGTGAACAATCACCCCCTGTCACACACCCTTGTGGCGGCTCGCAGGTGGGTATTATGTAGATGAGACGTTACTTCTCATCTTCCGATTCGTTAAAGCACAGTGGTGAAAGATAATCTCATTTTCCAATAGCGATGTACTATCTATTATTGTGTTGGAAATAGTACTAGATAGATTAGACATTACTAGATATGATAGCTTATCAAGTTAAATTCGGTAACATATACTTGAAACTTTAACTTGAAGCAATTCTTATGAAAATAATCATTCAGTTGAAACAAATTTCAATCTCAATTGTACAGGGAGTTTGAAGCTTTTGAAATATTTAAAAGTAATCAGTTTCCAGTCCTTTTTGAAAAGGAGGCGGAACTAAAACTCAAAGATTTTAAAAATCAGTTGAATTTAATAAATATTTAAAAAAAATATTATGTGCTTGAAAGGAACATCAACATTTTCATTTTCAAAATTCCTTCATTCATTAATCTTTGGAAATGTTCTTGACAAATCATTGGATTACTTCAATGGATTAGTGATTCCAACAAAGCGTAGGGAAATAAATAGATACCAAGTTAGAATAAAAATTTCAAGGCAAAAGAATGTGAAAAACAGACCACTGTTGCCAGTTCGGTTACGTGTTGGCAAGGTCGTGGGTTCAATTCCCGCTTAGGGCCTGGAGGTCATCTTTGCATTGGGCTCAAGAACTTAGCATTGATAGGTTCCACAGCGTCGAACTTAACACCATTTCCTCAATAATTAACTTAGAGGGTTAGACGGTGAGGATTAACCTGAGACATTAGTGCGCCTAAAAACCAAATCTGCTTCCACTACAAATCTACAAACAATATACACGGTTCTTGCTCCTTCGCTACAATATTTCGACAATTTAAGGAGGTTGATCCAAAAAGTGAAAGTCATGTTATTTTTTTTATATTTTCAGAACTTAGAGAACTAAAGTTCCTCTATCTAATAAAGTAAAGTGAATTATAGCAATCCATACTCCTTTTTGCACAAATTTGAAATTACATACGATTAACGGAGATGAATGGCCATCACATGGGAATATAACGTTTAAAAATATCATAGTGACATGTCATTTTTGCAAAAAACTGATATTTTATCCGTAATGTCACAAGGAATAAAATGTCAAGAAAAAAAAGTCATCCAAACATCGTATTTTTCGATAAATCCACCAATTTCTGCGCTTATAGCAGACGAAATTCGTTAGTTGACTTCAAGTGGCGCTGCGGTCGCTTTAGCCAAAATGTATGGCGTATGAATAATATCATTACTAATGAGATATTAAAGAATATTTCAGAAAAATATTATAACCTAACGTTTGATAATAATATTGTGGTGTTATGCATTAGTAAATTCATTGAGTACAGGAATTTATTTCTGTAACGTAAATGCTGAATTGACCTCATCGTCGAGCTGATTAAAATTATCATAAAAAATAAATCCTTCGACTTTCCATGGTATTTCTTGTGATATTTATGACTTTCAATAGCTTAGGTAATTTTCTTTGTGAAGTAAGGATCACTTAGATCACATATACTCGTACTTAAATTAATAAGATTCCTCAGACAACTTGACTCAAGCAGTCGCGAGCCAACCTCCTTAATTACTTCGATGAAGGTGATCGAGATTCGTTATTAGTCGCTTCATGAGCGCGAGGGAAGGGTATATTTGGGACCGTCGTGAGCAGCTGCTCGGTGAACACGTGAGGGAGTTCGTCACGATGGAGAACGCCGCATTCAAAGACATTACTTTGGTCACGTAAGTTGGGCGTAGCGCGGCTCCAGAATTCCTGCCCCTTCGAAGATTCACTCTAATCATTTTGAAGAGGCGAACGGCGTTGAGTGAGATAAGGTTCATGACGTCGTCTTCTAAGATGTCTCGGAAAGCTATATTTAGATTCGTAGCAGCTCTCAACTGCATTTAGAAGATGGGTTATCTGATTGATTAATTAATAAGCTTTTTTATTTTAGGGCCTCGGATTGAAAAGCAAATTATCTCTCGATCACGCCAACTGGTTTTTTATAACTTATAACTTCAGGCTTAACTATGTTCTTGCAAAATAAGTAATAATGAATTAACAAACGTGGAATCCATTAAATATCTTGGAATAAGACTGACACATGATCTTTCCTGGGGTAAACACATACGTGAAATAATGGGTCAAGCGAATCGTAAACTGGGATTCGTCAAAAGAGTACTGGGTAATTTTGACGATCATGTAAGAGAAATCAGCTACTTTTCCCACGTTAGACCTCATTTGGAATATGCTGCCAGTGTATGGGATCCCTACGAAATCGGTCTCAATAACGAACTTGAACGTGTGCAGCGAAGATCGGAAAGGTCTGTAACGGGACGATACGATAACTATATTAACGTAACCAGTCTATTAAATGAATTAAATTGGGAATCATTGTCAGATCGCAGGTTGACATTAAGACTTAATCTCTAAGCAAATTGCAAGACCATATTTTCAGTGATGATGTTAAAAATATATTGCGAACCCCAACTTAATATGGTAGACTGGACCATAATCGCAACATTAGAAAAATTGATTGCCGAACTGATAGATTCAAAATGTCCTTTTTTCCTCGTACTATTAGGGATATGAATAACGGTAAATAAAATCAATACCAGTGTAGCAATGGATAACATTGGTAGCTGCATGTTGGTATAAGGACTTAAAGCTAACCCAACTAACGGCATGTTTTTGCATGTATGCTTTGCTATTTTTATCTTTTTTTAAATGGCCTAGTTTTGAACAGTACCTATACAAGTACTCATCCTTATTTATGCATGATATGTAGCGCATGTTTGGTGAGAGTTCATTCCCTGCCACACACCTTTATGGCGGCTTGCAAAGTATTATGTAGATATAAATGTGTAGATGTATGTGAAATCGTTCCATTATGGAAAATAAAAGAATAAAAATCGCCCGGAAAGAGAATATTTATGAATTCTTTTGGAAATATTTTCATATATTTGACATGCATAGCGTGATGTTAGAAATTAAAGGATGTAACACGAAAGAGTCTACGAAATAAGAGAAAAAATAAGAAAATACATGAGGAGTCTACGAAATAAGTCATCGTTTAAAAAAAGTCGTTTCAGACGATATGTTGTGGAATAACATAATTAACTGTGGAAAATTGCCAATCTTCTTTAAGTCCTCGTTTTTTACCACTCTGGAATTTTTCCCAGGAAATGATAACAAAAATTTTCGTGTCCTTATTTCGTGCTTCAATTTCCTCTCCTGATAGTTGCCATAACGGAGGAATTGCCTTTTTTCATTATCAACTCATTTTACAAGTACCTTACGGACTGTGGGAGTCATTTGAAACCAGGGAGACAACTGCACGTCTAACTCGGTAATGTTCCAGTGGTAGTGATAAATTTTTTCTCCTTTGAGGGATAGCCCACTTGAAAGTGCATTTAATGTTGCAGAGTATCTTTTGACGTTGTCTTTATTGAAGCCTGAAATGTAAAAAGTAATTAGGCGTAAGAATTAACCGCGCTGTCAGAGAGACGCTCTGATTTTCGTTGAGGAGATTGGATTTCGCAGATGTCACTGTACTCAAGCACCTTTTAAACAACTCAGGAGGCTAACAGTACCAAAGTTACCAAAATTTTACAAATCAGTCCCTGTTACTTCAAATTATATTGTCAGGGTACGAAAAAACGCCCGGCTACATAACTATCGCTTATTTTTCCCGATCTCTTCTTTGGCACGTCAACAACCAATCCAATCTCTTGCTGTTTCAGCTTTCCACGTCCCAGTTAGAGGCATTAAGTATAATTCATATAAAATAAATTTTAAATAAATATAAAATAAATATAAAATAAATATAATATAAATATAAATATAAAATAAATATAAAATAAATATAAAATAAATATAAAATAAATATAAAATAAATATAAAATAAATATTAAATAAATATTAATAAATATAAAATTAATATAAAATAATTCTTTATTAATTCGTGGTTAATTCTTACGCCCAAATACTTTTTACTTTTCAGGCTTCAATAAAGACAACGTCAAAAGATACTCTGCAACATTAAATGCACTTTCAGTTGGGCTATCCCTCAAAGATGATTATCAAAAGTTGTTAATATCATTAAAGATTTCCATCTCTCTGCCACGGATTCAATTCCAGCGGATATAAAATATTCGAGAAACTCTCAAAGAATCTTATATGGCGATGCAGTGAAGATATTACAAAAGAATAATTATCCCTATTTACGGGAATATATCTCATCTATTGAAGTTTGTTCATACCAAAAACCTTTGATGCTCCACAGATGTAGTACCTCATGCTACCACTCTCAGTCGATGGATTTCATATCTGAGTAAGTAATATTTTAAGCTCAACACTTATAGTATCAAAACACTCCAAATCCAACTCTTGTAACCCTAACCTTACCGTTAATCATTGCAAGGATCGAACAAAAACTGATGTCTAAATCTCACTTACGCTGATGAGTGGCTGAAAGTGGCCTTCAGACGAAGTAGGAGACAATTTAATGAATCTTGTGGATGATTAGAATCGAGCCATCAAGGACGGCATCATTGAAATATTTGAAAAAAAAGCAGAATTAAATATATACATAGTATAATCATCATCATTAGTCAGCAATCCCGAGATTGTTTTGATGCAGCTCTCCTATGAATTTTCCTATCGGCTAATCTCTTCATATTCACGCATTTCTTCTCTTTCTTATCCTTCATCACTTGTTCCATTCATCTCACACGAGGCCTTCCTTTGCCATTCTTCCCGCCGATTTGTCCTTAAACGATTGTCTACATCACGTCCCATGATGTGGCCGATTAAGTTTTTCCGTCTTCTTCATAGGGTATTCAGAAGACTTCTCTTTTCTCCCACTCTTCTTAGGACTTCCTTACTCGGTCGATCCATTTTATCTTCATCATTCTTCGATAGCACCACATTTCGAATACTTCTACCCTTTTCTTCTCCGCTGCTGTCATCGTCCATGCCTCACTGCCGTAAAGAAACATGCTCCAGATATACCTTATGATGAATAGCTTCCTTATTTCTAAGCTTGTACCTCCAGCTGTAAGTAGATTCTTCTTTTGATAGAATACCCTCTTTGCCTGGGCTATTCTACTCACTATTTCTTTCTTGCTTCGTCCATCGTTGGTTACTCTTGCTTCCCAGTTAACAGAGCTTTTTCACATCTTCCTGTTTCTGTTTTCCTAGTATAATGTTGGTTTTGGCCCCTACTCTCTTGCTGCACACCAATATCTTAGTTTTCTTCTTATTGATCTTCAGCTGATGTCTGGCCATTGTCCTTTCCACGGTTGTTAGCATCTTATTCAGCTCCTTCTCTGTCTCTGCTATGAGAGCTATGTCATCAGCGAATCGTAGCATGATTGTTTCTCCGTGGATGTTCACTCGAGAACATATTTCCTTGAATTCTTTGATGGCTCTCTCGATGTAAACAATAAAAATTACTGGAGACAGTGCGCAGCCTTGTCTCACTCCTTTCCTTGTCCTTGCTTCCTCAGAGCTGGGTCCAGATTTTATCACAGCTACTTGGTTTTTATACAAACTGTGGATAATTCTTCGGTCATTGTACGACACTCTAATTCCTTTAAGAATTCCAAGCATTGAATTCCAATCAACGTTGTCAAAAGCCTTTTCTAAATCCATAAATGCAATGTAGGTCGGTTTGTTCTTCTCCGTTCTCTTCTCTATTAGCAGCCTAAGGTCCAATATTGCTTCCTTTGTACCCTTACTTTTCTGGAATCCGAATTGATTTTCATCCAGGAACTGCTCTGCTTTTCTTTCTGTACTTTTGTAGATGATCCTTGTCAATATCTTCGATGCATGTGCCGTCAGACTTATAGTCCTAAAAATTTTCGCATTTCTCCGCTCTCTTCCCAGGTAAAAGAACTCTTTCACCTCTTCCAGTTTCTGCTTTCCTAGAATAACGTTGGTTATGGCCTGTTTTCTAGCTGCACACCAATATCTTAGTTTTCTTCTTATTGATCTTCAGCTGATGTCTGGCCATTGTCCTTTCCATGGTTGTTACCATCTTATTCAGCTCCTTCTTTGTCTCTGCTATGAGAGCTATGTCATCAGCGAATCGTAGCATACTGATTGTTGATTTTCCAATATTCCCTGGAATAATTGAAAATATATAGACGCAAAGAAACGTGCTCCAGATAGTACGATCATTATTTTTAATTCAATTCCGACATGAAGACACCAGCATGATGGCTATTCTCTGTTCTCGCTAAGAAACGAAACGGTGTAATGCCCGAAAACCGCTGCCAATGAAGATTAACGATATATTTCTAACAATATTTCATCAAAGTCGGGTATATTTCTGCGACAGTTGCCATCATGTCAGATGTAGGCTCTATGGAGGAGAGTCTGACAGTCTCTAATCCTCATAAGAGATTGTTTACACACAAACGATGATCTTCACCCGTAAAATCAAGGACACGATAACCTCTCATTTACTGGCTCTGATACTATGACCTTTGTCTCTCTCAGAGGACCTCACGGCATCTTTGCGGCTTTAAAAAGCTTCCAAACAGGGAAGCAAAAAAGTGGTTTGCGAGTTGCGATTCTGATAAGGTGGCTATTCCGCGCGGGTGCGGGAAAGAGAGAGAGGTCTGTTTGATTTAGAGAGGAAGTGAAATGGGGATGAGGAATTTAAGTCTTGGGAATTAAGTGTTCGCTCCTTCGAATGGAATGTCCGTTAGGAGGGGAGCTCAGCTTTTAGCTAGAAGTTAACGACGAATTCCGTTTGATGAACGATACATACCCAGATATTATCGTTAGAAAAGGACCTCGTAGCAATTCAGGCGTGGTGCGATAAATGGAAACTAGAACTGAACATAAAAAAGTGCGTGACAGTAAATTTTTGGAAAAGGAAAAACTCGATAGAAAGAAACTATATGATTCAAGGTACGGAATTAGTAAACGTGGAATCAGTTAAGTACTTAGGGGTAACACTTACTCAGGATCTATCATGGGGTTAACATATCAGGGAAATATGCAGTCAAGCAAATAGAAAGTTGGGGTTTATTAAAAGAATATTAGGGAAATGTGAGGAGAGGGTGAAGGAACGTTGCTATTTTTCAATTGTTAGACTACACTTAGAACATGCTGCGTGCATATGGGACCCTTATGAATCAGGCTTAATTTAAGAATTAGATCGAGTACAACGAAGAGCAGCGAGATATGTAAAAGGGTGTTACGATAGGGAAAGCAGTGTGTCTGGTATGTTAGCCGAATTGGGATGGGAATCATTGTCGCAACGCAGGCTGAATTATAGACTTAATCTTCTGGGAACATTTAAGGAGAGACATTTCATTAATGACGTTAATCATATATTGCTGGCTCCGACTTATTATGGTAGGTTCGATAATTCTAATAAATTTAAGGAGATAGATTGCAGGACGGACAGGTTTAAAATGTCATTTTTTCCACGTACGATTCGAGATCAGAATGTTAAACATCGCATAAATCGGTAATAATTATAGAGGTAATATTCAGAGTAGGTCGATAGTATTTTTTTTTATTACCTGCATGTTCAAATCAACGTGTGACTTGCATGCATTGCTTTTTTTTGCATGCATGAGTATCTCTGAAATTGCTGTCGGGTTTCAAGTCATTCATGGTATTCGTGGGTGTGTCCTGCATGATTGGGATTTGGTAGTTTTTCTTCTTTTTTTCCCCCTAATTACTTTTAAAGGTGTAGTGTTTGTTTTGTGTTGTTCCTTTTTGCTTGTTCTGTCATTGTTCCTGGTGTGGATGCACCCCCTGCCACACACCCTCGCGGTGGCTTGCAGGGTATGTCGTAGATATAGATATAGATATGGATATTATTGATTTCGTCACTAAAACTTACATCTTTGTGAAGACTTCAGCTGCGAAATGAACTTGAAGATCCGGGTGTTCTCAGCTTTTTGTTCACTGTCGCATGTGGATCTCCGCAGGAAAAAGTCGATAGTTACCGCAACCTACAGGCGTCCTTACTTCATCACCCTATGCAGAAGATATCAGTCATCAAATCCCTTTACAGCTATATCCTCTCTCTTTCTGACGATTTTTCTCTGGATAAAAAAATAGAAATAAGATGACATGGCACTCATAGCTGCGACAGAGGTATCTGAATAAGATTCTAATAACTATGGAAAGGACCATGGTGAGATATCAGGTGAAGATCAATAAGAAGATGAGTAATAAGACATTAGTGTGCAGTAAGAGGGGAGAGGCCAAAACCAACGTTAAACTAGGGAAGCAAAAACTGGAAGAAGAAGAAGAAGAAAGAGTTGTGTTACGTGGGAAGCAGAGTAACCAACGATGGACGAAGCAAGAAAGAAATTGGTAATAGAATAGCTCGGCCAAAGAGGGAATTCTATTAACGAGTATCTACTTACAGCTGGCAATACAAGCGTAGAAGTAAGGAAACAATGCATCAGAACGTACATGTGGTACATGTATCCTTACGGCAGTGAAGCATGGACGATGAAAGCAGCGGAGAAGAAAAGGGTGGAAGCATTCTAAATATGGTGCTATCGAAGAATGACGAAGATAAAATAGATCGACCGAGTGTACAACGAAGACTTCTTAAGAAGAGTGGGACTTTGACTTTCTTTTTATTTTACCTGGGGCAGATGAGGCCTCGTGGCCCCCTCTACCCCTGCCCCAGGGCTCTCTGGTCGGGGTCTTTACAGAGTTGTGGTATATTATTTTATACTATATTTACAAAGTTTGTCATTTAAATGGAAAAGACTTATACAATTTTACATTATGACTTTACATATAATTTCTGTTTAGTCAAAGTCGGCTTGAATCTGTTCTTCGGCAAGATCCAGCACATGGGGATTTCGTTGAGTTTCCCGTGAGAATTCTCATGATCCCTGGATCCCTCTACAATGTAGGTGGAAGATAAAAAGATTAAAAGGGGCGGATAAAAAAAAGGACAGACAAATCAGGAGCCGTAGATGAAGTACTGAACACTTGGCAGACATTGAAGGCTACAAAATGTCGCTTTTAAAAACGCCAAAGGGCTGCTAAAACCAATCACTACTATATTCTAGGGGTTAGAAGGAAGGGGGGACTTTTAGTCTCAGTCTCGCCCCACTAAAGACGCTTATCTATCTATCTATTTCTGCTATCACAGAACACTTCTGGTGAGGATCAAAGCATCACATTAATTTCGACGAGGCTAAACTAATAAGCAAGAGTAGATGGACACTTCCCACGACTAAGTAGGGAAACGATTGAAATCAACAAAAAAAAAGGAAATATCAACAGGGAAGAAGATGAAACACTTTCCAGTGCCTGGGAACGCATATTATGGCACCACCAAAGTACATCGGTCAATCACAGCGCACCTGGCCTAAACGGGTGATGCATGCAAGAAGGTCAATTTGGATGTTCTGCACGTCACCGGCCTACTAAAAAAGGCCGGTGACGTGTCTCTACTAATTTTTTTCGTAGAGATAGTTTTAGTAGAGTAGATAGAGAGTAGTTTAGTAGAGTAGTTTTAGTAGAGAGTTTTTAGTAGAGATACTGTCTCCAACGCCAGCGAAACAATGGTCTAACACCCGGAAGATCTTCGCTGAAATTTACAAAATAGACTGACAGCGAGTCATATCGAAATTCGAACTACTCAACACACAGAAGCCAGGTCCGCATCATGCCGGCCGTACAATCCAGTGGTCGCGGGTTCGACTTTGAACTCAAGTATGTTCAATACGTTTTGCATGGGGTGAAGAATTTGGGCTCGAAGTTGCTATGCAACGTTATTTGTTTGATATCCTACGAATATGTATCCTGCTCGTTATTTTGGAGTCCTGAAAACCATCGAAATACATTCAGCTAAGATCGGCAAGGGATCTATAACCATAGCGAGTGCAGCAATAGGAGCTATGACATTCATATGGAGTCCTTCACAGATCTGGTACCTTGAAGACCTTGAGGTATCTTCAAGGAGCTATGAACTTTCAATCATGGGAAGAATTATGTAAAACGCAGGCTGATGGAAATATTTTATCAACATAAGAAATGTATTGAGACAAATTTTGGAAATTGGCCACTATTGAGGAGGGGTCTCAATTTCTTCCCAAATAAAGGAAATTTATCAATTCCTTTATTATCAAATACTTGACATTCCATACACAGTGTACAGGGTTCCACTGTGATTGGGACGTGTAAAAATCTACTATAAATCAAACATTGCCGCAGATTGTTTAATATCTCTTATTTACTCAGCTTTCTACGAGAAGTTGTGTCATGACACGTATTTCCAAGTTGTCAGGGCAAACTGGAACTCTGACCTTTGACACCTGGAGGGCGTAGGAATACTCTTCTTTGCACACAGCGCAGTCAGCCGACGGGGGAGATCCACAACCACTCGATCTGTGCGGCATGGGGGCACGAGGCCGAAGTTCAGGCCTAAATGAAGATTGAACCTTCCGAAGTAAATGAAACCCATGCTCATTTCCAGCGAGGCGCAAAACATGCTCAAAACTCTATATCTAAATCTACATAATACCCTGCAAGCCACCTCAACGGTGTGTGGCAGGGGTGAATTCTCATCAAACATGCACTACATATCATGCATAAAAAAGATTAGTATTTATATATTGTTCTAAACTGCAAAATTTAAAAAGATAAAAATAGCAAACTAAGCATGCAAAAACGTGCTGTTAGTTGGGTTACCATCAAATCCTTACACCAACATGCAGCTACCAATGTTATCCATTGCTACACTCGTACTGGATATATTTACCGTTATTCGTATCCCTAATTGTACGAGGAAAAAAGGTCATTTTGAATCTGTCAGTTCGGCAATCAATTTCTCTAATTTTGTGATAATGGTCCAGTCTACCTTAGTAAGTTGGGGTTCGCAAAATATTTTTAATATCATCACTGAAAATATTATTTAAGACTTGGAATATATTTTCAAAAGTATCACGAAATAGATTTTCCATAAGTGACTGCTTTTGCATTTTAGAAGTGGGAGATGCTTTCCGATTGGTTCAACAATTTTTACCACTGTCGTGTTCAACAATGATCGACGGTATAGTACCATCTTCATTCATATTCTTAGCCAGCGAAGGACGAAGCAGGAAGTCATATCGGGCGCCGGAGATGGAGAAATCTGGATAAATATCCAACGAGAGTCAATTTACGAGGCAGTTGGAAGCGAGGAATGACGATCTGCTTGACATAATCGATTCTCCGGGTTCAGTCGGTTCGGCTTCCAGTCCCCAATACGCCAATCACGGCAAGGGGGGGGAGGGGAAGGGGGGGGGAAGGGGGGGGGGAGATCTCTCGGGGTTCACCTAGCTCAACTCAACCTTGCCTCTCGGAATATGAGGAGACCGAAGTTCAATAAAGCACCAAACGGGGAATTTTTTACGTGTTGATAATGAAGTGAACCAAATGTGAAGACAGAAATACACATGGCAGTAATAGTTTTCAATACACTTCGCAAAAGGGCGATAGTTTGAATAATACTTAACTAACTGACAAACGACTTAATGTGGAAGGCCAAGACCAAGAAAAAGCAACACCTAAATTTATGCCGGAAAAAAATCAAGTGAACGGAATAAATTATCTGAATCAGCGCGCAAAAGTAGGTGAATAATAATGCAAGAACCTTTCATGTTTTGTGGCTGTAGGTATTCTTCGAAAATAATATCTTAGACCAGATATCATACTTCATATATATAAGATGCGACATCACCTATGAAGGGGACAAAGACACTAAATAAAACGACCAATTGCCATCTACGTCTACATCTACATGATACCCTGCAAGCCACCATAAAGGTGTGTGGCAGGGGGTGAATTTTCACCAAACATGAAATAAATATCATGCATAAAAAAGGATTAGTATTTAGGTGAATTCCATGTAAAAGTGGACAAAATCAGGAAAAAAATAACATTAATTTTTAGCATATAATTTTCTTGTTTATATTCGTTTAGATATTGAAGTTCTTTATAAACACAATTTTTGGGACATTCCTGCTCCCTGGCGAGAGATAACTGCATTAGAAGAAGCAGGATTGCCACCACTAGTTGAATAACTTCTGTGACCTAATTTTGTTTTCAATATTTACATTGTTCTACAAGAAAATACTGCATGATTTTCAGTCTATAAATTATTGAAGGTATATTTATTAATGTTATACTAGCTATAGGATTATAAAGTGATGTATACAATCGAAATGAAATTCTGAATACTGCTGTGCAGAGTGTTGCGTCAATTACCATTTTTGGGATTTTTTTACTTTTTTTAAGAAATTAAGTGGATATTTCAATATTAAATTTGTAAATATTCTAATATTTACAAATCTACATTAATCAGTGCAAAAAGAATATTTATCTACTAATTTATTTAGTAGTACTAAGGGTAACTGACGCCACTGCTTTATAGTAACTGATGCAACATAAGGGAAGTTGCGTCAGTTACCATGGTGTATTAGCAAGCATCCAATATTACCTAATTTGATCAGATGGTATAATTCAGTCAGGTCTAAATTAATGTATGCATTTTTTATAAAATTACATAGTGCTTTCACAATGAATAAGCCTGTAAGATCTTTAAGGTAATAATATTCACGAATATTTGTAATAGTACTTACATATCAATTTTTTGACCTACAAATTTAAGTTTTATTTGTACTATTGCCAGAGGGCAGGTTCTATTGATTTTAGATAGCGGTTTGCTAAAATACCTGATACCTATGGATTTATAATTTATATCCTGCTTATTTTTGTAATTTTTCCATATTTTAAATACACTATTGCATAAGGTTTTAGTACCAGTAGAAGTTAGTACCAGTAGTAGTAGTTACTTAATTAACATGATAAATGAACACACTATAATGTGTGGGATTAGCATACAGAAACCAAGATGCCACCTAGGACTCCTGCAGAAAAGATGAGAGAATATCGAGATGGCAAGACGGAAGAGAAGAAGGCAGAGGTGAAAAACTGGAATGCAGAGCAGCAAAAGTTGAACAGAAAAAAATTGACCAATGCAAGAAAGAAAGTTGAAAAGGAAGGTAGTAAAAAGCGTATGAAAAAGGCACGTATGAGACGAAAGGCTGCATTATTAGAAACCTCATTATCCCCACCTGAAGCTTTCAAATCATCTCAATATTTTGGGATGGCTGTGCAATGGGTAAAACGAGCACTTCCTAATAGCCCTCGGAAAAAGCAAGCTGTCATTGAAAAGCTTGCATCCACATTTAATGTAGTTTCAGCAGCTCTGTCTGTTTCTCGCAGATCAACTGAATTACGTCCTGTTACTATGCAGCTTGTGGAGAAGTTTTATGAAAGTGAGTTGGTGTCAAGGCAGTTGCCATGAAAAAAATATTTTGTTGTCATTAGAAATTCTACCGGTAACAAAGAAAGAGTACAAAAAATATGCTCGTAATGACAGTTATGGAAGCTTATCTGCAATTCAAGGTAGAGTACCAACAGCAAAAGATTAGGGAAATCTAAGTTTGCAGAACTACGGCCAAAGCATATCTTGGCTGTAACTGAAAATGACCAAAATTTTTGCCGCTGCATTTAACATGAGAATGGTTAGATGCTTCTGGAAGGAATAAGAAAGGCAGTCCCAGGTATCAATTTACTAAAAGACATAAATTCATTTGTTCAGCAGTCAGTCTGTCTATGGTCTATAAATTGTTACTTTGGCGAATGCTCTGAATGCAGAGATACCGGGAAATACATTTCAGCAATTTTTTCCCAGAGAGAGTGCACATCTGTAGATATTGATCCACATGTGTCATATTGTCAGTGGTTTTCCAGCAGACAGTTTGAGAAAGAGCAAATTGAATCTCCCCTCTCTATTGCACAAAATGAACTGGCATTGCAGTTCAAAAACAGTTGAAAAAAGAGACGACACTGTTTCATAGCTACTTTTCAGTTGAAGCAAATCAGAATGCTAAAAGCTCTTGTCCAGAAGGTGTGGGAATACTGCAAGAGGACTTGCAGAAAACTTTACTCTGAGACATCAAAATGAAGTAATGTCTGCACATTGGAGTTCAGACTCAATAACTATCTTCACAGCTGTCTTGCCTTCAAATGATCAGCAGATAAATTTTGCCGTTGTAAGTGATGAGTGAAGACTTACTATCTTCTCATTCAACAAGTTATGGTCACAGTACATTCAGCAGCGTGATCTATTCAAAACGTTGCACACATTTTACGACTGAGTAGGTAGCCAATTTAAGAACAGGTATTCTTTGTAAATTATACTTTCACCAGAAAGGCTGCACAGGGATCTGAAGAATATTGATTGGAGCTTCCTTGCTGCTTCTCACGGTAAAGGGCCGATGGATGGAATTGGCGGTACCGTAAAGAGTGCAGTATTGAGAAGAGTAGTTCAAGGATCTGCAGTTGTGACAAATGCAGCAGATTTTTCCTCTGTAGCTAAGGAAGCTTGTCCAAAAATTCCAGTACTGTATCTGACAGCAGCTGATATGGAAAGTGATCGAACAGCACTACAGGCAAGGTGGATTGAAAACCAACCACGACGAATTCCCGGCTCCCATAAAGTGCACTATGCCAGGAAAGCAGGCGATAGATCAATTGAGACTAGTTTTGTTAGCCCCTTTTATTTTGATTTTGCTTTGGCCTTTACAGAAATTGAGCTTTTTGCATTTCGAATAAATACTCACAAATGTTGCGTCAGTTACTTTTTTGTGTTGCGTCAGTTACGCTTACTTTTGTGTATTTTAAGCAATTTCAACAACAGAAATGAATAATGAAATATGAATCTTTTTTATCATATACTATATTTACTATTGGCATACAGTTTTCTAAGTGGAAGGTTCATAACTCACAGACTTTTCAGTCCGCATAGACATTCCCAATAAGTATGTCCATTTTTTGTTGCATCAGTTACTGCAACGTTTTTCTTTTTTTTTAGCAACAGCAGCGAAAACCCCAGATTTTAATTCAATGCATTAATTTTTATGCCGGTTTATCTGTATGAGGTGATTAAAAAAATACTTTATACGTTATTTTACTCAATTTTTATGAAGTTAAAAGGAAATGTTTTTCTTCCCAACGTTGCATCAGTTACCATGGAATTCACCTTTATATACCTACTGTTCTAAACTTCAATATCTAAAAAAAAGATAAAAATAGTAAAACAAACATGCAAAACATGCTGTTAGTTGAGCTACCTTCAAGTCCTTACACTAACATGCAACTACTTATGCTATGGTCTCAATCACTCGCATTGGACATATTTACCGCTATTCATATCCCTAATTGTACGAGGAAAAAAGGACATTTTAAATCTGTCAGTTTGGCAATCTATTTCTCTAATTTTGTGATTATGGTCCAGTCTACCAAGGTAAGTTGGGGTCCGCAAAATATTTTTAACGTCATCACTGAAAGTATGGTCTTGGAATTTATTTAGGAGATTAGGTCTAAATTTCAACCTGATATCTGACAATGATTCCCATTTTAATACATTTAATATACCGGTTACGCTGATAAGTTTATCGTACCGTCCCTTTACAAATCTTGCCAATCTTCGCTGCACACGTTCAAGTTCGTTATTGAGACCGATTTCGTAGGGATACCATACACGGGCAGCATATTCCGAATGAGGTCTAACAAGAGAAAAGAAGCTGATTTATCGTACATGTTCGTCACATTTACCAATACTCTTTTGATTAATCCCAGTCTACGATCATCTTGATCCATTATTACACGTTTGTGGAAAGGAAAGATCATGCTTCAGCTTATTCCAAGATATTTAATGGATTCCACGTTTGTTATTTCATTATTACTTATTTTGTAAGTGCTAGGAGGAGAATAATTCTTTTTCCTAAAATTCATTACCTCACATTTTTCAATATTTTATTTTAACTACCATTTATCACACCAATTTTCAATTGCTTGTAGGTCATCATTTAAATATTCTTTATCGTTTGGGCATAGAATTTCCCTGTACACTACTACGTCATCGGCAAATAGATGATGCTTACTTTTTACCACCTTATTGATATCATTTATGTACAGTAGGAACAAGAATGGACTATCATACTACCTTGTGGGACACCCGAAGTGACTTTAATTGCCGGTGAGGTAACACCGTCAAAAACAACCCTTTGCACCCGATCATGCAGAAAATGATTTATCCATGATATAATGTTACTGCCTAACCCATAATATTTTAATTTCAACATTCATTTGCTATGAGACACTTTGTCAAAAGCTTTCTTGAAGTCGAGAAATATAGCATCCACTGGAATATTATTTTCGCCAGAAACTAAAATATCGCGGGAAAAGAGAGCAGGTTGAGTTTCATATGATCTGGTCTTCCGGAAGCCATGCTAAGCATTGGATAATAAATTCTGGCTATCTAGGTGTCCCATGACTGAGCTGACAATTATATGTTCCAGGACCTTGCATAAAATAGAAGTGAGGGATAAAGGTCGGTAGTTAGATGGCTGCTCCATATCACCACTTTTAAAAATGGGTGTTACATGGGCTACTTTCCAATACATCGGTACGACGTATTCGGTCAGGGATTTATTAAATACTATTTGAAGGTAGGGGGAAATTTCGGAAGCTAACTCTCTATATACGCGGGAGGGAATTTAATCGGGTCCAGGAGATTTGTTGGGGCTTATATCTTTAAGCAACTTTTTAATACCATTACATTAAAGAATATGTGGGACTATAAGAAGAGCACTGAAAGGAAAAACTGCAAAAGAAGCTCTAATAAAATTTTACAAAATAAAGGCCGTCCCCAAATTATTATATAAGGATCAGAACCCTGGTCTCCTAGAACTAGAGACTTTAAACAAATTGAAACGTCAGAAAAATAAATTCCTTAGATCTGTGAAAGGCTGTACATGTACAGTGTACATGTCTGGACTTCATAAAGAAACAAAGAAATTAGGCAAGAATTACAAGTCTAGCCAATGGCAGCAAGTTACAAAGACAGATGGAAAGAATATGTTGAGCGCATGCCTCTAAAGTATCCCCAGAAAGGTCTCGGATTATTAGCCCTTAGGGAGAAGAGGTGTTGGGAGATCGAGATTACGACAGTGAAGCCGGAACAGGAAAATTGCCTAAACCTGGAAAGCTACATGAAGAAGGTATTCTTCCGTTTACCAAGAGAGTTTAGTATTGAGACCACAGTGTTCACTGTCTAACTTCAGAGACGACGAGCTAACGTTTAGGCTCACCTGCACCAGACACTTATCCGAAATTACACAAATGGTGATTTTCATTTTCATTGATTGAAAATGTTCTCGATAAATCACCGTTAGCATATCGATCACGCTAATTCGAGAAACAATAGGTAACAGCGAGGAAATTTTTCCTCAATATAATATTTCTTTCATCAGAACATGGATCTGGAGCATGTTTCTTTACGGCAGTGAGGCATGGACGATGACAGCAGCGGAGAAGAAAAGGGTGGAAGCATTCGAAATGTGGTGCTATCGAAGAATGAGGAATATTAAATGGATCGACCGAGTAAGTAACGAGGAAGTCTCAAGAAGAGTGAGAGAAAAGAAAAGTCTTCTGGAAACTCTAAAAAGAAGACGGCACAACTTAATCCTGTGCCGTCTTGTTAACTTAAACTTAACAACACGTTATATAGGATATTTCAAGCCTGCCGCGTGAACGGCGGTGAAATTCACATGAATTGCCTCGATATTAGACCTCATTTGGAATATGCTGCCAGTGTATGGGATCCCTACGAAATCGGTCTAAGTAATGAACTTGAACGTGTGCAGCGAAGATCGGCAAGATTTGTAAAGGGACGGTATGATAACCTAATTAGCGTAACCAGTCTATTAAATGAATTGAAATGGGAATCATTGTCAGATCGCAGGTTGAAATTTAGACTTAATCTCTTAAACAAATTCCAAGGCAATATTTTCAGTGATGATGTTAAAAATATTTTGCTAACCCCAACTTACTATGGCAGCCTGGACCATGATCACAAAATTAGAGAAATTGATTGCCGAACTGACCGATTCAAAATGTCCTTTTTCCCTCGCACAGTAAGAGATACGAATAACGGTAAATATGTCCTATCGGAGAGTAGCAATGATTAGCATTGGTAGCTGCATGTTGGTATGAGTACTTAAAGCTAACCCTACTAACAGAATGTTTTTGCATGTTTACTTTGCAATTTCTATCTTTTTTAAGTAGTGTAGTTCTGACCACTATATTAATACTATTCCTTTTTTATGCATGATATGTAGTGCATGTTTGGTGAGCAATCACCCCCTGCCACACACCCTTGTGGTGGCTTGCAGGGTATTATGTAGATGTAGATGAATTGCCATTAGAAAAAATTCACCTGGACCGGGAATCGAACAACGGACCCTTACCTTGAATTTTTTCTCATGGCAATTAATGTGAATTTCACCGCCGTTCACGCGGCAGGCTTGAAATATCCTATATTTACCGCCAAGCGCGGCTTTAGCGCTGAATGGGGTTCACCTTTGGTCGTGGCTTCCTTGAAGCCCTTTCTCCCTTGCGTTGCCATCCTTGATGGACCTCATATAGTACCTGAACCTTGAAAAATTTCCATGTGGATAAGGGATCCTGGGTAGCGTAGTGGTCTGCGCAGTGGTCCGGAAGCCCGGAAAGTGGAAATCCAAAGGTCCGTGGTTCGATTCCCGGTCCAGGTGAATTTTTTCGCATGGCAATTGATGTGAATTATCAACACGTTGGCTAGATGAAGAAAAATTGTTGGGGGATCAGTGAATGGGAAGATTGGAAAAGGCATGCCTCGTGTGATATATGTGGAAAAGATAGTTAAGGATGTTAAATAGAATAATTACTTTAATATGAAGAGGTTGGCCGATAGAAGAATTGAGTGGAGGGCTCCGTCAAACCAGTCCCAATAATGTTGAGCCTTGATGATGATGACGATGATATTTTTTTTCTGGTTCGAAGCTCGTACCCCTTGTGCAATATGGAAAATTTCGAGCGGGCAAGCGATGCACCGCATGATGAAACTGAGGCAGTGGAAACTTTTTTGTCTGATAATTACCACTCAACTAAGAGATTCCGTTCGGACATATTCTACCGATTACTCGACGCAAAAAAACTCACAGCACTGGGGCATTTCATTCGCAGGCAACACCTAATGAAGATTACATGATATTTGGACTATAAAGAACTTTATTTAGGATATTATTACCGAACCCTTTGGCTTTTAACTCATTCATCGTCCATTTACTCTTTACTCGAGGGTTAATAACGAAACGCGAGCCCATTTTCATTTATAATGATTCCATATTGAGATTTAAAAGTGGATTCGAAGGACAAGTCGACATGGTTTGGCTGGATGGTTTGGAAAAAGAGTGAGAAAGTGGATGGTGTGAAGGGAATGCGACAATTTCTATTTGCAGTCTTTCTATATGTTTGAGTTCGGGCCGCCTTTCTTCTGAAGGTTGCTTAGAGGCCTGAGCGCTCCTTGGTATCTCGCAGACAACTCCTCTTGACGCTATAAGGAGATGAACCGCAACGAGTTGACATAACATCTATCCAAGAGTTAGGCCTCGAATCTGCAACATTTGGGTTCAGAGTCCATCGCCCAAGACATTACAAACACGAAATCGTCGCGAGGGATCGGTTTGAGTCAGAATCCATTCCCTCAGAGGGCCAACGGAGGCTTCCAAATTATCGGGTTGTGTAACTTTAGCTTTCTAGCGCTCATCCATTGACAAATGTGCTATTAATCACTGCAATTGAGGGATTCTAAATCCAGGAAAGCAAGACGTTTGCTGCCAAATAATGACCGATCCGCTCTCGTCGCTTTTTGTATTTCGTGCTTTTATAACTTTCTATTTCTCGTCAGGAATTCTTTCCTGTTAAATATGGAAGGTTCAGTAAATGATAATTATAACGAAAAATAACGTTATTTCAGAAATAATACGCTATCATATTATATTTTATTTTAAAAAATTAACACAGTTCCTCCTTTGCCGAAGCCAAACCTCGAATTACGTTCGAATTCTCGAGAGATACAAGATAGATACGGGCCATAAACCAATCAGTAAACTGAGAGACCAACTAGTTAAGGTGAAGGACCCCGTAGGCCGAATGACCCCTGGGGCCTTATTCTGTAAAGTCGAATTCGAGATTCCGACGTCACAACAATACCCATATATGGAAAAAATGTCATAGTTTGTAGTACAAACCGTGCTCCCTTGATGCCGCGACGGTCGCTCCGGCTCAAGGCGACGGAGTCGTATCATTTTGCGGATCATTTCGTTCATAATCCGTCGCCAAATATTTTCTGGCGAGCAGGCGCTGCTATCGCGGTGGGCACCGATAGAAGCTTCGATTGTAGCAGACGACTTGTTGATATTTATCGCGCGGGATACAAGGTGAGAATGTATCTAATTCTAGCTTTTAATTAAATCTTTCATGTCTCCGTTTCCTTGCCGCATGTACAGTTAAAAGTATAATAAAATGTTTGTTTTGTTTTAAATTGTCGCCATGCAATGTTTTTGTTTAATGTTGATTAAAAATTGTCGAGTGGACTAGACATAGGTATAAGTTTTTTATTCGTGTAAAACTTCTACGTAATATTTTAATGCTACTGCAGGGGCGATCTACATTATAGAGAGAGATGGTATCATGTTGGAAATCACATTGTTTGAGCAAATCTCATTATGCTGGCAATTATTTTGTACGAGTACCTTTCTTTGTGTGGTTGTATTCTACCGACAAATTCTGAAATAGTATGGACGTCCCCCCTGTGTGGCTATCTCCCCCTCCCACACACCTTTATGGTGGCTTGCAGGGTATATGTAGACGTCCTTTGGTCTTCGGACGCGTACATTATCGCAGGATATTGAACGGTTCTATATTTGTTATCTGCTACTGTGATATCAACCATTCCAAATGAATGTACATACTATATAAATAGAAACATAGGCGGATGGAGGAATATATGCACGAAGATGTAATGATTCACTCGAGAAAAAATCATTACAGAAGCTGTCGACACAATCAATTGATAAAACCAAAACATTTCGTGATTTAATTCCAAAGGTGTAATCTCTTTCAATTTTCAGAATTTTCACTTTCTTAATAAGTCCGCTGTTATTCCATACCAGTATATATTGTTACATTTTAAAGCGAATAGATTGATTACAAACATCAACAGTAAGTCATGTTGATTAACTATTGTTAATTACCTCAGCTTGTTCCTTCCATTGTAATAATGGCGCGCTGGATAGATTGGATAACAGTCAACTGTTATACGTCATTTCGGCGGTGAACGATGTTCGCGAATCGTTCGTCGCGGTGACCCACGACTCTCCATATGAGCCGAAATTCTTTCGACTTTACAGAATAGGCCCCCTGGTGTCTACCAGATCTCATGTGAATGTGGACAAGTCTACGTGGGGGAGACTGGTAGAACGATAGCCTACCTAGTTGCTAGTTTGCATGTTAGTAGTGCATGCTTGGTGATCTTCACCCCCTGCCACACACCCTCGCGGTGGCTTGCAGGGTATCGTGTAGATGTAGATGTAGTCACCAGGCTTAAGGAGTATCGGAGGCATTTTAGGCTTGGACAACCTGATAAGTCTGCTGTGGCTGTGGCATAGTATCACTCGGGACCACAGGATAAAACGGGATAGCGCAAAATTAATCTGCCGTTCCAACAACTTCTGGGATAGGCTTGCTAAGGAGGCCATTGAGCTCCAGCTAAATAAAAATAAGTTTAATAGAGACACGGGTTATGAAATTAGCAATTCGTGGAATCCCATTTTAAATAAAAACAAAAGACGATAGGACTCCTCCTTTTTATCCAAATTTCGAAGATCCTTCCGGCCAATCAGGAGTAACCTGATTGTTGCAACCGTTTATAGATACGTCTCAACGGCTTTCATTTACTCACTCACCCTTAAGGAGGTTGGTCCGAAAAGTGAAAGTCATGTCATTTTTTTTATATTTTCAGCACTTATAGAACGTAAGTTCCTCTATCTAATAAAGTAAAGATAATTATACCAACCCATACTCCTTTTTGCACAAATTGCATTTGAAATTACATACGATTAACGGCGAGAATGGCCGTCACGTGGGAATATAACGTTTAAAAATACCATAGTGTCATATCATTTTTGCAAAAAACTGATATTTTATGCGTAATTTCACAAGAAATAAAATGACACGAAAATAAAGGCATCAACCCACCGTATTTTTCGCTAAATCCACCAATTTCTGCGCTTATAACTGACGAAATGCGTTAGTTGACTTCAAGTGGCGCTGCGGTCGCTCTATGTAAAATGTATGGCGTATGAATAATAACATTACTAATGAGATATTAATGCATATTTCAGAAAAATATTATAACATTATGTTTGATAGTAATATTCTGGTGTTATAAATTAGTAAATTCATTGAATACATGAATTTATTTCTTTAAAGTAAATGCTGAATTGACTCCATAGTCGATCTGATTAAAATTATCATAAAAAGGAAATCCTTCGACTTTCCATCGTATTTCTTGTGATACTTATGACTTTCAATAGCTTAGGTAATTTTCCTTGTGAAGTAAGGATCACTTAGCAGGCATATACTCGTACTTAAATTAATAAGATTCCTCAGACAACTTGACTCACGCAGTCGCGAGCCAACCTCCTTAAGACGATGGACGAGTCGTCCGTTGAAACGCTGGTGTTACATAAAAATTTATAAACCCCAGTATATAAATAAAATTTACAAAACCCAAACAAAAAAATTTGGAAAGCCCGAGAAGACTTTACGAAAATAATTCGCCGGGAAAGAATTAAATCATATCGAATTACGTCCTTACGGAGTATATCTATGTTTCACTTATTTCCATTATATTCCTTACACAGCAAGTGTGCATGTAGCATGAATGTCGAAATGAATGAAATCAACTTCACGGCCAAACGTATTGACTATATTTCATGCTGGTGAAGAATGAGTGGCCATTTGGACAGACACTGACGATTTTGCCTTGTTATAGGAAAGTACACATTTTGATGGCAGCCTTCTCTTTCGTAATTAATAGTTCAATTCAATTCATTTATTATCGTGGATTTATGTGGCCCATGAGATGATTTTACAATGAAAATAAAAGTAAAATTGAGTAATAAATACAAAAAATATATTAAAATTCCATTTAGTGTGAATGTAGCATGTTTACTTATACCGGGAACTGCTATGCATTATTAAGAAGGTTGTATACTTTACACTTGAACACCCTTATTGATTGTAAGTTTCTTATCTCTGGTGGTAATGGATTCCATATTCTAGCAGCTGTCACCATAAAAGATTTATTGATATTTTTCTTTTAGATAGATATTTTTTTAATGCTCAAAACTCATACATATAATTATACAATAATTCAAATTTTGAGCTTTTTGTAGCTTACAAGGGAAATCCTGAAAAAAGCTACCATCAGAAACAAAAGTGTTAGAATTCAAGTACTGAACATTCAAAAACAAGGCGTAGTTAAAATATTAAAAAATATGAAAATAAAATAAATGTAACCAAAAAATGTGTATAAATTGACATAATAAAAGATTGGTAAAGTTTTCTGTACATATAGTTTTCTGCACATTCATATATACCTAAGTATATAACATAGTTTTCTATACATTTGTTATGTAAAAACCATAGTCTTATGTAATTTAAGTCAGTTTGCATAACATACCTTAGACGTTCTCGTGTAAAATTACTGTAACATAGTGAAAAATCATCCGCAAAGGCATTAAACCTGACCACGAAAGTCGTGGCAAAAACAGTAATTAATATGTAACAAAAACAATACAGGGCCTAGGACTGAACCCTGAGGTACACTAGAGGTAATACGAGGCATGTTTTTAAAGTAAGTACCGTTTTGATACACAAAAAAAAACAAGTTAACTTTTTGTAAGAATTTTATTTTTACATGAAAGCCCACACTTTTATCTACTTTTCTACACAGTTTCCACCAATGTTACGACATTTATCGTATCGAGCAACTAGCTTTTGTATTCCCTCGTCGTAGAAGCTTGCCGCCTGATTACACAAACACTGCAACACGGCCGTTTGGAAACTGTCGTCGTCATCGTGATGATGACCCCGCCGGGACAATTTGGCTTAATAAATCGTCACCTTCAGCATGATAACGCTGAAGAAAAGTCAAGGCGCTGCTTAAACGTATGTTTTTGTGTGCCCCGGTCAACATTTTCGGTACCCATCGTATCCATTTCGGTACCCATCAGGGTCACCCACTCCGTTCCTTATCGCACGACCACCTTTGAAAGCTTTTACCCATTTCCGTACCATGCCATCACTCATAATGTTTTGTCCGTAAACTTCACAAATTTGACGGTAAATTTCTGCTGCTTTCACACCTTTGGCACTAAGAAAACGAATAACTGATCGCATTTCACAGTCGGCGGGATTCTCAATCGGCGGTGGCATTTTAAACACGCACAAAGAGACATAATGACAATCGATTGTTGCCGTAATGGCATTTGTGACTTGCCAACATGTGTAAATACACAGTGCGCATGCGCGGGGCACCAACCGAAACTCTGCGGCAGTGGAATTTGAAAACGGTACTTACTTAAAAAAACATGCCTCGTATATATAAAATCACTGCAATGATTATTAATGAAAAACAAATTGTGACCTCTTTGTTAGGTAACTTTTGAGCCATTTTGAACAAAAGTATAGAGTGCAGATCTGCAAGTTGAGGTAAAGTAACGGTTATAATACAATAATACAGAATATTCCATAATAGAGTAAAAAACCTGTTATAATACAAGAATACCGAATAATTCGAATCAATAGATCGGAGTTGAGGTTAGTGGTTCTGTATTTGGGGATATGAATGCCAACGGAGTGATTCCTGGTAGATATTGAATGAATATTTCTTTTCCAATTGAATCTTTCGAACAAATATGGTCAATTACCAGAGGATAATAATATTCATAAGGTAAGACAAGCTGAATGGTACAGGCAACGTTGTTAAATTTCAACCAGATTAAGCGGGATTATGAGCTACTAATCCGATCCCACTTTTTTATGTCTAATATAAAGCGTATTGCAGAGTTCATGGTAACTTGCAATTTGCTGCTGCTTTCTTCATCGAGATTTGTCAGAAGCGAAGAAGCAGATAATCCAGGCGTGGGAGAATTAGTAATAGTTTAAGGCGCGATTTGGTGGATATTTTCATGATGATTAACAACAACTAAAAATTTTTAATTCTACACGTGAAAAGAGGCTTTAATGCGACCTAGGATACAGCCTGCAGCATTGATAGAGCACCACAGCGTGATACTTGGGGCGAATGAAACCGCTTTTTACATGTGGAATTACAAAGTTTTGTTTTTGTTGTTATTAACCATCTCTTTCATTTCATTGACGACTTTCTCGATGCAAACATTAAAAATTACGGGAGACAGTGCACAAGAATCCCTGCTCCTCTCTTCATTCTTGCTTCTCTACTGCTAGTTACAGATTTAGTAATAGCCACTGCGTTTGATACAAGTCTTGGATTATTCTTAAACCACTGTATGACACTCCATTGTCCTTCCTCTGTTCAGAAGTGATCCCATAGGAGGACTATTTCACCTCCAGAATATTTTACTCAAGAGGGTTCCATCACTTGTTGATAAGAAAGAAAAGAGTGGAGTAGCTGCGACTCCTCGGGATAATAATGTGGTGGTTTCCCTCTGCCTTCCACATCGCAGTACCACAGCCGTTAAAGTAAATGCTACCTCGCCAGTAGTGAAATGAGTGTCGCTGTACCGACCAATGTGGTCTCCACCTTCACTCATCTGAAAAAGACCTACTGCCTTCTCCTCCGGGTTGTAGCCCTTTGTTCCAGAGAAAAATTACAGTTATTATTACATGATATTCAACATATTTGTTACCTCTAACATGAAGAATTTTCTAAATGATGATACAAATGTTCTTCCAGAAGTAAACGATACGTTTCTGAGTGCTCTGCAGTGGTCCATCAGCTTAAGACGAGGATATCAGAATAAAAAAGAATTACGATGCATTCACTTGGTCGAACTGTTATATCTTCAAACGAAATTGAAGCTCTATGATATTCCACACTTCAAACAAATAAAACATTTGAATATTGCTCATTTTGATTTCATTTAGTAATTCATAGGGTCTGTTTTCTCGACCCATTTTATTATAACATATATATTTGTCACAGTAAATGTTTAGGTCAATTAGAATTAAAATGTCAAATCTTTTGCCAAAGTTTCAGATATATATATGAGTCCATCTTCAGGGCTTTTGTATTAGTTGTGGATTGATTTGAGTCACTATGTAAGTTGCGATCTTAGATATTGTCCCTCGCGGTTGACGTTATCTTTCTTTTTGAATCCGGTATCCGTGTTGTGTGTGTTCTCTTCTCTTGCACTAAGTGACTCAAGGCAATCCACGACTAATATAAAAGCCCTGGAGATGGACTCATAAACATGTATCCGAAACGTTGGCAGAAGTTTTGGCCTTTTTAATTCTAATTGAACTAAACTCCTGACTACAAAATTTCATTAAGTTCAATTATTCAATTATTTGTGTGAAATGATGAATGCTCAGTTCCGACGCATAAATCTGTTCCGAAGGAAGAAACAGCCTCTCCAGATGGGGGCGTTTACTCGGAACCGAAATCGCAATTTTGTACACGAAATCGTTAGATGGAGACGAAAAAAGAATTTTAGTGAAAAAAATAATCTTCTAACCACAACCATTCACTCACAAATCAAACATTAAAACAAGCAAAAGGTGACGCCCACCGAAAAAGCTGCTGTGATAACATTGACGTCATTTTCCTCCCGTCTTTGACTTCTTTTGGGGGAAGGGAAGGGAGTGGAGGGGGGTTCTCGGAAGGTCTGCTCGCACAGATGCTATCTAAATCGCTCCTATTGGCAGAGTCAGCTGCGTCCCCCCACTGCGATATGGCAAAGTAGCTTCGCTGGCTCAGTTGTGGATGGACCAAGTCGATGTACGTCAGAGGTTGCACCACGCCCACTTTTCCGAAATGGTTAAAAACATCAGTTTTTCGCCGCTTATAACTCGAGAAATAATTGTCGGATCAGAATACGGAAAAATACGGGTGTTTTTATTTTTAAAACTCTATCAGATTCGGCAATAAAAGAAAATATGGTAAACGACCCCATACCGCGCGTGCGAAAGGTTTCTCGACGCAAGTCGGTGTAACGCACCAACACATCGTTTCATTGCGTGAGTAACGAAGAAAGTCGATGCCGTCCGGTTGCTTTCACCGTCGCAGCCAGCCTCTCTCTCGCTCGTCGCGAGAAATGTACGCACGCAAGTGCACTCGAATCAGAGGTTATCCAACATTACGGAAGCAATTCCCAGGGAGGCATGACTAGGAAAAGCAGGGACGTGATTCAATGAGACATGTTTGAGGTCAGGAGCGCTCTCGCTCGGGCGGAAAAGATATCCATCGCATAAGATTGTGCATCGCGATTATTTAAAGACTTTGCGTACGTTTCCTGTGTCTACTAATAATACTATACCCAAAAGCAAGTGGCGATGTGTCATAGGAAATCTCAGCAACAGGAAGAAGACTTATGTGAAGTGTATTCACAGCAATGAATTTACCAGAACTCCAAAGACGAAATACTCGAGTATTCTGAAAGTAAACGAATAACTGAGGAGTAACCACGAAATTTATGAGGTCAAAGATCCCAGCTTTTTGGTATTTCATCTACATCTGCATCTACACGATACCCTGTAATCCACCGTGAGGGTGTGTGGCAGGGGGTGAAGATCACCAAGCATGCACTACCGACATGCAAACAAGCAACTATATAGGGTCTCATGCAAATATATTGTTAGTATCTGTAGTATTTAAGGGATTAATACATGCATCATGCACTACAGACTACTCCAAAATATTTCCCCAACCCATCCCTTTGTTATGTTGCCTATTGTCTTCTCTTATAGTACGGAGGAAAAATGCCATTTTGAATCTATCAGTAAGACAATCTATCTCTCTAATCTTATTTATCTGTTCGAATCTAGCATAATACGCTGGTGTTTTAAATATGTGCCTAACATCTTCAGTAAAGAGCTATCCGATTGAAATTTCTCTAATAGATTTAATCTGTACCTTAACATACGCTCTGATATTGATTCCCACCCTAATTCTTGTATTAATTCTGAAACGCTACTCAACCTATCGTAACACCTTTTAACGAACCTAGCTGCTCTACGCTGCACACTGTCTAGTTCTTTGATCAACCCTAATTCATTAGGATCCCATACACTGGCTGCATACTCAAGGTGGGGCCTAACTAGTGAAAAGTAACATCGCTCTTTTGTCTTCTCGTCACATTTCCCGAGTACTCTTTTTATAAATCCTAGCTTTCTCTTCGCTCGGCCGCATACTTCCCGGATGTGTCTTCCCCACGATAAATCTATATCTAGTGATTGTTACACCTAGATACCTCATGGTTTCAACGTTTTCGATCTTCGTGTTATTAATTTTATAGGATCGCTCTACCGAATTATTCCTCCTGCAAAAATTGATAGCTAAAAGATAGCGTTTAATATGAGGAACGCGCGATTGTGGAAAATACTAAAACAGTTTTAGCTTACGTCCGTAGAATGTGGCAATGAATAGCCATATATTTTACATCCTCTATCTCTGAGTTCCTACATCATATTCATCACTTTTTTGAACGTCATAAAGAGAACAAGACAATAGACCAGATTGAATTCCATAACAAGACCATGTAGCACTAATTCCACAGAGAAAACAATCATTCCCCTTGTCCGGGATTCGAACCCGGGTTCCCTGATTTCCAGCTTAACTAATTAGGCTACCTTGGCGATCACTCACTCACTCTGTGATTCAATCCGAAGGTTGGTCTTTGATAGGTGAGATTAGAACTGACCCCGTACTAAAGCCAAAGGCGTGTGAAATTCACACATATTCAGGGTAGGGGGGCCAGTTCCTTACCCTGGGCCACCTGCGATTTCCTACGAAGGTCTGACACGCAGAAAATCAAATCGCGAGGATTTTAGATATTTAGATTATTAAGATGGGGGTGTTCAGAGAGGCTCTTACCCGGGATTTGAACCCGGGACCCTCCGGTCAGTAGCTCAGCGCTCGACCCACTAGGCCACCACGACCCCCAGCCGGGTGCTTTACCAATTAGTCTACCGAAGCGATCATCCGGGAAATATGCGGCCGAGCGAAGAGAAAGCTAGGATTTATAAAAAGAGTGCTTGGGAAATGTGATGAGAAGACAAGAGAGCGATGTTACTTTTCACTAGTTAGGCCCCACCTTGAGTGTGCAGCCAGTGTATGGGATCCTTATGAATTAGGTTTGATGAGAGAACTAAACAGTGTGCAGCGTAGCTAGGTTCGTTAAAAGGTGTTACGATAGGTTGAGTAGCGTTTCAGAATTAATGAAATAATTAGGGTGGGAATCATTATCAGAGCGTAGTTTAAAGTACATATTAAATCTATTGGAGATTTTTCAATCGGATAGCTTTACTGAAGATGTTACGCACATATTAAAAACACCAGCGTATTATGCTAGATTCGACCAGCCAAATAAGATTAGAGAGATAGATAGTCGTACTTATAGATTCAAAAAGGCATTTTTCCCCCGTACTATAAGAGAACAGAATAGGCTGCATAGCAAAGGGATAGGGAGGGGAAATATTTTAGATTAGTTTGTAGTGCATGATGCATGTATTAACCCCTTAAATACTATAGATACATCTACACCTACACGTTACCCTGCAAGCCACCGCGAGGGTGTGTGGCAGGGGGTGAAGATCACCAAGCATGCACTACCAACATGCAAACTATATACTAACAATCAAGTTGCATGAGACACTCTAGTTGCTTGTTTGCATGTTAGTAGTGCATGCTTGGTGATCTTCACCCCCTGCCACACACCCTCGCGGTGGCTTGCAGGGTATCGTGTAGATGTAGATGTAAGCGTTTAGGTTCTCGCGGCCAGTTCGCGGTCCTTCAATTTGTAATACAGTAAAAGCACCTTGGTGTTTAAAGTTCGACCTTAACCTCTCGGACGGTGGCGCCATGCGTACGACATCGAATGCGTAACCATCTTCCCCACGGAGTGCCAGCCCTTCGCAACGGGAGTCGCAGCATGGCCTACTTGTTCCTCCGCCGCCGAGTTGACCAGGGCCTTTGGCCCACATTAAACCCCCCCCCCCCTCTCAAAGGTCCCAAATCACGAGTCAGCACGAGAGCGCTGAAATTAGCGAGTCGTTTCCCTTCCTCCCGAGGTTTTCACTCGATCAGCTTTCCTTCGCGAAGAGAGTTGAAGAGGAAGTGGCGGGGAAAGTGAACCCAGCGCTTTCCCCGCTCAAACAGGCGAGGGAGGCATTCGCTGCCCTCCCTCGTGACCCTCGGCAATCCATTGCGCGCGCCGGGGTGGGAAGTTGTTCGGGTCAGTTACTAGGAGGGAAGGCGACCGACAACTTCGACCAGTCTATTAAATGAATTAAAATGGGAATCATTGTCGGATCGTACTTTGAAATTTAGACTTAAACCATTAAATAAATTCTAGGATAATATTTTCACTGATGACTTTAGAAATATTTTGCGAACTCCAACTTACTATGGTAGACTGGACCATAATCACAAAATTAGAGAAATTGATTGCGAAATTGGCAGATTAAAATAGTCATTCTGGTGAATGTCGCTCTCGTGGGGAGAACCGATGGTCAGACCTCATTACATCTACATCTACATAATACCCTGTAAGCCACCATAACGGTGTGTGGCAGGGGGTGAACTCTCACCAAACATACACTATATATCATGCATAAAAAAAGATCAGTACTTGTATAGGTAATGTTCAAAACTACGCTATTTAAAAAAAGATAAAAATAGAAAAACATACATGCAAAAACATGCCATTAGTTGGGTTAGCTATAAGTCCTTATACCAACATGCTCGGTGCGATATGACCCTAGCCGTCGATGTACCCCAAAAAATATACAGAGTGTCCCATTGATCGTGTGTCATTTTTGACCTGTAATTTTAGACACTTTCTTTCACGTCACATGGATGAAATTTGGTACCTGGGTAGAAAAAGGTTGTAAGTTTTGTTGTGTCATATCAAAATTTTATAAATATGACCTTTTGACCCCAGAAATAGGGTCCAACTAAAAATCCAAATTTTGCCTTATGGGCTTTCAATGTTAAATTATTCGAAATAAGAAAAAGACAGAATTATTATGTAAAACTTTCAATTATTAGGTTTTTGGGCATGAATAACACGATGGAAGAACTTTCGAGGTCGAAAATGCAACCGTGACCCCTGGAAGGGCAAAGTCAAGGTCACAAGAGGTCACAAAAAGTAAACCGGGGCTACAAACCTGTCGAATCACAGGTTTCAAAAGGTGCCATGGTCGATATTAAGGTCTTCAGAACCCTCTGGTCATCCCTTGACCTTCAAGGGTCACTCACGGGTCAAAGGTCACAGGGGTTACAAAAAGTGAATCGGGGCTACAAACGTATCGAATCATAGGTTTAAAAATGTGCCATTTTCGATGGTAAGGTCTTCAGATCCCTATTGTCATCACATGACCTTCAGGGGTAACTCACGGGTCAAAGGTCACAGGGGTTACAAAAAGTGAATCGGGGCTACAAATGTATCGAATCATAGGTTTAAAAATGTGCCATTTTCGATGGTAAGGTCTTCAGATCCCTATTGTCATCACATGACCTTCAGGGGTAACTCACGGGTCAAAGGTCACAGGGGTTACAAAAAGTTATTCGGGGCTACAAGCCTGTAGAATCATAGGTTTAAAAAGGGGCCATGGTCGACGAGCAGGATCAGGATTTCATTGTTTTAATTCTTGATCCTTTCGAAGCTACAATTCGACGCGTCTCTTTCCTTGATTTCTTAAGGTGAACTTTGAGGCCTGGCCAAACGTTCAACGTCAGAGAATTCCAGAAGGGACTTTACTATCGTATAGGGCACTCTTTGAAACATATGATTCGACACTGTTGAGGCCAAATTCGATATTTTCACCCCTGTGACATTTGACCCGTAAGTTACCCTTGAAGGTCAAGGGATGACCAGTAGGATCTAAAGACCTTACTATCGACCAAGGCATCTTTTTAAAACTATGATTCCACAGGTTTGTAGTCCCCAATCTTTTTTTGTAACCCCTGTGACCTTTGACCCTTGAGTTAATGAAGTGGTGGCCCTTGAGTGGTCAAGGAATGACAAGAGTGATTTGATGACCTTACCATCGAAAATGGCACATTTTTAAACCTATGATTCGATACGTTTGTAGCCCCGATTCACTTTTTGTAACCCCTGTGACCTTTGACCCGTGAGTGACCCTTGAAGGTCAAGGGATGACCAGAGGGTTCTGAAGACCTTAATATCGACCATGGCACCTTTTGAAACCTGTGATTCGACAGGTTTGTAGCCCCGGTTTACTTTTTGTGACCTCTTGTGACCTTGACTTTGCCCTTCCAGGGGTCACGGTTGCATTTTCGACCTCGAAAGTTCTTCCATCGTGTTATTCATGCCCAAAAACCTAATAATTGAAAGTTTTACATAATAATTCTGTCTTTTTCTTATTTCGAATAATTTAACATTGAAAGCCCATAAGGCAAAATTTGGATTTTTGGTTGGACCCTATTTCTGGGGTCAAAAGGTCATATTTATAAAATTTTGATATGACACAACAAAACTTACAACCTTTTTCTACCCAGGTACCAAATTTCATCCATGTGACGTGAAAGAAAGTGTCTTAAATTACAGGTCAAAAATGACACACGATCAATGGGACACTCTGTATTACTACTACTACCAACATGCAGCTACCAATGTTATCCATTACTACACTCGTACTGGATATATTTACCGTTATTCATCCCTAATAGTACGAGGAAAAAAGGACATTTTGAATCTGTCAGTTCGGCAATCTATTTCTCTAATTTTGTGATTATGGTCCAGTCTACCATAGTAAGTTGGGGTCCGCAAAATTTTTTTAACATCATCACTGAAAATATGGTCTTAAATTTGTATAAGAGATTAAGTCTTAATTTCAACCTGCGATCTGACAACGATTCCCAATTTAATTCATTTAATAGACTGGTTACGCTAGTTAGGTTATCATACCGTCCCTTTGCAAATCTTGCCGATCTTCGCTGCGCACGTTCAAGTTTGTTATTTAGACCGATTTCGTAGGGATCCCATACACTGGAAGCATATTCCAAATGAAGTCTAACAAAGGAAAAGTAGCTTATTTCTCTCGTACATGATCGTTACATTTACCCGGTACTCTTTTGACGAATCCCAGTTTACGATTCGCTTGACCCATTATTTCACGTATGTGTTTACCCCAGGAAAGATCATGTGTCAGTCTTATTCCAAGATATTTAATGGATTCCACGTTTGTTAATTCATTATTACTTATTTTGTAAGTGCATACAAGGCACATGTAGAGGGGTAGGAGCTCCCGAAGCCTCTAATCCGAGACCTTTCCTCGAGTTCTAAGCTCGTAAACGACAAGACCATCCATACGGGAGGCCCAACCTCGGAACTTGACCATTTTCAGTTGAATATGCAATTTAAAATTTTGTAACTTAAACCCAAAATCATCGTATTAGTGTAGTGGGCGGAAAGAGGATTAAATAGGTTTTTTGAACGGCATTGTGCGGTAAAATTCAAGGATTATTGAAAAAAGTAAGATATTCCCTATAGTGATTTGGCAACCCTGCAGATCTCCGGAGGAATTGGGAGGGTGCACAGAGTTGAGAGCGGACTGCTACAACTCTAATATAAAAGCCACTGCTACAACTCTAATATAGTCTGCCTATAAACATTGCGTTAACATAACGACCGAGGTGTCTCGCAAAACCTACGATTCATCAAATATGCACTACCCACCATGCTGGATTAAAGTAGCTGAACTCCCGCAGTGAGGTTTTGGGTCCTTTTTCGACTTCGAAATCGAGGAAGGATCTCGGATTAGCTGCTTCTAAGGGTCGGACCTTACTAATGAGGGTCCAACCGTCGGTTCTCCCCACGAGAGCGACTTTAATCGTCATTCTTTCCTCGTACACATAGGGATATGAATAGCTGTTAATATTACCAATAGCCTAAACACGTGTTTATCAATGGAGAGCATAGGTAGTTGCGTAATGGACTTCAAGCAAACCAACTAAAAGCATATTTTAGCATGCTTCCGTTGCTCTTTTCATCTTTTTCTAAATCGTGAAATTTATACTAGTATATAATTACTAATCCTTTTTATGCATAATAATGATATGTAACGTATGTTCGGTGTGAATTCACTCCCTGCCACACACATGGTGGCTTGCAGGTTGTTATGTAGATGTATATGTTAGCTCATTTACACCGGAGAGGAGAGGTGGGTAAAGGCAGGAGGGGTTTTCAGGGAACGGATGAAGGGCAGAGAGACACCCCAGGGTGTTGGCCACACTTCACGAAAGACGCATAGGGGTTCAAGGTTTAACGTACCATCCGACGGACGGAAAAATGGACTCAAATTCTTTCCACCAAGCACGTAATTAAGGGCCGGTTTACCAATAAGAAAAATATATTCCACTGCGGGGGTTCTGGGTGAGGGGGCAGTACTCTAGCCACTACACTAACACGACCACCTGAGATTAATTTCTCATAGCACGTGAAACCACGCCATAGATGTCGGAGTTGAACTTAAATGTTCCCGGGCAGAGGAATCCTCTGGAAGAAACTACGCTACGTTTCATTTCGGTAACGAAGAAGTTCCACAAAGTTGGATTGAACACAGTTGCATATCTATATGTTTTATGTTTGGGGAGTGTTGACAAGAGCGTTGGAAGGGAATATGTTGAATACAAATAGAAGATAAAAAATTTGGATTGCAGATAATGGGGGGGGGGGGGGGGGGGAATGATGAAGGGCTGACATTGGAGACCTATTGGATACCTTGATACCTTCACCTTCGTTACACCTAGAACCTAGACCTACATTGAAGGCCTATCACGCTACCCTGTGGCACACCCGAAGTTACTTCAATTGCCGGAGTGGCAGCACTGCCCAAAACAAACCTCGCGATCGCAATCATGTAAAAACTCATTATGATGATCAACATGAAATAATATTACGGTCTAACCCTTATGATTTTTATTTCACAGGTAATTTGATATGGGACACCTTGTCAAAACTTTTCTTGAAATCGATAAATATGGCATCCACTGGAATATTATTTTTGCTAGAAGTAAGGATATATCGTGAGAAAAGAATGGAAGTTGAATTTCACAAGAACTGCTCTTCCGAAAGCCATGCTGGACATTGGACAATAAATTCTGGCTATCTAGGTGTCCCATGACTGAACTGACAATTATATGTTCTAGGACCTTGCATGAAATGGATGTGAGGGATATAGGTCTGTAGTTAGATGGCTGCTCCCTATCGCCACTTTTAAAAATGGGTGTTACATCGGCTGCTTTCCAGTCCATCGGTACGACGTGTTCGGTCAGGGATTTATTAAATACTATTTCAAGGTAGGGAGAAATTTCGGATGCTAACTCCCCCGGTTAGAAACCGAAAGCTTTGATCGGTTCTAATTATCCTACATTAATCCTATCCTAAACATTCTTCCCTGATCTTTTAACGTACCTGCCTCGGAATCATCCCACATTATGACGACCGGACCTCATGGACATCCCGTAATGGAGGAATTGCTACGAGCTGGTGTGCCTCCTGACAGCCTACGTCTCTTGTTTGTCATCCCATAATCATTGCCTGCCATACACCATCGTCTTCTGCCTGCGCCTGCCATTCTCCGTACCTGACTGCTAGCACGGGCGGCCTGCAATTGCCGTTTTCGATCTCCCATCATCCTGCCCCAATTCCTTTCATATTCCTACCTTAATTCATTTTCTCAACTTCCTGCCTTTTACTCCTCAGGATGGATTGGTCCATCAGATTGAGATCCGGCTGTTTGGATGAACCCATCAGTGCGTGTATTTTCCTAATTTCCTTCCCTAATTCCGCCTGTTTGGTCAATTCATCAGTGCGTGAATCCTTTCCTAATTTCCTTCCCTATTTCCGCCTGTTTGGATGAACCTATCAGTGCGTGATTTTCCTAAACTCCTGCCCTAATATATTTCCTATTATCCAACCACTTTGTACTCCGGCAGAATGGATTAGCCCATCAGTCCGGAGCCCCTTTTCCTAAAATCCTACCATTTTTTCTATTCCTTTTTCCCAATATCCAGCATTCCCGCATCCCTGTTATCCTCCATTATTTCCATTCTACCTCGACTGGCAAGGCCTTGCGGCCGGTACAGCGTTACAGGTTTACTGTCCACGATTCGGATTCGGAAGCTAACTGTCTATATACGCGGGAGAAACGAAATGGCGAAAGGTTGTTTCGATCTAAGAATGTTCATATTGAGAACCCTGCACTTTACCCCTGACCCAACTCTCCTTTATTACCATAGCATTCAATGAGGGCGTTTACTCGGAACCGAAACCGCAATTTTGTGCACGAAATTGTTAGATGGAAACGAAAAAAGAATTTTAGTGAAAAAATTAATCTTCTAACAACAACCATTCACTCATATATCAAAAATTAAAATAAGGTGACGCCCACCGAAAAAGCTGCTGTGATAACATTGACGTCATTTTCCTCCCGTCTTTGACTGCTTTTGGGGGAAGGAAAGGGAGTGGAGGGGAGATCTCGGAAGGTCTGCTCGCACAGATGCTATCGAAATCGCTCCTATTGGCAGAGTCAACTGTTCCCCTCTCCCCCACTGCGATGAGGCGAAGTAGCCAGCTGTGTCCCCCCTTTGATTTAAGGCGAAGTAGCTTCGCGGGCTCAGTTGTGATTGGACGAAGTCGATATACGCCAGAGGTTGCACCACGCCCACTTTTCCGAAAGGGTTAAAAACATGGGTTTTTCGTCACTAATAACTCGGGAAACAATTGACCGATCAAAAAACGGAAAAATACCTGTCTTTTTATTTTACAAAATCTATCAAATTAGGCAATAAAAAAAATACGGTAAACGACCCCATAGTGACTCCAAAGAGTGACGGCGTGTTTTCTTCCTCCCTACCTAGTCCGAGGGTCCGAGAGTTTCTGCGTTTACTGCAGCACAAGCATGCTGTGCATCATATACGCAAAAAACCGTCTCTCACTATGAAATTCCTGCTGCTTTCAAAGAATATTTAATGAAATCCTACCATTATGACTCTTGATCTCTTGCTCTCTCTCTATCTCTCTCTTACTAAGAATATCCCTTCTTAATTCCAGTTATTAGAAGGAATGATTTCCTTCCACCTGACATTGTCGAAACCCCTCCAAAACATTTAAAAGGAACTTGTACATTTTCATAATGACGAAATCTTTGGCATGTGGGAATCAACAAACAGATGTGGTTAGTTATCCTGCGAAAAAAAATTTAAAAAGCAGAGCAGTGAAATATCAATAAATGATTATGATGGAGATCAGATATTTTGGAGAAACAGATTCTTTACCCACAGACTACATCTACCCGATACTCTGCAAGCCACCGCAATGGTGTGTGGCAGGGGGTAAAGATCACCAAGCATTCACTATTGACATGCAAACAAGCAAATATAGGGTCTCGTGCAACTAGATTCATCTACATCTACATAATACCCTGCAAGCCACCATAAAGGTGTGTGGCAGGGAGTGAACTCTCACCAAACATGCACTACATATCATGCATAAAATTTGTAATTAAAAATTAAAATAGCAAAGCATACACGCAAAAACATGCTGTTAGTTGGGTTAGCTTTAAGTCCTTTACAAACATGCAGCTACCAATGTTATCCATTGCTACACTCATACTAAATACATTTAGCGTTATTCATATCCCTTATTGTACGAGGAAAAAAGGACATGTTGAATCAGTCAGTACGGCAATCTATTTCTCTAATTTTGTGATTATGGTCCAGTCTACCATAGTAAGTTGGGGTTCACAAAATATTTTTAACATCATCACTGAAAATATGGTCTTGGAATTTGTTTAAGAGATTAAGTCTAAATTTCAACCTGCGATCTGACAATGATTCCCAAAATAATTCATTTAATAGACTGGTTACACTAATAAGGTTATCATACCGTCCCTCTACAAATCTTGCCAATCTTCGCTGCACACGTTCAAGTTCGTTATTTAGACCGATTTCGTAGGGATCCCATACACTGGCAACATATACCAAATGAGGTCTAACAAGGGAAAAGTAGCTGATTTCTCGTACATGATCGTCAAATTTACTTAGTACTCTTTTGACGAATCCCAGTTTACGATTTGCTAGACCCATTATTTCACGTATGTGTTTATAGATTGTTAGTATCTATAGTATTTAAGGGATAAATACATGCATCATGTTTTAATCCCTGCATTAATCACTACAGACTACTCTAAAATAGTTCCTCTACCTATCCCTTTGCCATAGCTGGGCAAAGTTAATCCTAAAATTAACTTCGTTAATGTATTAAAAGCTACTCAAAAAGTTAACTTCGTTAATCGTTAAATCGTTATCTTGATGAAGGTTTAACGCAAGTTAAAGTTATCCGTTAAAGTTAAAAATCTATATGAAATTGTAGGCAATTTTGAATTATATGCTACTTAACAATCGGGTATTTTTAATGTTAATGAACGTAATAAGAATATCATAGTTCAAAATACTTATTTAATAAACAGAATAGATAGGTAATGTAGACTTATATACATGAGGTATGGAGTTTCATAATAATATACCCTTTCCGTCAGTAAAGTTGGACCTGACGCTGTTTGTATTTGATTGTGGAAATAGAAACTTTGGGATACGGTATCGGTAGTTTCGATACCAAAAGATTCACCAATATTTTGCTGTGAAAAAACTATTGCCAGTCCTATTGAAATAAGAAGAATCCACAGCTCTTGAAGAAGCCTTAGGCTTGGTTTTTGTTTTCACGCGAGTTGATCCTGTATTTACCTTTTCTTCAAATTGAACGTATTTAGATGGATGCGTTCTCTTCGTGTGTTGTTTAAGATTGTTTAAGGTGGAAACGTGAGCCTTGACTGCGTAAATTTTGTCTGTAAAAGTTATGTAAAATGTCTGATTGCAGTACAAACGCTGGGTTCTCTAGACTGCATTCTAAACACTACTCCTTCACTAATTTATTACATGGTAATCCAGATGGTTCTGAACAAAAGTAACGGACTTAAATTAACGGAATTAAAAGTTAACGGAAGTTAATAAGACCGTTAATAGTTTTTGGATTTAACTTAAAAGTTAAATCGTTGAGCAATATGTTAACTTCGTTAATTAGCGATTAACGTATTAACGTTTTTTTGCCCAGCTATGCCCTTTGCTATGCTGCCTATTCTGTTGTCTTATAGTACGGGGGAAAATGCCATTTTGAATGATCAGTACGACAATCTATCTCTCTAATATTATTTATCTGGTCGAATCTAGCATAATACTACAGAGAAACTACTAGTACATCTTTACTATCACCGAATTTAAAAGCTGTCAAAATGACTAAATAAGCATTCACTACACATGTATCGTATGCATCGTAAAACAATGCCAGCATTGTGCTGGGTAGGCATATCAGGAGAAAAACTTTTATTTTCTCCGGCACGAATGAAAACATAGCTCACTCCGCAAATATTTCCCAAAATGTTATGGGTCAATCCAGATGGATGTGGCGTCCCGGTCCACTTCTGCCGGTCCTCTTACCGAATTCGGGTTTCTGGAACTCGTATCTATCCGGCCGCCCAATTTTAACGCTCGCATGCTATTCCGTGCTCGTTGCTCAACTTGATTGCAAGGGTCAGCGACTATCACTAACACACATTAAAATGAGCGGCCAACAACCCTTGCGACCCTCCCCCTAGGCAACAGAAAGTGTGGGTTGATTGCAAATGCCACCAGCTGCCAAACGCTATTGTGACTCCAGGAAGAGGGAAAGTAATCATCTGCAGCTACAGAGTGCCCTAAGAGCCACCTTAAGGATATAGGGTGTCGCGGGGTAGGGAGTTCTCACTTGCGCTCTGAAAAAAAACGTAATCCTTGGTACCCTACATCTACATCCATACGAAACCCTGCAAACCACCACTAGGGTGTGTGGCAGTGGCTGAAGATCAACAGGCATGCACTACCGACATGCAAACAAGCAACTATAGGGTCTCATGCAACTTGATTGTTAGTATCTATAGTATTTAAGGGATTAATATATGCATCATGCACTCCAGACTACTCAAAAATATTTCCCCTCTAAAATATTTCATGCTACGCTTTACACTGTCTAGTCCTCTGATCAAACCTAATTCATTCGGATCACATACACTGGCTGCATACTCAAGGTGGGGCCTAACTAGTGAAAAGTAACATCGCTCTTTTGTCTTCTCGTCACATTTCCCAAGTACTCTTTTTATAAATCCTAGCTTTCTCTTCGCTCGGCCGCATACTTCCCGGATGTGTCTTCCCCACGATAAATCTATATCTAGTGATTGTTACACCTAAATATCTTATGGTTTCAACGTTTTCGATCTTCGTGTTATTAATTTTATAGGATCGCTCTATCGAATTATTCCTCCTCCAAAAATTGATAGCTGCACACTTTTTAAGGCTAAGTTCTAACTTCCAACTGTCGCACCACACTTGAATTGCAGCTAAATCCTTGCTAAGTGTTTTCCTGTCTTCTTCTTTTTATATACTCCTATACACCACCGTATCGTCTGCAAAAAGTCTAAGTTTACTACTAACAACGGTACCCAAATCGTTTATGTATAAAAGAAACAGAAGCGGACCTACTACGCTACCCTGGGGAACTCCCGAATTGACTTTGAATTTGTCCGACATGATACCATCTATGACAACCCTCCATTGCACTTGTTGTATGGGATTAGAGCGAAGGCGCCAGTAACAAACGAGCCAGGCGACGGAGGACGCAGCGGCCGTAAAAACACTTGCACAACAGCGCGGTTTCATGCGGCAATGTCCCCTCTTGGGAGCTGCTGCGTCACACGGCTGAAAACAACCGAGCGAGAATAAGCGTGCGTTTGTGCGCGCGGGACACGAGCGCCCTTCCGTCACTAGAGAGATTTTCTGCCGCTAGAGATAGAGAGCAAAGTAGAAGTAATTCCAGGGGGTGTGTGTTTGAAACCGTCGGGATTATCTCGGTTAGGTAACCAAGGAGTCACGTGGTATAAATACAAACGGGTCGCAAATTCTGTGTTTTAAAACCATTGAATACAACCTCATTTATTGTTTACACTTGTGTTCTATGTCACCTGTGGGCTCTATAGTCGTGACAAATGAGAAAAGATGAAATGAAAACAATAAATGATATTGTAACGAGCGATTCAGACACACTAACTATGGGACTTGCTATCCATTCGTGTTTATGTCACGTGACTCCTTGGTTACCTCTTCTAGATATTCCCGACGGTTTCAAACACAGCCCCAAGACCGTCCTTGTGAGAGATTCGAGGATGGTGCAAGGTTTGATCTGGAGGTGGACTCCAAGGAATCAGCCAATTGCATGGCTGGACCAAGCTTCGAGGGACCCATCGGCCAGCCCAAGGTCGAGGTGACCCTCTTTGGCAAGGTGGGGGCCTGAGATAAGAGTCCACCTCGAAGGGGAGGAAGAAGATAGTTGCAGGTTCGCTTGTAAAGTCCTGTAGAGAATCCTATGCATTTGTCGAACGGAGGACATACCTTTGCCTCCCAGAAGAAGATTTATGCTCTCCGGCTCGATTTTGTAGTCTGTTAGCTAATCAATGGTACATAGTAAGGCTTTATTTTTCAAATTCTTTTTTAAACGGTTCTATAGTTGCTTGTTTGCATGACGGTAGTGCATGCTTGGTAGTCTTACCCCCTGCCACACACCCTCGCGGTGGCTTGCAGGGTATAGTGTAGATGTAGATATAGAAGGCTGAAAATTTGTAGTTTCAGACAACTTCCTTTTAATGGGGTCGGATTACCATATTTTTTTAATTGATACATTTGATAGAGTTTCTAAAATAAAAAGACCCGAATTTTTCAGTTCTTCGGTCCGTCAATTAGTTCTCGAGTTATAAGAGGCGAAAAACATGTTTTTTTTAACCCTTTCGGAAAAGTGGGCGTGCAAAGGACACGTACGTCATCTACTTCGTCCAATCACAACTGAGACCGCGAAACTCCTTCCCCTTATTTTAATGGGGGACACACAGCTGACTCTCCTAATAGAAGTGATTGAAACAGGATATGTGCGAGCAGACCTTCCGACACCCCCTCTACATTCCCCGACCTTTCCCTCAAAATAGACAAGGGCGGGAGGTGGATGACGTAGATACGAGGGTCGTTAGAAAAAGGTAGAAAAACAAATTGTTTTGGGTAGATTTTTTTATCATTCTACTTCGTCTCCTTTTATGTCTATACATTATTCACAGCGTTTCTCCAACTTTTTGAAGCCGTCCAAAAAAATAGGATTTCGGAAGGTCCTCAAAATATGAATCTGTTTGGGCGATGACGTTCAACGTGAATCATTTTCCACCTAGCCATTTTCTCAATTTTGGAAATAAAAAGAAGTCACTGGGAGACAAATCTGGGGAATACGGTTGATGTTGTATTAATTGAATTATAATTCCACAATTTTCGCCATCGAAACTGCGCAGGTGTGTACTCGTGCATTAACTTGATGGAAGAGAATTTTTTCTTTGCCAAATGAGGACGTTTATCTCTTGACTTCTTCAGACTCTTTTGATGAATCCCTGTTTACGATTAGCTTGACCTATTATTTCACGTGTGTGTCTACCCCAAGAAAGATCATGTGCCAGTCTTATTCCAAGATATTTAAACATCGAAGTATCGAGGGTTGCAGCGGAGTGCCTGAAGTATTCTAGTTCAATGACGGGAAATTGCCATTCACTCGCAGGTGATCATTTTGGCAAAGAGCAAAAGAAGCTTTTATACGTTACGCTCCCTCTTCCACAAATTATTACGATTTAAAATGATTTGGATGATAAAAATGAAGGAATACATTCTTTCTCATGTTCCTCTCTTGTGGGGTGAACGTATTGATTCTTGTGAGCCTCACACACGAAGCCGAATGACAGAGAACTTTATCCTCTTTGAGTAGGTGACGTTAGAAGAATTAGAAAGGTATTTATTGCTCCATGACATATGTCCTCTAAGAACAAAGACAATTTACAGTACAAAAAATAGAATCGTTAAATAAACTCACTTAGGTACTCGTTGTGAGCGATAAACCAATACAACAAGACAATACAACAAAAGAGTTCCATTGTGCAAAGATCATAAAAAAAAAGGAAAAACATACCATACACAATATTCCTAATATTATAATAAATCCCATCATTGTAACTATAGGTAACATTACAGCTAGGGATGGGACGGTTCGGCTCTTCGGTTCTCGGTTCCACCGGTTCTTGAGCTTAGAACCGGAACCGAGGCCAAAAATAATCGGTACCGAAATAATTGGCGCGAAAACCAGTTTGAAATCTGCTCACACTCTGAAAGTGGAGGCTTCACATTAACACCTGGTGAAATAGTGTACTTAGATGCTTCAAATTTGTCGCGAATTATTCTAATTCAGGCGTTAAAATGACTATGTTATTTATTTTATTACATCCATTTCTAGTAAATGATGAAATACCGCCTAAATAAGGATATTCTGAATGATAGGTACATATACCTATCATTCAGAATATCCTTACATATATGTTACGTCCACCTACTTTGGAGGTGCGAGACCTCATATCATTTTCGTAAATTATATCATAATATAGTATATTATATAACACAAAAATACAATTAAGTAGGTATTCTTTTTCAAGCAGTATGTCTCTGAAAATGATTATTGATTATCTTATCTCACCACTAAGCAATGCAAAGTAAGTGGTAAATTAAGAACCAGAACCGAGAATCGGAACCGAGAACCGAAGTTAAGAACCGGAACCGACCCATCCCTAATTACAGCCCATCAGTTACCGAGCGATAAATCATGCAGAGCTGAATCAATGAAGAACAGAGTTATTGGAACAGTTTGGAGTTACATAAAGATAAGAACAAACAATCAAAGAAATGTACATTTTAAGATGGGAACTCGACGCTCCCTGGGGTGAAGTGGCCGGATCCAATCTCGTCGCTATAAACTGGTTCCATCCGCACCAAAAGGGCGCGCAGCGGCAGAAGCAGGATCCTCCGTCTTTCCCCTGGTTCACTCCATGGTTTTAGAGCCACGCCTCTGCTGGCACGAAGAAACCCTGAGCCGTACCCAACCCCCCAACCTCCTTCTGGGCGACTGCCGGGCGCCTCCCCTTATCTCTTTCGAGTGTCAAGGGTCGCGGGGAAAAATCAAGAAGAAAGAGATTCCAACTCCGCCGTGTGGGCGATCGGCTTTTTTTTCGCCGTCGCCGTCGGCGACTACGGATTACGCCATTCAAATGCGTACGATGGAAGGATCTGCTGGCCTTGGGTCGCTCTCGAGCACGCAACGTGAAGTTCTTGGCCGGTTGATCGCCCTCTCGCGAACTTGGCCGGGCGCCGTGATACGAATTAGGGCATCGTTAATGATTTCGGCGTCATATGGAAGACAAACCTGTAAGACAATGGGGAATATGCATGAAATTTGTTTCGCGAAGATTAATGATGTACTTGATGCGAAATTTTCTCACCAATTTAAATATATAAGCCAACTTTTTCTACGCCCACCACAAGGATTATTAAATGATATTAAAATGTTCCCGGAAATTGACGAAAGTCACGTGACCTAAAACGCCTTCTGACGTCACTGCACGGTATAGGTTCCATGTTGCTACGGAGATAGACATTTATTTTTAAAAGAAAACGAAAGAATATATTGTTTAGAGGTTTTTAGCCGTTTTCGAACGTAACGATGGCTGAAAAAACACTTAAAAAAGCACATTCCGACAATTTCCTTTGGTTGACTCTCTTATGGAGGCGTTTTTCTTAAACAAACCAGCGATTGCATATACGTAGTAGAAATTCATGGGCACTAAAGAGATATTATATAATTGAAGGACGATTTGTCGTTACCATCCATACTACGTAAATAAAAAATCGAAATACAATCGTTTATTGCAATTAACAAACGAGATAAATACATACGTCATCGCCAAGTATTCATTTAGCAACTTACCTCCACGAATAAACAGATAAACAACGCCCATGGTGATACCGTGCCGTGACGTCATGCTATGACGTCGTGTTTTTAAGCTGCCGAAAAGGTACACTTTTCAAAGAGTAATATCTTTGTAACGCAACTTAATTCTTCAGCAAAATTTTCGCCTAGCACATTTCAGCTAAGCAACTTCAAATTCAAAGAGTTATAAAAAATAGTGCATGTTCCCCATTCCCATCGTTTGAAGATTCGGAAGGGGCGAGCGAATAAGAAGAGGTGCGAGGATGCAGGATGAAATGATATACCTAAATGGTGTGCATATGTTTACTAGGCCTAAATAATGAACTGGAGCGTGTGGTGCGAAGTAGTGTCACGGGAAACTATATGCCCAAACGATAAAGAATATTTAAATGATGACCCACTAGCAATTGAAAAATAGTGTGATACATGGCAGTTAGAATTAAATTTTTTTAAATATGTAGCAATGGAAATTTGAAAAAAGAATAGTTCTCCTCCTAGCACTTAATGCATAAGTAATACTAAATTACCAAACGTGGACTCTATAAAATATCTTGTAATAAGACTGACACATAATCTTTCTTGGAGTAATCACATAAGTTAAATAATGGGCAAGCTAATCGTAAACTGAAATTCATCAAAAGAGTACTGGGTAAATGTGACGATCATTTATTATGCCTCTTTTGGAATACACACGTTGCCAGTGTATAGGATCCTTACGAAATAGGCCTAAATAATGAACTTGAATGTGTGCAGCGAAGATCGGCAAGATTTGTGAGGGACGGTAAGATGACTACATTAGCGTAACCAGTCTATTAAATGAATTAAAATGGGAATCATTGTCAGAGAATAGGTTGTAATTTAGACTTAATCTCTTAAACAAATTCCAAGATAATATTTTCATTGATGACGTTGAAAATATTAGACGAACTCTAACTTACTATGGTAGACTGGACAATTACGTGTAATTAGAGAAATTGATTTTGAACCGACTGATTCAAAATGTCCTTCCCTCGTACAATTAGGGATGTGAATATGTCCAATAGTATACATATGCAAGTGTACAGACAGATAGCATAGGTAGTTTGCATGTTGGTATAAGGGCTTTAAGATAACCCAACTAACAGCATGTCTTTGCATGCATGCATTTTTTTTACTATCTTTTTTAAAAATTGAAGTTTAGACTAAGATATTATTACTGATCCTTTTTTATGCGCAATATGTAATGCATGTATGGTGTGAATTCACCCCCTGCCACACACCTTTACGGTGACCTGCAGGGTATTGTGTATAGACGAACAGGTATTATACTTTCCCCTGCCACACACTTTATTCTCGCTTGAAGTGTATCATGTAGATGTAACTGTACTACAATTTGAGAAATTGAGACAATATTATAGAATTAATAAACAATCATATAAGCTTCTTAGTTGAATGTCTGTCTTAACCCAAGTCATGATTTAGAGGAAATCCGAGATGAATTCCTACATACTATCGGGAAATATACGGCCGAGTGAAGAGAAAGCTAGGATTTATAAAAAGAGTGCTTGGGAAATGTGATGAGAAGACAAACGAGCGATGTTACTTTTCATTAGTTAGGCCCCACCTTGAGTATGCAGCCAGTGTATGGGATCCGAATGAATTAGGCTTGATGAGAGAACTAGACAGTGTGCAGCGTAGAGCAGCTAGGTTCGTTAAAAGGTGTTACGATAGGTTAAGTAGTGTTTCAGAATTAATACAAGAATTAGGGAGGGAATCATTATCAGAGCGTAGGTTAGAGTACAGATTAAATCTATTACTATAGAAATTTCAATCGGATAGCTTTACTGAAGATGTTGGGAACATATTGAAAACACCAGCGTATTATGCTAGATTCGACCAGATAAACAAGATTAGAGAGATAGATTGTCGTACTGATCGATTCAAAATGGCTTTTTTCCCCCGTACTCTAAGAGAACAGAATAGGCAGCATAGCAAAGGGATAGGTTGGGAAAATATTTTAGAGTAGTCTGTAGTGCATGATGCATGTATTAACCCCTTAAATACTATAGATACTAATAATCTAGTTGCATGAGACCCTATAGTTGCTTGTTTGCATGTCGGTAGTGCATACTTGGTAATCTTCACCCCCTGCCACACACCCTCGCGGTGGCTTGCAGGGTATCGTGTAGATGTAGACGTAGATGCACTTGCCGGATAGCCACTGGAATTTGGATGCTTGCAATTTTAATTGTACTCGCTTGTCTTGTTTTAATTTAGTTATTGACGCGGGATTAAATACTTTCTAAACCACTTCCTTGTTTGAGACCTTCCTACTACATCTACATGTCAATGGGTCAAGCGAATCGTAAACTGGGATTCATCAAAAGAGTATTGGGTAAATGTGACGATCATGTACGAGAAATCATCTACATCTTACTTGTTTACAGTTGCCTAGGTGTTTAGCCATAAATAGGTGGAGTGAATTTTTTAGACTGCTTGCTTGAAGTTGTTGATTATTGATTGCGAGATACGTTGGTGACCATCCTTAATTTCCTTTCATCAAATGTACATGATGGCTTTTGGAGTAAAATCTAAAACTTTTTAATAATTGTAAGCTGTACGAGCTCAATATTAATCATTTAAAATGTTACATTTGCTGAAAAGTAGTGGGAAATTTTGGTGAACCGAATGAATTTCTTATTAGGTGCGACGACTCATTACGCAGCTCAATGGAATTCGCGTTGGATTGGCAAAGTACGAAGGAAGCTGGGGTACATCAAAAGAAAGGAAATCCGAAATAACTCTCTCGATCGGTTCGAGTTAGATTCGCCCAGATGGGGCTATTTTCAGCTGTTATCCAGCTCATAAATCATTCCACGGCGAGTTCCTCATTCATATCGGAGGAGAAAAAAAGAGGCGGCGACAGGAAAACCTCGAGAGAGATCGGCGGAGTGTTTTTGCGTCTTATGCATCGGGCGGTGAAGTGTGCTTCTTTCTCTCGCTGGTCAATTGGTCAACGAAAGTCCGGTGCGAGCATCAGCACTTCCGGTAAACAATTCCGCCGATATGCTCCTCACATACACAGCTTTGCCTGTGGCAGCAATAGAATCCATTCATGCAAGGTCCTGATACATACAATTGTCAGTTCAGTCCTGGGACACCTAGGTAGCCAGAATTTATTGTCCAATGTTCAGCATGGCTTCCGAAAGAGCAGGTCATGTGAAAGAAAACTTGCTCTCTTTTCCCACGATATTTTAGTTTCTGGCGAAAATAATATTCCAGTGGATGTTATATTTCTCGATTTCAAGAAAGCTTTTACAAGGTGTCTCATAGCAAACTAATTTTGCAATTTAAATCTTATGGGTTAGACAGTAACATTAAATCATGGATAAATGATTTTCTGCATGATCGGGTGCAAAGGGTTGTTTTGGACGGTGTTACCTCACCGGCAATAAAAGTAACTTCAGGTGTCCCACAAGGTAGTGTGATAGGTCCACTCCTGTTCCTTTTGTACATAAATGATATCAGTAAGGTGGTAAAAAGTAAGCTTCGTCTATTTGCCGATGACGCAGTAGTGTACAGGGAAATCTATACCCAGACGATAAAGAACATTTAAAAGATGACCTACAAGCAATTGAAAATTGGTGTGATACATGGCAGTTAGAAAAAAATTTTAAAAAATGTGTTGTAATGAATTTTTGCAAAGAATAGCTCTTCTCCTAGTACTTACAAAATAAGTAATTATGAATTAACAAACGTGGAATCCATCCAAAATATCTTGGAATAAGACTGACACATAATCTTTCCTGGGGTAAACACATACCTGAGATAATGGGTCAAGCGAATCGTAAACTGGGATTCGTCAAAAGAGTACTGGATAAATACGACGATCATGTACGAGAAATCAGCTACTTTTCCCTTGTTAGACCTCATTTGGAATATGCTGCCAGTGTATTGGATCCCAAAGAAATCGGTCTAAATAACGAACTTGAACGTGTGCAGCGAAGATCGGCAAGATTTGTAAAGGGACGGTACGATAACCTTACTAGCGTAACCAGTCTATTAAACGAATTAAATTGGGAATCATTGTCAGATCGCGGGTTGAAATTTAGACTTATTCTCTTAAACAATTTCCAAGATAATATTTTAAGTGATGGCGTTAAAAATATTTTGCGGACCCCAACTTACTATGGTAGACTGGACCCTGATCACAAAAATAGAGAAATTGATTGTCGAACTGACAGATTCAAAATGCCATTTTTTCCTCGTTCAATTAGGGATATGAAGAACGGTAAATATATCCAATACGAGTAGTTGCATGTTGGTATAAGGACTTGAAGCAAACCCAACAAACAGCATGTTTTGCATGTTTGCTATGCTATTTTTATCTTTTTTAAATAATGAAGTTTAGAACAGTATATAAATACTAATCCTTTTTTATGCATGATATGTAGTGCACGTTTGGTGAGAATTCACCACCTGCCACACACCTTTATGGTGGCTTGCAGGGTATTATGTAGATGTAGATATTCTCCTCACATGCACAGCTTTGCCTGTGGCAGCAATAGAATCGCAGTCCCACCATATCATTATCTTTTCTTTTTTTAATCATTGAATAAATGAATGCGGATGGGCGTCCCCAAGTGCAGGGATCAGCAAACTTGTGCATCGGAAGAGCCAAACCTTATCCTTACAACGGCTTAACAATTTTTCGAGAGCCATGATTAATTTTTTAAATCGAAGAAAATTGAAGGCATTGTTGAAGCAAGAAGCGAAGAAAAATGAAGCTTGATAATGAAAATACAATTATCATAAACTCATACATGCAAAAGCATGCGTAGGCATCAATGGGTCAATCTGCCATAGTTTCATATTTGTAAATGCCGACTTGGAGCCGTGCCTCAAATCGAAATGTGGATCGCAACGTATGTATTTACGTACTAAGGGCACTTTCTCAGTGTATGAAAGCTCATCGCTCACATTTGAGAAAAAAGGATTAATTTTTGTGGGATTTTTTGTTATTGTGATAATAACATCATTGATTGCATTGATTGTCATAATATCACATCAAATTTGCAATAATACATCTACATCTACACGATACCCTGCAAGCCACCGCGAGGGTGTATGGCAGGGACTGAAGATCACCAAGTATGCACTACCGACATGCAAACAAGCAACTATGGGGTCTCATGCAACTAGATTGTTAGTATCTATAGGATTTAAGTGGTTAATACATGCATCATTCACTACAGATTACTCTAAAATATTTCCCCTACCTATCCCTTTGCTATGCCGCCTATTCTGTTCTCTTATAGTACGGGGGAAAAATGCCATTTTGAATCTATCGGTACGATAGTCTATCCTTCTATTCTTATACATTTAAGGCTCTCGAATAAATTTTAATTCCATGTGTGGACAGACGTTTGTCTCAAGAGTTTCTCGTCCCCTGGGAAAATACGACAGGATCAAGGTTGCAATTTGGGTAGCATTGTTGCCGGAGCTGAACATATCTTACCAGACACCATACTCGAATCTTCCTTCACGGTCGCCTTTGAATAAACGGAGAGTTATTCAATCTCCGGAGCAGCTGAATGGGGAGGATCACGGAACTAACTCCTCTCATAGCGGACACTCTCAATATAGCACGCTGACGATGGAAATCAAATATTTTTCCTTCTATTTATTCCATTAAAGGGCACTCTTCACGAACATTCTACAAAAAATTTAGGTTAGGTTAAAATTTAAAGTTAGGTTTGATCAGAGAGGTGGACAGTGTGCAACGTGGAGCAGCTAGGTTCAGCAGTAGCTAACTTCCCTCATACTATACTGAAGATCTTGGAAACATATTAAAAACACCAGCGTATTATGCTAGATTCGACCAGATAAATAATATTAGAGAGATCGTACTGATAGATTCAAAATGGAATTTTTCTCTCGTGCTTTAAGAGAACAGAATAGGCGGCATAGCAAAGGTAGGGGAAATATTTTAGAGTAGTCTGAAGTGCATGATGCATGTATTAATACCTTAAATACTATAGGCACTAACAATCTAGTTGCATTAGACCCTATAGTTGCTTGTTTGCATGTCGGTAGTGCATGCTTGGTGATCTTCACTCCCTGCCACACACCCTCGCGGTGGCTTGCAGGGTATCGTGTAGATATAGATATAGATACTTTATTTAAAAATTTTTCTTCAAGTTTAATGGTAACTTAGTACAAGATGCATGCATGCCCAATTGTTGGGCTTATTTCTGAGGACTGTTATTCCACAATTTATCTTCTAATTCTTGAAGACATATGTCGGAGAAACCCTGTTGTAAACTTGGACATCAATAGTCAATATCCGCCGAGAGTAGAGAATAAGAAGATAAAATACACGAATCAAGCCAAGCAAACTTTACACCTGCGGAAAGTCTCTATTCTGTTTGATGCATGATGAGACTGGTGCAATGAAACTTCTTCGCGACATCAATTCTTTTCCTCCAGTGACCCGAGAGTACCCGAAGGGGAGCCACCATTACGGCATTCCACCTCTTCTATTCACGTTGATTTGCACCACGACTACACGGCTCTCTGGTTATGACATCAAGTTTTACATCTACATATACATAATACCCTGCCAACCACCTCAAAGGTGTGCAGCAGGGGGTGAATTCTCACCAAACATGCACTACATATCATGCATAAAAAACGAATAGTATTAATATTCTAGTCAGAACTTCACTATTTAAAAAAGATAAAAATTGCAAAGCAAACATGCAAAAACATGCTGTTAGTTGGTTTAGCTCCAAGTCCTCATACCAACATGCAGCTACCATTGTTATCTATTGCTACACTCGTACTGGATATATTTACCGCAATTCATATCCCTAGTTGTACGAGGAAAAAAGGACATTTGGAATCTGTCAGTTCGGCAATCTATTTCTCTAATTTTGTGATCATGGTCCAGTCTGCCTTAGTAAGTTGTGGTCCGCAAAATATTTTTAACATAATCACTGAAAATATTGTCTTTTAATTTATTTAGGAGATAAAGTCTAAATTTCAACCTGCGATCTGACAATGATTCCCAATTTAATTCATTTGATAGACTAGTTACGCTAATAAGATTATCATACCGCCCCTTTACAAATCTTGCCGATCTTCGCTGCACACGTTCAAGTTCATTATTTAGATCGATTTCGTAGGGATCCCATATATACTGGCAGCATATTCCAAGTGAGGCCTTACAAGGGAAAAGTATCTGATTTCTCGTACATGATCGTCACATTTACCCAATACTCTTTTAGGGTTGCGCACAAATCCGGGGGTGATTTTACTTGCCGGTTGCATTCCTGGCGTTTATTTCCGAGGGGCTGGGTTCGGCATTTAGGGATATTTTTCAGCGAAACCCCACCCCCCAACTCGAGAATCTTTCTGAGATGTCTTCAGTCCGTCACTTGGCTTCCCTCTCGATGCAAAGGACCACAGCCTCCGTTAGCGTATCCGTAATCAATGAGAGATGTTTCGCTTTCTTCAAAGTGCGAACGCCAGTAGCGCCCGAAACGAGAGAGAGCACGAGAATAAGGAAGAGAGAGAGATTTGGAATCCCCGAGAAATCTTACAGCTTGTTTGAGGTGTCTGGGGGCAAACAGATCTCGCCTAAGAGACTGGAGCTCTTCGTTTGACTGGCAGTCCGGTCGCGAGGAGAAATTTGCCTTTGAAAATGAAATTAGATTTAGGAAAGAGGAATTATACCGGTTGCGGTAGATTTCCTCCATGGACCCACCACTTCGCCACTTTCGAACGTTCCTTCTTAATTTCCACTGCTGTCTTCTATTGAAAGGCCAGCCGAACTTGTGTCTCCTTTTAATTTTTCTGATTGACGTAAATCCCTCATTGCTTCCTTCGAAAACTTGAATTTCAAATGGCCTTTCTTCACCACTAAATTGTGGTCACTGGCAATTTGTGGCCCCAGGGCCCAAGGTTTTACAACCCCTCACCCGAATCTCTGCCTCACTAATATGCCCATTCGTTGTCTACTTCTGAATCCCGGAATTATCCAACAAGGTCTTCTACGATTGTAATTTTAACTGGTAACTTCTCTTGTGACCAGAAGAGGGTATTCTCATTCCTCAAAGAAAACTGCGATTCGTACCTCACCATGCATGTATTCATTTTACACAAAAAAAAATTGGATAGAGAAATCCCAGTTTAGTACAGAAATAAATGTTAATTTTTAGTTCTCTAGAAGAAGCACAGAAATGGCGGGATGCGCTGCCTTGTTGATGTCGTAACACGTATTGTACATAGTTACCGTTGCGAAGCATAGGAAATATTCGTCTCCTGAACTTACCATTGTATTTTAGAACCTCTCACCTATAATGAATGTGTATCAATAATAGCCAATGAAAGCTATCAGAGTTCTAAGTCTCCTCCGTTAAACATCTACATCTACATAATACCCTGCAAGCCACTTCAAAGGTGTGTGGCAGGGGGTGAATTCTCACCAAACATGCACTATATATCATGAATTTTAAGGATTAGTATTGATATATTAGTCTTAACTAAAACATTTAAAAAGATAAAAATAGCAAACTACGCATGCAAAAACGTGCTGTTAGTTGGGTTACCTTCAAGTCCTTACATCCACATGCAACTACCTATGCTAGGGATTCAATCAGTCGTACTGGATATATTTACCGCTATTCATATCCCTAATTGTACGAGGAAAAAAGGACATTTTGAATCAGTCAGTTCGGCAACCAATTTCTCTAATTTTGTGATCATGGTCCAGTCTACCATAATAAGTTGGGGTTCGCAAAATATCGAAAGAAAAAATGGCAATTTTCCACAAGAATAATATTCTTGTGGAAAATTGCCATTTTTTCTTTCGCTATGATATTCCACCAAATCAAGCCTGAAACAACTACCTTTATTCGCAAAATATTTTTAACATCATCACTGAAAATATTATCTTGGAATTTATTTAGGAGATTAAGTCTAAATTTCAACCTGCGATCTGACAATGATTCCCATTTCAATTCATTTAATAGACTGGTTACGCTAATATAGTTATCGTACCGTCCATTTACAAATGTTGCCGATCTTCGCCGCACACGTTCAAGTTCATTACTTAGACCGAATTCGTAGGGATCCCATACACTGGCAGCATCTTCCAAATGAGGTCTAACAAGTAGCTGATTTCTCGTACATGTTCGTCACATTGGTCGCTATAATATAGGTTCCACAGGGCATCCTACTCGTGCAGTCCTCTGCTACTGCGAAGCATGGCGTGAACTTATGGCGAAGCATGGCGAATAACGTATGACCACAGCCTAAATGAACCCCATGGGAGAAGCTTTGCTGAGGTCACCGTATTTCAGATCCTAAACGCTCTGCTCAAATGAGAACAGTTCTGTGTAGAAATTCTGAAATCTAATTCATGACAAGCGGAAGATACGTCTCAAGTTTGTAATTGACACTTGGGAACGTGGCGGATGCGGACGCGAACCGCGCCGTGGTGCGTTTGATCTCTTCACACTCCGTTATCGCCCTCAGAGAGTGTGTGTAGCTGTGGGCCCAGTGTCGTCGACCTCCTGGGACCCTAAGGGGCACTTTATTAAAGTGTCCGTGGGCGAAAATGAATATCAATGTCAGCGAGAGGAGGGGAACACGAAAGCGGCGTGTGTGTTGCGAGCGGGAGAGGGAATTAATCGTCCGGAGCCGATAATAACACGCCCTTTACTCCCTTTGCGCGCCTGGCAGACGAGTTGATTGCCGTTGATGTATTGCCACTGATGTGTGGCAGATGACGGTCTTTCTGAATCACGAAAAAAAAAGAATTGGATGGCATATTTTTTTGTCGGATGCAAATTTCCCTCAGCATTACAAAAAATTTCACTATCTTCGAGTCAGTCTTTGGTGCTGATGCTGTCGGTGTGGCCCAGTGTGCCTTGCTATGAGTGTCCGAATTATCCGGATTTTTCTCTGTCTCCACTATTTCTCCACTGAAAACATTAAAAAGAACACGTGACATCTTAATCGGCCACATTTTGAGACACGATGGCCTGATGAAGACAATCGTCGAGGGAAAAGTGAACGGGAAGAATGGAAAAGGCAGGCCTCGTATGAGGTATATGGAGCAAGTTGTGAAGGATATAAAAGAGAAGAGTTAAGTCAATATGAAGAAGTTGGCCGAGATGTATACTGAAAACTATAAAAAGAAGACGGGACAACTTAATGGGCCACATTTTGAGACACGATGGCCTGATGAAGACAATCGTCGAGGGAAAATTGAACGGGAAGATTGGAAAAGGCAGGCCTCGTATGACGTATATGGAACAGGTTGTGAAGGATTTAAAAGAGAGGAGTTACGTCAAGATGAATAGTAGAATAGTAGGTTGGCCGATAGTAGAATCGAGTGGAGGGCTGCGTCAAACCAATCCTAGGATTGTTGGTCCTTGATGATGATGACTATTTCTCCAGTGCACTGGAGTATCATTCTAAACATTGCTACATACCGTTAACTTCAATTTCCCTTGAGATTTTATTATTCCTTCCCGATATAATTCCTTTCAGGCACTTGTTAGCACAAGCACGCTAGTCACCGTCTGGATCTGGACGCAGACTCGACAGCTTTGACGCGTGAATTTATAGCCGTGCAACATAGTTATAACTTGTCTAAACTTTATTAAAGTTACAAATCATGTTGAAGCAATCATTTAACGATGTGACTACATAATGGACGACCGTTTTTGAAAACGTTACAAAAGTGACTATTGTCCCGCTAGATTCGCTGTAGGAACCACTGTGCAGTACAATTCGTAGGTTGAAATTTATACTTCATCTCTTAAATAAATTCCAAGATAATATTTTCGCTGATGACGTTAAAAATATTTCCAAGTTGAATTCCAGGCTTCTTTTTTATTGAATACATGGATGATTTTTCGGGAGTTTTGGTCATTTTTTGACAATGAAAAATATTCAACTTTTGGCAGACGTCTCGGAAAATGTATTTTTTCCTTAATCAGGGCAAAAAATGGAATGAATGGGATGGGATGGTGGGATGTTAAAAATATTTAACTCTAATTTAGCATGACAGACTGGACCATAACCACAAAACCAGAGAAATTGATTGCCAAACTGACAGATTCAAAATGTCCTTCTTTTCTCGTACAATTAGGGACATGAATATCTGTAAATACATCCAACAGCATAAATAGAAGCGTATCAATGGATAGCACAGGTAGTTGCATGTTGGAATGAGAACTTTAAGCTAACCCAAATAACAGCATCACATTGAATGCTTTCTTTGCTATGCATATCTTGTTTTTGAAATCTGAATTTTAGACTAGAATATAATTACTAATCCTTTTTATGCATAATATGCAATGCATCCCAAGCAGCAATCATGATATCGGCCCAATATCATTTTTACCCCGTCGCATATTACTTATTTCTCAATCCGATATTGGCTACCGATATCGGCAAATGTCAAATGTGATAACATTTTCCATTATAAAAATGACATTTGCTGACGATATTGGGCCGATATAAATTTGATGTTAAAAAGACGTCTTTCACCACTATACAGTGGCATTTAAATGATATTGGGCTGACGTATGTTTGATATTACCCTGGACTGATTTTTCACTAACATGATATTGGGATGATTTAATAAGTGAGATAGTCAAAATGTATCCTGGATAAACATGTTAAAACTATTTATAATCAGGGACGGTCGTACAATAAAACTTCGATGGAAAAAGAGATGGCGAGAGATATTCTCGATCTAAGAATGTTAACATTGCGAACCCTGTACTTTACCCCTGATCCAACTCTCCTTGTGAAGCAATGGGTAATTTTAAGCGTTTATGGTAGTAATGAGATACCTACTTTACTCCTGACCCAACTTCCCTTAGTGAAAGATGCGTAACCTTAAGCGTTATCATTGTAGCACATTATTTCAAACTCGTTTTCCGTTGTAGTTATTGGAGTTATAACCCAATATGGTTATAACTCACATTAGGTTAACATTAATTACCACGCAAAAAAATTCACCTGGACCGCGAATCGAACCACGGTCCTTTGGATTTCCGGGTCACTGCGCAGACCACTACGCTACCCAGGATCGCTAATTCCCATGGCAATTTTTACCGAGGTTCAAGGTACTAGATGTTGAGCCCTCGCGGTCCCTCAAGGATTGCAACGCAGGGGGAGAAAGGGCTTCAAAGAAGCCACGACCAATAGCGAACTCCATCCAGCGCTTAAGCCGCGCTTGGTGGTGTATATGGGATATTCCAAGCCTTCCGCGTGAACGGCAATTTTAAAGCAAACATCGAATCCTTAAATAATCATATTTCTTATTTTATATGTAGGCTTCCAAATGGTTTCTGATGTTCTGACCAATCACGAATTTCCGACTTTCTTCTCTCTGACGTCGGAGGAATAAATGTGAATACTCAAAATTATAAAATCCGGCGACCAGAAAAATATGATCATTTTTATGCCCTTCATTAGTCAGCTCAGCTGACATCATTTTTTCATCAGAAAACGATATCTATTAATTATCACTTCAAGATACGATCGACGATATCAATTTTAGATCGGATAAAGATACCATTTATGTGTCATTTTTACATCGGCATTATCAGCCGATGTTAAAACGACATTGGTGACGTCAAAATGACATTGGGCCGACGTATAACTGCCATACGATGCTGCTTGGGATGTCTGGTGTGAATTCACCTCCTGCCACACACCTTTATGTTGGCTTGCCGGGTATTATGTATGTAGGGTATGCAGATGTATCATTAACGGCAAGAAAATATTACATTAAAGGCCACCGATGAATGCTGAGATTATTTCTCCGAGGGTCCTTCCGGAGGCGATATGGGAACAGGTGGCGACACGGTTCCAACGCTACACCTTTACGCACAAGCATCTCCTGGGTCCTTATTCTCTTTCTGAAACTCTCGTGGTATCCAAGGGATAACATAGGTTTTTCGGGACTCGCGTTAACTTTTTGTAAACATTCTAATGAGGAAATCAATGAAACGCAACCTCGGTTTCGTTGCTGGGGAGATAACCGAGGTTGCGTTTCAAACGAGAATACGGGCCCTGGATTATTGAGATGGTCGGGGATAGGCTTGTGCGATGAGTCGATTAATCGAAGTCATCGACGATGATTTCAGTCACCGCGGTGCGATGACTGAAATCGATGACGATGAATGTCATCGACCATCTACTGCGTTGAGTCGATGAGAATCATCGATGTCGATGAGTCGTGATGTGCAGCTGACACGAGAAACGCTACCTCTGCTGACGACCCCTTCCAGAAAGGAGCTCCACAAGTACGAGGAGGTCCCAGCTTTATCAAAATCTTCGGACGTCTTACATTGGTATAGCAACCGGAAGGATGTGTATCCCCGCCTTCAGAAGTAATTCCTGCCACTTCTACGTCGTCAGAGCGGTTCTCAGCGATGCAGGGAACGTTGTGTTGGATGACCGTCTTGTACTCACCGATGAAAAAGCGGAAATGAGAATTGTATTACACCACAACAAAGAGCTGTTGCTTAATTTGTAACTTGGTGCTTGTTTCGCTCTTTAATAAGTAGGCCTTGTCCTTCTCAATTAAGTTTGGCCCAATTCAATCTTCACTCAATAGCCACACCAAACTGCCAACCGAGACATCCGCACCGATCACCGATAGTCATCGATCATCGTAATTCATCGATAATCGACAGTCATCGATCATCGACATTCATCGATCATCGACATTCATCGATCATCGTGTACACTCTATTCGATGATCGATGACAGCCATCGTCATCGAAGCATGAAATTTTTTCATCCAAAATCGGTCATCGCACAAGCCTAGTCGGTGATGTACGTACCAGGGTGGCACGATTTCGGAAAAAGTACCACATAGCAGGGTCGGAAATAATCCGTATTCAACACAATCCAACTGCAGTCCAATTGTCCTCATTCGAATGCAGTCATACTTACTAAACCATGATTGCAATTTGTGTTGCACGCAGAACAAATCATAAGAAAGCAACAGGCATGGTTGCCGGGCACACCGATTTTTCAGGTGTTTTTCTGTATTTGGTACCAATCAGAAAATCAGTTCTCTCATATTGCGTACATTAGTAGCGGAAAGCAATCATTGTTTCAATCAAACGTACGACACCTTGGCACGAAATTAATTAAGGACATAAGGTCTTCATCCAGCGTCTAAGACATTTCATAACTGGGGCACAATAGCATGAAGTAGAATTCAAGGACAGCGAAATCACAAAACACATTAACGGAGTCACCCGCTGATGAGCACAAAGACAAAGTTACTATGGCAGTTCCAACTTACTAAGGTAGACTGGACCATAATCACAAAATTAGAGAAATTGATTGCCGCACTGACAGATTCAAAATGTCATTTTTTCCTCTTACTATTAGGGATATGAACATCGGTAAATATATCCAATACGAGTAGCTGCATGTTGGTATAAGGACTTGAAGCTAACCCAACTAACAGCATGTTTTTGCATGTTTGCTTTGCTATTTTTATCTTTTTTTAACTTGTGAAGTTTAGAACAGTATATTAATACTAATCCTTTTTTATGCATGGTATGTAGTGCATGTTTGGAGAGAAATCACCCCCTGCCACACACCTTTATGGTGGCTTGCAGGATATTATGTAGATGTAGATAAGATTTCCACGGAGAACCAGTAATCCATCCGATCAGTGTGGGTGATTCTTTTCTCTGTGTAAGTCTATCTGTTGCGCACAAAAATGAGTTATTTTCGCAGATCAACAAATTTCAAATTATAATTCAAGCACACCTTAGATTGTGTGAAATAGATACATAATTTTGACGAAAAGCCGATGAGCAAGTTTATCTACAAATAATTGGATAAACAAATGCGTAGAAATAAGATGCAGAGTAAAAAAATGGCCGATGGTAGGATTCGACTATTCATCAAAGACGCCGAGAAAGTGAAAAAGGCGTCCCTTTTAAAAAAATCTCTCCCATTGCCATTCTGGTGAAGTCAATTGGATCGCCACGTTTGTTCTGGGTGAGAAGGGGACGGAGAACAAGATGGGGTAAGCTTATTCTTTTGCTATTACGAATTTCATGCCCCTTCAAAGATGATGGTATTTTCCGTCGCTATCCAAATTCTGAGCATCAGACGCTGACTCCGAGAAGAACTTCAACCGGAGAGAAATGACTCCATAAACGCTGATCTACAAGAGGAATCTTTTCTCTTGCTTCAGACACTTTTGCTTTTAGACTTGGGTACTGCATTCTTTGCGTCACCATAAAATTGATTAGAGGCCAAATTAGGAGTCTGAAAATAAAATTCAGTCAATTTCCCAAAAAGAAGATACTAACATAAGAAAGGATATATCCGTATGGATCGAAGTAAAAATGTTTCAATATTTCATGACGATCGGCAATATTTATGTATTAAAAAATAAACAATATAGCATCAAGTTGAACATTTCAAATTTTCACAATACATGCCTGCACAAATCGTATAAAACTGTTTACAGTGAAATAAATTACAAATTCAGCTTAAATTAACGTGAATAATCTCTTCAGGGGTCTTATTATAAATGAAATAAATACTTTTTTCCACGATGATATTTGGCAATTAATGAGTAAAATAGCATCTAAATCATTGCCATACACAGACATTTGAAAATTGTTGGAAGAATTCTTTAATAGCCCATTCATTACCTTAAGTGCTCTTTATATACGTTCATTTATTTCGTTCAGATATCTTGACATAGTCGCAGAAATTTCCACTTAGATAAAACCATCCATCTTGACCGGGATTCGAACCCGGAACACCTTGATTTCTGGCCAGATGCTTCAACCATTTCAGATATCAAGGAGTCTTTCTTCCCTGTGGACCCTTAGAATCCATGAATTAATTCATCATGCTTTCATTACTGCATTCAAAAACAAACTACCTAATAATGGCGTTACTCGAGGGCAAATATACGAAAATGAAAAAAATTTCAGCTACAAAGATATTAACATAAAAGTAATTAAACTACTTTAGTATAGAATTCTTAAGCCTATTTCGTTTTCCGTTACTTTTTTCAAGTACCTAATATGGATATGATAGTATTTTGTTTTCATCGCACTGATCTAAGTTATGTAAGATATGTCGACTTGTGATTCTCGAATGACTCTCCAAGATGGATCACTTAAATTCTAGAATATCGCGTGTACACAATTTTCTTTTTGTAAGTTACCTAACAACAATAGCTAAATGTCATGGCCATTACAAGAAAGATTTCTCTGGGCGATAACATATGTGAGGAAAATCATTTTACTGAAACTATCTAGCATATCTCCGCTGTTATAAATGTTTGACCAAACAATTCTCGTGACGAACTTACCATTGCATTACTACCCATAGCAAATATTCCTGAAAACCTGTGACAACGAATCTCATTGAACTAGCTTCAGGTACATATATTTACAAAAGAAGAGAATCTATAATTAACATTGCCCGAAATATTCGGGCGAAGGAATATGGTGCCATTTTCAAATAGTGAATTGGAGACCGAGGGCAAGACAAACTTTGAAGACTTTAAAGCTTTAGTAATTGAGGCAATGCAGTCGATTTTTTCATAACTCCTCCCTTTCCCCTGATTTTGATGGACGGTGATGGACAAATAATTGAAAACACAGAGTTACCCCTGAAAGCAGGTCATTGAACAACTAAGTGTCGTGTCAAATAATCGAATATTTTCCCAGCCGCCGGCCATGACTTTGAATAATGTCACGCGTGACCTGCCTCTTCCGGAGAATCCGAGAACGTGAGTCGAAAACTGACGAGAGGTTCCTTGGTATCTTCAGTCCTCATTCACTCGAGCTCATCAGTCACGGCGTGAGTCCAAGGACGTGACTTGAATCCCGAGCGTGACACACAAAGCACAGCAAAAGTTGACCCTTTCTCAGTCGGACACAGCCGGAGCTAAACTTCGGACAACTTCGCAATGTTTCGGGAATCGTCGTATTGTTACGGGAATAATCCATCGCCTGCAACGCATGGACACGTATGCACGGGTAGTCCCCGAACCTCAGTTCTGCGAAACTTAGGGGAGTTTTGTAGCAGGAAACAGGGCACGTGCAAAATGCGGACTAAAGGCCCTGTTTCACGCAACTGCTGCTCGGAAATGAAAGCACAGCAAACACTCTGGCGGAGACTCAGCAGGTGCCGACTGGAACAACGTTCGGAGAGAGCAGCGCGCTGAGGATGATGGGGCGGCAATGGTGAGGCTTCCTTTCGCTGAATCCTGCTGTCCTCCCGCCCTGGGCCTGTTCATTCCCTCAGCCAGACTCTGATGGGTATCCGCAGGAAAGCATCGTTGAGGATCTTCTTGAAGAGCTTCGAAATGCTGGCGGAAGCAGCTGGTTTCATCTCGTTTATGATCTCAATCGAGTTTTGGTTGAGGAACTGGTTCATTGCGATCCCTTTGGAAGAGGAGAGAAGCGAACAAGGGTTGATTAGATCGGACCGTATTTCAGGATGCTAATAGAAACTCCTAAACGGGATGCGTGCATGAAAAATGTGATTCAAAACACATAAGTCGGGAAACTTTCGTGTTTGCATGTCATCGACATGCTAAAAAATAATGACACACTTAAAACAAACCCCAGGGGGGCTGTGTTTGAAACCGTCGGGATTAACTCGAATAGGTAACCAAGGAGTCACGTGGTACGAACACGAATAGTTTGGACATTTGGTGTGTCTGAATCGCTCGTTACGATATAATTAATTGTTTTCACTTCCATTTTTCTCATCTGTCTCGACTACTGAGCCCCAAAAATGAGATGCAAAACAAGTGTAAACAATGAATGGGGTTGTAATCAGCGGTTTTAACACACCAAATTTGCAAACTATTCCTGTTTATACCACGTGACTCCTTGGTTACCTATTCGAGATAATCTCGACGGTTTCAAACACAACCCTCCAGCTGGGCTTCAACAAAAATTGGCCACAAAACATGGCGTTTTGAAATTTTTTCATTGGTGATGTAAACACCTCTCGGCTGAACAAAACCATCGTAGTAATAGCTTTGAAGTGATTCCGGAGGGCATATGTTTACATCTACGCGATAACCCTGCAAGCCACCGCGAGGGTGTGTGGCAGGGGGTGAAGATCACCAAATATGCACTATTGACATCCAACTAGGCACCTACATAGAAACCTGCTACATAATATGGTCACTTGCAGCTACATGATTAGTATCTCTCCGTTATATCACTCCGTTGAGTGAACTGCGATCCATCCGGTAATAAAGTACTCGAAAAAAGTTGAAATTCATCAATGGCATCAGTTCATGAACGAGTAATAATAATTTTAAGCTCGTTAATACGCTTTTGTTGCGTTTGATGCTGATTCGATAAGATCAAAGTCATTGCAATAAAAGAGTGGAGGGAAAATTAAAAATTACTTTTACTCCCTGAGGAAGTGATTTATTCCCCTTAACACTGGTACTCGTCGAATCACAACTCATTCCCTCGAGAAATGTTTAGTCCCGTTGAAGCAGTAATGCTCCAAGTGCAGCGAGTCCATGTGAATTACTTTGGATGAATATAAATGAAATAATTGTATCCAAATTTGGCAAACTATCCTTCCATCACGGTATTACTTTTCTATTGTTGCTGCACATTTTAAATGCTATCCTAAGTTACCTCCAGTAATCAGTTTAGGAAGCATTTTCTCGACTGAAGCTGACTTAAAGTCTTTCGGATAACTATTAACACAATTGAACAAGTGAAATCATTTTCCAGAGCTAGGAATCACGAGGTATCTGTCAGCCAGAAAACTCTAACAGCAACGTCCGGTTATTCCATGACTGCCATACGCCTGTGTGTCAATGATTTTTCACTCAAAAGGCAGTTGAAGATGCAAAAATAAACAAATAGAAACCATTCGGAAATTTAATGTAAATATGTAGCGGATTTTCTTCTACCATTACTTTACATTTGCTTCCTACATGTTAAAATGTCATTTCGATATCATACTTTTTGTCTTCTTATGCTTAGCACGTTATCTATAATAGCATATCCTGTCCCATATGGCTCTCTTTATACGGTTCCACATCAAACTGTAACCTTTCATTTCGTAACCGACATCTGGTACCGACATTTCGTAAATGGACATCTCCTACCGCGACAATGGGGTCGTTTACCATAATTTTTTTATTGCCGAATATGATAGAGTTTGTAAAATAAAAAGACCCGTATTTTTCCGTTTTTTAATCCGTCAGTTCTCGAGTTATAGCGGCGAAAAACTAATGTTTTTAACCCTTTCGGAAAAGTGGGCGTGGTGCTACATCTGACGTATGTCGACTTCGTCCAATCACAACTGAGCCCACGAAGCTACTTCGACTTATCGCAAAAGGGGGGGACACAGCTGACTCTGCCAATAGAAGCGATTGCGACAGGATCTGTGCGAGCAGACCTTCCGAGAACCCCCCTCCACTCCCTTCCCTTCCCATAAGAGCAGTTAAGGACGGGAGGAAAATGACGTCAATGTTATCACAGCAGCTTTTTCGGTGGGCGTCACCTTTTGCTTATTTTAATTTTTGATTTATGAGTGAATGGTTGAGGTTAGAAGATTAATTTTTTCACTAAAATTCTTTTTTCGTTTCCATCTAACAAAATCGTGCACAAAATTGCGATCGCGGACAACTCGTGACTTACTCCGTTTACGAGATGTCGATTACGAAATGTACAGTTACGACTTGGCGTGATACCCTTTAAACAGGGAACTATTAGCATTTTGTTAATTCTTTCGGTGAGCTAATCATATATTTATTGTATTTGCTGCATATAGGGCCTCAAATTACATTTGCAATAACGTTATATCCTAAGAAATATAAGTTCAATGCATAATTTATTTATAGAAATAACTACTTAATTGAAAAGGAAGGCCAGAGACACGTGAACAACAGTGCATACGATACGACACTTTATCAAATCAATTGCCCTTTGTGAACTTTATTTAATTTACTTTGAACTAGTGGACGTTTAAACCCATGTATCAATTCTTTGATTTGCAACAGATAACCCCTTTAAAGATCATTAAGAATTAAAGTGGTTACTTGTTTGAACTGATACAGATAATTATATTCATTTAGTTTTTGAGTGTACGTAACCCAGCCTGTCCACAGCTGGTCTAAAAGGAAGAAAATTGAGGCGAGGAAAAGTGTTGCAACTCGGAGAACCCTCTTAAGGGGGTGAGTTCCCTCTGAGACAAGCTCCCACTCACCCAGCAGGCTGTCTCCGTTGAGCAGGTCTCGAACCCGGAACCTCGCCTTCCCCAGCGCGAAGTCCACCACCAGCTTGTCTGTCTTCATGAAGGGCCCCTTCCGCCCGAATGCCTCCTTCTCCTCCTTCCCGTAGATCTTGGCCAGGGCCGTGACGTCAGCTGCGAGGAGAATGAGAATGAGAGGACAATTCGATTCTCGATCGATGTCGATCTCGATCGATTCAGTGATGAGGTTAAAAATATTTTGCGAACCCCAACTTACTACGGCAGACAGGACCATAATCATAAAGTTAGAGAAATTGATTGCCGAACTGACAGATTCAAAATGTCATTTTTCCCTCGTACAATTGGAGATACGGATATCGGTAAATATGTCCTATCGGAGAGTAGCAGTGGATAGCATTGGTAGCTTCATGTTGGTATGAGTACTTAAAGCTAACCCTACTAACAGAATGTTTTTGCATGTTTGCTTTGCAATCTTTTTTAAATAGTGAAGTTCTGACTAGTATATTAATACTATTCCTTTTTTATGCATGATATGTAGTGCATGTTTGGTGAGAAATTACCCCCTGCCACACACCTTTGTGGTGGATTGCAGGGTACTATGAAGATGTAGATGTCCCTTACAGTCACTTAAATATTTGAGAGCTATGATTCATTTTAAAATCAATGAAAATTTAAGGCAGTGTTATAAAAGGAAATAGTATGATTTATATCTCTATAAAATAAAAAATTTCATTAAAAATATTGCTGCAGTTGGTTTTGTATGAGCAATGAGCTTACATTTCCCGAGAAATTTTTACGAATGCTCGGTTTAAAAATGTTGTTATTATTTAATACACGATTATCGGTCGGTATTGGTCATTGAAACTACGTTGGTTCCATTAAAAAATTCCAAAATAATAGCTGTATAAATTAAACAACGATATCTTTATCTCTATTTCCAATTTTACTTCAGTGCCACAATTACACCGTACTTTACCGCCCCTTGGCGATCCAATTGTCATCCAATGTTTATTTTATACAAATTGGATACGACTGATTCGGACATGGTGGAATTGTATCCGAATGGATTTAGGTCGAAAATTCTGTATGCTATTTTGTGGACCACTTTTTTTTTCTTTACTTTCCAATTTGTGGACACTTGCTTCTAAATGTCCATCCTGATGAAAGAAGAAACGATCGCAGACATCCATAAAAGTGAGCATCGCTCTGCGATTTTTTTTGAGTGATTTCATTGGATCTCTTTGGATTGCAGTATTGTGATCACGGAAATGATGGAACTACATAGTTACCATAACTGATGACTGCAAGCTTAATTTTATGGAATATATTTATATTTGACTAAATAAATATATTTTTGCAATTCCACAAAACTTCATTTCAGAAACCTGACGTTGAATGTTGAAACAAGGGTGGTTTCTTAAATAAAGTTATGCTAAATTGCAAATTTTTATTTCTTTATTTTAATATCCGATTACCAAGCATTATAAAATGCAGTGACTATACTACATCGATACAAGAAGTGCATATCCACAGATCATGCTTCAAAAGAAAGTGTATACGTCTGGGAAATATGCGGTCGAGCGAAGAGAAAGCTAGGATTTAAAAAACGAGTACTTGGGAAATGTGATGAGAAGACAAAAGAGCGATGTTACTTTTCACTAGTTAGGACCCACCTTGAGTATGAATCCAGTGTATGGGATCCTAATGAATTAGGTTTGATCAGAGAACTAGACAGTGTGCAGCGTAGAGCAGCTAGGTTCGTCAAAAGGCGTTACGATAGGTTGAGTAGCGTTTCAGAATTAATAAAAGAATTAGGGCGGGAATCATTATCAGAGCGTAGGTTAAAGTACAGGTTAAATCTATTAGAGAAATTTCAATTGGATAGCTTTACTGAAGATGTTAGGCACACATTAAAAACACCAGCGTATTATGCTAGATTCGACTAGATATATAAGATTAGAGAGATAGATTGTCGTACAAATCCTTATCCTTGTGGAAAATTGCCAGTCTTTTTCTTTCGTTATGATATTCCACCAAATCAAGCCTGAAACAACTACCTTTAAATTTCAATCGGATAGCTTTACTGAAGATATTAGGCACATATTAAAAAAACCAGCATAGATTCGACCAGATAGATAAGATTAGAGAGATAGATTGTCGTACTGATACATTCAAAATGGCATTTTTCCTCCGTACTATAAGAGAACAGAATAGGCAGCATAGGAAAGGGATAGGTAGCGGAAATATTTTTGAGTAATCTGTAGTGCATGATGCATGTATTAACCCCTTAAATACTATTGACACTAACAATCTAGTCTCATGAGACCCCCTAGTTGCTTGTTTGCATGTCGGTAGTGCATGATTTGTGATCTTCACCCCCTGCCACACACCCTCGCGGTGGCTTGCAGGGTATTGTGTAGATGTGGATGTATATTAATCCAGAAAGAAGAATTCACTTAAACTCCAGGCGGAATGTGTAAATTACCTATATTCCAATTCCTTGGAGGCCATTAAGTGATCACGTATGCTCAACAAGTAATGGCAGAAATAAAATGGCAATTGGTGGATCTCGGAAGGAGAGAATATTCACTCCTCATCTTCTCGGACGGTTGAGGCGTAGTGTTGTATGTACTTAATTGTCTCGACGACATGTTGACTGTACTTACTGAACTGCGACAAGAAGTCTCCCCGGCTCCGTACGGGCAGAAGCAAGACGTTTCCGGTGACTTCGTAGCGGCCCGTGGCGGTGATCACGGGGATCTTCATGCCGAGGTCAAGGCGGTAGGTCGCCAGGTCACTCCTGAGGGAGGAAATCACCACGTGAGCCAAGGGGTTCATCCAAAGGATCCGAAAATGCCATGGCAGCAACAAACTACTCCGGCAATGGGGAACATGCACTATTTTTTATAACTCTTTGAATTTGTAGTTTATTAGCCAAACTGTGCTTGGCGAAAATTTTGCTGAAGAATTAAGTTGCGTTACAAAGATATTACTCTTTGAAAAGTGTACCTTTTCGGCAGCTTAAAAACACGACGTCATAGCATGACGTCATGGCACGGTATCACTAAGGGCGTTGTTTATCTGTTTATGCGTGGAGGTAAGTTTTTAATGAATGCTTAGCGATAACGTATGTATTTATCTCATTAGTTTATTGCTATAAACGATTGCAATTCGATTTTTTTACTTAGTATGGATGGTAACGAGGATATCGTCCATTATGGATGGTAACGAGGATATCGTCCATTAATTATATAGGTAAAAATGGAGTCAAACAAAAGAAATTGTCGGAATGTGCTTTTTTTAAGTATTTTTTCAGCCATCGTTACGTTCGAAAACGGCTAAAAACCTCTAAACAATATATTCACTTCGATTTCTTTTAAATATAAATGTCTATCTCCGTAGCAATATGGAACCTATGCCGTGCAGTGACGTCAGAAGGCGTTTCAGGTCACGTGACTTTCGTCGATTTTTCGGTATTTTAAATGTATGTACATTAATAATTTTTGTGGTGGCCGTAGAAAAATTTTGCTTATACATTTGAATTGGTGAGAAAATTTCGCATCAAGTACAACATTAATCTTTGAGAAACAAATTTCCTGCACATTCCCCATATATTCAGAGAATATTGGAATACTTTCTGACAAGCGCGATGATGTCAGATCGAAAACGGTGAAACCAAAAGATATTTAGGTGTAACAAACACTAAGGATTTATCGTCGGGAAGACACATTAGGGAAATATGCGGTCGAGCGAAGAGAAAGCTAGGATTTATATAAAAAAGTACTAGGGAAATGTGATGAGAAGACGAAAGAGCGATCTTACTTTTCACTAGTTAGGCCCCACCTTGAATATACAGCCAGTGTAGGGATCCGAATGAATTAGGTTTGATCAGAGAACTAGACAGTGTGCAGCGTATACCAGCTAGGTTTGTAAGAAAGGTGTTACGATAGGTTGAGTAGTGTTTCCGAATTAGTTCAAGAATTAGGTTGGGAGTCATTATCAGAGCGTAGGTTAAAGTGCAGATTAAATCTATTAGAGAAATTTAAGTCGGATAACTTTACTGAAGATGTTGGGCACATATTTATGAAAACAACGTATTATGCTAGATTCGACCAGATAAATAAGATTAGAGAGATAGATTGTCGTACTGATAGATTCAAAATGGCATTTTCCCCTGGACTATAAGAGAACAGAATAGGCAGCATAGAAAAGGGATAGGTAGCGGAAATATTTTAGAGTAATCTGTAGTGCATGATGCATGTATTAACCACTTAAATAATATAGATAATAACAATCTAGTTGCATGGGACCCTATAGTTGCTTGTTTGCATGCCGGTAGTGCATGCTTGGTGATCTTCACCCCCTGCCACACACCCTCGAGGTGGCTTGCAGGGTATCTTATACATGTAGATCCACTTTGAGAAATGCTTATCGACCAATATATTATGTGCACTCGAGTTTGAAGGGTGTTTACGAAGAAACAAAAAAAACTACAATAAATTTAATCATATGATATTTTTTCTCCTTTAATTCTACGTTAATTTATGTGCACATAATGTTTTTGAATTATACTGTTGTAATTTTATGTTAATGTTTGAATGGAAAAAGTACGGTTTTTCACCGTGTTCAGAAACTACGCCAACTTTAAACATTTATGTCTCAAAAAACCCGTCAGCCGATATTATTAAAATTATAACACAATACACACAAGAATTTTTATGCGTTTTCTGTAAATTTCGTAAATTTATCTATGAAAAAAATGATGCTTTAATCATTTTAACGATAGCGTTTGTCTCGGCTCTGGGTGGTTAAATTTTATTTCAATCCTTAGATATCCAAATGTTATAATATATCGTCGTGATGAAAGTAATTTAATCTATTTTTTATACTCTTAAATACTTGTACGGGTAGGAATATCAGCGGCTTCATGTTGCTTGGATAGCCTTGCGTCGTTGCCTATTAGGGTTACTTAGATTGATTCTCTCTTCAACCTATCGCAATGACTATGAACTAAGGTCACTTGACAGTCTTCATGTCATAATTAATTACATGAAGCATTTTTATAAAGTTCAATTTTATCTGCACATTATGGATCAATTTATCCTTATTGAAATCAACGATATTATTGAAAAGTGGATGAACATAATGTACCGGATGACGAATCTAGAATTCAGACAATTCATGATATTATGGAGTCAATGTTTTTTAGTCATTACATTAAATTTCTCATTTTCTCCCAACCCTTTAAAAATTATTCTTGCATGCATAAGCAACAGAACAAATCCTTCTCTGATGACACATCACTGGTTTCATTGCCATGGTTGGCAAGAAAAATTAAAATCACATCATCCTCGAAATGCTGATCTTCATCGAGAAACGTGCACATTTTTAGACCAGTGCCTGAGAATCGACACTTGCTTGAAATTCTGACAGATATCAGTAACCTACACTCAATGCCCAGAGTAACGGCCAGTGGTTAATGATTGCGAGAGGAGGTGGGTAGTGGCAGTGGATCCCGATGGAGATCTTCATGGTCGTCAAATTTTAGGTTGTCGTGTCCTCATTTCAGGAATAACGAGAGGCTCGTGCCTGTACAGGAAGTAGTACCGGTTCCAGTGGCGGATCTATGGGGCTAGATAAAATCTAAATTTTTGGAGGTTACCACTTCGTACTAAAGTATTTAGTTATATTTTCCGGTAAATATACCTACTATAACGAATTAAAATAGCAATTAGTTTTAAACTTGGGGCCTATTTTAAACGCTTTTGGTATGTTGCAATCGGAAGCGATACTAGCGAAACCGGACATTTAATCGTGAATTCGCGCAATAGCGCAGCGGCAGCCTCTGTATTTATTTGGCTCTGCACACGTGGACATTATAAAAACTCTCAACACAGGGAAAACGATATAACAAAAAGAATAGGGGATATGTATATTTTACTATTTTATAGCACCCATTAAAAATTCCCCTTTTATTGTTAAGTATCTCTAGTTCAAAGATCAACAAGCAGTCAAATTTAAATTAATTGCAATAACATTTTGAATGTTTTTTTCCTATTTAAACTTCCTGACTCTTGTTTAACGTAATAAAATGTATAATAAAAACAAATGTTCTTATCTAATCATAAAAGTGATTTGACTATATTTGTGTTCCTTATCATTAAGTCATACTTTAAAAACTAGATAAAGCATCATCATAAGTTTTTATTATTAATATAACTGATATTTAAATCTAGGCCCATAATGACCACCATAAACCTTTTACTAATAAAACGACCTACTACATATGCATAGTAGTGTCTTTTTTTATCAAAGAATTAGCCTAAAATCACCGTTTTTTGAGCCTTGAAAATCCCAAATGTCCAAAATCCCCGAACCCCCCTTCGGCTGGGGGGAATTCCCCAGACCCCCCCCCCCCCCCCCTTGTTCCAAACCTAGATCCGCCCCTGGGTGCGTGTAATTTATCTACTTTATCCGCGGTGAAACATGCGACGTCACCATTTCATGAAAAACCTCAAGAGAAATGGAGAGATGATCATTGCTGGTGAGTGACGGATGACAGTCTGTTAGACACCTGAGAGTAGTAGACGATAGGTGTTAATGCAGACTGAAAGGTTGCTCACGCCCACATTTGCGAAAGCCTGGCAGGAGTCAGCCAAATTAGAGTGACAGAGAATGCAGAGAGACGCCGATAACCTTCAGCCTCGATACAGAAAATGAATGCCATTAATTAAACGTGATCAGTGAGCTGAAGACTTCATTCATATTAGCCCCTAAGGGTGAGGCATTGGGAACTGCTCCGAAGATATATGGGTCATTCCAACTCAATTCAACAAACGTTTGTCCCTTAGGGTCTCAGATTTTGATAAAAATTGGTGTACGGGTACAAAATCAACTCAAACTGAATACCCTCAAACCATTTTGTGAAAAAAAATTTTTGAGCGAATTATGCATATTTTAATTTTTTCGCATTTTTAGCAAAAATCCGGGCCTTAAATCATCTTAACACTTATATCTCCGCTTGTAATTGTCGTACAGCAATTATTAAGAGCTCCTATCAAAGCTAAATCTTTATTGAATGCAAATATATTAATTAAAAATTATTTTTTTCTATATCCTTTTGTTGTTAATTACTATTGTTTAAAAAATTGCTAATAAACTTTTCACAAATACTCCATCTCAGAATCGGCCGAAACGTTTTTTCCGTAATCATATCATACCCAGCTAACTATTTCAAAAATAAAGTTTAGTGGAACTTCATAAATGCGTTTTTTGTAAATACTTAGACATTTACAATTTTCTCTCGCGCGGCCCGTCGGCTCCCCCATTTGGAAAACATGCAGCAGACACGCGATGCAAGCCTATTAATTTGCTAATTGCTCAAGGTCGTGTTTTTCGCTCAAGGTATATTCAGTTTGAGTTGATTTTGTACCCATACACCAATTTTTATCAAAATCTGAGACCCTAAGGGACAAACGTTTGTTGAATTGTGGTGGAATGACCCATATCTCTTCTCGCATCGGATGTTTCGGTGTTGTTTCATAGATTAAGAGGAAAGTGAAAGGTTAACAAAGGAATTGTCGCGGAATTTTCCCGCCACAACTCCGCGATTGACCCTCAAAGGTAAGGTTTGGTTTTGACTTTGGAGACGATGAGAACTCACTTGACAGCCACGACGGAGTAGTTGCTGGCGCCGTGAACGGTGAGGTTGGTGAAGACGGCTCGGACGTTGACCGGTCCGTGACCGTTCTCCATGGCCATCACGTCGATCCTCAGGGGCTCAATGGGCGGTATCTCCAACTCCTGTATGCCTGAAAGACACAAATGTGGGCGTTTACTCGGAACCGAAATCGCACTTTTGTACACGAAATTGTTAGATGGAAACCAAAAAAGAATTTTAGTGAAAAAATTAATCTTCTAACCACAACCGTTCACTCATAAATCAAAAATTAAAATCAGCAAAAGGTGACGCCCACCGAAAAAGCTGCAATGTAACATTGACGTCATTTTCCTCCCGTCCTTGGCTGCTTTTAGGGGAAGGGAAGGGAGTGGAGGGGGGTTCTCGGAAGGTCTGCTCGCACAGATGCTGTCGCAATCATTCCCATTGGCCGAGTCAGCTGTGTCCCCCCTTTGCGATAAGGCAAAGTAGCTTCGCAGGCTCAGTTCTGATTCGACGAAGTCGATATGCGTCAGAGGTTGCACCACGCCCTCTTTTCCGAAAGGGTTAAAAACATCAGTTTTTCGCCGCTTATAACTCGAGATATAATTGACGGATCAGAAAATGGAAAAATACGGGTCTTTTTATTTTATAAACTCTATCAGATTCGGCAATGAAAAAATATGGTAAACGACCTCAATGCCAGTGATGCATTGCTTCCCCTGCTGCCAAAGGCGCCTCATCAATCAACAACCATGTTCCCAGCGATTTCCCTGAGCTTCATCACCTTCTTTATAACTTAAAAAAACAAACAATGAGGTTCAATCTAAACAATAAGCTAAGTTTCTATCACAGTAGAGAATTTGTAGAAATATCCACACATTTATGGCGCAGAATGCAACCGAACATGGCTTCGGCGCGTTATAACATCAGATTTTACTAAGTGTTTACAAGTTTAATTTTATAAAGCTTTTCTGGAAGGTTACACACAACGTTTCCTCCTAGTTATCGCCGATTCTCTCACACATAATAAGCTAAAGTTTAGTGTAATTTATAGCTAACTTTTTATAGGTCTCGTTATAGCAGGATTAATGCTTTCCTTGTGTTGTTAGTGTTGTGACTCTTGGTTTCAAATACACTTAGTGATTAAACTGGTACATAGTATTTTGTTGCATGCCTGCATGGTAGTAAGTGTTCTCCCTAATTTACAATGCATTTCTAGTGATGGTTCCCCCTTATAACACACCCTTACGGAGGCTTGTTCCCTATACATCTACATCTACATCTACATAATACCCTGCAAGCCACCACAAGGGTGTGTGGCAGGGGGTGATTTCTCACCAAACATGCACTACATATCATGCATTAAAAAGGAATAGTATTAATATAGTAGTCAGAACAACACAATTTAAAAAAAATAGAAATTGCAAAGCAAACATGCAAAAACATTCTGTTAGTAGGGTTAGCTTTAAGTACTCATACCAACATGCAGCTACCAATGCTATTCATTGCTACTCTCCGATAGGACATATTTACCGTTATTCGTATCTCTAATTGTGCGAGGGAAAAAGGACATTTTGAATCTATCAGTTCGGCAATCAATTTCTCTAACTTTATGATTATGGTCCAGTCTGCCATAGTAAGTTGGGGTTCGTAAAATATTTTTAACATCATCACTGAAAATATTGCCTTGGAATTTGTGTAAGAGATTAAGTCTAAATTTCAACCTATAATGTATATGTAGATGAATAAACAAGGAAGACGCGCTAAGGTTATTGGTCAACATGAAAATCAAACGGCAAGGCAGGCATTCTAGTTCGTCTCTCGGTATAACTCTAACTTAACGATATCTTGTGTTTCCCACTTGACCTTGTGCCCCACCGATACACCACAGTAACAGGATGAGTACTTTTATTTTCTCCACAAATGTCTTTACTTTATCAAATATTTCAATGAGAAATGTATGTACATTTCTCGATGAAATAGGTTGCATTTTTTGACTGGCGAGTGATGTAAAAATAATATAAGAGAGAAGTTGAAAACCTAGCGGGAGTTATTAATAACGTCAATTAAATTTAGCAAAATATATAGCAGCGAGATCAAATCTTAACCCGATCATTTAAATCCAGAAAAACATTTACACTATTGCACCTCAAGAATCAAATTGGTGAGCGACTCAACTTACTAAAAAGTCTAAATCAATGAATCCAACTATGTTGACGGAATACTGGGAGTGTTTGTTTGAAACCGTCGGGATTATCTCGAATAGGTAACCAAGAAATCGCATGGCATTAACACGAATGGTTTGAGAATTTGGTGTGTTAAAACCACTGATTACAACCGCATTCATTGTTTATACACTTGTGTCTTATCTCACCTGGGGGCTCTATAGTCGAGGCATGAGAAAAACTCAAGAGAAAACAATTAATGATATTATAACGAAGCATTGAGACACTCTAAATTTTCAAAAAATTCGTGTTTATATCACGTGACTCCTTGGTTACCCATTCGAGATAATACCGATGGTTTCAAACACAGCTCTCCTGGGGATCGTTGGAGGACGGTACGAAAGCGTACTAGAGAGAGGGAAGTGACATTGATTTCAGGCAACTTGAAGTTGGACTCTAGGTAGTGGATACTATGTTGCTAAAGGGAAGTTGATTACGAATACAGGTCTCATACCTGAAAGACCACCACCGCGAATTAAATTATGTGTACATCATCATCATTGGCCATCAATCCTCAGAATGGTTTAACTCAGCTATCCACTGAGTCCTTTTATCAGTTAACCTCATCACATTTAGGTACGTATTTCTTCTCTTTCACATCCTTCATCACTTGTTCCATATATCTCGCACGAGGCCTTCCTTTGCCATTCTTCCCATCCACTTGTCATCCCTCAACGATTGCCTTCATCAGGCCATCATGTCTCATCATGTGGCCGATCAAGCTGTCCCGTCTTCTTCTTAGGGTATGCAGAAGACTTCTCCCACACTTCTTAGGATTTCCTCGTTACTTACTCGGTCGATACATTTAATCTTCAACATTTTTCTGTAGCACCACATTTCGAATGCTTCCACCCTTCTCCGCTGCTGTCATCGTCCATGCCTCACTGCCATAGAGAAACATGTTCCAGATGTACGTTCTGATGAACTGTTTCCTTACTTCTACGCTTGTATTTCCTGCTGTAAGTACATTCTTCTTATGATGGAATGCCCTCTTGGCCTGGGCTATTCTACTAACTATTTCTTTCTTTCTTCGTCCGTCGTTGGTTACTCGGCTTCCCAAGTAACAGACCTCTTTCACCTCTTCCTGTTTTTGTTTTCCTAGTTTAACGTTGGTTTTGGACTCTTCTCTCTTGCTGCACACCAGTATCTTAGTCTTCTCCTTATTGATCTTCATCTGATATCTGGCCATTGTCTTTTTCATAGTTATCAGCATCTTATTCAGATTTTACCTGTGTCTGCTACGAGGCTATGCAATCAGCGAACCGCAGCATGCTAATTTTTTCTCCGTGGATATTCACTCCAGAAGACTTCTCCTTGATTTCATTGGTGGCTTACTCGGTGTGAACATTAAAAATTACAGGATACGATTTTGCTCTTCACAATACATACTACTTAAACAAAAATTCAAAATACATTTGCGTATTGCATTAAAGAAATCAGATAATTACACGCGTTTCGCCGAGTATTCATTAAGCAACTTACCTCCACGTACACCACAGATAGACAACGACCACAGTGATACCGTGCCGTGACGTCATGCGATGACGTCGTGTTTTTAAGCTGGCGAAAACGTTCAAACTTTAAAGAGTAATGTCTTTTTAACACAACTTAAGCCTTCATCAAAATTTTCACCAAATACATTTTAGATAATCAACTTCACATGCAAGGAGTAATAAAAAATAGTTTATGCTCCGCGTTGTTATGATAATGGGGTAAGTGTAACATTGCTGCTGGAGATACTGGGATAAGATACCTTCTAGGATGAAGACAGCAAGTCACACAAAAAGCATTTGAACGGGTGCATGGAGGCGAGTTTACATCCGACACCGAGAGAATAATTTAGACCCCTCACTTTACTGGTTGACAGAGGACTATATGCAGATAAGACAGGAGGAGTAGACTGCATCAGCAACAGATTTAAGCACTCGCTCATCTTTCGTGGCCGTAGCCACATCAAGATATGTCGTTAAAGAATTCGATAATCAAGAAAATATTTTCAATAATTAATAAATTTACTTGTCAACATGGGGAGCCACAAAATTGCTCAGTTGGATTTTATTCGCCGGAAAACATTTGGCGCCTCGAGTCCCCAAATATTGAAATATTTGACGTGTTAGAGATTTCGAGCACTTACCCTTCACCAAATACGGTCGCAGGTGATTGAAAGTATTCCTGATGCAAAAGTTGAGATCCTTGTCTTCTTTCCGGCAAGGCAGAATGTACTCGGCTGGAAAATAAGAAAGGTAGTTTTAATGTATGATATTCGATCGATTCGATTAAATATCGATATTTAATCGAAAAATCTGAAATATCGAAAAAATTTCACTGAAAATGGTTATTGATAAGTTAAACAGTATAATTACTGCATGAGAGGAATACATATTTTCACAACAATGAATTCTGTATTTCTTATTTGGATGAGCGAAGCCAATATTGCCTCGATTATCGAAAAATATCACACACTTAATATCTCCACCAAGTAATTCTTCCATTCTCTTTAAATTATCTTCTCGGGGTATGAAACAATTGTGAAACATGCTACGATGACAACGGAAAGCTGCAAGGCGCATTCTGCGCGAGTATATTTCTGCATGTTGATAGACAATAACATGGGAATTGTAATTAATATTTGAGCATTAATCGTTTTTAATTATACTCGCCTCTGTTTTAGTAATGGTGTAGCAAATTGACGAATTTTAGCACCCCGAATGAACAAAGGGAATTTGATGAATTGGAAGCATCCCGGCCACTTGGACGGATTTCGTATTGACATTGTTTTTTTTCAGGTTGGTATTTTCCTTAAAATTTTCAAACTAATAATCATTGTCTGCAGATGGCGAAGGGTGGGGTGGGCCGGGTTAATTTCAAACAAGCCTCTCTTTTGGTATTTTACCGTTTTTGAACTTTTTAAGTGGGGCAAGACTGGAGTTGGGTCTTCGGAGAGCAAGTCTTCCCTTATCTTACGATATTTGATCCACTCGTTTTTGCTACATTAGCGTAACCTTTTTTCCTCGCACAATTAGGAATATGAGCAGCGGTAAATATTTCTAATTGCACAAATATGAATGTATAGCTAGGCATAAGTATCTGCATGTTGGTATCAGTACTTTAAGCTAACTCAACTAACAGCATGTTATGGCGATCTTGCTGTGCAATTTATTCTTTATCAAATTGTAAAGTTTAGAGTAGAATATAATTACTAATCCTCTTTATGCAAGATATGTAGTGCATGTTTGGTGAGAGTTCACCCCCTGCCACACACCATTATGGTGGCTTGCAGGGTATTATGAACATACAGATATTGATAGCCCTAAGCATCGACCCTACCCAAATTTGATAACTTTAATCTGAAGAAGATCTGATTTCGTTCCTTTCATCCAGAAAGTGTCGATTAATTATCAATTGCAATCTGGGGGCCTATTCTGTAAAGTGGAAAGAATTTCGGCTCATATGGAGAGTCGTGGGTCACCGCGACGAATGATTCGCGAACATCGTTCACCACCGAAATGACGTATAACAGTTGACTGTTTATCCAGCGTTACGTCTATCCAGCGCGCCATTATTACAATGGAAGGAACAAGCTGAGGTAATTAACAATAGTAAATCAACATGACTTACTGTTGATGTTTGTAATCAATCTATTCGCTTTAAAATGTAACAATATATGCTGGTATGGAATAACGGCAGACTCAATTAGAAAGTGAAACTTCTGATAATTGAAAGTGATTACACCTTTGGAATTAAATCACGAAATTTTTTGGTTTTATCAATTGATTGTGTCGACAGCTTCTGTAATGATATTGTTTTCTCGAGTGAATCATTACATCTTCGTGCATATATTCCTCCGTCCGCTATTGTTTCTATTTATATAGTACATTGATTTGGAATGGATGATATCACAGTAGCAATTACAAATATGCAACAACCGTTCAATATCCTGCGATAATTTACGCGTCCGAAGACTAAAGGACGTCTACATCTACATATACCCTGCAAGCCACCACACAGGGGGGACGTCCATACAATATCAGAATTTGTCGGTAGAACACAACCACACAAAGAAAGGTACTCATACAAAGCAAGGCAGCATAATGATATTTGCTCAAACAATGTGATTTCCAACATGATAAAATCTCCTCTCAATAATATATATTGCCCCTGCAGTAGCATTAAAATCTTACGTAGAAGTTTTACACGAATAACAATCCTATATGTCTACTCTACCTGACAATTTATTAAGCAAAATTAAACAAAAACATTGCATGGCGACATTTGAAAACAAAACAAATAGTTTTATATACTTCTAACTGTATAAGCAGCAAGGAAACGGAGACATGAAAGATTTAATCATTAGCTAGAATTAGATACATTCTCACCTTGTATTCCGCGCGATAAATATCAACAAGTCGTATGCTACAATCGAAGCTTCTATCGGTGCCCACCGCGAAGGCAGCGCCTGCTCGCCAGAAAATATTTGGCGACGGATTATGAACGAAATGATCCGCAAAATGATCCGACTCCGTCGCCTTGAGTCGGAACGACCGTCGCGGCATCAAGGGAGCACGGTTTGTACTACAAACTATGACATTTTTTCCATATACGGGTATTGTTGAGACGTCGGAATCTCGAATTCGACTTTACAGAATTAGGCCCCTGATTGCATAATTAGTGTTGAGATATTGCTGAGATACAAGCGGCCTCAATTGCATCATCAGATCGACTTAGATGTGACGAGACGCTATCACAGGTAATGCGAATTGGCTATCAAAGCAACATCGGTAACATGAATACATCGGTAGCACGTGCTTGAACTTCCGACTTGAAAGTCCGGGTTCGAGTATTGGCGGAGGCAGAGATTTTTCATTGGTCTAGCGTTGCCCAATTGAGTACTGTGTACAGAGCACTAACCCTAGTAGCACAAAAGATGCTGAGCACATGCTCACGGCATTTCCATTATGCTCAAGGAAACATTTTCGAATGCATATTGTGAGCATATGCTGAAAATGTTTTCATGTCATTTTTGCAGCCACTCATTTTATAACATGCAGTCCGCATATTTCTAGCATATGTTCGAAAAACATGCTCAAAATATTTTGATGTTACGTGCTCAACATATTTCTAGCATATGTTCATAGAACATGCTTAAAATATTTTGATGGAAATAGCTCATTGTTTATTGATAGACATGTTTATTTATACGTTTCCATAACTCTAAGTCTAACTTTGAAGTTTTGAGTTGAATTTACCAGTCCACGTTCGTGTTCAGTCTTGCTATGATAACTGATTTTACCAATATTGCCATCATCGTCGCGCTTAATTTCGTCGGTATGCCCATGGGTTTTGTACCGTTTTCTATTGATTAGACCTAAATTAATGTTAATGATAGTAAATAACTGTGTTGTATGTTCATAATTGTGCCGATGGTGTTCATTTAGATCAACGTTCATCTCATATTTCGCGGCGTTTGGAAAGGGTATACCAACATCGCAAAGCAGAGCGGCGGCGAATTATGTTGATAAACGAATGTGAGAAGCCAGAGTAAGCTCCTTGCTAAATTGCATTTCAAACTGTTGGTGTTCACGGCAGCTTAATTTGATAATGGGATGATCATTTTCGAGCATTCAGGAGATTCAGATACGGCGAGTAATTATTTACGTAATTGAAAATAGATTTTTTTGAAGAAAAGTCATCAATTTGTCATTGATTTTAATAACCCTTCCAATGGTTTTCATTGGATTCCTGCCTTGAGTATTGACGACAATTCTTTTTCTTCTTTCAGAAATGTTAAATTATTACCTTACTCGGCATTTTGGAATGAGCTAACGAGGACATAATTCAACTATAGACCATTTGTGAACGTGAAAACGTCGGAATTGTTGATTAACCTTAGTGCAGTGACGAGTGTTGAAACAATTTAAAAGAACTTCCTCTCGGGAAAATGTAGTTACATTAATGAGACGAGAGTGGATTAAAAATACCTTTGGTTATTAAATACGCAGAACAAATAAAATTAAATTTGTGTTGTTGGTGTCGTGTATTCTCGTGTGATGTGCTGTCATATTGGTTTTCTTCGAGAACATGCGTACTATGTTGAAAGGCATGTCTTATGTGGTGCAGATCGTCAAGTGAATGAATGTAATTGAACTTAGAAGGAATACTAATAAATATTTTAATCTACAGCTGCTTCGTTAAAATCATTTCCCGAAAGTCCTGAAAATTAAGTGTGAATACATGTATGTAGGAAGCCAGTGCAGTAGCAATTATGGGCACTTCACTCCTTCATTTGTCACCCATTGAAAGGAGGATCAGAAGTATAACATTACGAATAGTTGTACATTGCATCTAACTTTAAGATGAAATACGGTCGGAGCAACGATCGGAAGTCTCCTAATTCTGTCACATCTTGTGCTGAAGATATTTTATTCGGATGAAGAAAAGTCCGGAAAGATAGTTAAATGGAAGAAATTCAAACTCCATTATTTAAGTTAAAAACTGACCATATATGGTACTATAGTAAATGGTATATTTGAAATACCGGTATTGGAGTTCAAATTTCTTCCGTTTAATTTGCTTTTCGGACTTTTCTTCCTCCGATAGAATGACCCTGAACGGTGATAGATTAAATATGCTACATAACATAATTGAAATATGCTCAGCATGTTTTCTCAAATATGCCATGTCTGTGTTGACAACATGCTCACCATATTTTCGAAAATGTTTTCAGCACATTTATAGCATATGATTACCCGGACATTTGTTAATGCTCAGCATATGCTAGAAACATTTTCAACATATTGAACATATTTTACGAAAATGTGCTCAGCATATTGTGAGCATTAATTGTGCTACTAGGGAAGAGTTCTGTCGGCACTCAGTCCGTGGATGTCACCGTCGTGATTGTATTCGAAACCGTCGGAATTATCTAGAATTGGTAACTAAGGAGTCACGTGGTATAAACACATATGGTTCGCACATTTGGTGTTAAAACGTCATTCATTGTTTACAATTATGTTGTATCTCTTATGTATGATCTATAGTCGAGACAGATGAGAAAAACTCAAGTGAAAAAAATGAATAATATTGTAATTGTAGAGCGATTCAGACACACCAACACACCATTTGCTAACAATTCGGGTATGTACCACGTGACTCCTTGGTTACCACTTCGAGATAGTCTCTTCTGTTTCAAATACAACCCCATAGGTCTCAGTTTCATTGTTTCTAGCAATACTTTTGTTAATGTATAGATTAATTGCTCTTGGTTTTCCAGTTGATCATGGTTCCCAGGTACACTATTCTGCCTAGTTAATATGTTATACAATTCTAAGATAACTTTAAAGGCATCACTTATTCTTTAGGGTTAAATGATTAAACGTGACAATTGGACACCCAACCGGGTGATGAAATTCTACGAGATGGTCGACTCAGGAAAGGAAGCGCTCAAGCGCTGAGGCTTCAAGTGTGTCCCTGTCCCTCAAAGGCGCAAAGGGAGGAATGGCACAGAAGGATGCGAATGGAAGAGTTGGGAGGAAGGACAGTGGAGAGACCTCCGGCGTCGGCATTGGCCGTCTCTTAAGGAGGTTGCCTCGCGACTGCTTGAGTCAAATTGTCTAAGGAATCTTATTAATTTAAGGGTGTTCAACACCTCGCCAAATAATGCCGCTGCAGACTATTTTTATTTTAAATGCCATGCTCGTATTATGATAGATACGTCCATTTTGTTTTCATTATATTATGCGCAAAGGTTGAGTATTTGGTCCTATCGAGGAAATATCTTCTCTGAGCCTTGAAAAATCAAGAAATCGCATGTTAAACTTTACTGTTTTTATGTGTTTTTGAACATCTATCGCAGCGGTGTATGAACGTAAATGGAAAATTCCTTCGACACAGCCCATTTATAATCCTACATATTAAAGAATGAGACTAATGCCATGTGCTCGTCTTACGACCCATTCCTGCAGCATCTAAAATTGCGAGACGATGCATCGCGTTCACCGAACTAAACGCAAGCTGAGGCGTTCCCCTCATATTTTTCCCGCCCAATCTTCCCCTCCTCTCCCCATTCCACCACTTCATCTCGCCTCCGAGACGCTCCGAGAGGGAGAGGCGGAGGGGGGAGGGCTTCCTTATCTCTAAGCGATCAAGTTTCATCCTCGCTCGAAGAGCAGTGTGGAAGGTTGACGGAGGGTCTGAGCGATCTTGGCGAGATATTCCACTGTGTGTCTGGGCGTCGAGAAAAGGATCAACCTATTTCTTTCAAAACCTCCACAAACTAATTTTTATGCTATTTATTCACACCAATTTGTTTTTTTAATACGAAATATCGTGTCGTTAGTTTCATATTTTGACATTGCTATTTAGAACGATTGCAAAATATTGAGTTTTCGTATTGTTGGGCGATATTGAAACTGATAATTAATTGTAATTGGATAATTAAAATGAGACTATTACAATGCTTCGAACGATTTTTATTTAGTTTTCAACTGCCAAATAACAATGACTTTATAGTTTGAAGTTCATTCAAAAAATGTAAATTAAATGTTAGTCTCATTAACATTAATAATTGAAAAACAATCCTACATTTTTGCAGGAAAATTTGTGGACTTAACTCACGCGTTCACAAATTAAAACCAAGAAATAACGATAATGCAAGGAGAGATTGTACTTCTTGCACATAAATATCTCTTGTGAGCCACATTTTAAATCTATTATAGAAATTTAAAACGGATAGCTTTACTGAAGATATGTTAGGCACATACCTATTAAAAACAAGCGTATTGGTTTAGATTCAACCGGATTAATAAGATTAGAAAGAGAGAGATTGTCGTACGGATAGATTCAAAATGTAATTTTTCCCCGTACTATAAGAAAACACAATACGCATCATTGCAAAGGGATAGTAAGGTGAAATATTGTAGAGTTGTCTGGAGTGCATAATGCATGTATTAACAACCAATCCCTTTATTACTAAGTAGTTAATAACAGTCAAACTCTATGTAGCATGTTTCCATGTAGTAGCCTATTGCATGTCAATAGTTCCATGCAGTAGTCTTGTGCATGTTTGGTGATCTCCACCCCCTGCCGCACACCCTCGCGGTGGCTTGCAGGGAATCACATAGATGTAGATTTGTTATACCATTTTCTACCGTCACCTGCTACAATAGTATGAGAAGCAATATCCTGCCTCATGGAATCTGATAGACTCCCTTTCCTGTGTGCGGCCCTATTTCGTGATTCTTGTTCCTTTGCTATCGCATCCAACCGTGATGTCCTCCGCTCGCAGTAGACCTAACGTCATGCATGATTGAAAATTTAGTAATGTAATGTTACTATAATTTACGATCCTGTGCAATTTCCAATTGTTGACTACGCACTTATCAAGCGCACTGTTAAAAAGTAGCCACGAACATCCTTCCCTCCTGGCTTTTATTTCGTAGTTGCCAACTCCGTTTTCATGGACATCCACCCCACCCACATTGTACACCCCTGTTATATAATGATATGCTATTTGGTTAGTGCATTTTCTCAATGTTTTTCGTGATATTGCCTTAGCTTTTTGCCTTGGGAAGAGGAGATAAGGGGCCCACATATGTTACAACGGCGAACACTAAATTATCTTACCAATGCACTATGAGGATTTAATTATTTTCGTCATTTTGGCAATAGCAAGTTCCTATCTTTCTCTCACTTAACGTGCGATTGATGGTCAGAGATACTGAAATATAATATTTGTTTCTTGATCCTTGGCATGCTTTCTCAAATGATTTTTTACTCTTTGTCAGGATATTAGCTCCAATACATTTTGTTTATGGTTGAGAATGGTACCCCGTAAAAAATATATATTTGCCAAAAACCTTTCCGAGATTATCGTGGATTATTTGGTGACTGTGATTCTTTTTTTATCGCGAGTATATTTTCACTGAAAATGAAAATATAGCCTACGTCACGATCAAAAATTAAGAGAAAATGTCAAGAGGTGTCACACTTTCGTGAGTATTTTTAGCACTTCTTGAGAAATAGCCACGTAGCATGATGGTAAAGCATATATTTGTGTACCTGTAACCCAATGAGGAACTGACACACTTTTCTTCGTTTTTATCTTAATATATGTCTTATAAGATCTCATGAGCATTTGTTCGTGGGTCACTTAGCATGGGTTACAATGCGAACTGAGTCCAAATGAGATTCAGACCCATACGTAGTCATTATTTACAATTACACGTTAAATTAAATTTTTTCATAATAGCATTTACTTAGTTGACTAAATTAAATATTATTACATGAGTCACAATCAACTTGTACGACATGATATGAGGATTTGAACCTTTGCCGTACCATATCCACACTTATTGAACAACATATCCCGCTGTAAGGCGCTGCCCTTATCAATGTCGACATAAAAAAGCATTACGAAATTTGCTCACACTATCGCCTGCATTGCATTTCAATAATAACATGGTTAGTATGATTAGGGGGCTACACTTCAAATCGTTAGGGGGAAAAATCAAGTAGCGTGCAGGATTTGGCACGAATTGAACAGTATGAGACGGAAGGTAGATTTTCCCACGAGGAATCATAATTTGTTTCCACAAGGCAGCAACCGCATCTTACAATAGACTAGTGACTGCTCGTAATTAGGGTAACTTTTGCTCTTGCAGAACAGAGCCACCGACCTTACTACATATTGATGGTGTAGCAACTGAGACTCTTTTAACGATAACGTACTTATACCTGACGATGACTTAAAATGATAAAACTCGGTCATTCATGATTTGGAATGCTATTAATTCACTCTATTCCATGGGCCCTTCGGCATTTATGACATGTACAACGCCATTAACCGCAGGCTAGTTACTCGGAGGATCATTTGTACAGCATTTGACAGTTGAGCTCACCGCTTATGCACAAAGAAATTCGCTCTGACGTCGCTTGAACGTGAACTAGTTCAGCGGCGTCGGAAGTGAGGGGCAGGGGGGGCATTCGGCCCCCCAGAATTTGCCCCGGGCCCTTGAAAAATTAGTCTTCATTATTAAAAATCAAATTTCACTTGTTTCCAACTTGCCTTTTCCCTTTTGACGCATATTCTACCATCTTCATATGCACTTTTAGGGGAATTCTAGTCTCTACCCCCTCCTATCCGCAAAAAATGCGGGCCCTTTTCAAGGTAGGCCCCTCCTAGCGAAAATAGTTCCGACGCCCCTGAACTTGTTCCTTTGAAAGAAACAAATAGACGATTAGTTGCATATTCATTCAATTGCAAATAGCTGAGGCGTATTGATGGAAACACTGATGCCTCTATCAAACCATTTTTTTGTTTCTTTACCGACATTTTTTTTAATTCTCTAGTTCCTTTTAGCCACTTGGTTATGAAATTTACAAGAAAATGTTTCATTTCCAAAAATAAAATATAGGAATATCCCCGGAGTATTTTCATGAGGACGAAAAAGTGGACACGTTATGCCCCAAAAGTGGCTACTATTAACTCATTCACAATTTTTTATCTCTTTCGTGTTATATGATCACACTTAGAACTTTCAATTATACTGTTCCTAATATTAAAACTCGGATATTAGACAAGATATGCGAAACAGCAAAAAAGTTTCTGTTCAAAATGAGCGCAACCTCTGATTTTGAAAAGTTCATTTATTTCTTGGTAAAGTAAATTCGACAAATTATAAAATACTGGGCTGTAACGTCATCCAATCAGATGACTTAACACTGCTTAATTAATAACTTAATGTCTGCTCAAAGTTTTGGAAAATGCTCCATTTAATGCAATATTTCAGTTTTTTAGTTACAAAATTTTCATCATCATCATCGGTCAGCAAATCTAGGATTGGTTTGACACATTCTTTCACTCGGATCTTCTATCGGCCAACGTTTTCATATCAGCGTAATGGCTCTTTTTTACATCCTTTACAACCTGTTCCATGTATCACATACGAAGCCTACCTACAATCTTCCCGTTCAATTTTCCTTCGACGATTGTCTTCATCAGGCCATTGTGTCGATGGCCGATTAAGTTATCCCGTTTCTTTTTAGTTTTCGGGATACTTCTCTTTTGTCCCACTCTTCTTAGCACTTCCTCGTTACTTACTCGGTCGATCCATTAAATCTTCATCATTCTTCTGTAACACCACATTTCGAATGCTTACACTCTTTTCTTCTCCGCTGCTGTCATCGTCCATGCTGCCGCTAAGAAACATGCTCCAGACGTACGTCCTGATGAATTGTTTCCTTACTTCTACACTTGTATTTCTAGCTGTTAGTAGATTCTTCTCTTGATAGAATGCCCTCTTTACTTGAGCTATTTTACTGATCTTTCGTGCTTCAACCATCTTTAGTTGCTTCGTTTGTGACTTTTACTACGGCGGTTGTGATTTTTAAACAATGTGTTGACAACCGCTACTTAAATTATGTTGTCTGCAGAACTCCAGTATTCTCTCTCCTCTTTCGTTTCGATTTTCCAAACCATATTTCCAGATATTCTTCCATATTAACTTTCGTCAACGACAGCGTTCCAGTCGCCTAAAATAATTAGGTTTTCTTTTCGTTTTACCAGTTTTATAACTGCCGTGATATCTTCGGAGGCGTCATCCACTCATTCATCTTCGTAGACCGACATAGGCATGTAAACGTGCACCACAATGGTATCCGTAGGCTTGTTCTCAATCTTCACATTATAATCCTGTCACTGAAGTGCAGGAAGCTCTTCACGCGCAGTCCTGCACTCTTCCTGAGCATTATGCCTACTCCAGTGTTACCATTCAGTGATCCGGTTTGAATAATTCTGTAACTTCCGCTCCAGAAGTCTCCTTCGGGCCATCTCATTTCACTGATTTCTAATACATCGAGGTCCACTCTCTGCATTTCCACCTTCAGGTTCAATATTCCGTATGTCCAAAGTGATCACACGTTCCAATTTCCTACCCTAAAATGTTTATCACACTTGACTGATGTAGTGTCTCGGGTAGTCCCCGCCCAGAGATCCGAATTGGGACTATTTTCCCTCCGGAGTATTTTACTCTAGAGGGTTCCATCACGTCTTGATAGAAAGAAAAGAGTGGAGTAGCTGCGACTCCTCGGGATAATAATGTGGTGGTTTCTCCTTGCCTTCCACATCGCAGCACTATAGCCGCTAAAGTAAATGTTACCACGCCTGTAATGAAATGGGTGTCGGTCTACCGACTACTGTGGTCTCCACCTTCATTCATAAGAATAAGAACTGCTGCTCTCCCCTCCGGGTGCTGAGAAGGGTAATTGTTGGCGGTATCTTCACAGGATCTGTATTAATTGAAGGCCTACCTTACCCAGGGATAGCTTTTCGTCCACGACTGCTTATTTAACGAGTAAACTCGCTTATCTCGTAGCTAACCTCTATATCTAGAGAACGACCAGTCATCCGCAACGCGGCGAACGCACTTGGTGGCTTTAAGCTCAGCCGCGAGTATAAAATATTGCATACTGATAAATAAAACTTCGTATAATTAAATTAAAATATTCTCAATGCACATCTTCCGCAGTAATTTTGCTTCATGGGTGCCCGATATGCACCGAAAATCATACATGAAGTAGTTTTTGGTATTTCAGTGTCATATGCGACTAGTGAAACTCTCCGGAAAAGACAGCAGCAGCAAGGCCAATGAGTAGGGAAAGGATACGGAAGGAAACGATTTTCCACAAACCTGTATCCCTGTAGATACTCACATAATTTAGCTAACGGTTGCAAACATCCGGAACCCTTCAAACGAAATTTCAATTTTATGGTTTTGTTAAGGAATTCTCAAAAATTCGCCACTGTACGACGGGTGGATTTTTTTTAGTTTTGATTATCTCTTGAGGAAGGGTGCGTGTGGCTGTGTTCTCCAGCGTCCAGAAGTGACGGCGTTATGGAAGAGTCCACGAAGCATTATAGAAAAGCGCAGTATCGTAAAGGATACAACAAAACGAAGAGGAGAGATTGCAACGTGCAGAATTCGATTCGCAGGGAAAAAACCGAAAAAGGCATTTATTTCGCAATATTAAATTTACGAGATAATTAAATGTAAGGGCTCCTTCGTACGCTCCTTCGTAAAAAAATTCGTAAACAAATCGCGGATCCTTGTTATCCGAAGGGTGTGAAGATCCGGTAAACAGCTATGCAGTAATGGTGAATATAATCAGTGAACTTTAATTTGTTATTACACTCTTTCTAAGAGTGATGTTAATATATTGATTTTATGTGCTCATAAACTGTATTTTCATTGTATTACTGCTTTATATAACCTTTTTGATTTCCTGTGCTAATGTTAGTTGGTAATTTGTATACGAATTTCTACTGCAGGCTGTTATTTATGCCATTTATGTTTCTGTTTTCTCAACTTTTAATTTTGTGTACCAATGCACAGAATGGAAGACATACCTTATTTACGAATGGTTAAGTTAATTTTCAGGGTGATCATACTTAACTTGCTCATTATAATTACTAATTGTAACTAGTGAGTGCATAGTAGCCCAGTGGGTAGAGCGTTCAGTAACAGATTCAATTCCGGACGAAGCACTTTGGCATGATGTCGCGGTTTGAATTTCAGTATCAGAGTTGTGTAAGTCGGAAAACTGGCCTCTTTACCCTGAATGTGTGAATTTCACTCACCTTCCACCTTAGTACGGCGGAACTCAACCCTGTCAAACCAGTCATTGGGTTTAATTGAGGGAATTATTGTAAATATGGTGAATTACCTGCGAAGAAAAAAGTTTTTTCACTAATAATCTCAATTTAAAACGGCGTGTTAATAAATGTGGAGCATTGACCATTAATACCGTTTAGTCCGTTTCGTTTCTGGTGTGTATAAAAGCGTATTCAATTTAACCGTAAAATCATAATGATAACCGAAAAACGTAAATGCACAACGTTCATAAACGAAATTTTTTGTTGCCTCCACCATTGATATTCAAGTAAAGGTTCTCTGGTAACAGTTAGAGGAAAATATGTGAGCGCTTTGGCCCTGTAAATAGTAGGAAACTGTAGAGAAATAACATTGAACTTTCACATTAATGAAAGACAAGAGTCGGAGTTAGGCGCATATGCTAGAGGGAAAGACGATATTTTAATTAACCTCATAAAAAATGCTCACAATTACTTTACGAGGGCAACGTGCATCCCGCTAAAATAAATCATGGATGACTAATTTAATTACTTCAGTCCATAACATTTGACAACCACTAAAAACTGCACTACAAATCCAAGGCAACGCCGACAATCACAGAACCCTTTAGGTGTTTTCAATTTTAGGTAATTTCTGACCTTTCTTACTCTCGACCACAACGAAGACGAGGAAAACAATTCACATCGGCTCCGAAAAGAGAGCTCTCGACCTTATCTGTGTTCTGAGAAACTTGATCGCCTAGCGTATTTCGCAAGCCCCCATGTCGCCGCCCCCGAAAAATCCCAGATGCGACATATCAGGTCCCTCCCCTCAACTCCCCATTCCACTTTCCACGGTGGCGACGCTGATGGCAACTCACAAGAACTACTAGAGCCGCGAGATCATGGTGAGATGAGAAGCCGTTAAATCGGACTATTCAAAATGCGTTGAACACCCTTAAGTACGAGTTATATGCCTGCTAAGTGATCCTTACTTCACAAAGAAAGCTACCTAAGCTATTGAAAGTCTTTAAGTATCACAAGAAATACGATGGAAAGTCGAAGGATTTATTTTTTATGATAATTTTAATCAGCTCGACCATGGAGTCAATTCAGCATTTACGTTACAGAAATAAATTCTTGTACTCAATGAATTTACTAATGTATAACACCAGAATATTACTATCAAACGTTGTTTTATAATATTTCTTGAACTATACTTTAATATCTCATTAATAATGATAATATTCATACGCCAACTATTTTGGCTAGAGCGACCGCAGCGCCACTTGAAGCCAACTAACGAATTTCGTCTGTTATAAGCGCAGTAATTGGTGGATTTAGCGAAAAATACGGTGGGTTGATACTTTGTTTTTCGTGTCATTTTATTCCTTGTGAAATTAGGCATAAAATATCTGTTTTTTGCAAAAATGACATGTCACTATGGTATTTTTAAGCGTTATATTCCCATGTGATGGCCATTCTCGCCGTTAATCGTATGTAATTTCAAATGCAATTTGTGCAAAAAGGCGTATGGGTTGGTATAATTATCTTTACTTTATTAGATAGAGAAACTTTAGTTCTATAAGTGCTGAAAATATAAAAAAATGACACGACTTTCACTTTTCGGATCAACCTCCGCGTCGCCCCATGAGGCGACGGCTCAACGTCCCATACAACGGACGGAGTGCTGAACTTGAAGTGCTCTCCTCACAGCAGTCTAGCAGGGACGGTTTACCAATGAAAACTATCTGCCAGTGTCTAGATTCGAACCCGAGCCTTCGCTCCTCCTTCGCTGCTACGCCAACCTAAGCGTTCAGATGCAACTTGGGCCCTTGGAGAGTGATATTCGTGAAGTTTCCTCTCACCCAAAAGAATCCAGCTTTCCTTCAATTCGACCAGTTCGCTGAATGGTGTGAGTGACCTGAACGGATCGTTCGCCTTCCTGAAAAACTGCTTATTACGCCATTACCCAAAGGCTGGATCACACGGCGTCACCCCCTCTAATTCCAGTGCAAAACAGGGATATGATGTCAATGGCAACAGTTTTATTGATTTGAGAAAGACGGCAATAATGCTATGAAATTGAAAATAGTGAGATTCTTGAGAGAAATAATGCAATCAGAACAGAATGAAATGCTAATTAGGGTTAGGGCTAATTAGGGCTAATTAGGGTAGGTAATAAGCAATAAAATTAATGGTAGATTCATTTCGCATAAAACTACATCCTGAATGTTATTCAATTAATTGTCAAACATAAATAGCGAAACAAATGACGCATGATACTTCGATTTCAATCACGATGAGCGACACAGACTATTGGTATCATTCACGAAGAATGACTCGTTTTCTCGCTCTGACTCGTTTCTTTTAAGGAATATCACCCGAAAATCAATGGAAAGAAAACTAGTGTATTGGAATACGTCAACAGAGAAGAGGCCAACACCAGCGATAATCAGGCAAAACCAAAGCCTTAAGACGTGAAAGAGCTTTGCTTTCTGGAAAGTCGAAAATCTAGCGCTGGGCCAAGCATGAAGGAAATGCGTTAAAATCCGGAATAGCTCAGGCGAAAAGGGCATTCCACCAGGAGAAGAATTCACTGACAGCTGGAAGTACAAGCGGAAAAGTGATGAAGAAATTCATGAGAACATACCTACATCTGAAGCACGCTTCTTTAAGGGAAAAGCGATGATAAGATACATCAGAACATACCTATACCCCCTACCTATACCTAATCGTTTTGCGAACCCCAACTTACTATGGTAGACTGGACTATAATCACAAAATTAGAGAAATTGATAGCCCAACCGACAGATTCAAAATGTCCTTTTTTCCTCGTACAATTAGAGATACGAATAACGGTAAATATGTCCAATACGAGTGTAGCAATGGATAACATTGGTAGCTGCATGTTGGTATAAGGACTTGGCGCTAACCCAACTAACAGCATGTTTTGGCATGTTAGCTTTGCTATTTTTATCTTTTTTTAAATAGTGAAGTTTAGAACAGCACATAAATACTAATCCTTTTTTATGCATGATATGTCGTGCATGTTTGGTGAGAGTTCACCCCCTCCCTCACAACTTTATGGTGGCTTGCAGGGTATTATGTAGATGTAGATTTCCGAATCCAATGGCGGAATCCAAATCCGAATTTACCTTTTTTTTAAGTCACCGGAGAGGAATTCACTGAGGCGCATCTGCTACTGCGGTTAAGGTCGAATTTTATTAAAACCGCTAATGACTTACAAATACTATATATGTATTGTGTATAACACTTATACATAATTATATGTAGTTTACCAAAGAGTAAGGATGATATATAGGGCTCACCTCATAGGGCAAAACTGTTGTGCTTTTTCGTACTGGGAGGTTCCATAGATGGCGACGGAAGACTTTTTCACGTTACGTCAAAAACGATATATATATCGCCTCAATCTCTTTCGTTTTTTAATCGACTTAAGTGGAACAATTGAGAAGTTGTTGGTAGTCTGCTCCGTCTACTCCTTGCAGCGGTGGATTATGTGCTTTTTTATGGAAAAACAAGGAATCCCTCCTGTGACAAGTTACGTCTGATTTAGTAACGAGAGTAATGTTAACTTATCCATGTGAAGGTTGACATAAGGGAAAGGCAAATCGCACCATTGTAATATAATAACAAAACTACAACAAAAGTGTATGTTATGTGCCACTTAATTAGATTAGAAATACGAAAGCAATGGAAGCGACGCTTTTGATGCAACGCGAAAAATTCTTCCCTCGCCATCTTCTCTGATTCTCCACCTGGTCAGGGATTGCCGATGTTTCTACGGCTGACACTGCCGTCATATCTTCAAAAGCTTCAAGCCATGTCGGCAGCGTCAGCCGTCGAATCGTCGGCAGTTGGCGAGTCCCTTACACGGCTGAGAACCAGAGCAGACTTCACCAACTTCCTTCTTTTTTCAACTTCTATTCCGCAGAACACATTTATCTTTCACGAGATGTTCTTAAATAACTCTGCGTACTTCTTATCCCCTATTGTCCTATTCCATCTCCTCTACCTCCCTGTACTCCACTAGTAAATTATTCGTCCCCCTCTCCCGCCCTTCAAAACACCCTCGACTCTTAGCACCCAATGTCTTCTTCGATCACCCCCTCTCCTCTCTTCTCCCATCCGAGTTCGTTGCATATCACTAAGGGCCAGTTTCACCAACGAAGATAATCTTTTTTATCTAGGTTAATTTTGGGATTAACCGAGTTAATGTGACTTCTCTGTTCCACCAGTACTATTAACTCGGTTTTGGGGCATTATCTCGGTTAATATTTTTACCGGAGGTTTTTATCAGGTGAAAGGTTATTATCCGAGATAATTCTGTACAAGCAACATGGCGTGAATTCTCACCAAATATGCACAACATATCATGCATAAAAAAGGATTAGTATTTATATACTGTTCAAAACATCGCTATTTGAAAAAAAGATAAAAATAGCTAAGCAAACATGCAAAAACATGCGGTTAGTTGGGTTAGCTTCAAGTCCTTACACCAACATGCAACTACCTATGCTATGGATTGATTCACTCATATTGGACATATTTACAGCTATTCATATCCCTAATTATACGAGGAAAAAAGGACATTTTCAATCGGTCGGTTCGGCAATCAATTTCTCTAATTTTGTGATTATGGTCCAGTTTACGATAGTAAGTTGGGGTCCGCAAAATGTTTTTAAAGCCATCACAGAAAATATTATCTTGGAACTGTAAATCGGTGTAAATCCTTCCGAATCTCGACACGTTCCCTCAGCACTCTCGGGAAACGAGTCGGCTCACGAGACGCGAGCGAAACAAGGGAGCGTCGACGCAGAGGCGAATGGGAAAGGCCGCCGCCGCCGGAAGCTTGCCGCTCGCCGGCACGCCATCATTTCCCGGCGACTCGTGACGTAACTGTCCGCGTTTCTTGCGCGCCGACCTCGTCATCCTTCCGGGCGGTCGGAGAAAGTCGAACTCCTCCTTTTACGGAGAGGGGAGGGCGCAGGGGAGGGCGCTTTCTCTTTCGCTCCGAGAATGGCGCGAGGGGTGATTGCTTCGGGCCTTCCAGCAACTGTCGCGCGCGCGGAGGTCGCTCCTGGAAACCTTTGGCGGACTGCTTGCGAGGGATTATATCCGCCAGCTAACGGGTGCAGAAGAAAAATTCTCCTTAAGGAGTTGCCAGGGCGCGTAATCACTTCCAAGGAGGATATTCTGAAACCCCTCTGGAATTTCTGGCCGTTTCAGGTGAAATGACCTTCTCCCAATGTTCTATCTCCGTGTCCCATCACGTAAAACCCGAAATTGGGTCGTTTACCATATTTTTTACTGCCGAATATGATAGAGTTTGTAAAATAACAAGAACAGCATTTTTTCGTTTTTTGATCCGTCAATTATTTCTCGAGTTATAAGAAAAACTGATGTTTTAAACTCTTTCGGAAAAGTGGGTGAGGTGCAACTTCTGACGTATATCGACTTCGTCCAATCACAACTGAGCCCGCGAAGCTACTTTGCCTTATCGCAATGGGGGGGACACAGCTGACTCTGCCAATAGGAGCACTTGCGACAGCGTCTGTGCGAGCAGAACCCCCCTTCACTCCATTCCCTTCCCCTAAAACCAGTCAACGACAGGAGGAAAATGACGTCAATGTTATTACAGCAGCTTTTTCGGTGGGCGTCGTCACCTTTTGCTTATTTTAATATTTGATTTATGAGTGAATGCTTTTGGTTAGAAGATTAATTTTTTCACTAAAATTCTTTTTTTGTTTCCATCTTAACGATTTCGTGTACAAAATTGCGATTTCGGTTCCGAGTAAACGCCCCGATTCTTCTCTATTTCATCTACCTCACCACCGTTTATCTGTGACTCACTAACCTACCGGCTGCCTCTTACCTACAACTCCCTCAATATCACTTCCATTGACATAACATCATCCATTTCATCATTCACAACCGCTATCAACAGACTTCCTTCCTAATTTCATTCTTCTTGTTTTATTTATTTACTTTTTTTGTCCTATGTCTTATAATTGTGTTCTTTATCCTTTGTTAAAAAATCCAATGTACAGGTCTCGTTGGCTGTTTTTGGATTTCATGTTAAATAAAAAAATAAAAAATGGACTCTAATGAAATCACTTCGAATGCTTGAAATGTAACTTCCCTGCTGACAATCCGATTGCCATCATATTTATCTAAAATGCTTGCTATTACTCTTTCTGGTGATATTTCATATAAATTCAGCTCATAACATTATCGTAATGGGACGCCTTCGAAAGAGGCAACATCTGTAATGACTAGTATCTACCTATCTATATGTACGACATAGCCTGCAAGCCACCTCGAGGGTGTGTGGCAGGGGGTGCATCCACACCAGGAACAATGACACAACAAACAAAAATGAACAACACAAAACAAACACCACACCTTTAAAAGTAATAAGGGGAAAAAATAAAAAAAACTACAAATCCCAATCATACAGGACACACCCACGAATATCATGCATGACTTGAAATCCGAAACCAATTTAATAATTTAACTCATGCATGCAAAAAAAAACTTAAATCCAGGGAATGCTAAGAGCAATGCATGCGAGTCACACCTTGATTTGTTGATGCAGGACACAAAAAAATTACCATCGACCCACTTTGAATATTACCTCTACAATTATTACCGATTTACGCGATGTCTAACGTTCTGGCGGTGGATTATGTGTTTTTTAAGGAAACAACAAGGAATCCCTCCTGTGACAAGATATGTTTGATTTAATAGTGAGAGAAATGTTAACTTTACCATGTGACTGTTGACGTTAGGTAAAGGCGTATCGCACCATTATAATATAATAACAAAACTGCAACAAAATTGTATGTTATGTGCCATTTAATTTGATTAGAACAACGAAAGCGGTGGAAGCGATACATATAGTTTGTGACGTAGCGCGAAAAATTCATCCCTCGCCATCTATGGAAACCTCCCAGTACTACGTCCAAAACATCTAACATTTTTGCACTACGAGGTGAGCCTCTATATTATACTTACGCTCAAGTGTTTCCTATAATCTCTGACCACTTCTAACCATTTACTGAAAAAAACCAGGTATCAGGTGTGAATCAAGAACCATTTTTTTAGAGGCTAATATCAGGACAATGAAAAGAACGTATCTACGGCTGTAATAAATAACAAATGAAAATTAAAATCCACAAAGCCGTAACTATAAGGGGGCAAAGGAATAAAAAACGGGGAGGAGAGGGAAGGAGTAGAATATACAAAGTAAGGGAGCTCTCAATCACACAATTACAAAATCAAGCGTACGGAGAAACTTAAGTGGCAGTAAATGATGCATTCGCACACTCACTCACAACGTTACAAACAACCGGCACGTCATACTCAACTCCCCCCTTTTTTATTCCTTTGCCCCCTTATGGTTAAGGCTTTGTGGATTTTAATTTGTTACTAATATTAGGTTTAACGGTACTCAGGATGCTTACGCTATAATACAGTACTGTAACCATACTGTTGAGGTTTAATGTATCCCAACGGTACAGTACCATTGGTTTGGAGAAAGAGAATTTACTCGAGAATATGGATTTCAAAGATAAAATGTGTTTAGATAGGAGTAGCCCGATAGGGAGATTGCCGTGCGCTCCTCATATCTCGTCTATTTCGAAAGCTGCCACCGACCGTGGCTGCCACTCTCCCCTCCAGCAATTTCCTTCGCTAGATGTCCTTCCCGGCGCCAGTGTTGCTTCACGTCCTGGAAATCTATTCGGGACATCTAGTTTAAGATCATGGCCATGTCAAAGATGCATGGTTAAATTTGAAAAATGATAGTGGGCTCCTAGAACAGAATTTGGTAATGTTATGAAACTTAGGGCTTCCACGACCCACCTAAGTAAGACAGAGCATGTTTCCAGCTAGTATAGGACCTTCGGAGGCGAGACCTTTTTCAACATTGTCTGGTTGCAGCAAGATTTCGCTTGCTCCTGAGACTACGTGATGCAGTGGAATCAGTAGTAAGGTGTAATCACATTTTTCATATTTTTGTTTTGAAGATGTGGAAATGTATACAAGTAGCAATACAAGGCCTTAAAAAAGTGCAACATACAGCAGTGCATTTACATCTACATCTTCATAATATCCTGCAAGCCACCATAAAGGTGTGTGGCAGTGGGTGAATTCTCACCAAACATGCACTACATATAATGCATTTATAAGGATTAGTATTAATATATTAGTCTAAACTTCACTATTTAAAAAGATAAAAATAGCAAAGTAAGCATGCAAAAACGTGCCGTTAGTTGGGTTAGCTTCAAGTCCTTACACCAACATGCAACTGCGTATGCTATGGATTCAATCACTCGTATTGGACATATTTACCGCTTTTCATATCCCTAGATGTACGAGGAAAAAAGGACATTTTGAATATGTCAGTTAGGAAATCAATTTCTGCTGCTGAATTCAAGCTACTTGATTTAAAAAAAATATGTCCTCACCACTGGACGTAAGAAATGATAAAGTAGGTCATCTAATGGAGGAAAATGAATCCAGGAGAAGGTAAAGGTAATGCAAAACTCACACAAAATGTAGCCCTGCATCCCAATATTTTCTTTATTTTCACCCATAAAAAGGCCAAAGTTATGAACACTGTGCTTTCCAAAACTATTGTAATCATTCATAGCAAGTATATAATCTATTATAAAACATCTAATTACTTGAGTTATGACTATAAATGCAAATAAATATGGCCAAATAAATTATCGTTCTACTATCACATCAGCACTCAAGAACACTAAAACTGCCAATGGTGCAAAAACGCACTATTATTTTAAACAAATTTTTAGGGCATCAATTTTTTTGATATTTTCTTTTCTGGCATACATTGAGAAGGAATATGAAATAAAGATGTATTTTCATTGCAATAATGACCTTGGCCTTAAAAATCTGTATTTTAACATACGATCTGATAATAATTCCCAACCTAATTCTTCTATTACTTCTATATACACTGCTAAACCTATCATAACGCCTTTTAACAAGGTTCAACATTTGAGGCTTATCTTTGTGGAACCACGAGATTGGAAAAGAATCATGCCATATTTATTTTCCAGCCTTTTAAAAAAACCTGACTGCTCTACGCTGCACACGGTCAAGTTCTCTGATCAAACCTAATTCATTCGGATCCCATACACTGGCTCTATACTCAAGGTGGGGCCTAACTAGTGAAAAGTAACATCGCTCTTTTGTCTTCTCATCACATTTCCCAAGAATTCTTTTATCCAACGTACAACATCATTAATTATTTAAAAACTCGATAACTTCAAGATTAATTTATTATGAGGAACCTTATCGTATGCCTTTTTAAAATCTAAAAATATCGCATCAACTTCAGTACTCTTTTCGCCATAGACGCCATACATATAGTGTACGAATAAAGCTAATTGTGTCTCGCAAGATCTACCTTTCCGGAACCCATGTTGGCTGTTTATCAGCAATCCCTAACTATCCAAATTCCCCACGATGGAACTGACTAAAATGTGCTCAAATATCTTACAAGAGATTGACGTGAGTGCAATGGGTCTGTAGTTACTAGGTTCTTCCCTATCACCGCTTTTAAAAATAGGTGTAATGTTAGCTACTTTCATATCCTTGGGTACTCTGTGGTTCTTTTGGGTTTTATTGAATATTATTTCTAGATAGAGGGCTATTTCAAAAGCAAATGTTTTATGTACTCTGGAAGGAATTTGATCGGGACCTGGTGATTTGTTTTGACTTATGCTTTTTAACTGCTGCTCTATTCCGCGACATGAAATGTTTATTTCGGGAATTTGCTCACTGAAAGTGTTCGGCGGTGGTTCCACTGCGTTGCGTGACGATGATTTGAATACGCTTTGGAAGAAGGTGTTTAAAGTATTGGCCTTTTCTACACTGCTGGTAACTCTGATTCCTTTATCATTTTTAAGTGTGTGCACTGTGGACTGATTTCCCTGAAGCTCTCTCACATATGACCAAAACGCTTTAGGATTGCTATCTAAATATTCTCCTAACATCTTGCTCTTGAAATGTGATAACGCTTGCCGACATGATTTCCTTGCTAATGCTCTCGATTTTTTATAGTTTTGAACTAGCTCATTTTTTTCCTCTACCGATAGACCCCGTCTGGCATTTTTCATCCTAGCGTGGCATACCCTTTGTCGCTTTAGTGATTTCCTAACCTTCGCGTTATACCACCTTGGCTCTGTATTATCACTTGTCAATTTACTTGGTATGTATTTATTAACTACTTTACGGGTGACCTCAAGAAATTCTCTCCACGAATCCTCTGGATCTAATGGATTGCTTTGCTCACTAAATACATTAAACGATTCCCTTAACTTCTCTTTCTTTCATGCCGTCATAATTAGCCCCATCAAATAAGTATACCCTCCTCCTTGGTTTATGACGTATTTCTAGGCCTAGAATACATTTCGCACGCACCATTTTATGACCACTAATTCCGGTGTCTGTGACTATATTTAGAGCTTTTTTGGGCATATTTTTTGTTAATAAGTAGTTTGTTGTTTCCTCTGGTGGGTTCTATTACTTGCTGTTGCAAGGAATGTGACGTAAAATGGGACATATTCACATGAGACATTGAATACAGGAGATATAAGTTCTCGGACAGACTCTGTGGTCTGTCACCTCCTCTATTGACACCAATAGCCAGGGGGTGTGTTTTTGAAATCGTCGGGATTATCTCGAAGAAGTAACTAAGGAGTCACGTGGTACGAACACGAATGGTTTGCAAATTTAGTTCGTCTTAATCGCTCGTTACAGTATCATTCATTGTTTTCGCGTATCTTTTTCTCGTCTGTCTCGACTATACAACCCCCAGATGAGATAAAGCACAAGTGTAAACAATGAATGAGGTAGTAATCAGCTGATTTAGCACACCAACAGTTGGGAACCATTCTTGTTTATACCACGTGACTCCTTGGTTACCTATTCGAGATAATCCCGACGGTTTCAAAGACAACCCCTCCATAGCTCGTTACGAAACGGATGAAGCCATATCACGTTATGTCACGGAAAGCCTTTTTTCCAGTGAGTCAGCTGAAATCCCCGCCTTTCTCGGCATCAGTGATCTCCCTCCATCACTTTCTCTCCGCGACTGTGCTTCCTTGCAGGAAGGATGCTGCTTGGGGCAGTCGCCTTCTTTGGCGACGGGAGAAAACTTCGGACTAGTAGTATTCATTTCTCCTATTTCCGTCGCTGTACTCCACTTGTCGCCTCAGTCGCTCTATCCCCCGCAGTTCTGTTGGGTCGAACATCCCCCCCGACATCCCTATATATTTTCTACGGGTGCAGCTCGCAATGGTACACATGCCACACGTTCCGGGAACCCTGTTTTGTAACAGAATTTACAGCTATTCATGTACATCCTGAGAGGTCGGCAGTTTAGAGTTTGATTTCATTGTCGTAGTGTTTCGAACGTTTAAAACGCAATGATTATCCCTGACCGTTAAGCAATTTCCTTTTCCATCTATTCTTATTTCCTACCTGCCTCTTCAGCGTACTACGACAGGTTAGATCACGAACATAAAATTAGAGAGATAGAAGGATCGGTTCAAGAATTCGTTATCCCCGCGAACAATAAGACCAGCAATATATTACAGCGAAAGTAGACAGATACATTGCGGAATCAAGAAACATGTTTCATATTTTGACACTGAAATCAGCATTAAATCATTTACTTTTGTAAAGACTAATAACTCATGCGTTCTCCAGAAAATGCAGCTTTATGCTTTAATTTTTCACAGAAATGGCTACCTAATCGAAAACTATATTACTTGGTATTAACTAACAATTTAGTGCCATACATGGCTAACATTTCGTGAGTACATGCTCAATACTTTCGTCAAGGTGGTTGCATTTTGGCTCCAGGTTTCATATAAGAACTGTTTAAACGGGGTAGATTTTGCATGGCAATTTTTTTTGCATGGTAATATGTGACAATGCATTTCTGGTGGAGGTTCACTTCCTTGCCGCACAATCTTGCGGTGTCTTGCAGGGTATTACGTAGATCCCTCCATAAAAATATTTTTATTGGGTCATTCCACCACAATTCAACAAACGTTTGTTCCTTAGGGTCTCAGATTTTGATAAAAATTGGTGTATGGGAACAAAATCAACTCAAACTAAATAGCCTCAAACAGTTTTGTGAAAAAAAATTTTTGAGTGAATTATGCATGTTTTAATTTTTTCGCATTTTTAGCAAAAAACCGAGCCTTAAATCATCTTATCACTTATATCTCCGCTTGTAATTGTCATACAGCAATGATTAATAGCTCTTTTTAAAGCTACATATTTATTGAATGCAAATGTATCAACAAAAAATTATTTTCTTCTAAACCCTATTGTTATTAATTACTGATGTTTAAAAAATTGTTAGTAAACTTTTCTCAAATACTCCATCTCAGAATCTGCTGAAACTTTTTTTCCGTAATCTGAACATATCCAGATAACTATTCCAAAAATAAAATTTAGTGGCAATTCATAAATGCGTTTTTTATAAATATTTAAACATTTACAATTTTCTCTCTCGCGGCCCGTCGGCTTCCCCATTTGGAATACATGCAGCAGACACGCGATGCAAGCCTAAAAATTCCCTAATTGCTCAAGGTCGTGGCTATATGAGATAAAAATATATTATAAACTATAATTGTTAACGACAATTGTTATTTGTTCCTTCACTTTTCGATCTAAATATTGAGTTGATCCAAATTTCTCTTGAAATTTTGCCACACTCCAGCTTTTAGGCAATGTAGACAGGACTAAAATTTTTTCACTGTAGGAATTAGCTTCAGCAAATTTTTCCTTGAGTTGACTTAGCATTTTACACCCTACTAACTCTTATGGGCCGAAGGATGTTTTTGGTTTTCCCCATACTTTCCCGATTTCTCTTCGATAAACAGAAGTAATTTTATAAATTTTTTCTTTAGAGTATTTTCTGCTTCTCAATTTTTTGTATTTACTGGTGATGTTCCGATTTCGGATAAACTCAGGTTAAACACAGTTTGGCGAGATGAACAAGGTGCACCTTGCTCTCTCCTTGTGAGTCACTGTCATCGCTGGAGTTGTTTGTAGGTAGGGATACATGAGGCTCCGCAAATTGCAAACCAGAAGGCCGCGGCTGTGACAGTACTGCTTCTGCAGCCACAAGCTGCTCAGGAAGGTCTTCTTGATGACTGATGGGAGACCTTTGTTTGTCACCTTTCGCGACTCCCTTATTCAGAAACACTCTGCACTGACGACACAATTTTCTGCCCTCGACCAAATAGATCTGAAATTTTTCGATTTGTAATATGTGGCAGTAATTGTATATAAATTAGCACTACAGATAATGCAATGTAGTTTCACTGGATTACAACACAGTTTTTGACGCTTTGAAAAGAAAGCAAGAAACGATTTTTCATTGTTAACGCACACGGTTTCCACTTGGACACCACTTCTATGAGAAAATTTTACTAACAATTTTTTAAACATTAGTAATTAATAACAATAGGGTTTAGAAGAAAATAATTTTTTGTTGATACATTTGCATTCAATAAATATGTAGCTTTAAAAAGAGCTATTAATCATTGCTGTATGACAATTACAAGCGGAGATATAAGTGATAATATGATTTCAGGCTCGCTTTTTTGCTAAAAATACAAAAAAATTAAAACATGCATAATTCACTCAAAATTTTTTTTCACAAAACTGTTTGAGGCTATTTAGTTTGAGTTGATTTTGTTCCCATACACCAATTTTTATCAAAATCTGAGACCCTAAGGGACAAACGTTTGTTGAATTGAGGTGGAATGACCCTATTAACTTTAAAAATAAGCTTCATTATCCTGGTTGACGTCTAACACCAGTTTCAACTATTAGGTAAAAACATATTTCTTTTACATGCATGCACCGGTTACATGTTTGGAAACTACTCACCCCCTTTCACAACCTATCGAAGAGTTGAGCTCCTCCCTCTAGATCCAGATTGTGTTCGTGTGAAGTGTTTAAATATGTAGTATTTATAATTAGACATCCCATAAAAGTAGGCTTTAATTTAAAAAGCAACCCGCATTGTTATGTGGGACTTATTTTAAGATAGGGCCATGCTGAATTTAAGACAGCCCTGGTCTTAAATTCAGCATTGGCCTATTCAGCATTCAGTGCTGCACCTGCCTTAAAATAAGACAGCCCCTCAAAGTAGGCTTGAATTTCAGTAGAACACGCATTATTACCAGACTGGGGCTGTCTTAAATTAAATATCTTAAAATAAATCCCACCTGATATGATTTTCAGTCCTTCCCCTACCTTATTTTTAGACAAGATAATAGTCCTGAATTTCAACAGACACTGTCTTAAAAACTAAGAGAGAGGAGGCCAAAACCATCGTTATACTAGGAAAACAGAAAATGGAATACGTGAAAGAGTTCTGTTAACTGGGAAGCAGAGTAACCAACGATGGACGAAGCAAGAAAGAAATAGTGAGTAGGATAGCCCAGACAAAGAGGGCATTCTATCAGAAGAAGAATCTACTTACAGCTGGAAATACAAGCTTGGAAGTAAGGAAGCAATTCATCAAAACGCATGTCTGGAGCATGTTTCTTTACGGCTGTGAGGCATGGACGGTGACAGCAGCGGAGAAGAAAAGGGTGGAAGCATTCGACATATGGTGCTATCGAAGAATGATGAAGATAAAATGGATCTACCGAGTGACAAACGAAGAAGTCTTAAGAAGAGTGGGAGAAAAGAGAAGTCTGCTGAAAACTATAAAAAGGAGAAGGGACAACCTAATCGGCCACATCCTAAGACACGATGGCCTGATGAAGACAATCGTCGAGGGAAAAGTGAACGGGAAGAATGGAAAAGGCAGGCCTCGTATGAGATACATGGAATAGGTTGTGAAGGATGTAAAAGAGAGGAGCTACGTTAATTTGAAGAGGTTGGCCGATAGAAGAATCGAGTGAAGGGCTGCGTCAAACCAATCCTAGGATTGTTGACCCTTGATGATGACTGTCTTAAAAATGTTGCATCTGAAATTCAGATCGCTTTTGTACCTTAAAATCAGATAAACTTTGTACAGTGTATTATCACCAAATAGACCGAGCCACTAGCGGAATACTGCAGTTTTTCTGCAAAAAATGTCCAAAGTATAACTTGTAAGCAAGTGGGCTTCTGTAAACTGGGTCGGCCACAGGGTTTTCCCTAATCAGCAAGCACCCCGTTACGATCGTGTGCAGGCTGGAAATGGAAGGATCCCGTTACCCTTCCGTCCGTCCGGGGTCTCCGCGTCCGGCAGCGACAATTACGACGACGACACGTCCAGAACTAGGTTCCCTGCGCTCCTCCGCTGAACTAATCCCCTTTTCCCCCGATCCGTTGCGCTTGGCTTGCCTCGCGTGTTCCTCGCCGGCGGCACTTTCATAACGGATAATGCGCTTCCTATCCGCCCCGCGGAACGGGAGCTGCTGTGTGACGTAAGAAAACCCAGAGCGTCAACGAGACGAGAAAAGAATGCACGCCGTCTCGCTTTTCCACGGTGGATTACGTTTGCTCAACCGTCCGTCTTCGCTCGTAATTCCAGCAACCCGGCGGCGCGGTTATTCACTTCGGCGAGCCGGATGCCCTGTTCTCTGTCCGCTGCCTACAGAGGGTTTTTTTTTACCATTATGAATTGGTCAAATTGTTGGGGTTACTGTTGCCGTGGAGAAAAGAAGGATATTCAGGTGCAAGGAAAGTAGGACGGTAGGAGAGACTTTTGGGGTTGTTACGAAGACTTGTTAATGACGGATTTTTGGTTGCAGGTCTATAGACTCTATAGATTGGAGCATGCTGTGGTGAGGATGTCGTGGATGGAAGTTATGTTGAGGTCTTCATGGGTCTATTCACGGTGGTAATGTAACATAAACATTTCAAGACCAAACTCTTTTACCCTTAGAAACGATTGTTGAAGCCCTACTTAACTTTATATAAAAGTCGTAACCTTTTTTTAGGGAATTTAATATGTCACTTAGGAATGTCAAGATAGCAAAGATCTTGAGTATATTCTTAAGATGTTTAAAACCATGGCTACTGAGCATAGTAAATGCAAAATACTTCTTATCCTAAAATAGGTTCTTGTTGGTATCCCAAATGTATGCATATGTTTGCACTGTGTTATCTACATCTATCTACATCCACACGATACCCTGCAAGCCACCGCGAGGGTGTGTGGCAGGAGGTGAAGATCACCAAGCATGCACTACTAACATGCAAACAAGCAACTATAGGGTCTCATGCAACTAGATTGTTAGTATCTATAGTATTTAAGGGATTAATACATGCATCATGCATAACAGGATACTCTAAAATATTTCCCCTACCTTTGCTATGCTGCCTATTCTGTTCTCGTATAGTACGGGGGGAAAATGCCATTTTGAATCTATCGGTACGACTATACTATCAGTACGACGTTACATGGAAAGCCTTTCCTAAAGTATTTGTACATAAGTGCTTTGTGCAAGGTATCCATGTTTGTGTGTTATGTTGAAGGCCGTTGTAAGCTTAGTCAAATAGTAGAGTATTTTTATTTTTCGAAAATGTCAGGCCACCTTCAGGCCGATTGTCTTGGGGGAAACCTGGCTCCAAAATGACATTCATATTGTGAGCTTGTTTTTAAATGTTTCTGTTTTGTCGGAGCAATACATTAATTTTTATATTTTTTGGGTGCTTTTGTGGTTTTCCGGAGTAATTTTTGATTGGTCCCTTGTGGCTGGAGGGAGGCGACATTATTACGCACCCATTACGTTCAGGATAGCTAAATAATATAAGTCCCTTTTTTCATTAGGTCGATGGGGACAAGTGATGTTTGGCGGAACTTTGATACGTTGGACATGTTAGGAGAAATAACTTAGTACGATTCCTTAATTTAATTTAAATCTGCCGATCTCTTTCGATGCCTTATGGCATCATTGGATGTCAAGGATTCAATCACGATGGATACCTTGACAATGACGTTAAGACGTTGAAGTCGTTCGGTAGAGAAAAAGTTAATTGAGGAATTGTTCAAAGTTATTTTTCTTAACCCGCTCGACCCTTTATTCGTATTACTTTGACTTTTACACTTTCATAGTCGAGTTTTTTTTGTTCAAATAATACAGACGAGCTAAACCGATGAGAAATCATTGAAATCGTAGGACTTCGAAGGGAGCTGTAAGTGAATTGGGGACTGAATTCAAATGTGACAGTCTGTCGAAGAGGGTTGGGATATCCAGCAAAGAAGAAGAAAGGGGTGCCCGTTGAGTGAGCGAAGATATCGCTTTCGAATTCCCTTACTCAAGGAAGGCCTCTGTTCTTGGGGGTAAACACGTGCGTGAAATAATGGGTCAACCCAATCGTTAACTGGGATTCATCACAAGCGTACATACTGGGTAAATGTGACCATCATGTACGAGAAATCAGCTACTTTTCCCTTGTTAGACCTCATTTGGAATACGCTGCCAGTGTATGGGATCCCTACGAAATAGACCTAAATAATGAACTTGAACGTGTGCAGCGAAGATCGGCAAGATTTGTAAAGGGATGGTACGATAACTATATTAGCGTAACCAGTCTATTAAATTAAATAAATTGGGAATCATTGTCAGATCGCAGGTTGAAATTTAGAGTTATTCTCTAAAATAAATTCCAAGTCCATATTTTCAGTGATGACTTTGGAAATATTTGGCGAACTCCAACTTACTAATGGTAGACTATATCATAATCACAAAATCAGAGAAATTTATTGCCAAATTGACAGATTTATACTGTCCTTCTTTCCTCGTACATCTAGGGAAATGAATAGCTGTCAATATGTATATGCAATAGTATATATACAAGTGTATTTGTGGATAGTGTAGAAAGTTGCATGTTGGTATAAGGACTTGAAGCTAACCCAACTATCAGCATGTTTTTGCATGTCTGCTTTGCTATTTTTTTCTTCTTTAATTTTTAAGTTTATACTAGAATATAATTACTAATCCTTTTTTATGTATGATATGCAATGCATGTTTGGTGTGAGTTCACCTCCTGCCACACATCTTTATTATGGTGGCAGTCAGGGACATGTAGATGTGGATGAAGGAATGGAGGAGTTTTGGAATTTCAAACGGGGTTCAGGTGTTTGTGAGAGTGGCATCAGAGAATGCTTTGTGATTGGATGAATTAAATGGCAAAGACTGTCGTCCAAAGGTCGATCGATTTTATCGATTTTTTATCTGAAAAGCATCCCCATTGCTGTCGATATTAATAGAATGCATAGCGCAAGTATTCTAATCAGACATTGGACGTGGCATTCAGGTAGCCGAGAGAGCGGAGCTACTGACATGAGGGACCTTGTTCAAATCAAGGAGACATTTCTTCAAAACTCAAGATGTTTGTCTCTGGGTTCCAGATGATCAATTGAAATGTGCTGGTCTACCTACCCAGAGAAGTGAATTTGTTGAATGATATTTTGTAATTGGAGAATTTAACCCCATGGTTCAACCCACATCAACCAGGTCTACCTCCTGACTGAACATTAAAAACCGCATGCGATGTCACGGAAAATTAATTGAGACTACTTACAGAGCATGCAAGGAATCATTCACTTATTCCTCCAAGACATAGTGTCCTCTACGGGAAGAATGTTTAATTCCCGAATTTTCATGCATGTAAATGAGAATCTAGTTGTATTTCCTTGAAGAATTGAAAAAAATACATTGTTTATCTTGAATTCATTGAAATGAAATTAATCTGTAATCTTAACCAAATAACCATGGTGACCATTCCCCTTCACTCAGCCGTAAACAACTGATTGTGAGACCTGTTACAAATCCTGAATTCCTGTCCTTCTTCGACTTTCAAACCGTATGGAGATATTTATCGATCAAATTTGAAGGCTCTTGGATAATTTCGCGCATCAAACGGAAGGGAAAATTGAAAAGACGGCGCCTTTCTTCCGTTGCTATGTATAAAAGCCATATTGCCTCTCCAAGACATGGGAATAAGAATCACTCCAGAATATTCTACTCTCGTGAAAAAGGTTATCAACTCTCTCAGGGAAGACAAAACTTCTTAGGAAAATAGAGATAAAAATAGTTTGAGCAATTTATTCAATCTTAGAGCCAACATCAAAGATTTGTGAAACGTGTCACAAGCAATGCCATGAATCCAGTTTCCTAGGGATCCATTGCGTTGAAGGCAGTGGTGATCATGTTTATGTGTGATATTCAGGATAAGGAGAGAGATAAGACGGAGTGAAACTCGGTGTTAGCATTAGCCTGCTCTTTACGGAAGTCACTATGGGATCCACGGTCATAACGTCCCATCTGACGGACGGAAAACTGAACATGTAATGGACTCTGTCGTCATCATCGGACAGTAATCGTAGAATTAGTTTGACGCACCCCTCCACTCGATTCTTCCAAAGGCCAAACTCTTCATATCAAAGTAATTCCTCTCTTTTACATCAATCACGACCTGTTCCATATATCTCATACGAGGCCTGCCTTTTCCATTCTTTCCGCTCACTTTTCCCTCGGCGATTGTCTTCATCGTGTCTTAAGATGTGGCCGATTAAGTTGTCCCGTCTTCTTTTTTAGGGTAATCAGCAGACTTCTCTTTTCTCCCAGTCTTCTTAAGAAGCCTTCGTTGTTCACTCGGTTGATCCATTTTATCTTCATCATTCTTCGATAGCACCACATTTCGAATGCTTCCACCCTTTTCTTCTCCGCTGCTGTCATCGTCCATGTCTCACTGTCGTAAAGAAACATGCTCCAGATATACGTTCTGTTGAATTGTTTCCTTACTTCTACAAGCGTATTTTCAGCTGTAAGTAGATCCTTCTTTTGATAGAATACCCTCTTTGTATGGGCTATTGTACTCACTATTTCTTTCTTGCTTCGTCCATCGTTGGGATTGAACTTTGTATGTCTCTCAAATAAAGACTGACCATCGATCGATTACGTTCGACCATAATCGATCCATTTTATTTTCATCGTTCTTCGATAGCACCTCATTTCGAATGCTTCCACCCTTTTCTTCTCCGCGGCTGTCATCGTCCATGCCTCACTGCCGTAAAGAAACATGCTCCAGATATACGTCCTGATGAATTGTTTTCTTACTTCTAATCTCGTATTTCCAGATGTAAGTATAGATCCTTTTCTTGATAGAATGCCCTCTTTGCCTGGGCTATTCTACTGACAATTTATTTCTTGCTTCGTCCATCGTTGGTTACTGGGATTGAACTCTGTACGTCTCTCAAATAAGGACTGATAATCCCATAAAGTAATCTCTGCTCCTGCCAGGATTCAAACCCGGTCCCAAGGGATGGGTGGTCAGCACTCTATTGGGCATTGCTCTGCAACCCGATCCATTACGTAATTCGCCTCCTTTTTCATGCAACGATATAAAAGGGTGTCTTGAGGAATGTCCACTCTTCCGAGACGAGCGTTTCTTCGAATGCAACGCGGAAGAGAGCGATTTCTTCCATTCGATTGAAATCGAATCACTTCCTCCTCATTTGTATCGCTGGCGCACGTCACGTAATCGGACGACATTCGGGCGCTCGCAAAGTCGCACGCCATTGCATCTCCCACTCGTGGGCAACTTACGAAACGGACGTGGAATGTCAAAATATGAAATGTCGAGAGGAATTAGGTAAGGCCCTTCGTTGCGAAAGGAAACACAGCGCGCTCGAGTCAAAGTCGCTGTTAAGGCCGAAATTCGTTCTGCCGGCTGTAAACACACATCTACATAATACCCTGCAAGCCACCATAAAGGTGTGTGGCAGGGGGTGAATTCTCACCAAAGATGCACTACATATCATGCATTTAAAAGGATTAGTAGTAATATACTGTTATAAACTACGCTATTTAAAAAAAAGATAAAAATAACAAACATGCAAAAACATGCTGTTAGTTGGGTTTGCTTCAAGTCCTTATACAAACATGCAGCTACCAATGTTTACATTGCTACCCTCGTACTGGATATATTTACCGTCAATACCGTAATCGCGATATTCATATCCCTACTTGTACGAGGAAAAAAGGACATTTTGAATCTCTCAGTTCGGCAATCAATTTCTCTAATTTTGTGATTATGGTCCAGTCTACTATAGTAAGTTGGGGTTCGCAAAATATTTATAACATCATCACTGAAAATATGGTCTTGGAATTTGTTTAAGAGATTAAGTCTAAATTTCAACCTGCGATCTGACAATGATTACCATTTTAATTCATTTAATAGACTGGTTACGCTAATAAGATTATCGTACCGTCCGTTTACAAATCTTGCCGATCTTCGCTGCACATGTTCCAGTTCGTTATTTAGACCGATTTCGTATGGATCCCATACACTGGCAGCATATTCCTAATGAGGTCTTACAAGTGAAAAGTAGCTGACTCCTCGTACATGATCGTCACATTTACCCAGTACTCTTTTGACGAAATAACTTAAAATATTGCTCTTAGGTTAGATTGTCTCGAATTTAAAGATCGTGTACTAGCCGTGAATACTTTATCGGCGTTACCCGCTGAAATTGCACAAGAGCGAATAAATAAACTCACAGATCGGGGGAGAACATGGGGCGACCGCGTTCGAAGCGTGGAGAGAATGAGAAACATTGGTTTTGTGGTCGTGAGGAAATGGAGGAGGGTGGAGAGGATCACGCGAGTACCAGACCGATCTCATTTTATAACGAGCTCGTATAATGTAGGTGACACGCCCGTTGCGAAGAACCGCAATCAACTGCCTCGAAGCACTGACTATATTCCAGTGACACTGAATGGAAACAATAGCCCTGTCCGAAACGTGTGCTTCTAGCGCGAAGCATTCTACAATGCTTGCTTGCAAGTGGAGGGGGGTACAGTCGGAAACACCCGAAGTACGTCCGAACGCGACGCACTCTGGGGGAAGCATGCTACGAAGCCAAAGCACAGAAGCACGCTTCCATTGTTAAAGGCCTCGAAGCATTGTTGACGAGAATAATAAAAGATGGCGGAGCTGTTGGCTACTTATAAATGTGTGTAGTATCTATTTTTTCACTTCGTGTATTACATTTGCATAATTATTAACATACATATCAATGAAAAGGTTAATATACATATAATCGCTCTTTTTCACCCGATCTAAACATTTGATAGATGTTGCCCTCTATCGTGTTTCACTATACCTAGTGGTTTTTTATGTTGCCACTACTGCTTAACGTCGCTACTAACCGTAGACTGTCCGAATATGAAGTATTCTTTAACCCAAGAATGCTTCATTGCACGTCAGCAATACGTCATCACCAAAAATGCTTTGCCGAAGCATACTTGGTTTTCGGATACGGCTAATGAATTGTATAGTTGACATCTTCACCACACGTACTCGGTCGAAATTTAAAGCATGTCGCAGGCTTTGTTTGATCATAACTTTCCTTCGTGAAGTGCTTGTCATCAAAGAGGTTTCTCCCTCTCTCATGTTTTCAAACAGTCATCAGCAAAAACGATTTCCAACAAGCCCGCAAAGAAACTCATCCTCGACTTCTTTTTTCACATGAATGCGATGAAGTAACGCTTGCTCAATGGATTACTCTGTGCAAAGGTGGGCTCAGGTGTTCCATTATGCATTAGAATCCACTTAGAATCGCTGGTTTTCTGGCATACGATTGCGCAACCAAAGAAAAAAGGTTTACCTATCCTCAGTGTTGGTAGCAATTTTGCTGAGAACGGAGATGTCCTTTCTCAGCAAAGAGAAGTCAACCTATGTAAGGAATGTAACCATGGCAGCAAGAATCTTACTCTTTCCATGACTCACCGACGAGTGATGAGTAGGAGAAAAGCTTAATGGTGATTTTATACCTTCTTCTTCTTTACGCGTTTTGCATGTTCCTGCTTCGTAATCTCGGTCTCCCAACACTTTTTCTTCCTGAAGGTCTATATGCTTTAAGGGCCGTTGAACACGGTAAAAATTTCTGAACAAGAACTTGTTCAATGCGCAAATTGTATCGTGTACAAAGTCTTTGTACAATTTTTGTGCAGTATATTGGATCATGCTCTAAATTATTGGATGAAACCGTCAAAGATCCACTCCGTAGCTGCTGCGCATGACATGTGACGGTAGTGATGCGTTCGTATAATATTTGTATGGTTTGTGTTCTCTCTTAGCGATGATTTGTAGCCCTATATGGGTGCCAAAACAAACATTTTTCCTGCACATATCCTGATGTTTCTTGTTTTTTTCATACTGTAATTTCCGTCGTTGAGGTGGAAGTGTTATGTTTCTCAAATAGTGAGTGGGACGAACTGGCAAACGCTAAACCTCATCAACGAAATTAGGGAGATGTTATTGAACCAACTTAGAACCAACGAGCATAAACATGGTATTCAGAGGATAAATGGTGGGTTTCATGAAGAGTGCACATAAGCAATCGCATAATGTCTATTTATTATTGCCAGGATTAATGCCGGCAAATTACTGTAACTCAGTGTAGCAGTATTTTTCAAAATTCTGTCGTCATCATCGCTAACATTCACTTTTGTCCAAATGATACGCAAGTATACTAGAAAAATACTACCGCATCCTTTTAAGGAATTCGTTTCACTTCGGAAACTTAAATTTCAGGGGATTGGTGGATGTCGCAATACAGCCGTTAGACAAAAAACGATATCTGCGCATGTGATTGGTGCACAAATTGAATGAAAATCGCAGAATGTGCACGACCGTAAACTTGCACAATTTCCTGGTCAAATCTCGCCGTTCGATTTCTGTTACAAGATCTGGTGCAAGAAATTTCCCCGTGTACAATGGCTTTAAAACATTCATGGGGATCCTTTCTAGATGCTCAACATGTTCTTTCCATCTTTCTTTGTGATTTATTGCTGCTTCTGTTACTGGTTGTGTTTCTAACTCTTGCCTTATGTCTTCGTTTTTTATGTGGGTGGACGTGTACAGCCTTTCACAGATCTAAGGAGTTTCATTTCTGATGTTTCAATTTCTGTTTGAGTTTACTTGTTCTAGGTGACCAGGCTTCCGTGTAGCAATGTGGGGACAGCTTATTTGTTCTACGTCACTATGAATTATAAGACCACCTTCTTGATAGAGGTATCACCATTACGAATGTTAGTGGGTCCTGAGATATGGTGCTCAGAGAAATGAGGAAGTTGAAGCGTAAACAAGGATAGGTAAGAATTCAACAGTGTCAGGCGAGATTTGGTGGAACAGCATCTTAAATAAATGAAGTAAAAAACCTTCTTAAGATGTGGCATTGTCCACAATTTAATGCAAAATTAGACTACACGTGTTTCAACGTAACGCGACAGACCTGATGATGTTAAGTTAGTTAAGGATAAGTAAGGACTTATAAATCGTTCATTAACTATTTCCGCACTTTGTCAAAAGTTACGGGAAAATTGGCCACGACTCACTGGTGAAGTGCTTACGGAAACATGAAATCTCAGACGAATATCCTCTTCCTTACTTGTTCCCGACCTTACGCTCGAAGAAATGATCCTTTTACCTCTGTTTTACCGAGTTCATTCTCACCATTTTTCAATTTTAATTTCAATTATATCACCACGTTCCAGCGTGATTTGCAACCAAACTATCGGATGGAGACTTGGCAAAAATGTTGCAGTTCGAGAAACCTGTTCCGACAGTAATCTGATTGTGGTGTTTCAAGTGAAACTACGGATACTTGCCAACGTACCAGGGGCTGATTTCGAGGAGATAAAAATGGTTTGGTTGCCATATAACTTATGGTTGCTTCAGGTGCTGAAAACAGTACACCCTGTCCGAAGTGGATTCGCAGTTGATGCCCGATCTTTATTAAATCTGTGCCATCTGCGATATTACGGCGAGATACGGGTCTCGCTTCTCCGACTCCAGGGAAAATGAAACTCGCTCGGAGTTTCGCATATCTCCAGGACCCAGCCACTTGGTTGGACTCACACGCAATATTCCACATCAGGGAGAAGTGCTATTCCAAGGCCAAATTAACGAAAATACAAGGACTTCAGCAAAATTACATGCGGTCAAGGATTATGCAAGGATTTCAATGGTGATGCGGTCATGAAAGATCATTTCATGACCACATAGTGCACCATTATCGATCCCAGACTGGTAAAATATAACATTTCGGCACCCATTGGTATTGTAACGTCGGACAAATATTACGGGAGACAACTCATTTCAATAAAGAAGACGCTACTTATCATGTCTCCTTTATTCTTCCTTCTCCGCACAAAATCAACAATCCAACAATCCCCCGCTTCACTCCCCCAGCAACCCACCAACAGCTCCCAAACAAACAAAACAAATATCATACGTTACAGTATCGTAACCATATTACAGGGGAAACAGTCTTATAAAATGAATTTTCTGTATGTGGCAGGGTCCGAGTAATCCCGCTCACTTGCAGTCAAAAATCTCACTGAAAGTTAACTTAGTTAAATATGAATCCCTATACACTGACCATCTTTGTAAATTCAGGACTGACACAAGTAAGCAGTCTGATCGTGCTGGCTGTTTCAGGCATCACATAGGGGATGTGAGACGCACTGGGTGGGTTGAAAAATGTTGAAACCTTTCCACGAATTTGAATCTAAAAAATATAAAATTACGAAAGACGTGTCTTGCCTTATCAATCCATCTTCAGCTGTGCACTCAAAAACATTGCGAAAGCAATGGAGGGTATAGCTGAAGATGGCTGGATATACCAAAGCACGAGTTGTGTAACTTTATATTTTTTTAATTAAAAATTTTGAAAAGGTTCTAAAGATCTTTACCCATCATGCAGTCAGATAATTTCAAAAGAGATGATAGTTAGGGAAGCTATACGGTGGACTACACAATGGTGATTAAATTGATAATGAACATTGTCATTCGCATTGCCTTAAATGAGAAGCCATCCGTGAAAAAAAAGATCAAATGAACACAAATTATCCGTATGGTATTAGGATGAATACACTGCTATTCCTTTTCCAAGGTAAATATGCACTCTTGTTCCATATAACATGTACGGTAATGGATGCATGCAGTATAAGATAAAGCAGATACTCACGTGTTTCAATTGTCTGTTCATCTTCTTGTGACGTCACCACCGCCACTCCAAGAAATAAGCAGGCGAAAAAGAACTTCATATTTATTCTTGGAAGCATGTTTAGACCTGTGTGAAAAGATTTGAGGGTTTTTAGAAGCATGAAAATCATTGTATCACAGTAAAAAGGCATCCGAGAAAAGTCAATAGTGTTGACCTTTCGACCAAAAACAATGGTTTTGCATTTTATCCTAGGAAAAGACAACAACGAAACTAATCATTTATGCATTTTACTTGAAATAGGCAATTCCTAAAATCAGCTTTATGGTAATCATACAAAACATAAGTAAAGTATCAGATAAAAATCTGCATTACAAAGCAAATCCAACTGCGAGCAGCAAGGCTAACTACACAAATTTGGAGACAGAGAAGGAGCTGAATAAGATGCTAACAATCATGGAAAGGACTATGGCTAGATATCAGCTGAAGATAAATAAGAAGAAGACTAAGTTATTGGGGTGCAGCAAGAAAGAAGAGGCGAAAACCAATGTCAAACTAGGAAAACAAAAACTTGAAGAGGTTAAAGAGTTCTGTTATCTAGGAAGCCGAGTAACCAACGATGGATGAAGCCAGAAAGAAATAGTGAGTAGAATAACCCAGGCAAAGAGGGCATTCTTTCAAAAGAAGAATCTACTTACAGCAGAAAATACAAGCATAGAAGTAAGGAAACAGTTCATCAGAACATACATCTGGAGCATGTTTCTTCACGGCAGTGAGGCATGGACGATGACAGCAGCGGAGAAGAAAAGGGTAGAAGCAATTGAATTGTGGTGCTACAGAAGAATGCTGAAGATTAAATGGATCGACCGAGTAAGTAACGAGGAAGTGCTAGAAGAGTAGGAGAAAAGAGAAGTCTGCTGAAAACTCTAAAAAGAAGAAGGGAAAACTTAATCGGCCATATCGATGGCCTGATGAAAACTATCGTCGAGGGAAAAGTGAACGGGAAGATTGGAAAAGGCAGGCCTTGTATGAGTTACATAGAACAGGTTGTAAAGGATATAAAAGAGAGGAATTACGTTAATATGAAGAGGTTGGCCGATAGAAGAATCGAGTGGAAAGCTGCGTCAAACCAATCCTAGGATTGTTGACCAATGATGACTTCACGACACACCGGGACAAAACCAGCAACAAGGCTGTGCACTGCGGCATTAATTTCTATCACGATTTTTCCCATCGTCAGTAACAGTTTAAAAAACTGATGCTATTCCACCAAAAACACACCATATGTTTTGCACTTCACTGAAAAGATTATCATATAAGAGAAACCAAATCATCAGCAAAAATCAATTTAATGTTTACTATTTTTTTTAAATTAACTGTACCTATCGATTTGGAGAAATATGCATGGAATTTCTTGGCGATAAAACTTCAGTTCAAATATTTACCGTCCAAAATAGGGGATTCACTAAATACAGGTTCATCACGTTCATAGTTCCCGCTGACACTTGCACTGCTTCTTGGGGCAATGTTGGAATCCATAGATACATTCATGGGAAGAGGCACGCATAGACTGATCTAAGGCTATCACCGAAAGTACACCGCATTGCCTCTCGTAAGGTGCGTTTACACGTATCAGTTCACTGCTATGATAGTCAACTGCTAACAACTGTTAAGCCCCACTCGTATGTGTAAATAGCAACTGCGATGCGAGTTCAGGTCGATACTGGACACATGTCGAACATTATCGATCCACGTTCGAGCTATTAAAGCAGCGTTTACACGTAGCAGTTGACTGCTATGACAGTCGCGAGATGCGCGATATCGCTACTGCTATGATGCGTCTGCACCAACTTCTATGCAGCTTGACGCCGCTATTTACGCGTTGCCACAACAAATAAAAAGAGTTTTATTTCAACAGTGATTGATGCTAAATTTTCATTAAATTCATCAAGCAATAAATGCAATTGACGATTATCTTTTGTTCCCATTCTTTAAAGAGTTGAACATTTTCTTCGAGAAGGAATATCCTTGTTATTATATCCAAATTCCGTCGTGTATTGCTTTCCGTTGGCGATTGTTGCGATTGTGTTTGATACATTTCCGCTGGAAAGTAGACGGGCTTCAACTTTGCTAAAAGTTCGAAGTAGGATCGATAGTGATCGACACATGTCCAGAATGGGAACAAAAGATAATTGTGAATGGACTTTATTGCTTGATGAATTTAATGAAAATTTAAGCATCAGTCACTATTGAAATAAAACGCTCTTTATTTGTTGTGGTAACGCCTAAATAGCGGCTTTGAGCTACATAGAAGTTGGTGCAGACGCATCATAGCAGTAGCGATATAGATCATCGCGTATCTCGCGACTGTCATAGCAGTCAACTGCTACGTGTAAACGCTGCTTTAATGTCAACACTGCAATCGACAATTTCGAAAAACTAGCAGTCGATCATTATCCGTATGACCCCTATATGCACAATCATTCTTTGTTATTTTACCTTAGTTATTCGGGAACTAAGATCGGCAGAAGAAGTGATTTGCGCTAGGGAGGAGAAAGGAGGGGAACAAACAATTTGCGGGGAGCGGATGGGGATAAAACCATTCGCAAACAGTAACGAACTCGAAGCGATCTCAACAAAGCACTCAGGTGAGGATGCCAATAGAAAATACTTCCACCGAACCCGGGCCCACGGGATGCAAGCGAGTACTGTTATCAATCACATATATCCGATCCTCTTGCCATCTATGTCTGTCCATTTAAACTAAAAACGCTGACGTCTCCTGTCCTTAATATCGTAGGTACCTCGTCATACGTCTCCTGTCCGCTTCTCAACTTCTCCACACCTATGCTTTCCCAATCTAGATTCTTTGATGAACTATTCCACCCCCATTGCCTCCATTCATTTTCTACCTCTGGTCCACATGTTTCTCATCTACATCCACATCTACGCGATACCCTGCAAGCCACCGAGAGGATGTGTGGGTGAATATCACTATCATCATCAAGGGTCAACAATCCTAGGATTGGTTTGACACAGCCCTCCACTCGATTCTTCTATCTGCCAACCTCTTCATATTAACGTAGTTCCTCTCTTTCACGTCCTTTACGACCTGTTCTATGTAACTCATACGAGGCCTGCCTTTTCCATTCTTCCGGTTCACTTTTCCTTCGACGATTGTCTTCATCAGGCCATCGTGTCTCAAGATATGGCCGATTAAGTTGTCCCGTCTTCTTTTTAGAGTTTGCAGAAAACTTCTCTTTTCTCCTACTCTTCTTAGCACTTCCTCGTTACTTACTCGGTCGATCCATTTAATCTTCATCATTCTTAGATAGCACCACATTTCGAATGCTTCCACCCTTTTCTTCTCCGCTGCTGTCATCGTCCATGCCTCACTGCCGTAAAGAAACATGCTCCAGATATACATTTTCATGAATTGCTTCCTTGCTTCCAAGCTTGTATTTCTAGCTGTAAGTAGATTCTTCTTTTGATAGAATGCCCTCTTTGCCTGGGCTATTATACTCACTATTTCTTTCTTGCTTCGTCCACTCTTCTTCCCAGGTAACAGAACCACTTCCAGTTTCTGTTTTCCTAGTATAACGTTGGTTTAGGCCTCCTCTCTCTTGCTGCACACCAAGAAGATCATCAAACATTTACTATTCACTTGCAACTAGAATACTACGTGGAAACGTGGTGAATAATAGGGCCACATGCAGCTACATAGTTAGTATCTACATAGTAATAAAGGGATTGGTTGTTAATACATGCATCATGCACTACAGACTACTCAAACAATGTTTCACCTAACTATCCCTTTGCAATGCTGCCTATTGTGTTCTCTTATCTACGACCATCTATCTCTCTAATCTTATTTATCTGGCCAAATATAGTATAAGACGCTCGTGTTATTAATATATTTCTAACATCTTCGGTAAACCTATCCGTTTTAAAGTTCTAGCATAATACGCTGGTGTTTTTAATATGTTCCCAACATCTTCAGTAAATCTACCCGATTGAAATTTCTCTAACAGATTCAATTTGTACTTTAACCTACGCTCTGATAATTTTACCCACCCTAATTCTTGTATCAATTCTGATACAATACTCAACCTATCGTAACACCTTTAGACGAACCTAGCTGCTATACGCTGCACACTAATCTAGTTCTCTGAACAAACCTAATTCATTCGGATCCCATACACTGGCTGCATACTCAAGGTGGGGCCTAACTAGTGAAAAGTAGCATTGCTCTTTTGTCTTCTCATCACATTTCTCAAGTACTCTTTTTATAAATCCTAGCTTTCTCTTCGCTCGTCCGCATATTTCCCGGATGTCTTCCCTGCGATAAATCTTCATTGATTGTTACACCTAAATATCTTATGGTTTCTAAGTTTTCGATCTTCGTGTTACTAATTTTATAGGTACGCTCTATCGAATTATTCCTCGTCCAAAAATTGATAGCTACACATTTTTTAAGGTTAAGTTCTAACTGCCATTTGTCGCACCACTCTTGAATTGAATCTAAATCCTTGCTAAGCGATTTCCTGTCTTCTTCTTTTGATATACCCCTGTACACTACCGCATCGTCTGCAAAAAGTCTAAGCTTACTGCTAACTACGGTACCCAATTAGTTTTTTTTTCAGTTTTCAGTTTTCTCATGGTCATCTGGAGACGTAGTTCGCTCAAAATCCTCGGATATCATGCACGGCGAGAAGAGTGATATTGGAGCGTTCGCTAAGCATTCGCTTCGCCCTTCCTCAGAGAGGCAACTGGAATTTAGGAGAGTCGCGAGTCCGCGGCCACCGACTCTTATTTTTTTTCACGGCAGGGAGAGAAGAGTACTCCTTATCTTGACCGCCGCCGTGGTGAGAACCTTGGGAGGAAACGGGCTGTTTCGTGGTTGGGACTTTCACTTGACCCAAAAAGAGGAGAGAGACCTTCCCTTCGTCTGTGTGTCTGTCTCCTTCCCGTTAAAAAAACAAAAAGCATCGGCTTTCCAAAATTAATAGTTCCTGGTCCTGGGCGGTTTGTATGTAACCTTGACTAAGGGTCTCATGGGAGCTGAGCCCCATTTCATCGTAAACCTGCATTCGGACGTCGTGGAATTGGAACGAAGGGAAAAGTCTCCTGGCGGTCCGTTGCGCAACCAGAAGATTAACACGTGCTTCCTATCGGGCATTCATTCGAGAACACCTCACGGAGAAGTTTTTTACTCCTGCAGAAGAAGTTGAGGATACGGTGAGGCAAATGGATGCGGAAATACCATGGAATCAAGGTCGCTGGACAAAAAAAATCTACTCTCTTACACTTTGGAGACTTCAACGCCTTACCGACATTTATTCTGGTCACATGAACGTCAAAGGAAATACTTCTCCACTAATATTGAAGCCACTGACTCCAATGGCAATCCATGAGAATTTGACAAGTTTCCATCGTATTCGTCAATGCGGAAAGCACAGCACAAAAAATGATTGAATCGAAAATCCTTCGCAAGGAAGACCGCCAGGAAATATGCGTCCGAGCCAAGAGAAAGCTAGGATTTATTAATCGAGTACTTGGGAAATGTGACGAGAAGAAAAAGAACGATGTTACTTTTCACTAGTTAGGCCGCACCTTGAATATGCTGCCAATGTATCGGATCCGATTGAATTAGGTTTGATCAGAGAACTAGACACAGTGTGCAGCGTTGAGCAGCTAGGTTCGTCAAAAGGTGTTACGATAGGTTGAGTAGTGTTTCAGAATTTATCCCTTTTACTGCCAATGGGCCGATATATCGGCCCTCTATGGTTGTGCGAAAACTGCCAAGGGGCCGATATATCGGCCCACCTACATTACATCATCATGTATTTGTAATGGTTACAATTCATTCAAATCAGAGACAGCATGAATAATTTTTTCATCCTCTTAAAAAGTGAAAATATATGATCAAAATAAAAAATAAAAAAAATTCATATATTAATATTAAGTGCTTATAATATATCTTAATGAGCTTGCCCATTGGCTGGGCATAATGGGCTTGGAATTTTTTGCACAGTCTACTTTAAAGGGGCTGGCAGTAAAAGGGTTAAAAAAGAATTAAGTTGGGAATGATTATCAGATCGCAGGTTAAATTACAGATTAAATCTATTGCGGAAATTTAGAACGGATAGGTTTAATGAATATTATTAAAAACACCAGCGTTTTACAAGGGAGAAAAAAATACTTTCTGGTCCATAGGATAGAATTGTTATTGCGACCGATTTCAATGCAGCGTATCATCATGTGGCTAATGTGGCCAGATGATGATGCGCTGTATCGCAACCGGTCCCAATAATAATTCTATCCTGTGGACCAGCAGAGTATTTTTTCTCCCTAGTGTTCACCATGAAGGAGTTCCACAAGGTAACGCCACCCACCATTGCATTCACCAGCGTATTATGCCAAATTCGACCAGAGAAAGTTCAGAGAGATAGATTGTCGTACTGATAGATACAAAATGTCACTTTTCCACCGTACTATAAGAGAACAGAATAGGCAGCATAGCAAAGAGATAGGTAAGGGAAATATTTTAGAGTAGTCTGTAGTACATAATGCATGTATAAACCACCAATCCCTTATCACTATGTAGATGCTAACCATGTAGCTGCATGCGACCCAATTACGTATCAGGTTTCCATGTAGTAGCCTGTTGCATGTGCATTTTTACTAATATCCACCCTCGCGGTATCTTGCAGGGTATCGTGTAGATGTAGATTCTTCACAAAAGAATTTAATATATATATGAAGAAAAGTTTACCTATAGGGCGAATAAACTCGTAAAATAAATGGCAACGCTACAGCTGTAGACGCTCTTATCTTGGTTAGGTCGTGAATTGTGTAGAACACAAAAAGACACAAGTAAACCGCGAAGTTACTGAGACTTGAAATTATTCTTCATCTTCAGGGTGGAAAGATCTCTCATTGTGGACAGGAAACATCTGAGTCAGAAGTAAACATCGGTTTCTATGTGCTTTTCTGAAAGTATTCATTTTGTTTACATGCTTCGTCATTGGAGAGGACCCCATCCCAGCGTCGCTAATGACCCCGACCCACTTTCCTTCTTGTCGTAACAATGTTTCGCATAACCAGCGAGACATCTTCGAGCTTCATCCAGTTCCTCGATGAGCACTTTCTACGAGGAGTTCCTTTCTCGATTCAGAAATTGGAACTCACGCCAGAGACGATTACTTTCACCACCTTTTGCATCAAATGTGCCAATTCGATCCATCAAATAAATTCACATTACTGAGAAATAAACCTGTTCAGAATACAGTTTTCAGAGCCATATCTCCCCATAAGGGCTCCAGTTGACTTCTCCATTCTACTCGAGGGACTTCGTCAGCCAATCGGCTTTCCTATTGCATTTTCGTTCCCCCCCCCCCCCCCTCCAAGAATAACGCGTTCGCGTCAACTATATCCAATCATTTTTCTTCGGCTGCTGCCATTCTCAGGGAAGACGGCTGACTGTTAGAATAGAGATGGCTCACCACATTGGGCATCAACGATTTTAACGTAGTACTGGAAGGTTTCCATAGATGGCGTGGAAAGAATTTTCACAAACGATATATATCGCTTCCGTCGCTTTCGTTTTTCTAATCGAATCAAGTAGAACATAACATATGCTATTTTTGTGGTCTTGTTATATTATTATAATGGTGCGATACGCTTTTACCTAACGTCAACAGTCACATGGATAAGTTAACATTTTTATCACTATTAAATGAAACATATCTTGTGACAGGAGGGATTCGTTTCATAAAAAAGTACGTAATCCACCGCAGCAAGGAGCAGACAAGAAGACACTTATCGATTGTGCCGCTGAAGTCGATCAGAAGAAAGAAAGAAAGAGAAGGAAGCGATAAACATCGTTTGTGACGTAACGCGAAAAATCTTACCACGCCATCTATGGAAACATTCCAGTACTAAATTCTAAACGCATAACAGTTTTGCCCTACGTAAATTTATCCACCGCACTAACCCCATCTTTATTCAGTAATTGCTATCTGTCATAAATACCCAGAAGATCGGGTGACAGGACATACCCTACTAACCTCAAACATTATTTAGAACTCCTCTCATACATTAATGACTATAGCTCCTTAATCTTTTACACCATTATTTTTCTATGCATTCTTCATTCAACCGGCGAATGTAATGGCTGTGTAGAAGAATAGAGTTAGAGAGAAGAGTTAAGAGATAGAAAGAGCTTATAGAGAGAAAGTGGGAATCAGGTTACAGAGAATAGAGTTAGAGAATAGAGAAAAAGTGGGAATCAGGTTAGTCTAGTGGTTAGAGTGCTTCCTTCCCATCTACAGAGGTGCAATATAAAAATTGTTAGTAAGTATGGTTAAACGCACAATAAAATAAGCTAAAATTTGATATAATTTGCAAACGTGTTAGTTTTATCAAACTCGAGTCTAAATAATTTTTGCACCGACAGTAGAAGGCTTCGATTCTAATCCCGGAAGTGGCGGTATTCATTGTTTTACCGGCCCTTGCTTGGATGCTGTGTGGAGATCACTACAACATTTCGTCCGTCAGATGGGAATTACACACTGTGATCTTCTTTTGTTAATGGCAGCCTAATGCCGATGCCGTATTCCTATCCACCCTTCCTCTGTTCCTTAAAAAATTCCCACCACTGCCAATATCTGTGCACGTCCTAAAGGGCACACTTCAGCTTAGGAAGCTTTCCTTCGCCTCTCTCAAATAACTAAGAATATAGAAAAGGAATACTAATCAAACTGCTTATTTATATCACATCGGTGCAGTGAGTATCATCCGAAAACTGGGCCTGACAACCATTTTAACCGAAATTACTCAACGATTACTTTGAAAGAAATAACCAACCAGAAACTGGAAAGACTTTCGGGATGCCAATTCACGCGGCCTGTCAAAAAAGATTCCCCGAGTGCTCGCCTGCCGACATCATGCTTCCTGACCAAGCCACATTGAAAATATCGCCACTTGAAAGCTAAAGGTGAAACGCAAATATTTTGACTCCCTCAATTCCATTCATGATCGGACATTGAAAGCTGAACAGTCCGTCTACGGGGAATATGCAACCACTGCGAAATTCTGAAGAAGACAATGAAACTGGGACACTCGCCAACAGTCTGAAGAGGAACGAGATTCGGATGAAAACGTGAACACCTGGCGGATAATGAACTGAAATATGTTGCATTAAGTATTTCAGATATGCTTGGTTAAGCGTACCTGAATCAACGAGGGATGTTAATTAGCATTTATTCTAATTCCTGCAGTTAAGAAGCGCTAAGGCTGTAATCTTATCCAAATAAAAAATGTGACGACAGAGAATTAATTATTGTTGCATGCTCATCAATCATATTTAATGCTCTTTAAAAGAACCTCAAACGGTAGCAATTATCGCCTATGCAGATTGATAAACTAATAATTCCTTAGAAAAGTGGGAGAAAAGAGAACACTTTTGAAAACCTTGAAGCGAAGACGGGACAATCTAATATTTCATAGCGTGAGACATGCTGGTATAAATGAAGACAATCGCCAAGGGAGGAGTTAATCGATGGATAACAAAAGAAGGCAAGGAAGCGATAGGAAAGGAAGAAAGAGCTGTGATAGATGGAGCAAGTTGTTTAGGACGTGAAAGGGGTGAATTACATAATAGAAGAGTTTTACTCATTGGAGAAGAAAGTTGCTTCCAAGGATTGTTGACATATGGCGATGATGCTGAAAACCGATCGTACGGAAAGCTACCGAGACTTATTGAATGGAAGCGGAATTGCGCTTTATCGATGCGAATTCATGAAGTTACGCTCACCGATTAAAAAGGAAAAAGATTCCGTAAGACGCAACGAGACGACGCTCTGCTTTCACCGAAGAGAAATTTACGTTTCACCGGAAAATGAGGAGGAGTACTTATACAGAAATTATTTCCTCTACGACCAGATTTTGATCTGGGGATCGGAGATAAACCGGAAGCAGTTTTAAAAAAATGCAGATAGAGTCTGCAGGAAGCTCTTTCGTGACTCGCAGAGAAATTCCACTAATAGTTATTCCGCGCTGAGGGTCTGAGCCAATAGACTTCGCTTTCCGCGATTGGAAGAGTGGGGGGGCGATCACGAATTCCACCAATTCCATGAGGAATGCGGAGTGAATTATGCGCGAAGAGTGAAGCAGTAAGGATCAGTAATCAAAGAGAAGCTTAAGTAAATCAGTGAAACATGTTAGATATCAAAAATTCACAATTTTCCAAGCAATTCCAGGAAAGTAGGAGAGCTCATTACAAAATCACGTTCCACCAAATGATCTCTCGTTTGACTGTCGTTGGCACGATATGCCTTTCGCTCAAATAACTAACACTGAAATATGCTCTACTAGAGCCGTACTATCTGCAGTCTCCTCATAAACATAATTCCACGTCAGTTTAGGGTTGAAGCTCCAGATTAATGAAACATTTCAAAACGTTCCAAAGACGGCACTGTCCGGTTTCGTCCGCTGGCTCTCTCAGAAACGCTCTTGCTTTCCACAAAGATAGTATTCCAGAGGGCACCCCAAGCGATCCAACAGACCTCAACAGCGGCAGCGGCAGCCAGTGGTGTGCGTCCTGCTCCCCAGTGGCTATTCAGAGGGCGCTGGCTGGCTCTTCCGTGGAGAGGTGAGTCCTCGCGTCCGGTTAAATCCTCGCCCCGCTCACTTCTGATGTCTCGTCGACACTGTCCCCTCTGCAGATACGGACGGAGGGTGCGTTTGGCCAACCTTCTATAAGGTAAGGTGTGGGGAAAGTGTTCTCGGAGGGGGGGAGGGGATAGAGGGGGGGGTGGAGGAGGAGGGAGGGGAAGGGGATCCTTGTAGCATATCCAGCACACATATTTCCCATGCCCAGGTTTTCATCCCCCCCTCTTCTAACCATCCGGGGGAGGCCTATCGGCGCCTCGGGGGGTGCAGTGGGGGAAGGGATTTGCGGGAGGGGTGAACCCACCCCCCTCCCCGCCTCGTTGCGTAAAGGTGAGGATCGTCGCATGGGACAAGAGGATTCCCGATAATCATTCCTTCGGAGAGGAAATCGCTTCGGCGTTGAGGGCGGAAGGCTTAGGAATCATGAGAGATACTGGGCACAAACAAACGCTCACACACCTCGGATGACCCCGTAGACTTTCACTGGTGAGACCAAGCGCAACGAATCAATGGGGCATTATTCCATCTAAGCACTCGACGCGTTTAGAATTCAAAACCACTTCACCATGAACGGCAAATTACGTTGAAAAATACAAGTAATTCCGCTTAGGAAATTCTGCGGCCTAAATCTTTTGAAATTGAAGGTTCGCGAACTAGCCGCGAGAACCTTAACGGAGTTACTCGCTGAAAATGCACAATAGCAGAAATTCCACAGAGAAAAAAATCATTCGCCTTGACCGGGATTCGAACCCGGATCCCCTGATTTCCGGCCAGGTGCTTTAACCAGTTAAGCTACCGAGGCCTCGGTAGCTTAACTGGTTAAAGCACCTGGCCGGAAATCAGGGGATCCGGGTTCGAATCCCGGTCAAGGCGAATGATTTTTTCTCTGTGGAATTTCTGCTATTCTAAATCTTTTCATTGGATGAAAATTATTGTGAATGTAAGTTACTTAATTGTTACTAATTAGGTATGAAAAAAACATTAATATTGCAGTTAAAGCAATAAAAGTGTTATACTTTTAAAGGGCCTGCCATGCGTTCCAGCATCTAAAACAAATATTGATCCTGTATTGAAGACATAATAATTGCATTTTCGTCCATTTTTCTTATTGCTACGATAGAAGTCTAGCTGATTACGTGAAGGGTATTCTTGTCCATTCCACTTCTATAGGTGACGTACAGAACTCACTCTGGTCCATGCTGCTTTCGACCCATGCCCTCCAAAATCTGAAAGCAAGACACGTCCGTGCTTGCATCACTTCATGTTTCTTCTCGGCGTACATCAACCAAACCAACCTCCAAATTAATTGGATGAAACTCATGGTTAGAGAAAAAACCCTCGAACGCATTGCTGTTTTCGGAGCTTAATTTAGAACTCAGTCCACCTCTAGCATCGTACTGTTTTGGGGCCCCTGAAACGTTGTGGTTGCAACCGTCGAGAATATCTCGAATAGGTAACCAAGGAGTCACGTGGTACAAACACGAATGGTTTGCAAATTTAGTTCCTCTTGATCGCCCGTTACAGTACCATTAATTGTTTTCACTTGATTTTTTCTCATATGTCTCGACTACAGAGGACATCTACATGTACATAATACCCTGCAGGCCACCATAAAGGTGTGTGGCAGGGGGTGAATTCACACCAAACATGCACTACATATCATGCATAAAAAAGGATTAGCATTAATATACTGTTCTAAACTACACAATTAAAAAAAAGAAATAGGACTCTGTATGACATATACAGAGTATATGTCGTACAGAGTCCACAAATGAGATTAAACGCAAGTACGAACAATAAATGAGGTTTTAATCAGCGGTTTAAGCACGACAAAATTTGCGAACCAATCGTGTTTATACCACGTGACCCCTTGGTTACCAATTCGAGATAATCCCGTCGGTTTCAAACACGCCTTCCCTGGGGGAGGGAGGATGGAGGGGCTGCTTGATTCGCTCGAGATTTATTCCGGTACGTAACTATAAAGGACTTACTCACGTGTTTGTACATTGCGGATTATTTCGTCCCGGAATTAATCTGGGACGATTACGGACGGAAATCGGCGCAACAAGTAAGTGTGCCTCCCTTTTTGTGAGACGGCTGGAGATTCCAACTCTCGGCGTGACGTCCAGCGTGGAGGAGGGGGAGGGGGAAGGGGGGGATTAATTTCCTTTAAGGAGGGTTTTCCCGTCGGGCGAGACTTGTCGGGGAGGGGAGGGAACGAGAGGGAAAGGAGGCGGTTTCTCGCGTCACATGGGAGAGAGAAAGTGTTGTTATTTGGCGGGAGTGGGGGGGCGAGGCGCGTTGCCGATGATGTAGTAGGCATGGAGGAGGAAGGCGAGTAGATGAGTAGATCGAGCGCTTTTTGCCCCGAAAGAAAAGGCCGTTGCGTAAGGAGAGGCTTAGAATGGACGCCGCTGAGGAATCAGATCGAAATCGATGGACACGGCCGAGACACGGAGGTGTGACCCCCTCATTCATCTACATCTACATAACACCCTCCATGCCACCTCAACGGTGTGTGGCAGGGAGTGAATTCTCACCAAACATGCACTGCATGTTAGTATGAATATATTAATCTAATCTGCAATATTTAAAAAGATAAAAATAGCAAACTACGCACGCAAAAACATGCTGTTAGTTGGGTTAGCTTCCAGTCCTTATACCAACATGCAACTTACCTATGCTATGAATTCAATGACTCGTATTGGACACATTTACCACTATTCATATCCGTAATTGTACGAGGGAAAAAGGACATTTTGAATCTGTCAGTTCGGCAATCAATTTCTCTAATTTTGTGATCATGGTCCAGTCTACCATAATAAGTTGGGGTTCGCAAAATATTTTTAACGTCATCACTGAAAATATTATCTTGGAATTTATTTAGGAGTTTAAGTGTAAATTTCAACCTGCGATCTGACAATGATTCCCTCTTTAATTCATTTAATAGACTGGTGACGCTAATATAGTTGTTGTACCGTCCCTTTATAAATCTGGGCGATGAAAGTCCGCCGGCGAAAAGTATCCCTTCTGAGTTCGCTTCAATGTGAAGAAGCGCCCACAGGAATATCCGTGAATCAGATCCGTGATCAGGGCCCGACACCAGGACGTCTTATGAAGCATAAGCACGTAGGGGCTTTCGAGGGAGTAACCCTTGAGGTAATTTGGCTGTCTAGGTTGGAGGAAAAGGGGTGCATTTATGTAAGAGGGAGAATCGAATTGGAAAAAGAAGATTTTACTCGTAGGCTATAGACAGGAAAAATTGAGTACGGAATTAAGAAAAAAATTACTGAAAAGTCTGATATGCAGCGGAAACATAGGCTTTAAGGGAAGAAGATGAAAATAGACTCAGTGCTTTTGGGATGTGGGTAAGGAAAAGGATGAAAAAGATAAAAAAGGGTCGAAAGGAGGACGAAAAATGATGTGTCGGAACTGGTGGGAGAGGAAGGAACATTTACTGAGGAAATTAAGAGAAGGTAGAAGGTGTGGGTGGAGAAGGTAATCAAAGGGGATGGATGGTTAGAAAGACGTGAAGGTTAGAATGTTGGGAGACAGGAGGTATGAGGGGCTGAAGAGGGATATCGTGTGAATGGTGGCGTTTACTCGGAACCGAAATCGCAATTTTGTACACGAAATTGTTAGATTGAAACAAAAAAATAAGATTAGTGAAAAATAAATCTAACCACAACCATCAACTCATAAATCAAAAATTAAAATAAGCAAAAGGTGACGCCCACCGAAAAAGCTGCTGTGATATCATTGACGTCATTTTCCTCCCGTCCTTGACTGCTTTTAGGGAAAGGGAAGGGATTGGAGGGGGGTTCTCGGAAGGTCTGCTCGCACAGATCCTGTCGCAACCTCTCTGGTTGGCAGAGTCAGCTGTATCCACCCCCATTGCGATAAGGCAAAGTAGCTTCGCGGGATCAGTTGTGATTGGACGAAGTCGATATACGTCAGAGGTTGCACCACGCCCACTTTTCCGAAAGGGTTAACAACATCAGGTTTTCGCCGCTTAAAACTCGAGAAATAATTGACGGATCGAAAAACGGAAAAATACAGGTCTTTTTATTCTACAAACTCTATCATATTGGGCAATAAAAAAATATGGTAAACGACCCCATTTAGGGGGTGGGGAAGAATTAAAATTCCATTGAGACCTACCTTCAACGGTAGAGAACCAATCGCCATCAACCGTTGAGGAGACAAACAAAGGAGTGATGAAAACAACAAGGGAGAAAGGAAGTTGGCGTTGAGAGAGGGCGCTGGCCACATTTCATGGCGCAGGACCTGTGAAAGCTTCGTTCGTGGAGAGAGTTCGGGGCAAGGCGGAGGAATGTGGCAGTTGTGTGCATAGAAAGAGAGGTGTAGCAGTTTTCGGGACTGTAGCGAGAGCACTTGCGCCGTGCATGAAGGCCGTTTTACACGGTCAGTGATACTGCGCAGGCGGTTGCGAGAACACTTGCGCAAGAAATATTGCGCCGTGTAAAGCGACGACTTGCGAGGACAGGCAGCGCCACTGCGCGAACGCTTGCGAGAAAATTAGAAACATGTTCTAATCTGATACGTGCGTTCGCGCAAGTTTGATGTTTCTTTCTCTCACTAGATGGTGCAGATTTAGCGAAAACGAACTTCCAGGGGAATTCTAGCCATTAAATGGGTTGTTGACGATTGAGTTGGGTGTTTTCGTTTGCACTCAACTCCTTACGTAGTGAATAAAGTGCAATAATGATGAGCTGGGCGATTAATCACGTGGAAGCTTAAATTTCGCGCGTAAAGGAAGAACCTGTTACCTTGGCCCACAGCCGTTCGTTTGTGGTGCAAATTTTGGGCTAAGTACACGGGACTAGGGTCTCCACCAATATGTTTAGACTATGACTTAAAACATATTTCAAAGTGGTGGTAATTTATCGCATTTTCACGTCCAATAAATAGCTACTTAACAGATCTTGACGTTACTCGATATTTTGACGGTATTGCCGCTACTGAATGGTATATTGTAATACAGACATAATGCACCGACGATTACATCGTGCAAAGCTGTCAAGCAAGCGTCCTCGTAATTTTATACGTCACGGACTTTCACAGACGACTGCTCAAACGGAATCAACTGCATCAACTTGCGCAGTTTCAATGACCTTGGTGTAAAACGGCCTTAAAGCGAGGAAAACTCCGAAAACTTGCGAGGAAAACTCCGAAAATCAGTGAGTGGTTGCGACCAAATTAGAACATTATCTAATCTGATGTTTAGCATGCATTGTGCAATTAACGCGGTTAACTCGGAACCGCAATCACTATTTCGTGCTCGAAATCGTTAGATGGACACGAAAAATTAATTTTAGTGAAAAAAATCAATCTTCTAACCAGAACCATCCACTCATGAATCAAAAATTAAAATGAGCATAAGGTGGCGCCCACAAAACGAGCTTCCTTTAGGATTACTACGTCATCCGCCTCCCCTCTTAGACTGTTTTTGAGGGAAAGGGAGGGGAGTGGAGGTGGGGGCGGAGGGTCTGCTCGCACGGATCCTGTCGCAACCACTTCCATTGGCAGAGTCAGCTGTGTGCTCCCATAATGTGATTGGGTGAAGGAGCTTCGAGGTCTCAGTTGTGATTGGATGAATTGGATGACGTAATGAGTTCGCTGATCGAGTGGCCAAGTATGCGGGAAAACAGATCCGATTGATTGGGCTAGATATGGTTTAGAAACATATTTCAAAGTGGTGGTTATAGTTGAGCATCGTTCACGTCCATTTTATTGTTATTGTATCGATCTCGAAAGTATACTGTACATGACGGTAGTATCAGTGCTTCTTATTTCCTCCTATAATTAGAGATATTGATAGCTGTAAATGTATCCAATTGCATAAATACGAGCGTGTCAATGGGTAGCATAGGTAGTTTCACGTTGGTACAAGGACTTTAACCCCACCAACAGCACATTTTTTGAATGCTTACTTTGTTCTTTTTAACTTTTTTTAAATTATGAAGTTTAGACAAGTATATCATTACTGATCCTTTTTGAGGATTAGTAATGCATTAGAAGAGTAGCATGATAAGAAATGTATATTTGGTGTGAATTCACCACCTGCCATACGCCTTTATCTACATCTACATAATACCGTGCAAGCCTGCACACTGTCTAGTTCTCTGTTCAAACCTGATTCATTAGGATCCCATATATTTCTTCGCACGGATTCCATTTACAACCTATCACAACTATCGTCCAACGCAACGGCAATCAGAGCAGACTGCCGTTTATAGAAGCCACGTGCAGTTGTTTACATTGCTTCCCATCAACACGGGATCTGCAGAAGCCACGCCAGCAATTACGAGGACACCGGCCTTCGATTGGGCTCCGCCTGGAGTGCAGGACAGAAGCGGCAAGCGCAACGAAATGCTGCGATCATCATTGCATGAGCGTCCTTAACCTCGGCTTTGTCTTACATTGCATGACGTGAAAAATACCTACCGATTATCTGCGAGGAAGTATTGATTCATCTGCATGAACTCCAATGTCGGAGCCGAAGCCCCGTGGATCTTAGCAACTGTTTTTTTATCCCCTTGGTGCTCAATATAGAGCACTTAGTTTTTAAATAAACAATTGAACCTACCAGTACCTGAGGAACTTTTCTTGTAAATCGACATTGAAATCCAGAACAACTAATAATATTTATGAAAACAAGTACCGCCAAATCACGATTCCTGGGGCCGTATTCTGTAACTCGTTATCACCGGTGATGAGCATAGCCTATCATCGCTCTTCTGATTCTGAAACGCGACGAGGTGATGTTCTTCACCCCAAACAGTGTGATATCACATCACCTCCTCAATAGCCACCCTTATATCATCACCACCTAAATATATTGAGGTTCCGCCATCATGTTAGCGAGAAACAAACATCGTGCGTTCATTATAATAACGTTAATGTAGGGAATCTGGCGAAATTGCATTGGAAAAATAGCATGTGCATATAATAATAATAATTTCAATAGTATATTTATTGTCATACAACTCTAAATTAATATGTTTTGACGCAAGTAAGAAACGACCCGTGCCAGCGCCTCCCAAATTTTGCATACCATCCATAATTTCAGGGGCAAAAAGATGCATACCTACAAGCATCGGAATAAATATTTATAAAATTGCTAAAACAATGGCAGAGGGAGCACGAAGAAACGGAGTAATTAAAAAAACAAAAGACGTGGCATTCATCCCGACTACAGTTCTTTTCCCGATTTCCAAATGTGACATTTCTCAAGACAAGAGAGACGAAACATTTAAAAGGGCCAAATGTCCTCGACCTCGGTGTCCGATGCACGAGGTCGCAGATGAAGGATTTCGACTCGGAAAGCGATCTCGAAGGATGCTAGGAATGAAGAGAGGCATTAATCAGGCTGCCGAGGATGAATGGGCGACGTTCTACATGTCACTGCAGATTGGACAAAATTATAGTTTTTTTTCGCGGCTCACGTAAAATGAGCTAACCCTAAAAATAACAACCGAAGAAATAATTCCGGACTCCATTATTATATCATTATTAGTTTTATAAAGGCCGATTTTTATTCGCCAATTAACACTTTTAACAAATGATGAACTTTTCAGAAAAGTAATGCCTTTAATATAATCACCAGCAACACGGATCTTTCAAATAAAAGGGATCAGGAAATGATCTTCTTCATCCGTGCAAAGGGAATATTCACGTGTAATTATCGGGTTACTTACCAACTAATTTACATCTACATATTACATTCCCACATCCGGGAAATATGCGGCCGAGCGAAGAGAAAGCTAGGATTTATAAAAAGAGTACTAGGGAAATGTGATGTGAAGACAAAAGAGCAATGTTACTTCACATCTACATAATACCCGGCAAGCCACCATAAAGGTTTTACCCCCTGCCACACACCCTTGTGGTGGCTTGCAGGGTATTATGTAGGTGTAGATAGATGTAGATGAATAAGACTGACAAATGATCTTTCCTGGGGTAAACACATTCGTGAAATAATTGGTCAAGCGAATCGCAAACTGGGTTTCATTAAAAGAGTATTCTGTAAAAGAGAACTCTCACCAAACATGCACTACATATCATGCATAAAATTTGTAATTAAAAATTAAAATTGCAAAGCATACATGCAAAAACATGCTGTTAGTTGGGTTAGCTATAAGTCCTTATACCAACATTCAGCTACCAATGTTATCCATTGCTACACTCGTACTGGATACATTTACCGTTATTCATATCCCTCATTGTACGAGGAAAAAAGAACATTTTGAATCTGTCAGTTCGGAAAACTATTTATCTAATTTTGTGATTATGGTCCAGTCTACTATAGTAAGTTGGGGTCCGCAAAATATTTTTAACATCATCACTGAAAATATGGTCTTGGAATATGTTAAAGAGATTAAGCCTTAATTTCAACCTGCGATCTGACAATGATTCCCAATTTAATTCATTTAATAGACTGCTTACGCTAATAAGGTTATCATACCGGCCCTTTACAAATCTTGCCGATCCTCGCTGCACAAGTTCAAGTTCGTTATTTAGACCAATTTCGTAGGGATCCCATACACTGGCAGCATATTCCAAATGAGGTCTAACAAGGGAAAAGTAGCTGATTTCTCGTATATGATCGTCACATTTACCCAGTGCTCTTTTGACGAATCCCAGTTTACGGTTCGCTTGACCCATTATCCCATTATTTCGTGTATCAAGTAGCGGCCAGCACACCAGGTCTTGTGCTGGATGAAATAGTATCGTGTGAAACGGACTTCAGCTACCATTTACCTTCTACTGCTTACGCCCTTAAAATCTCTACTTCGGGTCAAATCGGTGCGCAGATTAACCCTGCAAAGTTGGTATTGCTAAGCTGTTTACCGCTTCAGAAAATGTAGAGGAGAATCTTAATACCGTTTTGTATCCTTAATGGAGATTTTAAGACGTAAGCTGTAGAAGCTAGACAGTAGTTGAGGTGCTGAAATGTGGTCCTATGCCAGGAAACTCACACAAACACGTCTGTAAACGTAGTACAATTATTCGGCCACCGATCAATCGTTCTAATCGATTAATGAACTTCCGATTTCATTCGATTATGGTTTATTGTTGACTGAGTGAAAAGTTGGCAACCCCATTCCACACCCATGCCCAAGGAGAATTCCCTCTAGGTCTTCGCCGCGGCGGAGAAATGTTCTTCCGTGTCGTGGAGTGGCGCTCCCAGCGGCGAGGGTGTGAACAAGGGAGGTAAACAAAAGTGAAAGGATGTGCGGGGCGGTAAGTGGCACAGGGCGGAAGGGGAGGGAGTCTCCCAGTACTCTTGAGGAGGTGAAAACCACTTCAGAATGTGTCGCTAGTGTGTGGGAAGTGCACGGGGAAGGAATGATACAGGAATTAGAGCGCATGCAAGGGAAATCAGCGAGACTTGTTGAAGGTGGTGATGATAATTGCACCAGTGTCACGAGTTTAGTAGAAGAACTAGGATGGGAATTACTATCAGAACGCAGGTTAAAATTTAGGATAAACCGTAGATGTAAATTCGAAGCAGATGACGTTAGAAATATTTTGAGAACCCATGCCTTGTATACTAGATTTCATCAGATAAAAAAGATTAGATTGTCGTACCGAAGGATTTAAAATATCATTTCCCCCGCGTGCCATAAAGGCACACGGTACATAAAGGTACACGTTGTACACGGTAAAATTTCTGGTACAAGATCTTGTACCATAAATTGAACGGCGAGATTGAACCAAGATATTGTACAAGAAGTTGGTTCACGGTCGTACTCGATCAAAGATTTTCATGCAATTTGCGCGCCAATAGCATGCGCAGATATGGTTTTCTCTCCAACAGCTGAATCGCGATATCCGATGACGATAGTATTTTGAAAATATTGCCATAGTTACTGGGTTACAATGATTTGCTACCATTAATCCTAGCATTAATAAAATGAAATTTTACGATTGGTTACTTGCACTCTTTCATCGGCTCATGAAACCCATCATTTATCGTTCAAACATCATGTTTTTGCTTGTTGCATATATTTATTTTCGGTTCAATAACGTCTTCTTAATTTCATTGAGGTTTAATGTTTGCCAGTGTGTCCAACTCATCTTTTGAGAATTAGAACACTTCCGACGCGATCGACGAATATCACAATATGGAAGTAACAAAGAATATGATAATACGGAAGCAACAAAGAATATCACGATATGAACAACAAAAAGGGATGTTTTGCCACGCTTATAGGAATAAAAGTGATCGCAAACAGAACACCAACCTTAGAAATACCAAACGAACGCATCACTACCGTCACATGTCATGCGCAGAAGCTACAGAGTGGATCTTGGACGGTTTCATCCAATAATATAGAGCATGATCCAATTTCTTGTACAAGAAATTGTACGAATACCTCGTACACGATGCAATTTGCGCATTGTACAAGAAATTGTAGAAAAAATTGTACCGTGTACAACGACCTTAAGAGAACATAACAGGTAGTTTGGCAATTTTAATTATATATAGACACCCATAATTAAAGGTGCGAGGCAGGGGGTGAATCTTCTCTACATGTACATCTAGTTTAAAGAGGATTAATAGTTACATTTCAATGGAATTAGAACTATTTAAAAAAGATTTAAAGAGGTAAGTAAGAATTCTGTACGTTTATATACGTACTGTTCATTGATTAAGCCTTAATACCAACACGCAGCTACCTAGGCAACCGATTGAAATCATGTTTATATAAATAGTATTAAATGTATTCACAGATATTCAGGTACTGTACTCGGAAAGAAAGGCATCTTAAATCTGCTGGTTCAGAAATCATTTAGGAGGCGTTTTTAAAATATTTTTAATATCATCAGTAAAAATATTGCATTGGAATTTATTAAGAATGTTTAAGTCTATATGTAAACATACATCGTGACAATGTCTAGAATTTTAAGCTCTCGAAACGACTGCCTAAGCTTATATCGACCCTTTACAAATTTCCCCCTGTGGGAGATTTGTAGAGTCTCTCTCTTCACGACAGGCAAGAAGAACCGAGCACAGTTATATCGTTCGGTGACTGAATTCCAAGGACACGAACCTTTTGTTGGCGACTGAACTGTCTTCAGGTCAACCTATGCGATATAACCTCAAAAGACAAAACTAACCATCCACATTTGCATGTATTGCGGCAATAGATTTTAAAATTCTAGACATATCAAATCCACCAAATGCCACCATAAGCGTGAAATAATGGGTCAAGCTAATCGTAAACGGGGATTCATCAAAAGAGTGTTGGGTAAATGTACGAGATCATGTACGAGAAATCAGCTACTTTGCCCTTGTTAGACCTCACTTGGAATATGCTGCCAGTGTATGGGATCCCTACGAAATCGGTCTAAGTAACGAACTTGAACGTGTGCAGCGAATATCGGCAAGATTTTTAAAGTGACGGTACGATAACCTTATTAGCGTAAGCAGTCTATGAAATGAATTAAAATGGGAATCATTGTCTGATCGCAGGTTGAAATTTAGTCTCAATCTCTTAAATAAATTCCAACATAATATTTACAATGATGACATTAAAAATATTTTGCGAACCCCAACTTACTACGGCAGACTGGACCATAATCATAAAATTAGAGAAATTGATTGCCGAACTGATAGATTCAAAATGTCCTTTTTTCCTAGTACAATTAGAGATACGAATAACGGTAAATATTTCCAATCGGAGAGTATCAATGGATAGCACTGGTAGCTGCATGTTTGTATGAGTAGTTAAAGCTAACCTAACTAACAGCATGTTTTTGCATGTTTGCTTTGCAATTTCTATCTTTTTTAAATAGTGAAGTTTTGACTAGTATATTAATACTAATCCTTATTTATGTATGATTTGTAGTGCATGTTAGGTGAGAAATCACCCCCTGCCACACACCTTTGTGGTGGCTTGCAGGGTATCATGTAGATGTAGATAGATAAGCTTCTCCGTCCTTGGGAGGGAGGTGAAAGACTCTGGACTCTTGAGAATGACGAGTGAGGTGGTGTCGAAGGATGAGTTTTCTCAATTTGGAATGACACTCCAATGTCCTTCTTTAGAACCCTGAAGCCACTGTGTCAAAAGCCTTCTCCAAACGCAATGAACGTCCAATTTCTTCTTCTCCACTCTCTTCTCAATGTGTAGCGCAATTGATTTCTTGACCCAGTGCTTTTCTTGAATCCAAACTGGTCCTCTTCCTGGAACTCCTCTGCTCTGTCAATATCTTCAAGGAATATCTCGTCGGTCTTATGGTCCTAATACTCCCACAGTTCATAATCCTCTTTCTTTTGGGTGGATGTTCTTCCGAAGTTAGTCGACATGTCTTTAATTAAAATATGCTAGATGGTGTTGCATAGCTGGATTGATGTTTTCTGTCCTGTATTTTTACTACCTTGGGTGGCATGACTTTCTGAAGAGCAAACAAATTAGCCCTTCCTACCCACCAAGAATGCGTGAATTTCAAAAGGTGAAGAAAGTAGTATTTATTACATATGTAACTTCCACGTTCAGACAGGTCTTGGGGCAAAAAACAGGGTGTACGGCTTTTTTTAAAACTTAATGTGTCTTTACACAATTTGCAATCGAAAATAAAAGTTAAAAACTGGGAAACAAAAATTTACCCGCTTCAGTTGTTTCGCAAAGAAATGGTGTAATCCATATTTCACGATTGCATTTAAACTTGAGTAACGTTATTACGAAAAACTGAGAATCCGTGTCGGAAGATAATAGCATTTATGAAATATGAGATCAATGCGCTGTGTGCTGAATACGTTTCCTGAACTATTTATGACTTCAACCTGAGGAATAACGTTCAGAACTACCGAAGACAAAAACAAATGCCGACTTGGGAGCTTCCACTGTTTGGATGGAGAAATCGTTTTGATCTTGGGTTTTAGATACAACCCAAGAAACGTTTTGTCCGAAGAAAGTCAACAGGGGCAGCACTGCTCTCAACTGGGTATTCGTGCGATATTTCGATGAAGACACGGGCCATTGAATTTGCGCTTGGTGTTACCAAGGTGGTCTACATCTACACGATACCCTGCAAGCCACCGCAATAGTGTGTGGCAGGGGGTGAAGATCGCCAAGCATGCACTACCGACATGCAAACAAGCGACTAGGGGGTCTCATGAGACTAGATTGCTAGTATCTATAGTATTTAAGGAATTAATACATGCATCATGCACTACAGATTACTCTAAAATATTTCCCCTACCTATCCCTTTGCTATGCTGCCTATTCTGTCCTCTTATATTACGGGGGAAAAATGACATTTTGAATCTATCAGTACGACAATCTATCTCTCTAATCTTATTTATCTGGTCGAATCTAGCATAATACGCTGGTGTTCTTAATTAGTGCCTAACATCTTCAGTAAAGCTATCCGATTGAAATTTCTGCAATTGATTTAACCTGTATTTTAACCACGCTCTGATAATGATTCCCACCCTAATTCTTGTATTAATTCTGAAACGCTACTCAACTTATCGTAACACATTTTAACGAACCGTCTAGTTCTCTGACCAAACCTAATTCATTCGGATCCCATACACTGGCTGCATACTCAAGGTGGGGCCTAACTAGTGAAAAGTGGTTCTTTGTGTCGGCACACCGTTTTGGCGACACGATTAGAAATTTTGACACCAAGGCACATTGATCAAGAATACAAGCAAAACGACACAGGGCGGCGAAAAACCCTTGTCCTTGCCTCAAAATTGTGGAAATCATGAAGGTAGGAGTTTTATTCTGGTATCTTTATCTTACACAGTCGCACCTGGCTGGTTGGCCAAGTGAAATAGTTTCAAGGCTTTGTTTAATAGACTGTGAAATTATTTGGACCCCGCTGAGTAATAATTATACGACGGGGTGAAATCATTACGTTTCTTGTGTATGCAATAAAACCGTATGAGGCAACAATCGCCCTGAAGGTTTCGTCAATTTCAAATTATGTAAATCGTCAAGGATCAACAAAGATAATATAATTCTCCTTTAAGTTTTTGTAACTTCAATTTCGGTGGCGTTTGCTGGCCAAGCACAATCTTCTCACAAGCACGATTCAAATTTTGCGGTCCAATATGCTACACTTTTGCGGTAATGGTACAAGACTGGACTTTATGGAAATTTGTGACATTTTGACGAGCCGTGCCAAATCTAGTGGATCCCCAAGTGAATCCCAAACTCTCTTTCAACTTCGAAATTACCCATTTTCCGCTAACCCCACCAATAACCATGCCATGTTACTTTGAGAGTGCACATGTAGAGCCTTGACGCTCTTGAAGTCGGTTGAGGTTGTATTAGCGTAACCAGTCTATTAAATGAATTAAAATGGGAATCATTGCCAGATCGCAGGTTGAAATTTAGACTTAATCTCTTAAATAAATTCCAAGATAATTATTTCAGTGATTGCGTTAAATATATTTTGCAAACCCCAACCTAATATGGTACACTGGACCATAATCACAAAATTAGAGAAATTGATGGCCGAACTGACAGATTCAAAATGTCCTTTTTTCCTCGTACTATTAGGGATATGAATAACGGTAAATATATCCAGTACGAGTGTAGCAATGGATAGCATAGGTAGTTGCTTGTTGGTATAAGGACTTGAAGGTAAACCAACTAACAGCACGTTTTTGCAAGCGTAGTTTGCAATTTTTATCTTTTTAAATATTGTAGTTTAGACTAATATATTAATACTAATCATTTTAAATGCATGATATGTAGTGCATGTTTGGTGAGAATTCACCCCCTGCCAAACACCTTTGAGGTTGCTTGCAGGGTATTATGTAGATGAAGTGTTTCCATTCGATAATGACGCGAGAGCTACGAAACCGGTTGGGATCATTAAACATTTGAGTGAAATAGAGTACAAAATCTATTTAGTTCCAACGTGGGTGCTTCCCTCTGCCTTCTAAGGTTGCCGCTTTGGGAAATTCTCTTTCTTCCATCACTCCAGCCAATTAACACATTTCAGGCATTATTTCATAGATTTGCAAGGACTTTTCAACAGATATAACTATTTACTTTAATAAGCAACATATACAGGAAACTTTTCTCTACGTCTGCACGCAAGATCAGCGTATCATTACTCAGCATCATCGGTCAGTAATCCTAGGATTTGTTTGACGCAGCCCTCCACTCGATTCTTCTCTTCATATTAACGCAATTCTTCTCTTTTACCTTCTTCACAACCTGTTCCAAGTATCTCATACGAAGCCATCCTTTTCCAATCTTCCCGTTCACTTTTCCCGCGACGATTGTCTTCATCAGGCCATCGTGTCTCAAGATATTTCCGATTAAGTTGTCCCGTCTTCTTTTTAGAGTTGTCAGCAGACTTCTCTTTTCTGTCATTTTCAATTCTCTGCTAGTTTTCTTCTTAACACCGGATAAACTACTGATTGGAGAGACCTATTTAGGTTTGAGATTTCGCAGAAATACCTAACATGCGTTTGAGTAACCACGTAAGCGATTCTAGGCAGCAATATATAATAGCAAGTTGGATATCAATATAATAGATAGCTATGGGAATCATTGTAGGATCGTAGGTTGGAATTTATACCTATTTTCTTAAATGAATTCCAGGATAATATTTTCAGCGATGATGTTAAAAATATTTTCCGAACTACCACTTACTAATGGTAGACTGAATTATAATCACAAAATTAGAAAAAATGATTGCCGAACTGACAAGTTCAAAATGTCCTTTTTTCCTCGTACAATTAGGGATATGAATAGCTTTAAATATATTCAGTACCATAAATACGAGTCTATCAATGAATAGCATAGGTAGTTGCATGTTGGGGTAAGGACTTTAAGCTAGTCCAATTAACAGTATTTTATTGAATGCTTGTTTTGCTATTTTAATCTTTTTTAAAAATTGTAGAACTAGTATATTCTTTTTTCAGGGCGCGCGACGAATCGTTGTTTTGCGCCTTAAAAATTTAAGTTTAGACTAGTGTATAAATACTAATATTTTTTATGCATGATATTTAATGCATACCTGGTGTGAATTAACCCCCTGCCACACACCTTTATGGTGGTTTGCAGGGTATTATATAGATATAGAGAAAAATATGTTGATCCGTCACCCCTTTTGTTGGAACGGCCCTTTTATTGCAATCTTCCAACCCGATTTGGAGGAGAAAAGGAAAAGAAATAGTGAGTAGAATAGCCCAGGCAAAGAGGGCATTCTTTCAAAAGAAGAATCTACTTACAGCAGGAAATACAAGCATAGAAGTAAGGAAACAGTTCATCAGAACGTATGTCTGGAGCATTTTTCCTTACGGCAGACAGGCATGGACGATGACAGCAGCGGAGAAGAAGAGGGCAGAAGCATTCGAAATGTGGTGCTACCGAGAAGAATGATGAAGATAAAATGGATCGACCGAGTAAGTAACTAGGAAGTCCTAAGAAGAGTGGGAGAAAATAGAAGTCTGCTGAAAACTATTAAAAGAAGAAGGGACAAGATCGGCCATATCTTGAGACACGATGGCCTGATGAAGACAATCGTCGAGGGAAAAGTGAACGGGAAGAATGGAAAAGGCAGGCATCGTATGAGATACATAGAACAGGTCGTAAAGGACGTGAAAGAGAAGAATTACGTCACAATGAAAAGGTTGGCCGATAGAAGAATCGAGTGGAAATCTCCGTCAAACCAATCCTAGGATTGCTGACCAATGATGATGATGATGATGAAGGATTTCCATTGTTGTTGACTTGCTAAAACTAACATGAATATTAACTTACTAAAAGATGGGGTATTTTGCATTATTAAAGCATTTCAATATTTACCATTGTGTGGATCAATTTTTGCATGACCGTTGTGAATATACATAACTGATGTTATTTCAACTCCAGGAGAGAAAAATAGGAATTTCTTCATTAGCGTGGCAGTCCATAAGAACAAACTTCACAACGAGCTTTCCCATGTTACGAATCCATAGCGGGCTGCGCGAGAAAGTACGTTTCAAATATGTTTTCTCCACAGACATACGACGCGCTTAAACGCGTTGGCTTCGCGTTGTAACTGCGTTGTTGAGGGTGAACAAAAGTGCTTTGTAATGTTGATCTCACAACATACTTAAAACGCGGTTTTTCACGTTGCGAATGTGGTGCAACTACGTTGGAAGTAAGTTGTAAAGTAAGTTTGTTGTAACAACGTTGTGAACCTGTTGGAGGTCTGTTACAACACGTTTACAACTTACTTACAACGGAATTACAACGCGATATCTTAGGCGGCTGCTTCGTCAGGGATATTACAGCGTGTACCTGAAAAATCCAAATTATTCAATGCTATTAAACATTTCTGGAAATTGGCGAAAGCCACGTGACCTGAAACGCCTCTGACGTCACTTCACGGTATATGTTCCATATTGTAAGGGAAACGCGTTTATTTTGGAAGGCAGCAAAGTAAATATATTGTTTTCAGATTTCTAGCCGTTTCCTGATCAAAACCATGGCTGAAAATGGCTTAAAAAAGCACAATCCAACAATTTGCCTTTGGTTGACTCCATTATGGTGGCGTCCTTCTTTAAAAAACAACGGTTTCCTTGTCATAGCAATGATTCTTGGAGTGAAAACAAACAGGGCAGGTATTATTCCATTTATGGACCATTTTCTCGTTACGATCCAACTTAGCTACTTAAATGAAAAATCGAAATACATTCGTTAAAAGCAACAAAAAAATGAGATGAATACAAGTGTTTTCGCCAAGTAATCATTGAACAAGTTACCTCCACGTACAACAGATAAACAACGCCCATAGTGATACCGTGCCGTGACGTCATGCGATGACGTCGTGTTTTTTAAACTGCCGAATACGCACAATTTTTTAAGTTTAATATATTTGTAGCACAAATTAATTCTTCAGCAAAATGTTCGGCAAGCACATTTTAGCTTATAATCTTCACATTAAAAGAGTTATAAAAAGTAGATCATCGTTGATATACGAAAGAAAAATACTGGCGATTTTCCACAAGAATAAAGATATTTACTTGACCGGTTTCGGTGAACAACATCATCTTCAGGTGTTAGTGGTGAAGATGGTGTTGTACACCGAAACCGGTCAAGTAAATATCTTTATTCTTGTGGAAAATTGCCAGTATTTTTCTTTCGCTATGATATTCCACTAAATCAAGCTTGAAACAACTACCTTTATCGTTGATATGCATTTAAAGTATCTGTTAAAGGGCACTTCGTCAATGAACTGTGCTTAATTCTCGATACGGAGGAGTAAAATTCCACGAAAATGAATTTTACAAGGTCTTTGCCGCCTTTACGTTCTACATTACTTCATTAAGGTTGATGAGGCGTACGCCTTAGGCTGTCTGTGATGCTTTTTTGTCCAGTCCAGAGAGGTGAGCTGGAAGATTCAAGAGTCCTCCTTCCGAGAAGAATCGTCCGCGAGAAGAAAACAGGGTGATCGTGCTAAAATTTCGGTTCCTTTAGGCTGGCGTTACAAGGCGCCCTCTTTCGAAACGCATGAAGTGCGCATCAGCGAATGAAAACAAAGGAAGATCTCCACGCGGGTGTTGTGCAAGCGCAATCCCAAGTTACGTAAAAGGCCTTGATGTAAATGCGTGGAGCGGATTACCGACGCGTCACCGCCTTCATCTGGTCTTTTTTGGACTTTCATTGTTTCCTCGAAAGGAAATCTATCGCCCATTGTCTCCAGCCATCGTTTTGTCGCAACTGCCGCGGCATTTCAACGGAAAATACTCTCTAAAAAACTTCGAGTGAAAGGGAGAAGGAACCGCCAATCATAAGCCGATAAACCCATGCACGGGAACGATGGATCAAATACTACTTATATAATCTAGACTGACGTGTTATGAAATATTCCGGAAACAGCTTCCCATTTTATGAAAACACCCACTCCTTGAGAGAGTTTATAATGCGTTCCCTCGGCAATGCTAATGCGGTAACTATTTACTCGTTTTATGCCCACACTGCGGTCATGTACGAAAAATCAGCTACTTTTCCCTTGTAACAACTCATTTGGAATATGCTGCCAGTGTATGGGATCCCTACGAAATCGGTCTAAATAACGAACTTGAACGTGTGCAGCGAAGATCGGCAAGATTTGTAAAGGGACGAAATGATAGCCTTATTAGCGTAACCAGTCTATTAAATGAATTAAATTGGGAATCATTGTCAGATCGCAGGTTGAAATTAAGACTTAATCTCTTAAACAAATTCCAAGACCAAATTTTCAGTGATGATGTTAAAAATATTTTCCGGACCCCAACTTACTATGGTAGACTGGACCTTAATCAGAAAATTAGAGAAATAGATTGCCAAACTGACAGATGTCCTGACAGAACTCAAAATGTCCTTTTTTCCTCGTACTATTAGGGATATGAATAACGGTAAATATATCCAGTACGAGTGTAGCAATGGATAACATTGGTAGCTGCATGTTGGTATCAGGACTTGAAGCTAACCCAGCTAACGGCATGTTTTTGCATGTTTGCTTTGCTATTTTTATCTTTTTTTAAATAGCGTAGTTTTGAACAGTACCTATAAAAGTACTGATCCTTTTTTATGCATGATATGTAGTGCATGTTTGGTGAGAGTTCATCCCCTGCCACACACCTGTATGGTGGCTTGCAGGGTATTATGTAGATGTAGATGCGGTAATATCCAACAAAACCTTGAGGTATTATGAAAGTACATGTCCATACTTCTTATGTTACGCGGGAAAAATGAGATTTTAAATCTATCGGTACGACAATCTATCTCTCTAATCTTGAGAGTTAGATAGCACAATATGCAGAATAGCAAGCGGATCATCATCATCATCATCATCGGTCAACGATCCTATAGGATTGGTTTGACGCAGCCCTCCACTCGATTCTTCTATCGGCCAACCTCTTCATATTGACGTAGCTCCTCTCTTTTACATCCTTCACGACCTGTTCTACATTAACCACCTCTGCGACCTGCTGCCAACTTCCATCCCAAAATACCTCAATAATAAATTCATTGCGTGCACCGTGACTAGAAATCACTCTTTCTGTCAAATAGAAATGTCTTTCCCACTCCCTCTACTGTTATTTTTTCATCCCATTTTAAATAATAATCAAACACCTTTAGTGAGGAGATATTGAAACAAAACTGCCCCTTTCGCCTTCTAACTCCTCTTCAAAATATTTCCATCAACATATGATTGCCATGACATTCGCATACCGATTGAGAAAATTGAACTATGTATTTTTCACACAACTTTTATTGAGAGTAAATAAATCCCCATACCGGTTTCGACGCTCTCGTGTAATTGACGAGGGTTCTCTGATATTCTCTCTCACAATGATGGAGGAACTGGAGGAGTGGTTGGGGAAGTTTAGAGGATATGATTAATAGGGATAAGCAATGTGTTTGAAGGTCTGGATGATGGGGGGGGAATGCTTTTTTAAAGGCTGGACAGGTACTCGATAAAATTGAGACTGATTTAAAGGTACAATTTCATTTAACAATTTCGATCCCAAAGCCATTGATGCTGATATCATCGCAAAGTTTTCTAAAAAAATCCAGCTTTGCACCTTTGTCATGAACATTTTATATCTCTTCCCTGCCCATGGATTTCCTATTTCCGGAACTAATTGTAAGTCCTTGGTCGAAGCCCTCTTCAGGGTGAAGATATCGCGTGCATACCTCATCTATTTTATTCCTGTCGTGCCTACTGTTGTGATGTCGTGACCTTTTCTTTCCAATAAGTTATTTTCTAACTTTCAGACCCTCTTTATTTGAGAATGTGTGTATCTCTGATCCTCTTCCTCCAGCATCTCACACAACAAAAACCCTTCTCTCCCCTATCAACTAGTAAACTTTCTCAAAAAATAAAAATTCAGCAATTAACGCAAAACATTTCATTTAAAACATAATTCACATTTAAAAGAAACGAAAAAATACCATCAACAGAACAATGACCGACCATGAAAACCAAGCTTCGAACATTAACGAAAACAAATGCAATCACCCTTATATTTAGAGTATGGCACGGCTTTACACTACTTTTATATTTTATATTTACATTTATACTGCAATATTATTGATTGGTAACCTCTAATGTTTCAACTCATGTAGTGTGTGAATCAAAATTTGTTCTGAAATGTTCATGTAATAAGACACGATGGCATGATGAAGGCAATCTTCGAGGGAAAGTGAACGGGTCACTTTTCCTTCGAATTCATAGTCTCAAGTCCAAAAACTCTAACTTGATTCTCGAACTCAAGTCCCAAAGCCATAGATGCTGATATAATCTCAAAGTTTTCTAAAAATGTCCAGCTTTGCACCTTTGTCATGAACATTTAAAATCTCTCCTTTAAAATCAGACATGTGACTAAAACCAGGTAAATGAGATGCAAAGACTGAATTGTTGTCACCATGGATAAGAGAAATAAAATGTTCCTTTGTCCTAATATAAAAACTTCTACCCGTCTGACCTATAGGAAAACAATTGCATTCCTGAGTACAACATGCATTCCACTTTTGTGTACAGGATTAAAAACGTCTTTATAATTAAAAAGTAAATTTCCAATAGTCATTCGGGAATAAAAAATCCTTCAAATTTACATTACGAAATATTCTATGAATACTATTGGGCATGGAGTTGCTCATGAAAGGTACCTTCGTCCATTTCTTATTGGAGGGAGTAATTTCCCAATCCCCCAATCGTCCACCCCGACCTTCAAACGCATTGCTTAAGCCACTTCATCATGCCCTCAAAGTCACCTCTACCACTCCTGCAGTTTCTCCCTCCCTCTTCGTGAATTTAGGAATTTATGACATACGCATTTAGTAATCTGTATATAAATGAATCACAAAAAATATATTATCCAAGAAATTAAAGAACAATAGATGAACAAAAATAAATACGTACACAATATATCAATATTAAACAACAAAGAAATCATGGTGTGTGTGTGAAATATTCACAACTGTGGGAAAAACGTGAGGATTATTATACTTGCATCCTTTACGAAAAAACCCACCTTAGGAAGACACCCAGGCAAGAGGGGAGGTGTGAAAAACCTGCGAAATCCTACTGATATCGTAGCTACTGTTTTATAAGAAATTAAATGTAACAGTAGATATGATAATGAGTAGATAAAATACAACATTAATTAAAAAATAAATATTACGCAAAAAAATGTCATGCAATTACATGGTGTTAGATAAGTAATACCTATCCGTTTATATAAACTTTCAATTCTAGGTCTTTTATCCGCTGCGTTGTCTTCTATGATAATGGCGCCACCAGGAAATGTAATTTACAGGTATATAAGTATGAAAATTCGCGCAAAAATCATTGTTAAAGTTACTAGGTCGTAGCTCACTTGTGTGTGTTAAGCAAACCGCAATTAGAAGGCCTATTTTAAAGTCTACTCTACTCTAATAATAAATTATAAATGGCATCTGCTGATAAGCCAAGAGTGACTTAGCAGGACCATACCGGTAAATTAATTGAAAAGTAAAAAGTATGCACTTAGGTTATGTAATTAGCTATCCTGAAAATGGCAACTGGTTTCTTATTTAAATGTTTAATTTATTGTTATATTTTGTCACTAATGCTGTCCTATATAATTATGTAAAAGTACGTACATATGAGTCATTAGGTATCACTCTGTTGCTTAGAAAATTGAAAACATGAATAAACACTAACATTAAGTCGAATTGTAATTCACCAACTCAATCGAATGTAATTTAGTAAAAAGAAAAACCTTCCTCATAATAAGCATGTATTATGCATACAAGTGAAAAGTTTATCAAGATTGTTTTTTGAACGTTATCTTCATTTTTTACAGTAAGTATTTTTCAACTTTTTTCGCGAAATTTTTGAAGAAAAAATTCAAAAAGCTGTATTGTCAGGCATTTCATCACCGAATAAGTTACATGAATTGGTAGTCAAAGATCTTAGCTATGGATTGATGAAAAAATATGCTGCAGTTTAGAAGCCCAATGTTCATCATCATTGGTCAACAATCCTAGGATTGGTTTGACGCAGCCCTCCACTCGATTCTTCTATCGGCCAACCTCTTCATATTGACGTAGCTTCTCTCTTTCACGTCCTTTCCCAGTAAACACAAAATGTTGCAGCAACGTTGCAGACAGGTTTTGCGAGGTTGCAGAGGTTGCAGCGTTATTCAGGTCGCTTTGCAACGTCGCTGCAACGTAATAATTACGTCTCCAATAGTTTCGAGAACAAATTTTTTCTAAGTTCGAAATAGCTGAGGCAGAAAGTGACTTATAAAATGTTGTTTTATACGCGCTTCTTTGTCATATGAAGTGAATTAACAATTGCCAGAAGGATATATTTTTAACTCCCCATATGAGAAGACTTGGGGCATTGAAAATATTCTCGCGGGGATATCAATAGCGCGTTCCGCTGTAAGCCTAATTTATTGTTGCATGAGAAACCCAGGCACAAGTATTTTCCACTTAAGTCGTTCATTTAATCTTGCATGAGAAACCTAACGTCGTAATTTCCCCACTCGAAGTGCTATTCAGGTCGCATTGCAATGTTCCTGCTACGTAGTAATTACGTCTCCAATAGTGCCGAGGACTCAGAAAAAATTTAAGTTCGAAATTTTTGAGCCAGAAAGTAACTTGGAAAAAGTTTATTATACGCACTTCAATATCATCTGGAGTGAAAAAACAATTATCAGAAGGATATAATTTTTGAAATGGCACAATTATGACTATTATTTGAGCCGTACGCCTCGCCCGTAAGTAACCCCCCCCTCGTTCCTCCGGGGTGTGGTTCCCGCGGTGCTGCGCGAGGATGAGCCGTCCAGCTCGTCCGTTGGCGAGGCCACCCCCCCCCCCCTTTCCTCCTTCCTGGGGGAGTCGGGAGCGGTGCTCCTGGGCCGAGGGCTTTCGGTCTTCTGATGGAATATGGCACCCGAGTCCGATGGGACGTCCGGTATTTAAGTGGAAGCGGAGTCCGCGCTCGGGGGAGTCTTGCCGTCGAGCTTATGTTGCCGAGACGCCTGAAGGAGCTCCCCCTCGTCAACGGCACGACGCCTCTGGTCACCGTCATCGGCTGCCCGGTCCTCCGCAGGTATCGCCGCCTCACCTTCCCCCTTCATTCCCCTTTTTCCTCTGGTTCTCGCCATCTTTACCATCACCCTCCTCTGCTCCGGCCTTAGCGTGCTCCTGTGCTATTTAATTTGATTAAATTTGTTTAGCCTACGCGAGTCTTTTTGTTGGTCCCCTCCCACGCCCCCTTGGGCGGTCCAAATTGGGCGGCGATACCTGCCGAGGACCGGGCAGCCGATGACGGTGACCAGAGGCGTCGTGCCGTTGACGAGGGGGAGCTCCTTCAGGCGTCTCGGCAACATAAGCTCGACGGCAAGACTCCCCCGAGCGCGGACTCCGCTTCCACTTAAATACCGGACGTCCCATCGGACTCGGGTGCCATATTCCATCAGAAGACCGAAAGCCCTCGGCCCAGGAGCACCGCTCCCGACTCCCCCAGGAAGGAGGAAAGGGAAGGGGGGGGTGGCCTCGCTAACGGACGAGCTGGACGGCTCATCCTCGCGCAGCACCGCGGGAACCACACCCCGGAGGAACGAGGGGGGGGGGCTCACTTACGGGCGAGGCGTACGGCTCATATTTAAAGGTTGCAGGGAGGTTGCAATAATGTTGTGTGTCAGGTTGCAATAACGTTGTAAAGACGTTGCCAGGACGTAGTAGGGAGGACATTTGGAGGCTTTTACGACGTTGTCATAGCGTTGCAGCAACTCCCAGTAGGTTGCAGTGAGACGTTGCTGCAGCGTTGTGGCAACATACATGGTTTAAAGGGTTACGACCTGTTCTATGTAACTCATACGAGGCCTGCCTTCTCCATATTTTCCGTTCACTTTTCCTTCGACGATTGTCTTTATCAGGCCATCGTGTCTTAAGATATGGCCGATCCATTGTAATTATTTAAGGAGGTTGGCTCGCGACTGCGTGAGTCAAGTTGTCTGAGGAATCTTATTAATTTAAGTACGAGTATATGCCTGCTAAGTGATCCTTACTTCACAAAGAAAATTACCTAAGCTATTGAAAGTCTTAAGTATCACAATAAATACGATGGAAAGTCGAAGGATTTCTTTTTTATGATAATTTTAATGAGCTCGACTATGGAGTCAATTCAGCATTTATTTTAAAGAAATAAATTCATGTACTATATGAATTTAGTAATGTATAACACCAGAATATTGCTATCAAAAGTTATGTTATAATATTTTTCTGAAATATGCTTTAATATCTCATTAGAAATGATATTATTCATACGCCATGCATGTTGGCTAGAGCGACCGCTGCGACATTTGAAGACAACTAACGCATTTCGTCTGCTATAAGCGCAGAAATTGGTGGATTTTGCAGAAATACGGTGGGTTGATGCCTTTTTTTTGTGTCATTTTATTCCTTGTGAAATTACGCATAAAATATCAGTTATTTGCAAAAATGGCATGACACTATGGTATTTTTAAACGTTATATTCCCATTTGACGGCCATTCTCGCCGTTAATCGTATGTAATTTCAATTGCAATTTGTGGAAAAAGGAGTATGGGTTGGTATAATTATCTTTACGTTATTAGATAGAGGAACTTACGTTCTATAAGTGCTGAAAATATAAAAAAAATGACATGACTTTCACTTTTCGGACCAACCTTCTTAAGAAAATATGTTCATCACTTTAGCTATCACGTTGCGCGGGTTGTATATTACATGTAGTAGCCCGTTTCTTTAGTCCGCACAGCACTCCGTGTGAGTTTGAAAGATACTGCTATAACATAGGGCCATCTATTAGACATTTGGTCACGCTGTGCGTCGCCTCACGACCCTCTCTGCGTCTCATTGTGCGGACGGCCAAACAGTTCACCAGGAAATCAAACGCTGACGTTCCGTGCGCCATTTCTGTGGGGTTTGAAAGCCCCGATTCAGGTCTCCCCGAGAGACTTGACTTACTCTTCTAGGCAGCTCGCGCCGCGCGATATTAGCGCTTTCCTTGTCCATTTCGGTGATGCTTCGGACGGCTGTTTCCATGCGTAACGGCTCCCTCGGGGCCAAATTGAGGCCTTTGGGTTCAGTTGAGTGACAGGATGGTGCGGTGACAAGAGCTGTAAGAGCTGTAACCTCGGAATGGGGTCTTTCACCATATTTTTGAATTGCCGAATATTATAGAATTTGTAAAATAAAAAGACCCGTATTTTTCCGTTTTATTACCGTTAATTATTTATCGAGTTATAGGCGGCGAAAAACTGATGTTTTTAACCCTTTCGGAAAAGTGGGCGTGGTGCAACCTCTGACGTTAATTGACTTCGTCCAATCAAAACTGAGCCCGCGAAGCTACTTCACCTTTTCGCAAAGGAGGACACAACTGACTCTGCCAATCGGAGCTGTTACGACAGCATCTGTGCGAGTAGACCTTCCGAGAACCCCCCTCCATTCCCTTCCCTTCCCCTAAAAGCAATCAGGGACGGGAGGAAAATGACGTCAATTATATCAAACCAGCTTTTTCGGTGGGCGTCACTTTTGCTTATTTTAATTTTTGATTTATGAGTGAATGGTTGTGGTTAGAAGATTAATTTTTTCACTAAAATTCATTCGGAAGGTCTGCTCGCACAGATGCTGTCGCAACTGCTCCTATTGGCAGAGTCAGCTGTGTCTCCCCCTTTGCGATAAGGCAAAGTAGCTTCGCGGGCTCAGTTGTGATTGGACGAAGTGAATATACGTCAGAGGTTGCATCACGCCCACATTTCCGAAAGGGTTAAAAAAAACATCAGTTTTTCACCGCCTATAACATTGATAAATAATTGACGGATCAAAAAAAAGGAAAAATACGGGTCTCCTTATTTTAAAAACTCTATCAGATTCGTCAATAAAAAAATATGGTAAACGACCATGACAACGTTAAACAATATCCTGACAACGTTGAGCCACCAAGTGGAAAGATCACCTCTGGTAAAAATGGAAGAAAATCATTATCATTTTATTGCTATCGGCTACGTGTAATCACCTATGAACGAGTGATGCTTCCTGTTTCCCTTTATTTGATTCAAAAATTCCATATATTCTCCCATCTCTCTTTCAGGATCAGGGTCCATTACAGAACGCTAAAAGCGTGGGATCGGGGACTACTACTGATAGGGAAGGAAGTAACCAAGGTTACGTTAGGTAGCGGGATAAGGACATTATAAATTCATTCTTGTTCTCAATAACAACGGTGATGCACATAATAATCAATGAATAAATGAAAGGGTTGAGAAATGTTGAAGGAGGGCGTATTCATAGAGAATGCCGAACAAGCCGTTGGCTACGTTATGTGATTTAGGGAGGTTGAATGGAGAGGGGGTCTTAGGATAATATTAGGGAGCATTACAAGTGGCTGAGTGGGGTTGGACAAGTGAAAAATCAGCATCATTGGAATACATGGATACCTCCTTTATCTTCAACTCTCTATAACTTCTCTAAATTCCTCAAAATTTTCCTCCACTTGAAATAGCCCCTTCAAATTTCATCCCCATCATAATTTATGCTCATTTGAAAATCCTGTTTTCAGGTCCTCATAGTTACATTAAAATTTATTTTATAATTTAGATTATCCATTCTTTCTAAAAAAAACAAATCCTGATTCAATCATGTTCTGGTTCAGTCACATATTTTAGTGTATTTTTAATGAAATGCTATTCATGTTATTTTATGCTGCATACTTTGCCCGTGCTTTGATTTTAATGAACCAAGACTATTAGAATCCCTGGTGAAAATAAACCGTGACAGACAGTGTGACAGACAATGTGACAGAAGCGTGAACACAGTGTGCTTAGAATGTGACAATAGTGTGATTACAGTGTGCATACACCGTGACAAAAGCGTAAATTGGGACTCAAAAGCGTGCAGAAAGGGTGATAGACACTGTGACGGTACAGTGTGAGGACACCATGCACACAGTGTGAGGACATTGCACACATTGTGAGGACACTGTGACTAATAGCCTTGTACAGTGTGCAGCACATTGTGGTCACACTGTCCATCACGCTTTGAAGGGAGCACACTATGCACACAGTGTACATACACTTGCACTACTAATACACTTGCACAGCGTGATACACATTGTTGTCACACTGTCTGTCACGGTTTATTTTCACCAGTGATGTGCCATCAAATAGTTGTAAATTTATTCACATGGCGAGGATAAAATGTAATGACACTCACATGTCTCATTTTGTTGGGGAGGAAGATAGATCAAAGGCTTTAGTCCTCCTTTAATGTTCCTTAATATTTTGCTGTAAATTCATTGTATCTGAAATGTACGTATGCAGCACATTGTATGAAGGCAAATAAAGTGAAGCTTAGTCGGGTGCAAAGAAAGATAATCTAGTAATATCATTTCACTTGGCAATTAGGGGATAGACTTGTGGAAAATTTCACTTAATAGGCTAATGGCTTTTGAAAAAATGACCATTATAATCTGCCCAATGACAAAATTTGAAATATAAAAATGACCTGGCAGTAGGAATATTTCTTCTTGTGTACAACTCATGATATGAGCCTGCGTAGACTGCATTATAGATAATAACTTACTGTGAATCCTCAAACTGAAGAAAATTTATAGGCTTACATGAATTTAACCACAGTACCATAAAACTTGTTTTTATATGGTTTAAGTGGCAGAGGAATTACCTGATAAAATATTTCATTTATCAGGACATTTTCCAGCAAAACACAATTAGGCTAGATAAGAATGAGTATTTATTAAATAAGTTTGGCAATTTTCCACAAAAAAATCTTTACTTCGACCGGTTTCGATGTGATACATCATCATCAGGTGATGATGATGTATCACATCGAATATAAATATTTGATGAATATAAATATTGGTGAATATAAATAATAAATGTATCACATCGAAACCGGTCGAAGTAAAGATTTTTTTGTGGAAAATTGCCAAACTTATTTAATTATGTTATTCCACCATATAACGCCTGAAACGTCTCTTTTTATTTACAAGAATGAGATTTCACATATCACGACAGGTAAAAAATTTAGTCACCTGGTTGGGATCTTTAACACAAGTGAGTTTGATGCCCATCATAGGAGAGGGATGGCTTCGATATGGAGTTGGATTTCCTGTTCATGGAGAGCTGATGGTGGAAACCCTGGGTAATTACATCAGGGAAATTGTAAAAAGTAATACCTGTAGACCAGTGACGTAGCCAGGATGTTCAGGGGGGGCAAAAATAAGTAAACATTCCATAACACAACTTTGTTATTGCCCCTTCTTGAAAAATATTATGGATTCTTTGTATTAATTATATTTCTCCCTCTCGTTGAATGTCAACGGGCACCTTCAGCTAGTTGACCTGTAATTTGTCATTTGACTCATGAGCCAGAGGGGTGGGGGGGCAAGCGCCCCACCCTGCCCCACCGTGGCTACACCCTTGCTGTACAAGGTTGAATTCATGTATCTATATTCCCATACAGCACAAACTGCAGCAAATTGGCCTTTAGGCCGTTTAATATCCAGGAATTATATCGTCTAAAAACTGTTTTTATACATTCACAAGTGGAATAAATTCAGTCTATATATGGTTGTATGTCAGCCTCAAACCAGATAATACTCATCTATGGTCAAATCCGGTATTAAATGAAAAGTAATTTTATGTATCAATTACATAATTTACGCAATTAATACATAAGATAGGTAAAGTGTAACCTGGATAAACATGTTAAAAATATTACTAACCAGAAATGGTTATTAATATTTTTAACTAAAAGTACAAAAAACAAAACTACAATGGAAAAAAAATGTCGAGAGATAGGTTCGAATTATTAATGTCCACATTGAGAGCTTAGCACCTCACCCCAGACCCAACACTCCTTGCTGAAAGTTGAGTAATTTTTAGCATTGAATACTAATAAAATGCCTACTTTACCCCTTACCCAGCTTCCCATTATGGAAGATGCGTAATTTTAAGATTTATGATTGTAACAAAATATTTAAAACTTTTCTGTTGAAGTTATTGGATTTATAACCCGATTAGGGGGGTGATTCATAAAATCATTAATCAGGGACTATACCTGCCTGCCAAGTTCCGTCAGCATCTTAACATCAGACTAGCATCAGCATCGGACACTCCCTTCCTAAGTTTTTAGACTGTTCTGAAAAAATATTTCCGTGAACATGAAATTCAAGGAACTATAATAATCTTATTAATCAGAGATCTACAGAAGCCAATCTTAATACATAGGTACCTATATAGAAAACTATATGTTTCATCCGAAAAATACAATACGAATACATAACTAGGAAGTAAGTAATCAATGTGGACAATCATAACTGAAGTGTTCGATCGGAAAAACTTCATTAAAAGTTTATTTTGAAATTAGTGTAATGTTGGGATAATTTGAGTTGAACCTTTTCAACTCAATTTAAACCCCGAACAACCACGATTATTGCTTAGGTAAATATTGATATACACCTTAGTCTAGATTTCGACCCAACCTACATGAATAATTACTTAACATGTGCTGTATGGGTTTGTGTTTGAATTACATATAAAGTTCAGGAGTTGTGATATTTCAGAAAGGAGGATGGCAAAAGATTGCAGGCATTTGAGAAAAGGGTATTCAAAAAGATAAGCCCTGTAATTGGGGGAGAATGAGGGAGAAGAATTGATGCATAAAACAGAAATAATTGACTTGTAAGCATAATATTTCCCAGCATTAAGCAATTAACCATATGCTAACTTTAAGTTGACAGCATAAAGCCTAACTGTTCAACTTACTTGCTTGGTCTTAAATGGAACTCAATTGTTGAGCTACTAATTCTAGGGTCACCATGGAGGCTGGTTCAACTGTTTAATTTCTTCACCTTTAGAATTGCTATCATCTATTATGGTCTCCTGTTTCTGGAAGAGAGTATGTATATGATATTTTTTAATTGCCGGTTAATAACTGACTACTAGCAGAATCAAAAGTAACTTACAAGAGCTGGATTTAAATTCCAGTTGTAGGTTTTAGCTGCTGGATTAAAGAACAGAAATGTTAAATAATACACTTTGTATGGTCAACTACAGACATTTTTTGAATTCGTCCTGGGTTTTGTTAGATGTAATGAAACTCTAGCTCGTACACAATAAATTTCTCTAGTGGACTATACAAAGGGTATTATTTAACATATCCAATATGGAAGGTGACCATATGTATGGAAGATATTTTATTCCTGAAACTATTAGTCACTGAATTCGAGGTAGTTGGGTATTTAAACTTCATCTGCCAAATGGCAGATTTGCCAAATTAATTAATACTAATTGCCCATTGGTAGCCAGTACTACCACAGTTGGACCATATGTTTGCTGTTCTGCAGACAGAGGTTAAGACCAATTGCATTATTTAATACCGTTTGCCATTAAAAACACATATAATGATGTTTTCTAAAGATGAGAATGGTCCCTTAAGCTGAATTAAGTGTAACCAAGTACAAAGGGCACTTGCGCCTTCACCTGTATGCTATATAATTAAATTTTGATGCATCTGAATATTTTTACTATTTTGCGTCAAATACCAAAAATTTATTAATGTACTATACATGCATAATGATATAAACATGTCTGATAAGAAAGATCTGAAAAGAGAGTATTGAAAATGAAAATGAAAAAAGGTAGAAAGTATAATGAACGATTCATTACTTTTGTAAGACTCCTGAGAAGATGATGCAGAGTGTCAGAGGGCAGAAAATAGAAGGTTAGGATTTTGGAAAGAAATCTGTATCGTCTCTCCTTAGACCAACTGTGACTCAAGGTTGGTCAACTGGCAAAAAACTTAACTTCTGTTTCCTGTTTGCGACCTGCACTTATGGAAAAAGATGCATGGTGATTATGAGGTCAAATTTCAAATGTGCTCATTCGAAAGTTTATAAAAATTCGCTTGAAGTATTATCAATATCCGAAATGTGTCACCTATCTACTCCAACAAAATCTTGCATTTGGTTAAATTAATCTTTAAATTTCACCAGAGGTTAAATGAACAAAATGACATAGCATGACCTGTTAATGTAATTCACTGGGGTTAATTAATGTGGTGTCCTCAAAAAACTAATAATTTCTTTCTGCTAAATTTGTATACAATTTTACCTCACATTCATAAAGTAAATACAGTGATTCATAATATCACAATCACAAATAAGTATAGTCGAGGGATATAATATTTGAAACTATACACATGCAGGAAACAATATGTCATATAGATATGATCTCTCAGATTTTTTGTACTTTTTCTCTCTTCAGCAGCCAGCCTCCTCTCCATAACACTATGCTCACAACATCAGATGTTTTTTCAGAAGAAGTTCTTGTATCTTTCGTCACAAATATGAGTCCTTTCAACATGCACATGTGGCTGATGCTAAACTCATGCATATTAGGCTTTCACAACATTTTAACTTTTGATGAAGATATAATTGTCCACTTGTCCAAGGAGTTTAATAAAGCCACAAGTGTGTTGGCATGTGAGATAGGCCTTCATTCATTATTCTCTTAAATAGTTCACCAAGACTTCTTCCAACTGATCCTCGAAGTTCAGCAATTACTTCTTTGGAGTTCTGGTTCAAAAAGTTGTTGACAGTCAGTCCTGTAAAATATTTAAGGTTAGGAATAGTGTATCAATAACCACATTAAAATATTATGCGTAGTTATAAATTTTGTTAGGCATAAAACTAGAAGGAATAGCAGCAAGCGTTAAAATTATACACTTTTACAGCCACTTCCTTGCCGCTAGATCATGTGAAGCCTGCCAAGCACAATTTGCATGAAGTCTGTAAGACTCGATTTTACATTATTAATGCTGTTAATCTTTAAATTAATGAACTTCATCTTATTCCCTAAATGAAGAGGGCCGAGAGCTGTGAAACTTTTAGAACAATAAACCTGATGATAAAAACCTTGAAGATGTTGACAAGAATCATCTAAAGAAATCTATAGAACAAAAAGTGGAAAGATTCCTGGATGAGGACCAAATTTGGCCCAGAAAAAAACAAGGCCTTTAAATGTGGCCCTCAGGCTTCTTATGGAGAAGAGAATGGAGAAGAACCTACCGACATTAGTTGTGTTTGTAGATTAGGGAAAGCCAGGTGCATTTGATCAAATTAGGGACCAGAAGTAGAATAGCAAGAATAAAGAAAGGAGTGGAGACAAAGTTGAGCACTGTCTCCCATAACATTCAATGTCTATGTTGAGAAATCAACCCAAGATACTATAGAAAAGTCTTCGGCAGTTAATAACCACCAGGAGAAAATCAGCATGCTGCAAATTACTGATTACACAGCAGTCATGGAAGAAACAGAAGGAGATTTAAAGATGACACAAGGAAATATGGAAAAGACAATGGCAAGGTATCACCTGAAGATCAATAAAAAGATTTCACTTCCGATTAAATGCCCCCATTAACCTAGAATCATTCAAGAGGCAAATGAAAGAAGCAAACACACTCATAACAGAAAGATGGTTCTTACCTCCATAACATATTTAAGACTCTTTCACCAAAACTCCCACTTCATTGGTTGGAAAAATCAAAAACTCTCAACTGACCTAACATGGTGGAGAGACTTCATTATACCACCAGCTATATAATGATGGCCAAAACAGGGCATCAAGCACTTTTACCTGAAGACACCAACTGTATTGCAGGTGATTATGTTGTCCCAAAAGCAACAATGACATGGTGGAACCCAGAAGCTTGTCTTTGTTTTTGATGACCACAATGAATCAAATCTTTACTAATTAACTCTCAATCATAACTCCTCAAACATTTCTCACATTATCAATACAAGAAATCAATTAAAATCCCAGAACGAAAACAGTTAATGTAGCCTATGTAAAAAGCTATTTTAATTGTTAATGAAAATTAATCAATGTTTTAATTTAAACAATAGGGTGTACAACCAAATTAAGTGATTTATATTATTAACGTTAATATATTTTCATACTAATAATATATTTTGAATGCGAAGTAATTATAAGGTTTTAGACACAACCTAATAGTACCAGCTATACTTATAATGTATACAATAGCATTCAGATTAGTAGAGAAAAATTTTTAATCGATTATTTTTTATCTTACCAAGAGGCCATTTTAGTTTTTCTTGGATATTACTTCTAAAGGGTTGAGTCGTCAATTCTGATAAATATTGTGAGTGATACATTGGTTGATATAAAACATAGTTTCAGCTCACTGAACATCAGAATATTTTGTACTCAGCCTACAGGAAATTTCATGCCAACTGTTGCGTGAATATTGATATCTGACATAAAAGATTAATAAAGGGACAAAGGCACTCAAAATGACAACTAGAGTTCCGAAATTGAAGACTATATTAGAGGTTAAAATTTTGGAAATAAAAAATATTCATACAGAATTTAATGTAGCCATGGTTAAGCAGAAAGTTTTTCTGTGACTGAATGGACAGGATTTGTACTATCCTTAAGGTTACTTGAATAAATTAAATTATACTTCGTTATAATTTTTTTAAATTTAAAAGCGACAATATAATGAATGCCTTTGACAAAAGTAAATATGTAAGTTTACCCAGAAGTTTGTTTCCATGGAACAAATTTCCGAGGTGGATTCTCAATCCTTCCACAGCGAAGTCCAATTTGATGTCCTTGGTGCGGAAAATCTCACGTTCAACCCCTTCTGAGAGGACAGTGATGGGCTCGACAACCATCCACACCGATGTGGTCACGTTCCCTGTAACCAATGTGTATTCATTCAAATCAGATATTCAATGAATTTTCATCAACCACTAGTCCTGTCTCAACAAAGAATTTCCATCAGAGAGAAGCTATCACACAATCCACCCACTGACTCTGGAAGAATAGGAGAATTCTTCTCTTATATCAGCAATAATTATGCATAGGGTGAATCCTCAAAATATTTCCCTTTTTGTGTGCCCAGACTTTAAGGTACAAATAACTAAACAGAGAATTTCTGATTTATTAGTATAATTCAATCAACTCCATACCAATTGGTCCCTCAAAATATTAATTAAAGTTAATCTTTGTATCTCTTTTTCAATTGAATGAAGAGAATAGAAAGTATCAGGTTAACTTTTTTTGATATCCAATGATCATTCAAGGAAAAAATCCATTTACATTTACATGAGGAATACATTTAATTCTCTCAGATTAACTTCACGGTATTATATCAATAATAATAACCAATTCAGTAACATCAAAAAGTTCTGTGTGTCATATAGGTTGGTACCTACGTTTTAAGTTAAATAATCTGTGTACTTTAGGTTGGTAGCAATGTAGTATGCAAGTTTTTCAAGATGGTTCCAAATAAAAGTTTACTGGAACATGTGCATTATGATTGTCCATCTCAGTAGACAACAATTACACATTCTACATACACCTAAAGAAAATAAAGGACTCGCATCCTTGGGGTATCAACGAACGACGATGATAATCAAGTGAATTATTCATAGGCTCTATATTTATACAATGCATACAAGGAGGGGGATATTGGGGGTGGAGGGAAATTACTTAGAAGCAGCAATGGAAAGAATGTTTGCGTATTTGAGTGTCCTTCAAATAACCAGTGACCCTCTGAAAACTCTTCATCAACTGCAAATTGATGTGGTGAAGCCAATGGGTATAAGTGGTGTCCATAATGCTTTCAAATGTAAAAACTGAGCAACCATCAGGGACACCGTTGGAAAGTTCATTTCTAGAGCAAAAGAGCATTTTAGATCATTTATTAATGGTTCTGAAGATAAAAGCAATATTGCAATTCATATGAGGTGAAGAATACAAGAGTAATTTCAACACAGACATTCAGATCGTTTGCAAAAATAGAGGCATGTGGATGTCGGAGAGAAGCTTGAAATTTAAAGAAATTGGTTGACCTCAATATCAGCCAATAAATTAGAAATCTAATTATTACGACCAAAATTAGATACATTACTGATGATGAATTGAAGAAAGCATGAGATTGAAAAAAAGCAAGACAAAATCAGAGGATATATGCTCAGAGCAAATATATTACTATGAGAGAAATAATATGAAGTAAAAATGCATGAAATAATTTCCATAGAACGGGAGAGGGAACAACCGAACGCCAATGTTTGGATTTAGTTGTACTTACTCAGGTTTATGTTTGCCCGACCATCTCCGACCAGAGGGAGAAGAATTATGTTTCCATCCAACTGGTACTCTGCCTCAATCCTAATTCTAGGGATGTCCACTCCAAAAGTCATTGTGTGGTTCTTCTCACCGAAAGCTATCCTCATGTACCTGGTGGTTGCATTGCTTGGGCCGTGGGCCAGAATGTTCCGGAAACTGCCCTGCAGTCGGAAGGCATCACCAGTCCTCCCCTGGGATATCTTCACCTCGGGTATGAACAAGGGCTCAAACCTCTTCACTCCAATCTCAGGGATGCCTGAAGAATGGGAGGAAATCATCTTATGCATTCATAAAGTGCTGGCTTATAACACCAAGCTATTAGTAAAAATACAGCAAAGACCTTCCCATTGATAGACCTTGTCTATAGATTGATTGATAGACCTAAAGAACAATAAAAACAGGCAGTCATTCAAAAGGAAACTTTATTCTTTATACCTTTCACATATAGACATAAATCTCTAATTCGTATTGTTATATGTATATCACCATCCGTTTCCCACTTTGTTCTTGTGCAATCTTCATTACAATGTCTTTTATTGTTAGTTTTTTTCGTTATTTTGGTGATATATGCATAATAATTTTTGTATTATCTTTGTATTGATATGTTTTCAAATACGTTTGTACTCATTGTTTATGTTTGATACTATGTTGGTTGTTTAAGCTCACCACAACTGTAATTGATATTGTAATATTGGTGCTCTTAGGGGTATTTTACCTAGAGCTAATAAATATTTATTTATTTATTGAATCCAAAAGATGTGGGTTTTCATGGAAATGAGAACGTAGGGATGTATTTTCATACGAACATCGAATAAATTGACAAACAAATGACAAGGGGGAAATGAGTCGCTAGAGATATATCAGTAAAAGGCCAAGGATGAATAGCAACCTACAAAATTCATATACTCCCATATTTAGGTCAGATCTCTAGAAACTTTTGGGAAATCAATTTGAGAGATCTGATGAAACTCCAATAATGGCTGATTCCAAAACTAATATGTGACGATAAGAGCCTTGGTAAAATCATAAAGTTGAAATCATTAGGTTGTTAAACAGGTATGACATACGAGCATGTGTTAGATGCACAATTGCAGAATTCCACCGAGAAAAAATCATTTTCCTTCATCGGGACTCGAACCCATATCTCCTGATTTCCAGCCAGGTGCTTAAAATGATTGAGCTGTCGTTCATGGTGCTTCAATGCGTTAGATGATATCAATTGTCGCTGATAAATGACCAGCCTTAGAGTTATTCTTGCAAGCAAATTTTTGCTGAGTGTGTAATGGAAATTGGTCATACTCAAAGGATGTCAACAAACAAAATGGATCTCGATCCGTGGGAGTGATTGATGGCTGATTGATTAAACGATGCATTTATGTGAAGCCCAAGAGGGTGAGAAAAGTGGATGTGGAATGTAATGTTATAGCCAACATGAAGACAAAGAGAAGACCTTAATGATTGCAAAGGACAGTTAGGGTGACTCTTGATGAGGCTATACAAGAAGCAGGAGAAGAGAGAAGGCCACATGAGATAATGAAGAGAAGGACAAAGAAATGTGTCGTCCTTTTTCTAATGCATCAGTGCATGCTTTTTGCAGCGATAGTTGATACTCATGGAGCCAATATCTTGGGGGAATAGAAGAGAGGACAAGGAGAGTAAGTCAAGTAAAAAACCGAGATGTTTAATATCGCAGTTTCATGAAAAGTTGGAATAAGGTATGATTTGAAGTGGATAGGTTTGGAAATAAGTAAAATGGAGCGTGAATTGGTATTCCAGGGTGCAAAGAATACATGAGTTATCCTTCCTATGACATTCATAAGTATTCCTAAAAGGGCCATACCAAATTTGGCAGGCTTTATTGCTGAAATAAATAATATTTCACCTCTGGAATAACATAAATTTTAATAATTTAAATTTTACTCAGGTTCTAAAGAATGACATCGATGTCTGCTGATGAAGTTTGAAATGGTTGCAGTTTTCCCTGCCTGCTAATTCCTCACTAATCTATGCATCCTCACTAAATTCCTCTTTAAATTTCCTTATTGTCCACCTGCATTTATGTCACTCCCTTCTGTTGCCATCTTTGACTTCCTTCAACTTCTTTTCCTCTCCAGCAATGCTTAGCCCTTCCTCATCCCTCCTCCTTTCTATCCAGCCAACCGTTCTCATCTCAACAGCCTTCAATTATGGCTCATCCTCATTCTGCAAGGACCAAGTTTCACTGCCATACATTATAATTAGCATAAATAGTCCTTTGGGGCAGAACTTCTAGACAGGGCCCTTTAACTTAAGTATAACTTTATTAAATATTTACAACTCATGGAATTGCAAATTTATACGTTTAGCTTAGAAACAAAAATATGTGTCAATACAGTAATAAAAAGGTGCAAGTGTATACCCTCTAAGCTCGGTATATACTGGGCATTGCCCTTTTTGTTCAATCCTAGTTACGTTAATGCATTGGTAAAATGCCAACACGTGTATTAGGTTTCTGACTAATATTTCCTCTATATCTACTAGGAGATGCCCTCACCAATTAAACCCACTTCAGGAACACTTCCTTATCAAGTACCATTCTTCACCTGCGTCCCTGATAATAACCTCATTGCCATTCTCCCAATATAAGTTCCACCTACTCTAGTTTCTTGCCCTTAAACTTGACATCTACTCTGACCTTTTGTGTGTTAAAACCGCTGATTACGACCTCATTCATTGTGTACTCTTTCGCTTTATCTCATACGGGCGCTATATAATCCAGACACGAGAAAAACTCAAGTGAAATGATATTTTAACGAGCGATTCAGACACACCAAATTTGCAAAACATTCGTGTTTGTACCACGTGACTCCTTGGTTACCTATTCGAGATAGCCCCGACGTTTCAAGCCCCTGTGAATCTCACTGCTTTTGCCTTACTGTGATTCATCTTCATCTCACACTGCAGCTGTAACAAGTGAAAGGTGGATTGCCTGCGGGGATCAGGTTGGTGTATGTGTTACATTATGGCAAGAGTAACGGTTTTCCAACCCAAGGGCCTAGGGTTCCGATCCTGGCAGAGGCAGAGGTATTTCATTCGTTCACCGGTCTCCACTTGAGCAGGGCTGCATAGAGTAGAGTCGGATCTGACAGTGGACCTCATCGTACCTTTCGTTCAGATCAGACCGATGCCGGGTTTCTGTCCAGCCTCCCTCTATCACTGTCGATCTTTAATGACGCAAGTGACCTCAGCTGTCAGTCGCCTCCCCCGAATAACCAACTGATTGAACTGACAATAATTGTTTTCCTGATGGACTTGCTGATGCTTGATAATCTACAAATTAGACTGACATCTCTCCATTCACCTCCTACATTCTCTCTCCCACTTCCATCCCTTCCCATGCATTTACTTTGAACTGTAAAGGTGTCACCATACCTCACTCCCTTTATCACCGTTTGCCGGTATTAAAAGGCGACATCTGGGAGGGGACCATTCTTGGAATACAGCGGAAGTGTCCATTTGCTGGGGGTGTGCTTGAAACGTCGGGGCTATCTCGAATAGGTAACCATGAGGAGTCACGTGGTACAAACACGAATGGTTTGCAAATTTGGGAGTCTGAATCGCTCGTTACAATATCATTTCACTTGAGTTTTTCTCATGTCTCGACCATATAGCGCCCATATGAGATAAAGCGCAAGTGTAAACAATGAATGAGGTCGTAATCAGCGGTATTAACACACCTAAATCTGCGAACCTTTCTTGTTTACACCACGTGACTCTATGGTTACCTATTCGAGATAATCCCGACACGGTTTCAAACACAGCCCCTCTGGAAAGTATTGAGTTTTATCATCCTCTGGAGTTTTTATCACCTATCTTTATTATAGACCCCCCAGAAGAGATAAAACTTAAGTTTAAACAATGAATGAGGTTGAAATCAGTGGTTTTAACGCACCAAATTTGCAAACCATTCGTGTTTATAACACGTGACTCCATGGTTACCTCTTCGTGATATCAGCGCCCCCGCTGAAACTCGGCCCAACCATTGAAGCTGCGCTCCTCAACAACTCTCCCTCCATTTGCCCTTACCTCTCGCCAAGTTGGGGAACATGAACTGGAAGGCATCCCGCAGGCAGTCGTCCAGTCTCGGGTCGGCCCTCGAGCAAGGCCGCATCCACTCGGCTGTTGGAGCAAGAGGACAACGTGATTGGAGATCGGAAAAATAAACAAAGCGAGGAAACAAATCCAATTGGGTAGTTAACCATGTTTTTTTATTGCGGAATCTGATAGAGTTTGTAAAATAAAAAGACACGTATTTTTCCGTTTTTTAATCCGTCAGTTATTTCTCGAGTTATAAGCGGCGAAAAACTTATGTTTTTAACCCTTTCGGAAAAGTGGGTGTGGTGCAACCTCTGACGTATATCGACTTCGTCCAATCACAACTGAGCCCGCGAAGTTACTTCGCCTCATCGCAAAGGGGGGGGACACAGCTGACTCTGCCAATAGGAGCGATTGTGACAGGATCTGTGCGAGCAGACCTTCCGAGAAACGCTCTCCACTCCCTTCCCTTCCCCTAAAAGCAGTCAAGGACGGGAGGAAAATGACGTCAATGATATCACAGCAGCTTTTTCGATGGGCGTCACCTTTTGCATATTTTAATTTTTGATTTATGAGTGAATGGTTGTGGTTAGAGGATTAATTTTTTCACTAAATTTCTTTTTTCGTTTCTATCTAACAATTTCGTGCACAAAATTGCGATTTCGGTTCCGAGTAAACGCCCCTATTGCGCATCCATCAATCAGAAGAAACACTGTGAGGTGCCACTTTGAGAAAAATTATTGAAATAATAGCAATAATAAATAAATGAAAATGTTTAGCAAAATTTTCGCGCTATATTAAAAAAATTGCCCACCGTTTCAAAACATGGCCATGCTATTTTGAATACAAGAGTCACCATTTTGCAAACCCTTGTGTAAAACTTGTGCATGAGATATTTTGTAACCATTATGAATATACTTAAATATCACAAATACAATAAAAATATTATCAGCGGAAATATCTAAATTGAAAGCCTAATTTGTATAGGTGCAACATATGATCAAAACGAACTTATCTACGTAAATTATGTAATTAGGCATCTAAAAGATATTTTTTAATGACAGCCATGATCTATTATTTAAGATCAGAATTACCCACAGTTTGTATAACATTTGAAGCACTGGAAGGAAAAATGACGCCTACTCATGAGGCTGGGCGGTATCTATGTGGCACACAGCCAACCAATAAAGCGTCATTAGACATCAATAAAATAAGTAATGATTATTTCTAAATGAATTGAAGGGCTGTTTTGTACTAAATAAATATGGCAGCAGAAGATTTATTTCAACTGAAAGTTGCGCAGGTGATGAGACATCATTGTGACGAGATTATTGCGAGGAAGGATTAAATAGCATCTTCCATTTCATCTGCAGCTACATAATACACTGCAAGCCACCATAAAAGTGTGTGGCAGGGGGTGAATTCTCACCAAACATGCACTACATATTATGCATAAAAAAGGATTAGTATTAATATACTAGTCTAAACTTCACTATTTAAAAAGATGAAAATAGCAACGCAAGCATGCAATATTTTGTTTGTTAGTGGAGTTAGCTTAAATTCCTTGTACCAACAGACAAGGTAAAAAGATTATTAAACCCTATTAAAATGCTCCCTGAAGTTACACGTGACCTGAAACGTCCTCTGACGTCACTGCACGGTATCCGTTCCATGCTAACCTATGCTATCAGTTGATGCACTCGTATTGGATATATTCACTGCTATTCATATCCCTGATTTACGCGGAAAAAAGAACATTTTGAATCTGTCGGTTCGGCAATCAATTTATTTAATTTTGTGATAAGTAATGGTCCAGTCTACCATAGTAAGTTTGAGTTCGCAAAATATTTTTAAAGTCATCGCTGAAAATATATCTTGGGATTTGTTTAAGAGATTAAGTCTAAATTTAATTTCCTTTCTTTTCATTCATTTCTCAGCGACAAGAATATTTCACATTCAAAATGATTTTTGACGTGTACAAAAAGGTTGACAAGCAAGACTCGATGAACGAACGAAGAGAGCAGAGAAGCAGTGAGAAGTATGTAAGTATCTGGCTTCATGAAGCTTCAAGCAAATGCAAGAAGTACACAAGGACTGAATCCATCTTATTTCCACAATAGTGATCTGTTACCTTCACCTTTTACGGGAATGGTAATTATGCATGACATTTCTTTCTCGTGCATTAATGATGTACTTTACTCGAAATTTTCTCACAAACTTAAATATATAAGCCAAAACTTTCTATGCCAACCAAAAAGATTTATAATGCTATTAAAATGCTCCCTGAAGTGTCACGTGACGTGATACATCCTCTGACGTCACTTCACGGTATAAGTTCCGTATTGCTACCGGAAAAGACATTTATTTGAGAAGAAAACGCAGCGAATATACCTGTATATTGTTTTGAGGTTTTCAGCCGTTTCTTGATGGAAAAAAAGACTAGAGAGGGATTAAAAAAAACGCAATCCGATAATTTACCTTTCGTTGACTCCCTTATGCTAACAACATTAAAAAAACAGCGATTGCTTTTTCGTATCAGAGATTCCTGGGCACTTTGGACGATTTGCTCGTTATAATCCATGATACTTAAATGAAAAATCGAAATATATTTGTTTGTTGCATAAAAGAAATGAGATGGATACAAGCGTTTTCGCCAAATATTCATTAAACAACTTAACTCCACGTACAACAGATAAACAACGCCCTTAGTGATACCGTGCCGTGACGTCATGCGATGACGTCGTGTTTTTAAGCTGCCGAAAACGTACGATTTTCAAAGAGCAATTCAATCCTTTTAACACAATCAACAATGTTTTTGTCAAGCACATTTTAATTAATAAACTTCATATTAAAATATATATTTATAAAAAATAGTTCATGTACTATGTTTCATGTTCATTCCCAAGACAGATTCATATGCCATGTGTTCGATTTTAGAGGCAAGTGAAAGTTGCGGAAAGTGTGACTAGAAGTACAGGAAAGGAAATCACAATATCTTCCAAAATTTTCTTGCATAATTATCATGCAGTCAGACACTTGTACTCGTGAATCTTAACGAGATGGTTTCCTACGCATTTTGCGGAAGCGTTGGTGAAATCTATCCGCGCCGCCCGGCAAATTGATAAAAACTGCCAACGAAGCCATTGATTCGAGGAAGAGCGTGGAATGCTGTAATTCGCTGCAACCCTGATGACTCCGCAATAACGGGGAACGAGTCATTTTGGGTTACCTTTCACTCTTGGTCCATCCGAAACGGAAATTTCTCTTTCGCTCGCGCATGCGCAGGAGCGAAGCACTACTAATTGACGAAAGTTAATTTTCACCGTTCTACGTGTGGGATAGAGAGAGAAAGAGCGCCTCTTTCGGACACTCCAGGCGCAAGAATGAAGCTCTGGGGAAGGGACCTTGCCCCGAGGATTCTTGATCTTCAAAATTCTCGGCGATGTGAAATGCAGCTATGGACAGTGAAAGTGGCGAGGCCACTTTTTGCTCCCAAGGAGTTTTTTTTCTGTTGCTGACGTTGTAAATTGGACTCGTTTGAACACATTTCAGACCGTGTATCAGGCTGTTGTCGTCGAAAAGTAAGGAAGGACTGCACCCTTTTCCCACTCTACTCTATCAGAGCACCCTGACTCTATTCACCGAATACGAATGGGTATGATGATGGACCAAGAAGGTATTTAGGTGTAACAATCACCAAAGATTAATCGTGGGGAAGACGCATCCGGGAAATATGCGGCCGAGCGAAGATAAAGCTAGGATTTATAAAAAGAGTACTTGGGAAATGTGATGAGAAGACAAAAGAGCGATGCTACTTTTCACTAGTTAGGCCCCACCTTGAGTATGCAGCCAGTGTATGGGATCCGAATGAATTAGGTTTGATCAGAGAACTAGACAGTGTGCAGCGTAGAGCAGCTAGGTTCGTTAAAAGGTGTTACGATAGGTTGAGTAGCGTTTCAGAATTAATACAAGAATTCGGGTGGGAATCATTATCATAGCGTAGGTTAAAGTTCAGATTAAATCCATTAGAGAAATTTCAATTGGATAGCTTTACTGAAGTTGTTAGGCACATATTAAAAATACCAGCGAATTATTCTAGATTCGACCGGATAAATAAGATTAGAGAGATAGATTGTCGTACTGATTGATTCAAAATGTCATTTTTCCCCCGTACTATAATAGAACAGAATAGGGAGCATAGCAAAGGTATATAGGAAGGGGAAATATTTTAGAGTAGTCTGTAGTGCATGATGCATGCATTAACCCCATAAATACTATGAGATCCTATAGTTGCTTGTTTGCATGTTGGTAGTATATGTTTGGTGATCTTCACCCCCTGCCACACACCCTCGCGATGGCATGCAGGGTATCGTGTAGATGTGGATGAAGGACCCTTGAACCTTCAGAAATATTTCAAGGCGCTTTTTCCTTTAGACCCTTCGCTTGAATATTTCATCCCCCCCCCGCCCCCCCTTCCAAGAGCGCATTTCCCCTGACAACACTTGCATTCTTTCCCACGTGTCGAGTATGCCATCGCTTCTCATTCCAATCTCGATACAAGGTGAATTGGTTGTTACAAATAAACTTATGCCTGATTATAGCCTTCAAAAAAGTATGATCTATTAAAAAAGGCTTTTGTTAAGTTCAACCACGATTTTAATTATTTCACGACAAGCACCTTTTTCGCCAAAAAAAACCTTGACAGGCCCTGGGGGGTTATTTTGTACTGTCACTTTAGTGAGAATACGTCATAAAATGTCACTTTTTCGTAGTTAAACTCCGTCACCCAGGCGGCGTGACCATCTTCGGATCTCAAGCGGTGAACTGCCGGTCATGTGCTGGTCTTTCAGACGATTCATCAGCTATGATCCGTATCTTTCGACTCTTGATCCGTTTCATTTACTACGCCTGCCATTAGTTCCCATCTCATCTTCATAAAGAACGTTAAATGGAGCCACCATCGTTTCCACTTGAAGCTTGAGTTGGAAAAAAAAGCAAGAGCGAGAAAGGTACAAACGATTTTAAATTGTATTTTTGGAATCTGCACGACGTTTATTTATTCAAAGTAGACGAGATCGGCAACAGATAGCGCTCCCGACAGAAGCGACATTTCACGAACCGTTCGTGAGCCGATCATTAAGAGAGCGAAAGGGATCTCCCGCCTTCTCGCAAAGAGTCATTAAAAAGGTGAGATTACAAGATAACCCCCAGTATCATGGATTGATAAACAAAAGAATCACTAAATGCAATAACGTCTAGCGACATAGATCACACATCCAACAGCCTCTATTTCTACCACCAATGATGGGTAGTAGCAGTTACTTTTTTCAGTAGCTGTAGCACGTTACAATATTTTTGAACTAGCTGCTGATGCAGCAGCTACCGAAATTCCAGTTTTTGGTAGCTGTTATCAGCAGACAGACGTTGATGTCTTATGTTTGATAAAGATCAAACATAGTACCTACATTATTGTCTTCAAGTCCTTCTGTTGAGATAATGTTACAATGACATTTTACCGAGAGACTTTCTTTGATTCAGCATATATGCTAAAGTGTTGGTATCTCTGTTCTGAATTCATTTCGATTGGATGCCGTAGATGCTGTGGTCCAGATACCGTCAGGTCTGAGGGAAACTGTTCACACAACATTATTTTCTGAGACAGAACGTTGGAGAGTAAACTATAATAATTATTGCGTAGTAGACTCCGTAAAACTGAGATTAAATACGTTTTCTCGAACTTAAAAAGGGCACAGCTCAAATAAACTCGTTCGTTTAAGAAGTAGTTCAAACTCCGCTACTTGAGTGTGCAAATAAAGTTGCTGGAAGTAGCTGACAGCTACTTTTAATGACTATTTGTAGTGTAATTGCTACATTTGTTCAATTATTAGCAAATAGAGTAGCTGCAACTTTTTTGACAAAGTAGCTAAGGAGAGGCTATCTAAAAAAATGTATGTAGCTGACCCATCCCTGTCTATCACTAATTGGAGATGGAGACTGAATAGTTCCTTCTTCCGCCTAACCCTATATATACTTATAAGTATAAGCAGTTTTTAAAGAATGATTCTCCCTTTCGTTCGAGTAAAACTGCAGTGAATTGTGGAAACATTAACGCAGTGAAAATATGAATAAATGTAGCTATGCATCTCAATGGCTACAATTAATTAACATTCCTCCAGGACTGACGAAAGTTAATGAATTCCCTTCCGATTATTTTTCTCCGTATGAACGGCCATTTGAGTGAGTTGCAACTGGCTGTTGAGGGTAATTCTTTAGCCTTATACGTTAATTATGAAGGGAAAGACAAAAACGACCGAAAAAATTAATAATTGAAAGCGCAACTTTCTCCGCCATTCGCAGCGTGATTGTCAGTTTCTCCCTCGAGTGCTCCTCATTGTTGCGTCTTCCGCATTCTCCGCAGAGCACTCTCACTCCCTTCGAAATGGTGTAATGGTGCTCAATTGATCCATTGTGCAAGGATCGTGTAATGGCTTGCTCTTTGCCTTCTTCGCGTCGCAAAACGCTATTATCAAGGCTTCGCGCAGTCGCAGTGCCTGCAGTCACTGCGACCGTCCAACTTTCTCTTCCTGCCGCCATGCTCACGTTAGTGCATTTTATTGAGTCAACACAAATGGCAGTTGTGCTCCTCGATGAACAAACAATACGACCTACACTCGTTGGACTAAAGGTGCGTTTACACGTAGCAGTTGACTGCTATGACAGTCAACTGCTAAAAACTATTAAGCCCCACTCGCATGTGTAAATAGTAGCTGCGATGCGAGCTCAGGTCGATACTGGACATGTGTCGAACACTATCGATCCACGTTCGAGCTATTAGCAAAGTTGAAGCCCGTCTAATTTCCAGCGGAAATGTATCCAACACAATCGAAACAATCGCCAACGTAAAGCAATACACGAGGGAATTTGGGTATAATAACAAGGATATCCCTTCCCAAAAGGGTAGATTCTACTCTTTAAAGAATGGGAACAAAAGATAATCGTCAGTGGACTTTATTTCTTGATGAATTTAATGAAAATTTAAGCGAAATACACTATTGAAATAAAACTCTTTTTATTTGTTATGACAACGCCTAAATAGCGGCTTTGAGCTGCATAGAAGTTGGTGCAGACGCATCATAGCAATAGCGATATAGATATATCGCGCATCTCGTGACTTTCATAGCAGTCAACTGCTACGTGTAAACGCTGCTTAAGATTGGAAGAGAACCCTTTCCGAATCAAGGAATATGTGAAGAACAGAGTCCTTTCACGACCCTAATAGGGAATTTTCATTCATCAAAGAAAACAGAATTCAGTAATTACGATTCGTGTCTCACCATAAATGTATTCATTTTACGCAAAATATTTGGATTGAGAAATCCCAGTTTAGTAGAGAATTAAATGTTGATTTTAAGGAGGGTCCACCGAATTATGAAGTAGATGTCATTCTTGTGAAAAATTCAGGACACATCATTTTTTGGCCCCTCTATCGATTGGAAATAAAATAATTTGGCCTTTCCATAATATATTTGAAGAAAAAAGACGTTGAAAATCAGATATTTTATACGTGGCTATACGGCAGAGCATGGCTCTTGCAGTAAAATTTGCATATTAATATCTAATGCAAAGAGAAATATCGTTTTGACGAAAAAATAACATAAGATGCGCAATTTTATGTAGAATTTAGCATTGTAAAAAAGTGCTAACCTTACCACAATTGTTTAATTGATATTAATAAATGTTAGCCCGAAAAAAAGCAGAAAAACCTTAATTACATGAAAGTGACGCTACAGTATGTTATCATTGGCAACGGTACTTGTGACGGAACGTCCTTACAAGCCTATTTGCTAACTTAATTTAGGAATATACCTTACCATGGTCCTTCTTATATTTTTATGTAATTTAGATACTTCATTGGTTATTGACATGGTGTACTTAATGCCAATGCTTCCAAATGGTAGCGACGTCATTGTTGCCAAACAGTATTAAAAATACGAATATTAATAAAATTCAAAAAGAAGAGTTGTATTTGCAATGGGATAGTTAAAAACTAAGTAAGAAAATATTCAACCATTATTATAATTCGTAATAGCAGGAATGAACATGTATTCTCTATTTGTAAATTAAACGTGGCAACAACACGTCAGTCATGTTTCGAAGTCAAAATGAGTTAAAAGAGCTTCTAAAAAATAGAATGCAACCACAACGCGCATTATAATAGCACCCTCATACAATTATTGTGCATGCGTTATCCACCAATTTAGGTGTTTTCTGGATCTGTTTTTATTCATTAAATAATATAGCTCTTTTACGGAATACTGAATCGCGGGGTCACGGAGGAACCTTCTTAAGTCCATTTGAAAAAGCTCAGAAATGCCTGCCTTGTTGCTGACGTGACAGGTAGATGTATAGGGTATCGCGTGGATGTAGTTATATAGTTTACGTTGGGAGGCATAGGAGATATTCGTTTTCTGACGATCTTATCATTGTATATCAGAGCCCCTCAGCTCTAGCGAATATGTATTAGTAATAAACCGTGGAAGCTGGAGTGGAAACGAGATACATGGAACAGGTCGTGAAGAATGTAAAAGAGAAGAATTACGTCACAATGAAAAGGTTGGCCGATAGAAGAATCGAGTGGAAAGCTGCGTCAAACCAATCCTAGGATTGTTGACCAATGATGATGAATAAACCGTGAAAACTATAAGAGTTCGAAAAGCCTCCTCCGTTAAACATGTAATTAATAATCGTTTTATAGGCTCCAGGGCATCTACTGCTAAGCATGGCGTGAAGTTCGCCCGACTATAGGCCAATTTCACGGTGCGCTTAGTAAAATGAATACTAATTGTTTTTACATGAATGAATAGAATAAATGACTTCAAATAAATAAATAATAAATAAATAATAAATAAATAATAAAGAAATAATAAATGAATAATAAATAAATAATAAATAAATAATAAATAATAAATAAATAATAAATAAATAATAAATAAATAATAAATAAATAATAAATAAATAATAAATAAATAATAAATAAATAATAAATAAATAAATAATAACTAAATAAATAAATAATAAATAAATAATAAGTAAATACATAAATAAATACATAAATAAATAAAAGTTGATCCTGATATATTAAATTAATATCTCCGATACTAGTTATAAGCTTTAACGGAGTGCACCGTCTGCTTGGAATGGAGGCCCTGTATTAACAATTGTTAACAATTGTTAATAGAAGGCCTCTAGCTTGGAAGCGTCCGCAGCACCACCAAGTGGCAAGTAGAGGAAAGAGTTTGACGTCACACGTTCACTTCACCGGCAAGCAATAGTTAGACGTAGCATTTTCGCGCCGTTGATTTTTTTTCGATTTTTAATTAACGAGGAAAAATACTTAACTTCGTTTTAAAATCGAACGGCTTAAAATATGCACTCCAGAGGTAAATTCTTTACAACGAGGTAAAAAATAACAGGAAACTCTCCTATTCTACTGAAACCGAAAAGGTATTTAACGTACATCTACATCTAGACATCTACATAATACCCTGCAAGCCACCACAAGGGTTTGTGGCAGGGGGTGATTTCTCACCAAACATCCACTACATATCATGCATAAAAAAGGAATAGTATTAATATACTAGTCAGAACTACACTATTTAAAAAGATATTAATTGCAAATCAAACATGCAAAAACATTCTGTTAGTAGGGTTGGCTTTAAGTACTCATACCAACATGCAGCTACCAATGCTATCAATTGCTACTCTCCGATTGGACATATTTACCGTTATTCGTATCTCTAATTGTGCGAGGAAATTGTGTATAGAGAGTACTACGCTAAACTAAGTTAAACTACGCTATTTAAAAAAAGGATAAAAATATAGCATGCATGCAAAAACATGTTGTTAGTTGGGTTAGCTTCAAGTCCTTATACCAACATGCAGCTACCAATGCTATTCATTGCTACTCTCCGATTGGACATATTTACCGTTATTCGTATCTCTAATTGTACGAGGGAAAAAGGACATTTTGAATCTATCAGTTCGCCAATCAATTTCTCTAATTTTATGATTATGGTCCAGTCTGCCATAGTAAGTTGGGGTTCGTAAAATATTTTTAACATCCTCACTGAAAATATTGTCTTGGAATTTGTTTAAGAGATTGAGTCTAAATTTCAACCTGCGATCTGACACTGATTCCCATTTCAATTCATTTAATAGACTGGTTACGCTAATATAATTATCGTATCGTCCCTTTACAAATCTTTCCGATCTTCGCTGCACACGTTCAAGTTCATTACTTAGACCGAGTTCGTAGGGACGAAATTTCAAAAAAAGAAACGAAATCTTCAGCTATCGGCCGCCTCTCCGAGAGATGAAACAGGTCGCCCAGAACCAAACAGCGACTGGACTGGACCAAAGTGTTTGTGATGGACAGGAGAAGACTGACCTTCGAGGTCGACAAACCGTCCCCACAAGATCTCGTCCCCATGGCGACATTCCGGCCGAAAGACCAAAACATCGACTCAAGCCTTTCACGCCCATCCCAGAAAACGAAAACGTCTGTCCGGGGATGTGTGTCCCCTCTCGTGGAGAAAAAAACGGCCCGACCTTGTGGGTGTGCTGGAGAGCAGGTGCCGTTTTCCCAGCCTCGCTGGAAAATTCCATGGATGCATCTCTGGACGGCGACGCCCACTTTCCTCGGAGTCGGCGACCTCGTGCACCTTCGGATCGTCTTTCGTAACTTTTGGATGCTTCGAGTTGCGCGACGCTAAATTCCAAACGAGTCTCGTTGGAGGTCTTCGGAGGACGGGAGATTCCATTCTAGACTGTTCTCAGGATGGTCCAGGCTATATTATTCGTGAATCATTATAATATCTCATTCGTTAAAACGGTGAGCTTTTCTCTGTCTACGTAATACCCTGCAAGCCACCAAAAAAGTATGTGGCAGGGGTTGAATTAACAACAAACATGTATTATCTAACATGAATTGAAAGGATTAGTAATTATTCTAGTCTACTATTCACAATTAAAAACAAGATAAGAATACCAAAGCAAACATGCAAAAATATGCTGTTAGTTGGGTTAACTTAAAGCCGTTATACCAACATGTAACTACCTATGCCTAGCCATTGATACCCTTGTGTTTTTACCATTGGATAAATATACAGCCTTTCATATTCCTAATTGTACGAGGAAAGAAGACATTTTGAGTCTGTCAGTTCGGCAATCAATTTCTCTGATTTCGTGATTATGGTCCAGACTATACCATAGTAAGTTGGAGTTGGCAAAACATATTAAACGTCATCAGTAAATATATAATCTTGGAATTTATTTAAGAGAGTAAGTCTACATCACAACCTACGGTCTGACAATGATTCCCATTTTAATTAATTTAATAGACTGGTTACGTCAATATAGTTATCGTACCGTCCCTTTACAGATCTTGCCGATCTTCGTTGCACACGCTCCAGTTCATCATTCAAGCCCATTTCGTAAGGATCCCTTTCACTGGCAGCGTATTCTCAAGGAGTTCTAACAAGGGAAAAAGGGGGCTTTGGTTGGCTTTTAAAACTGGTGTCAGCAGCGTCGTCATTCGCAAAGGAGCAATCAACCTGTTCCAGATTGTAATCGCCAGTTGCCCGCATCAGTAATTTTCCGCCCTTTCTCGTTCAAAATGAGGGTTTATTATTCGCTGACTCACGACCATGGAACATTTGACGGTGGCACCGGCCAAAACGCATTGCTCTGTGACGAAAGAATGCCCCATTCACCTGCTGAATAGTAAATGCTCACGTATGCATGAGACGATGTTGTAAGTTCAAACGTTTTAGAAGTTATATATCCTCTTGAGAAAAAACTACAGCTTTTGTTCACCTTGTAATGAAAGTTCTGGCTACTGCTTCGACTGTACGCTCGAATCTATGCCAAGGCTGTCGACAGAAGATTGTTTTCACAGACATACGTTTCTAAAAGAAAAAATTTTTTGTGTATTAAGCCATATATTTTAGTATGCATCCTCCATTATTTGAATTTATGCTATCTCTCCTGGGGTAAACACATACGTGAAATAATGGGTCAAGCTATTCGTAAATTCGTAATTTGCATGTTTAAAGTGCATGTTTGGTGTTCTTCACCCCCTGCCACACACCCTCGCGGTAGCTTGCAGGGTATCGTGTAGATGCAAATGTAGACAAGTTCATAGGTGTAAAAATCACCAATGACTTATCGTGGGGAAGACATATCCGAGAAATATGCGTCCGAGCGAAGAGTAAGCTAGGATTTACATCTACATCTATCTAAATCTACACGATACCCTGCAAGCCACCGCGAGGGTGTGTGGCAGGGGGTGAAGATCACCAAGCTAGCACTACCGACATGCAAACAAGCAACTATAGTGTCTCATGCAACTAGATTGTTATTTAAGGGGTTAATACATGCATCATGCACTACAGACTACTCTAAAATATTTCCCCTACCTATCCCTTCGCTATGCTGCCTATTCTGTTCTCTTATAGTACGGGGGAAAAATGCCATTTTGAATCTATCAGTACGACAATGTATCTTTCAGATCTTATTTGGCTGGTCGAATCTAGCATAATACGCTGGTTTCTTTAATATGTGCCCAACATCTTCAGTAAAGCTATCCGATTGAAATTTCTCTTATAGATTCAATCTGTACTTTGACCTACGCTCTGATAATGATTCCCACCCTAATTCTTGTATTAATTCTGAAACACTACTCAACCTATCGTAACACATTTTAACGAACCTAGCTGCTCTACCCTGCACACTGTCTAGTTCTCTGATCAACCCTAATTCATTCGGATCCCATACACTGGCTGCATACCCAAGGTGGAGCATAACTAGTGACATTATAGGGTCACATGCAGGTACATGCTTAGAATCAACATAGCAATAGAGGAAATGGTTGTTAATACATGCATCATGCAGTACGGACTACTCTAACATTATTTCACCAACCTATCCGTTTTCAATGCTGCCTATTGTGCTATCTTATGGTACGTGGGAAAAATGACATTTCAAATCTATCGCTGCGACAATCTATCTCTTTAATCTTTTTCATCTGATCTGTTTCCTTTCGTCCATGCTCTCTATTTTTATTGTGAGTAGGTTTTCCTTTCATTAGAATGACCTCTTCTCCCTCACTATTCTACCGACTAGTTCCTTCTTGCTCCGTCCGTCGAACGTTACTCGACTCCCCAAATAGACTCTTGTAAGAGCATTCAATGGATAAGACTATTTCACTTCTTCAAGCTCTTGTTTCACCAGCTAAACATTGGTGGTGACCCTCAAGTGTATCTGGTCTTTCCCATGTTAATTAGGGGTCTTCCTTAAATCTCTTTCGCTCTCCGCAATGATGGCTGTGCCTCCGGCAAATTGCTGCATAATAATTTTTTCCTCATAGATATTCACCTCCGGATCCATTGCCTTATTTGATGGCTTTCTCCTTGGAGATTTTGGAAATTACGGGTGATAGAAGATAGTTCTAGAACACTTTTTTTATTGGCCCTTCTTTATTCCCACTTCTTCAAACTTTAACCTACGCTCTGATAATGATTCCCACCCTAATTCTTTTATTAATTCTGAAATGCAACTCAACCTATCGTAACGCCTTTTTTACGAACCTAGCAGCTCTACGCTGCACACTGTCTAGTTCTCTGATCATACCTAATTCATTAGGATCCCATACACTGGCTGCATACTCCAGGTGGGGCCTAACTAGTGAAAAGTAACATCGCTCTTTTGTCTTCTCATCACATTTCCCAAATACTCTTTTTATAAATCCTAGCTCTCTCTTCGCTCGGCCCCATATTTCCCGAATGTGTCTTCCCCACGTTAAATCCTTAGTGAATGTTACACCTAAATATCTTATGGTTTCAACGCTTTTCAATCTTTGTGTTACTAATTTTATAGGATTGCTCTATCGAATTATTACTCCACCAAAAATTGAGAAATGAAGTTCCCGCTCCCGACACCACTTGTTGTCATGTTTGATTTTGGACTGGGGAAAATCAGAGTCAGTCGTTGGAGAAATGTTCACTTGGGATATAAATGTTTCAAGATTTGTTCCTCCTCACAATGCAACATGGATTTCAAGGGATTTATAAAGGCGGCTCTGTTCTATATCTGAATGACGATTCCTTTGTGAGGTTGAGCTCTCCCGATTGGCAATGTGTACATCTACACGATGCCCTGCAAGCCACCGCGAGGGCGCAGTAGTGTACAGGGAAATTCTATGCTCAAACGATAAGCAATATTTAAATGATGACCGACACGCAATTGAAAAATTGTGTCATACATGGCAGTGAGAATTCAATTTAAAAAATAGGGTGTAGTAATGAATTTTTGGAAAAAGAATATCTCTCCTCCAAGCACTTACAAAATAAATAATAATGAATTAACAAACGTGGAATCCATTAAATATCTTGGAATAAGACTGACACATGATATTTCCTGGGGTAAACACATACGTGAAATAATGGGTCAAGCGAATCGTAAACTGGGATTCATCGAAAGAGTACTGGGTAAATGTGACGATCATGTACGAGAAATTAGCTACTTTTCCCTTGTTAGACCTCGTTTGGAATATGCTGCCAGTGTATGGTATCCCTACGAAATCGGTCAAAATATCGAACTTGAACGTGTGCAGTGAAGTTCGGTAAGATTTGTAAAGGGACGGTATGATAACCTTATCAGCGTAACCAGTCTATTAAATGAACTAAATTGGTAAACATTGTCAGATCGCAGGTTGAAATTTAGACTTAATCCGTTAAACAAATTCCGAGACCATATTTTCAGTGATGATGTTAAAAATATTTTGCGAAACCAGACTTACTATGGTAGACTGGACCATGATCACAAAATTAGAAAAAATTGATTGCCGAACTGACAGATTAAAACGTCCTTTTTCCCTCGTACAATTAGAGATATGAATAACGGTAATACGAGTATGAATACGAATCCAATACGAGTGATTGAATCCATAGCATAGGTAGTTGCATGTTGGTATAAGGACTCGAAGCTAACCGAACTATCAGCACGTTTTTGCATGCTTACTTTGCTATTTTTATCTTTTTAAATATTGCAGCTTAGACTAATATATCAATACTAATCCTTTTAAATGCATCATATGTAGTTGGTGAAAATTTACCCCCACCGCACAGCTTTGAGTTGGCTTGCAGGGTATTATGTACATGTAGATTAGGGTTTGTGGCAGGGGGTTAATATCACCAAGAATGCACCGTGTGTACCGAGAGACGGGTGGATATTACGCGGATTGAAAAACGCCGATTAATCTGAGAACGTGTTATTCGGAGGTCAGGGGATTAGAGCGAGTGGTTTCGAAGGCACGGTTCACTTTTGGTGGCCATGGCACGACTTCGGGCACGAAGGACGCGAAACCATGAGTGGGCCTCTTGCGAAATGGCGCTCGCCCTGTAGGGGAAATATTTCTCTCGCTCTGACGAGTATAAAGTGCTCTTTTTGAGGTGAGAATCATCCCCACTCTGTGGCCTTGGTTTGGCAGAACATTTTAATCTCCATATCTAACCTATGTTTTCGTTAAACAATGACTTGGTCAAAATTGGAAACCCGGTGGGCAAAAAAAGAAGAAGAGGTAAGCGCAACGGCATCGCTCTCCTGCGCTAACGATGAGATTCTTTAGTAACGTATTAAACACGGAGCGTTGATATTTACGATGAGATAGCGTTACTAATGAAAATGGTTTAATCTCCATGATATACTTCACGTAGCCGCCACAGTAAATTTAGGAAAAAGATTCATCACCTAAAATTATATTATTCCCGCAAGCAAAGAAGGATTGGCTCCAAAATAAATTTAGATGTGGATCGGAATGGAAACGTTTTCCTCACTACTAAGCGCAAAAACGACCAATGAATAAAAATAGGCGTAAACGATATCAGTCATTTTTCTTTACTTTTTACTTTGATATACTTTTAAATATACTCCTTGCTGACATCCATGCGGTTACAACGGTTGCACTCAAGTTTCAATCGTTTCGAAGTTAGGAGGGTGTTATATTTTTCACAACAACTTTGGCAATAAAATTCCTTTTTTCACCATCGTTGAGTATGTGAGTGCCTACATTTCTTGAAATCTGAAGTTTATACGACGACAGATCACAGAATAGCAGGGATAAAAAGTTGGATTATCGAATTTTAAGGCCCGGAAACCGGGTCTTTTTTCACTTAACGTATGGTAGATGGTTATCTTAGGTGACGAACAATTTTTTTCTCTCATTGATAGACGTAGAAGAGGACATTGTATTAGATTCTTCACCCCCTGCCACACACCCTCTCTGTGGCTTGCATGGTATCGCGTAGATGTACATGTAGATACATTTTATCTGCCTGAAGAGATCCTGTCGCAACAACTTCCATATAATAGGTGATTTGGAAAAACAATAGTTCTCCTCCTAGCACTAATAATATAAGGAATAATAACTTAACAAATGTGTAATCTATTAAATATTTTGGAATAAGACTGACACAATCTTTCCCAGGGTAACACGTATGGGAAATAATGGTTCAGGCTAATCGTAAACTGGAATTCGTCATAAGTACTGGGTAAATGTGACAATCGTGTACGAGAAATCTGCTACTTTTCCCTTGTTAGACCTCATTTGGAATATGCTGCCAGTGTATGGGATTCCTACGAAATCGGTCTAAATAACGAACTTTAACGTGTGCAGCGAAGATCGGCAAGATTAGTAAAGGGACGGTATGATAACTATATTAGCGTAACCAGTCTATTAAATGAATTAAATTGGGAATCATTGTAAGATCGCAGGTTGAAATTTAGACTTAATCTCTTTAATAAATTCCAAGATAATCATTTTCCTTATTGCGTTAAATATATTTAGCGAACCTCAACTTACTAAGGTGGACTGGACCATAATCACAAAATTAGAGAAATTGCCGAACTGAGAGATTCAAAATGTCCTTTTTTCTCGTACAATTAGGGATATGAATAACGGTAAATGTATCCCATAGGTTATACATACAAGCTCATCGATGGGTTGTTGCATGTTGGTATAAGGAATATACGCTAACCCAGCTAACAGCATGTATTTGCATGTATATTCCCAGCCCAGCCATCAACATATATGACGACTTGCAGGGTATTATGAAGATGTAGTTGCAAACTAAGGTTAATGGAGCAAAAAAAGAAGGATGAACCATAGAGCGTGTGCAAAAAGTGCAGTCAAAGTCGCCTGGATGTAGAGAGGACTCCTGCAAGAATAGCAGAGACATCAGTGCGGGCTGGTGTAGGGCCGTGAAGAAGCGTCTTCACGTTGATTCACGTCACTACGTGGAGTGAGGGTACCGCATGGGGTTCGCACGCGCATGGACACATCAGGCTTCGGACCACACCGGAAGACAATGGTCTCTGTCAGGGGTTCATATACGGCCGGCGATCCGCACAGGTGTCGTCGCGACAAATAAACATACGGCCACATTTGCTTGCGGAGGGAAATGATTTCATTCGGCAACGCAGTGTAATTACACTTCTCGTTTAAGAAACCGCATTTTGGTCGTAAAATAAATAATAATAGCTATTTTTTTATCTTTTTCAAATTGTGAAATTTAGACCAGAATATTATAACTAATCCTTTTTAAGCATGATTCACCTCCTGCCACACACTTTTATAGTGGCTTGCAGGGTATTATGTAGATGTACATGGAGTTTTATTCTTCCTCTGGAAAACTTTAAAGCAAAAACACGATGCTGATTATAGGGAAAGGAGCTCCTGTTCTGGGTGTGAGCCCAGAGAGCAGGACACTCCGCCGGCACCGCTGCGCTTTTTCTGCGCTGCGTTTTCTCAGGAAACATAAAATTCGATATAAAATAAGGCGCTAACTTCAGCTAAATGATAATATCTGATTCGCTCTGGAAATTTAAAGAGGAAGATGACAGTTTTAGTCTCGTGGCGCATTGATGCATAGTTGCCGAGAAAAAGTGCGGTTATAAATGGAATGGCATACCAATAAGTACTAAAGTTAAAACCTTGAAACTTCGCAGACGTAATGATAAAGATATAATTCACCATGTATTAAACATTTGTAGCAGTCAAACGCTTTGATTGGAAGTTATTAGACGTCAAAGTATCGCATGGCGCCGTAGCGCTAAAAAAATGGGCCCTTTTTTTACTCTAACGTAAGAAACAGGTCAAAATTTTGTTTTTAAAAATTATTCTAACAATGTAGTCAGTTAAAAACAAAATTATCTAAATTACTATGTAAACATTGTGAGAATCCAGTGAACGGTTTCGGAGTTATTTAGGTTTAAACTCGAGTCTACAAGATTTCGGCGCGGACAGTAGTTCTGCTTTTCTTAGTGAGTGCTATACAGATTACTGGTGCTTAACAATGAGTTTGCGTAGTGTGTGCCGAAAATGAATTCGCAGCACAGTGTTTATTTCTTGCGCTGAGAGCAAGAAGCATTTTCATGGAAACTGCTTGACCACTCCACTAAACAGAGAAGATATAGCCGGGATCGGCCCCCTGCCACACACCCTCGGGGTGGCTTGCAGGGTATCGTGTAGATGTATCGAAGCCAGAAAACAAGCATGGAGGTAGTTGTTTCAGGCTTGATTTGGTGGAATATCATAGTGAAAAAAAATACTGGCAATTTTCCACAAGAATAAAGACATTTACTTTTGACCGGTTTCGGTGTACAACACCATCTTCAGGTGAAAATTAAATCTCAGACATCAGTATATATACAATTTGCTGTGAGGGGGGGGAAAGGTTGAAAGGGGGGGGGGTAGGAGGAGGGGGAGTATGGAGGGGTTGGAGAGAACAAGGATTGGGAATTGAGAAGAGGGTGAAAGGTGGTGGGTGTTGATGGGTAAAACCAAGCATGATGGCGACCCGGGGATGGCGACCTGGGCCATCCCCGGGTCGCCTCCTTTAGGGAGTCAATCGAGAAATTATATAAAAGGCTGGACGAAAGTTTTAAAATCATTGAGGCCCAAAATAAAAGACTAGATGCGTGCCACGAACAAATAACTTGATAACGTAAATAAATTTACTTTGTCAATATAAATGTCTTGATAATGATTTGATAATTACCTTAATAATAACAATTAAACCTTGATAACTACTGTTTAAGTCGAAACCTAGGTCGGTTTTAATAAATCTGTGAAATTTTGCAAAGTGAATTTACTTACGTTCTCAGTATGTGGTTCCACGAAGTCAAGCCTAGCAATTTGTTATAACAAATAACTTCGCCACAGAGTGAAAATTGCATGGTAAAGAAGCAGTTCTCAGAGATCATCGATCGTTCTAATGACGTAGAACAACGTTTCTACAAAACAGTGTGGTAATCCATGGTGTTCCCTGTCGTCAAAACGAAAACCTTCCTTCACTGGTGTGTAAAATTGGCGGGGAATTGAGGGTGGATATAAGTGAAAGTTACATTGACGACTGTTATCGCTCGAACCCTAAGTCTGATGGAGCCTCTGGAGGAATCCACGTGAGGTTTCTCAGACAAATCACCAAGGAAGCCCTCCTAGCGAAGCGACGAGTGAAGCGGAACTTCGCAACTCGTCATTTGCACCTATAAACCTCCTCAGGCGACCGATGAGGCCATTTACATATCAACGAGGTCCTTTGTCAAGGATGCCGGAAGATCAATGCTGCCCGCGAGGTAAAGAAAATTAAGAACCACGCTTCTCTATGGATTCGAGGGGGCAATATATTTATGAGAAAAGCAGAAAAAGAAACTGCTTTAACTTGTATGGATGACTTGAGTAAGCTGTAACTATACTTCAACTAAATACTGTTTGAGATGAACTCAAATTCACAATCCTTGTTGTTAATACATCAAAATATTCGCAGCTTACGCAGCAACTTGGATCTATTTCTACTTAATTTGAATACTGTCCCCCAAACCCCTCATATAATTGTACTTTCAGAAATTTGGATAAGTGATGCTGAGATAGCGTTTTATAAAATAAACGGCTACAATATATATGCTAAATACATTAATGTTAATTGAGTTGGAGGGATTTTAGTCAATGTGAATTCTGAACTTAAATGTGATAAATTCGTGGTGTCAACTGAAGTTGCTGATTGTGTTTACTTAAATCTTAAATATGGAAATATTGAATTTGACCTCCTATGCATTCATAGAAATCAAAATATTCCAGTTTCTCAATTCCTAGATGAACTGGAACCAATAGTGTCGAACGCAGGAAGAAATCTAGTTACCGTCGGAGACGTGAACATTAATATGCTGAATGCAAAAAGTGAGTCTGATTTCGATAAAAATTTGCTGAGTACCTACTTACGGATTACGCTGTTCTATCAAGCAACCAACAAGAATTGCTAACCAATCATCGACATGTATCGATCATATTTCTGCGAGATTCTACTACGCCCAAGAGTAACAACTCATTGCTGATGTTTGGCATTTGAATATTACATATCATTCCATGACGACATTGTCCCTTTCCTCTGCGATAGATTTACAATATGACAGTACAAATCAAAATCAAGGCAAAGGAATCAGAGTAAATTATAATACCCTTAAAGACATAATAGGAAATGTTGATTGGAATCCAGTATATAATGAAGGTAACGTATCTAAATCCCTTTCCATTCTTATGGATTTGCTGAATAATAGTGTTAAAATGTCAAGCTATGCAATTGCCGTGAGAAATAAGGATCGCATATTAAAACCATGGATAAATGATACCCTGCTCAAAGAAATGAAATGGAAAAAGCATTTGTTGAAGAAATATAAACGTCACCCATTGTCAATAAGGTTGTAGGAATCTATTTTGAAATTTAGAAATAGTCTTCGGATTAAGCTACGTAATGCTTCGATAATTACTACTTAAAACTGTTTGAGAAACATAGTGGAAATATTATAGCCCTGTGCGAGTTAGTGTGAGACATTACAGGGTAAAATTTGACAGGCGGTAGACTCGATAAACAGTTAGTTCTGAATTCAGGCGGAAAAAAGGTTGCTGATCCTTTAGAAATTGCTGCGGCTTTTAATGAATATTTTATTTCAGTCTTTGATTCGGTAGTGGAAAACGATGATAATACCTGTATATTAGACAAACCATGCCCCTCTAATAATATATAGCAATCATTATTCCTTGAACCAAATTCCGGAAACTAAATCTCCACACTGATTAAGTCTCTTCCAAGTAATAAATCCCCAGGATTTGATGGAATCAGTGGATGCCTATTCAAAGAACTGAATACCTTTTTGACTCCGTTATTACACACATCTTAATTTTAAGCATTTCTATTGGCGAGTTTCCTTTAGATTTGAAGAAATCTGGAGTCACTCCCGTATTTATAAAAGGTAGCAGAGAAAATACGGAGAATTATAGACCCAACTCCTGGCTCCCAGTATTTCCAAAATTCTAGAAAAATTGTTTTAAAAATGGTGATCATGTGATGGCGATGTGTAGGCATCGTCGTAGATTATATTAAACTCAACTTGCTTTCTTTTCCCACGATATTTTAGTATCTGGTGAAAAAAATATTCCAGTGGATACTATATTTATCGTTTTCAAAAAAGCTTGTGACAAGGTGTATTAAAGTAATCTAATCTTAAAATTAAAATCTTATGGGTTAGACAGTAACATTATATTATGGATGAATGATTTTCTGCATGATCGGGTGCAAAGGGTTGTTTTGGACGGTGTTACCTCACCGGCAATTATAGTCACTTCGGGAGTCCCACAAGGGAGTGTGATAATTCCACTCATGTTCCTTCTATACATAAATGAAATCAGCAAGGTGGTCAAAAGTAAGCTTCGTCTATTTGCGGATGATGAAGTAGTGTACGGGGAAATTCTATGCCCAAATGATAAAGAATATTTAAATGATGACCTACAAGCAATTGAAAATTGGTGTCATACATGGCAGTTAGAATTAAATTTTAAAAAATGTGTAGAAATGAATTTTTGGAAAAAGAATAGTTCTCCTCCTAGCACATATAAAATAAGTAACAATGAATTAATAAACGTGGATTCCATTAAATATCTTGGAATAAGACTGATACGTGATCTTTCCTGGGGTAAACACATACGTCAAATAATGGGTCCAGCGAATCGTAAACTGGGATTCATCACAAGAGTACTGGGTAAATGTGACGATCATGTACGAGAAATCAGCTACTTTTCCCTTGTTAGACATCATTTGGAATATGCTGCTAATGCTTGGGATCCCTATGAAATCGGTCTAAATCACGAACTAGAATTAATTAAAACACAGTGACTTCGTGGATCCACAATATTTAAAAACTTTATTGACGACCCGGGTTTCAACGTCAAGATTACGTTAACGATGAGATTCCACCAAGTTATGCCTGAAACCACCAATTTCAATGAACTAGAACGCGTGCAGCGAAGATCGGCAAGATTTGTAAAGGGACGGTACGATAACCTTATTAGCGTAACCATTCTATTAAATGAATTAAAATGGGAATCATTGTCAGATCGTGGGTTTTAATTTAGACTTAATCTCCTAAATAAATTCCAAGATAATATTTTCAGTTATGACGTTAAAAATATTTAGCGAACCCCAACTTACTATGGTAGACTGGACCATGATCACAAAATTAGAGAAATTGATTGCCTAACTGACAGATTCAAAATGTCTTTTTTTCCTCGTACAATAAGGGATATGAATAACGGTAAATATATCCAATACGAGTGTAGCATTGCATAATATTGGTAGCTGCATGTTGGTATGAGTTTTTGCATCTTTTCTTTGTCATATTTATCTTTTTTTAAATAGTGAAGTTTAGAACAGTATATAAATGCATGCATATTTTTATGCATGATATGTAGTGCTTTAAAGTATAAAACATTAGCTTCTGAAATAGCCCCCTATCTAGAAATAATATTCAATAAAACACTAAAGAACCACACAGTACCCAAGGATTGGAAAGTAGCTAACATTACACCTATATTTAAAAGCGGTGATAGGGAAGAACCTAGTAACTACAGACCCATTTCACTCACGTCAATCTCTTGTAAGATATTTGAGCACATAGTAGTCAGTTCGATCATGGGGCATTTGGATAGTCAGGGATTACTCATAAACAGCCAGCATGGGTTCCGGAAAGGTAGATCTTGCGAGACACAATTAGCTTTATTCGTACACGATATTTTAGTCCACGGCGAAAGCAGTACTGAAGTTGATGCGATATTTTTAGATTTTAAAAAGGCTTTCGATAAAGTTCCTCATGACAAATTAATCTTGAAGTTAGAGAGTTTTGGTATAAATAAAGACGTTGTATGTTGGGTAAAAGAATTCTTAAGTGGGCGAGAGCAGAGGGTTGTCATAGATGGTATCATGTCGGACACAATCGAAGTCACATCGGGAGTTCCCCAGGGTAGCGTAGTAGGTCCGCTTCTATTTCTTTTATACATAAACGATTTGGGTACCGTAGTTAGTAGTAACCTTAGACTTTTTGCAGACGATGCGGTGGTGTACAGGGGTATATCAAACGAAGAGGACACGAAATCACTTAGCAAGGATTTAGATGCAATTCAAGAGTGGTGCGACAAATGGCAGTTAGAACTCAACCTTAAAAAGTGTGTAGCTATCAATTTTTGGAGGAGGAATAATTCGATAGAGCGATCCTATAGAATTAATAACACGAAGATCGAAAACGTTGAAACCGTAAGATATTTAGGTGTAACAATCACTAAAGATTTATCGTGGGGAAGACACATAAGGGAAATATGCGGCCGAGCGAAGAGAAAGCTAGGATTTATAAAAAGAGTACTTGGGAAATGTGATGAGAAGACAAAAGAGCGATGCTACTTTTCACTAGTTAGGCCCCACCTTGAGTATGCAGCCAGTGTATGGGATCCTAATGAATTAGGTTTGATGAGAGAACTAGACAGTGTGCAGCGTAGAGCAGCTAGGTTCGTCAAAAGGTGTTACGATAGGTTGAGTAGTGTATCAGAATTAATACAAGAATTAGGGTGGGAATCATTATCAGAGCGTAGATTAAAGTTCAGATTTAATCTATTGCAGAAATTTCAATCGGATAGCTTTACTGAAGATGTTAGGCACATATTGAAAACACCAGCGTATTATGCTAGATTCGACCAGGTAAATAAGATTAGAGAGATAGATTGTCGTACAGATAGATTCAAAATGGCATTTTTCCCCCGTACTATAAGAGAACAGAATAGGCAGCATAGGAAAGGGATAGGTAGGGGAAATATTTTAGAGTATTCTGTAGTGCATGATGCATGTATTAACCCCTCAAATACTATAGATACTAACAATCTAGTTGCATGAGACCCTTTAGTTGCTTGCTTGCATGCTAGTAGTGAATGCTTGGTGACCTTCACCCCCTGCCACACACCCTCGCGGTGGCTTGCAGGGTATCGTGTAGATGTAGATGTAGATGTAGTGCATGTTTGGTGAGAATTCTCCCCCGCCACTCACCTATATGGTTGGCTTCAGGGTATTATGTAGATGTAGAACATGCACCACTAAACTTCACTCTTAAGACCAGAACTGCATTCATGTCCGAGACGAGATTCGAAGCCACGTACTTGCGTTGTAAGGCCGGGGCATTACATAACAGGGAAGTGATCGGAACTGGAGAATGAAATAAGCGAAGGGAATTTCGTTTCGGGAATGAAGTCCACCCAAATGTACGTACCTCACACACACCTTTATGGTGGCTTGCAGGGTATTATGTAGATGTAGATGTTTGTACCTTGAGTCCCAAGAGTTCATCCTTCAAAGGACACAGGGCCTTCAGGGATATATGACCGATGTCACGTGAATATATTCGTCCTTTGTTTAATCCACTTCTCGGATTGGTCACTGTAGTCTACATCTACATATTTCTCTGAAAGCCACCATAAAGGTGTGTGGCAGGAGGTGAATTTACACTACTCATGCGTTACCTATCGGGCATAAAAAGGATAATTAGCCATTTTCAGGTCGAAACAACAATGTAACAAAGATTTAAATAGCAAAGTAAGCATTCAAAAACATGCTGCTAGTTGGGCTTGCTTAAGGTCCTCATACTAACATGCTACTACCTATGCTAATCATTAATACACTTGTATCTATGCTATTGGTTATATTTACAGCTACTCATATCGCAAATAGTACCTGCCTGCCATATACCTGCCACACACCTTTATGGTGGCTTGCAGGGTATTATGTAGATGTAGTACGAGAAAAAAAGATTTTGAATCTCTCAGTTCAGGAATCAATTCTTCTAATTTTGTGATTATGGTCCAGTCTACCATAGTAACTTGTGGTTCGCAAAATATTTTTAACGCATTCAGTGAAAAATTATCTTGAAATTTATGTAAAAGATTAAGACTAAATTTCAACTTTCTACCTGACAATAATTCCCATTTTAATTCGTTTAATAGACTGGTTACGCCAATGCAGTTGTCATACCCCCTCAAATACTATAGATACTAACAATCTAGTTGCATGAGGCACTTTAGTTGCTTGTTTGCATGTTAGTAGTGCATGCTTGGTGATCTTCACCCCCTGCCACACACCCTCGCGGTGGCTTGCAGGGTATCGTGTAGATGTAGATGTACCGTCTCTTTACAAATCTTGCCGTTATAAGCTGCAAACGCTTTACAGCTCATCATTTAGGCCTATTTCGTAAGGATCTATTATATTGGCAGCGTATTCCAATTGAGGTCTGAATAGGGAAAATTAGCTAATTTCTCGTACACGATCGACACATTTGCCTAATACTAGATTGATGAATCCCAGTGGACGAAAAGATCGACCAATGCCTTCACACGTGTTTACCCCTAAGGCCCCGTTTCCACTACTACTACCGCGCAATGCTAGTAATGGAAACGCTCGAAAACGCCTACCATGGTAGATAGTCCTACTAGCATTGAGATACCCTTGTTAGATCAGGGAATAGTGGTTATCTTCGCGTCTCTTTTGTAATTGGAACGCAAGTTAGTCAAAATCCTGGTAAGAATTATGGGAAAACAGTTGAATCAAGAATTGCGGTGAAGGATCGCGGCGTGAGCATCTAGGAAAACGTAGTTGGTGTGGTGTCTTTGTTTGGCTTAATACTTGATTTTTGTCTATGCTCAATGATGCTCCAGAGTTGTTATTACCTATGGTTTACATAATTTAATTATATTTTCCCAGCAATGACCGAACAAAAGAATTGCAAAAACTTTGCTCACGAGGAGACGGACTTGCTCCTTAGGCGTACGCGATAATCCCGACGACATTTTATTATAACAATCAATATATATTCTTGAATAAAACTTCAAGTGCTTACACACTTCAATGTGCTACCATCTTTGCGCATTTCTATAACGATCGTCGATTTTCTTTTGAACTGGAATACTGGTAACCGCTATGTGACGAAAGCAGTGATTACAAGGGTAACTTTGTAGCTAACTGGAACGCAGGTAGGTTATGAGGGCTGAAATAACCGTGGTAGAATGTCAGTAGTGGAAACGGGGCCTAAGAAGGATCATGTGCGAGTCTTATTCCAAGATATCCGAGGCATTGTGGCGCGCGGACACGCTCCTTTTTTTTTTACAGCCCATTGAGGTGGTTCCGTTTTCTCTTCCCATGGTCTTGCGGTCGCCGCCCGGAGGCAATGTTTTGGGCGAAAGTGAGTTCCTCGCCCTTTTCCCTCCTTTCCATTTTCTACTGCTCCCCGCTCGGCCCGAGACTTTCGCCTCTCCGATGCCCATGAATCAGCGCGAGGTGCCCGACAAGCTGAAAGGTCATATTCCACACCACGGAGGATACGTGAATTCGTCTGGGATTTACTCTAGCACCCCACAGCCATCCTTTATATTGTCTCCGATTCTAAAGGTTTTATCTTAAACTGCCACATTTTAACCAGTCTATTGAATGAATTAAAATGGGAATCATTGTGAGATCGCAGGTTGAAATTTAGACTTAATCTCTTAAACAAATTCCAAGACCATATTTTCAGTGATGATGTTAAAAATATTTTGCGGAACCCAACATACTATGGTAGACTGGACCATAATCACAAAATTAGAGAAATAGATTGCCGAACTGACAGATTCAAAATGTCCTTTTTTCCTCGTACTATTAGGGATATGAATAACGGTAAATATATCCAGTACGAGTGTAGCAGTGGATTACATTGGTATCTGCATGTTGGTATAAGGACTTGAAGCTAACCCAACTAACACCATGTTTTTGCATGTATATTTTGTTATTTTTATCTTTTTTTAAATAGCGTAGTTTTGAACAGTACCTATACAAGTACTAATCCTTTTTTTATGCATAATATGTAGTGCACGTTTGGTGAGAGTTCACCCCCTGCCACACACCTTTATCTACATCTACATAATACCCTGCAAGCCACCGCAAGGGTGTGTGGCAGGGGGTGATTGCTCACCAAACATGCACTACATATCATGCATAAAAAAGGAATAGTATTAATATAGTAGTCAGAACTACACTATTTAAAAAAGATAGAAATTGCAAAGCAAACATGCAAAAACATTCTGTTAGTAGGGTTAGCTTTAAGTACTCATACCAACATGCAGCTACCAATGCTATTCATTGCTACTCTCCGATAGGACATATTTACCGTTATTCGTATCTCTTATTGTGCGAGGGAAAAAGGACATTTTGAATCGGTCAGTTCGGCAATCAATTTCTCTAACTTTATGATTATGGTCCAGTCTGCCATAGTAAGTTGGGGTTCGTAAAATATTTTTAACATCATCACTGAAAATATTGCCTTGGAATTTGTGGAAGAGATTAAGTCTAAATTTCAACCTGCGATCTGACAATGATTCCCATTTCAATTCATTTAATAGACTGGTTACGCTAATATAATTATCGTATCGTCCCTTTACAAATCTTGCCGATCTTCGCTGCACACGTTCAAGTTCATTACTTAGACCGATTTCGTAGGGATCCCATACACTGGCAGCATATTCCAAATGAGGTCTAACAAGGGATTGCCCTGCAAGCCACCTTTATGGTGGCTTGCAGGGTATTATGTAGATGTAGATGCATGTATTACCCCTTAAATACTATAGATACTAACAATCAAGTTGCATGAGACAATATAGTTGCAAGTTTGCATGTTAGTAGTTTAGGGCATGCTTGGTGATCTTCACCCCCTGCCACACACCCTCGCGGTGGCTTGCAGGGTATCGTGTAGATGTAGATGTAACTGCCTGCCTGAAGCACAAGCACTACTGCCACCTATTGGTTATGTGTAATCGGTAGTTTACAAACACTTTGTAAAAGCTCATTTGACACTAGAACACTAAGTCCACCACAAGAGCACACCAGACAGAGACTGCCTAAGCAGGCCGCAGGTCTGCTAGTATTAAAATAAAGAGTATATTTCGTACAGTAATGGGGAATATGCATGAAATTTGTTTCTCGAAGATTAATGATGCACTTGATGCGAAATTTTCTAACTAATTGAAATGCATAAGATAATTTTTCTACGCCCACCACAAAGATTAGTAAATGATATTAAAATGATCCCGGAAATCGACGAAAGTCACGTGACCTGAAACGCCTTATGACGTCACTGCACGGTATAGATTCCATATTGCTACGGAGATAGACATATATAGTTAAAAGAAAACGAAGCGATATATTGTTTTGATTTTTTAGCCGTTTCTCGAAAGAAACGATGACTGAAAAAATACTTAAAAAACACATTCCGACAATTTCCTTTGGTTGACTCCCTTATGGCGACGTTTTCCTAAATAAAACAGCGATTACATTGACGTAGTAGAAATTCTTGCACACTAAACAGGTATTATATAATTTGCTCGTTACCATCAATACTACGTAATTAAAAAATCGAAATGCAATCGTTTATTGCAATAAACAAATGAGATAAATACGTACGTTATCGCCAACTATTCATTTAACAACTTACCTCCACGCATAAACAGATAAACAACTCCCATAGTGATACCGTTCCGTGACGTCATGCGATGACGTCGTGTTTTTAAGCTGGCGAAAACGTATAATTTTCAAAGAGTAATATCTTTGTAACCCAACTTAATTTTTCAGCAAAATTTTCGCCAAGCACATTTTAGCGAATAAACTTCACATTCAAATTGTTGTAAAAAATAGTGCATGTTTCCATTGTTGTATGTTTTTTGTTAATCCCAAATATAAGAAGACTTTTAGCCCGTCCGAACCTTGTGCCCCTTCCAGAAAATAAAATCCTGGATCCGCCTTTGCCACGGTACATATTGTCTAAAATATACCACATTGCTTCAGGTGTTCAAAGCTGTAAAGGAGCTCCCAGATGTCGAATTTACTTATAATTTTCTACTATCACAGGGTAAATGCGTGCACGAAAGGCTACTCTTACGAAACATGACTTCTATGATATTCTGGACACAACTATCAAAAATGGATGCCCTGATTTGACTCAACACTCAAGAAAGATGATGTTCCATTTTTATGAGCTCAGTCCTTTATGAGCATTAGAAATAATACGCTGTTAAATGGTTTCTTGGTGATGTAATGGTGGTGACTCGGAGCAGTTCCTTGTTACGAGCGTCCGTGATGATGCGTGTATATGAATGCATTTGCGATGGTTGCTTTCACCAAAGGCGTGTTATTCGCTCGGCACCATCACTTGCTATAGGCCATCCCATGATTCCTGTGATGACTTTTAACTCTCACGGTCTCACCGAGGAGTCGACGCTGTCGAAGTCGGCTACGTACAGTGACGTACCCATTGCCTTATTCAGCCTTGGTGATCATGACAGGAGCAATTTTCATCGTCCCTGACAACTCTGGGGGGCACAGGAAAACATGCCCTTCTTGTGGGAGAAGCTACATCTACATCTACGCAATACCCTGCGAGCCAACACGATAGTGTGTGGCATGGGGTGAAGATCACCATGCATGCAAATAGGCTACTTGTGGGAGAAGTTACATCTACATCTACGCAATACCCTGCGAGCCAACACGATAGTGTGTGGCATGGGTTGAAGATCACCATGCATGCAAATAGGCTACTGCATGGAAACACGTTCGATATTAGGGTCACGTGCAGCTAGATGGTTAATATCGACATAGTAATAAGGGATTGGTTGTTAATACATGCATAATGCACTACAGACTACTCCAACAATAGTTCACCTACCTATCCCTTTGCTATGCTGCCTATTGTGTTCTCTTACCGTACGGGGGAAAGAATGACATTTTGAATCTATCACTACGACAATCAATCTCTCTAATCTTATTCATCAGGTCAAATCTAGCATAATACGCTGGTGATTTTAATATATGCCTAACATCTTCCGTACAGATATCCGTTTTAAATTTATGTAATGCTAGCTAATTTAATTTAATACAATGTAATATTACATCTACATATACATGATACCCTGCAAGCCACCACGAGGGCGTGTGGCAGGGGGTGAAGATCACCAAGCATACTAATGTAATGTAATGCTAATGTAATTTAAGACTAATGTAATGTAATGCTAATATAATGTAATGTAAGCTAATTTATCATACGTGCGAGCTAAAGTTAATCATTGAAATCTCACTTGAGATGCGTAGTAGGTGTAAGTACTCTTTAGTGCATTTATGGTGATGACCCTGCACCACACCCTCGCAGTGGTGACTTGCAGGGTAGTGGGTAGAAATTGATAGAAATAGATAAAAAGAGACTCGTCCAGTGGGAAAGAAGAAACCTGACATCAAACTGTTGACACAGCTGATATGAATTGAACTGTAAGAATTTTCATGGGAGAGCAGGGTCGTGCACTATGTCATTTCCATGACTAACATTTGCTACGATAACCACCAATCAATGAAGGCCCAGGGGTGTGTGTGTGTTTGAAACCGTCGGGATTCTCTCGAATAAGTCACGTGATACAAACAAGAATGGTTCGCAAATTTTGTGTTTCTGAATCGCTCGTTACAATATGATTATTTGTTTTCACTTGAGTTTTATCATCTGTCTCGACTATAGAACCCCCAGACGAGACTGATGCTGCCAGTGTATGGGAGACCTACGAAATAGGTCTAAATAACGAACTTGAACCTGTGCAGCGAAGATCGGTAAGTATTGTAAAGAGACAGTATGATAACTATATCTACATCTACATCTACACGATATCCTGCAAGCCACCGCGAGGGTGGATGGCAGGGGGAGGGTATATTCGCGTAACCAGTCTATTAAATGAATTAAGTTTGGAATCATTGTCAGATCACTGGTTGAAATTTAGACTTAATTCTTGAAATAAATTCCAAGATAATATTTTCAGTGAGGAAGTTAAAAATATTTTGCGAACCCCTACTTACTATGGTACTCTGGACCATAATTACAAAATTAGAGAAATTGATTGCAGAACCGACAGATTCAAAATGTCCTTTTTCCTCGTACAATTAGGGATATGAATAACGGTAGATATATCCAATACGAGTGTAGCAATGGATAACATTGGTAGCTGCATGTTGGTATAAGGACTTGAAGCTAAACCAACTAACAGCATGTTTTTGCATGTGGGCTTTGCTATTTTTATCTTTTCAAATAGTGCAGTTTTGACTAATATATTAATACTAATCCTTTTTATGCATATGTAGTGCATGTTTGGTGGGAATTCACCCTCTGCCACACTTTTTTGTAATGGCTTGCAGGGTATTATGTAGATGTAGATAAAACACAAGTCTAAACAATGAATGAGGCTTTAATCAGCTGTTTTTACGCCAAATAAGTTACCTATTCGAGATAATCCCGACACGGTTTCCAACGCAGCCCTCCCCTTTATTATTCCATTCGCCAAACGTCACTCGAGCTCCCTTGGTGACGTCCTCCATTCCGCACCCCCGGAATGTGGAGGGAGGGACTACTTTCTACGGCGGAAGATCGCGAGTAATTCACCAGAGGAATGAAGACGACGGGATGGGTAGGGGGGGCGTGCCAAGAAGGGAAATTGCCAGGAGGATGACTCTTTGCCGCTGGGGATTAGCACATCGCTCTGTGGACTGTCTGTTCGTCTCCGACTTGCCCTATTCCACAAACACACACTGCTACGCATCCTATAGCAACACACCGCGCATGTTTGAAGCGTCGTGAAAAAGAGAGTTCCTCGATTTCAGATAAAAGGATTTTCGAAGATAAGGGCGTTCGTGGAAAACCGGAGATGCATTCAACTTACACGCGAGGGCCCGAGGGTAACGATCACTTCAACTGAACATCTACATAATACCCTGCAAGCCACCACAAGGGTGTGTGGCAGGGGGTGATTTCTCACCAAACATGCACTACATATCATGCATAAAAAGGGAATAGTATTAATACAGTAGTCAGAACTACACTATTTAAAAAAGATAGATTTTTTAAGCAAACATGCAAAAACATTCTGTTAATAGGGTTAGCTTTAAGTACTCATACCAACATACAGCTACCAATGGTATTCATTGCTACTCCGCGATAGGACATATTTACCGTTATTCGTATCTCTAATTGTACGAGGAAAAAAGGACATTTGGAATCGGTCAGTTCGGCAATCAATTTCTATAATTTTATGATAATGGTCCAGTCTACCGAACTGACAGATTCAAAATGTCCTTTCTTCCTCGTACTATTAGGTATATGAATAACGGTAAATATATCCAGTACGAGTGTAGAAATGGATAACATTGGTAGCTGCATGTTGGTATAAGGACTTAAAGCTAACCCAACTAACAACATGTTTTTGTATGTATGATTTGCTATTTTTTTTATTTTAAATAGCATCGTTTTGAACAGTGCCTATACAAGTACTAATCCTTTTTTATGCATTTTATGCAGTGCATGTTTGGTGAGAGTTGACCCCCTGCCACACACCTTTATGGTGGCTTGCAGGGTATTATGTAGATGTGGATATAGAAGCTTATAACATTGTGCATCAATTGTCTTTATTTCAAAGAAAAAAGTGACTACTCGCTCTAATTATAATCTACGGCAGAGAGCTTTCAAAATGGGGTGAACAGATGAAAGAGATGTTGATACTCACGTGCTTTCTTCAGCAGCTCCGGAGGACTCCTGGCGACGACCGTTGAAGTCTCCAGCATGGACGCAAGGAACAGCACCGTGATCGCGGCAAATCCTCTCTTGCAACCCTCCATTGTCTTCCCTAAAACTCAGAACTGGAAATTCACAGCCAAAATAAAATAACTAAATGGAGATGTCTGCTACGACGGCTTCCGGCTGTAGCGAGCGCGGTGGGAAAGATTGTCGTTGCGTGGAACGTAATCCACTACTCAGCGTCCGACTCCGTGAAACGAATCTCTCGTTTGAGTCGGACTTCTCTCTTCCTTGCGCAGAGCAGCGGACAATGTCCTCATTCGTAAATGTGGTTTCTCCCTCTCTCTCCACTCGGAAGCAGCTGCGGAGGTCTCGGAATCGTCTTTCACATGCACTCCAGAGAGTTTGCCAAATTTTCTCCTTGAGTTAGAAGCAGCTTCCTCCAAGACACGACAGCCAAAAAATCGAGATGAATCTTTCCGCCGCAACGTATCACAGAGCGCTTTTTAAGCGTCGTCGATCTCGCGTGGAGGATTACAGTGGTTCGTGTCTGCCTTCTGGTAAGCTCTGCTTCAGCGACAATGGTTCCGTCCGACCAAAGAGACTCCTTCACACCAGATTGCTGGAAGAGATTTTTCAAGTCACAATGATTTGAATATTTTAGGTGTAACAATCACTAAAGATTTATCTTGGGGAAGACACATCCGGGAAATATGCGGCCGAGCGAGGAGAAAGCTAGGATTTATAAAAAGAGTACTGGAGAAATGTGATGAGAAGACAAAAGAGCGATGTTACTTTTCACTAGTTAGGCCCCACCTTGAGTATGTGGTCAGTGTATGGGATCCTAATGAATTAGGTTTGATCAGAGAACTAGACTGTGTCAACGTAGAGCAGATAGGTTCGTTAAAAGGTGTTACGATAGGTTGAGTAGTGTTTCAGAATTAATAAAAGAAAAAGGGTGGGAATCATTATCAGAGCGTATGTTAAAGTACATATTGAATCTACTAGAGAAATTTCAATCGGATAGCTTTACTGAAGATGTTAGGCACACATTAAAAAAACCAGCGTATTATGCAATATTCGACCAGATAAATAAGATTAGAGAGATAGATTGTCTTACTGATAGATTCAAAATGGCATTTTTCCCTGTACTATAAGAGAACAGAAAATAGCAGCATAGCAAAGGGATAGGTAGAGGAAATATTTTAGAGTAGTCTGTAGTGCATGATGCATGTATTAATCCCTTTAATACTATAGATACTAACAATCTAGTTGCATTAGTCCCTATAGTTGCTTGCTTGCATGACGGTATTGCATGCTTGATGATCTTCACCCCCTGCCACACACCCTCGCGGTGGCTTGCAGGGTATCGTGTGGATGTAGATATAGATGAATATCCCTGGCATTTTTGCACGAAAAATATTAATCAAGAGAGGAAAGCTAACTGTGTTTAAGTGTGATCCTCCATTGAGGAGGTTTCTAATGATTGCCAAACGATAAGGCTATCTCTCACATCGTCAAAGAAAGCGTGGTTTTCTTTCTTCCGGCTACGATCTATTTTGTAGCAAAGATATCTGGATGTAAATAATCTTATCAGGAGGTCTGAAGGTTACAGAATCCAATGGCTAATTATGGACGAAGGGAATTACACCTCAAGTTTCGAAATAGAATAGAAATTGAATTGATATTCAATACTACACCATGTGATTCAAAAGTACTTAGAAGTTTGGAAGAATAATTTGAAATATTAGTTCTCCACTGACCCTGATATCACATTAATATTTTTAATAACACACGTAATAATATGCATACTTCCTGAGACAGTGCCACATTAAATCCAGTGTATTTTGCATTTCATGAGTCAATTTCTGAGGAGAAAGTTTCTTTAGAGAACAAAACTGAAAGCCGTTATAATACATAATATCTTCCACAATTGTGTGCAAAAATGGTGAACATAAATGTTATGCCATCTTAGAAGTCTTTACTCTTGTAATTTAGCAACCCACATTATTAGAATACACAACAATGTTTACGTGGGCGTATAAATCAATAAAAAGAGTCTTCAAAATATGGGAAATGAAACATAAATAGTGTCTGTACGATCATTTGCAATGCAATCTAAACCCACACTCCCCGTGGAAATCCTCAGTCACGATCAATGGATTTTCTGGCGAGATTATAGTCTCGCCTCAGACGAGGGCACACGCCGTCAACATCGCGGAATCACCTCTGATTCATCTGCATCCATAGTTCTAATGCAAACGGGGAGTACACGAAATGGCTATAAACACAATCGCTTAAAGCATGAAATAAAAACTAGGCATTGGTTTGCGCCTTTTTTAAATGCGATGGGCGAACACGGAAAGCACTTGAAGGTCACCATTTATTGTTTCCCACAGTTCTGATGCATGCAAATCTAGGTGCATATATTAAATTAACTTGGAAGCCAAGATACGCATGCAAACTTAAATGAAAATAAGCCTTGAATCGTTGATTGCCATCACACAATTGTGAGCGGTTTTATTTAAAAAATAAGCTTTCAAAAGTATTGCCATACAGAGAAGGCACGTCTTTGAAAGCTCCTTCAGTCCTTTTACAAGTGCAGCAAAGTGATTCAATTATCTGGACGTCTAACATAAATTTTCCTAATTCAAGATTTATAACGATGTGCGAACCCCAAGCACGACTCAAAATTAACTTTTTTACCGACAGCATTGAAAACCTCCTCATTGCCATCGTCGTGGGAATGGAACGACCGCCTCTACCCGAAACTGTGGGTCCAACACTTCATACGATATTACGATATACGATTCGTCTGCATCAGAAGGACTGGGCCTCGGTCATGGATCTCCATAACGCGTGCGATAGCGTTATCGTTACTTATTGATTAAACTTATGCCAGAGAGAACGTGATCTCAATTCTTAATTCTTCGCACAGCATTTCAAATCGCTTATTACAATCAGTGGAGCGAATTTTATAGACGATTATTGTTAACCCTGCTCTACTCTAGGGGTAAGCGTTAACGATAAGGATTGCGATAGAGCGAAATATAGATCCGTGATTCCACAACTGGAGAACTGTAGAGACGACCGCAGATTTACTGGAGAGCCACCGATTCCATGATTGTTTCCGAATGACAAATCATATTCTTTATTGAGGCTTCCGCGGAGTGTCTGTTTTGAGGATTCATTCCTTTCGGGATTTCTTCCGCGTGTGTCTATTCTGGGGTGACAACAGTTTCGCCAACGTTTCAGTTCGCGTCTTCAGATATGAAGTGTTTCATAGCAGATTTTTACCGTCTTATATACCCTTTATTTCTGCGCTCTGGTGTTCAAGTGGGAGCATTTTCATTGGCCGTTTGACCAGTTTTTTTCAATTAGGCGCTCCCAAGTATGGGGGAGCTTGTAGCTATCCTCTCTGTTAAAATTGTTGGGGTTTTAGGCCGTTTCGATCGCCTCGCGTATGAGCCTTGGGAAATAGCGTTCCTCAGTCTTGATCAGCTTGGCTCCGTCGAAATTGACAACAATTTTAACAGAGAGGATAGCTACAAACTCCCCCATACTTGGGAGCGCCTAATTGAAAAAAACTGGTCAAACGTCCAATGAAAATGCTCCCACTTAAACACCAGAGCGCAGAAATAAAGGGTTTATAAGACGGTAAAAATCTGCTATGAAACACTTCAGAGCTGAAGACGCGAACTCAAACGTTGTCGAAACTGTTGTCACCCCCAGAATGGACACACACGCGGAAGAAATCCCGAAAGGAATGGATCCTCAAGACAAATCATATGTTTAAACAAAAGCATCAGAATAGGAAGAGTAAGCTTAATTTTTTTTAAATCTTTCGGATTCAGTTTACCGGAAACCTGTACACCGATTAACCGGAGAAGTTGATGACTTCTGCCGTATTCCCGGGTCAATTAATAACGGAGACGTAATGGCTGTCATAGCAATCAACTGCAGTCGTGCTTTCCCGATGAAATCGAAAACAATTTGACGCTCTATCCTACCGGAATATTACTTGAGCCAATAGGATAAGCGGAAATTGCAATTACCACACACGCTTTTTACCATAAAATTCATACACGCTCAGAAATCCCTCCGCTGAACCTGAAGAACCACGGTATCCTCGTAGTCAAGAAAAGTCAAAACTTGGTTCAGTTTTTCCAAAGGCCTAGTTTCGAATAATCTTATTGCCTTGAGACATGTATCTAACGAAAACCTTCTTTAATCTCCGACGGTAGCAACTAGGTGGGAAATAGATACATTTTGCTCACTTGCGTGAAGTGCTAGGCTGGGTATATGAATACGTGAAACAGGTTTAACAGGAAAAGAGTGGGATTTAATCTGGCACGAAGAGTTCTGACTGAAAAGTGTGGGGAAGGAGCTCTTCAGAAATACCGAGTTGGGAAATACTATCAAACAACACTAAAAAAATTAAAATTAACTTCAATATATTCCACACGGTGATAGTCTCAACCTGTTTCAAACTCTTCAGGCCATTATGAAGAGTAGAAGAGAGGTGATCAGTAATTCGTGGTTGAAACCTTCGCGGGTCATTATGAATGTATAAATTTGTTCTTCGGGTGTACCCCGCGTACCGGACGTTTCGTGGCCGTTGCTGGTCACTTTATCAAAGGGATACCAGGTATCACACCTGGTAATAGTACGCGGGGTACACCCGAAGAACAAATAATACCGGTGATCAGTAGTTTTCCAAAAGTTTTCTACTCTTCACTGTGAACTGAAGAGGTTGAAACCGGTAGGGTGAGTAATGATAACCGTGTGGAATAAATCAAAGTTCATTTTAATTTAGAGTGATGTAGATATTCCTCAAAGTTAGCTTGCACACTATTGCTTCAATGGCCTATAAAAGTCTTCGCTAAGCGGTCGGGAACAATGACAGTGGTCATCGAGGAGGAGGAAGGCCGGGGAGGGTGCGCGCATTCAACTCACCGCAGGGAGGGAGCGCGCGTTCAACTCACCGCTTTGCAGAGGCGCCTCCACGGACCAGCAACCTGCCAAGTGTCTGCCACACGAATCCTTCCAGCGCAGCGAGGAGCCCCACGCAGAGACCGTCCCCCTCTCTCATCCTCATTCCCATTATCCCTCCCTCCCCCCCTTCCCTCCTATCGCTCAAACTTCCCCCACCCCCACCTGCTTCCTTTCCCTCTCAAAAGATGCGTGGAAAACTTTCGCTTGGGGACGGCGAGGGACAGCAACTCACCCCCCATCCCGGTTTTATGGGCGCCGCTGCAGGGGGGGAGAATGGGGCCTCGGGGCCATTGGATGGGGCCTTTCGGGAATCGGGTTGGAGGAGGAGGGGAGGGGTGGGGAGGCGTCTTGAGCGACGATTGTAATCCTAGAACTTCAGTCGAATACTTTGAAAGAGGAGAGAGAGAGTAAGTATGTAACATGCTTTCGGATGCATTATACGAAGAATTGGACGGATGGAGAGGAGTTTATTTTATATTTATTTTATTTCATTTAAAGAAAATAGTTCACAGACAGCAGTATTGCCATTTTACAGTGACGCATATATCAAGACACATAATGAGAGGCGTATACATGTAAATACAAGTCTACTACGGTAGACTGGACCATAATCACCAAATTAGAGAAATTGATTGCCAAACTGACAGATTCAAAATGTCCTTTTTTCCTCTGACAATTAGGGATATGAATTACGGTAAATATATCCAGTACGAATGTAGCAATGGTTAACATTGGTAGCTGCATGTTGGTATAAGGACTTGAAGCTAACCCTAACAGCATGTTTTTGCATGTTTGCTTTGCTATTTTTACCTTTTTTTAAATAGTGAAGTTTAGAACAGTAATGCATAATCATGCATAAAACAGGATTAGTAATACTAATCCTGTTTTATGCATGATATGTAGTGCATGTTTGGTGAGAATTCACCCCCTGCCACACACCTTTATGGTGGCTAGCAGGGTATTATAAGAGGCACTGGAAAGAAGATATCATCCTAATATGTCCTTGTTTCCTCGCACAATTAGGGATACGAATACATGTAAATATATCCAATAGTTTATGTATACAAGCTCATCCATGGGTAGTTGCATGTTGGTATAAGGAATATACGCTAACCCAACTAACAGCATTTTTATCTTTTTTTAAATTGTGAAGTTTAGAACAGTATATAAATACTAATACTTTTTTATGCATGATATGTAGTGCATGTTTGGTGAGAATTCACCCCCTGCCACACACCTTTATGGTGGCTAGCAGGGTATTATGTTGATGTAGATGTAGAAGCATGGATTAAAGGACATTTTGAACATATATTGTGCATAAAAAAGGATTAGTATAAATATACTAGTCTGAACATCACTATTTAAAAAAGGTAAATATAGCAGAGTAAAAACTCACTTATCATGCGTTATATAGCATGCATAAAGAGGATTAGTAATTATATTCTAGCCTAAACTTCACAATTTAAAATATAATCAAAATAGCCAAGCAAGCATGCTAAAACATGTGGTTAGTTGGGTTAGCTTTAAGTCCTTATACCAACATGCAACTATCTATGCTAGCCATTGATACACTCGTATTTATACAATTGGAGATATTCACAGATGTACGTAAATTATTTGAGGAAAAGGACATTTTTAATCTCAGTCCGGCAATCAATTTCACTAATTTTATGATATTTGATAATATGATATAGAGTTTCACTAATTTTATGATTTATAGTTGATAGTTATTAGTTGACAGAAGAAGTAACATGCATGACTCTACCACAGTAAGTTGGAGTTTGCAAAATATTTTAGATCATTAATGTAAATATTAGTTTGAAATTTATTTAAAGGATTAAGTTTTAATTACAACCTACGATTTGGCAATAAATCTCATTTTAGTTAATCTAATGCGCTGGTTACGCAAATATAATTATCATACCGTCCATTCACAATTCCTGCCACAAATTTGACGGTCGCTGGAAACACATTATTAGAAGGACATTATTCCCTTTCGAAGCCAAAGAAAAATGCTGCGGATGCATGAAATTAATCAAAACCATTTAAACATAATACCTTAATATTTTAATTTTCAATCTGCACAAAAGTACCAATCACTCAGTCATAAAGTCAGTTAAAGAATATTTCCATTTATGCCAAATTTGGAATCCCTAAGTTTGTATTTGAAATTATTATTGAATACTTGTAAAACTATTTTTTGTGAGATTTCACGGATTTCTGTAAAACTTCCAAGTCAATTTTCATACGCAATCTGTCATTTTGTAGATTAATTTAACTTCTATAAATTATATCTTCAACATTTATCGATTAAACTACATCATTCGTGTGACAGACACAAAATTGGTTTTAGCAACATTTAAAAATTGACTAATGAAGTATTACTTATTTTTTAATTACTTTTTTTGTATAATTATTATCACTCATTATCCTGGAATAAATACTTGTGCACAGATACCTATTAAAAATTAGTTCAAGTCATTTCTGTAATTTTACTCGCCTATATGTTGAAAAAAGTGTGAATTAATTCCTTGAGGTAAGACAGAAAATCTAGCGTCGTAATAAGAAGGTGGTAAACAACGAAGTGTTCAGATAGGGTAGGAAGCAGAATGTGAAGGAAGTGAAAGGGAGACGATAAGATGTCAAATGAAACGTGAAAGTCTTCATTTGGCATACGCTGCCAGTGCATGTGATCCTTGCAAAATAGGCTTCAAATAACAAAATGGAGTGTGGGAAGAGAAGTTAGGCAAGATTTTATAACGGATTTTATAAGATTTTTATATTTTATAAATTTTTGTGTATTAGCGTAACCGATCTATTAGATCAATTAAAGTGAGAATCATTGTCAGACCGTAGGTTGAAATTTAGACTTCATCTCTTAATTATATTCCAAGATAATATTTTCAGTGATGACGTTAAACAACATTTTACGAACTCCAAATTACTATGGTAGACTTGACCATGAACATAAAACTAGGGATATTGATAGCTGAACCGACAGATTCAAAATGTCCTTCTTTCCTCGTCGTACAAACCGTTCTTTCATCTATAACTACATCAACATAATACCCTGCAAGCCACCATAAAGGTGTGTGGCAGGGGGTGAATTCTCACCAAACATGCACTACACATCGTGCATAAAAAAGGATTAGTATTTATATGCTGTTCTAAACTTCACTATTTAAAAAAAAGATAAAAATAGCAAGGCAAACATGCAAAAACATGCTGTTAGTTGGGTTAGCTTCAAGTCCTTACACCAACATGCAACTAACTATGCTATGGATTTAATCACTCGTATTGGATATATTTACCGTTATTCATATCCCTAGTGGCATGGGATAAATTCTCGCCAAACATGCATTACATATCATGCGTAAAAAAGGATTAGTATTTGTATAGGTACTGTTCTAAACTACACTATTTAAAAAAAGATAAAAATAGCAAAGCAAACATGCAAAAACATGATGTAAGTTGGGTTAGCTTCAAGTCCTTATACCAACATGCAGCTACCAATGTTATCCATTGCTACATTCGTCTGGATATATTTACCGTTATTCATATCCCTAATTGTCCGAGGAAAAAAGGACATTTTGAATCTGTCAGTTCGGCAATCAATTCCTCTAATTTTGTTATCATGGTCCAGTCTACCGGGGTTCGCAAAATGTGTTTAACATCATCACTGAATATATGGTCTTGGAATTTGTTTAAGAGATTAAGTCTAAATTTAAACCTGCCATCGGACAATGATTCCCAATCATTTAATAGACTGGTTACGAATATTTACATAATATTGTTGTGGTTGTGAATATTTATATTATGGATTCAATAGTATATGTACAAGTGTAACGATGGATAACCTAGTTAATTGCATGTTGGTGTAAAAACTTCAAGCCAACCAACTAACATATTGTTCGCTTTGCTTGATTTTAATATTTTGTTAAATAGTTAAGTTACGACTAGGATACAGTTACTATGCGTGACATGTAATGCACGAATGGTGTGTATTCAAACCATGCCACACACCTTTATGGTGGCTTTCAGAGTATTATATAGATGTATGAAAGTGAAATAGTCTTATATTAATAGAACTACAGCCAACAGTCTCATATTGACTCTCGCCTCTGTGATGAAAACGCAGACGCAGTGATGCAAGTAAAACGGCTCTTGATCTTTGATTTCCAACCTCGATTCTCGAAATGAAACCTGTTACGCGGGGAGTGGATGTCAATGCCGACTGGATTCCATCGCATCCCAAAGCCCCTTTATTTTTGTTATTTCGGGGATGAGCAGTTCGGATGAAGCCGTCGCAGGCGTCTTCCCGATCGCCGCTCCCTCTGTGAATGCACAGGGGAGGGAAGGGAGGTCAGGGGGGTTATTTTGTAATCTCACTTTAGTGAGAATACGTCATAAAATGTCACTTTTTCGTGGTTAAACTCTGCCACCCAGGCGGCGTGACCATCTTCGGATCTCAAGCGGTGAACTGCCGGTCATGTGCTGGTCTTTTAGACGATTCATCCGCTCTGATCCGTATCTTTCGACTCTTGATCCGTTTCATTATCTCCGCCTGCCATTAGTTCCCATCTCATCTTCATAAATAATGTGAAATGGAGCCACCATCGCTTCCATTTGAAGCTTGAGTCGGGGAAAAAAAGCAAGAGCGAGAAAGATACAAACGTTTTTAAATTTTATTTTTGGAATTTGCACATCGTGAAGAACTTAAACGTTCTTAAATCACGAATTGTATATATCAACAAATGATTTCTGAAAACACTATTAACGTAAAATGTAGCGAGAAACAAATGCAAATTCCAATATTGGTATAAAGGAAATTATCGGACATGAATTATCTTGACAGGTCATCCGATTAATTAAAATGATAGGGGCAAACAATTTTTCACTCACCTTCGCGTATTCCTCCATTTTTTAACAAAGCGGTAACCGTTGCCAGGCACTCGTTTGTTTATTCAAAGTAGACAAGATCGGCAACAGATAGCGCTACCGACAGAAGCTTCGACAATTCACGAGCCGTTCGTGAGCCGATCATTAAGAGAGCGAAACGGATCTCCCGCCTTCCCGCAAAGAGTCATTTAAAAAGGTGAGTTTACAAGATAACCCCCCAGGAGGGAGGAGAGGCATTGATTGACCTTGATCGCGGCGGATGCAAGTGGGACAAGGCCGAGTGCCTGTTTCATTTACGGCCCACTTGCTCGTTAAAAGGCGTTACGATACGTTCAGTAGTGTGTCAGAATTCGAGGAAGAATTACGTAGGGAATCACTGTCAGATCGAAGGCTAAATTTTCGATTAAACCTCCTGCAGAAATTCAAAAAGGATATGATTACTTTATGTGTCATATACAGGTATATAATTATATTTATTTAAAAAAACCCTGAGTATTATGCTACATTCGACCAGATAAACAAGATTAGGGAGATAGATTGTCACAACAATGGATTTAAAGTGTCATTTTAACCACTAACCGTTAGAAAACACAATAGGCGGCATAGCAAAGGGATAGTGAACTATGTATTACTAGAGTAGTCTGTAGTTTCCAGTTGTGTCTTTCGGGAGCCGCCGCGTCTGTTGTCCGAGCCTTCGTGTCCATGTAGTGCATGATTCATGTATTTACATCAGTAACCCATGCATGGCTGGTAAATACAGGTAAAAACATTTAGATAAACGAAATCATCACCAATAATCCCATTTATACTATGCTGGTAATACCCATCTAGCTGCATGTGTACCCTATTCTACGCAAAACCCTCAAAGAAACCGCGAGGGTGTGTGACACCGGATGAAGATCACCGAACATGTACTATTACCATGAAAGTAGGCTAGTACATGGAAATACGTTCCATATATATCTTCCCAACCCCTTGCACCCGAATGCGAATACATCTCAATCCAAGAAATTGTTAATAGGATCTCTCCCTCTGAGATGATTGTATCAGTCGCAGGTTGCAGTCAGATCGCAGGTTGAAATTTAGACTTAATCTCTTAAATATATTCCAAGACAATATTTTCAGTGATGACGTTAAAAATATTTTACGAACCCCAACTTACTATGGTAGAATTGACCATAATTACAAATGTAGTGAAATTGATTGCCGATCTGACAGATTCAAAATGTCCTTTTTTTCCTCGTACAATTAGAGACATGAATAGCGGTAAATGTATCCAGTACGAATGTAGCAATGGATAGCATAGGTAGCTGCATGTTGGTATGAGTACTTGAAGCTAACCATACTAACAGAATGTTTTTGGATGTTTGCTTAGCAATTTCTATCTTTTTTTAAATAGTGAAGTTCTGACTAGTATATTAATATTATTCCTTTTTTTACGCATGATATGTAGTGCATGTTTGGTGAGAAATCACCCCCTGCCACACACGATTGTGGTGGCTTGCAGGGTGTCATGTAGATGTATATGTAGATATAATAGGGTCACGTGCAGCTTGATGGTTTGTATCTACATAGTATTATAGGGTTCTGGGTTATAATGGCGTTTATCTACATATTTTAAATTGCATTTACCTACCATGCATGGGTTACTGATGTAAATGAATCATACACAACAGCTAATCTAATAATATTTCACCCATCTATCCCTTTACTACGCCTCCTATTATACTCTTTTACAGTACGCGGGAAAAATGTAACTTTAAATATATTGGTACGACAATCAATCTCCCATATATTTTTTTTCTGATCACTTACAATCATCTACAATAATACGCAAGGTTCCTTAATATCTACATCTACATAATACCCTGCAAGCCACCATAAGTGTGTGGCAGGGGTGAACTCTCACAAAACATCCACTACATATCATGCATAAAATTTGTAATTAAAAATTAAAATAGCAAAGCATACATGCAAAAACATGCTGTTAGTTGGATTAGCTTTAAGTCCTCATACCAACATGCAGCTATCAATGTTATCCATTGCTACATTCGTACTGGATACATTTACCGTTATTCATATCCCTAATATTAAGAGGAAAAAAGGACATTTTGAATCTGTCAGTTCGGCAATCTATTTCTCTAATTTTGTGATTATGGTCCAGTCTACCATAATAAGTTGGGGTCCGTAAAATATTTTTAACATCATCACTGAAAATATAGTCTTGTAATTTATTGAGATTAAGTCAAAATTTCAACCTGCGATCTGGCAATGATTCCCAATTTAATTCATTTAGTAGACTGGTTACGCTAATAAGGTTATCGTACCGTCCCTTTAAAAATCTTGCCGATCTTCGCTGCACACGTTCCAGTTCGTTATTTAGACCGATTTCGTAGGGATCCCATACACTGGCAGCATACTCCAAATGGGGTCCAACAAGGGAAAAGTAGCTGATTCCTCGTACATGATCGTCACATTTACCCAGTACTCATTTGACGAATCCCAGTTTACAAGTCGCTGGACCCATTATTTCACGTATGTGTTTACCCCAGGAAAGATCATTTGTCAGTCTTATTCCAAGATATTTAATGGATTCCACGTTTGTTAATTCCTTATTACTTATTTTGTAAGTGCTAGGAGGAGAGCTATTCTTTTTCCAAAAATTAATTACTACACATTTTTTAAAATTTAGTTGTAACTACCATGTATCACACCAAGTTTCAATTACTTGTAGGTCAATATTTAAATATTCTTTATCGTTTGGGCATAGAATTTCCCTGTATACAACTGCGTCATCGGCAAATAGATGGAGCTTACTTTTTACCACCTTATGGATATCATTTATGTACAAAAGGATTAGGAGTGGACCTATCACACTTCCTTGTGGGACACCCGAAGTGACTTTAATTGCCGGTGAGGTAGCACCGTCCAAAACAACCCTTTACACCCGATCATGCAGAAAATCATTAATCCATGATATAATGTTACTGACTAACCCATGAGATTTTATTTTCAAAATTAGTTTGCTATGAGACACCTTGTCAAAAGCTTTCTTGAGATCGAGAAATATAGCATCCACTGGAATATTATTTTCGCCAGAAACTAATATATCGTGGGAAAAGAGAGCAAGTTGAGTTTCACACGATTTGCTCTTTCGGAAGCCATTCTGAACATTGGACAATAAATTCTGGCTATGTGTCCCATGACTAAACATCTGTAAACAAATCATCCGCAAGGATACTTAATAGCTTTAGCCTATATTGTAACCTGCGTTCTCATAGTAATTCCCATCCTAGTGACCCACCTTTGCAGCAAGGAAATCACTAATTGCCGATAGTGCTTTCATCATAGGTTTCCGCAACCCACAGCGTGACGAGTATATTGCATTACATAGAAAATATGAATTCATTAAGTCCCGTCGATAAATTTAGGAACTGAATTTCTCCATGCATCACCGTCTGTACCCGTATTATCCGTAACCGTAATATTCGTCAGTTATATTTCTGTCAGTTGTATAAAGAATGTGACGCAAAGGTGTTCAAAGGTGTTCGTAGAGTTCCTTATCCTTACCTTCTGTTGTAAAACTATATGCATTCCACAGTCTACTGAAGATAGATTTAAGTCTCCGCCTACTATTATTCCCCTATCATTGTTCCGAGGAAGTAATGTACGTATCTCTGACTCTAATTCAATTATAGAATTGACGTCTGCATCCGGTGGCCTGCAATATGCACCAACGTATATCCTTTTCGCGTTACTACTTTTACTTTAAACGGATGTTGCAGAAGAAAGGGTTTCCAGATGTATTCATCGGTAATCTTTACTGGTTGTCTCAAATTCGAGTTCTCCAAGATCGAATATTTGGCAAACTTATATGAAAAAGTAAACGAGTAAAATTAACCCCATTCATTTTCAATTTGAATTTTTTTCATTAACATTCCGGAATGAAAATATTTCAATTTTCATTCTGAAATTCTTGCAATCTTATTTCACTTATGAACAAAATGCGGTTTCTTATACGAGAAGTGTAATTACACTGAGTTGCCGACTGAAATCATTTCCCTCCGCAAGCAAATGTGGCCGTATGTTTATTTGTCGCGACGACACTTGTGCGGATCGCCGGCCGTATATGAACCCCTGACATAGACCCTTCCTTTCCGGTGTGGTCCGAAGCCTGATGTGTCCATGCGCGTGCGAACCCCATGCGGTACCGTCACTCCACGTAGTGACGTGAATCAACGTGAAGACGCTTCTTCACGACCCAACACCAGCCCGCACTGATGTCTCTGCAATTATTGCAGGAGTCCTCTCTACATCCAGGCGACTTTGACTGCACTTTTTGCACACGCTCTATGGTTCATCCTTTTTTTTTTTTGCTCCATTAACATTGCTTTTCCTTTCGATTTAGGGCCCGCTGGTTGACCTATCCCGATAAAAATCCTGTGGCCACAAACACCCTTTACAAATTAACTTGCTGAATTCCTTCTTCAAAACCGTTTTTAATCCACCTTCCGGAGTTTCTCGGAACTGTCGTCTAACCTGGCCTCTTTATTTGGCTGATGGACAAAATGAAATTTCCTGCAATGGTATTGAAAAGTTACTTAAAGATATGAGCCTCAATGAATCTCCTGGTCAAATCTCCTAGTACCCTGATCAAATTTTCTCCCACGTATCTACATCTACATAATACCCTGCAAGCCACCACCAAGGTGTGTGGCAGGGGGTGATTGCTCACCAAACATGCACTACATATCATGCATAAAAAAGGAATAGTATTAATATACTAGTCTGAACTTCACTATTTAAAAAAGATAGAAATTGCAAAGGAAGCATGCAAAAACATTCTGTTAGTAGGGTTAGCAATCATACCAACATGCAGCTACCAATGCTATCAATTGCTACTCTCCGATTGGATATATTTACCGTTATTCGTATCTCTAATAGTACGAGGAAATTGTTTATAGAGAGTTAGCTTCCGAAATTTCTCCCCTACCTTGAAATAGTATTTAATAAATCCCTACCCGAACACGTCGTACCGATGTATTCGAAAACAGCCGACGTTACAACGATTTTTAAAAATGGTGATAGGGAGCAGCCATCTAACTACAGACATATATCCCTCACATCCATTTCATGCTAAGTCCAGGAATATATAATTGTCAGTTCAGTCCTGGGACACCTAGATAGCCAGAATTTATTGTCCAATGTTCAGCATGGCTTCTGGAGGAGCAGATCATGTGAAACTCAACATCCACTATTTTCCCGCGATATTTTAGTTTCTGGCGAAAATAATATTCCAGTGGATGCTATATTTCTCGATTTCAAGAAAGCTTTTGACAACGTGTCAGTGTGATAGTCCCACTCTTGTTTCTTCTGTATTTAAATGATATCAATAAGGTAGTAAAAAGTAAATTTCGTCTATTTGCCGATGACGTAGTTGTGTGCAGGGAAATTATAAGACCAAAACATGAAGAATATTTAAATGATGACCTATACGCATTTGAAAAATTTTGTGATGCATGGCAGTTACAATTGAATGTTTTTTAATAAATAGTAATGAATTTTTGGAAAAATAATAGTTCTCCTGCTAGCACTTACAAAATAAAAATAATTAATTAACAAACGTGGAATCTATTAGATATCTTGGAATAAGACTGATACATCATCTTTCCTGGGGTAAACACATGCGTGAAATTTTCAGGATAATCGTAAACTGGGATTTATCACAAGAGTACTGGGTAAATGTGACGAACATGTACGAAATATTAGCTACTTTTCCCTTGTAACACCTCATTTGGAATACATTGCCAGAATATGGAATCCATATGAAATATTTCCCTACATAATGAACTCAAACGTGTGCAGTGAAGATTGGAAAGATTTGTAAAGGGACGGTACGATAACCTTATTAGCGTAACCAGTCTATTAATTAAACAAAATTGGGAATAATTTTCAGATCGTAGGTTGAAATTTAGACTTAATCTCCTAAATAAATTCCAAGATAATATTTTCACTGATGACGTTGAAAATATTTTGCGAACCTCATCTTGGTAGACTGGACGTTATGCTCAAAGTTAGAGAAATTTATTGACAGATTCAAAATGTCCTTTCTTCCTCGTACATTTAGGGATATGAATAGCGGTAAACATATCAGCGGTAATCTTACAATTGCAATCATTGGACGTCATCGTCGTGAATCTTCGGCCTGATATTTACAAGTGGGTGTGCGCCACCAATTTGGTGAGCCACGGTAGAAAGTAATAAACATGGACAGGTAGAAGTACTACAAGGTCATAGTTGCCGCGCGTTATTATAAGCAAAATCCTTTGAATACTTTGGGAAAAATTAAATTAAAAAATTATCTGCTCACAGCTCGACGTGGTCCAAGGAGTTTGAGTGATGAACGCAGCCCAAATCCCGCTCACGGCTGCAACCAAATGAGAAACGACATCCGACACTTGGTGCCCATCCTGCGTATGCAAGGCGTGAAACTCCCAACCGTGAACGTGCAAGTTGAAGACAGTGATTGAAGCTTTCACGCTATCGTAAACGCGTCCGTAAGAACCCGTGAGTTTAAGTCGACTTTGAAGTTGAAGAATGATAATCACATTAGTGTCACGAAGTTAACTGAGCGAAGCAGGGTTAGCACAATTCCCGCATCTGGTATCCACAATAAATATCACCCAAAAAAATTCTTGTTGCCTGTAGTTATTTTTGTAGTAAATTATTGTAGTTAGTTACAACGCATTAAAGCGTGTGCAAAGGAGATGAGCTAGATTCGTTAAAGGCCCTTATGATAATTGCATTAGCATTATGAGTTAAATAGAAAAACTAGGATGGGGCTTACTATCAGGACACAGGTTAAAATTTAGGCTAAACCTTTTATGTAAATTCGAAGCTGATTTGTTTATAGGTGACGTTAGTATATATATTAAGAGCCCCTGCGTGTTGTGCTAAATTCCACCAAATAAATAAGATAAGTGAGATAGATAGTCGTACCCATAGATTCAAAATGTCCTTTTTCCCACGTGCCATAGGAGTGAACAATATACAGGATAGCAAAGGATAGGAAGGGGAAATATTATTATAGTAGGCTGTAGTTTATTTTATCTTTCCTGGGGTAAACACGTGCGTGAAAGAATGGGTCAAGCGAATCGTAAACTGGGTTTCATTAAAAGAGTACTGGGTAAATATGACGATCATGTACGAGAAATCAGCTACTTTTCCCTTGTAAGACCTCATTTGGAATATTTTGCCAGTGTATGGGATCCCTACGAAATCGGTCTAAATAACGAACTTGAACGTGTGCAGCGAAGATCGGCAAGATTTGCAAAGTGACGGTACGATAACTATATTGGCGTAACCAGTCCATTAAATGGGAATCATTGTCAGATCGCAGGTTGTGATGTAGACTTAATCTCCTAAATAAATTCCAAGATAATATTTTCAGTGATGACGTAAAAAATATTTTGCGAACCTCAACTAACTATGGTAGACTGGACCATGATTACAAAATTAGATAAATTGATTGCCGAACTGACAGATTCAAAATGTCCTTTTTTCCTCGTACAAATAGGGATATGAATAGCGGTAAATATGTCCAATACGAGTATAGCAATGGATAACATTGGTAGCTGCATGTTGGTATAAGGACTTGAAGCTAACCCAACAACATGTTTTTGCATGTTTGCTGCTATTTTTATCTTTTCAATTGGTGCAGTATAGACTAATGCATTAATACTAATCCTTTTAAATGCATGATATGTGGTGCTTGTTTGGTGAGAATTCACCCCCTGACACACACCTTTATGGTGGCTTGCAGGGTATTATGTAGATGTAGTGCATGATGCGTGTATTAACAACCAATCCCTTTATTACTATCGTACATACTGAGTTTCTAACTATCTAGTAGGATGTCACCCTAATATGTAGCATATCCATGCAATATTCTAGTTGCATGTCAATAGTGATTGTCAAGTCAATGTTTGGTAATCTTCACCCCCTGCCACACATCTTTGTGGTGGATTGTAGGGTATCGCGTAGATGAAGATGTAGATGAACGGATATTCGCCGCAGTGAAACCGAATCGCTTTCTGCCGCTAACGTTAAGATCGCCCGTGCCTTTCTCTCCTCCAGCGCATTCTAATTTCTCTTTCGTCTTTAGCACGCGAAGCAGATCCCTCTTCGTAGCGTCGTTCGATAACGAGCGCATTAGTCGTTACGCACACGCACCTAAGTGCAGTCAGTGCACAGAGACGAATCCTCCAGGAAGTTTAGTGCTCACTACGAGTGCCGAAGGCCGTTGACATAACCTCTTATCCAGGCTACTTCCGTCCGATGCAGTGTCCTCTCCTGAATACACAGGCGTCCCTGGGGCACTGCTGGCCATTCATATTACATGCCCAGAAAAGCACGCGCAGTACATAATAAATTCCTCCATTTTCCACTCGGATTCACTACGATCGGCCTTCAAAACACATTATCCGGAAGTGAGGATTATTCCAGGGGTCCGTCAAATCGATTCTCTTGATAACTGCCAGAGGAAAAAAGTAAAATATACCTTATACCGGCAATCAAACCAAGGACCTTTGGCTCACCTTGGGCCTAATTCTGTAAAGTCGAATTCGAGATTCCGACGTCACAACCATACCTATATAGAGCTAGAGTCAGAGATACGCACATTACTTTCTGGGAAGAATGATAGAGGAATAATAGTAGGCGGAGATTTCAATCTCCCCTCGATAGACTGGAATACGTGTAGTTTCATTGCAGGAGGTAAGGATAAGGAACATTGCGAATCACTGTTGAACACCTTTACGACACATTCTCTACAACAGCTAGTAACAGAGCCGACCAGGGGTAACAACATTCTAGACTTATTAGCAACAAATATACCCGAGAGAGTTCTAAATACAGTTACAGACACAGGAATTAGTGACCATAAAATAGTGCATGCGAAATTTATTGTAGGCGTTGAAAGACATTATAAACCAAGGAGGAGGGTGTACTTATTTGGCAAGGCAAATTACGACGGTATGAAAGAGGAATTAAGGGAAGCGTTTAATGCATTCAGCGAACAAAGCAAAGGATTAAATACAGAGGATTCGTGGAGAGAATTTCTTGAGGTCACCCGTAACGCAGTTCATAAATACATACCAAGTAAATATATTAGTGATAATACAGAGCCAAGGTGGTATAACGCGGAGGTTAGGAAATCACTAAAGCGACAAAGGGTATGCCACGCTAAGATGAAAAATGCCAGACGGGGTCTATCGGTAGAGGAAAAAAATGAGCTAGTTCAAAACTATAAAAAATCGAGAGCATTAGCAAGGAAATCATGTCGGCAAGCGTTATCACATTTCAAGAGCAAGATGTTAGGAGAATATTTAGATAGCAATCCTAAAGCGTTTTGGTCATATGTGAGAGAGCTTCAGGGAAATAAGTCCACAGTGCACACACTTAAAAATGATAAAGGAATCAGAGTCACCAGCAGTGTAGAAAAAGCCAACACTTTAAACACCTTCTTCCAAAGTGTATTCAACTCATCGTCACAAAACGCAGTGGAACCACCGCCGAACACTTTCAGTGAGCAAATGCCCGAAATAAACATTTCATGTCGCGGAATAGAGCAGCAGTTAAAAAGCATAAGTAAAAACAAAGCACCAGGTCCCGATCAAATTCCTTCCAGAGTTTATAAAACATTAGCTTCTGAAATAGCCCCCTATCTAGAAATAATATTCAATAAAACACTAAAGAACCACACAGTACCCAAGGATTGGAAAGTAGCTAACATTACACCTATATTTAAAAGCGGTGATAGGGAAGAACCTAGTAACTACAGACCCATTTCACTCACGTCAATCTCTTGTAAGATATTTGAGCACATAGTAGTCAGTTCGATCATGGGGCATTTGGATAGTCAGGGATTACTCATAAACAGCCAGCATGGGTTCCGGAAAGGTAGATCTTGCGAGACACAATTAGCTTTATTCGTACACGATATTTTAGTCCACGGCGAAAGCAGTACTGAAGTTGATGCGATATTTTTAGATTTTAAAAAGGCTTTCGATAAAGTTCCTCATGACAAATTAATCTTGAAGTTAGAGAGTTTTGGTATAAATAAAGACGTTGTATGTTGGGTAAAAGAATTCTTAAGTGGGCGAGAGCAGAGGGTTGTCATAGATGGTATCATGTCGGACACAATCGAAGTCACATCGGGAGTTCCCCAGGGTAGCGTAGTAGGTCCGCTTCTATTTCTTTTATACATAAACGATTTGGGTACCGTAGTTAGTAGTAACCTTAGACTTTTTGCAGACGATGCGGTGGTGTACAGGGGTATATCAAACGAAGAGGACATGAAATCACTTAGCAAGGATTTAGATGCAATTGAAGAGTGGTGCGACAAATGGCAGTTAGAACTCAACCTTAAAAAGTGTGTAGCTATCAATTTTTGGAGGAGGAATAATTCGATAGAGCGATCCTATAGAATTAATAACACGAAGATCGAAAACGTTGAAACCGTAAGATATTTAGGTGTAACAATCACTAAAGATTTATCGTGGGGAAGACACATAAGGGAAATATGCGGCCGAGCGAAGAGAAAGCTAGGATTTATAAAAAGAGTACTTGGGAAATGTGATGAGAAGACAAAAGAGCGATGCTACTTTTCACTAGTTAGGCCCCACCTTGAGTATGCAGCCAGTGTATGGGATCCTAATGAATTAGGTTTGATGAGAGAACTAGACAGTGTGCAGCGTAGAGCAGCTAGGTTCGTCAAAAGGTGTTACGATAGGTTGAGTAGTGTATCAGAATTAATACAAGAATTAGGGTGGGAATCATTATCAGAGCGTAGATTAAAGTTCAGATTTAATCTATTGCAGAAATTTCAATCGGATAGCTTTACTGAAGATGTTAGGCACATATTGAAAACACCAGCGTATTATGCTAGATTCGACCAGATAAATAAGATTAGAGAGATAGATTGTCGTACAGATAGATTCAAAATGGCATTTTTCCCCCGTACTATAAGAGAACAGAATAGGCAGCATAGGAAAGGGATAGGTAGGGGAAATATTTTAGAGTATTCTGTAGTGCATGATGCATGTATTAACCCCTCAAATACTATAGATACTAACAATCTAGTTGCATGAGACCCTTTAGTTGCTTGCTTGCATGCTAGTAGTGAATGCTTGGTGACCTTCACCCCCTGCCACACACCCTCGCGGTGGCTTGCAGGGTATCGTGTAGATGTAGATGTAGATATACGGAAAAAACGTCATAGTTTGTAGTACAAACCGTGCTCCCTTGATGGCGCGACGGTCGCGACGGCTCAAGGCGACGGAGTCGGATCATTTTGCGGATCATTTCGTTCATAATCCATCGCCAAATATTTTCTGGCGAGCAGGCGCTGCTATCGCGGTGGGCACCTATAGAAGCTGCGATTGTAGCAGATGACTTGTTGATATTTATCGCGCGGGATACAAGGTGAGAATGCATCTAATTCTAGCTAATGATTAAATCTTTTATATCTTCGTTTCCTTGCCGCTTATACAGTGAGAAGTATATAAAACTATTTGTTTTGTTTTCAATTGTCGCCATGCATTGTTTTTGTTTAATGATGATTAAAAATTTTCAAGTACACTAGTCACATAAGTTTTGTATTCGTGTAAAACTTCTACGCAATATTTTAATGCTACTGCAGGGGCAATCTATATATTAGAGAGAGATGGTATCATGTTGGATGGAAATCACATATGTTTGAGCAATATTGTTTGAGCAAATCTCATTATGCTGGCAATTGCTTTGTATGAGTACCTTTCTTTGTGTGGTTGTGTTCTACCGACAAATTCTGGCATTGTATGGACGTACCCCCCGTGTGGCAATCTCCCCCTGCCACACACCTTTATGGTGGCTTGCAGGGTATATGTTGATGTAGACGTCCTTTGGTATTCGGACGCGTACATTATCGCAGGATATTGTATGTGGTTGTATATTTGTTATCTTTTACTGTGATATCATCCATTCCAAAGCAATATACTACTTAAATAGAAACAGGCGGACGGAGGAATATATTACAGGCCTATGAACAGAACACCTCAATGCCCAGGATTCCGGTATCCAAAGACAATTTAAAGAAGCAAGGTCTCCCTCGCACTTACATCTACATATACACCCTGCAAGCCACCATAAAGGTGTGTGGCAGAGGTTGAATTCACACCAGACATGCACTGCATGTCATGCTGACAAAGGATTTGTAATAATCTAAATCTACATCTACATAATACCCTGCAAGCCACCGTAATGGTTTGTGGCAGGGGGTGAATTCTCACCAAACATGTACTACACATCGTGCATAAAAAAGGATTAGTATTTATATACAGTTCTAAACTTCACTATTTAAAAAAAGATAAAAATAGCAAAGCAAACATGCAAAAACATGCTGTTAGTTAGGTTAGCTACAAGTCCTTATACCAACATGCCTATACCTATGCTATGCATTGATTCACTCGTATTGGATATAACTATTGACCGTTATTCGTATCTCTAATTGTACGAGGAAAAAAGGACATTTTGAATCTGTCAGTTCGGCAATCAATTTCTCTAATTTTGTGATTATGATCCAGTCTACCATAGCAATAAAATTCTAGTCTAAACATCACAATTTTAAAAAAAGGTAAAAAAACAGCAAATCAAGCAAGCATGCCATTTCATGCTGTTAGTTGGACTAGCTTAAAGTACTTATGCCAACATGAAACTAGGTATCTATGCCTAGCTATCCATTGATACACTTGTGTTATTTATTCTATTGGATATAGTTCCATCTATTCCAGTTACGAGGACAGAAGGACATTTTGAATCTGTCAGTTCGGCAATCAATTTCTCTAATTTTGTGATTATGGTCTAGTTTAGCATAATAAGTTGGAGTTCCCAAAATATTGTTCATGTCATCAGTGAGAATATTATCTTGGAATTTATTTAAGTGATTACATCTTATTTATTTTCACGACCTTTAATCAAGGCCCATGAAGGCCCTTCTTAATTTTCTATTTGTGCTTAACGAAAGCAATTGAACACGATGGCAGATCCCATAAGCTATTGTAAAGGGCCACCACCAACGCAAGATTCTTCTTTGTCACAGTTCGAGGCAAGCATGTGTGTTGAAAAGTGCCGTTCAAATCAATAATACGTTCACCGAGCCACATATTTGTGAGGCTATATACTTTTAGTACTGTTAAAAATTCAATGTATGTGCAACGTAAATTTTTTCTGAGCATCAATCATGTTTGATTTTTTTAAATGTTTGATTTTTTTAAAGTTAAATTTTTTTAATATTTGATTTTTTAATGCTCGATTTTTTTAACGCTTGATTTTTTTAATGGTTGATTTTTTTAAGTTTACTTTTTTATGCTTGATTTTTTTAATGTTTGATTTTTTTTAATGTAGCCGAAAAAAACCCACGCCATCAAACCGTCTCAAAAATTTATAATCTATTTTTAGTGAAAAAAGGAAAACGCGATTAGATTTCCTATCAATTTCATAAATATTAATGCAAATTCATTGATTTTTACACATTTGAGCGTAATAATTCGAAATATCCATCCTTGTTTGTGTGATTATCAATATATGCCAGAAAATTTATATAATTATAAATTCAACTGGGGAATGTATTTAAAGTTTAACGAAATTGGTTTCTTCATTATGTTTTCAAGTATTTCTTTAAACGTTGATGACTTCCACTGCCCTTGGATATGTCAACTTCCCAAGGACAACTAAGAACTAAAATCGTGTTGATGATCTGCCTCCATCTAATATTCACACTTGCAACGCGGATATTGCGTGACAACATTCGCTGTCATCATATTGAGTGACACTTATCTGCTGTATCACATCAGCCACGGTAGGAACATGCACTGTCCACCATGAATATGAAAAGAAAAACAATGATTTCGCATTCGTAACCTTCATATCGATACGCTTAAGCAAGGAAGTAGGAATGTACCGGAGGAGCATCGCTGCTGATTTCAGAAGCCAGCGGCCATCTTGGTAGGTGTCGGACACGCGGGCTTTGCACTTACGATACTCGTATGAATAACATTGTTTTTACGTACTGTAAGACTTAACAATATGAATAACTGAATTCAAAAAGACAATCCATCAAATAAACAGAGTCAGCAATAGGGTATAGTCTCCTTGATCAAAGAAAACAGAATTCCATTAATTGTGATTCGCCCTGGATGATATAAAATGAAATCATTACGCAATACGGAAGTTTAGTACACCAAAGAACACAGAATGCATTAACTGAGATTACTGCCCCACGATTAATGTATTAATATTAAGCAAAACAATTGGATTTAGAAATCCCAGTTTAGTAGAGCATCAAATGTTAATTTCAATTTAAAAAAGTTCATTTGAAAAAGGTTATAAATGGCGGGATGCGCTGCCTTTTTGATGACGTAACAGTACATAGTTACCGTTGCGAGGCATATGTAGATGTAGATGTATCTAGCATGTTTCCATGCAGAAGCCTGTTTGCATATCAATAGTGCATGTTTGGTGATCTTAACCCCCTGCCACACACCCTCGCGGTGGCTTGCAGGGTATTGCGTAGAATAATGCCGGAGTGCATCCAGAAGATGACTCAAGAATTAGCATGTTCATTGAAGAATACGGACTGGTACATGGTTTCTCAATTTGCGGCTAACACTCTTTTCCGTAAACTTTCACACGCATCCTGACTCTTCGAATTGCTTGCTGTTAAAATCTCCCCGGAGCCTGAAAAAAAAAAAACAAATTTAGTTCATAACTCCAAAATCCTTCCATTGGCTATACCATCGAGACTAGCTATGGAGATGATTTGTTCAAGCTGTTGCGGTAGTGCGGGAGATGTGGAGAAACTTCTGAGAGTGAGAGGAAAGTGGGTGAAAGACTACGAATGGGGTCCCATCATTAGCCGACGGGCGTGACCCAGTAAGCTTTTTTTTTAAACCCAAGTGTAACTCACCTTCCGAAGCTGTGATTTGAGGAGCTCCCTTCCCCCAAAACGTAATGAAATGTGGTGAACACGTAATGTGTTTGGGTGCATGCAGCAACTCGTGCAAGAACAACCAACGCCATATGATTCACCAGGTCAATAAAGACTTGTTCGCGAAACAAGGAGCTGGAAACAACGTACTTAGTAAACACGACGAAAGAATAAAGGAAGGAGCGAGACAAGGTTCCTTGCTGTATCCCGTGCTATACAATGCCTGAATCGAGAAAGCCATCAATTAAAGCTAAGAGAAGGCTTCAGGAGTGAATGTCCACGGAGAAAAATTATTCATGTAGCTATTCAGCGATGACGCAGCAGCCATAGAAGAGACGGAGATGGATTTGGAGAAGATTCTGATAACCATGGCAAGAGCGATGGTATCCTTTGAATATCAATACACAGGAGACTAAGTATGCAGCATGAGGGAAGAGGCCAATCCCAGCATTAAAATAGGAAAACAGAAACATGAGAAGGTGGAAGAGTACCTGGGGAAGTAATCAGCGGCGAACGAAGTAAGGAAGAAATAGTTGATTGAATAACCCAGGCTAAGAGGGCATTCTACAAAAAGAATAACCTACTTACAGCTGCAAATACTAATTGCTTTCACTAGTTAGGCCCCACCTTGAGTATGCAGCCAGTGTATGAGATCCGAATGAATTAGGTTTGATCAGAGAACTAGACAGTGTACAGCGTAGAGCAGATAGGTTCGTTAAAAGGTGTTACGATAGGTTGAGTAGTGTATCAGAATTAACACAAGAATCAGGGAGGGAATCATTATAAGAATGTAGGTCAAAGTACAGATTAAATCTATCAGAGAAATTTCAATCGGATAGCTTTACTGAAGATGTTAGACATATATTAAAAACACCAGCTTATTACGCTATATTCGATCAGATAAACAACATTAGACAGATAGATTGTCGTACTGATAGATTCAAAATGGCATTTTTCCCCCGCACTAATAGAGAACAGAATAGGCAGTATTGCAAAGGGATAGGTAGGGGAAATATTTTCGAGTAGTCCGTAGTGCATGACGCATGTATAAATCCCTTAAATACTATAGATACTAACAATGAAGTTGCATGAGACTCTATAGTTGCTTGTTTGCATGTCCGTAGTGCATGCTTGGTGTTATTCACCCCCTGCCACACATCCTCGCGGTGGCTTGCAGGGTCTCGTGTAGATGTAGATGAAACACAAGCGTAGACGTAAGGAAACAATCCATCAGGACGTACGTCTGGAGCATGTTTCTTTCTGGCAGTGACGATGACTGCTGCAGAGAAGTCCAGGCTGGAAGCATTTGAAATCTGGTGCTACCGAAGAATTATTAAGATAAAATTGGTCGACCGAGTGACAAACGAAGAAGTCTTAAAGAAGAGTGGGAGAAAAGAGAAGTCCGGTGGAAAGCTTTGAAAAGAAGACGAGACAACTTGATCGGCCATATCTTGAGACATGATGGTTTCATGAAGACAATCGTAGAGGGAAAAGTGAACGGGAAAAATGGAAGAGGCAGGCCTCGTATGAGTTACATGGAGCAGGTCGTAAAGGACGTGAAAGACAGGAATTGCGTTGGTATGAAGAGGTTGGTCAATAGAAGAATCGAGTGGAGGGCTGCGTCAAACCAATCCTAGGATTGTTGACCCTTGATGATGATGGATTCATTCACTCGTATTGGACATATTTACCGCTTCTCATATCCCTAATTGTACGAGGAAAAAAGGACATTTTGAATCTGTCAGTTCGATAATCAATTTCTCTAATTTTATAATTATGGTCCAGTCTACCATAGTAAGTAGGGGGTCGAAAATTTATTTTTAACGTCATCCCTTAAAATATTCTCTTGGAATTTGTTTAAGAGCTTAAGTCTAAATTTCAACCTGCGATCTGACAACGATTCCCATTTTAATTCATTTAATAGACTGGTTACACTTATAAGGTTATCGCACCGTCCCTTTACAAATATTGCCGATCTTCGCTGCACATGTTCCAGTTCGTTATTTACACCGATTTCGTAGGGAACCCATACACTGGCAGCATATTCCAAATGAGGTCTGACAACCGAACAGTAGCTGATGTTTCGTACACGATCGTCACATTTGCCCAGTACTATTTAAGACATGCAGACGCAATTCCTCATTATTATCTTTTTTCCCGGACGCCACTCATCAAATATGTCAGTAGCACGGACCCAAGCCTCAGTTCTCGACTTTGCTGTTTTTCCGCCGCAAGACAATGATGCTGCGAACACCTTGCAACGTAAGAAGCTTGATGGTTTGTTGATATCGTGGGGCAGAACTAAGAATCCTCGATCTTCCAATTTCGAATGTCGCGTCGGACGATGTTCCGAACATTGTCGGTCTTTCATAACGCTTCGAACATTCGAAGGAATTCGTTCGGTTTATGGAATCACAGACACACGTTTGAGTTATGGAGTACATTTCGATAGTTCCTGCGACGTTTTAGCAGTTAACCATATAAAAAAATCATATTACATTTTAGTTCTTCTCTTGAAAGTTTTTGTACTGATTTCATCTGAAATAGCTTGATCTGGATCCAAATATTTATATGTACGAGTTGTTGCCGAACTGTTGGACATATAATCGGACGAGCCGACATTAAAACACTAACTTACAATTCACTCAGAGCTGGATAACTGTCTGGCTTCGAGTCCCGGGCTAGGCAAATGATTTTTTTCCTCTTTGGAATTTCTGCTATTGTATGTACAGCTAGGTTCGTTAAAAGATGTTACGATAGGTCGAGTAGCGTTTCAGAATTAATAAAAGAATTACGGTGGGAATCATTATCAGAGCGTAGGTTCAAGTACAGATTAAATCTATTAGAGAAATTTTAATCGGATAGCTTTACTGAAGATGTTAGGCACATATTAAAAAAAACAGCGTATTATGCTAGATTCGAACAGATAAATAAGATTAGAGAGATAGATTGTGGTACTGATAGATTCAAAATGGCATTTTCCCCCGTAGTATAAGAGAACAGAATAGGCAGCATAGCAAAGGGATAGGTAGGGGAAATATTTTAGAGTAGTCTGTTGTGCACGATGCATGTATTAATCCCTGAAATACTAACTACCCTTCGATACTAACAATCTAGCTGCATGAGACAATATAGTTGCTTGTTTGCATGTTAGTAGTGATGCTTGGTGATCTTCACCCCCTGCCACACACCCTAGCGGTGGCTTGCAGGGTATCGTGTGGATGTAGATGTACAATTTCAGCGGGTTATGCCGTTAAGGTTCTGACGGCACATGCTTTTAATTTCTTTCAGGTAATCACCTTAGTGTTTCATTTATATGCACCACGTGATATTCTTACGATATTATAATGATTACTTCATAAGTAAATAACTTTCCCACAACAAGAGACTAAGATTGACACACGTTTCAAACACAACCCCCCAGGGCCAGGAACCGACCCCCCTGCCCTGATAGTGTGATATTCACACGCCCGTGGCTTAGTCTGGGGTGAGTTCTACCCTCAACAATCAAAGACCAACATTCGGGTTGAATCACTGAGTGAGTGAGTGATGCGTCAGAAAAGTTAGTTCTCATTAAAATGAAAATTACGGTGGTGTATCTCTCATAATTAGTCGCCGTTATCGACATGCAGAAGCTGTGTGGGGACTGAGTCATTGTGTCATTGATGTCAGTAGCATAACACGGTAAGGGAAAATTTTAATAGCTTTCTAAGCGTATCGTCATCAGGTTTTAGAATTTCCTACTTGCCAGAATATAACTTAATGGTATATCCCTCCTCTAATATTAGGTTTTCACCAATATGAAAAACTTTTCCTCATTTGTGTTTAGCCCACAAATCAAAATATTCTGTGTTGATAGCAACCCCTGTTGCCATGTTCAGGTGAAATAAATGGCATCACTCGTTCTGTTCTTCATTGATATTTATTACACAACACATCTCTTAATCTTTTACTTGAACAGCGCAGCGCAAATAGCAGAGTTTGTTCAAGTTGACTCCGCCTCAGAGATGGCTCTGAAGTAATAGGAAGGACTCATTCATTAGCGTGAGCTTTTGTTCCTTATAATGGCACCTCCGAGGGTCTAGAGAAAGCTATGCGCCCCTTTACGTTTTCGAAAAAAAAGCGAAACGCTTTTGCCGACGAACGGAGGAGGGAGCGAATCAAAGACAAGTTTCACCTTCGGCGTTTCCAGAGGGCGCAGACACATCTACATCTACACGATACCCTGCAAGCCACCGCAAGGGTGTGTGGCAGGGGGTTAAGATCACCAAGCATGCACTACTAACATGCAAACAAGCAACTATAGGGTCTCATGCAACTACATTGTTAGTATCTATAGTATTTAAGGGATTAACACATGCATCATGCACTACAGAATACTCTAAAATATTGCCCCTACCTATCCCTTTGCTATGCTGCCTATTCTGTTCTATTATAGTACGGGTGAAAAATGCCATTTTGAATCTATCAGTACGACAATCTATCACTCTAATCTTATTTATCTGGTCGAATCTAGCATGATACGCTGGTTTTTTAATATGTGCCTAACACCTTCAGTAAAGCTATCCGATTAAAATTTCTCTAATATATCTAATCTGTGCTTTAACCTACGCTCTGATAATGATTCCCACCCTAATTCTTGTATTAATTCTGATACACTACTCAACCTATCGTAACACCTTTTGACGAACCTAGCTGCTCTACGCTGCACACTGTCTAGTTCTCTCATCAAACCTAATTCATTAGGATCCCATACACTGGCTGTATACTCAAGGTGGGGCCTAACTAGTGAAAAGTAGCATCGCTCTTTTGTCTTCTCATCACATTTCCCAAGTACTCTTTTTATAAATCCTAGCTTTCTCTTCGCTCGGCCGCATATTTCCCTTATGTGTCTTCCCCACGATAAATCTTTAGTGATTGTTACACCTAAATACGTAACGGTATCAACGTTTTCGATCTTCTTGTTACTAATTTTATAGATTCGCTCTATCGTATAATTCCTCCTCCAAAAATTGATAGCTAAAAACTTTTTAAGGTTAAGTTCTAACTACCATTTGTCGCACCACTCTTGAATTGCATCTAAACCCTTGCTAAGCTATTTCCTGTCCTCTTCATTTGATATACCCCTGTACACCACCTCATCGTCTGCAAAAAGTCTAAGGTTACTACTAACTACGGTACCCAAATCGTTTATGTATAAAAGAAATAGAAGCGGACCTACTACGCTACCCTGGGGAACTCCCGATGTGACTTTGATTGTGTCCGTAATGATACAATCTATGAAAACCCTCTGCTCTCGCCCACTTAAGAATTATTTTACCCAACCTACAACGTCTTTATTTATACCAAAACCAAGATTAATTTATTATGAGGAACTTTACCGAATGCTTATTTAAAATCTAAAAATATCGCATCACCTTCAGTACTGTTTTCCCCGTAGACTAAAATATCGTGTACGAATAAAGCTAATTGTGTCTCGCAAGATCTAACATTCCGGAACCCATGTTGGCTGTTTATGAGTAATCCCTGACTATCCAAAAGCCCTATGATCGAACTGATGAAAATGTGCTCAAATATCTTACAAAAGATTGATGTGAGTGAAACGGGTCTGTAGTTCCTGGGTTCTTCCATATCACCGCTTTTAAAAATAGGTGTAATGTTAGCTACTTTTCAATCCTTGGGTACTGTGTGGTTCTTTGGTGTTTTATTGAATATTATTTCTAGATAGGGGGCTATTTCAGAAGCTAATGTTTTATATACTCTGGAAGGAATTTGATGGGGACCTGGTGATTTGTTTTTACTAATGCTTTTTAACTGCTGCTCTATTCCGCGACATGAAATGTTTATTTCGGGCATTTGCTCACTGAAAGTGTTCGGCGGTGGTTTCACTGCGTTTTGTGACGATGAGTTGAATATACTTTGGAAGAAGGTGTTTAAAGTATTGGCTTTTTCTACACTGCTGGTGACTCTGATTCCTCTATCATTTTTAAGTGTGTGCACTGTGGACTTATTTCCCTGAAGCTCTCTCACATATGACCAAAACGCTTTAGGATTGTTATCTAAATATTTTCCTTACATCTTTCTCTTGAAATGTGATAACGCTTGCCGACATGATTTCCTTGCTAATGTTCTCGATTTTTTATAGTTGTGAACTAACTCGATTTTTTATAGTTTTGAACTTTTTTTCCTCTACCGATGGACCCCGTCCTGCATTTTTCATCCCAGCGTGGCATACCCTTTGTCGCTTTAGTGATTTACTAACATCCGCGTTATAACCTTGGGTCTGTATTATCACTAATGAATTTACTTCGTATGTATTTATTAACTGCTTTACGGGTGACCTCAAGAAATTCTCTCCACGAATCCTCTGTATTTAATCCTTTACTTTGTTCGCTAAATACATTAAACGATTCCGTTATTTCCCCTTTCATACCGTCGTAATTTGCCTTGCCAAATAAGTACACCCTCCTCCTTGGTTTATAATGTCTTTCAAGGCCTACAGTAAATTTCGCGTGCACTATTTTATGATCACTAATTCCTGTGTCTGTAACTGTATTTAGAACTCTTTCGGGTATATTTGTTGCTAATAAGTCTAGAATGTTGTTTCCCCTGGTCGGCTCTGTTACTAGCTGTTGTAAAGAATGTGACGTAAAGGTGTTCAACAGTGATTCGCAGAGTTCCTTATCTTTACCTCCTGTTATAAAACTACACGTATTCCAGTCTATCGAAGGGAGATTGAAATCTCCGCCTACTATTATTCCTCTATCATAGTTCCGAGAAAGTAATGAACGTATCTCTGACTCTAGTTCCATCATAGAATTGACGTCTGCGTCAATTCTATAATGGAACTAGACGCTAACACACTAAGACGCTGAAGACCTCTGAAGACGCTGAGCTGGTGACACGATGATTGCGCGGATAGCACCTTCAACTACTAATTGAAAGCGCCAACGCTCGTGAATATCACCAACGGATGTGCGAATCTGTGAGCTCACGGGGAGAATAATGGCTTCCTAATTTGACAACATTTTATGAGAAACACGTGCTTGTTTTGCTGCATCGGTGGTTCCCGCTTATTTTTCCAGAAAATACGAGGAATTTGGGGAATTTTCCTTTCATATTCTCTGAATACGTTCGAACTGTCAACTCTTTTTCACCGACACCTTGCGAAAGTTTGCGGTTCCAATCAACCTTCTGGGTTCCATTTGGATGTGAATTTTGCAGATTTAAGGCTGGAGGACTAAAACGAAAGTAAACGTATCCAAGGGAATGTTGAGGAAGTACATGTAGTCGTACACAGGGGTCACACTTTTCCACGAAAGAGCTTTTTAGGGAAAAACTACCACTGTCCTATTATTAAGTGGAACATTATATACTTTGACTTTGATCACTTTATTCACATAGACAGTATTTTAAAATATATTTGAACTCGTTTAGCAAAATATTTTTATAGCTGGAGAAAATTATTTTTTCAAAGGACTTCTATTCGTATTAATCGTAAGTTACTATGGCCGCGGAAGACTATTCTCAGAGCGATGCATCAGTGAGTCTATTTCCTAGGAATTACTATTTTCCCTTTAATCGATCATTAATAACAAAATATTTGAGCAGGATTGCTATTTTGACTTGGAGGACGTCATGTTATGAAATATTCTGCAGCATGATGTTTTGTTGACAGCATTGGTGGCTAATTCCTCAAAAACTATTGTTACGCATAGTTTTAATCACTTTTAATCCATTTTCGTATTTGTTTGATCTTAGGGAAACTATTTATTTGAAATTTCAAAATCTCAATTAATCGCTTCATTTTTTTCCAAAACGAGAGATTTACACATATCATGTTTAATTAAATAACATACTTCACTCAGATGGCGTCACTATATGAACGCTATGAACAAGGATTATGGATTACATAGCAAGTAAAGAAATCAGTATTAGTATCAACGCAGAAAGCATAAAAAAAGTGGAAAAATGAAATGATGCGAAATTCAAGGAAGGAATATAAGTGCAATCATATGCTGGAAGATGATATTTGAATGATGCGAATTTTTGTGAAATGTTGTGAAACAAATTTGAATGAAAAATGAAATGATGCGAAATACAAGGGAGGAACATAAGATAACATTAAGAGCAATCATACGCTGCAACATGACATTTGGAACCGGGAAAGTGAAGGCTTGGAGGGAAGCGAAAAAGAGAGGAATTGTTTGGGTGATAAGGATAGGACAGGTTTTACATCTAGCGCGATTGCAGGGGGAAGGGGGTGTTTTTGGAAGATGATGGGATTTGGACAGAGGTCTGGTGGTTCTCAGAATGCCAGTGAGGTTGGGGGAACGTTTGAAAGTAAGAGATGGGCAATTAGGGAAAATATTGGTGGTGGTAAGATTATCAGACACAGGATAGGGAAAAGGTCTTTGAGGATGTGTTCAAGGGACCGAATACCAGGGAAGTATGTAGTGCACAAGGAGAGGTTGTCTTTGGTTTTGCGAGGAGGGGCTATGGGGGAGTAAGGCTTATTGGAGATTTTTTTCTTGAGAAGGTGTTCAGGGTATCCTCTTCGGAGGAGAGACTGGTGAAGGTTAGTAAGGAATCTGTCAAGGGAGTCTGGGTTATTGCATATACAGTGGCCACGAATGGAAAGGGAGTAAGGTAAGGAAGTTTTGGTGTGTTAGGGATGGCAGCTATTATAGTGGAGGTATTGTTGCTTATTAGTGGGTTTGATGTGAACAGATATGTTAAATTTGTTATTAGAAAGGGAGATATCGACGTTGAGGAAGGTGATGTTGGAAGAGGAGATATGTGATGTGAAAGAAACTGACGAGGAAGCATTGAGGGAGGCGAGGAATGAGTTAAGGGTTTCGGTGTCACGTGGCCAAAGGAGAAAAATATCATCTATATAGCGGAGCCAGAGTAGCGGCTTGAGGGGGCATGTGGATAGAAAGGATTCTTCAAGGAGGCCGAGGAACAGGTTGGCATAAGAGGGACTAAATATACTTCCCATGGCACAGCCCCTAGTTTGAAGGTAGAATTGGTTGTTGAAGGAAAAGGAATTGTGGGTAAGGATGAGGTTGGTAAGGTCAAGAAGGAAGTCAGTGCTAGGAGTGTGTGGAATAGAACGTTGGTTTAAGAAATGGCGGAGAGAGGAGAGGCCTTCCGAGTGAGGAATAGAGGTATAGAGAGAGGTAACGTCAATGGTGGCCATAATGATATTTTGATCATTAGGAAATGGAGTGGAATTGAGGCGGTCGAGGAAGTGGTACGTATCTTTGATGTAGGAGGAGAGGCCGTGGACTAGAGGTTGAAGGTAAAAATCTACAAAGGCGGAGATGCGTTCGGTGGGTGAGTAATAGGAGGAGACTATAGGACGGCCAGGATTATTGGGCTTGTGAATTTTTGGGAGGATGAAGAAATGGGGGGTGCAGGGATGGGGAGGGGTGAGAAGGGAAATATCTCGCTTGGTGAGACCTTCACTTGGGCCCTTCTCGTTTAATAATGTGACAATTTCGTTGAGGAATTGTGGGTTAGTATCATGGGGTATTAGGTTATAGGAAGAAGTGTCCGCAAGTTGTCTGAGAGCCTCATTAGTGTAATCGGAGGAATTTAGGACCACAACGGTGGAGCCTTTATCAGAGGGGGTGATGACAGTGTTGGGATTAGAAGTGAGGTTATTAAGGTCTGAGATTTCAGTGGGAGAAAGATTGGATTTAGGTTTAAGGGAGTTGATGAAGGTCGGATCGGAAATCTTAGAGAGGAGGAGGTTGCAAAATATTTCGATAGGGTGATAGGAGGAGAGAGGCTTGGGTTCATGGCAAGAGGGGGGTTTGAATTTGGTAAGAGCTGTGTGTATTGAGTTGGTGGGTGAAGGAAGTGTGGGTTGGGAGTTCCAGAAGTATTGCCACTTTAAGTTGCGACAGAAATTGAGGGTGTCGGTTAAGATATGGACAGGATTGATTTTAGGAGTCGGAGAAAAGGAGAGACCTTTGTTTAGCAAAGAGATTTCGCTCGGGGAGAGAGGGGCGAGGAGGTAGAGATGGAAGCGATGTATATCGTTTGTGACAAAACGCGAAATATTCTTGTTATGCCATCTCTGGAAACCTTCCAGTACTACGTTCAAAACGTATAACAGTTTTTCCCTATGGAGTGAGCCTTCTATATTGCATGTTCTTACTCTATGGCTTTACCCATTCCTGTTGCCTCCTCGAAGACATTCGCGAAGTGGGGCCCCTGTCTGAGTAGCGTCCTCAAAGCCAAAATGTCTCCTCATAGCCGGGAGTAAGGAGCCCTCCGGGAGTGTAGGTGTCTCCCACTTTCTCACCTTTCACTTTTCGCCGCTGAGGTCCAAACAGCATTTCTTCGCCTCCCAAATTACGTCTTTCTCTGACACTCGACTTTCTTGGAACTCGGAATGTTCTCCAGTCATGTAATTGTCAATTTTCAGCGCCTCGACTCATTACAAGGGGAGAGAATCGTTTATCTGAGCATAATTCTCTTTCCGGCCAGGCAGATTAGACTTTGTCACTTTTATCCTTCGAACTTACTTTCTTGTGCCATTTCTCTATTCAGCACAGGAACGCTTCCACTCCCCCATCTCACCCCCTTAAAGGGTAAAGTGAAGGCAAATTATCATTCTTCACTTCCATATTGCTTTTAATCTACAAAGGACTTTCGCATCCTTTCAACCACTCGGTCCACCCACTTATTCTGAAATATTCCTGAAACTTTCTCTCCTCCCCAACTATGCCCCTCTTTGGTTTTGTGGTATTATTATGGTGTGCGTCGACGACTTCGTGATTTGGTGTCATTGGCCTACCTCTCCCATTATAACATAAATAAAATGGGGTCGTTTACCATACATTTTTATTGCCGAATCTGATGTTTGCGGTGCAAGAGTTTGTAAAATAAAAAGACCCATGATATTTTTCCGTTCTTCGATCCGTAAATTAGTTCTCGAGTTATAAGCGGTGTAAAGCTGATTTTTTTAACCCTTTTGGATATGTGTGTGAGCAAAGGACTCTTACGTCATTCACTTCGTCCAATCACAGCTGCGACCGCGAAGCTCCTTCGCCCAATCACAATGGGGGACACACAGCTGACTCTGCCGATGAAAGCCGTTGCGACAGGATCTCTTCAGGCAGGATCTCTTCCGCCTAGCAGTTTCCTGTATTACATCTACATAATACCCTGCAAGCCACCACAAAGGTGTGTGGCAGGGGGAAATACATATATATAGTGATTTCGGTTCCGAGCAAACACCATAATTCTCGGTCCTCTTCTTTTTGGCAATAGGGATGATAACGTTCATCTCAAAGTACGTGTGTATCTCTCCTGTAGAGTCCATGTAGCATATCTACACCTACATCTACATGATACCCTGAAAGCCACCATAAAGGTGTGTGGCAGGGGGTGAATTCTCACCAAACATGCACTACATATCATGCATAAGAAAGGATTAGTATTTATATAATGCTCTAAACTACACGATTTAAGAAAAGATAAAAATAGCAAAAAATACATGCAAAAACATGCTGTTACTTGGGTTAGCTTCAAGTCCTTATACCAATATGCAGCTACCAATGTTATCCAATGCTGCACTCGTACTGGATACATTTACCGTTATTCATATCCCTAATTGTACGAGGAATAAAGGACATTTTGAATCTGTCAGTTAGCAATCAATTTATCTAATTTTGTGATCATGGTCCAGTCTACCTTAGTAAGTTGGGTTCCAAAATATTTTTAACATCACCACTGAAAATGTGGTCTTGGAATTTGTTTAAGAGAGTAAGTCTAAATTTCAACCTGCGATCTGACAATGACAATCCCAATTTAATTCATTTAATAGACTGGTTACGCTGATAAGGTTATCGTACCGTGCCTTTACAAATCTTACCGATCTTAGCTGCACACGTTCAAGTTCTTTGTTTAGACCGATTTCGTAGGGATCCCATACACCGGCAGTGTATTCCAAATGAGGTCTAACAAGGGAAAAGTAGCTGATTCCTCGTACATGATCGTCACAATTTCCCAGTACTCTATTGACGAATCCCATTGCATATGGTTTTGTACAGCTGTGTAAAAGTCTTCTCTCCCGCATTTTTGATTAGTTCTGCAGGAATATCATCTATTTCCTTATTATCCTTATTTATCCGCAGATCCCTTACAGCTGCGTCGAATTCCGATCTTAAGATTAAGGCTCCCAATTCATCATCATTGACTTCATTTTCCTCTTTGATTACTTTCACTCCTAAGATTTCTTCCATTGTACAACTCTTCCAAGTATTCTTTCCATCTCTTCACTTTACCCTCATGTTAAATTAAGATTTCTCCTTTCTTGTCCCTGATGCTGTTACATCTTGCAGCCCCAGCCTTGATGTGATTCCTTACCATCCTGTTTAGCAACTGCCACATTTCCATGTGCGAGGTTGCTTTGTACGTCTTCTCTATTCTCACTATACGGTTTATGTCATTCTTATTTCTTTGGTAGCAAAGTTTCCCTTCCCCAGTTTCCAAATTTTTATATTATCTTCTCTCTGAGATCAATTCTAAGACTTCTCCTGTAATCCAAGGCTCCTTTTCGATAACTTTTCTTCTCGCCATAACTTCTTTTGAGGCTTACTGCCTTCTGGCTTCTTTGAGGCTTTCAGCCTGTCCTTCCTTTCCACTTGTCTCAGTCCCCTTCTCCTGAATCTCTTCCACTCCTTGGTCATGCCTCGGTCGCATCCTGATACGTTTTTCATTTGTTTCTCTGTCTCGTCACACCACACCATCATCCTAGGATTCTCATTTATGCCACTCATCGCCTCTTCTCTTGATCTCGTCAGCTTGGAAAATAATCTGGTACGACACGCCTACTTTGTGCAAATCTGACACGAAGCACAGTTCATCAGTTTTACACTAATTAATAAACATCTATGAATTTTCAAATGTAGTAAATGTGTGGATAATTCTGCGTTTTCCGGCGTTGGAATGTTCCACGCCTAACATTGAATCACAAGTGAATTTAAAGCAATGGCATTTCTTATTGCGTTCAACGTGATTTCCAACGCTATGAGTCCAGTGTGATGGTTAATGAATTCGTAGTATTTGATTCACTGGATGCCAAAGATAGTGGATTTTTTTCAGCTAGTCTTCTGCAGTACGTCTTAGACAGGTACATAGTTCAGGGTTCCCTTTCGTCGCTAAAGTGCTGATAATGCGATGGGTCATTGCGGTACGGTCGAGTAAGCGGCAAGTATCTTTCGGGGAGAGGTGATTTTAATCAGAGAACACCTGAAATGATAAAACTGAAACAGTTTCCACAAAAAGGCTCTTTGCCTTTGCTTCAGCATCATCCCCAACCCCAACTTGCTATGGTAGACTGGACTATAATCACAAAATTAGAGACATTTATTGCCGAACTGACATTCAAAATGTCCTTTTTTCCTCGTACAATTAGGGATATGAATAAGGGTAAATATATCCAGTACGAGTCTAGCAATGGATAACATTGGCAGCTGCATGTTGGCATAGGGACTTAAAGCTAACCCAACTAACGGCATGTTTTTGCATGTATGCTTTGCTATTTTTATCTTTCTTTAAATAGCGTAGTTTAGAACCGTATATAAATACTAATCCTTTTTTTATACATGATATGTAGTGCATGCTTGGTAAGAATTCACCCTCTGCCATACACCTTTATGGTGGCTTGCAGGGTATTATGTACATGTAGTTGTATCGCCCCAACAGGGAACTTCTGAAGAGACACAGTTCATCATCGGTCAAAACAATCCTAGGATTGGTTTGACGCAACCATCTGTAACCTAAGACGGAGTTCGAATGGACACGGACCTATTTATACAATCAAGTATGCAACACGATTTAAAAGGACAGATATTCAACACACAAATTCAAATCATAGAATATACTCTCCCATCCATGCAACAACATATAGCTACAAATCAATACATGTTCCGATGGCGGAAACCAAGCAAAATATCTTCAATACCTCCAAAACTATCCACGTCACTTTATCAACCCAAATACCATATGCTCCGCCACAGCACCGATCGGTCCATACAGTTCCACACTTCGCCTTCCCACTCCTGCCAGTCAATGCACTTCTCACTTGGTACTCCCACCTCCAAAACTTCCTCCTTCCCCCAATAAAACAGCCAAAATTCAAACACCAATCTCCGCCTCACTCGTGCGACGTGCCGCTCTCGCTCCTCTTCCTCGACTCTTCCTTGTTGATTCTTCCCCTAGCGACCGCGAACTACTATGGCGGCCTTGCGTTATGTTACATTTGCCCCGTCGAAAGAAATTTAGAAAACATTGAGAAATTCTCTTTCGAAACCTCTAAAGTGATCTATGGAAGGTGGCCCCGACACCTCTAATTTTGACTTAAGCTAAATTTCATAGATAAATCAAACCTCCTTATGGTACGTGACTGTGCATCTTACAAACATGTATACACTAATAACATCAAATAAATATATATATACACTGATAACATCAGATAACAAGCAACGTAAATCCTTACTTTCTAATTTTTACAAACACCAAATAAACACTTCCATTTTATCAACATCATCATCACATATCATTACTTTCACAAATTTCAGTGGTCACCAAGGTAACCTTTTGTCCTGCTCTATTCATTCATGTCCACTGTACAGCTGATCATTTGACATACCTCACTTTTATCACCACAGTTCACCAATCTCCTTCATTTCACCTCAACCTCAGTTACATGTTCATACACCCATACAAGCCTCAGAGGTAAGCCAGAACAATGTATACATTCTAAGACATGTCTCAACCCTTACAACATCAACTCCTATCCGTGCCAAAATGAACTCCTTATCTTAAAACATATCTCGAAAGGCATTTCTAATTACCTTGTAACTATTTCTTCCGCTACATATTCGCTGCCTAAGTCCTGCCCCTCTTACTATTCGTACTGTCTTTCCCCTTCCTATATCGTGACGTATTCACGCGAATAGCTAGTATTCAAAATGCATTGGGTGTTGTGTGGTGTGTGCGATTGAACTCCCCGCGATACGGCTTTAGATTAGATACATGGAAAACACCTCGGTCTGCTCCAGTCTCCGGATGTCGCAACATAAATGAAAATTTTCCCCGTGTGTCTTTTATCTCATATGGTCCTTCATACAATGGTAAGAAACCGTGGTAGATTTTATTTTCTTTGTGTGATACTGGGCAAGTACGGACCAACACTCTGTCCCCTACTTTTAAGTTTATTATCCCTCTTCGTTGTTTTCTTTCATTCCTCATTCTTCTTTTTTCTCCTTTTGCTGTGATACGGTCTATGCGGGTCAGGGTGATGCAATATCACTGATCTGCAGAATTCCCTTTTTAGTTCATCGAATATTCGTTGGTGGTCCCCATTCCATTCCCACTTTCGGTCCTTCTTGGTGAGATCATTCAGCATCGCAGTCATCTGTGCATGATCCATGTGGAATTTTACGTAGTAGTTTATTAGTCCTAGAAATGACTTAACTTGTTTCCTGCTCCTAGGGCGTGGGAAATTTCGGATCGGCGCAAACTTCTCCTCCGCAATCGTTATTCCTTCTGTAGTAATCTCATGCCCAAGAAATTCTATCTTCTGTCTACAGAACTTTACTTCGTTAAAATTCATTGTAATTCCCGAAGCTTCAAGCTTATCCAAGACAATTTCCAAATGCCTTAAGTGTTCTGTAAAATTCCGGGAAATTATTAATAAATCATCAACGAAGTTTAAACAGAAATTGTTGACTTCATCCCCGAAAACATGATCAAGAGCTCTCACCAATGCACTGCTACTAATGGCACATCCAAAAGGTACTCTGGTGAATTGATAGATTTTTCCCTCAAATGAAAAAGCACAGTATTTGCGTGAATTTTGATCCAATGGGATTTGATAAAAACTTTGCGTGAGGTCCAATGAGGTCATGACTTTAGCATTCGCACATTCTTGAAATAATTCTTTCGGTGTCCTGGAGGTAGCATAGTCTGGCCTGATTATCTTATTAACAGCTCTGGCATCCATACACAATCTTATTGAATTATCCTTCTTAATAATGCAAACTAATGGCGAGATATAACACGACGTGCTCCTTTCAATTATTTCTTCGACTAGCAGCTCCTTAATGGCTTCCCTTGCCTTCGTACGTAGATTTAGCGGTATGTTATAATATTTATTATTAAATTCTCGTTTCTCCCTTATCTCTAACTTGTACGAATACCCTTTTATTTTCCCAGGCGTACTCGAAAATATTTCCTTCCTCTCCTTTACTATTTCCGCTAATAATCTTCTTTCTTCCCTGGACAATTCCGGTATTTGTTCAATGCTGCTCTCTATTTCCTCCTTCGAAATGCTCGCTTTCTCTCGCTTCGTATGGTTCTCCTTCATCCTTATTTCTTCAATGTGCATCACCAGCTGTTGTGAATATATTTTTGGATCTTTGAATGGACATACTACCTTCTCCTTCCCGTTCCGTAAAATTACTTCATGATTTTCCTTTCTATTCTCTTCTCGCAGTTCCCTCACTTCCGTGCGAATCTGACTCTGCCCCTCTTCTACTCTTGCTATGTAAGCGTAGACATTTTCGTTCCTTTCGGCTTTCGCTTCCTTTATTCTTTCCTCAAAATGAGCTGCTAGCCCTTTTTCTATTCTCTCTCCCAATTGTTCGGATTGTTCGACGAACATGGCTCTTAGCTCCTCTCTTCTTTTCTCTTCTCGCTCCATCCTTTCCTTCTTTCTCTCCTCTTCCCTCACTCTTTCTTTTTCTTCTAACCATGCAATAATGTTAGATCCGACTGCGGGAAACTCCATTATTTTAAATTGATGAGTATCGATATTTATTCCCTTCTCCTCAAATGCCGATCGTAATCTGTTAATTAATTCTTTCTTAATCCCCACGGTATCTAAACCCAGTTGTTTTAATTCCTCGACAATTTCTGTCTTCTTTAATTCACCCAAATATTTAACAACCGTGGCCATTTTTCCCAAAACGAACGCCTCGACAAGAGAATTTACTTTAATTGTTGTGAATGCAATTTTTTGTTGACTGGACGCGCACGAACCTAAGCGTCCTTATTGACAAAATGTCCCGATATTGTTGACTCGCCTAATGGTTGCTAAATTCCCGTATTAAAACGCTTCCATAAATTCCGCTTTCTCAGGTCTTCCGCGTGGTATATACTACTAACGTTTCCCTTATTAATTTTCCTCGCAAACGTTAATTTAATAAATCGAGCCCCCGTTGAGCGCCAAAATGTAACCTAAGACGGAGTTCGAATGGACACGGACCTATTTATACAATCAAGTATGCAACACGATTTAAAAGGACAGATATTCAACACACAAATTCAAATCATAGAATATACTCTCCCATCCATGCAACAACATATAGCTACAAATCAATACATGTTCCGATGGCGGAAACCAAGCAAAATATCTTCAATACCTCCAAAACTATCCACGTCACTTTATCAACCCAAATACCATATGCTCCGCCACAGCACCGATCGGTCCATACAGTTCCACACTTCGCCTTCCCACTCCTGCCAGTCAATGCACTTCTCACTTGGTACTCCCACCTCCAAAACTTCCTCCTTCCCCCAATAAAACAGCCAAAATTCAAACACCAATCTCCGCCTCACTCGTGCGACGTGCCGCTCTCGCTCCTCTTCCTCGACTCTTCCTTGTTGATTCTTCCCCTAGCGACCGCGAACTACTATGGCGGCCTTGCGTTATGTTACACATCTACTGGATTCCTCTCTCGGCCAACCTCTTCATACTAACGTAATTATTTTTTTTCTGATTTATTCACTTTTGCATCCTTAACAATCTGTTCCATGTGTTTCATACGAGGCCCGCCTTTTCCTTTCTTCCCGTTTACCTTACTTTTCGGAACAAATTTTGATTCACACTCTACATGAGTTGAAACATTAGAGGTTACCAATCAATAATATTGCAGTATAAATGTAAATATAAAATATAAAAGTAGTGTAAAGCCGTACCATACTCTACATATAAGTGTGATTGCATTTGTTTTCGTTAAAGTTCGAAGCTTTGTTTTCTTGGTCTGTCATTGTTCTGTGGAAGGTATTTTTTCGTTTCTTATAGATGTGAATTATGTTTTAAACGAAATGTTTTGCGTTAATTGTTGAATTTTTATTTTTTGAGAGAGTTTACTAGTTGATAGGGGAGAGAAGGGTTTCTGTTGTGTGAGATGCTGGAGGGAGAGGATCAGAGATACATACATTCTGAAATAAAGAGGGTCTGAAAGTTAGAAGATAAATTATTGGAAAGAAAAGGTCACGACATCACAACAGTAGGCACGACAGGAATAAAAAGATATCGCGTGTATAACGCGATATCTTCACCCTGAAGAGGGCTTCGACCAAGGGCTTAGTTCCGGAAATACGAAACCCATGGGCAGGGAAGAGATTTTAAAATGTTCATGACAAAGGTGCAAAGCTGGATTTTTTTAGAAAACTTTGCGATTATATCAGCATCTATGGCTTTGGGACCGAAATTGTTAAATGAAATTGTTCCTTTAAATCAGTCTCCATTTTATCGTGTACCTTTGCCACCTTTAAAAAAGCATTCCCCCATCATCATCTACATCTACACGATACCCTGCAAGCCACCGCGAGGGTGTGTGGCAGGGGGTGTCCTGGCCTTCAAACACATTGCTTATCCCACTTAATTATTTCCTCTAAACTTCCCCAACCACTCCTGTAGTTTCTCCATCAATGTGAGTGAGAATATCAGAGTACCCTCGACAATTACACGAGAGCGTCGAAACCGGTATGGGGATTTATTTACTCTCAATAAAACGTGTGTGAAAAGTGCATCGTCCAAGTTTTTCTGTCAGCACGTCACTTTTTCACAAAAGTATCGCCAGATTCCATTCAATTTAGGGAAGAACCTTTATAATTAAGTAATGCATACAATGAATGGTTGAGGCCTTTACATTGTATAAATCCATTCTAATGAAGGCAAAGTCTTTTAATTTACCTTCACTAATACATACAAGCTATAAAATAAAGAAAAGTAAATTAAGATACCTTAAAGGAAATAGAAAAGAAAATAAAATATTAACTTCATTGACAATTATGCGTCTGAAGGCAAATGTGACTAACTTGGAGAGGGGACATTTAAGACATCCTTGGCTGGTAGATTACACAAAAGCCTAACCTGCACCAATTCAATCCAAGCAATTTTCAAGGTTTGATGTCCATATTTCCCTCTCTTCAATACAAAAACATCATCCACCCGTAAAATTTGATGCATTCATTCCAATTTGAGTAGATTTGAAGGGTCGATAGATATTCCGCTGACCAGCGAAGCCAAAGTCGAAATCAACCATGGATGCAAATTAGGAACGGAAGGTAAGGAAGGGGTCATTGCGTTGTAAATGAACACGACTGTAGTTTCATACGTTTCTTTCCGATGCGATAATGTGATAAAACATGAGGTCAGGTCCACAACTGGTTGTGGGGGTATTTGAAATAGAAAATGGAAAATTATTATGATGAAAATATCTTAGCAGCTTCACCCAATGGGTTGCATACGGATTGGTAAGGCAGTTAAAGCACGGATAGATAATATCCCTACAAGTGAAGGAATAAGAATCTCCTAATAGTAGTCGAGGAAGAAAAATAGTTGAAATTCCGGATGTGAACTTGTCCTTTAAAAAATTACATTCATGGCTGCCAATACTAGAAATTATGAACTTGATTTTGGGGAATTTTTCGCATTTATCAATATGTAAAAAAAAATACTATATATGATAACAGTAGCGGGGATGACTGCGTTTCGAAAGAGAATAAAACTTCTTCATCAAGTACTCTGTTCATTCATTATTTTCTCTTCAATATTTTCCGGTCTTCACTTTTCAGCTTCAAATAGCAATACTCTCTCACCCACTCAACTTTTTGACTACCAAGTTTAACCCTGGTCATGCCATCTATTCCATTGCATACTGATACTTTTATTTATCGTAAGACATAAGCGGTTCGGGGGTCGTGGTGGCCGAGTCGGTAGAGCACTGAGCTACATCTACACGATACTCTGCAAACCACCGCGAGGGTGAGTGGCAGGGGGTGAAGATCAACAAGCATGCACTACCGACATGCAAACAACCAACTATAGGGTTTCATGCAACTACATTGTTAGTATCTATAGTAGTTAAGTGATTAATACATGCATCATGCACTACAGACTACTCTAATCATAATACACCTACATATCCATTTGCTATGCTGCCTATTCTGTTCTCTTATATTACGGGGGAAAAATGCCATTTTGAATCTATCAGTACGACAATCTATCTCTCTAATCTAGTTTATCTGGTCGAATCTAGCATAATAAGCTGGTTTTTTTAAATATGTGCCTAACATCCTCAGTAAACCTATCCGATTGAAATTTCTCTAATAGATTTAATCTGTACTTTAAGCTACGCTCTGATGATGATTCCCACCCTAATTCTTTTGTTAATTCTGAGCTACTGACCGGAGGGTCTCGGGTTCCAATCCCGGGCAAGAGCCTTTCTGGACACCTAAAATCCTCGCGATTCTACTTTCTGCGTGTCAGTTGGTCACAGGTGGTCCAGAGATAGGAACTGCCTCGCCCCTACCCTGAGTGTGTGATTTTCACACGCCAATGCCACTATAATACGGGGTGAGCTCTACTCTCACCTATCAAAGGAACCACATTCAGGTTGAATACACTGTCGCACCGCTCAGTTTCTTCACTGGTGGTTCCGAAATCAGCAACGGATACCTGTTTTTTTATAAACTGTGGGTATCACTCAATATAAAATAATTTTTTTATATTCTACAAGTTTCTTATTATTGTTAACTCAACTGGTTTCTACCTCCGCGAAGCAATTTTCAAGATTTAGAAAGAGTACATTTTGTTTACATTTTGTTCTAGGTACTGTTGATTATGACCTGAAGAGGTTGAAACCGGTTGAGTGAGTAGTAATAATCTTGTGGAATGTAACAAAGTTTATTTTATTTTGAGTGATGTCGATATTACACAAGATAACTTGCCAACAATTGCTATGAAACTGTGGATAACTCTTCATTCATCGTGTGCTACACCAAATTCACTTTTGATAGAAGCCATTGGATCCCAACCCAGGTTGTGAAAACCTTTATCCAAATCCACAAACGCAATGAACATTAGTTTGGTCTTTTCCATTCTATCTGCTATGATTACACTAAGAGTCAATATCGCTTCTCTTGTATTTACCGAAAAGTAATTACATTAAGGTTGTAATCAATTTATCATTTATGTTTCTCACACTTTGCTGTACACCAAATATCCAAACTTTGTGAGCAAGAGAGTAACTTGAAGGCTATTGTGCCAAAGCGATTATAAATTGAATTTCTTATATCTTTTTGCATTTTTCTTAATTTTTGTCTCTTCAATATCAGATCAATACACAGGTATCAACCTTCAACAAGAAGTCATCTTCTCTAACAATGAACTTATCTCTTATTCTATCACAATGACAATCCAAACAAACAATAGATAAACAAAATGAAATACACTAATTGATACCAGTAAGGTGGTAAAAAGTAAGCTTCGTCTATTTGCCAATGTCGCAGTTGTGTACAGGGAAATTATAAGCCCAAACGATAAAGAACATTTAAATGATGACCTACAAGCAATCGAAAATTGGTATGATACATGGCAGTTAGAATTAAATTTTAAAAAATATGTAGTAATGAATTTTTGGAAAAAGAATAGTTCTCCTCCTAGCACATACAAAATAAGTAATAATGAAATAATAAACGTGGAATCCATTAAATATCTTGGAATAAGACTGACACATGATCTTTCCTGGGGTAAACACATGTGTGAAATAATGGGTCAAGCGAATCGTAAACTGGGTTTCATCAAAAGAGTATTGGGTAAATGTGACGATCATGTACGAGAAATCAGCGTATTTTCCCTTGTTAGACCTCATTTGGAATATGCTGCCAGTGTATGGGATCCCTAAGAAATCGGTCTAAATAACGAACTTGAAAGGGTGCAGCGAAGATCGGCAAGATTTTTAAAGGGATGGTACGATAATTATATTAGCGTAACCAGTCTATTAAATGAATTAGATTGGGAATCATTGTCAAATCGCAGGTTGAAATTTAGACTTAATCTCTTAAACAAATTCCAAGACCATATTTTCAGTGATGATGTTAAAAATATTTTACGAACCCCAACTTACTATGGCAGACTGGACCATAATCATAAAATTAGAGAAATTGATTGCCGAACTGATAGATTCAAAATGTCCTTTTTCCCTCGTACAATTAGAGATACGAATAACGGTAAATATGTCCAATCGGAGAGTATCAATGGACAGCATTGGTAGCTGCATGTTGCTATGAGTACTTAATGCTAACCCTACTAACAGAATGTTTTTGCATGTTTGCTTTGCACTTTCTATCTTTTTTAAATAGTGAAGTTCTGACTACTATATTAATACAATTCCTTTTTTATGCATGATATGTAGTGCATGTTTAGTGAGAAATCACCCCCTGCCACACACCCTTGTGGTGGCTTGCAGGGTATTATGTAGATGTAGATGTAATTGACAAATGAATGCCAATATAGAAAAGAAACACATAACAGTGATTTCTGGTTATCTAATAGCCGTCGAGGTGATCCAGATTTCGCGAAAATACTATTGCACATTGTCGCAATACTTTCCTTTGGGGTTTGAGTCGGGCGGGTTTTCGCTGAATAAAATCCATCTTGTCTAAAATCGTTTTTTTCGGTCTGTTTGGTCAATGCGGAGATGTGGGCGCCATCAAGCTGGCACTATCGTTCGTTCCGGCGCGGTGATCACCGCAGAATAGATTGCACTCCCCCTCCAACGGATGCAGCCAAACTGACCTTCCTCTGCGTGACTGCTTGCCTTTCAAAATATTTTACGTGAATTTGAAACGATTCTCTGGGGCCCACAAAAATGTGAAAGCGGACCTCTTGACGCCTCGTGTTTTAACCGCAGCCAACAAAGCTATTGAGAGCGATGTCTATTTTCACTAGTTAGGCCCCACCTTCAATATGCAGCCAGTGTATGAGATCCGAATGAGTTAGGTTTGATCAGAGAGCTAGAAAGTGTTCAGCGTAGAGCAGCTAGGTTTGTCTTTGGCAAGATTGGCACCTTGGCACCATTCGTTAGTAGTAAGCCAGGTTTCACTCCATCCTCACTCCTTTCCTTGAAATTTTCTACAATATCCCGGCGCAAATATGACTTTCTTAGCTGCCGGATTGCTTTCTGGATCAGCCGGATGCTTTTTCTGTTTACACTATTCTCTGTCTTTGAACCTAAATATCTGCTAGACACGATTAACAAACAATCCCAGTCTCGAACCATGAACACGAGAAGTTAAGCATCCAACTTTTTACTGCCCCGCTCATCGAACTATCACAAATATCACAGTTCTTTTTTCGCGAGAGCTATAAAAGTATGGAATTTATTACCGACAGATCTTAAGAAGTTGAAAAGTGCACAGTCATTTAAACTCAACCTTAATCTATATCTTCAAAACACAGATATAAATTTCTAAGTTCTTTAATTACTCTGCAAATCTGTCTGCTGTTTATTAAGCAGCCTTTACACATAACAGCTGACTGCTGTGACAGTCGCGAGATGCGCGATATATCTATATCGCTACTGCTTTGATGCGTCTGCACCAACTTCTATGCAGCTTATAGCCACTATTTAGGCGTTGCCACAACAAATAAAAAGAGTTTTATTTCAATAGTGATTGATGCTTACATTTTCATGAAATTCCTCAAGCAATAAATTGCATTGACGATAATCTTTTGTTCCCATTCTTTAAAGAGTAGAATCTCCCCTTTTGGGGAGGGATATCCTTGTTATTATACCCAAATTCCGTCGTGTATTGTTTTACGTTGGCGATTGTTGCGATTGTGTTGGATACATTTCCGCTGGAAAGTAGACTGACTTCAACCACTTCAACTTTGCTAATAGCTCGAACGTGGATCGACAGTGTTCGACATGTGTCCAGTATCGACCTGAACTAGCATCGCAGTTGCTATTTACACATGCGAGTGGGGCTTAATTGTTGCTAGCAGTTGATTGTCGTAGCAGTCAACTGCCACGTGTAAACGCATCTTTATTGCCATGTCAATGATTCGATAATGTGTGTTGTGTTAATAGCTATACCAGTGCCTATATGTGTTTACTTGGTACGATGCATTATATTGTTATGCATGAAATTTGTTAAAATTTTAGATAATCTAATTTTGTATTTAGAGCTCACCACATTTGTATATTTCGTGCTCTTAGGGGTATTGTACCCAGATGTAATAAATTTGTTTATTTATTGTTTATTTAGAAGAGCTGCCAAGGGAGTCCGGTGAGAAGTTTTGTTAATCCAAACGACATCATCAGCTTCCATGATTCCAGTAGCGAGAGTGGACTCGAATTCCATGGCCCACTCCGATGACACAGAGACATTAGTTTTTCGTTTTACTTGTGTTCACTGCGATTTGTTTGGTGAAAAATCTTCATCCGCAGACCTCAGGTGAGAAAACATTGACGCAGAATATTTCACCCCTCTCTTCTGCTGTTTACGCTTTTGGAAAAAGTAAACGCAGCGCCAGAATCGGTGAGACAATGTTTCGTAATTCAAAGTCAACACTCAAATCGCTACCTGCGACGAAGACCTACCGTAAATATAATGTTTCTTGCTCAACTAGTGAACGTCCAATCTCATCGTACTTTTCTCAAATAATTTTCCTTTTTTGCGGCAATAAAATTAGTCGTCGGAAAAATCTATTGGAAATGGTACGCGTGACAACTTATTGTAAAATGACAAACCACGGCAGGCTACTGCCCTGTCAACTGTGTCCGGCTAACGTACGGAATGAGAAATAAAAGAAATCTGGTACATACCTCCTCAAACAAAGCAGCAGATGTTCTCGCCAAAATTCGGGGAAGACCTACGGAATGAACACGTTCACAAGAACCTAACCATTACGTAAAGAGTATCTCTTCTTCTTGAGTGGGACATTTAGGCGAGTGGTTGGTGTGAAGCGAAGGACGGCTCATGTCAATAGGATAGTTCCCTTCATCAAAGAAAACAGAATTCGTTAATTGTGATTCGTGTCTCGCCATAAATGTATTCGTTTTGCACAAAAAACTTGGGATATAGAAATCCCAGTTCACTATAGGAATAAATGTTAATTTTAAGTTAATTTGAAAAGCCCTGAAATGGCGGGATGCGCTGCCTTGTTGATGACGTAACAGGTACATAGTTACCGTTGCGAGACATAGAAAATATTCGTCTCCTGAACTTACCATTGTATTTCAGAGCCCCTCAGTTCTAGCGAATATGTATTAATGATATCCTATGATAACTATGAAAGTTAGAAAAGTCTCCGTCAAACATGGTTAATTAATAGTCGTTATATTATAGGTTCCACAGGGCATCCTGCTCGTGCAGTCCTCTGCTACTGCGAAACATGGCGCAAAGTTCGCCCGACTATGGGCCAATTTCATGGTATGCGTATGGTAAAATGAATACTAACTGTTTTTAGATGAATAAAATGAATAAATAATTTTCGGTTACAAAGATAAAAGTTAATATTAATAAATTAAAAGAATAATATGCCTCAGATAGTAGTTAATAAGCTTTGACGGAGTGCACCGTCAGCTTGTAAGCGTCCGCACCACCATCTAGTGGCATGCAGAGGAAAGAGTGTCACGTCCATTGAGCTTATACTTGTTATACCTTTAGCTAGTTCATGGAACGTCGCTCTGTGGTCACGACACACGTATGATATACCGGAATGCAATAGTTTGCCGTCGCTTTTTCGTGCCGTTGAATTTTTTCACTTTTTAATCACTGGGTAAAAATACCTAACGTCATTTTAAAATCGAACGGCTTGAAATACGTATAATCCAGAGTTTATAAACTTTCGATCGAGATGATAAAAAAATGAATGGGAAACACTGCTCCATTAGGGCAGCCGGACATGCTAGATCTTAGGGAGCGGCGGACAAGAGGAGGGAAACCCGGCGTAGAGTGAACCAAAACTGAAAAAGTGATCAAAATCACTTCTTCCGTTGTTTATGTGCAAAAGTACCTACTAGGTACCATCCCGCTTTTATAGTTCATTCCCAAGGATTTTGATCATCTAACTCCAATAATGGAGATATTTTTTTGTATCTTTGTATGTTGATATTTTTAAGAGATAACATTATTTATATAATAGAAAAGATATATCATATCTAAAATAATAACAACTTATTAGGATAAAGAAGCGCTACTACTTTGGACCTGTCACACCGTATGATTTCTAAATAAATAAAGCATGGTGCTTCTAGAACCACAAGGTGATCGGAACAATTTAATTAATTACTGACCCATATCTATAATTTCCCAATTTGGTAAAATTCTAGAGTGTGTTTTCTGTAAAAGACTATTAGATTATCTTGAAAATCAAAATGTGTTATCTGATTACCAATGGGGGCGTTTACTTGGAACCGAAATCGCAATTTTGTACACGAAATTGTTAGATGGAAACTAAAAAAACAGAATTTTAGTGAAAAAATTAATCTTCAAACCACAACCATTCACTCGTAAATCAAAAATTAAAATAAGCAAACCTTGAACCTTTTTTTTTTTGGCTGCGTTTTTCGCACGTCACGGTCTAACGGACCACGTGTGCCTACATTTTCTGGTGCCGAAACCCGGGACAATGGGGGCGTTTACTCGGAACCGAAATCGCAATTTTGTTCTCGAAATCGTTAGATGGAAACGAAAAAAGGAATTTAGTGAAAAAATTAATCTTTAAACCACAACCATTCACTCATAAATCAAAAATTAAAATAAGCAAAATGTGATGTCCACCGAAAAAGCTGCTCTGATAACACTGACGTCATTTACCTCCCGTCCTTGACTGCTTTTAGGGGAAGGGAAGGGAGTGGAGGGGGATTCTCGGAAGGTCTGCTCGCACAGATGCTGTCGTAACTACTCCTATTGGCAGAGTCAGCTGTGTCCCCCCCTTTGCAATAAGGCGAAGTAGCTTCGCGGGCTCAGTTGTGATTGGACGAAGTCGATATACGTCAGAGGTTGCACCACACCCACTTTTCCGAAAAGGTTAATAACATAGGTTTTTCGACGCCGATAATTCGAGAAATAATTGATGGATCAAAAAACGAAAAATACGAAATATTTTACAAACTCTATCAGATTCGGAAATTAAAAAAATTTGGTAAACGACCCCATTTGGTTTCCGCAAGGGAAAGTCAACAAATCTTGCTCAATTTAAAGCTGTAGATTATATAATTCAGGAGATAGACTCTAAATGTAAGGTTATTGGCATTTTCTTTGACTTGAGCAAAGCTTTTGATGCTGTTGAACTCTATAAGCTGATTTCAAAATGTGAGTTGTTGGACATTAGGGGCGTAGTGTTAAGCTGGCTGAAGTCCTATTTAATAAATAGACGCCAAAGGGTAGCCTATCATAGAGACAGGAACATCTATCTCTCCACCCCTATGGAGGTTAACAGAGGAGTACCTCAGGTGCCAGTACTTGGTCCTGTACTGTTTTTTATTTTTATTAATGACCTACCCAGTCAGTTGCGTATTAATGACGCTAATAAATGTGTAATGTATGCAGATGATGTAAGTGTCATGACACCCAGTTGACATCTACACAATTTGGTTGTATCTAGTGAGCAGTTGATGACAAGTATGACCTCATGGTGTGCTGGAAATAATTTGGTTTTAAATAATGAAAAAACTCAAGCAATGGTTTTCTGCACATCTCGTACTATAATTGACTTTGAATCTATTCAGACAAATGGTAGTAATCTAAATACTATTAACTATTTTAAGTTCTTAGGACTTTATATCGATAGTAATCTGAAATGGAATTACCATGTTTTGTTTTTAATTAAAAAGTTAAATTCAGTATTCTACTTACTATCTGTCATAACATATTCAGTCAGCCAAAACATACTAATAATGTTATATTATGGATTATTTTACTCAAGAATTTCCTATGGCATAGTGTTATCGGGACTCCCCTTTATCTTCACAGTGTTTTGAAGGTACAAAAAAAGATGGTGAGAGTGATGTGCAACCAAAATTATTATGCTCACTGTCGACCTCTCTTCAAAAAATTTAAACTGTTAACTGTTCCATGTGTCTACATTTATCATTCTGTAGTTCATGTAAAACAAAATAGTGCTGATTTTAATTGAACAGTGGGGTCCACAGGTATGATAGGTAGACAGTGTAAACATGTATGTTTATACATGTTAGGTCATCTAATTTATCAATTGCATCAAATGGCCCAAGAGCAATGTGTGTAAAATTATATAATAATTTACCACATGTATTAAAATGAAGAGAGGTTTCCTGTATTTAAGAAAATGTTCAAAGAATATCTTAATGATGAGTGTTTTTATAGTGTCACTGAATACCTGACGCAGAATTTTTAAGGTTATTATTTTGCAAATATAGTGCATTTCCTGTACCTGTTTGACGTGTCCTATCCACTCGCATGTATCATTACTGTGCATTGTGTCTTTCGGATAAATAAACAATACAATACAATACAATTAACGCTATAGCGTACGTATACATATATGTCGCAGACAGGATTCGAGCACAGAAGCTTCAGTGTCGGCATCTAGCATGTTAACTTCCCATGTGGCTATATGGGAAGTTAACCAGCTAGACTTTCCTTGGAAAGTGAAATAAATTTACTCTATCTCAGCCTTGCAAATATTATATCATTAGATATGTTTAATTACTGGCTATTGAGATTATTGGCCATTAACAAAGAAATTTGTATCATCATTTTCACTTTTATACGGACGTAAAAATTAGATTTAGCAAAAATCATTGAACGTCATAACTATATTGGACTCTGTCTGTGAATCATTCAGACTGAGAGCATTTACATCATTATCATCACAAGTCAACAATCCTAAGATTAGTTTAACCTTCCTCTCCATTCCATTTTCCAATCTCCCCCTAGCCTCTTTATATTAGCATATTTCTTCTCTTTGACGTCTTCATAAACTTGCTGCATGCATACATAGGTACCTCATGTGAGGCCTTCCCTTTCCATTCTAACCATTCACTTGTCCCTTGACACTGTCTTCATCGGATCATCATGTCTTAAGATATGGCCGATTAAATTGTATCTTTTCAGGTTTTTCAGCCTCTTTTCTCCCACTCTTCTTAAGAGCTCCTCATTTGTCACTCCATCATATCCTTCTGTAGCAATAAATTTCGAATGCTTCCAGCCTAGACTTCTTTACTGCACGTCCATGCTTTACTGCGATAAACAAGCCTGCTAAAGACCCAAGTTATAACGACGTGTTTTCTGTCTTCCAACCTTGTATTTCCAGCTGTATATAGATTCTTATAATGGTAGAAAGCCCTCTTCACTATTCTGCTGACTATTTCCTTCTCGCTACACCCGTCCTTATGTCATTCGGTTTCCTAGATAGCAATATTCGCTCACCTCTTCCAGTTTTAGCTTCCTATATGTTAATCATTTATCTAGGCCTCTTCCCTCCTACTGCTTACCTACCTGAGTTTGCATTGACACAGCTCTCCCCTCTGCTCTTAAGTTGGATTTCAACCTCTTTGTATTTAAATAATTTTATCTTTCACATCCTTCACTAATTGCCCCATATAAGTATTCTATTCCAGGACCATCTCGCTGCTTTGTCATCGTTCTCATTCACTTTTGACCAAACGACCCTTCATCTTCATCAGACCATCGTGCTCAAGAGATTGCCAATTATATGATCCCATTTTCGTTACAAATTTTCATCATTACCCCCCTTTACCTGAGTTGATTTCCCTGCAATTTCCTTATTGCCTCGTCCACAGTTGGTTCTTACCCTCCTAGATTGCAATATCCTTTTACCTCTATGTACAAGTTTTCGATTCCCTATTTTAGCACTATAGAGTTAATGTAGGCTATACCTTCTTCTCTTCTACTGCATAAGATTTCTTTTGTTATGCCTATAGGCATTAATACATCAGTGTCTTAGCCAGTGGCATACAGTTGGGTTTTAGGGTTTAAATCCCCCCCCAAATCAAGTTTATCTGACTTTTTAAATCATCACTTCTATCACTTGGTTACGTTTAACACAGTGTAGTTCTGAGTACTACTTGCTATCCCTTGGTATACGTTTAAATAGTGTAGTTCTGACTACTATATTAATACTATTCCTTTTTATGCATGATATGTAGTGCAAGTTTGGTGAGCAATCATCCCCTGCCACACACCCTTGTGGTGGCTAGCAGGGTATTATGTAGATGTAGATGTAGATGTAACACTATACCCACACTTTCATCTACATCTATATCTACACGATACCCTGCAAGCCACTGCTAGGGTGTGTGGCAGGGGGTGAATATCACCAAGCATGCACTACTAACATGCAAACAAACAACTATAATTTCTCATGCAACTGGATTGTTAGTATCTATAGCATTTAAGGGGTTAATACATGCATCATGCACTACAGACTACTCTAAAATATTTCCCCAACCTATCCCTTTGCTTTGCTGTCTATTCTCTTATAGTAAGGGGGAAAATGCCATTTTGACTCTATCGGTACGACAATCTATCTATCTTATCTTGTTTAACTGGTCGAATCTAGTATGATACGCTGGTGTTTTTAATATGTGCCTAACATCTTCAGTAAAGCTAAGCGATAGAAATTTCTCTAATAGATTCAATCTGTACTTTAACCTACGCTCTGATAATGATTCCCACCCTAATTCTTTTATTAATTCTGAAACGCTACTCAACCTATCGTAACACCTTTTAACGAACTTAGCTGCTCTATGCTGCATACTCTTTAGTTCTCTGATCAACCCTGATTCATTAGGATCCTATACACTTTACCCCTGAGCACATTGAAACATGATCAAGTTCTTCGCTTGGCGAAATGTCCTATGCTCTGCCAAATACCAATGTATCATTTCATTCACCACTAATAATCAGTTTCTGTTTCCTGCAATTTACTATAATTTGTATATTTTGCACTAGCATTTAGAATTCTGCTTATTGGGCTGAACAATATAGTTGAATTGTCTTCACGAAAATAGAATGTTAATTTAATTATTGTTTCAGTGAATAATAATGTAAATTTCATTTTATGATGATGCATATAAACATTAATGAAAGCCCCCAGAAGAAAATCCTGCGTATGTCACTTATCCAGGTTAGCTAGAATATTTCTCACTCATTTTTCTGTCTCAGCCCTGACCACCATTTCATCAGAAAATCCCAGCATGCTCACTGTTCCCTCCTGACTGTTCCCTTCTCTTTGATTTCCTTAATTTCTTTCTCGATGATTGCGTCATAAATTATGGGAGACATTGCATGATCTTGTGTTACTCACTCCCATTCTTCACTTGTGGGTCCCAATTCAGCCATGGCCACCTGCAGTCTTTAATGATCTGATAATAACTCTTCAGAATTTGAGTAGGGTGCTGGGCTACAGATTAAAGAGTCCCAGGTTCGAATCCTGGGAAGAAGACTTTCTGGACCTCTTACCAAAAATATTCGCCCCGGGAAAGGAATTGGCCCCTAACCATGAATGTGTGAGTTCCACAACCCAATGCTTAGAATGCAGTTCACTTTACCCTCGCATATAAAACCAACCTTCAAATTGAACACTGAGTGATTGAGTGGGTGACTTTTCATTCATTGTGCGATACCCCAAATACCTTTTTCATTAACGGTATTGGATCTCAATCCTTATTGTCAAAAGCTTTCTCGAATACAAATACTTACCCTTTTTCTACACTCCCCTTCCCTATCATCATCATCAGTCAATAATCCTAAGAGTAGTTTAATGCAGCTCTCCACTTGATTCTTCTATCAGTCAACCCCTTCATTTTAATGTAATTCTTCTCTTTTACACACTTCATAACTTGTTCCATATATATCTATCTCATACGAGACCTGCCTTTTTCATTTTTCCCATTCACCTTTCCCTCAACAATAGTCTTCATCAGGCCATCTTGTCTTAATCCTCATCATCAGTCAACAATCCTAGGATTGGTTTGATGCAGCTTTCCACTCGATTCTTCTATCGGTCAACCTCTTCATATCAACATAACTCCTCTCTTTTACATCCTTCACAATTTGCTCCATATATCTCATATGATACCTTCTTTTGCTGTTCTTCCTGTTCACTTTTCGATCAACAATTATCTTCATCAGGCAATCATGTCTTAAGATGTGGCCTATTAAGTTGTCCACTCTTCTTTTCAGGGTTTTTGGTACATATCTATTTTCTTCCACCTTTCTTAAGACTTCTTCACTTGTCAATTGGTCAATCGATTTTATCTTCATCATTCTTCGGTAGCACCGCATTTCAAATTCTTCCAGCCTGGACTTCTCTGCTGCTTTTATCATCCATGCACTGCCATATACTAAAATGCTCCAGGTGTGTGTTCTAATGAAATGTTTCCTCACTTCCATGCTTGTATTTGCAGCTGTAAGCAGAATCTTCTTTTGGTTAAATGTTCTTCCCTCCTGGGCAATTCTACTGACAATTTCTCTTTTACTTCATCCATCATTGGTTACTCAGCATCCCAGGTAACAGAACTCTTCCACCTCCTCGATTTTTTGTTTTCCTGGTTTCTTTTCGCCTAATGAATACCATTAGGAGAAAAGAAGCCAGGATAAACTCTTAATTCATTATTTCCCTATCATGGCTGTTTATATTGTATACACTTATAAAATGTTCACATTTATGCAAATAATCAAATAAGTATCTACTGTAATATTTCATCCAACGTCAATGTTCACGCTGGTATATTAAAGTTGCTTGCATGAATGTGCTGCACCCCTTATGCCATAACTCCTGCAATAAGGAGTCAAAATGCCTAATCAATTATTGTAGGACAAGGGAAGTTACTATATTTTTGTTAACAATAATAATAAGGTTTTGCAAACTCAGTTGGTCATTCAACATAGAGCAAATAAAGTTATAGTACATACCATGCAGAGAAACAAAAGAATATAACTTATGCAACAGGTACAATAACACCAATGGAAAAAAAATGGCATGAAAAAGAAAATTTGCTTCAAAGGAAAAAAACCAAAAAGTAGTATGAATGGAGAAAGAAATACTAACTAATTTTAACTAAGTACTACTTCTATCCACAAATTCATGAATTGCATAGAATGCCTCAATTACCCGGAATTTTTTAAGAGTTTTCCTTAATACCTTCATATTTGTTCCTTTTTTTTATTATATGGGGTCTTATCAAATGAGAGGGAGGCAGTATGTTGCGGTCATTTCTGGGCAGATGAAAGGTCAGATCTGTATATCACCTTCCTATCCAGCAATGTAGCGATGGTAGCCCTATTTGGTTCTCATTTGAATCATTCCACACTTCACTATCCATGCATGCTGATTTGCCATATGTCAATCACATCGCTTCATTCATACATTCCTGCTCATCCTTAACGCTCAAAATTCATATTCCCTAATTAGACAGACTCCCTCATTGCTTACTAGTAGTAGATCTCTGCCTCTATGCAGTTACTGCTTTCACCTCAACCAAATTGCTCTTTTATCACGAATCTGATAAGTGCTTTAAAGCCAACCTATAACCAACTTGCAAGAACAAATTCAATCCCTTTCTGAAACCCAATTGCGGAGCACATAATCCTCACAAGTCCATTGAGTACCCATTTATTCCTGAACCTCTCCTCCCTGTTTCTGCAGGCACTCCATGGGCAAATGATTCAAACAGCTCCTACACATATCATGGTAAGATTGTAGATTGTTTTGCAGTGGAGTTCCTCCAAGGAGGTCCTGAGGCACTCCGACCTATTGGCCCATTGTGCCAACCACCCTTCTAAGGAAATCACCCATAAAGGCCAATCGCCTTGCTAAAGGCCAACTGGTCCCCAGTGGGGATTTCCCTTACCTCCCTGGGTTCCAAAAATGGAGACCCCAGGTACCTACTTCGAGTCCTCATCACAGCTGGGCACTCGCATAATATGTGGGATGTAGTTTCATCCCCTTCTTCGCACCACCTGCATCTCGGTGAACCTACAATTCCCAGGAGGTGAAGTTGCCTCATCACCTGATAGTGCCCCGTGAGGAGTCCCACTACCGTTCGTAATTGACCCCTGTTTAGTGACAGGAGTCTTTTGGCAAGCCCAGGCCTAGGTTCTCCTATGTGTAGTTTGGCCTGTCTAAGACTTGGTGTAGTTCGCCAGATCTCAGAATGCCGGGCTAAGCCCCATTTCTAATTTCTGCCATCCCTATTGACGTAGTAATAGGTATGATTGGCTCTGGCCTGATCGGATTTCGGCTGGAACCGGCCCTTGCCAGCTCATCAACAATCTCATTTCGGGATATGCCTGCATGACCAGGCACCCAGAAAAGTTCCACCTTGCCGCATCTACCTATATCATTGAGTGCCTCACGACACTCCTGCAGCAGCTGTGATTCGCACCATGGTGATGTCAGCGCCAAGGCCAATCGTTGACGGTGGTTCAGTTTGTTCCCAGCAGTTTTCAGCTAGACTCTCTTCCGCCAAACTATAGAGCAGTACAAGAAACTAGGTTTAACGTCTGCCGTATAAATCCATCTAATGGCTTTTGGCTGAAGTCCCCATGTTTTACCAAGGGTCCTCCTGCACATCCATAAGGAGGAACAGGCTTTCTTTCCCTGGTCTCCAAATGCTCTCCCTGTTTAAGCTTGGAGTCCAAAATAACCCCAAGATACTTGACCAATGGTGAGGGATATCAAACCTTTCCCTGCAAAGAGGGAGGTCTAAAACCCTCCATTTTCCTTCTATTGGTAAACAATACAAGCTTAGTTTTCTCTGGATTCCTATCATGGTAAACTCAAGTTTCATTTTAATACAGCGATATAAAAATGACTGCACTCTCTTTTGAAATTATTGCCCCTCTGAAGAAAGCCCTCACACTTTGATATGTCTTTGATGTGCCACACTAGATAAAGCAGTGAGGCGACTAAGAAACCAACATTAATCTGTATCATTTCTGTACACACGCATTAGAAAGAGTTTGCTCACATCTTCAACAAATATGTAGTCAAAATATAAATGGCCATTAATTTGCCAACCTCGGTGGTAACCAGGGCAAAGTCCTCACCAGTTATTCCAGGGGTCATGGGTTCGAGTCCGGCCTGAGTCACATTTTCACCACCCAGGGCGTGGCTGAGTGTGTTGTGTATTTGTTATAGTGCCCGATGTAAAAGGCCAATGTGCTGTTTTTGGGTCTATGAAAAATAAATTAATTCAATTTTTATTAGTGATTAGCCGTTATTGAACCTCACCTTCAAGGCTGGCTTGATCAGAGAGCATAAAACCTGAATGGTGTGAAGGTAAAATCCACTCATAAGGGTAAAGGATAAGATATATAGAAGAAGTGATGATGGATGTGAAAGGGAATAAGTACATTAACATGAAGAGATTGGCCAATAGGAGATCGATGTAACAGCTGCGCCAAACCAATATGCTCAGGATTGCTTGAGAGATGATGATGACTAAGGGTAAATCTCTTTTTCCTATTTCACCTCTGATTCCTCAATGAGAAAATGTACCCTGGAAGTCAATCAGCCTACCCTTCATCCCTTAATAGAAAGGGAATCAAAGTTATTTTTCTCTTGGTCCCTGGACATATGGGTATTGCCGGAAATGAGAAGGCAGATACAGCTGCAAAAGAAGCTTCAAATATCCCTGAGCCGAGGACGATGCTAGTAATCTATCAGGATCTGCAAGCTTCTCTCCGTAAAATAGTCCTAGAGCAGTGGAGTGAACTTTGGAGGGAAATCACAAACAATAAGTTACGGACAATTAAACCGGTAACGTCAGGGTGGTTCAATTCCATCAGGGGTGGTCGCAGAGAGGACGTGGTCATCACACGATTAAGAATCGGGCATTACGCCCTGACCCACTCGTTCCTCTTCACAGAAGAGAAAATTCCTCTCGATGTGATGACTGTGACTGTCCTCTCAGTGTGCGACATATCCTGACGGAGTGTGACAAATACCGGCAAACACATAACAGGGTAGGCATTAGCGGTGACCTAGAACAAGTTCTGGGCAACAATACTGATCGCCTAAGCCATGTCATTACTTTTTTAAAGGAAACTAACCTCATAAGTAAAATCTAATATATTTTCATATATTTGCACCTTTTATACTGCCATTGTTTTTTACTCTATATTTATATTTCTGCATATTTATTGATATAAATTAGATAGTGTGTGGTGCAAAATGACCATAATTGTCGACGCAACCTATAAATCCAAATCTACCTATCTACCTAAGTCAATCAGGTGAGATTCAACTGGGCATGTAAAGCATCTTCTCTTCTCCTACCTGAACCCAAGTCAAAACAGCTACAGGCACCATCCTCTTTAATACCACAGAGAGATGTTTACCTTCACTAATCAATACTAGTTTCCCGTCAAACTCAACAACATTGGCTCATGCATTTTTGATTTAAATTCCACCCACTCCACTGATGAAAATAATTTTAGGGATCGTTTTCAATCCTAGGATGCCTCACAGAGCAATATCAAATATTGAGCCTTGAATTTTATTAAGCTGCTGGTAAAATGTCTCCAACATTCAACAAATTTCACATTATCATTACTATGAAACTGACAAGGTTTTAATCCAAAAACTATCAATAAGCCACAAATAAACATAACAGAGCTATCTAATGATAAGCATAATAGCAAGATTTCTACAGAGAAAAGTCATCCACCTTGACTAGAATGCAAATCTGGATTCCACCTGCTTAAAGGCCAGCCGTTGGCCATACCAAAGAATTGATGAAAGATGATTTGGTGGCCTAACTGGTTTAAAGTACTCAGACAGAAATCAGAGGAATCTAAATCCATATCTCAGTCAGTATTGATGATTTTTCTGTGTGGAAATCTTGTCTAGGTCTAAGCCTTACTCCTATTTTCATCGAATGTCATTACATCATTTTTTCTACTATTGGATGGAGCTGGTAGCATCCTAATAAAATATGTAGAAATAGCCATATTTTATAGATTTATTGCTCATCTAAATTTGTTGGCATAATAAAAGTAATTTTCCCATGCATCTATGAAAAATATTTCCCTGCTATTCTCTCATTGCAGCAGAAGTCTTTTTATTTAGTCTTTTAGTACAATGGCGTGATTTAGATTTTCTGATGGAGTTTTAAGGAAGCTATCACATTATTAATAAGCCACACTTTTCAGTTCATGAAAAACACATGTTAGGGGATATTGCCATAAGTGTAAAGTTCCTCAGAAAGAGCAGTTGCCATAAAATTAGTTTCCAATCAACTCAAGGGGGTGATGATTGCATCAGTACATTCCATGAGTGGACAATCAACTATCTTCTGTATTTCAAGGATAATTTGAATCCTAAATTTAAAAAAGTTTATGCAAAGTTTCTTTTCCTTTTATTTTCTTTTATTTAGTGGTCCCATATAAAGTTACAACAACATTCCTCCTATGGTTACTAAGGTTGCCATCTTCAAGGGGTTTTATGTGTGAATCAAGAACATTACACAGAAGAGCTATAGGCATTGAAGCATTTCATATCACAAAGCTATGATATAAACTTATTAATTATCCGCATAGTAAAAGCAAACAAGAAAAAACCGCTTTCCTTTTCCTGATCTACAAACAACTTTCATTTATTTTCTTTCTATATGGAGTGTTTATTTTTTTTTTAAGTTATAATTATATCAGCCATTCTTTATCAGGGTATTAAGTATTCTTTATCATTCTTTATCTAGTAATAAATTATGAGATAATTACGTAAATTTCATTTTTTCAAGTTCTGTATAATAAAAAAATCACACAGCTAGGTACATAAGTAGGTACCTAATGAACTAACCAACTGCTTCTTCGCCAAATTATGTAATTGGAATACCAACATTTTCATTGGTAAAATTAACAAACGCAGTGGTAGCTAAAATATTGTTTTGTTTACATTTCGTCCAGCAAATGATTTTTAAAAACCTGCCTCATTTAATGAAAAGAATGAGAAACTTCACAGAAAAGAGTAATGAAAAAAGCACATAGGTGTCATAAATAATTTCACCTCTTCATAACAATGATACCAGAATCTGTGAATAATGCAAAATTTATCTTTAGGGGCTTAAATTTGAGCCACGTATGACAGAAACACATTAAAGATATGGAAAATAATATTCTTGATCAAAATAACTGAAGTGATAATAACTAAAAACTACAATATGTCATTGGTAACAATATGTTTGGATTGATTAGAGCATAGCCCCATACAGCACATGTTATGCAAATATCCGTGTAGGTTTGGTCGAAATCTAGACTAATGTGTATCCCCATATTTACCTAAACAATACTCGTGGTTGTTCGGGGCAAATTGAGTTGAACGGGTTCAACTCAAATTATCCCAACATAACACCAATTTCAAAATAAGCTTTTGATGAAGATTTCCTGATCGAACACTTGAGTTACGATTGTCCATGTTGATTACTTACTTCCTGGCCAGCATGCAAATTTTAATATCTGAATATGAAAGGCGAAGAACAAGTATAAACAATCATACAGTCCCAGGCAAAAAGTTGCTTGGCAATATAAAGGAATAAACTTGATTTTCCACAATTTTATTTTTCTCCACTACCCAGGTTTCGACGGTTAACTAAGTAATCATCAGGTGTATACTGCAGAAAATTTTTTTCAGCAAGTATATTTACAAAATAGTGAAGAGGAGCGGGTTTGGCTTTGTTATAAGGGGGATGGGGGTAAGAAATGTCAAAGGGATGAGGAAAGTAGGGGGGGTGGTAGGTGAGGGAAAAAGTTTAGTGTCGTGTGATGCATTGGGTCGTTATGGTGGGTGGGTGTCCCTGAACAGTGGGAGGTCTAAGAGGGGTGAACGGGAAGCATACAAAAAAATCATTAAGGATTTCACCCTTCGAACCAACGGTTTTCATAATCTCTAGCTGTTCTAGAGCATCCAGGCTGTAGGCACACGTGATCCTTTAGGCCGTGACGAGCGACAAACGCAACAAAAAAAAGGTTCGATAAAATAAAAAAATAAAAGGGGATAAAGAGAGAAAGTCATGAATGGGAGATGGGAAGGAAAAATGAGTGAGGATAGGCGCTTACCGGAGGATGAATACGGCAGCCCCGAAAATGTAGGAGACGAAAACTCTCGAAAAGTCCTCCCTTGGTCGAAGCACTGATCGACCAGCATTGGAAGACGACTGGCGATGCGCCGGGTTTCTCTCCTCCTCCTCCTCACGAACTTACCTCACTAGCGCCAAAGGGAAGGTAAGGGAAGTTGGGAAGGGAATTCAAACAAAGAAAACAGCTAATGCGCTTACGCGCGAACATACCGCCCCCGTGAATTTCCCAGAAATTAACTATTATTTATCCAAGCAGTAGGTGAAGAGGCGAAACGCACGAGAGAAATGGCGAGATATGGTGAAAATATACAAATCTTCTACGAAAAAAACTAAAATAGACATTCTTGCCGATTGGGACGCTCTCGAAAAGAAATAGGCCCTAAAAAAGTGAGGTGAACTAAAGCTTCTTTTCACTCTCAGAGGCCCATCAGAGAGACTTAAAAGGGAATATGGGTCGGGTCATGGAAGGGTGATTAATGCGAAGAAAGGAAAAAGGTTTTGAACTCTAAACCAAAACAACGAGAGCGGCTCGACCGGATAAATATAAATTTGAAGAAGAAAAAATAACTTATTGTGATGTTGGTAATGGCACCAACTTCACAATCGGTCTCGTTAGAGTACCCGATGAAGTTTTTAATTCCGCAACCCTAACAACACCTGCTGAGTCGGGATAGACTTTGATAATTCTTCCCATTTTCCAAAGGGAAGGGGGAAGATTGGAATCTCGCAGCAGAACTAAATCACCAATTTTGATGTTTCCGATTTCTCGCGTCCATTTAGCCCGCTGTTGCAAAGTGTGCAAATATTCTTGAGACCAACGTCTCCAAAAATTTTGATACACTTGCTCAATGAGTTTCCATCGAGTGGGCAGACGCATCGCATCTACCGAAATGGTCTCTGGAAAATAATGCTCAGGTTGATGCGATATTCCTCGATTTTAAAAAAGCATTTGATAGAGTACCTCACGACAGATTGCTCTTAAAGCTAGAAAGTTACGGCATAGATAAACACGTAGTATGCTGGATTAATCAATTCTTAGTTGGCCGCGAACAGAGAGTTACTATAGACGGTATCATGTCCAATACAGTTAGTGTCACATCAGGTGTTCCCCAGGGAAGTGTGATAGGCCCACTTTTATTTCTTTTCTATATCAATGACCTCGGCAGTGTTGTAGTAAACAGTAGAATTCGGCTATTCGCAGATGATGCAGTAGTGTATAGAGAAATTAGTAGTCCGGAAGACAAGGCATTATTAGAAAAGGACCTCGTAGCAATTCAGGCGTGGTGCGATAAATGGAAACTAGAACTGAACATAAAAAAGTGCGTGACAGTAAATTTTTGGAAAAGGAAAAACTCGATAGAAAGAAACTATATGATTCAAGGTACGGAATTAGTAAACGTGGAATCAGTTAAGTACTTAGGGGTAACACTTACTCAGGATCTATCATGGGGGAAACATATCAGGGGAATATGCAGTCAAGCAAATAGAAAGTTGGGGTTTATTAAAAGAATATTAGGGAAAAGTGAAGAGAGGGTGAAGGAAAGTTGCTATTTTTCAATTGTTAGACCACACTTAGAATAGGCTGCGAGTATATGGGACCCTTATGAAGCAGGCTTAATTTACGAATTAGATCGAGTACAAAGAAGAGCGGCGAGATATGTAAAAGGGTGTTACGATAGGGAAAGCAGTGTGTCTGGTATGTTAGCCGAATTGGGATGGGAATCGCTGTCACAACGCAGGCTGAATTATAGACTTAATCTTCTGGGAAAATTTAAGGAGGAACATTTCATTAATGACGTTAATCATATATTGCTGGCTCCGACTTATTGTGGTAGGCTCGATAATTCTAATAAAATTAAGGAGATAGATTGCAGGACGGACAGGTTCAAAATGTCATTTTTTCCGCGTACGATTCGAGATCAGAACGTTAAACATCGCGTAAATCGGGAAAAATTATAGAGGTAATATTCAGAGTAGGTCGATAGTATTTTTTTCTTTTTATTACCTGCATGTTCAAATCAACGTGTGACTCGCATGCAATGCTTTTTTTAGCATGCATGAATGTCTGTGGGATTGGTGTCGGGTTTCGAGGCATGCATGGTGTTCGTGGGTGTGTCCTGCATGATTGGGATTTGGTAGTTTTCTTCTCTTTCCCCCTTAATTGCTTTTGAAGGTATAGTGTTTGTTTTGTAGTGTTCATTTTTGTTTATTGTGTCATTGTTCCTGGTGTGGATGCACCCCCTGCCACACACCCTCGAGGTGGCTTGCAGGGTATGACGTAGATATAGATATAGATATAAAACCTATCAGAGGACGAGCGACAAGAAAATGACCAGGAGTCAAACAATCTATCTCTTCAGGATCGGATGACTTTGGTGTCAGAGGTCGTGAATTTAACACGGCTTCAATTTTACAAAACTGTGTAGAAAACTCTTCGAAATATAAAATTGGGCCGTAGAGAAATCTGCGTAAGTGGTATTTTACGGACTTGATTCCTGCCTCCCATAGTCCGCCAAAATGCGGAGCGGATGGTGGGTTGAATTTCCATTTGATTCCCGACTCTGGATCAGTGCTTCTTTATGGGAGGAGGATCTTATCAACCGATATAGTTCTGTTAAACATCGATCCGCCCCGACGAAATTAGTTCCACAATCGGAATAGATGATACTAGGAATTCCTCGCCGCGCTATGAAGCGTTGGAATGCCGCAATGAATGCAGAGGCGTGGACAACGAGGTTACTAATTCTAAATGAACCGCTTTGATCCCAAAACATATGAATAAACATAAATACGCCTTTCCACTGGCTGAATTCCGTCTAGTACTTAACTTGTACGAAAATCCTCCTCCATAATCCACACCTACGCAGGAAAAGGGTCTCTCTGCGGCACAACCCTATGCGTAGGCAGATCTGACATAATCGGTTGTAGCGTCATGCCCCGAATTCGCGAGCATACAACACATTTCAGAATTTCCGACCGAACTTCTGATCTTGCAGACAATATCCAAAGTTTTCTGGAAACCAATGCCTCCACAGAGCGAGGACCGCCGTGGAGCGATACCAAATGATAATGTCGCACGATCAAACGTGACAGATGTGACTATCTTTGGACAGCAAAATAGGGTGTTTGATATTACGATGACAGAGAAGAATGTGAGAGTCTGCCACCCACCCTAAGAATTCCAGGGGGTTCTAAATATGGACGAAGTCGTGCCAAACTGGGATGAATGCGCTGCCCCCCCCCCCTTTTGGATTAATTCAATTGCCTTTTTAAAATGACGATCCTGATCCACTTTTACTAATTCAATCAGAGCCTGCGACCATTCTGATCCCGATATAATAAAATCATTAGGAGATGATTTCCCCTTAACTGATGCGATGAATCTCAGAACATACGCGAACGACCGAGCCAATTTAATGTAAGACGAGAATCTATTCATCCATGTCAGAAAATTCTCCTGCCTGACAAGACTCACTATAGAATTGATTGGTTTCAATTCTGACAATGAAGATAATTTTAGGTCCAAGCCACTTTCTACGGGCCATTTATCTTCCGACCACAGCCGAAAAGAGGGCCCTTCCCAGAATAATGTGGAGTCTTGGATTTGGCGAGGTGAAATACCCCGCGAAGCACAATCTGCTGGATTTTGTGCGGAGTTGATATGATGCCACATAGAGCATGGAAAATAATCATTGATAATTGAAACTATTGGCATCAAAAATTTTTAACTTATATAAAGGTGTCTTCAGCCAAGCTAATACCATGCTGGAATCTGTCCAGACAACAGTACGTGAAATGTGAATGGGGTCGTTTACCATATTTTTTTATTGCCAAATATGATAGAGTTTGTAAAATAGAAAGACCCGTATCTTTCCGTTTTTTGATCCGTCAATTATTTCTTGAGTTATAGGCATCGAAAAACTAATGTTTTTAACCCTTTCGGAAAAGTGGTTGTAGTGCAACCTCTGACGTATATCGACTTCGTCCAATCACAACTGAGCCCGCGAAGCTACTTCGCCTTATGGCAAAGGGGGGGACACAGCTGGTTCTCCCAATGGGAGCGATTACGACAGGATCTGTGCGCGTAGACCTTCCGAGAATCCCCCTCCACTCCCTCCGCTTCCCTAAGAGCAGTCAAGGACAGGAGGGAAATGACGTCAATGCTATCACAGCAGCATTTTCGGTGGGCGTCTCCTTTTTCTTATTTTAATTTTTGATTTGTGAGTGAATGGTTTGTGGCTAGAATATCAATTTTTTCACTAAAATTCTTTTTTCGTTTTCATCTAACAATTTCGGGCACAAAATTGCGATTTCGGTTCCGAGTGAACGGCCACATTCGATCTTTTAGAGTATTGAGGATACGATTAAGTAATTTAGCGAGTGACGCGCAGCCAAAAGCTCTAACTTTGGGATGGCGATTGGTTTAATAGGAGCCACTCTTGTCTTGGCTGCTAAGAAACTGACTTTTAGTTCACCACTAGTAGTTAAAACGCGAACATAAACTACCGCAGCATAACCGTTTTCGGACGCATCGCAAAAAAAGCATTTTGCCCAAAAAACGACTGGAGCAGCACCACCAATTGGGTTGAATATTCTCGCAATACTTGACAAAATCATCCTCTTAGTATTGGCAGAAGGATCAAACTGAGCATGGTAAGAAAATATATCAGGTTTAGGGGCCCAAGACATTCCTAATACCTTCAGTGATGCAAATTCTGATGCTTCAAATTGTATAGTGGCTTCACACTCCTCTTTCGGAAAATTGATTAGTAATTCATCAGAGTTGCTTGCCCATTTGCCCAATGGGAATCCTCCTAAAGAAAGTAATTCGATGAGCTGTTGCTGCAAGACCAAAGCATCCGAAATTGAATCGGCTCCCGTAACAACATCGTCGACATACATGTCCCGAAGAAGAGATTGAGCGGCCAAAGGAAATTTTTCTCCTTCGTCACTCGCTAATTGATGAAGAGTGCGGATGGCAAGATAAGGAGCAGAGACAACTCCATACGTCACGGTATTCAAGGAGGTTGATCCGAAAAGTGAAAGTCATGTCATTTTTTTTATATTTTCAGCACTTATAGAACTAATGTTCCTCTATCTAATAAAGTAAAGATAATTACACCAACCCATATTCCTTTTTCCACAAATTAGAAATTACATACGATTAACGGCGAGAATGGCCGTCACATGGGAATATAACGTTTAAAAATACCATAGTGTCATGTCATTTTTGCAAATAACTGATATTTTATGCGTAATTTCACAAGGAATAAAATGACACGAAAGAAAAGGCATCAACCCACCGTATTTTTCGCAAAATCCACCAATTTCTGCGCTTATAGCAGACGAAATGCGTTAGTTGTCTTCAAATGGCGCAGCGGTCGCTCTAGCCAACATGCATGGCGTATGAATAATATCATTACTAATGAGATATTAAAGCATATTTCAGAAAAATATTATAACATAACGTTTGATAGTAATATTCTGGTGTTATACATTACTAAATTCATTGAGTACATGAATTTATTTCTTTAAAGTAAATGCTGAATTGACTCCATCGTCGAGCTGATTAAAATTATCATAAAAAATAAATCCTTCGACTTTACATCGTATTTCTTGTGATACTTATGACTTTCAATAGCTAAGGTAATTTTCTTTGAGAAGTTAGGATCACTTAGCAGGCATATACTCGTACTTAAATTAATAAGATTCCTCAGGCAACTTGACTCAAGCAGTCGCGAGCCAACCTCCTTAATTCGAACTCTTGAAGGGCTTGAGAGGAATCTTCTCGCCACAAAATGTGCTGAAAGCCGCGGTGTTCAGGAGATATTAATATTTGGCGATACATTTTGGAAATGAACGCAATTAAGTGAGTTCGGAATCCCACTAACAAATCAAAAATATCATTTTGGAGCTTGGGACCGGTGAGCAATGCATCGTTAAGTGAACTGCCATTCGAAGAGCGAGAGGAAGCATCCAAAGCAACCCTTAATATCTGACCTTGAGGGGTGGATTTATGAGCTCCATGATGAGGAAGATAATAAAACCCTGCTTATGAAGCAATTGACATGTGGCCAAGACTCTCATACTCTTTCAAAATTTTACAATAACTGGCCTTCAACCTTGGTCGCTGTGACAATTTATGTTCCATGCCCATACACCTCTTTGCAGCCTGGGAATAAGATTCTCCCAGAGACGGTGGTTCGCTTTTGAATGGCAAGGAAACGATATATCTTCCCGAGGCATTCCTTCGATGAGTTTTCGCAAAGAACTCCTCACATCTAACCTCATTTGGATTTTGAGCGACTTGAACCGTGGATTCCTCTAATTCCCAAAACCATTTTAGTTGATTAACCAGAGGAATTTCCTCTAAAACACATAAAGAGGTTTCATAAGAAGGAGCCTTTTGAGTACTATTCAAAATATTTCACATCAAGATCCATCCTAAAATGGAATCGATTAGAATTAAATCACAATTTTCGAAAGTTTTCGGCCCCCCAAGGAAAACCTTAGGGAATAAATCCATTCCCAACATAAAATCTACTAAATTCGGTTTGTCGATTTCCGCGGATCCGCTAAATGAAGATGAGAAATGCTGCTTCGAATAAAAGGCGGAAGTGGAATTGGTGGAAGCTCCGAAGTTGGCTGGGGTAGGATTACAGCCTTGGTATTCAATACCGGCAAGGAAGTGTGAGTCGGCGAAAGCGATATAGCAGTGCAACCTTCCGGCCGCCTCAGAGGGGTTTGAGACAACCCAAAAAGAGATCCATGATAAGGCAACACGGGTAGACTCAACCGCCTAACCGCTGCCGAAGCAGACACTTTGACTCCCAGGGTCAACCATTATTCGAAGAGGAACGATTAGCCCAAGATTATTACGGACATGAACAACTGCCGTTCCCAGAACGGTCAAGTGCGTCGGTTGGCAGCTAACACAATAAGACGCAAGAGCAGAGGAGGGGATCTGTGAAGGCGGGAGAGACTCGGCCGTTTGACTCAGCGAGGATGACGACGGAATGGAAGGGCGATTAATTTGCTCCGAATTTTGTTCCGAATGCGACGTTGTATTGTGATATCTGTTGCAAATAGCACAGCACATATCCCTCTGCTGACACCTCGGAGCCCAATGACCTGGCTTCTAACAATTAAGACAAAGTTTTCTCGAACGTACAAAAGCCGCACGATTAGCGGTGGTCATCTCGAGATATTTAGGGCATCTAACAAGAAAATGATTGAATGAGCATAGAGAACAGCGTTGGATAACTCGTTACCCTTTCTCCTTCACGGAGTGCGTATCGCCGAAGACAGAGGTTGGCATTAGAACTCTTGCCGTTGTAGGAGACTTGCGCGAAACGGAGGTCTTCAGATTAGGGCCACACGACATTTGTAAAACCTTGATCCTTTTCTTAACGAAACTCAAAAGTTGAGTAACAGAGGGAAAAGGCTCATCACCCAATGTCTCTTCAAAAAGGGCAAGAGTTTCTGCGTCAACCACACGAGCAGCTGATCTAAATAATATAAATTCCCCTAAAACAGGAACATTTAAAGTTTTCAGAGCAGCATGAATTTCAGAAAAAGTATTAACAAATTGTTGCATTACCGACAATGACCCCGAAGAAGAAACGGGAAATTCCAGAACTCTGTCTAGACAATCGAATCCCAGAATTCGAGAATGGTCATAATGCTCGCATAACTCCTTCCATGCTGAACTATAATGGGCTTCGCCAAATGGGACTGAAGCGATAAAGCCTTTCCTTGAAGAGCTGCCTTCAAATAGGAGAATTTCTCCACCGATGCAATGTCGGTTCTATCGTGCACCACAGACTTGAATAAATCACGGAATCCAACCCAATCCGAGAAAGCCCCTGAAAATCGAAGCAATTCGATAGTGGGAAGGCGCGACTTTTCATTTTGCGTGGATGCATTATCCGCAGGCGTACGTTCATTTGCTGCGGAAGGATTCACTGCTCGACGGGAAATGGAAAGACTGAAATAAAACTTTTCTTCCACCTCTTCGCCCACACGCATATCCTCCGCACAGACATTGTCTTGATTACAGCTATGGCAATATTCAAAGATCTTATCCTGAGCCTCGAGGAATCCTAAATAAACGGTTTCCAATTGGGAGCAGCGAATTAGAAAGATCTCCAGCTTAGGATGACTTAACATGTCCGATCCGGAGCCGTCGAGCTCCTTAGCAAGAGAAAAAGCTGCACCCACAGTGCAACGAAACTGATCGCGTTTGAAACGCAATAACTTCAGCTGCGAATCGAATTGCTCCCGAGTAAACGCTCCCTTCTTTTTCGCCCCTTCACCTTCAGGCATGGCCGAATGAAATAATTGAATGAAACTCCCGAAAAGGGAATAAACCTTCTCGCAATAATTGTCTCGGGTTTCGGCACCAGAAAATGTAGGCACACGTGGTCCGTTAGACCGTGACGTGCGACAAACGCAACCAAAAAAAAAAAGGTTCAATAAAATAAAAAAATAAAAGGGGATAAAGAGAGAAAGTCATGAATGGGAGAAGGGAAGGAAAAATTAGTGAGGATAGGCGCTTACCGGAGGATGAATACGGCAGCTCCGAAAATGTAGGAGACGAAAAACTCTCGAAAAGTCCTCCCTTGGTCGATGTACTGATCGACCAGCATTGGAAGACGACTGGCGATGCGCCGGGTTTCTCTCCTCCTCCTCCTCACGAACTTACCTCACTAGCGCCAAAGGGAAGGTAAGGGAAGTTGGGAAGGGAATTCAAACAAGTGTTGCGCTTACGCGCGAACACAGACAGAGGCCTTTCCTTTCTACATGCAGAATTTTAGGGGTAAAGTCACTCGCGTGTCTTGATGTTTTGCGAAATGGGAAGTATCGTTTGAATTTTTGAAACAAGCCTTGACTTCCTTTACCCTCCCCTTACCCCTCAGAGCGTAGGTTTAAGTACAGATTAAATCTATTAGAGAAATTTAAATCGGATAGCTTTACTGAAGATGTTAGGCACATATTAAAAACACCAGTGTGTTATGCTAGATTCGATCAGATAAATAAGATCAGAGAGATAGATTGTCGTACTGATAGATTCAAAATGGCATTTCCCCCCGTACTATAAGAGAACAGAATAGGCAGCATAGCAAACGGATAGGTTTTTAGAGTAGTCTGTAGTGCATGATGCATGTATTAATCCCTTAAATACTATAGATACTAACAATCTAGTTGCATGAGACCCTATAGTTGCTTGTTTGCATGTCGGTAGTGCATGCTTGGTGATCTTCAACCCCTGCCACACACCCTTGCGGTGGCTTGCAGGGTATCGTGTAGATGTAGATGTTCCCTATGTTGGATCTGCCGTCCTGTTTGACGGATATATAAGGCCGTGGATTCACATTCTAGCTGGTACATACCGCTTTTTTCTAATAAAGAGATTTTATCCTTAATTTTGGACAGAAATTCTGTAAGTTGGCTTTGTTGTAGTTGCTAGAATATCTTCCAACCCAAGGACGGCCACTGGGGCTCTTTCAGTGCAGGAGAGGACCTTATTGTTATGTCTGCAGCCGGTTCTTTCCAGCGAGGGTGCTTTCCTCATCTACCAGTCTGAAATGACCGACAGAAGAAACATGCCCTAATAACCAATTTTAACAAATAACAGAAATCCGAGGCATCCTTTACGAAATATTTAGTTCTTATTACCTTCGTACTTTATTCCGTTGCATATCGGAAATATATATGAAAGTAAAATAGCCGGCAGTAATGTATAAAAAGGAAGTCAGTTAGGAAAACAATTTTCAAAATATTCGTAATATATTTACTCCTCTTTATGTACACTCATATACATGATATACGATAAAAATATTTACCATATACAATTTTTAAACTCTGCGAATATATCAATGACAGATAAACGTATAAATAAATAAATAATTGCGTACATCTACATTACTGTAATCTACAATAATTAGGTACACAATATTTATAATCTTTGCAATATTTGCATTTACGGCAGTGGAGAAGGGATTACCGATGGAAGTCTTGGAAGCATTTATCCGAGCAGAGCCCAGGTTCTTCAGCGTAATCAGGACAAAAGGTTCATTTCAGAGACTTCTTTCTCAGCTTGGTGGACTTGCTTCATTTCTGGAACCTTCTATCATTCCTCTCTTCGCAGTACTTCGGAAAATGGGAATCTATGGATATCATGGAAGAGCCCCGTGAAACTCGGAAACTCTCTCTCGTTCGGTCTTTGGCAAGGGCATCTTTGATGGACAACCTGTATAAGCATTAATTGTCATTCGAAAAAGTTCACCTGGACCGCGAATCGAAACCTTTGGCTTTCCGGGCCACTGCGTAGCTACCCAGGATCCCTACATGGTAATTAGTACCATGGATCCCTAATTCGCATGGCAATTTTACCGAGGTTCAAGGTACTAGATGCAGATCGCTGGATGGGGTTCACCTTTGATCGTGGCTTCCTTGAAGCCCTTTCTCCCTTGCGTTGCCATCCTTGATGGACCGCGAGGACTCAACATCTAGTACCTTGAACCTCGGTAGAATTGCCATGCGAATTAGGGATCCTGGGTAGCGTAGTGATCTGCGCAGTGGCCCGGAAAGCCAAAGGTCCGTGGTTCGATTCCCGGTCCAGGTGAATTTTGTGTCGTGTCGTAGTAACCAATGAAATTCATTCATCCGGCTGTGTATAGGATATTTCAATCCCTGCCGCGTGAACGGCGTTGAAATTCACATTAATCGGGACCGGAAATCGAACCACGGACCTTTGGCTTTCCATGCCGCTGCGAAGATGCTGCCCAGGATCCCTAATTCGCATGGCTATTTTACCGAGGTTCTAGATGTAAGGTACTACATGTTGAACCCTTGATTTGAAGCCCTTTCTCCTTTGCGTTGCCATCTTTGATGGACCGCGAGGGCTCTACATCTAGTACCTTGAACCTCGGTAGCAATTGCCTCTTTTTTACTTACTTTTACTAACCACCTCAAACCGCGGATTGCAACCTCATTCTTTGTTTAAACTTGTGCTATATCTCAACTGGGAGCTCTTTAGTCGGAATGGATGAGAACAACTCAAGTGAAAACAATTAATGACGCTGTCACGAGCGATGCAAAGGCACCGAATTTTCGAACCATTTGTTTTTGTGCCTCGTGATTCCTAGGGTACCGATGTGAGATAATCCCGATGGTTTCAAATGCAGCCCGTGTGATGGGATCAAGGATCTTTGTATAATGGTGTCGTTATCCTCGTGAGACACGGTCTCATCTGGAAACAGACTAATACGTGAAATCTTTCTATACCAACTAAGATTGACGATTTGAAGCACCGGGAAATATTCGAAGAATCAGAGCCGAGTTTTTGCGTCCCTTGGACTAAAACTAGAAAGTAGCAATACCTAACGCGATCTTACGCTTTATGGCGTTCCGTTATCGTTTGAACGACAATACACAAGTTCCACCAACCAACGAGGTACTAGTAAAGTCTCTCTTGTTATACTAACAAGCATTTTTCGGGCATAAAATTAGGAATTGGACACTTGCGAAAAGTTACTTTCACTTTGGAAGTGGCCGTGGGATACGCGATCTCTTCAATCAAGCCTGCAACTGGTAGACTAAGATTTATTGACTTGGTGCTATTTTGTGTTAATTTGTGGTTCTTCATCCTACTCTGGTTGCATCAAAAGGTTTCTATGCCCTGAAATATCGTTCATTCAGATGTAAGTTAAGTTCCGATCCCTTAACCTGGCTTCGTAAAATTCGAGAATTAGATTGGTATTTTAAAAAACCATGCTAGACCATGTTTTAACTGTCACTAGTTGTATCATCATTAAACAGATTCGTGATGCGAAAATTTTCGCTAGATAACGTAAGAAGGATCATGTACGTCTACATGTACATAATACCCTGTAAGCCAACATAAAGGTGTGTGGCAGGGGGTGAATTCTCACCAAACATGCGCTGCATATCATAGATAAAAAGGATCAGTAATTATATTCTATTTTAAGCTTCACAACTGAAAAAAAGAATAAAAGCACAGCTAGCTTGCAAGATCATGCTGTTAGTTGGGTTAGCTTCAAGTCATTATACAAACATGCAGCTACCTATGCTATCCATTGTTAAACTTTTATTTATACTATTGGATATATTTACCGCCATTCATAACCCTAATTGTACGAGGACAAAAGGACATTTTGAATCTGTCAGTTCGGAAATCAATTTCTCAAATTTATTTCTTATGGTCCAGTCTACCAAATAAGTTGGGAGTTAGCAAAATATTTTGAACGTCATCAGTGAAAATATTATCTTTAATTTAGTTAAGAGATTATGTAAGATGAATGATGACAGTCAAATAAACTATTTTACTTATAATTTTGTTATTTTTTATAATATCATGTTGTTCTACTCTGCCTACTTTTACATAGATTTTACTGTACCATATAAAAATGGGAGAAATTATTTGGTTTGATTGGAAAATCTAGTAAAGTGTTTTAGAGTAGGTAATGGGATCAAACGTCCAGTGCCGTCATTCACATGATATCTATAATTGATTTCCTGTGTCATGGGCGTCAATTCCATACGTGCGACTATAGTAGACTCAGAGCAGTTATGGTGTAAAAAAGCCAGCTAATTACTCCGCATTCGGAACCGTAAAGTGTGTCTTCCGTATCGCGAACCAGTTCCCCCTTTAAAATAAAAACACGCATTATTTTGAATATAATTTCTCGAAATGTCACTTCCTTTAAAATATTTCAGCAAGATAATCATGAAAAACGCGGGTGAGGATGAGATCACGTCACGGAGAGTCGAGGGATACGAAACGGGGTTAAAAACACTATCGATCTATTTCTATCGCTCGTTTTCCCGCAATCTACGATAATGGGTGGGCAATCGGGAATATTTCAGGGAACGGAAGAAGGGTGGAGAGAAACCTGGCGTTGGAATCAGCCTGCTCCTAAAGATAAGCGACTAGAGGTTTACAGTTGAACGTCCCATCCGACGGACGGAGTACTGAACTGAAATTGTTGTGCTCTCCAGACAGACATGAAGTGGCACCGGTGTACGAACGAAAAATCTCTATCACTACCGGGATTCGAACCAGGCGGTTGTGTATTTGAAAACGTCGGGATTATCTCGGTTAGGTAACCAAGGAGTCACGTGGTGTAAACACGAATGGTTCGCACATCTAGTGTTCCTGATTTGCTCGTTATAATATCATCAATTGTTTTCATTTGCGTTTTTCTCATATGTCTCGACTATAGAGACCACAGATGGGATAGAACACAAGTGTAAACAATAAATGAGATTGTAATCAGCGGTTTTAACACACCAAATTTGTGAACCAGATGTGTTTATACCACGTTACCCCTTTCTTTGAAACCGTCGGGATTACCTCGAATGGGTAACCAAGGAGCCACGTGGTATAAATACAAACGGGTCGCAAATTTGGTGTTTTAAAACCACTGATTACAACTTCATTCATTGTTTATACCTGTGTTTTATCTTATCTTGGGGCTCTATAGTCGAGACAAATGAGAAACAATCAAGTGAATAGAATTAATGATATTGTTACGAGAGATTCAAGCGCATTAAATTCGCAAAACATTCGGGTTTGTATCACGTGACTCCTTGGTTACCCGTTCGAGATAAACTCGATGGATTCAAACACACAACCCCCTTTGGCAAACGGTACCTCTCCAGATGAGAGGCGAGGTACTCTTCGGTTTAAAAAACACATGCATTTATATTTTTTGAATAATTTATTTTGGTGAAAGGGGAACAGTATCCCCGAGAATGACACCATAACAGCATCACCCTAATTGAGGGAAACAACAAGTGTGTAACAGTAACATTTCAAGCCACTCAAGAAAGCCACTACCTTTGGTCACTTCACTGAACACTTGGAATCAAGTGCAACGCGTCGCAGTCAAAAGAGGTCATGGTGATGGTGACCGCACACTGAAGGTGCTCGGACGACCTCGAGGGAGAATAGTCGGGTGCCTCCGCGGCAGCAAACTCTTCTTCCATCGCGAAGGTATTCCAGGGAACCACTTAGAGGTAGGATCGACTTAACTGAGTGGGACTATCACAGAGTTGAGTTCGCATTCAACGGGTGGAGTCGATGACTTAGATGGTTGAGCGAAGCGAGAATTCAATCCGCCCACTTCGGCCTCTGCTGTCGTCTGAGGAGTCTAACGTCTTCATTCACGACAAGAAACCGACTGGACGTTGGTTCGCGCCACTTCTTTGGTTCTTTCGTCTCTTCCTCCGGACCCCCCTGAAGCTCAGACTCCCTGCGCTCAGGATTCGGGCAAGAGCTCGTCGAACGAGTACAGCTCGAACACTTTCCTGACGATCTCGTGGATGATGGTGGAGATGGTTTCCTCGACAACGGGCTGGATCTCCTTGACGATATCCCTCCAGTTGTCGTTGAAGAACTGGTTGGTGGAGTCACCTGGTGGCGGAAGCGACAGTCGTGAGGTTTTTTTAAGAGATGCGATAGCATGATAAAACAGTATAACTTATCTAGGAATAACCCTAGATCAAGGTTTGAAGTGGACACAACACATAGACTCTGTAACTAAAGCATTGCGGTATGCCCTACATAAATTTTATCTGCTTCGTAACAGATGTTCATTAGATAATCTGAGGTTATATTACAATGCATTAGTAAACTAAATTGACATTGTAACGTATGATATTTGTTTTGTTTGTTTGGGAGATGTTGGTGGGTTGCTGGGGGAGTGAAGCGGGGGATTGTTGCTGGTTGTTGATTGGTTGTTGATTTTGTGCGGAGATGAAGAGTAAAGGAGAGTCTGAGAAGTAGCGTTTTCTTTATTTAAATCAGTGTTCTCCCGTAATATTATTCCGACGCTACAACATATGGCATAATTGCATGGATTGGAGCATATTTGATCTCTATTAAACCAGCTATAACCCTACAAAAGAGGCTTATTCGGGTGATGCAAAAAACAGAATTACTATGAGTCGTCCTTTCCTCTCGTCAAAAATTTGAAATCGCTCCCTCTCAGACACTTGTGTGTGTATAAAGTACTTAGACTCTTTTTTGTGAGTGGAACAAAAGTAACGGTGTCAATTAGGCCGGGCAAGTGGTATTTTTGTAGGGTGTTGACACCCTTACCGAAGCCCTAATTGTCACTGTTCAGAAAAAGTTTCATATGCATTGGGCCAAAAGTCAACAACTAATTACCATCTGAGTACAAAAGGGCGGTAAATCTTCATATTTTTCTAAAAAATGTAAATAAATTGTCTGTTTACTTATACTAAAATTGAAGAAATACTTTGTTAAATCAAATTTGATAATTATAATAATATATTTAGTCAAAGATATTATATTTTTGTTAATGTTGGTACATGTCCTTTTTTCCACTATTTGTAAACCAATTCATGGAAGATTATTATATGATGATGGTAACCTAAAGACAGGTCCGCCTTCTAGGATACCTAAAGCTCCTTAAATTTTGTCAAGTGAGTCTTTTTTCGTAATTAATATGGAGCAATGAACATTACTTATTAGTATTATTACATGAGTGTATCCCAGACCCATGACTAGCACGTTAATCACGCACAAAAATGGCTCGAAGCTGACTACTCTTGCCACTGATTTAAGATATAACCCACAGAAGACTCGTATAGTATTGCTACATGAAATATTTCATCGACCACGAAAAAATTACAAATAATATAATATTATAATTTATGGTAAAAATTAAATAGACTGAAATTGGTTTTCGTAATTGAGATTCTGATATGCATAATGTTAAAAAAATATTGCTAATGATTGTGTACTGACATGCACAAATGCACAAATTTTAGTATTTCATTTGTTTTTAGAATAGAATTCGTGAGAGCCCGTCAGGAACAATTTTTTTGGAACTGTTAAGATACAAGTAAAAATGTTCTAATGTTGTTTATGTATTTACAACAATGATGTAGATAAGTAAATAAAGTGTTGAATATATGGCTTCCAAATACAATCCCGAGCTTGTTCAAAGACCTATGGTACCGTTAATAACCCCAAAAGGAACCTAACAAATAGATGATTCGGATTCATTTCGCACGTTCGATGAATCAGGCTGTTAATTTCTGTTCCATGTCGGATAAACATGGGCGTGGAATCTAAGTTATTTCCACCACAAGTGATTTTATTTAGCTTTGATGCGTTACCAAGCCTACGAAATGCGTTGAAGAAGGCTGTCGACAGGAATAAGTTGGCCTAACACCAAATACGTCTGCAAAGGAGAGACCTTAAGCATCGGAGACGCCTTGACTTCTTTGGCATTCATTTACGACTATTCGAGTACATGTGCGGAAGAAGTTGATGGAATTATTTTTCCTTGATCAATTTCTTCTTAGCTCTCGCTATGTTGATTTATTTTTTTTTTGTCTCACAATTTCGACCACTTACTCAATCAAAAATGGCTTTTGAACGCACTATTTAAGAGACTCCATCTTTATTTTGGAAGGGTTTACTTGAAGCAGAGGCGAATAAGAGATTTTACTGAGTGAAAAGTAGATTAATGTGTCTAACAAGTACCGGGATGTATGTTTTAAATTATACTTTCTTTCCAGAGGACTGAAATGTCGGCAAAATGGGGAAAAATTGAATCATCTGAACGGCTTTTGCTTTTTTGGAACTCTTCTGGATGAATTGAGAATTGCTTTGGATGCATTTGGACACGGATCGATTGATTTGGATACGAATTGAACTAGATGAATTATCGTTATGAACGTTACTCTGAGGAAGTGATTTTTTTCCTCTGTAACGTCTGATATTTGATTCGTTTGTTTGAGAGATGTTGGTGGGTTGCTGGGGGAGTGAAGCGGGGGGATTGTTGGGTTGTTGATTGGTTGTTGGTGGTTTTTGAGAGATGGAGAATTAAGGAGGGTCTGATGAGCAGCGTTTTCTTTTTTGAAATTAGTGTTCCCCCGTAATATTTGTTCGACGTTACAGATAACTATGAAAAATAAATTGTTCATAGCGTATTCATTGGTATTTATCTTCATTGTAATGTCAAATCTTGATTTCTATTCCAATACCTAGGTACTTTTTCGTCAATTATGCGAAGAAAATCAACAAATGATTTTTCTTCATTCATTACGCCGGGCAAAAGAAAAGTTAATGCGAGCACATTCAGTTGCATTTGGCTCCTAAAACTTGGGTGAAATGTTACATTTCGCATTTGAAATTTACGTTAAGGCCTCCTTTATTACCTGCCTGCATTAAATTTCTCGCTCAAATGTACAAGTCATATGAAATTAGTTATTATTTCACGTGGTGTTACTTTAGAACATACTGCGTATAAATATTCCTCTGCGGATTTCACTCAGACTTTACGAAGCAGACTCTAAGTCGTGTTAAGAATGTAAAAGGGATTTATCTGAGCAAATAAATGGCTGAAAAAAAAACTATTTTATTGGCAGAAGCGATGAATTGGCACGACGACTGGTTGCCATTTTTCTCAGCGTTATACTGCGCCATGACTAGGCGAGCTGTTCGCTTGCCTCAATTTAGCATTTTTCTTTTTCAAGTATTGCGTTGTTTAAATGTACGCAACCCGAGTTTTGTCTTACCCAGTTCCTTGTTTCCATTGAAAAGGTTTCCGAAGTACAGCTTTGCGTCTCCAATGTTCAAAGAAACCTCTCGCTCCTTAAGGCTGATGTATTTCTTGCCATCCTTGACTTCAAATTTGCCGTAGAGCTTGATGGTCGTCTCGGTATTGGCTGCAGAAGTCAGAGCATAAAGATACATAAGTCAATTATGAGGATCATAGCACCTTTTTCGGAGGTCGCGGATGCATGAGTCATAGAGGCTGAGATTTGATGGCAATTTTAAAGGGAAGCAATGAACTCGCTCCATCATGTTGAAAGCTAAATGATTGATAGCATTTGAAAATTAAAGAGCAAAACTAAATTTTGGTACTTGGTGTAATTAAGAAGGGTCTTGATTATGAATACTGCGTCAGCGTTTTGTGCTCGCATTTAAATACTATGTGAGAGTTTAAGTTTGGTTGCCCCCACGCGAAAATTTTCAATAAACACTTATCAACGATTGTTGAAAGATAAACACTCACTGAAGTTGGCGTTGCTGGGACCGTTTCCCTTCACTGGCACCACGAGGACCTTGCCGTCGACGTCATATTCTGAATCCAGATGCATCCTGGGGAAGAGGAGGTCAAACTCCAGCCTGAGAGCGTCCAGATCCAGTCTGGAAGGCAAAGAATCGGGGAATTAGACGACAGTGCCGAAGGAGACAGGAAGACTTCAAGAGATTATCGTTCTCTCCAGCCTTTTGCAAATATATATTTTTTTGTACAAACCTCACGTCCTTGACCACAGCGTCCCTTGCACCGTATGCCTTGAGGTTCCTGAAGGTGGCATTGTAGGACACGGCACCGGTGCCTTGAGTCAAGGTAACGACGGGAATTTCCAGCGGGTCGTACGGCGGAATCTTGAATTCGGGGATGCCTGGAAGAGATGGACCACATGAAGCTTCGGAAGGACAGAGCACTACAGTAACCAGGGTGAAAAAACATTTTAAGATCAGAGTTCGAATTGTTAGGTGCTTTTTCGTCAACATGTCATTTTCAACAACGAAAATGAATAGAATTCTGTGCACTTAATGGGGACACTAAAAAGGATAATTTTCAAAAAGCACTCACCTTTAAGGAGATACGGTCTAATCTGAGCTACCGCGTCCATTAGACATTTGTTCAGGTTCTGATCAGTTCTTTTGCAGACCTTTACGTAGCTAGCTGTAATGAAAAAGTTAAAAGCAATAATTAGGTTCCCATACACTAAATTTTACAAGAAATATTCTGTTTTCAATGACCCAATTATTCATGAAGATATAAGCTCCTTTAGCTGTAAGAGTTTCGGCCAGTGGATAGGACAAATGTAAGGTCCCTTAACTTCTATAGGTCAGTGGAGTTTTTGTGTTCATTAGCATTCATCATAAGGCGGTAGAGATCCATTCTTTTAATTATTTTCTAATCTGCTTAAATCATAGCGTTGATCGAATAATGGAAGTTTCTTCTCCCTTTTCCCCAATTGATGGAAATATCATCGAATGTCCTTTATTACTTGATGAATGAAACGAACATCCTCCCTCACGCTTTGGGGTAAACACATACGTGAAATAATTGGTCAAGCGAATCGTTAACTACGATTCATCAAAAGAATACTGGATAAATGTGACGATCTTATACGAGAAATCAGTTACTTTTCCGCTGCTAAACTTCATTTGGAATATGCTGCCAGTGTATGGGATCCCTACGAAATCGGTCTAAATAACGAACTTGAATGTGTGCAACGAAGATCGGCAGGATTTCTACAGGGACGGTACGATAACCTTACAAGCGTAACCAGTCTATTAAATGAATTAAATTGGGAATCATTGTCAGATTGCAGGTTGAAATTTAGACTTAATCTCTTAAACAAATTCCAAGACAATATTTTCAGTGATGACGTTAAAAATATTTTGCGAACTCCAACTTACTATGGTAGACTGGACCACGATCACAAAATTAAAGAAATTAATTGCCGAACTGAGAGATTCAAAATGTCCTTTTTTCCTCGTGCAATTAGAGATATGAATAACGGTAAATATATCCAATACGAGTGTAGCAATGGATAACATTGGTAGTTGCATGTTGGTATAAGGACTTGAAGCTAACCGAACTATCAGCACGTTTTTGCATGCTTGCTTTGCTATTTTTATCTTTTTAAATAGTGCAGTTTAGACTAATATATTAATAATAATCCTTTTTTATGCATGATATGAAGTTTATGTTTGGTGAGAATTCACCCCCTTCCACACACCTTTACGGTGGCTTGCAGGTATTATGTAGATTTTGATGAAGCTATTATAAACGGTATTTTGGCATAAACGAGAGTAATGATTTCAATGTTCATTTACTGCTGGACCATAATTTTTTAATGAATTGCAATGAAAATCTTTCATTGATGAAAAACTAATCCTGTATTCATTGAAAATATTTCAGGTGGACGATACGAGCTCCTGGAATAGGTTCTTCAAAAACGACTCTCCTCCCATCAGGATATTCAGGCCCTTCAATCAACTTTGCCTTGAGGCAGTCCAGTGGGAAACATATTTTTAGAAGTTGATTATCAAAAAAAATCTTCTCCTTCAAGCATAACAGCAATCATTATATTACTGGGAAAGAGATTGCCTCTTGTAAGTAATATCACTGGACAGACTCCATAGTTCAATTCTTGGAAGCAGTATCTACTATCTATCACTATTAGAATTGTGGAGCGTAATTGAATAAACAGCGATTCTCTGCCTCTGACGAAAAGAAGAACTCTAAACTCTTTTTGTCAAGCTACGACTTAGTCTTACGTAATACATGTGTTTGATTTTGATGCTGCAGGTGGCGAAGCATTTAGAACAGTAGTGCGCGTATAAGGCAGTGCAGATTTGTAATAAAAAGTGAAGTCGGCTCCGCAAACCAGGTGGCGGTTGCCAAGTCGGAAAGCCGATCTGACCAAAGGTCAAGCGGTCTCTCCACGGTCACTGCAGCCGCATTAGACTGAGGAATTTATGTGGGTTAGCTGGTGTGACGTAACTTCGATACTTTGAATACCTGTGACCATTTCCACTACTGCGCGTTATTCGTGACGCGTATTCCCAAACGCGTGATTAGATGTTGACAACGTTCATGGCGATTATAATAATAATGGAAGGACTAGAGATCAAAACTAGTCGATATGTTTTTTTTGAATTGCTAATAATATTCATTTTAAAACGGAAAATTATGCTATTTTCTGAGCACAAAGGCTTGGGAGTAAGGAGAGTAAGATGATCACAATAAGATTTGGGAAAAAGATCGATAGATAAATGTGTCCTGGGGGTTGTGTTTTAAACATTCGGGATTATCTCGAGTAGGTAACCAAGGAGTCACGTGGTATGTCCAGAATCACGAAGGAGTCACGAATGGTTCGCAAATTCATCTATATCTACGACATACCCTGCAAGCCACCTCAAGGGTGTGTGGAAGGGGGTGCAACCACACCAGAAACAATGACACCAGAAACAATGACATGACAAACAAAACTTATCCCAGCCCGGCGTATCTGCTGCGTGAAGGGTTCTCGAGTCCTCCACCTCGGGTTACAATAATAATACTACAAATTTTACCATAAATCGGTGGAGGACCCGAGAAACCTTCAAGCTGCATGCTTAATATTTCCTCAGGGTAGAAGTACTGTGCCTATTGATTTTATGTAAATAGTGCTTAAACGGAGTACTCTTTCTTGAATAACTTTAATGGTAGTTAAGTGTTCTCTGTGATTACACCGACAGAAAAACACGAGCCAAATCCACAAAAATAAACTTTACTACGACCCGGATTTCACTGTATTACAGCATCGTCAGGTTTCACTGTATTTCAGCACCTGAAGATGCTGTAATACAGTGAAACCCGGGTCGGAGTAAAGTTTATTTTTGTGGATTTGGCTCGTGTTTTTCTTTCTGTATCATCATGTTTCGCTTCCACTCCATATCGCCTGAATCTTCAGAATTTGTTCCCTTTGAGTGTAAAAGCATGCCTGTTTCACCCCCTGCCACACACCCTCGCGGTGTTTCAGATATACTTACGCAGCCTCCTGGATTCCGCCGCGGAGAACAGCAGCGCCACGGTGGCGACGAGGACGAACATGAAGGAACGCATCTTCGGAAGAACTTTGATGTATCCACTAGCAGGGAGCCCTCTTCTCTTCAGGATCGGTCCCTTGCGTCTAGAGCAAGTCGAGAGAAAAGACCAAGAGACCCTAGGAAGGGAGGCACGGATGATTACTCTCAACCGTCGACTGAACTCATGGGCTCTCCGCGTCTATTATATACCTCTTGCCTACTGCGCGGACGCGCTTCCGTCTGTGACGAGTCCTTTTAACTTCCGCGGAGGCCCGACCTTCGTGAAACCTGTCTCCGTGTTTGAGAGTCGTCGGAAGGCATTGAGTCGACGCCCCCGCCCCCCCTATACGGACGCGTGCCGATCATAGACGCGACCTCCCGTGCTGCGGTAGAAGCACAAAGGCCGCCGGGTCGGACGATTCCGGGAAACATCGATTAATCCGTCCGTGCATTTCCCTTCACGTGCACCGGAAGGAAAAGCGCAGGGATGTAAACGATGCACGGGCCCTTGTGAACTAACAAATGTACACAGGGGCTGGGTTGGTTAAAGCATGGGAGCGGGAGCGCCCGGGTTCGAATCCCTGCAGTGGAAGCTAATTTTTCATTGTTGAACCGGCACCTATTTGGGTGCCTTGTCGAGAACACTCGAGTTCATTACTCCGTCCGTCGGATGGGACGCTAAGGCAAGGTCCCCTTGGCGCCTTTTGCTATGTTTGTTTGGGGAATCATTGTCAGATCGCAGGTCGAAATTTAGACTTAATCTCTTAAACAAATTCCAAGACCATAGTTTCAGTGATGTTTTTAAAAATATTTTGCGGACCCCAACTTACTATGGCAGACTGGACCATGATCACAAAATTAGAGAAATTGATTGCCGAACTGACAGATTCAAAATGTCCTTTTTTCTTCCTACTATTAGGGATATGAATAACGGTAAATATGTCCAATACGAGTGTAGCAATGGATGACATTGGTAGCTGCATGTTGGAAAAGGACTTGAAGCTAACCCAACTAACAGCATGTTTTTGCATGCTTAGTTTGCTATTTTTATCTTTTTTTTAATAGTCAACATACGAACGTAGCGGAAAGCGGGGTTAAATGGACCGTGATTGATTTCTTCAATTTGAATTTGCGCTCATTTTTGATGATCTAGAGAGTTCAAATTTTTACTTTTTAATTTTAGACGGCTTTTGGCACCGGAAAGGAACGTACAAACGTACGAAGGATCAATTCGGATTCAGGAAAAGTAAGGGCACAAGAGAAGCAATATTGGCCCTTAGGCTGCTTGTATAGAGGAAAATGGAGAAGAACAAATCGACGTTCATTGCATTTGTGGATTTAGAGAAGGCTTTTGACAACGTGGATTGGGATTCAATGCTTGGAATTCTGAAAGGAATTGGACTGTCGTACAATGACCGAAGAATTATCCACAGTTTGTATAAAAACCAAGTTGCGGTGATAAAATCTGGACCCAGCTGTGGAGAAGCAAGAATAAGGAAAGGAGTGCGACAAGGCTGCGCACTGTCTCCCGTAATTTTTAATGTTTACATCGAGAGAGCTATCAATGAAGTCAAGGAGAAGTGTTCTGGAGTGAACGTCCACGGAGAAACAATCAGCATGCTACGATTCGCTGATGACAAAACTCCATTGCAGAAGATGGTAACAACCATGGAAAGGACAATGGCCAGTTATCATCTAAAGATCAATAAGAAGAAAACTAAGATATTGGTGTGCAGCAAGAGAGAGGCGGCCAAAACCAACGTTATACTAGGAAAACAGAAACTGGAAGAGGTGAAAGAGTTGTGTTACCTACTATAGGAAGCAGAGTAACCAACGATGGACGAAGAAGGAAAGAAATTGTCAGTAGAATAGCCCAGGCAAAGAGGGCATTCCATCAAAAGAAGAATCGTCTTACAGCTGGAAATACCAGCTTGGAAGTAAGGAATCAATTCATCAAAACGTATATCTGGAGCATGTTCCTTTATGGCAGGGAGGCATGGACGATGACAGCAGCGGAGAAGAAAAGGGTAGAAGCATTCGAAATGTAGTGATATCGAAGAATGATGAAGATAAAATTGATAGACCGATTGACAAATGAAGAAGTCCTAAGAAGAGTGGGAGAAAACCGAAATCTGCTGGAAACTTTAAAAAGAATACGGGTCAACTTAATCGGCCACATCTTAAGACACAATGGCCTGATGAAGACATTTGTCGAGGGAAAAGTGAACGGGAAGAATGGAAAAGGCAGTCCTCGTATGAGATAAATGGAACAGGTCGTAAAGGACGTGAAAGAGAGGAACTACGTTAATATGAAGAGGTTGGACGATAGAAGAATCGAGTGGAGGGCTGCGTCAAACCAATCCTAGGATTGTTGACCCTTGATGATGATGATGAAAAGGAACGTCAGCCGTTTTGCGCCATTTGTGGAAATACAAACCCGTTTATGTTTTGGGGTTTTCTATCGTGTAATCTCTCGAAATATTTAGTGCTCCGAAGGTCTCGATTGCTGAGAGTTTTTGTGAAGTTTTTATCGTGAATGTAGGTACACTTGGTAAGTGGATAGTGTCATTTCGGATAAAAATGGAGTTCAGGGGATCAACTCGTGGATTTCTGGTGTGCGCCTTTCCCACTGCCAAAACTTGCTGACTGGTCCGTTTGCTAAATGGGCGGCGTGTTTTGCATGCATTTCGGCGTTTTCTCTGCTTTCACGGAGAAGGAAATCGTGGAGGATCTATATCGGCTGAGCAGGATGCTGGGGAAGCCCGCAAAAGTGCACTCACAGCTCCGAAGAAGAAGCGCGAACGCCCAGCGGAAAATCCACGCAAAAATTAAGTCGAACATATTTCTGTCTAGGAACTAAATACACTCAAACTCCTTTATAGCGAGCACGGTTAAAACGAGATGTCGGCTATTGCGAGGAAAAGAGAGAAGAGTTTTTTTTGGAAATAATGCATTTTATGAGCAATATATTATTAAAACGAGACTGTATTAGAGAGCCTTACGGTTATAACGAGCAAATCTTTAGTCCAAATGAACGAGCAGTGGCTGTACTGTCGTAACAAGGCCATTTTCTTGTAAATTTAGCATGTATGTGGATAGTTTACTGAATAAATTGTTCAATTTTGTAATTTCAATCATCTTATGTTGATCTTTGTCATTTCATCACCTCTGCATATAAGAATAGTAGTATGTGTGTGCGTGAGAGAGGGAAAGACATTGAGTGACAGTACATGTTGCTACTCGTAATTGATATTACGAGTAACGGATATTACGAGTAACGGATATTACGAGCAAAAGCATTTGGTCCCTTGGATCTCGCCATATCCGAGTTTTACTGTATATTCATATTAATAAATGACTTTTGTGAGAAAAATCGCTTATTTCATTTTTAATCCACTTCTTTTTCTGTTTCTCTTTTTGAAAGCCTCCTCGAAGCACTCATTAAGCTTAAAAAACGCTGTGGTTCATTTAGCCCCACCCATGGTCCATTATAGCCCCACCTTAGGGCTAAGTGGACCGGATGCGCACTTTCAAGAAAACGGTCATAAAAACATAATTCCGATGCTCATACGACTAGAACAAGTTTGTAGCAGTTATAGAGCACAACATTTTCTACAAGATGGACCGTTTTTCGGAAGTGAAATTGCCTAAATCTGCCCACCAGGACGCCGCAAACGAAAAACGGTCCATTAAGCCCCACCTAGTGATGGAAAAATCGATTTCGATTAAAATCGAAAATCGAGTTTTAATAGTCAAAGATCGAGACACGATCTTCGAGTTTCGATCCAAACTCGATTTTTCAACTTCGATCGTGACCTCGTTTCCTTCGATCGTTTGATCTCAGAAGAGCGTAGTAGTCAGTAGAGGTCCTCGATGAACTGCCACTGAGGTCACTTCTTGTTAGAAGTAGATTCCAGTAGAAGTTAGGCAATACCACCCGTCGATAGGAAAGTCTACCCCAATCCTCTGAAAGTCTGGGAGGAGATAAAGGGTGAATACCCCAACACATACCGTTTCGCGATCAGAATCCTGAGTATGATAACGTCATCCGTCCCATGCGAAAGACTTTTCTCTAAGGCCGGTAAAATTGGAAAGGCACGCCCTAGATCATCAGGAAAGCATCTCAATCAGTAGATCTTTCTTTAAAATTTTAGTGAAGCCGAATGGTTCCAAGCGGTGATCCACATTAAAGTAAATTGTAAATTTTTACGACTAATAATTCAAGAATGTTTTCTAAGTACATTTTTAGGGATTTTTATACTATTCAAATATGTATTATGAGCGTTTTGAAATGAATAATAAACATGTTTTTGTACCAACTGCATTTTTTCAGAAATGAACCGTAGATTTTTTCGATTAATCGATATTTTGGTTCAAATTTTGATTTTTGCTGAAAAGTCGAGCTTTTCATTTCGATTAAAAATCGATTGCTCGAAAAATCGATTTTGACCGACATTTTTCCATCACTAGTCCCACCCTCCCCTACACAGGGGCCGGATTGGTTAGAGCACGGGCCTCTCTCCGGGAGCGCCCGGGTTCGAATCCGTGCAATGGAAGCTAATTTTTCATTGTTAAAACGGCACCTATTTGAGTGCCTTGTCGGGAACACTCGAGTTCGGCACTCCGTCCGTCGGATGGGACGCTAAGCCGTGGTCCCCTTGGCGCCTATTTGTTAAAAGCTAACGCCCACGCCGAGTTTCTCTCCAACCTTCCTCCAATCCCATCCTTACACCTTTCCTCCCGGGCTGAAGCGCTTATGAATTCGGAACCAAGTCTTTAAAACATGAATTAGAAATGCACACTAAAAACAATCACTGGCCTACTTCACACGGGTCGAGTATTTACACATGTTAAGTAGCTGGAATCGAACCCCGGGCCCTAGGGAGGCCAGTATTCAAGACATCAACCCCTTCCTAACTACTTTTTAACCGTCAACTAATACCCTTGTGCACTTACAAACACGCACGAAAACAACCAATAAAACTTGAGATTAAAACTAGTCTAAAACCGTCATCTTCCTCTTTAAATTTCCAGAGCGGATCAGATATTATCATTTAGCTGAAGTTAGCGCCTTATTCTATATCGAATTTAATGTTTCCTGAAAAAAACCGCGAGCACAAAGCAAGACACTTCGCCGGCAGCGCCGCGCAGCGTCCGAACGGAGTGTCCTGCTCCTATTGGCGCCATGATGCATAGTTGCCGAGAGAAAAGTGCGGTTATAAATGGAATAGCATATCAATAAGTACTAAAGTTAAAACCTTGAAACTCCGTAGACGTATTAATAAAGATATAATTCACCTTGTGCTAAACTTTTGTTTTATCAAAACGCTTTGCTTGGCAATTATTAGAAGTCAAAGTGACGCATGGTATCGTAGCGCTAAAAAAATGGGCCCTATTTTTCCTCTAACGTAAGAAACAGGTCCAAAATTTGTTTTTAAAAAATTTTCTAACAATTTATTAATTCAACAACAAAATTATCTAAATTAATATGTAAATAACGTGAAAATCCGATGAACTGTTTCGGAGTTAATTAGGCGGAAAGTAGGTTGCTCGCTGTGACCAGTGAAGTATTGAGGAAGATGGCGAAACCGCGACACAACCTCAGACGTGGAAGACCAGTCGGTGGGGCTACTGGTCGGGGGTCATAGGTTAAGATCCGGATGAGACCTCTAACAAGGGGAGTGTCCGAGTTTCGCGTCAGGGATTTTGACGAAATTTACCAGGCAGGTAGTCTTTTTGCTATTTATATGCATTTTAACTATTTTACGACTAATTACGTAATGTTAGCAAATAAACTATTTAACGTAATTAGTGCGTAATATAGTTAATTACGTTATTTACCTGAATCTCGTAATAGGTAAGTGGTGGTCTCGGAAATACGTCCATACGCCCTGTCGTTTTTTGTGTACGAAATTTACGGAAGAGTATGAAGTGTGATCGTGATTTTTAATTTCCGTATCTTTGGCCACGCGGTCCAGACGCACGAACAACATTTGTTCTGATTTCTCGCTGAATTATATGCCCGACTTCGCGAAGAAGCATAGCAAAATGATTGAAAGCATCGAAAAAAATTCTTCTGCTCCGTACCGCCTTCAAAGCTAGAAGATATATTTTGCATACTCGATGTACCAGGGAGAGACTGCTTCGAACTGATAAAATACCTGCGGTAACAAATAATATTTGCACATTTTCATGAGTATGTTAGAATCACCCGAGCATTTCAGTAGATACTTACAATTTTATGATTCAGAGCTTAAGTTCTTTTTTCTCTTTCGATTAGTTTTTCCAAAAAAGCACAGCGTTGGAAAATCAGGGCACCAGGCAAATCAGAACAATCGTTGTTCGTGCGTCTGGACCGCGTGGCCAAAGATACGGAAATCAAAAATCACGATCACACTTCATGCTCTTCCGTTAATTTCGTACACAAAAAACGAAAGGTCGTATGGAAGTATTTCCGAGACCACCACTTACCTATTACGAGATTTAGGTAAATAACGTAATTAACTATATTACGCACTGATTACGTAAAATAGTTTCTTTACTAAACTTACGTAATTAGTCGTAAAATAGTTAAAACGCATCCCGGGTAAAAAGGTTAAAAATATGTCAAACCAGGGACAGTCGTACAACGAAACTGCGATGATAAAAAAATTGGAGAGGGTGAGTCTCGAATCAGGGACGTCAACACTTTGAGGAGAGTACTTTACCCCTGACCCAAACACACTTAATTAACAGAATTAATTATAAGGTTTATATTAGCAATAACATATTTCAAATTCGTTTTTTGACTAAGTTATTGAATATATAACCCTATATGGGGGGTGATTCGTAAATAACTAATCAAGCACTACCATCCTGGCAAATTTCGTCAAAATCCCTGACGCGAAACTCGGACACTCCCCTTGTAAGACTCGTGAAGCAAAACGCAAGCAGTGTGACTTCTATTCGACAAATCTTCCTGGGAAACCATTGACGGTAGGTGCAGCGGGAGGAACTGGCCCGTGGATGGCTTTCGCCCCTCACTGACTGAACCAAGCTTCGGACGGTGCACTGTGACATCCTTTGATAAGTTCGACCGTTATTTTCACTCTTCCTTCATTATTCCACGCTAAGAAAATCACTCTTTTCTTCGTCTTCCAATACGTGTTCCATATGTTGCATACAAGGTCTTCCTTTTCCGTTCCTCCAAGACAAGTTCCCCTCGCGGGCAGAAACTATATTTCCTGTCTCAAGATTTGACCCAAGGAGAGATACTCTCCTTGATTTGACCGATTGGATTCTTACCCCCATCGTTTCACGAGCCATTCCTTTCCTTCTCCCCTTGTTACATTAAATAAATGAAAATAAATTCTAAGGTACAACTCTAAACCACTCTTGGCTGTTTTCATGGACTTTCTAATTTAAAATGATTGCAATAATAGGAGTACATACGGGAATGAGAGGTGAAGAAGACCTAACATAACAAATATGAAATTAAAGCTCACAGAATAGATTGAGAGTTTTTAATTTGAATATATTTCGATCGTAAATTAATGAGATGCAATAATTATTTCTAATTGCTATATACATACATAATACAGAATGGCAAATATTGAACAAACACGAAAGAAAACTTTTCACTAGTTAGGCTCCACCTTAAATATGCAGCCAGTGTATGGGATCCGACCGATTTAGGTTTAATCAGAGAGTTAGACAGTGTGCAGCGTAGAGCAACTAGGTTCTTAATTAAAAAGGTTTGGCAATTTTCCACAAACAAATCTTTACTTTGACCGGTTTCGATGTGATACATCATCATCAGGTGTTTGATGATGATGTATCACATTGAAACCGGTCGAAGTAAAGATTTGTTTGTGGAAAATTGCCAAACCTTTTTAATTATGTTATTCCACCATATAACGCCTGAAACGTCTCTTTTTATGCAACTAGGTTCGTTTAAAAGGTGTTATGATAGGTTCAGAAGTGTTACAGAATTAATAGAAGATTTAGGTTAGGAATCATTATCAGATCGTAGGTTAAAGTAAAGATTAAATCTATTACAGAAATTAAAAACGGATAGATTTACTGAAGATCTTAGGTTTAGATCAAAAACACTATGCTATATTATGTATTATGCTAGATTCGATTAGATTAATATGGTAAGAGATCTAGATTGTCGTACCGACAGATTCAAAATGTCATTTTCCCCCATACTATTAGAGAACACAATAGGTATAACATATTAATAGGTAATAACAAGCAATCCCTTTATTACTACGTAGATACTGACCAAATAGGGAGCATGTTGCCCTATTATCTAGCATATATCCATGTTGTAGCCTTGTTGCATCTCAAAAGTGCATGTTTGGTGATCTTCACTCCCTGCCACACACCCTCGCGGCGGTTTGCAAGGAATCGATTAGATGTAGATGTAGATTAAAAACAATTAAGAAACATGCCCCATGGGACAAGAGTTCTAAATTTTGACAAGTAAAATTTTCTCTTCCGAAGAACCAGGTCCAAAATTTTTCCCAGCATGCCCTACATTTTCGCCATATTAATCCGATCAGCCGTTGAAAAATAAGTTACGGGAGGAAAAAATGATTGTAGATAGGGATGTGCAATACCACGATATATCGTCGACGATACTCGATATGCACTTGATATCGGAAGTCGATATTTCGAAACGTGTTATCACGATATGTCGATATCCCGATATTTCGATATCCCAATATGACGATATCCCTATTTGACGATATCCTGATCCTGGTGTTTTTTTCTGTCACCCTTAATGATGTCTCCATTTAGCGCAATTTCTCGGTAATGGTTGATCGGATTGAAGTGCTATAAACGGTCTCTTCCTTATAAAATATTATTGCACTTCCTCAATCGTTAATTATATATTTTAAATTTTCTAATTTGTTATTGTTATTAACTATAACTTTTTTATCATAAAATTCGGATGTAGGGAGTGGAAGGGCCATGGTGCGATTTCATCACTGAAAACTCGAATTCAACACCAAAAGTTTAAATTTGTTCATAAAATTATTGTTTTTAAACCATAATTCGGAATTTTAAAAATTTTCACCCTTCTTCGACCAAGGAAAAGTGGTTTTATTTCATCTCATATGAGCCGTATCAAAAAATTAAAAAGAACCTCTATTATCTCAAACTATATGATTTTTCGCCTCCAGTTATTATATTATAAGTCGATATCCGATATTATAAGTAGATATCCGATATCCCGATATGTCGATATCCCGATATCTCCATAAAACGATATTTCCTAATTATATCTCCAAACCGATACCTATATCGGCGAATCCGCGAGATCAGAATGATATCGTGGGTCGATATTCAATACAGCATATCGCACAGCACTAATTTTAGAATAGTTTCCTCTCGCCCTCTTACGTTCACTTGTTCTTCTGGGGGTCGTGGGCTATTCATTCGCATCCTACCCTTTCTATGACCAATGAAGGATGTGAACACATCTTCATCAAACTTCATTTGGATCAAGTAGCTGTTTACCGCGACTGAAATCCCTCTCCTCCATTCCTGACAGAAGCTCATTTGTCAGAGGATCCTCTGAACAGTTCCGCTACCTGAACCTTAGTTATTCCCCTGCCAGGGTAAAATGCCTAACATTTACATGCACGCAATGCCCTGTGAGCCACCGGCAAGGTGTGTGGCAGTGGGTGAAGATCACTAAACATACACCACTGACATGCAACTAGGCTACTACATTTGGGGTACTACAGGGCAATTAGGGACATGAATAGCTATAAACATATCCAATAGCATTAATACGGAAGATGAAAGGGATCGATCGAGTGACAAACGAAGAAGTGTTAAGAAGTCCTTCTTGAGGCTTCCGCGGAGTGTCTGGTTTGAGGATCCGTTCGTTTCGGGATTTCTTCCGCCTGTGGCCATTCTGGGGTGACAACAGTTTCTCCAACGTTTCAGTTCGCGTCTTGAGGTTTCTACGGGATTCCGTATTCAAGATCACAGGACAAACAAGACAAACGGCCGACAACCGCGCCTCTCAGCCATCGCGGAGCACTTTTGGGAAGGCTCGGCCCACAACATCAATGTTGACGGAGCCAAGCCGATCAAGACCGAGAAACGCTATTTCCCAACGCACATACGCGAGGCGATCGAAGGCGACTTGGAAGCGCCTAATTGAAAAAACTAGTCCGAAAACTAGTCAAACGGCCAATGAAAAAGAATAGCTCTCCTCCTACCACTTACAAAATCAGTAATAATGAATTAACAAACGTGGAATCCATTTAATATCTTGGAATAAGACTGACACATGATCTTTCCTGGGGTAAACACATTCGTGAAATAATGGGTCAAGCGAATCGTAAACTGGGATTCGTCAAAAGAGTACTGGGTAAATGTGACGATCATGTACGAGAGAAATCAGCTACTTTTCCCTTGTAAGACCTCATTTGGAATATGCTGCCAGTGTATGGGATCCCTACGAAATCGGTCTAAATAACGAACTTGAACGTGTGCAGCGAAGATCGGCAAGATTTGTAAAGGGACGGTATGATAACCTTACTATCGTAACCAGTCTATTAAATGAATTAAATTGGCAATCATTGTCAGATCGCAGGTTGAAATTTAGATTTAATCTCTTAAACAAATTCCAAGACCATATTTTCAGTTATGAAGTTAAAAATATTTTGCGGACCCCAACTTACTATGGTGGACTGGACCGTAATCACAAAATTAGAGAAATAGATTGCCGAACTGACAGATTCAAAATGTCCTTTTTTCCTCGTACTATTAGGGATATGAATAACATTAAATATATCCAGTACGAGTGTAGCAATGGATAACATTGGTAGCTGCATGTTGGTATAAGGACTTATAGCTAACCCAACTAACGGCATGTTTTTGCATGTATGTTTTGCTATTTTTATTTTTTTTTAAATAGCGTAGTTTTGAACAGTACCTATAAAAGTACTGATCCTTTTTTTTATACATGATATGTAGTGCATGTTTGGTGAGAGTTCACCCCCTGCCACACACCTTTATGGTGGCTTGCAGGGTAGTATTATGTAGATGTAGATGAAAATGCGCCCACTTGAACATCAGAGCGCAGAACTGAATGGTATACAAGACGGTAAAAATCTGCTATGAAACACTTCAGACCTGAAGACGCGAACTGAAACGTTGGCGAAACTGTCGTCACCCCAGAATGGACACTCGCGGAAGAAATCCCGTAACGAATGGATCCTCAAATGTTAAGAAGAGCGGGAGAGAAGATATGTCTACTGAAAACCTTAAAATGAAGACGGGACAACTTAATAGACCACACGATGGCGTGATGGCGTATAGGGAAAAGTGAACGGGAAAAATGGGAAAAGCAGGCCTCGTATGAGGTATATGACGCAAGTTGTGAAGGACGTGAAAGAGAGGAACTACGTTGGTATGAAGAGGTTGGCCGATAGAAGAATCGAGTGGAGGGCTGCGTCAAACCAATCCTAGGATTGCTGACCCTTGATGATGATGATGAGCATAAATATAGGTAGATGTATAATGGTATAACGACTTTTAAGCTAACCCGACTAACAGCAAATAGTGTAGTTTAGACTAGTATATTATTACTACACCTTTTTTATGCATGATATTTAATCCATGTTTGGTGTGAATTCAACCCCTGCCACACACCTTTATGTTGGTTTGCAGGGTACTATGTAGATGCTGATAAGCATGGCGCTGAGGTTCGATATGCGTTACGAGAAATCGAAGATTTCGAAGTGGAAATTTGGAATATCCGCTTCAATTGGCCGTGTCACTTCAAATGCCAAAATCCACAAACGGATCCGGAAAATACACTTTTATTCAAAATGTTTTTCTTCTGCAACTATTTCTTACGTTGTGTAACTAAATTTTGTAAGAATAAAAGACGGAGCAAAGGAAGTTGATGCCTGAATGTTCGCACCTAGTCACAGGGAGCACCTGGTGTCCCCCAAGGCTTTCCCGACGATGGTGAAAGACACACCTGCGTTCGAAGAGCTGACTTCTTCCCACGACTGCGGCGTTAGAAACTCGACATTTTGGAGGATATTGGACTGATAGTAGTGGCTGTCGGTTTTCCACAGCTGAAGACGACTTACCCTTCAAGTTTAAGTGTGTGAAGTGGCCATCTCTGGGTTCCGCTAATCGGCACCACCAAATGCCTTTGACATCTACATCTACATAATAATCTGCAAGCCACCATAAAGGTGTGTGGCAGGGGATGAATTCACACCAAACATGAACTACACATCATACATCCAAAGGGATTAGTATTTATATACTGTTCTAAAATACGCTATTTAAAAAAAGGATAAAAATAGCAAAGCAAATATGCAAGAACATGCTGTTGTTTGGGTTAGCTTCAAGTCCTTATACCAACATATGAGAGCATAGTAGAACCTAGTTGCATGAGACGCTATAGTTGATTGTTTGCATGTTAGTAGTGCATGCTTGGTGATCTACACCCCTGCCACACACCCTCGCGGTGGCTTGCAGGGTATCTTGTGGATGTAGACAGTGGCGGATTTAGGGGGGGGGTCACAGGGGTCATGACCCCCCCCCAAAGTTTATCAAAATTTTTTAATTTTTATTAGTTTCATAGTTTTTTTATCCTTGAAAAGGAGTAAAGGGAGTGTATATGCAAATGCATGCCTACAAGTCCCAAACGTGAGAGAAGTTTGAGTTTTATTTATCGTAGAGCGTAGCACTCCCTACTGTAAAAAACAAGCTCAAAAATAAAATAGGCTGTGTCCCAACTCGTTAGGCATTAGGGAGAATGGATTTGGGTGCCTAAAATTTAGCTGGCTAACCCAAAAGGGAGCATGAATTGGGACATCCTTACGCAGGTATTGCTATTTGCTGGGATCGAAACCGATGAAAAACAAGAGAATGTGAAAGGGATGACAAATAATGTACAAAATCTTACACAGTCCATATTGTTAACTTTCTCAAGCCATTGTGTAAAGAGAATTTAATTTGAGTTTAGAGTACCGTAGATTAGCATCTTGTCATATTTTCTGTAATTTAGATAATACATTTATTTTAATGTAGAACAATTCGGCTTCTCCTACTTCTGAATGAATCTCTCCGTCATGTTACTACTCCCTATAACGATATTTTATTGTGATAAACGAATCAACACGACTAATTACAAAAATATCAACAAAATTTAAGCCAAAATATTTTCCCTCGTTGGTAGCCACCTTCATCGAGTCCACTGCTCTCTTTTGAATGCTTTAAATCATGGGAAAAGGATGCACGCGTCGATGCCCAAATCTGGCGGCTGAAAAAGGTACCTAAATCCGCTCCCTTATGATGCCTAACGAGTTGGGACACCCTTCCAAGATGGTGTCCTCCCTAAATTCTGGGATGGTATCTATCTGGTGAATTGGTACACAGGTATAGAGCCCGCGTAGTCGGAAGTGCCTCAGTGCTTTCGGCAATGTTCGGCAGTTTCCAATATCTCGTGATAAGCTCGTGGAGCTCGACTGACAGACAAGTGAGTCTTCACCTACCCTTGAATAGTAGGAATGGCCAATATATGATATAATATGAAATAGCAGGGTCGCACCAGGCGCGTAGCCAGGGGAGGTTGACCCCCCCCCTGAAATTTTTCATCGGCGAGGAAAAAGAGAAAATAGGGAGGATGAGAGGAAGGATATAAGACCCAAGCAGCATCGTATGGTAGTTATAAGTCGGCCCAATGTCATTTTGACGTCACCAATGTCGTTTTAACATCGGATGATAATTACGATATAAAAATGACACAAATGATACCTTTCTCCGATGTAAAATTGACATCGTCGATCGTATCTTAAATTGATAATAAATAGATATCGTTTTCCGATGCAAAGATGATGTCAGCTGAGCTCACTAATAAAGGGTATAAAAATGATCATATTTTTCTGGTCGCTGGATTTTATAATTTTGAGTAGTCACATTTTTCCCCCGACGTCAGAGAGAAGAAAGTCAAAAAGTTGTGATTGGTCAGAATATCAGAAACCATTAGGAGGCCTACATATAAAATAAGAAATATGACTATTTAAGGATTCGATAACACAGAAAGAAGAAAACACGAGCCTGCGTTATCATGTTTCGCTTCCACTCCATATCATCTACATCTACATCTACACGATACCCTGCAAGCCACCGCGAGGGTGTGTGGCAGGGGGTGAAGGTCACCAAGCATTCACTACTAGCATGCAAGCAAGCAACTAAAGGGTCTCATGCAACTAGATTGTTAGTATCTATAGTATTTGAGGGGTTAATACATGCATCATGCACTACAGAATACTCTAAAATATTTCCCCTACCTATCCCTTTCCTATGCTGCCTATTCTGTTCTCTTATAGTACGGGGGAAAAATGCCATTTTGAATCTATCTGTACGACAATCTATCTCTCTAATCTTATTTATCTGGTCGAATCTAGCATAATACGCTGGTGTTTTCAATATGTGCCTAACATCTTCAGTAAAGCTATCCGATTGAAATTTCTGCAATAGATTAAATCTGAACTTTAATCTACGCTCTGATAATGATTCCCACCCTAATTCTTGTATTAATTCTGATACACTACTCAACCTATCGTAACACCTTTTGACGAACCTAGCTGCTCTACGCTGCACACTGTCTAGTTCTCTCATCAAACCTAATTCATTAGGATCCCATACACTGGCTGCATACTCAAGGTGGGGCCTAACTAGTGAAAAGTAACATCGCTCTTTTGTCTTCTCATCACATTTCCCAAGTACTCTTTTTATAAATCCTAGCTTTCTCTTCGCTCGGCCGCATATTTCCCTTATGTGTCTTCCCCACGATAAATCTTTAGTGATATCGCTTGAATGTTCAGAATTAGTAAGGATTCGATGTTTGCTTACAAATTGCCGTTCACGCGGCAGGCTTGGAATATCCTACATGTACCGCCAAGCGCGGCTTTAGCGCTGGATGGGGTTCACCTTTGGTCGTGGCTTTTTTGAAGCCCTTTCTCCCTTGCATTGCCATCCTTGTTGGACCGCGAGGGCTCAATATCTAGTAGGTACCTTGAACCTCGGTAAAATTGCCATGCGAATTAGGGATCCTGGGTAGCGTAATGGTCTGAGCAGCCAAAGGTCCGTGGTTCCATTCCCGGTCCAGGTGAATTTTTTCGCATGGCAATTAATGTGAACCCCCCACATTGGGTAATAACTTCAACGGCAAACGAGTTTGAAATATTTTATTACAATGATAACGCTTAAAGTTACGTATCTTTCAGTAAGGGATTTTCGGTTACGAGTAAATTAGGTGTCTTATTTCTGGCGAAGGTTTTCGCGGCGTTCCGATGATTATAAAAAGCTTTCGGAATCCTTCCGCGTTGTCATTGTGTAAAATGGCGACTTTTCACCCACTGTACTGCGGGCGTCCTCAGGCCAGGCTGAAGTGAAAATGCTCCGAAGTTGACGCTTATTTATACTTGTCATCTGAGGTGGCCGCTGCTCGCTGATTGGCTGTTGATGTTCGGATCTTTTTATGGAAGAGTTAGAGAAAAAGGCCATCGAGACTTTCGACTGGAATCCCAAAATATGGCTTCGCTACGTGGATGATACTTTCGTTGTGTGGCCACACGGGGAACAACACCTGACTGAATTTCTCCGGCACCTCAACCTTCAACACGATAACATAAAATTCACCATGGAAAAGGGAAGCAACAACCAGATATCCTTCTTGGACGTTAAAGTTACCAAGAAAGAAGATGGATCCCTGGGCCACTCGGTAGATCGGAAGGCGACCCACACAGATCTCTATCTTCACGCCTCCTCTCATCACAACCCGCAGCAAAAGAGTTCTGTGATAACCAGCCTCTTTCACCGGACTCGAACTATTTCCGACCAACAATCGCTTCCTGAAGAGGAGAAACATCTTCTTGCTGCCCTAGAAAAGAATGGATATGATAAAGCCACAATCCAAAACACGGTTCTTCGGTTGGACCAACGGAGCGACAAATCCAAGATTGTAGATCCTGTCGCACGTGCTTTCATCCCCTACATTGGAGGAACCACGGAGAAAATATCGCGAGTTCTCGCGAAGCATAATATACTGACTAGATTCGGATGCGACAATAAATTATCCAGTCCCCTCATCAGAGGGAAGGATCGCCTCCCGCCGGTAATCCACGAAGGCGTTTACGAGGTTATCTGCAGCTGTGGAAAATCCTACGTAGGGCAAACAAAGAGAGCTGTACAATGCCGAATGAAAGAACACCCACGGGCCCTCAAAATCGGACAAGGGGAGAAAAGGGACAAGGGGCAACTTCGGAGCATTTTCACTTCAGCCTGGCCTGAGGACGCCCGCAGAAGAGTGGGTGAAACGTCGCCATTTTACACAATGACAACGCGGAAGAATCCCGAAAGCTTTTTACAATCATAGGTGTCTTATTACTATCATAAACGCTTAAAATTACTCATTTCTTAATAAGGAGCGTTGAGTCAGGGCTAAAATGCAGAGTTCTCTATGTGAACGATCTTAGATCGAAACTACCTCTCGCAATTTCTTTTTCCATCGCAATTTTATTGTACGACCATCCCTTATTATAAATAACATGTTTATCCAGGATACATTTTAGCTATCTTACTTATTAAATCATCCCAATATCATGTTAATGAAAAATCATTCCATGGTATTATCAATAATACGTCGGCCCAATATCATTTTTTTGCCACTGTACATATAGTGGTGACATATGCCTTTTTATCATCAAATTAATATCGGCCCATTATCGTCAGCAAATGTCATTTTAAAATGGCAAATATTATCACTTTTGACATTTGCCGATATCGGTAGCCAATATCGGATTGACCAATAAGTGATATGTGACGGTGTAAAAATGATATTGGGCCGATATCATGATGCTCCGTGGGGAAGGCTACGTTGTTGCAGAAACCGTGGACTCCTCCTTTAGACTACCAGTTCCCTCATAACGAAATAATGAAGAAAGGAAAGCCTACAAAAAATATGCACAGAGATCACATCTTGACAAGTTACACTGGCTTTTGCTGTCTCATAAAGACAGGGGGCTGTACTGTAAATGTCGTGTACTTTTTTCATTTGGCTTAGGAAGTGTCCACCACAACGTGACTCCACTTAGGAAATTAGATAAGGAACCCCTTAAAAAGTTTGATAATCTCTTAGGAGAAAAAGGTGACCTCACCACTCACGAGGAAAACCGATTCCATGTATCTGCAGTTGACAATGGAAAATACTTTTTACTAACATACAATGAACCATCTTTAGAAATAAACAACCGACTAATGGGATCGGGTTGGTATGGTGGCTAGAGTACTGGCATCCCATCTCGAGTGCCCGGGTTCGATTCCTGGAAGTGGAAGATATTTCAGTGGAAAACCGGTCCCCGCTTGAGTGCCTAGTGGAGGGCATTTCAAGTCCAGTACTCCGTCCGTCGAATGGGACGTTAAACCGTGGTCCCCTTGGTGCCTTTCGTTAAGAGTAGGCTAATGCCGACACCGGGTTTTTCTCCACCCTTCTTCCGTTTCCTGAAAACTTCTATTACCCAATTACCAACCTATCCTAAATTGCGCAAATGACCTTAGCTGTCGGTTTTTTTTAACATTTTTGTATGCAATTATTTTCTAGATTTTCCCACTAACGTAATTTGAAAAAAACTGATCATGAGTTGACTTTCTATAAATTCTTTTGTTTCATCATACTGATGATACCGTACAGCAATATTAGCGCCCAACTCAAACTTTTTAGTAAGCCTCTAATTAAACATTTAGTTTTTAACTTTTATGTATGTGCTTATCATCACTGTAAACCTTTTACAATGAAATTTTTTCACATTTTCTGTTGTATGAAGCATTAATATTTTATAATTATTTTAAACTTCAAGTTGGCTTTTTGTTTCTTCTCCATTGTTAAACTTCTTAAATGTCTAAAATTGTTCAATTTCATCTGTTGTTAAGAATGCAAATGAAATTTTAGGCTCCAAAATGCGTAAAAAATGGGTATTTAAAAAAAAATTACACGGGAGAACGCCCCTCTCTCCCGGGTGGGGTGGGGATGGGGGGGGAGGGGGGGAAGGGGTGGGGGGAGGAGGGGAAGGGGGGGAGGGGGGGTGGGTAGGGGGGGGAAGGGGGGGGGGAGGGGGGGGAAAGTTATTCCATACTCCCCGGACCCAGGTCATGACCCCCCCCCAAATGTGATGCTGAATCCGCCCCTGGATGTAGATGTAGATGAGCAGCGTAGAGCAGCTAGGTTCGTTAAAAGGTGTTACGGTAGGTTGAATAGTGTTTCAGAATTAATACAAGAATTAGGGTGAGAGTCAATATCAGAGCGTAGGTTAAAGTACTGATTAAATCTATTAGAGAAATTTCAATGGAATAGCTTTACTGAAGATGTTAGGCACATATTAAAAGCACCAGCGTATTATGCTAGATTTGACCAGATAAACAAGATTAGATAGATAAATTGTGGTACCGATAGTTTCAAAATGGCATTTTTCCCCGTACTATAAGAGAACAGAATAGGCTGCATAGCAAAGGGATAGGTTGGGGAAATATTTTAGAGTAGTCTGTAGTGCATGATTCATGTATTATCCCCTTAAATACTATAGATACTAACAATCTAGTTGCATGAGGCCCTATAGTTGCTTGTTATCATGTTATTAGTGCATGCCTGGTGATCTTCACCCCTGCCACACACCCTCGCGGTGGCTTGCAGCGTATCGTGTAGATCTAGATGTAGGTAGATGTAGATGTTTGCTATGCTGCTTATTCTCTTAGAGCAAGGGGAGAAAATGACATTTTGAATCTATCGGTACGACAATCTCTAATCTTTTTTATCTGGTCGAATCTAGCATAAAGCGTAGGTTTTTTAAAATATTGTAATTGTGTTAGACATATATATTAAAAAAAGCTTTGTTTGTTTTGCATAAAAAAAGATTTGAAGTGTTATTGAGCTGTGCGTTGTCTGAACATTAAAAAAGTATACTTTCCGAACACGTCCCCGAGCATAAGTGATTTCATTTATAAGTGGCAATAATTAGTTTTTATTCTTCTTCTCTTCGTTCTCCTTTTGGAGTTGAATGTACAGAAGAGCAGGAAGAGCTCGTAATCTCGCCTTACAAGGCCAACACGAAGCCAAAGAGGGACGGACTCAATCACTCCCTCAAGAACGGAACGCGGAGTCCGAAGCTGGGCGATCTAATTTCCCATGTCGCCTCTTATGACACCCACCCATAGGTAGGCAAAGAAAATTGTCTCCTCGTCTCTCGTCTGTGTCCCCACACTCTAATACAATGAAGACCAGGAGGAAGGGTATAAGGAGGGGAATGAAAGGTAAACTGCAACAGGAATGTTGGAGATAAAGCCAACGTAGCCATTAGCCCACTCTTGAGGTAAGACACCATGAGGACCACGGCTTAACGTCCCATCCGACGGACGGAGGACTGAACTCGAGGTGTTCTCCAAAAAGCACTAAAGTAGGTGCCGGCTTAACGGACTATTTGAATTGACATCCTTAATAAATTTAAGAAGCATGCACACAAAAATATATGGGCTTTAGACTGGTGATTTAGGATTTCCAGCAGTGAAAGGGAACTTCACACAGATCCCGACTTTATCGTAGACGTATTTGTTAAAAACGGGCAAATGTCTTCCGCAAGTCCTGGACAGAGTGCATGAAATTAATAGTATGCGGTGCACGACGGCCATGCTACTTAATATTTCCTTCGCTTTTGCTGCCAGCAGCGATGGATACTTCCAAGGCATCGCTTCTGCTTCTTCATATGACCACTAGGAAAACGGCGAGCCACTTTCATCTACATCTATATCTACATTATACCCGGCAAGCCACCATAAAGGTGTGTGGCAGGGGGTGAATTCTCACCAAACATGCACTTCATATCATGCATAAAAAATGAGTAGTATTTATTTACTATTCTAAACTTCACTATTTAAAAAAAGATAAAAATAGCAAAGCAAACATGCAAAAACATTCTGATAGTAGGGTTAGCTTCAAGTCCTTATATGGTACATGTAGATTGTGTCTTTACATGTAGCTACCAATGTTATCCATTGCTACAACTGGATATATTTACCGTTATTCATATCCCTAATTGTACGAGGAAAAAGGGACATTTTGAATCAGTCAGTTCGGCAATCAATTTCTCTAATTTTGTGATAATGGTCCAGTCTGCCATAGTAAGTTGGGGTTCGTAAAATATTTTTAACATCATCACTGAAAATATTATCTTGGAATTTGTTTAAGAGATTAAGTCTAAATTTCAACCTGCGATCTGACAATGATTCCCATTTTCGGTCATTTAATAGACTGGTTACGCTAATATAATTATCCTACCGTCCCTTTACAAATCTTGCCGATCTTCACGGCACACGTTCAAGTTCATTATTGAGACAGATTTCGTAGGGATCCCATACACTGGCAGCATATTCCAAATGAGGTCTAAAAAGTGAAAAGTAGCCGATTTCTCGTACATGACCGTCACATTTACCCAGTACTCTTTTGATGAATCCTAGTTTACGATTAGCTGACCCATTACTTCACGTATATGTTTACCCCAGGAAAGATCATGTGTCAGTCTTATTCCAAGGCATTTAATGGATTTCACGTTTGTTAATTCAATTTCATTTGTTTGCGATTTTAATTGCGCTGAATATGATGGGGCGAACAAAATGTCCTACATTTCAAGGAGGCTTTACATAACTGACCGTCCAATCCTTGGGAACTAAGCGTTGGTTGTTGTTCATTATTCCAGTTTTCTGTGTCTTCGACATTTGCCAATTGCCCTTTTCTGGAACAAATAAATGTAAAATATAATGCAATGAATAAATCCCGCTGATAGGTGAACGTGGAAATGTATTCCCTCTTCAATGAAGTGACGAGAGTGGAACAAGATCGTTCTCCTGACCTTTCTCCCCCCTTACCATCGGCCTTTCGCTTCCGCTTGACTGCAACATTGACCTTCTGCCAAGGCACGTGACCAGGTGGGAAGCGGAGGTCTAGTTAATGCCACCACTGGCACTTCGAGCTGTTCGTCAGTCCAACCGAGCGAAAGCAGCTGCATGACCACCACACGGTAGCAAAGCGGTTGGTGATCTTGACACTACGTGAATGAGGGCAGGGAGTTCGTGATCGCCTTGCTAGTTTCGCGTAAATAATAGGTTCGTTGAAAGGTGTTACGGTAGGTTGAGTAGTGTTTCAGAATTAATAAAAGAATTAGGGTGGGAATCATTATCAGAGCGTAGGCTAAAAGTACAGATTAAATCTATTAGAGAAATTTCTATCGGATAGCCTTACTGAAGATGTTAGGCACATATTAAAAACACCAGTGTATTATGCTACATTCGACCAGACAAATAAGATTAGAGAGAAAGATTGTCGTACTGATAGATTTAAAATGGCATGTTTCCCCCGTACTATAAGAGAACAGAATAGGCAGCATAGCAAAGGGATAGGTAGGGGAAATATTTTATAGTAGTCTTTAGTTCATGATGCATGTATTAACCCCTCAAATACTATAGATACTAACAATCTAGTTGCATGAGACACTATAGTTGCTTGTTTTCATGTTAGTAGTGCATGCTTGGTGATCTTCACCCCCTGCCATACACCCTCGCGGTGGCTTGCAGGGTATCGCGTAGATGTAGATGTAATTATCTATGATGACCACAAATATTATTAAATGCTGGTAATGTTCCCAAAAATTGACGATGGCCACGTGACCTGAAACGACTTCTGACGTCACTTGTATAGGTTCCATAGTCATAGGAAAACAGACGTTTATTTTGGAAGAAAACGAAGTGAGTGTATTATTTTGGTTTTTAGCCTTCCTTTGATCGAAATGATGACTGAAAAGGCATTTTAAAAAGCAGAATCCGACACTTAGCATGGTTGATTCGCTTATTCTCCTATAAAAACAGCGATTTCTTTATCATAGATTCATGGAGTGAAAACAAATATGGCAATAGGTATACAGGTATTATATATTTTATGGGCGATTTGTTAGTTACCATCCATACTACGAAAATAAAAAAATGGAAATAATTCGTTTATTATATTAAGCAAATGAGATAAATACATACGTTTTCGCCAAATATTCATTAAACAACTTACCTCCATGTACAAACAGATAAACAACGCCCATAGTGATACCGTGCCGTGACGTCATGCGATGACGGTTATTTTTTAAACTGCCGAAAACGTAAAAATTTTGAAAAGTGAAATCTTTGATACACAACTTAATTTCTTCAGTAAAATGTTCGCCGAATATATTGTATCTAATAAACTTCTCACTTAACGAGCTATAAAAGTATCGCATGTTCCCCGAATGGACGCGATAGCCGATTAATTTCATTAATCATCAATCCTCCCACTTCGAATTCCTTGGTTTGAAATGTTTTTGTGGTCTCCTCTTAAATGGACGCGTCCATCGTTTCGCTCTCTTCTCGATCAACTACGAATCGTGGATAAGATGTTGGCTTAGTTCGAAGGGTACATCTACATCTACATAATACCCTGCAGACCACCTCAAAGGTGTGTGGCAGGGGGTGAATTCTCACCAAACATTCACTGCATATTATTCATTTAAAAGGATTAGTATTGATATATTAGTCTTCACTGCAATATCTAAAAAGATAAATATAGCAAGGTAAGCATGCAAAAACGTGCTGTTAGTTGGGTTTACTTCAAGTCCTTATACCAACATCCTACCTATGCTTTGGATTGTTTCACTCGTATTGGACATATTTACCGTTATTCATATCCCTAATTTTACGAGGAAAAAAGGACATTTTGAATCTGTCAGTTCGGCAACCAATTTCTCTAATTTTGTAATTATGGTCCAGTCTACCATAGTAAGTTGGGGTTGGCAAAATATTTTTAACGTCATCATTGAAAATATTATCTTGGAATTTGTTTAAGAGATTATGTCTAAATTTTAACCTGCGATCTGACAATGATTCCCATTTCAATTCATTTAATAGACTGGTTACGCTAATATAATTATCGTACCGTCCCTTTACAAATCTTGCCGATCTTCGCTGCACACGTTCAAGTTCATTACTTAGACCGATTTCGTAGGGATCCCATGCACTGGCAGCATATTCCAAATGAGGTGTAACAAGGGAAAAGTAACCGATTTCTCATACATGATCGTCACATTTACCCAATACTCTTTTGATGAATCCCAGTTTACGATTAGCTTGACCCATTATTTCACGGATGTGTTTACCCCAGGAAATATCATGTGTCAGCCTTATTCCAAGATATTTAATGATCCTCGCTGTACATGATTTTTGACAAAAAAGAATCCAGTAGAAGAGCTGTCTCGTCCGCAATTAAATGTTCGCAAGCCTAGGATGGCGCCTTGAATCCAGGCGTGAGACATCGGACCATGTCGGTATGGCCGTAGTGAAACTCATGACTGGGGGAAAATTACAAAAGTTTACTTACCTTTGATACCACTGCCCGATACACTAAATCGATCCAAAACGTGTAACAGTTATTCCTCATGCGGTGAGCCCTCTCTCTACAGTATTATACTTACCCAATGGTATTAGTAGTAAACAAGTAAGCTTCGGTTTCACGCAAACACGTGACGTCACATCTCCCGTCCACTTCAAAAGCCTTTTGTAAGCACGACTGATTGTGGTAAGTTCTTTCACCGTTACAGTTACTTCGAAGGCGCCTTGGAAGACGTCAGACCGTCACCAAAGAACCAACCTGGGGGTGTATTACCATCTCTATTTCGCTGAATAACGTCAAAAAATCACATTTTACTATTACAATAGATAAATTAACATGGTGTACGTAGCATATGATTAATTCTTCTAAGTACCATCATAGAGGAACTCGCCGATTTATTAAATACGATGATGAACTCGTCTATTTTAATCCTTCTTTCATAGCAATAATTACGTACCCAGTTTATTGAAAGGTACGTAATTATTATCATCATCATCAGTATTTCAATCCTAGGATTTGTCTACTGCATCCTTCTATTCTGCCCCATTTAGTGTTAATTCCCTCACGCCCTGGTATGCTTCCTCTTTCACGTCATTCTTTATTTACTCTACATACTTTTTCTTGGTCTTCCTTGCGGGACCTTCCCTTCTATTATATTTCTTACCAATTGATTGTGCCTCAAGGTATGTCCAATGCATCTGGCTCTCCTTTGCCGTAGGGTTTTACATTATTATGTATTAGGTTGGCAACTATGTTCCCCCCGTTACAATGTGTGTAAATGTAACAATGCAAAAAACGGCGGGAACTTAGTTGCCAACCTAATAATTATTGAGTAATTAATATGTCATTATTAGGTCATTATTATATTAGGTCATTATTATATTAGGTCATTATTGCATTCGGTATTCATTATGTCATTTCGTTTTTTTTCCGAGCAAGTTAACAACACAGAAAGATTTTTTTGGGAGAACTTATTACATCTTCGGAAATGTTAAAATATACACTTTGTTCGGTCCACTAGAAGAAATTAATTGAGTACAATCCGGGTTTAGTTACTCGATAATATCATCATCAAACCTGTGATAAGCTCAAATGTTATTGCGTAACAAAATCATACTCGTACTCAATAAATTTCTACTAGTGGACCGTACAAAGTGTATTTTTTAACATTACCTGTATGGAGAGATTCCAGATAGCTGAGCAAGAAACCAATAATCACATTATTACACAATATTCGTAGGCTTTCTGTTTAATAACGCTTACCTCCGTTTCAAAAACAAGTAATCATGAACAGAAAAAGATTTGAAAATTCATCAGAGTCATTAAGTTAGCTTAATTATTAATAAATCATATTAATCATGCGGTGTTCATTTTTGAGCGTCAATGTGCTTAAGAGGTTATGAGGTAGGAGCGGCTGTTGAGGCGGTGATGTCGCATCGCCTTGTTTCCGTTGAAGTGCATCACCTCGTCACGTTACAGAATCGGGAGAGACTTCTCTCGACCAATACGGAGGCACATACGAGATATAGATTTCGACCCAACCTCCGTCAACCTCCGTTGCGGGTGACCACAAATAACGGGCGCCAGTCACGTGAGGGGAAGTCGTAACATTTTGACACAATATCCATTCACAAACAGCTCTCCATGCAACGCCAATAGTCGGTTCGGTAGATGATGTACATACATGCATCGACACGAAGGAAATAGGAAAACGGAAAAGTTCCGAATTCGATGAATATACAATTCTCGACGCCTCTTTATTCTCCCGCTAGTCTCTGGTTTGATTGGATCACACATTTCTCCAACGACTAAATTTGCTCCTTAGCAGTCGAAAGACGGCAAGCACCGCCTTCAAAGAAAATTAACTTGAATAAACTTATCCGCTCGCACGATTCAATATTTTCACGATTTCGTCAACGTATAATCTGTGGAGTAACAATGCGTACAGCTGGAAAACGACAAATTCGAAGCTATAGGATCCACGTCGCTTGAACAATGCAAGCGGCATTTCCAGCACAAGGACCCAGAACCCAGACACACGCGATCTGAAAATCATATTAATTTTTCGGCGTCGAAAACGATTTTCAATATTTCTCCAGTTCTGTCTTCATAAGTCTTCAGCGAGTGCTCAAATATATAAGTTACTAGACAGGTCTCTCCCGAAATCGCTAGATATTGTCTACTCTACCGTGAAAGAAGAAGACAGGAAATCGCTTAGCAAGGATTTAGATGCAATTCAAGAGTGGCGCGACAAATGGCAGTTAGAACTTAACCTTAAAAAGTGTGTAGCTATCTATTTTTGGAGGAGGAATAATTCGATAGAGCGATCCTATAGAATTAATGACACGAAGATCGAAAACGTTGAAACCGTAAGATATTTAGGTGAAACAATCACTAAAGATTTATCGTGGGGAAGACACATCCGGGAAATATGCGGCCGAGCGAAGAGAAGGCTAGGATTTATAAAAAGAGTACTTGGGAAATGTGATGAGAAGACAAAAGAGCGATGCTACTTTTCACTAGTTAGGCCCCACCTTGAGTATGCAGCCAGTGTATGGGATCCGAATGAATTAGGTTTGTTCAGAGAACTAGACAGTGTGCAGCTTAGAGCAGCTAGGTTCGTCAAAAGGTGTTACGATAGGTTGAGTAGCGTTTCAGAATTAATAAAAGAATTAGGGTGGGAATCATTATCAGAAAGTAGGTCAAAGTACAGATTGAATCTATAAGAGAAATTTCAATCGGATAGCTTTACTGAAGATGTTGGGCACATATTAAAGAAACCAGCGTATTATGCTAGATTCGACCGGATAAATAAGATTAGAGAGATAGATTGTCGCACTGATAGATTCAAAATGGCATTTTTCCCCCGTACTATAAGAGAACAGAATAGGCAGCATAGCAAAGGGATAGGTAGGGGTAATATTTTAGAGTATTCTGTAGTGCATGATGCATGTATTAACCCCTTAAATACTATAGATACTAACAATCTAGTTGCATGAGACACTATAGTTGCTTGTTTGCATGTTAGTAGTGCATGCTTGGTGATCTTCACCCCCTGCCACACACCGTCGCGGTGTCTTGCAGGGTATCGTGTATATGTAGATGAAATTTTGAATGAAAACAGCGTTCGCCATTTTGTACCGTTATTTCACGCAAATGTTTTTCTAAAAAAATGACAAATAGCATACCATTCCTTAATCAACGATATTTTCTGAATATTTATGTGAAGTTTTAAGTTTGCATCTAAAAAAAATCTGAATATCTCGAAAGCAATTTTTGACTTTTGTGCATATTATTTCGATTTCCGACCACTGTGCTGCAGGCGTCTCACAGTTCTGAAGTTTCCTCGGACTAACACAGTGGTGGAATGAGGACTACACCGGAAATCATTGGCCACGATTGCACTCCGCGGAAGGCTACGTCAGAACCCATTCCCTACATGGTCAAGCACTGGACCCAACATAGGCCGAGGCTTTACGGCCAGACCTCGGCAGTCTTCATCGAGAAAATCCGCAGTCTTGCACTTTAGCAAAGCAAGAAATCGATATACAGATCTTCAATATTGTAATGTTTGCGCATTGATCAGTAAGTAAACGAAATTGAACTTTTATTGAAGAAAACAGTAATCTGTACGAGCGACGAATAATTTATTGATCAATCCACACGTCACACACGCCTCCTTCATTGACTCCCCATTTCGGAACAAAACTTTCCAGTGTCAACATCAGCAGTTGACGTCCGTCTATTTGGGAAACAGTTGGTCGTATGGCAGAGCCTCGAAGACTCTGTTCAAGATCTGCTTGACAAGGGCCGCCACGACTTCCTCCACGGCCGGCAGGGTCTCATCCTGAAGGTCCTTGGAGTTCTCGTTGAGGAACCGGTTGGTGGCTTGAGCTGTTGGAGATTGCAAGGGAAAACAGGCCAGATGTCACTCAACAAGACAATACATGTATGGGAAATGAGGGGAAACGCAAGGATATTATATAAGTAAACGAAATTGAACGCTTATTAAAAAAAGTAATCTGTACGAGTAATTATATAAGTAAACGAAATTGATTGGATTACGTAAAAAAAGGGTAAAGTCCTTTAATTTTAAATTGTTGCCAAATATATATCTAAATGAAAGACAAAAATCATAAATATAAATAAGAAAAACATATATAGAGTCACAAAACTATACATAAGTATTAAAAATATATTAGGACGGTACATACATCTACATCTACATAATACCCTGCAAGCCACCATAAAGGTGTGTGGCAGGGGGTGAATTCTCACCAAACATGCACTACACATCATGCATAAAAAATTAGAAATAATATACTAGTCTACACTTTAATTTTTTTAATATAAAAATAGCAAAGCAAACATGCAAAAACATGTTGTTACTTAGGTTAGCTTGAAGTCCTTATACCAACATGCCACTACCTATGCTATCCATTGATTCACTCATATAGGATATATTTACAGCTATTCATATCCCTAATTATACGAGGAAAAAAGAACATTTTGAATCCGTCAGTTTGGCAATCAATCCCTCTAATTTTGTGATCATGGTCCAGTCTGCCATAGTAAGTTGGGGTTCGCAAAATATTTTTAACGTCATCATTAACAATATAATCTTGAAATTTATTTAAGAGATTGAGTCTGAATTTCAACCTGAGATCTGACAATGATTCCCAATTTAATTTATTAAATAGACTGGTTAGGCTAAAATAGTTATCGTATCGTCCCTTTACAAATCTTGCCGATCTTCGCTGCACACGTTCAAGTTCATTACTTAGACCGATTTCGTAGGGAACCCATGCACTGGCAGCATATTCCAAATGAGGTCTAACAAGGGAAAAGTAGCTGATTTCTCGTACACTAGCAGCGAAACTGACATTACTCTGGCCCAGGAGACGTTTTCTCTCTGGATGCTATTAACACCGACATGAGTATGTTTAAAAAGTACAAAACCCTAATTCCTTGTGAAAAAGAAGGCTCTCATTCATACCGCATGCATTAATTTAGCGCAAGGCCATGGTAGCTATTCTATCCTTGGCCTGGATATAGCAGCACCGGTTGCCGTTAGAGACATTTCCAATTATGTTTTTAAACTACGCACATGCCCTTAACTGGTGAGATATGTCAAGCCAAGGACCAAGGAGTCAGATGGTATAAGTACTAATGGTTCGAAAATTGGGTTGTTAAAAACCGCTGATTTCAACCTCATTCATTGTTCACACTTGTATTTTATCTCAAGTGGAGGCTGTATAGTCGAGACAGATGAGAAAAAAACAAGTGAAAACAATTAATAGTATTGTAACGAGCAATTCATACGCGCTAAAATTGCAAACCATTCGTGTTTGTACCACGTGACTCCTTGGTTACGTATTCGAGATAATCCCGACGGTTTCAAACACACCCACCGGCTAACCTCATGTACGAGCGCAGTAACTCAAGCATTGTACATCTATAATTGTCGATTATTCGCTCACTCACCTAAAGTGGTGTCGCCATTGAATAGATTGTCAAAGTTTCCAACCGAGTTCTCGACGTCAAGTTTCACCTTCGCTTCTTTCACCGTCAAATAATCCTTCCCCTTTCTGTTCACCAGCTCGCAGTCAATATCGATGTTGGCATTGATGTTGGCTGGTTGAAAAAAAGAGACCAAGAAATTATCACTAAAAGATTATGGTAAAAGTAGTCGGATAAAATTACCCACATTCATGTGTCAATTTCTATCTGTCTTGAAAATAATTTACTCCAGATAAAAAAAATTAATATCACATCTAGAACCCAAGATGATGAGCCAAATCCGCTATTTTGAATAATATGAAGAATAAATCAGCATAAATCATAAAGGATCAGAAACGTAGGTATGAGGAGAACTACCCATACAGCACAAACGGTCGCAAATTGGTTTAATCGTCGTTTAATATCCAGGAATTATCTCGTCTAAAAACCGTTTCTTACACGTGCACAAGGGGAATAAATTCAGTGTATATACGGTTGTATGTCCGCCCCAAACCGGATAATACTCGTCCATGGTTAAATCAGGTATTAAATGACAAGTAATTTCATGTATTAATTACGTAATTTACGCAATTAATAAGGAAGATTGGTAAAATGCATCCTGGATAATTATGTTAAAAATATTAATAACAGGGACGGTAGTACAACAAAACTGCGATGGAAAAAGAAATGTTGAGAGATAATAATGAACTATAGTCGAACTATGAACACTCACATTGAGATCTGTGCACTTTACCCCTGAACTATCTCTCCATGATGTAAGACAAGTAATTTTAAGCATTCAATCGTAATAAAATGCCTACTTTATCCCTGACCCAACTTCCCGTACTGGAAGATTCGTAATTTTTTGCGTTATGATTGTAACAACATATTTCAAACTTTTCTGTTGAAGTTATTGGATTTATAACCCGATAAGAGGGTGATTCGTAAATCACTGATCAGGGACTATACCTGCCTGCCAAGTTTGGTCAGCATCCTAACATCAGACTAGCGTCAGCATCGGATACTCCCTTCGTAAGTTTTTAGACTGTTCTTAAAAAATATTTCCGTCGAGATGAAATTCAAGGAACTATGATAATCTTATTAATCAGACATCTACAGAAGCCAATCTTAATACATACCTCTATAGAAAACTATATGTTTCTACAGGAAAATACAATACGAATACATAACTTGTTCATCGCCTTTCGTATTCAGATATTAAAATTTGCGTGTTGGCTAGGAAGTAAGTAATCAACATGGACAATCGTAACTCAAGTGTTAGATCAGAAAATCTTCATTAAAAGTTAATTTTGATATTAGTGTAATGTTGGGATAATTTGAGTTGAGCCTATTCAACTCAATTTATGCCGAACAACCACGAGTATTGTTTAGGTAAATATGGATACACACGTTAGTCTAGATTTCGACCCAACCTACACGAGTAATTACGTAACATGTGCTGTATGGGTAGTTACAATTGAATCAGAAAGCATCACTTTGACTCGAAACTAAACTAAGAATCCCTGAATAGGGGGAATATGAATCCCAGCGTGGAAGGGGAGCTCCACCCATAACCCTGCCAATATTTGTGTTTGCAGGGTTATGGGTGGATCATGACCAGGTGATGCTCAGGTCAAGCCGGTGACCAACGGTCAAAAATTTCATCAAATATTTTGATCCAAAATGTTCCATCGAATGTTTTGTATCAAACAGAAATGGGGTGTTCCATGGCTTAGGTCCAAAACAGACGGACCAATGAAATACGAGAAAATAGTATACAATGAAATGGTTGCCACAACCGAATGCAATTAAGCCGCGACAATTGCAATTTTACCAACGGAAATCGTGCATGAATTGAATTAAGTTACTATAAACAAGTCATGCATAAGGTACCGCATATAAATTCATCTTCTCCATGCACTCAATAAGTACAATAACTGCCTCAGCGCTTCATAAATACGTCAGTTCCATCTGTCCCGTAATCGCATCATTCCAATCCATAGTGTTCCAATCAAATCACTCTAAAAAAAGCGGAGTATGATGCTCACCTTTTTGGAAGTCTGTGATTGGTTGGTGTCATTTGGATTGAAATTTAGAGCATGTTTTATCTGTTTGGTCCAAAAGTTTGGACTGAAACCCATTTGGATACAATTCCACCCAGTCACAAGATCAAACTAAGTTGTATCCTATTTGTATGCAAAAATTTGACGAACATTTGAACGCGTGGGGTACGGGCTTCAATTTTTTTCCCTGAAGTGATCAGTTGCTTTTTACACTAACATCACATGACACATTGCTTTCGCAGATACTCAACCGATCAAAAAGCGCTGTGAAGGCCCTCTTCGGGAGAGAGAGAGAGATGATATGAGGTCAATGACCTTGTCCATCGTAGTCAACACTTGGTGCTGTACCTACTTACTGAAATTTCCTTTGTAGATGCCTTTGCCCTTGATCGGAACCAGAAGGATTTTTCCGTCTATCTCGTAGTCGGATTCAACAAATATGGTCGGAAAATGCACCATACCCTTGATGTACTTCTTGTCGCCAATACCTGCGCTGTAAAGAGACACATATCGCCAAGCATTAACATTACTTCAACTTACGACTATTATTAGCGGTTATGTAATTAAGTGTGGTTCTCGCCACCCTGCATGAATTTCCGGAAGAAAAATATTCATCTGCATAATACCCTGCAAGCCACCAATAAGGGTGGTGTGTGGCAGGGGATGAGTTCACACATTTCACACATTCTTGTCCACTTGTAAGAAAAACATCTGAACATTTAAAAATAATGTGGACGAACAGAACCTCTAGTTGCACGGGACAAAGTCTACTCTACCACGACGAGGTGAGCTTGTCCTTTGACAAGAATTAAAATTACGAAATTCGTAACAATCCACTATTACATGATCATACACTTGTGTCCCAACACAGCTACATGCTATCATGAACAAATGACGAGTGAAGAATTAGACCAGAGGCATTACAAACCATTGGATTTTGGGTTATTTGTGTGAAGGTAATCGGCAGCTGAGGTCTTTTGCGCCATTTAGGATAGGTAGTTGGGAGGACGTGGGAGTTTTTCAGTGAACGGAGGAATGGTGGAGAGAAAATCCATAGAAATTATTCGAAGGAGAAAGAATGGAATGATGAAGCCTATAAAAAAATAATAATGAGGTTGATGTAAGAAAACTTTCGGTAGGAATGAAAGTTAGAAGAAGAGGAGAGACGCTTCAAAAGGAATCGAAGAAAAGGAAGTATACAGATTTGAAGAAGATGGTCATCGACACAGCCTACGAATCCAGAACTAAGATGAGGATACTCCGTATGAGTGGTCTACCACATTTGGCCAAATGAACGAATATTAAGGTCATTTAGGCAATTTTTAAGCAACGTACAAATGATAATACTCAGACTACAAACAATATAAAATGCACCCATGTCCACTCATATGGTGCGTTGGTAATTACAAAACAATTTTCTGCAGACCTCATTAATCATTGAGAAATTTCCTGGGGCAGTGACTGAAACATGCTCGCATTCGTCACACAAACACTTGAATGGCTGGTCATTGATTGGCGTCATTGATTGGCACAAATTGGATCTCACTGAGTGAACTCGGTATGACTAAGATGATCTTTTCAGCAGTTCATATAACTATATTTCCGGCCAAGGTGGAAGATTTCTTTTCTGCATAAATACAAGGGGGAGTCAATTGAATACCTTAAAAACGTAATAGAAATTCGATTTCCCACGTAGATAGATCTGTAAGTTGGCAGTAAATAGTGTTAACGATGCTTTAATGAATGTCCAACAGGTCGCAGCACACTGCAGTCAAGCGAAACGCTGCAACAATACCAGTTAACAATGGCTGCCCCGCTTGCAACATGCTCCAACGAATAACAACGCCCTGTGAATTGTGATACGTTTTCTGAGCAATGAAGGTAAAGAAAGCCGTTGAAATCCTTCGGCGAATGAAAGTCCGGTATTTTTACAACTGCAGCAAGTGCACGAGAGGAGTAAGAAGTTCAGGAACGACTTGACTTCTGTGGCAGATGCTCCCCGCCCAGGTGAGGCACACCGCGTTGTGACACCAGAGTCTATTGCAACTGCAACAACTGGAAATATTGTGATGGACGATCGCCGTGTGTGACGGTGGGTGAATTGACCGCAAATCTTGAAGATTAGTCATCGCTTAGTACATCACATTCTTCATGACGTGCTTTATTTTCACGAAGTGTCTGCAAGGTGGGTACCACGACATTCACTTCAGAGCTGAAAGAGTTGAAGGCCTGTGAAGAAAATTTGCGGCGTTCGCTCAACCTCATACTGCCCGAAAAATATGTAGTTGCAACCATACTGATCTTCACTTTCACACTCTTCCACATCCACCATAATCTCCAGACCTTGTCCCAAGTGACTGTCATATGTTTGGACCAGTCAGAGAGGCGATGGGAGATAAAGAAATTTTGTTCGCATTAAGAGGTACACCAGGCACTGCATAATTGGCTGCGCATAAGACCATGAGATTTTTTTCTAGAGGAATCCTTCACTTCCTGAGTGCTGGAGGAAGTCTGTTGAACATCAGGGAGACCATGTCGAAATATTATTAACATTTGTCCTCAACTTTTTTTCAATAAAACACTTGTAAAAAAATATTTACGGCTTTCATTTGACTCCCCCTCGTATTATTATGTATAAATGCTATAGCATTATTAATACTTACTCCAGTTCTTTAAATCTGTAATCACTCAGGCCATGGAGCTTCACCTTGTCCAGCACGCACTTGTAGTTCACGGCCTGGGAACCTTGCTCCAGTTTGATTTCCGGGATACTTAGTGGGTCCATTGGAGGTATGGACAGCTCAGGGATCCCTGGGAAGAAGTTAGAGAAGAAATTCACTGAATTCTTCGTTGAGGACTGCAGTGAAGTAATTCTATGCCATTTGAATACCCCTCAACAATACGGATAATTATTTCCTGTACAAAAATGAGACAATGACTTCCAGCTGTTAATTTTCTTAATAGTGCGTTAATATCTCCTTTCCCATTAATCAGAAAGATGGATGCATTCAAAATGTGGGTGCAAGCAGGATTTCTTTCCCACAAGCACCTGAAATATTGAACACCCTTGGATTTTTAGAGAGCTCTTACCCTGGCATAAAAGGAGGACAGAATTCACTTCCCTGGCACCCGTACTTTTTCAGTAAAAAAATTCGAGAATGTAAACATACGTTTTTATCCTCCAAACAACGTACACTAATGAATTGGTTAAGCTTGAGATTCGGTTGAATGCGGCCACTGAAATGTTCACAAAAGGAAACATCTTCTTTAAATCTTAATTTTACCGACCCAAGAAAAAATATTTACTCCGTACGACTTGGAAAGCCAACTCAAAGATTCTTCGTGTCAATGGTCGATGTTAGCAGCAGGGAAGTGGCGGAGCTGTGGAGCATTCGAAATGTGAAGAAACAAAAGAAAGGTGAAGGTCGCATTAATATACCGAATGACTAACTAAGAGGTCTTGAGAAGAGCAGAGGGAGGAAGAAAAATCTCATGGCCTTTTAAAAAGAAGACAAGACAACTTCAGTGGCAATCAGAACCATGATGAAGGCAATCGGGGAGGGAAAGGTGAAAAAGTCTCGTATACATGAGATACATGGAGAAAGCAGTGGAAGACGGAAGAAGGGAGGAATCATTTAAATGAGAAGAGGTTTTAGGATTGGTGGAATGAACAGATGAAGAAGAGGTCTCTAAGCATTATTGAACCATGATGAGGATAAGAATGAATACGAATTAGATTTGCAACGGTATATCAAACTGTAAACAACATTTTTACAACAAACGGCAATTACGTACGTGCAGGAGGCGAACAAGAAAGAAGGCATCACTACTATCCGCGCCAAAATCTTGTAGACTCGAGTTTAAACCTAAATAACTCCGAAACCGTTCATCGGATTTTCACGTTATTTATATATAAATTTAGATAATTTTATTACTGACTGGCTATATTTTTAGAATAATTTTCAAAAACAAATTTTGGACCTGTTTCTTACGTTAGAGTAAAAAAAGGTCCATTTTCTTTAACGCGCCACGGCGCCATGCGCCACTTTGACGTCTAATAACTTCCAAGCAAAGCGTTTGACTAAATCAAATTTTTAATACAAGGTGAATTATATCTTTATTATTACGTCTGCGAAGATACAAGGTTTTAACTTTAGTGCTTATTGGTATCCTATTCCATTTATAACCGCACTTTTTCTCGGCAGCTATGCATCATGGCGACACGAGACTAAAACTGTTATCTTCCTCCTTAAATTTCCAGAGCGAATCAGATATTATCATTTAGCTGAAGTTAGCAGCTTATTTTATAACGAATTTTATGTTTCCTGAAAAAACGCAGCGCAGAAAAGAGCGTTTCCGGGTGATTGTCCTGCTCTGGGCTCGCGCGTTTTTTCAGGAAACATAAAATTCGATATAAAATAAGGAGCTAACTTCAGCTAAATGATAATACCTGATCCGCTCTGGAAATTTAAAGAGGAAGATGGCAGTTTTACTCTCGTGGCGCCATGATGCATTGTTGCCGAGAAAAAGTGCGGTTATAAATGGAATATCATCCCAATAAGCACTAAAGATAAAACCTTGAAACTTCGCAGACGTAATAATAAAGATATAATTCACCTTGTATTAAAAATTTGTTTTAGCCAAACGATTTCCTTGGAAGTTATTAGACGTCAAAGTGACGCATGGCGCCGTAGCGCTGAAAAAATGGGCATTTTTTTTACTCTAACGTTAGAAACAGGTCCAAAATTTGTTTTTAAAATTATTCTAACAATGCAGTCAGTCAACAACAAAATTGTCAAAATTACTATGTAAATAACGTGAAAATCTGATGAACTATTTCGGAGTTATTTAGGTTTGAACTCGAGTCTACAAGATTGTGGCGCGGACAGTAGACGCTTCATCTTTCCTCGGTTGGACATATTCGAGTACCGAAACGCTGAGATAATGGAACATTTTATGAGGCTAAATCTCGATTTTTTTATAAATATCATCACTTATGCGATTACACTTACCACCGGCGATGTGTGGCTGGACATCAACGGTGTTCTTCAAGGCACATTTGATGAAGTCTTCCTTGTTGCTGCGCTGGCAAATATTTATGTAACTGGCTGTAATCAAGAAGAGCACCTTCGTTAGCGATTTCATTGGTTCATACGCGTGCAATCGAAACAAAATTCGTGTAATTCACCGGTTAAATAAAGACTTTTGCAAAGCACGGAATAAACCATGAAATGAGGACAGTGCCAGAAATTTCTTTTACAAGGCAATCACAGAAACCAATGTGCGACTCCAACCGACGCCAGTGCTGTTTGACATTGTTTGACAGCCGGTCGCGACACTGACTAATGATCGTAATTAGGGATTAATTATTCCTAAGGAGGCTTAACTACAAAATGAAATTCTTCAGTTTATTTCCACATATATGACGCACTTGAGAAATGTTTTTCTTGTTCAACATTTTCGTTAGAAGAATCCTACCTTTCTGCATTTTTTCCACGGATTGCACAAGGAAACATATTTTTTAAAGACAAGGATACCGAATAAAAGCAGAATAAACTCAGTGTGATTGCATTTAATAATATCAGTATAAAAATTATGAAAGGTGTGCATATTAAAGGTATGCTAAGGCTGACTACTTCTTTCCGCAGACCAGGATATGCCAGCATTGAAATCAGTATCTTTCGGGCATAAGAAATAAAAATATAATTGAATAATACATAATAAAAAACTAATTTGTTTTCACAAGTATAATCCAATATGTTAGGGGGGATGGGAAAAACCCAACGACGGTATTCATAACCATGGTGATCAAAACGAGAAATTAGCACCGCCAATTGGTCCTAGACTACATTTGCATGCAATACTCTGCATTCCACTTCGATGGTGCGTGGCAGTGGGTGAACAATCACCAAACGTGCACTACTCTCAATCATTAATAGGTAAGACATCACTACATAATTAGAAAAATCCGTTAGTTGTGCAAAGACCACGCTCCAGCAACGAAATCATTAGTATCTATGGGGATATAATATTTTTTATTGACAAGTTAACCGTTTGTTTGATAACTCAAGTTATAATTCGCATTATAAATTCAATTGTGGATGATAAAGATAGGAGTTACGTCAATATGAAGAGATTGGCCGATAGAAGAATAGAGTGGAGGGCTGCGTCAAACCAATCCTATAGGACTGTTGACCGATGATGATGAATGATGATGATACCTACGACAGTCTGTCTCTTCCCATTCTCCTGGTCAAATCTTGCGTAATATGCGATGTGGTTTGTTCTCAAAATTTCGTAATTCGTCAGCGACAGTTCAGTTTCAAATTTATTTGAAAGACGCACTAAACTTGAACCTGCCTTCTGCAAGCAATTCCCACTCTGGTTCTTCTGCTGAAGTCGTAAAACAGACACAATAGGTCATGTGCCTTCAACAAAGAAAACAGTATTCATGCAATAATAGTGTGTAGTCGTGTCATATAAGTCATGCACTTTTGACGTCACACGTAGAGACCCATAAATGAAATCCAAGATAAGTCTGATGGAGTGAATATCCGCGGAGAAAAAATAAGCATGCTGCGATTCGCTGATGACATAGCACTCGTAGCAGAGACCGAGAGGGATCTGAACAAGATTCTAGTAACTGTGGAAAGGACAATGGCCAGATATCAGCTGAAGATAAATAAGAAGAAGACTAAGATATTGGTGTGCACCAAGAATAAGGAGGCTATAACCAAAGTAACACTAGGAAAACAAAAACTTGAAAAGGTAAAAGAAATCTGTTACCTTGGAAGCCGAGTAACCAACGATGGACGAAGCAAGTAAGAAATAGTAAGTAGAATAGCCCAGGCAAAGAGGGCATCCTATCAAAAGAAGAATCTACTTACAGCTGGAAATACAAGTGTAAAATTAAGGAAACAATTCATCAGAGCATACATCTGGAGCATGTTTCTTTACGGCAGTGAGGCATGGATGATGACAGCAGCGGAGAAGAAGAGGGTAGAAGCATTTTAAATGTGGTGCTACAGAAGGATGGAGATAAAATGGATCGACCGAGTGACAAATGAAGAAGACTTAAGAAGAGTGGGAGAAAAGAGAAGTCTGCTGGAAACCTTAAAAAGAAGACGGGATATCTTAATAGAGCACATCTTGAGTCACGATGGCCTGACGAAGACAATCGTCGAGGGAAAAGTGAACGGGAAGAATGGAAAAGGCAGGCCTCGTATGAGTTATATAGAACAGGTCGTAAAGGACGTGAAAGAGAGGAACTACGTCAATATGAAGAGGTTGGCCGATAGAAGAATCGAGTGGAGGGCTGCGTCAAACCAATCCTAGAATTGTTGACCCTTGATGATGATGATGGTGTTGAAAGTGGGAAAAAGTAACTGACTTCGGCGAGTTGTAGTGGAATGTTATCATGATTAAAAGGGACAAGATTGCACTATTCCACAGTCTGTGAAATATTTCCATTTCTTTTTGTCTCACGTATAATTCACCGGCATGCAGTAGTTTCCCATCGCGTTTTCGCACCGTTGAAAATTTTCACTTTTTAATCAATCACGAAGATTATTTGCAACTTTTAAATCGACCGCTTCAAATACGTACTCCAGGATGAACTATTGATCAAGACATAAAAATAGCAAACTGCCTTGTTGTCGACTTACGATCATTATCAAATCTCATGTGTACCTACCTACTACCACACATTCTGATTTCCCAACCAAAACTTCCTCGAATCGAAATGCTATCAGTATATTCTAATTGAGCTATGACATGGGAAGACTGTCTTAATTACCATCGTATTTACCTAGAACCCTTATTGCGATTCTCAATCGACTGTTTTCTGTACAATTGATTCGCAGAGGATGTGTTTCCTCGGCGACGTATCTTCTGTGATGGTGACGCTTAAGCATTGAATAGTTGCAGCACAAGACTGCTGTCAACTAAAGACTGCTGTCCTTTGTTAGATCTACATCTATATGTACACGATACCCTGCAAGCCACCGCGAGGGTGAGTGGCAGGGGGTGAAGATCACCAAGCATGCACTACTGACATGCAAACAAGCAACTATAGTGTCTCATGCAACTAAATTGATAGTATCTATAGTATTTAAGGGGTTAATACATGCATCATGCACTACAGACTACTCTAAAATATTTCCCCTACCTATCCCTTTGCTATGCTGCCTATTCTGTTCTCTTATAGTACGGGGGAAAAATGCCATTTTGAATCTATCGGTACGACAATCTATCTCTCTGATCTTATTTATCTTGTCGAATCTAGCATAATACGCTGGTTTTATTAATATGTGCCTAACATCTTCAGTAAAGCTATCCGATTGAAATTCCTCTAACAGATTTAATCTGTACTTTAACCTACGCTCTGATAATGATTCCCACCCTAATTCTTTTATTAATTCTGGCATGCTACTCAACCTATCGTAACATCTTTTAACGAACCTAGCTGCTCTACGCTGCACACTGTCTAGTTCTCTGTTCAAACGTAATTCATTCGGATCCCATAGTCTCGTCAGTCGACTGAAGCATTGTTCAACTGAGGATTCAAAAACCATATCCGTGATATGCTTTAATAATTTAATCCGGTCCAATTGCTCTAATAGATTTAATCTGTTCTTTAACCTACGCTCGGATAATGATTCCCACCCTAATTATTGTATTAATTCTGAAACGCTACTCAACCTATCGTAACACCTTTTAGATGCAATAAGCATTTCGAAGGGAGTCATTCTTGTTTTCCATAAGGTCACTGCCGCACGTTTCTTTTTATTTCATTGATGCTGCCAAGCAAAACACCATCTATCAACTGATTTGCTGGAAACTCCTAGTATTCATAATCGAGGATATCTAATTCATTCTAATCGCAAACTTCAATAATATCATCTACCCATGTTTATGCAGTATCGCACGCGCACAGGAACATTAAGAATTATTAGAAAAGGGAATATCTGCTATTTTTTTCCTAATTAATACGAGGTATTCTCTGATTGGAAATTTTTTATTAATATTTTATTTGAATCATTCGCCTCTAGTCCCGAGCGTTAAGCCGGATGCGGTGGTTACCCGAGAGTCTGGGGGGTTATTTTGTAATCTCACCTTTTAAATGACTCTTTGCGGGAAGGCGGGAGATCCGTTTCGCTCCCTTAATGATCGGCTCACCAACGGTTCGTGAATTGTCGAAGCATCTGTCGGTAGCGCTATCTGTTGCCGATCTCGGTGTGCTGAAGTTCTTCACGTTGTGCAAATTACAAAAATACAATTTGAAATCGTTTGTATCTTTCTCGCTCTTGCTTTTTTTTCAACTCAAGCTTCAAGTGGATACGATGGTGGCTCCATTTCACGTTCTTTGTGAAGATGAGATGGGAACTAATGGCAGGCGGAGACGATGGAACGGATCAAGAGTCCAAAGATACGGATCAGAGCGGATGAATCGTCAAAAAAAAGACCAGCACATGACCGGTAGTTCACCGCTTGAGCTACGAAGATGGTCACGCCGCCTGGGTGGCGGAGTTTAACTACGAAAAAGTGACATTTTATGACGTATTCTCACTAAAGTGACATTACAAAATAACCCCCCAGGTCTCTTGAAGTGCATACAGTATCGTGAGCGTGAACGGCAAAAAAATAGTTTCCACGGTTGTTCACGTGTCGTGACAATATTCCAGTAGATAAACCTGTGTTCAAAATAAGTCTTGGAAAACACTATTAACGCAACACTTCTTGGCCATACTTTCTCACTCTTCAATTCGACGTTGCATCTTCCTTTACTAACCAGAAATCCTGGTAGATGAAACGCTTCCTATTTAACGGAGTTTTTTTTTTAAGTAAAAACGGTTCACCCAGTAACGAGATTGTGTCAGCAACGAACAGCAAACCGACATCGTCATTGCAGAGTCATATTCTATTGGCCAACGACAGCGGATACGTTTACGCCACGTACCAGAATAAGAGTGATAACTTCCTTCTCGTTGCCTCTTTTTCATATTCGTCCATAATAACCCCTACCTTCGATGACCCCGCAAGAAATAACTCAGTATTGCAGAAGCGGAGTACAATATATCCTTGGCCTCTTTCCGAGATGGTGATGCAGGCAATTTAACCAGGAAATGATCGACTCTCGGTTAACTACGCACTTGGAAGAAGTTTAATACCTAGCTTACACATCAAATTTTCGACGGATATAATCTTTTTTTTGACAATTTTAACATGATTTCATATTTGAACGAAATATTTCGGATCTATTTGAATATTATCGTCTACTTTCATTTCACTCCTGTCAGAATTAAATATCTCTATGGTATTTTATCGGATGTACGATCTAATATTACCCAAAATAATATTATGTCTCAAAATAAGATCGGCAATTCACCAATGTTAACCTTTGCATACAATCTACATGTGGATCATCTCATGCGTACTAAAGGACCTCATCAGTGTATGATTTTATCGTGGTAGACAGGTCGGTAACGCGCTGACCTGCCAACCGAAAGGTCGTGGGTTTGAATTCCACCCTGGTGGAGTGTTTTTGAAACCGTCGGAATTATCTCGAATAGGTAACCAAGGATTCTCGAGGTATAAACACGAACGGTTCGCTAATTCGGTCCATTGTAGTCGCACAATACAATCTCACTATATAGTTTTACACAAGTGTTATCTCATCTGCCTCAAAAATAGAGTTTTAGGGTGAAGAAAACTCAATAAAAGGCAAGTAGTGACCTTTTTATGAGCAAAACAAACACACCAGATTTGCGAACCCTTTTTTGTTTGTACCACGTGACTCCTTGGACACCTATTCGAGGTAATTCCGACGGCTTCAAACACAGCCCCCCCTGGCAACAGATGCTTCGCTCGTCTAAAGAGTTAGTTCTAAGGTTGGATGGAACGATGTAATCTCAGCCGTTGAAGCAATTGAAACCAAGATCACTATGTTTGATGACGGGCAAACGTCTTCCTTGATTCCCTCATTAACATCGAATTTTTCAACCAGGTGAAAATGGTGGAGTATTTCAGTCAATGATTACCGACATTTCCGATTCATAAAGCACTCGTTTTGACTTGCAGATTGATTGGCGTGAGCGACAGCATGAGACACGCGCATTTACGCAGGTTCTGCGAAAGTATTCGATTTGATTTTACGTGAGTCTCTTCCAGAGCCAAACACAGAGATCCAATGCAGGTTGACGTCGAGAAGTGCTTACTCGAAGAGCACAGTTATGTTATTCATGCACATGTTACGTAAGGCTAGGATTTGAAATCACCGAGGCAATATAGCTTGGGAAATAACTCACAGACTCGGGGAATACACAATGGGGAATATGAATGAAATTTGTTTCTCGAAGATTAATGATGTACTTGATGCAAAATTTTTCTCACCAATTTAAATATATAAGCAAAATTTTTCTACGCCCACCACAAAGATTATTAAATTATATTAATATGTTCCCGAAAATCGACGAAAGTCACGTGACCTGAAACGCCTTCTGACGTCACTGCATGGTATAGGATCCATATTGCTACGGAGATAGACATTTATTTTTAAAAGAAAACGAAGTTAATATATTGTTTTGAGGTTTTTAGCCGTTTCTCGAAAGAAACGATGAATGAAAAAAATACTTAAAAAAGCACATTCCGACAATTTCCTTCGGTTGACTCCCTTATGGCGGCGTTCTTAAAAAAAACCAGCGATTGCATAGACGTAGTAGAAATTCCTGGGCACTAAACAGACATTATATAATTAATGGACGATTTGCTCGTTACCATCCATAATGCGTAAATAAAAAATCGAAATACAATCGTTTATTGCATTAAACCAATGAGATAAATACATACTTTTTTGCCCAGTATTCATTTAATAGCTTAACTCCACGCATAAATAGATAAACAACGCCCATAGTGATACCGTGCCGTGACGTCATGCGATGACGTCGTGTTTTTAAGCTGCCGAAAAAGGACAATTTTCAAAGAGTAATATCTTTGTAACGCTACTTAATTCTTCAGCAAAATTTTCGCCAAGCACAATTTAGCTAATAAACATCACATTCAAAGAGTTATAAAATATAGTGCATGTTCCCCATTGTGCTCCTCAGTAATAAACACATTTTACAATTTTAATTTGTCCACCAATTGCTCTAAGTTGAAAACTTTTAAATGTTCACTTTATTTGCCCTGAGTCTTGAGTGAGTTTTCAAAATAGCGGTTTGCATGACACGTGAATGAAGTGCGCCAGGTAAAGATGTTTTGTCATCTTGCCAAGTCTTTGAGTGGCAGCCAACTCGACGCATTTATTCGTGATCGCGTGACTTGAAGAAAAATAATCTTAATCCAAATGCTGGTAAAGGCGGATGTGGATTAAACACTCACTGTGAGTCACAATGCACGGATCACAAGGATTGCGAAAAGGAGGAGGCCAAACCCAAAGCCAAGAAAATTTAAAGATAGATTCACCGCTCCCGTGTTGGTTTTTCTTCACAACTATTAGCTCACTTAAGATCAAAATACAGATCTATTATGGAAGACATCAAATAGTCTACTTCTGAATCTACTCAAGGAGGCTCCATCAAATTATGAAGTAGATGTCATCTTTGTGAAAATTTCAGGACACATCATTTTTTTGGCCCTTCTATCGATTGGCAATAATATAATGAGGGCTTTCCATAACATATTTGAAGAAAAAAGACTTTAAAAATCAGCTATTTTTACGCGGTTATACGGCAGAGCATGGCTCTTGCAGTAAAATTTGCAGATTTATAATGTAAAGATAAATGTCGCTTTGACGAAAAACTAACATGAGATGCGCAATTTTATCTAGAATTTAGTATTGTAAAAAAGTCCTGGCCTTACCACACTTGTTTAATTGATATTAACAAATATTTGCTCGAAAAAAAAGCAGAAAAGACTTGGTTACATAAAAGCGGCGCTACAGTGTGTTGTTATCATTGGCAACGGTACTTGTGACGGAACGTGCTCACAAGCCTATTTACTCACTTAATTAAGGAATATACCTCACCAAGGTCCTTCTTATATTTTTATGTAATTTAGATATTTCATTGGTTATTGACATGGTGTAATGAAGACCAATGCTTCCAAATGGTAGCAGCGTCATTGTTGCCAAAGATCTTTCAAAAATATCAATATTAATAACATTCAATAAAAAGAGTTGTATTTGCAAGGGAATACTTTAAAACTAAGTAAGAAAATATTTAACCTATTTTTATACGTAATAGCGGGATTGACATGTATTCTAACTTTGTAAATTAAACGTGGCAACAACACCTCAGCCATGTTCCGAAGTCAAAATGAGTTAAAATAGCTTGTAAAAAAATAGAATGCAACTACAACACGCTATATAATAGCATTCTCATAATATTATTGTGCATGCGTTATCACCCTATAGATGATTTTCCATATTGGTGTTTTTTTCTGGATCGGTATTTATTCATTGAATAGCATAACCCTTTCACGGAATTTTGAATCACAGAGTCACGATGGAACCTCCTTAAATTAACGTCACGATAAAATTCAAGGTCGCTCATTTTCCTTTCTTACTCCTTTTGACTAGAAATTAGAACGATTTCGTTCATCTCGTGACCATTAGGGATGAACATAATACACAACAGAAATGATGTGTTTTTCGTCAAAGCCGCGCAGTGACACACATATCAGGAGTGATCCGCCCTAGCAACCCCCAGTGCTATCGGGAATAGGCGTGAAATTTGTTTCTCCCTTATGGGTGATGTGATTGATGCGAAAATTTCTCAAAAAGTTAAGTACATATTTGCCAAAATATTCTATGCCCGCCACAAAGATTATTCAATTCATTCAATTCATCCAAAGTACATGTTCCAGAAAATTGACAAAAGTCACGTGACCTGAAACGCCTTCTGATGTCACCGCAAGGTATGGGTTCCGTATTGCTCTGCGTGAACCGACATTTAATTTTAAAAACGATTTTTTGGTTCATAGGCGTCCCGTGATCGAGACAGTGACTGATTTTAAAAAACAGAATCAGACAATCTGCCTTTGGTTGACTCCCTTATGGTTCCATCTTTAAAAAAAACAGCGATAGCTTTGTCTTAGCACATATTCGTGGAGTGAAAACAAATACGGCACTATACAGGTATTATTCAATTTATGGACGTTTATCTGGTTACGAACCATACAATTAAAATGAAGAATCGGAATACATCAGTTTAGTGCATTGAACAAATGAGATAAATACATACTTTTACGCCTAGTACTCATTGAACAATTTACTTCCACGTACAACAGACAAACAACGCTCACAGTGATACCGTGCCGTGACGACATGTGATGACGTCGTGTTTTTCAGATGACGAAAACGTTCAAGTTTTGAAGAGCAATATCTTTGTATCACAAATTAGTTTTTTAGAAAAATTTTCGCCAATCACAAATTAGCTAATGAACTTCACATTCAAAGAGTTGGAAAAAAAATGGTGCCCATTGCCCATTACTTAATTTTTATTATTGTTGGGTAGCAACGCACAATAAACAAATTGTTAATTGTATTGTTAAAATATTGAGAATAAATGGTTTAAGCTGGTGGAAGTCGGTTCTATATGGAAGTTAGAAAATATATAAAGAATAAGAAAAATCAGGAATCTTAGGTTTTCTTTCAGTCATAGATACGTTTCAACGGATTAAGTTTACGCTGTTTTTCCCATCATGCACCCTACACAAATTCGCTCTCGCATCCGTCCCACCTTTCTTTTAACCGTCCAAAATGCCATATTTTCCCTCTCAATTCCACGCTACTTAATATTCTCCAAAGCGTCATGAATCGCGGGAAAAATATTTCAAGAACAAAAGTCAAACGGTCTCCCTATAACTATCGTTTCAGTGAGTATTCCGGCCAATCATGTCAAAGGAATAAATGGGACAGAGGAGAAGGACTATCTATACAAGTATTGGAATGGTGCACTTTAGCATGTGAACGGATATTGGAATGAGATAAGTGGAATCTTTACCAAGAGATATTTGGCTACAGGAGCAGGTTCTCACGGGAAAAAATTAGCAAGTCGCGTTTCGCCGACGTTATTACTGCAAAGAGAGAGATAGAAAGCTAAGGAAAGAGGATGAATTGGAAGAAATACGGAATCAGTATCCACCCCATGACAACTACAGCAAAAAGGTTTGTTTGCATGGAAAAAGAGCTAATCAATTATAAAATGGGGAAATATAAGATCGAAGAGGTTTTGGAATAGGTGTGATAGTAAGAAAATGATCAAGGTAGACAAAGAGTTTTTCTACATGTTGAGATATTCAATGTTTAATGGTTTGTATGGATGTTATTAATAAATAAAAACAATAGACCAAGTTGTTGATCGGTTGTCATGTCCTAGAACGGACGTAAATTGAAGTCGCTGTCTTTTATTTAATTCTCCCGAGACAGGAAGTAAGGTTTAATTAACCAATACTAAAAGACGAAAAATCTATTACCAGGTGAGATCAAGTTAAAGGTTGAAAACCATAGAATTAGATTAATTAATGTTTCAACGGCTTCCAATGGATTTGGGCATAAAATAGTAACTATCGAAGATTAAGTGACATCCAATAAAGTAGGCTTACAACTGAACTTCATTCATTAGTAACACGACTCCATGTTTGGAAAGTAGGTACAGGGGTCAGAAATATGTAGATATGAGGAATATTCGAAGAATATGAACTTTTTGCGGTTGCTTGACTCAACTACGGAATAGTCGGAAAAAATCTCAACTTGGTACGTTCCACACTTCATTTCTGGAGACCATGGTTTCAACCATATTCAATGTCATTGTCACCTTCCTAATGACACTGAATGTCGAAACAATGTTCGATAGAAATAGTGTGTGGAACGAAAAAAGCTGTAATTCTTTTCCTGTGATTAACTCCCATAAAGTCAAGCCCGCAACTTTAAAATGTACTGATCATTTCGAACTAAATATAAAACAAATAAAAAATATATAAAATCTCGAAAACATAGAAAGGTGAGTGACTTCAATGTATAAGTATCTTGTTTACTGGCATAGGTAAAAAGAGTATTATGAGACTTTTATCACTAATGTCCTAGAGAAATATGCTAAAATTAAAGTTTTGTACATGAAACTACATGGAACACTCTTTCCTGTCCTCAAGAGAGAAAATTTTCCTAAATTGTTTGGTGGAAAACCTGACGCGGAAATATATAATTATATGGGTTTAACACACAAATATTGGGAGCCCTGTCTCGTTCTGAGATCAAGCACGTGCGAACGACAAAATGTCCGACTCATCTGAGGCACATCGCGGCAAGAATGGATGTGACAGGTAATGTCAGATATCCGTCGCTCTAACTCCCTTCTCCTCCTAGAATGGCTATGCTTGAAGCCATCGTGATTATCTCGAATGCGTAACCAAGGAGTCACGTCGCACAAACACGAATGGTTTGCAAATTTGGGGTATTTGAATCACTCATTACAATCTTACTCATTGTTTTCACTTGAGTTTTCTCTTCCTATGCTCATGACGGATGAGAAAAACTCATGCGAAAACCTCAATCGTAATTGTTCGTAGTTCGTCTCAATCATAATTGACATTGTTACGAACACTGGGGAACTTGCACTCTTTTTTATTACTTTTTGCATGAGAACTTTATTAGCTAAAATGTACTTGGTGAAAATTTTGCTGAAGAATTAAGTTTTGTTATATGCGACGTCATCGCATGATGTCACGGCAAGGTGTCACTGTGGGCGTTGTTCATCTGCTGTGCGTGGAGATAGGTTGTTTAATGAATACTTGGCGAAAGCGTATGTATCTACCTCATTTGTTTAATGCAATAAACGAATGTATTTTGATTTTTTATTCAAGTCGTGTGGATCTTAACCAGCGAATCGTCCATAAATTATATAATACCTGTATAGTGACATGTTTCTTTTCACTCCAAGAATCTCTGCTACAACAAAGCAATCGCTGTTTTTTTAAGAAGGATGCAACCACAACGGAGTCGAAGGAAGGCAAATTGTCGGCTTGTGCTTTTTTTAAAATCCCTTTCCAGTCATTTTTTCGAACAAGGAACAGCAATAAAACCCCAAAAGAATATATTGGTTTCGTTTTCGTCTGAAATAAACGTCTGTTTCTGCAGCAATATGGAACCTATAGCGTGCAGTGACGTCAGGATGAGTTTCAGGTCACGTGACTTTCGTCAATTGTTGGGATCATTTTTATTGATTTTAATTATCCTTGAGGTTGAAATAGAAAAATTTGGCTTATATATATTTGAATTTGTGAAGAAATTTCGTATCAATTCACTATACAACATAACTATACCAGAAACCAATTTTCTGCATATTCCCCATTCAAATACACCAAACTACCGAACCATTAGTGTTCGTACCACGTGACTCCTTGGTAACGGAATCCGAGATAATTCCAACTAATTTAATTATAACGGATAATTATAACGGAATCCGAGATGATTCCAACTGTTTTCAAACCCAGGCTGCGGCCACGACAGGGACAGCGACGGACATACTCACGCAAGGTCTTGGTGCTGGCCACCGCAATGAAGGTGGCGCACACGGCGAGGAATAGGAAAGCACCCTTTGCCATCTCCGAAACCAGTAGGAACTGTGTGAAGCAATCTTTGGTTGTCGATTGCAAAAGGGACGGGCTCCCGAGCCGGGAAGCAAGCAAACGCGGTCCGGTCACGTAGATCACACACACCTGCCTTCTTGGGAGAGCGCGAGCCAGCACAAGGGTCCGAGCCTATATAAGGGAGAGGAGGGGGCGACGGAGGGGGGGGGGGGGGAAGGAGGAGGAACTATCGCTACTTGAAGCCCAAGGTGAAGGAGATGCTTCTCTTGTGCACCGAGAGTGCAGCCAGCGGGATGGAGAGGAATAGTTCCCACAGGAGGCGAGAGAGAACGGCGAAACAGTTCCGTCTTCCATTCCCAACGGGGACGTGTACGAAGCCGTCGGGATTATCTCGAATAGGTGGAATGAACACGAATGATTCGCAAATTTCGTGTTTTAAAACCGCTGATTACAACCTCATTCATTGTTTAAACTTGAGTTTTTCTCACCCTTCTCGACTACAAAGCCACAAGATGAGATAAAGCACAAGCGTAAACAATGAATGAAGCTATAATCAGCGCTTTTAACGCACCAAATTTGAGAACCATTCGTGTTTATACCACGTGACTCCTTGGTTACCCATTCGAGATAATTCCGATGGTTTCAAACACGATCCCAATCGCGGCATTTTTCAATGAATTAATGTTCACCTTAGCCAGCGGTGCCGTCTCTGAGGAGATACGTGTCCCCGGAGATCTACATCTACATAATACTCTGCAAGCCACCATAAATGTGTGTGGCAGGGGGTGAACTCTAACAAAAAATGCACTATATATCATGCATAAAATAGGATTCATATTAATATTTTAGTCTAAGCTTCACTATTTAAAGAAATAAAAATAGCAAAGTAAACATTCAAAAACGTGCTGTTAGTTGGGTTACCTTCAAGTCATTACACCAACATGCAACTACCTACGCTATGGATTGAATCACTCGTATTGGACATATTTACCGATATTCATATCCCTAATTGTACGAGGAAAAAAGGACATCTCGAGTCTGTCAGTTCGGCAATCGGTTTCTCTAATTTTGTGATATTAATGTTCCAGTCTACCATAGTAAGTTGGGGTTTGAAATATTTTTTTAACGTCATCACTGAGGTCTACCACACTATCGTACCATCCATCTACCACTCTAAAATCCTGGTGTCTCAACATATCAGAAGGTGAATAGCACTACTCCTTAAAGAGAGGTAAAGGACCACCTAGAAACGAAGAAAGACATTTCAGGATCGAATTCTAGCATCAAAAGGAAGCTTCTAATGTCCGTCTGCCCGCGACACAAGTTTCATGAATCTAAAGGTGCCAAATACCTACTCTGATTTTTCCCTCGGAAGAACAATGACAGAAATTTTCCTGTGTCCAATCCAGTAAGGCGTTTTGAGCTGATGCTTACAAAATTGGTTTCCTTTGCTGACAAATTCGGATTTCTTGCTAAGCACGATTTGACACTCAACGAGGTCGGACACACATTAAAAAGGTCTACTCACTTAGACTGGGGAAGTAAGAATTGTGAAGGTAGCATTAAGGTATCTAGTAGGCGTTTCCGGAGACGTCATCCTTACCGAGAGATGGTTTAAGACAGCATTATCACGTGTAATGTTTCATAATGTGGGCGCATTTACTCGGAACCGAAATCGCAATTTTGTGCACGAAATCGTTAGATGAAACAAAAAAAGAATTTTAGTGAAAAAATTAATCCTCTAACCACAGCCATTCAATCATAAATCAAAAATTAAAATGAGCAAAAGGTGACGCCCACCGAAAAAGCTGATTTGATAAAATTGACGTAATTTTCCTCCCGTCCTTGACTGCTTTTAGGGGAAGGGAAGGGAGTAGAGGGGGATTCTCTGAAGGTCTGATCGCACAGATCCTGTCGCAATGTCTCCTATTGGCAGAGTCAGCAGTGCCCCCCCCCCCTTTGCAATAAGGCTAAGTAGCTTCCCTCTCTCAGTTGTGATTGGACGAAGTCGATATACGTCAAGAGGTTGCTCCACGCCCACTTTTCCGAAAGGGTTAAAAACATTAGTTTTTCGCCGCTTATAACTCGATAAATAATTGACGGATCAGAAAACGGAAAAATGCGGGTCTTTTTATTTTACAAACTCTACCAGATTCGGCAATAAAAAATATGGGAAACGACCCCATTATGGTTGATGATATTAGCATTTTATGACTAAGGTAGCACAAACTTATTTATCTACATTTTGATGTTAACTATTAGCTCTGTGTCATCTTCTAATCTGTGAAATCTTTATTTGTTAATCTTCTTTCCATTACTTCCGGAAATAAAAATACGTGCTTACTTTCGCACGCAGCGATTAAATCACCACATCGATCGAAGCTGGGCTTCGCGATCCCTTGTACGTTGAATGAAGAACCCAGACGTTTAATGACCTCCAGAGGTATCGCCACGAAACGCAGTTGTACTCTGCAAGGATCGGAGACAAAACATAAGATTATCGTACTTTAACTTGGTAGATACTCGCTAATATCAACCTTGGCAATTTGATTTATCTGGAACATAGAACCAATGTATTTTTTAACAACAAGCAAATGAAGATTGAATTCGCTAAATGACTGAAATTTCATGCCCTGAAGTTTAATAAATGATTTGACTCCCTAACTAACGAAAGAAAAAAAATTGCAATAAAATCAAGCATGTCACAAAAGGTTATTGACATATGTTTATGCCGATTTTCTGAATAATCCTTCCCAAGGAAAATTTGGCGGGCTACATTAGCTGTCAATTACAATGCTCAGTCTTCCTAGATAGTACCAATAAGGATAAAAGGTCTTTATTGGGCCGACATTGACGTAAAGCTGTCCCCTCTGCCATCTAAACCCTCGTCAAAATAATTGCATAAAACACATGTTTGTCATGAGTTAAAACAACAGCATTATTAGTTTAAAAAAGAAATAATGAAAACGTTTAAGGATATGATAAAAATTATTACAAAATGATAAATGAACAAAAAGAAAGAAATACACAATATGTCAATATTAAACAACAGATCTACATCTACATGCAAGCCACCATAAAGGTGTGCGGCAGGGGGTGAATTCTCACCAAACATGCACCACATATCATGCATAAAAAAGGATTAGTATTTATACACTGTTCTAAACTTCACTATTTAAAAAAAGGTAAAAATAGCAAAGCAAACATTCAAAAACATGCTGTTAGTTGGGTTAGCTTCAAGTCCTTATACCAACATGCAGCTACCAATGTTATCCTTTTCCACACTCGTTTAGGATATATTTACCGTTATTCATATCCCTAATTGTACGAGGAAAATAGGACATTTTGAATCGGTCAGTTCGGCAATCAATTTCTCTAATTTTGTGATTATGGTCCAGTCTTCCATAGTAAGTTGGGGTTCGAAAAATATTTTTAACATCATCACTGAAAATATTGTCTCGGAATTTATTTAAGAGATTAAGTCTAAATTTCGACCTGCGATCTGACAATGATTCCCAATTTAATTCATTTAATAGACTGGTTACGCTAATATAATTATCGTATCGTCCCTTTAGAAATCTTGCCGATCTTCGCTGCACACGTTCAAGTTCGTTATTTAGACCGATTTCGTCGGGATCCCATACACTGGCATCGTATTCCAAATGAGGTCTAACAAGGGAAAAGTAGCTGATTTCTCTCGTACATGATCGTCACATTTACCCAGTATACTTTTGACGAATCCCAGTTTACGATTCGCTTGACCCAGTATTTCACGTATGTGTTTACCCCAGGAAAGATCATGTGTCAGTCTTATTCCAAGATATTTGATGGATTCCACGTTTGTTAATGGAATGGCGACTCGAGCTTCCAGGCAGAGTGACGCGAGGATTCCTCAATTACGAATAAATAGGAAGGAGATGGATGAAATCGTTCTCTAATGGGGAATATGCATGACATTAGTCTCTCGAAGATTAATGATGTACTTGATGCGAAATTTTCTCACCAATTTAAATATATAAGCCAAATTTTTCTACGCCCACCACAAAGATTATTAAATGATATTAAAATGTTCCCGGAAATTGACATAAGTCACGTGGCCTAAAACGCCTTCTGACGTCACTGCACGGTATAGGTTCCATGTTGCTACGGGGATAGACATTTATATTTAAAAGAAAACGAAGTGAATATATTGTTTAGAGGTTTTTAGCCGTTTCTCGAAAGAAACGATGACTGAAAAAATATTTAAAAAACCACATTCCTACAATGTCCTTTGGTTGACTCCCTTATGGCGGCGTTCTCCTTAAAAAAAAGACCAGCGATTACATAGACGTAGTAGAAATTCTTATGCACTAAACAGGCATAATTTAATTAATGGACGATTTGCTCGTTACCATCCACACTACGTAAATAAAAAATTGAAATACAATCGTTTATTTCATTGAAAAAATGAGATAAATACATAAGTTATCACCAATTATTCATTTAACAACTTACCTCCACGCATAAACAGTTAAACATAGCCCATAGTGATACCGTGCCGTGACGTCATGCGATGACGTCGTGTTTTTAAGCTGCCGAAAAGGTACACTTTTCAAAGTGTAATATCTTTGTAACGCAACTTAATTCTTCAGCAAAATTTTCGCCTAGCACAATTTAGCTAATAAACTTCACATTCAAAGAGTTATAAAAAATAGTGCATGCTTCCCATTCACGATTCGTTGCTGTCTTCTCTCCTCCATATTTCACCCCACGAAGAACACAGAAGCATACGAATTATGTGATTACCATTCTCTATCCAAACCGGATTTCCAACAAACCGATTACACAGGAGTCATGATCAGGAGATCATTTCTCGAGGGCGGGTCGAAAAAATAGAAAGAGTTTTTGCCAATGGGGAAGTTTACTCACCACCGAAATCACTCTTATGCACACGAAATCGTTAGATAGGAACGAAAAATGAATTTTAGTGAAAAAATTAATCTTCTAGCCACAACCATTCACTCATGAATCAAAAATTAAAATAAGCAAAAGGTGACGCCCACCGTACGAGAGCTGCGTTAAGGATGTCTACGTCATCCACCTCCCCTCCTTTTACTGTTTTGAGGAAGAACGGGAGGGGAACGGAGGGGAGGTCTGCCTGAAGGGATCCTGTCGCAACCACTTCCATTGGTGGAATCGGCTGTGTCCCCCATTGTGATTGGGCGAAGAAGCTTCGCGGTCTCAGTTGTGATTGGACGAAGTGGATGACGTATTAGTCGTTTGCACGCCCACTTTTCCGAAAGGGTTAAAAACATCAGTTGTTTTATAACTCGAGAATTAATAGGCGGATCGAAGAACGGAAAAAGACGTGTCTTTTTATTTCAAACACGCTATCGAATTCTCCTTTTAAAAAATATGGTAAACGACCCCATTGCTGCAAGCTACTTTTCAACTACCTCGTCATAAAAAGTACCAGCTATTCTATTAGATACAAATAGAAAACATGTTGTAGCTACTCTACAGCTACTCGTAAAAAGTAACAGTGAGTTACTTTCATCTACTGTTTACTTGCAACCTCAAATTGTCGAGTTAGAACTTCTTAAACGAATGAGTTTTGTTGAGCAGTACCCTTTTTAAGTTCATGAGAAAAAATTTAATCTTACTAATAGAGAGCCAATTACGTAACTTAGCTGAGACACACAACCGATATTGTTTTTTGATTTTAATGTCCTGATTTAGTCATCAGTTCACTTTTCTTTCCGATCGGACAGCAAATGTTTGTGCTAAGGTTTATTCTTTGCATGAGATTCGCTTGATGAGAAAGTTGCATCCATAGCATAGCATGCTAGTTTCTCATCAAGCGAATACCTTTTATTTTTTAAATTATTACTTTTTACTGAGCGCAAGAAAATAAGTAATTGTTCGGATGCGCAATTGATTCTCATTTCGTAGTGGTTGTTAGAATGCGTTCGAATGGAATTAATCTAAAACTCTCCGAATCGGCGGGAAAGATTTCCACAGCGAAGTGGCTAGGCTTGTGCGATGAGTCGATTAATCGAAGTCATCGACGATGATTTCAGTCATCGCGGTGCGATGACTGAAATCGATGACGATGAATGTCATCGACCATCGAATGCGATGAGTCGATGAGAATCATCGATGTCGATGAGAATCATCGATGCCGATGAGTCGATGCGAATCATCGATGTCGATGAGTCGTGATGTGCTGTTGACACGAGAAACGCTACCTCTGCTGACGACCACTTCCAGAAAGGAGCTCCACAATTACGAGGAGGTCCCAGCTTTATCAAAATCTTCGGACGTCTTACATTGGTATAGGGACAGGAAGGAAGGATGTGTATCCCCGCCTTCAGAAGTACGCGAGGAAATACCTCTCTGTATTCCTGCCACTTCAATGTCATCAGAGCGGTTCTTCAGCGATGCAGGGAACGTTGTGTTGGACGACCGACTTGTACTCACCGATGAAAATGCGGAAATGAGAATTGTATTGCACCACAACAAAGAGTTGTTGCTTAATTTGTAACTTGGTGCTTGTTTCGCTCTTTAATAAATAGGCCTCGTCCTTCTCAATTAAGTTTGACCCAATTCAATATACACTTAATAGCCACACCAAACTGCCAACCGAGACATCCACACCGATCATCGATAGTCATCGATCATCGTAATTCATCAATCATCGACAGTCATCGATCATCAACAGTCATCGATCATCGACAGTCATCGATCATCGACATTCATCGATCATCGAAATTCATCGATCATCGATATTCATCGATAGTCGTCGATCATCGTATACATTTTATTCGATGATCGATGACAGCCATCGTCATCGAAGCATTTCGATGAATTTTTTCATCGAAACTCGATGACCGAAATCGGTCATCGCACAAGCCTAGCAGTGGCCCTTGATTGGTGGGAAATATATTAATATTTCTCGCGGTTTATGCGGCGAGAACGATGAGGTGCTGGGTGGTGTGATGATGATAGAAAAGATGATTTCACAACTAAACTGGAGCAGATGGATTTTCAGAAGTTTCAATGTTCCTATAAGTTTGTATCCAACTTTATCAGATAATGTCATTCTGGTCAACTTCAATCTCCTTAACGACTACATTTTCTGTCCATTACGAGCACTATCGTCAAAACCCTTGTGTTCGAGGGATTGGCTGCTTATATACGGCAGTCCAAACTGTGAATCTATGACTAGTTTCAAAGGAAAGTGTTGGAAATAGGCTCGGACTGAGCTGCTACGTACACATATTCAGCCTAAGGCCTAAGGCAATCGAGTTTCTCTTCTTTTCTTGAGCCCCTGTCTCACAACATGGCTTTTCTTAGAGGACCCGTCATCAAGCTCCCAAACCAGTCGTTTTTCCTTGGGATGTTAATATCCGAGACATCCGATTCTTCATTTTTGGACACGCCCTCTCTTGTTGTTCTGCATTTACTTCCTCCGTTCTCGTTCGAAAGCCTGCACGACGCATCTTCAGTACATCTACATAATACCCTGCAAGCCACCATAAAGGTGTATGGCAAGGGGGTGAACTCTCACCAAACATGCACTACATATCATGCATAAAAAAGGATTAATACTTGTATAGATACTGTTCAAAACTACACTATTTAAAAAAAAGATAAAAATAGCAAAGCATTCATGCAAAAACATGCTGTTAGTCGTATCATCATCGTATAATATGTTATCAATTGCTACACTCGTACTAGATATATTTACCGTTATTCATATCCCTAATAGTACGAGGAAAAAATGACATTTTGAATCTGTCAGTTCGGCAATCAATTTCTCTTATTTTGTGATCATGGTCCAGTCTACCATAGTAAGTTGGGGTTCGCAAAATATTTTTAACATCATCACTGAAAATATGGTCTTGGAATTTATTTAAGAGATTAAGTCTTTATTTCAACCTGCGATCTGACAATGATTCCCATTTTAATTCATTTAATAGACTGGTTACGTTAGTATGGTTATCGTATCGTCCCTTTACAAATCTTGCCGATCTTCGCTGCACACGGTCAAGTTCGTTATTTAGACATATTTCGTAGGGATCCCATACACTGGTAGCATATTCCAAATTGAGGTCTAACAAGGGAAAAGTAGCTGTTCACAGTACCTTCCTCTGATAACAGACCGCCATGGAAATTTAGTCCTATTTCCCGCTTCTCATCCGTGATTTCATATCTGCCTCGCATTTAAGTTGTCTCCACCGAATTATGAAGTAGATGTCATTTTTGTAAAAATTTCAGGACACATCGTTTTTTGGCCCTTCTGTCGATTGGCAATAAAATAATGAGGACTTTCCATAATATATTTGAAGAAAAAAGATGTTGAAAATCAGCTTTTTTATACGTGGTTATGCGGTAGAGCTCTTGCAGTGAAATTTGCAGATTGATAATGCTAAGAGAAATATCGTTTTGACTATAAGATATATAAAATGTGCAATTTTATGTAGAATTTAACATTTTAAAAAACTGTTCGCATTACCACACTTGTTTAATTGATATTGATAAATGTTTTCTCGAAAAAAGCAGAAAAGCCTTAGTTACATGAAAGTGGCGCTACAGTATGTTGTTATCATTGGCAACGGTACTTGTGACAGAACGTGCTTACAAGCCTATTTACTAACTTAATTAAGGAATATACCTTACAGAGGTCCTTCTTATACCTACTTTTTATGTAATATAAATATTTCATTGGTTATTGACATGGTGTAATTAATACCAATGCTTCCAAATGGTAGCAGTGTCATTGTTGCCAAACAATTTTCAAAAAGAATAATATTAATAAAATTCAAAACAAAAAGTTGTATTTGTAAGGGAATAGTTTCAAACTAAGTAAGAAAATATTTAACCTATTTTAGAATACGTATTAGCGGGAAGAGCATTGTAAATTTCCTAATAGTCCAAATGTAACTCTTTTGCCATATGACTATGACTAATACAGACTTAGACCTATCGTGTCCACTGATAATCTATACTATTCCTAAGTATTCCTATATACTTACTATGTTTTTTTGTGACTCTTGCTTTTAATCTGGATAAGTAAAGGTGCAAAATGACCTTAGTAGTCGACGCACCTTAAAAATAATACTACTACTACTACGTATTAGCGGGATTGAGTATGTATTCTCACTTTGTAAATTAAACGTGGCAACAACACGTCAGTCATGTTCCGAGGTCAAAATGAGTTAAAAGAGGTCGTAAAAATATAGAATGCAACCACAACGCGGATTACAATAGCATACTCATACAATTAATGTGTATGCGTTATCACCCTATAGATGATTTTCCATGTAGGTGTTTTTCTGGATCGGTATTTATTCATTAAATAAAATAGCTCTCTTACGGGAGTTTGAATCGCAGAGTCACGGTGGCGCTTCCTTAAAGGCGCCTCGGAACTGGAGGAAATAAATAAGGAGAAGGGTTAAGGCCCTACTTAAGGACGCAGTTGTGAATTTGAAATGTTCTCCAAAAGATATCCAAGTAGGGACTCCGACGGAAGTTTCACCTGAATTTATTTTCGCGCGCTACCGGGTGAAACCAAGTGTCTCTTTTCAACTCGAACGGTGCCACATTCCAGATGTTTCCACGGACTGGTTCCCTGCATCTCGCAGAAACTCACCCCTCAAGCACCCAGTTTAAAACACCTCTTATACGCACACCACTCTCATTCAGAGCACAATTGGGAACTCTCTGAATGTGAAGTTTATTGGCCAAAATTTACTTCGCGAAAGTTTTGCCTAAGAATTAAGTTGTGTTATAAAGATGTTTCTCTTTGAAATTTGAACGCTTTCGGCAGCTTAAAAACACGACGTCATCGCATGACGTCACGGCACGGTATCACCATGGGCGTTGTTTACCTGTTGTACGTGGAGTTAGTTGTTTAATGAGTAGTTGGCGAAAACGTATTCATCTCATTTGTTTCATGTAATAAACTTATGTATTTCGTATTTCATTCAAGTAGTGAGAATCTTAACTAGCAAATCGTCCATAAATAGTAACAAAAAACCTTTATTGAATACCTTCCCTGTTTGTTTACACTCCGCGAACCTCTGCTTCGACAAAACAATCGCTGTTTTTTTAAGAAGGATGCCATTATATGGGAGTCGACCAAAAGCAAATTGGTGCTCGATTTTGTTTTTTTTTAATCCCTTTTCAGTCAATCCTTCGGACAAGGAACGGCTAAAAACCTCAAAACAATATATTTTCGCTTCGTTTTCTTCTGAAATAACAAACGTCTGTTTCCGTAGTAATATGGAACCTATAGGGGAAGGTGGGGCAAGACGGGGTACTTAAGCACTTAACAATTATTTTTAGGCTTTCGAAATGTTTAATAAAAATACGAGATATTGCAACTTAAACTTCAGTATTTGTAGAATTTATGTAAAAATAATTTACGCCGTAAAATGTTAGAACTTGCTTTCCAAAAAAAATATTATCAGGGTTTACCAAGTACCCCATCTTGCCCTACAGTTAGGGCAAGATGGGTTGAGCTGATGGGGCAAGATGGGGTACCTCATTACTGGATAAGTCAAAGGTCAAATGAACAGTTGTACAAACTTAAAAAATATTTATTTTAATATATAATAAAAAGGTATTACGTAAACATGTAAGAAGATGTAAGATGATGATTGTCATCTGGAAAAGTTACTGATTGATTGATTAGTTATCATCGTCCTTTCCATTACCAGTCAAACCAAACAAACGGCTTTCCATAGTCTTAATATAATTAACTAATTCTTGTTCTTCGTTTGGGCTAAATACACTTTTGTAAGGTCCCAGTTGATTCTTAATATTAAAAAGTTCAATTTTTCCATCTTCAATTGTTTCCAACTTGAATTTTTTTACCTTACGTTCTAGAGTTGTTCGAGGCACTTAAAATTCCGTTGCTGCACGATAATAACCCATTCGGCCGTTGACTACTTCCATGACAGCATTTTTATGGCTTCTTCAATCCAAGAACCCCTCTCAGTTTTTCTGTTATACATGTTATTTCATATGGGGCAAGACGGGGTATACCCCATCTTGCCCTCCCACTAAGTACCCCGTCTTACCCCCAAGGACACTTTCTAGTTTAAGTTAGTATTGTAGTACAAAGAATATAATCAATTTAGTTGTAGCATGCATTAATTATTTCCTAAAAATTCACTTCATTCGATGATAATACTAAATAGTACGAGAAAAAATTACTTCCCTTATCTTTTCATGTGTAAAAACAACAAAAAATTAGATTAGCATAGGCGAAAAACACGTTTTGATGTGTACACTCCGAAAGGTTTCCTCGAAATGGCTGCCAGCACTGTCAAACACTTCCATTGCAACAGCCATCTAGATCAACTATTCGCCGCAAGGTTGCGACATCTGCCGTGGTATCCCATACCGTGCAGTGACGTCAGAATGCGTTTCAGGTCACGTGACTTTCGTCAATTTTCGGTAACATTTTAATTGCTTTTAATAATCTTATTGAGTGGCATAGAATAATTTGGATTATGTATTTAAATTCGTGTGAAAATGTCGTGTAAAGTAAATCGTCAATACACGAGATACGAAAGTTTTGCATATTCCCCATTGGCTGGAGTCGGTCCTATCGGTAGAGAATCTTGCGGTCATTCCTCGGCCTTCCAATAGCATTCCTCTGCATTTCAGCATCCTCTCCCGGCAAATAACAGCAAAGCGCGCCTTAAGGTGGCTGGTTAGGTAATCGTGAGTCGTTGATAACTAGTAGGTACTCATATAATTTCAATGGCACTAAAAAATTGCATGGACATGATTAAATTACACAATATTTTAACCGGATGCCTCAAATTCACAAGTCATATAGAAACATTGCCCTTTTGAATTTAAATAATGACATGAAAAATAATTAAAAACTTGACTTGATTCTGTTTCTAGGCAACCTGAACGTTGTCACTTTGTACACATCCTTTGGCCTTGGAGATGTTGGTTTTAATATATGGATTGAAAAAGTATATAATTTTGTGCTTTTGGTATTCGCATATTTTGTAGTGACGAAATAATTGCGATTAAACGCTTAAACATCCTTAACATTTGTTTAAACCATTTATTTAATCTCTATTTTTTACTCGGCAACAACGCACATCCTGAAATTCGGCACTGTTGTTGTGTAGGCGATTGTTTCTATGTTTCATCGGTCGTAACGGCAGGTGTCGTATTTGTAAATTCTAAACAACGTCGTCAAGTGGACTGCATTGTAATATTCGTGGACTTTGTGGTGTGATTTGTTGTGGTTTCTCGCGCGTTCGCTTTACACGATTTTGTTGGTTGCTCTTGGTGAAACGGTGTGAAATTTGGTAAAGGGTTGCTTTGGTCCTTTCGAAGCTCTGTCTTGAAAACATTTCAAGATGTCTTCGTATTATAGGAGCAAAGGGATGTTTGTTTCGAAGAAGTAGTTTGAAAGGAGGGGCAAGGAATTCCTTTCCATGAAAAAGTTAGGCGCTTAAACTGAAGATGCGGACGAAGACTCTAGTTTCTTAATGTTTTATGTGGAAGGTCGCCGAGTAGGAATTTTACGAAGAGGAATAAATTACATCACTTAGGTGTAATTAATGAAAAATTTCACTAGCAATGAAAAAATAATGTTTTAATCCAAGACTATTGGGTTCTTACCCTCGATATTTATTAACAATTGAAGTCGCTGCTAGATAATTTTACTGCCTATTCGGTAACTACTCCAAATTGTCAGTCATAACCAAGCATTTAATAAGTATGCATTAGTGAACAAATATTATAGATTTAATATCAGCATTAATACACGTGACCTGTTTGAATGTCAGTCTTAAATGACTCGATGAAAATAATAATTTCTTTACTTAAATATAATATTTTCACATGATTCGCTAATGATAGACTGTCTGCTGCGGAATCCTTATTTTCCCATCATTTCCCTCGTCTGATTCGACGTTGCCAAATGCATCTCAAAACTTAGCGCGCAATTTTTCAAAATTTAAGGAATATTTTATTTCTTTCGTATATACGGAAGAGATAAGTCGATAACACTGGTTGATTTTCTCAGAATAAAAATTGTTGACTAATATCCACATCATTTCAGTTTTGGGAGAAAATCGGTAGGGTAGAAACGTAAATAATACATAATTGACCCTTACGAAGCGGGGTGCGCCATAAGGCCCCATGTTAAAAAAAACTTGAATATCTCAAAAACTACACTGGAAACCCCCCAAAAAAATGACATAGCATTTTAGACCATAATTAAAGGAACAAATATTGCATTCATGAATAAAGTCTATTCAATTGTTTATTTCGAACCAGCCACCTCAATATCACATCACAGGATAACTATTGACTTTTGGATTCAGTGTACGAGGCTTCGGCCGCGGGAAAATCATTGCGACAACCAAGTCATTCATTTGGACGCTGCAGGAGACGACAACAATGTTTCACAACATTCACTCGACTGCGCATGCGCGTACGTGATACTAGAGACCTTGATTCCGACAGCGGCGGTTTCAGTTGGAGTAAAAACTCCCGCTGATTGCTGAATCAAGGGTCAAGTCATATAATCTCATTGATACCTTTCATGTCTATTGCTCACGGCACCCGAAGCCGTCAGATGCAACTTATAAATGTGTCTTCGTTAATGAAAGAAAAAGTGAAGTTCGCGGAGCGAAAAAAACCGATTCATATTCAAGAAATGGATTCGCGGTGATATGATTTTCAAAATCACTGAAAGCGCATTCACTTAAAGAAAGTGAAGGGCAGTGAGACTTAGGAGTGTTGTTAAAACGTTTTGCGATGAAACGCGTGGATAGGTGGACTTCAAGGTTACTCGGGCAATTCTATCCGGTGAAGAGTTCTAGAGTGAATTCCTGAACCGAATGAAAGATGGAACAATGCCGGATGGATGACAGCATCTGTTGGAAAAAAAACTCTATCTTTCCCGTAGACGGAAAGTAGACGGGCTTCAGCTTTGCTAATAGCTCGAACGAGGATCGATAGTGTCCGACATGTGTCCAGTATCGACCTGAACTCGCATCGCAGTTGCTATTTACACATGCGAGTGGGGCTTAATAGTTGTTAGCAGTTGACTGTCATAGCAGTCAACTGCTACGTGTAAACGCTGCTTTAGCAAAGTTGAAGCCCGCCTACTTTCCAGCGGAAATGTATCCAAAACAATCGCAACAATCGCCAACGTAAAGATAAATAAGAGAATTTGGATATAATAACAAGGATATCCCTCCCCAAAAGGGAGATTCTACTCTTTAAAGAATGGGAACAAAAGATAATCGTCAATTGAATTTATTGCTTGATGAATTTAATGAAAATTCAAGCGAAATTCACTATTAAAATAAAACGCCTTTTATTTGTTGTGGCAACGCCTAAATAGCGGCTTTGAGCTGCATAGAAGTTAACGCAGACGCATTATAGCAGTAGCGATGTATCGATACATTGCGCATCTCGCGACTGCCATAGCAGTCAACTGCTGCGTGTAAACGCTGCTTAAGAATGCGCAAGAGGATAAACAAAGCGCGACCAGCCCGCGCATGATGACGAAAACGATGGCTCTCGATTCATCGAGTGGCACTTATCACCAACAACACTGTATCCGACTCGCCAGCAGACGAAATGTGACGAAAGCAGAAGAAAAAACATCCACGCGCTAGCATCGCCCGAGTTTCCTCTCTTCGGATTCGATTTGGCGCGAACATAACATTTGGGGCCATCGGTTCGAATCAAGAGAGTGCACGCCTCAAAAATAGCACCACGGTGCAGGTGCGCATCAAATCCGTCGTGAACAGTGAGAGCGAGAGAACACCTGTTCTCTTATTAGACTTCTTAGACTTGTTTCCTCCGCTCCATGTCATACAAAATGGCCCCCCTAGCAACCACGTTTGCAGAACTTCCTTCAGGGGGGTTATTTTGTAATCTCAATTTTAGTGAGAATACGTCATACAATGTCACTTTTTCGTAGTTAAACTCCGCCACCCAGGCGGCGTGACCATCTTCGTATCTCAAGCGGTCAACTGCCGGTCATGTGTTGGTCTTTTAGACGATTCATCCGCTCTAATCCGTATCTTTCGACTCTTGATCCGTTTCATCATCTTCAAGAAGAACGTGAAATGGAGCCACCATCGTTTCCACTTGAAGCTTGAGTTGGAAAAAAAAGCAAGAGCGAGAAAGATACAAACGATTTTAAATTGTATTTTTTTCAATTTGCACGACGTTAAGAGCTTCAGCACACCGAGATCGGCAACAGATGTCGCTACCGACAGAAGCTTCGACAATTCACGAACCGTTCGTGAGCCGATCATTAAGAGAGCGAACGGATCTCCCGCCTTCCCGCAAAGTCATTTAAAAGGTGAGATTACAAAATAACCCCCCTGAATGGGGTCGTTTACCGTATTTTTCTTACTGCCGAATCTGATAGAATTTGTAAAAATAAAGAGACCCGTTTTTTTCCCTTTTTTGATCCGTCAATTATTTCTCGAGTTATAAGCGGCGAGAAACTGATGTTTTTAACCCTTTCGGAAAAGTGGGCGTGGTGCAACCTCTGACATATATCGACTTCGTCCAATCACAACTGAGCCCGCGAAGATAATTCGCCTTATCGCAAATGGGGGGACACAGCTGACTCTGCCAACAGGAGCAGTTGCGACAGGATCTGTGCGAGCAGACCTTCCGAGAACCCCCCTCCATTCCATTCCCTTCCCCTAAAAGCAGTCAAGAACGGGAGGAAAATGACGTCTATGTTATCACAGCAGCTTTTTCGGTAGGCGTCACCTTTTGCTTATTTTAATTGTTCATTTGTGAGTGAATGGTTGTGATTAGAAGAATAATTTTTTCATTTAAATTCTTTTTTAGTTTCCGTCTAACGATTTCGTGCACAAAATTGCGATTGCGGTTCCGAGTAAACGCCCCAATTTTCCAAGATTTCCTCCGAGAACTTCAATTCCTCCTCACACCTCCTACCCTCCTAACCCACATTCAAAAATCCACCAATCTCCTTCTCTTTCCCAGTTTCCCTCGTTCCGGATCAATATGATGCCAATGCCATGCCATACCACGCCCTTTCCCTAACTGTTCCCAACATGTTTGCTTGACAAGGTCATAACCTTCAATGCAATTTCACCTATAAGTGAAACTAAACCAATGGTCCCATCGCCTTCGCAAACTTCAGCTTTATTCGTTTTCAAAATCAATCCTTTTCCAAATATGTTTTCCAGATGTTCTTTTCCTGACCCCTTTTTTAATGATGCCATCAACTGATTCGCGTTATTCCTCTCATACTCCAGCAAAAGCTCAATAATCCCGGGATATTGTGAGAAAAGTCTTGTCCTTTTAACATGTTGGTCAACCTACACCCTATCAACTATAGAAAAAAAACCTTTTCCGGGCCTCTACTTCTAGCGTAAGACATTTCCCTGCACTAAGCGTTAACGTAAGCGTCATAAATTACACTTTTATAAATCCTAATAATGAAAAATTTGCGAATTATAACAATACGGTTACCTAACGAAACTAGTGTGAAACTGTAGTGAAATGTTAAAAATTCCTAACCAAGTCACTCAATGAAGGGGATGTAGTGATTGGCTGGCAAACCTGTGAGGTGACAACAATAAAAGCCTCAAGCTCAACAGTGGGCAATGACAATAGACAGCGCAACAATTGGTCACAGAGATGTTTGAGGTTGCAACATCGATCCCGAAGTATCAAAGTATTCTAGAAATTTCTAAGTTGGATCGCGTCAATAAATGACTCGCAGGTTCCTTGATTCAGAATCTCGGAGGCGATATCAAACGTGCGTAATAAGAAATGATAACATGCCAAGAAATCAAGGGCGAAGGAGGGAAAAATAAGAGTCTGTGTGCACGAAGATATGAATCCATTCTGTTCTCGATCATCATGAGGCAAAAATAACTGACCTTTGAGTTACAACATTCCCCACGAATGTGCAAGCATGACTTCAGTATAACATAGAGGGCTCAACGCATGACTCAAGATATAGGGAACGCATGACTATAATATAGAGGGCTCAACGCATGGGTTATGACAGTCAACTGCTAACAACTATTAAGCCCCACTCGCATGTGTAAATAGCAACTGCGATCCGAGTTCAGGTCGATACTGTACACATGTAGAACACTATCGATCCACGTTCGAGCTATTAGCAAAGTTGAAGCCCGTCTACTTTCCAGCGGAAATGTATCCAACACAATCGCAACAATCGCCAACGTAAAGCAATACACGACGTCTGGGGCCTAATTCTGTAAAGTCGAATTCGAGATTCCGACGTCACAACAATACCCATATATGGAAAAAATGTCATAGTTTGTAGTACAAACCGTGCTCCCTTGATGCCGCGACGGTCGTTCCGGCTCAAGGCGACGGAGTCGGATCATTTTGCGGATCATTTCGTTCATAATCCGTCGCCAAATATTTTCTGGCGAGCAGGCGCTGCTATCGCGGTGGGCACTCTTAGAAGCTTTGATTGTAGGAGACGACTTGTTGATATTTATCGCGCGGGATACAAGGTGAGAATGCATCTAATTCTAGCTAATGATTAAATCTTTCATGTCTCCGTTTCCTTGCCGCTTATACAGTTAAAAGTATATAAAACTATTTGTTTTGTTTTCAAATGTCGCCATGCAATGTTTTTGTTTAATGTTGATTAATAAATTGTCAGGTTGACTAGACATATAAGATTGTTATTCGTGTAAAACTTCTACGTAAGATTTTAATGCTACTGCAGGGGCAATATATATTATTGAGAGGAGATTTTATCATGTTGGAAATCACATTGTTTGAGCAAATATCATTATGCTGCCTTGCTTTGTATGAGTACCTTTCTTTGTGTGGTTGTGTTCTACCGACAAATTCTGATATTGTATGGACGTCCCCCCTGTGTGGTGGCTTGCACGGTATTATGTAGATGTAGACGTCCTTTGGTCTTCGGACGCGTAAATTATCGTAGGATATTGAACGGTTGTTGCATATTTGTAATTGCTACTGTGATATCATCCATTCCAAATCAATGTACTATTTAAATAGAAACATAGGCGGACGGAGGAATATATGCACGAAGATGTAATTATTCACTCGAGAAAACAATATCATTACAGAAGCTGTCGACACAATCAATTGATAAAACCAAAACATTTCGTGATTTAATTCCAAAGGTGTAATCACTTTCAATTTTCAGAAGTTTCACTTTCTTAATAAGTCCGCCGTTATTCCATACCAGCATATATTGTTACATTTTATAGCGAATAGATTGATTACAAACATCAACAGTAAGCCATGTTGATTAACTATTGTTAATTACCTCAGCTTGTTCCTTCCATTGTAATAATGGCACGCTGGATAGACATAACGTTGGATAACAGTCAACTGTTATACTTAATTTCGGCGGTGAACGATGTTCGCGAATCGTTCGTCGCGGTGACCCACGACTCTCCATATGAGCCGAAATTCTTTCGACTTTACAGAATAGGCCCCCTGATGCCGAGAATTTGGATATTATAACAAAGATATGCATTCCCAAAGGGAAGATTCCTCTCTTTCAAGAATGGGAAAAAAGATAATCGTCAATTTAATTTATTACTGGAAGAACTTCACGAATATTTAAGCATCAATCACTATTGAGATAAAAAGTCTTTTTATTTGTTATGACAACGCCTAAATAGCGGCTTTAAGCTGCATAGAAATTCGTGCAGACGCATCATAGCAGTAGCGATATAGATACATCGTGCATCTGGCGACTGTCATAGCAGTCAACTCCTACGTGTAAACGCTGCTTTAAACGCTGCTTTATGCTAAAATAAATCGATATTCGAGATCTCGAATAGTTATGTTAATTACACTATATTTGCGTTTTGATGAACTACATCATATTAATTCAAAATTGGACATAACATGAAGGTGCGTTAACACTTTCTCCCCACTTAGTAAAGATAATGTTAATGTATCCAAAAGTCTCATAATTGGTAGTAAAATTATTTTATCATATATTTGACATTATAAAACCAGAATTAAATTTTCAATTTAATCAACTGGTCTTTTACTTCAACAAGCAAAAAATTAATTTTCGGAATAACATTTAGCATATTAATTGAAATTCTAGTATTCGAGGTAATCGAAATTCGAGTCACGACGTAATAATGGAATTCGATATTCAAATTCGAGAAATCTGCTATTCGACCCATCTCTACTAATTATGAAAAAATCAAATGGCTGAATTTGGACAAACGCCGAAAATTCCCTAAGGCTTGATTCTTGTTAAAGGTCCTGAACTCCCACCTACTTGCATGAAAACTTTTATATATGATGCAAATACATGGAAAATATCAAGAAGAATCACCGCGATATTCTATGTTCCTAAATATCATTCCTAAACAATTTAGTACTTTTTCCTAATTTCCTCTAGCAAGCTATGGAATTGTTTACCTGAGAATGTTGGAACCTCATCTAAAATTTCGATGTATAAGAGAAATATGGCTGATCACTTATGTAACTTCACCTAATGTTTTGATATGAAATCGATATGATTAATTCTTGTAATGTGATTCCACTAATTTTGTAATGTTCAACGTGACTCGTCATGCACTGCTGTATCATCATACTTTAACTGCTTGAGGTTGTGTCTATTCTTATATTCCTAAATGTATAACGTGCAAGTAACGCGAATAATAATTTAATTTCAAATATATGCTGCCTGTTTTAATTCCTTAACCATTAGAGTTGATGCTCTTGATATGTGTACAGTTCCGCTGATTGTTATTGTTTTGTTTCATCGTATTCATTACTTACTGCTGGTTTATATGTATTGTTCCATAATGCATTTAGTACTGATGTAGTCTTCGACCCTAATTTTTTCACTTTTTTGTTTGTTGTGACATGTAATTGTTTTTCAATGTTCAGGGGCTTCATGTCCCAGAACAATAAAGTCTGCTTTCGATTTCAATCACGAAGCGGAATGCGTCATAAGAACTGCGAGAAATAATAGGTTTGCAGTGAAGTTAATGGAATTGAAAATACGTCCATCCATTGGACGCTTCCGTGAATCAGAAAATACACAGGTTTGATAATATTTGTTTCTAATTTTAATACGATAGAAGATGAGGCGTTGCGGTCTAGGCTACTCTTTGTTGAAGCGGAGACGCCATATTGGACTTGCGAAAAGGCCATTATACCGAAGGGGGAACCGATTTCGAATGAGCCGGATGAAACGATTGATGAAATTCTTGTATCGTCGTCGGATGATGAGGAATCGCCTTCGACGTTGTGTTGGAGTTATTTCACCAAAGAATATTGAAAAATATTTTCATATGATGCATACTTACGTTCAAGAGAATGGTTATTTTTATATTCCGGGATCTGTGTGGCAAACACAATGTGGTCGTTTGCCATCTTTTTTTAATTGGAGTTTGTAAAATAAAAAGATCCGTATTTTTCCGTTTTTTGATCCGTCAATTATTTCTCGAGTTATAGGCGTCGAAAAACTTATGTTTTTAACCCTTTCGGAAAAGTGGGTGTGGTGCAACCTCTGACGTATAACGACTTCGTCCAATCAAAACTGAGCCCGCGAAGCTACTTCGCCTTATTGCAAAGGGGGGGACACAGCTGACTCTGCCAATCAGAGCAGTTACGACAGCATCTGTGCGAGCAGACCTTCCGAGAACCCCCCTCCACTCCCTTCCCTTCCCCTAAAAGCAGTCAAGGACGGGAGGAAAATGACGTCAATGTTATCACAGCAGCTTTTCCGGTGGGCGTCACCTTTTGCTTATTTTAATTTTTGATTTATGAGTGAATGGTTATGGTTAGAAGATTAATTTTTTCACTAAAATTCTTTTTTCGTTTCCATCTAACAATTTCGTGTACAAAATTGCGATTTCAGTTCCGAGTAAACGCCCCCATTTCGACGTTTAGAGTTTTAAAATCTTTTTTCATGGTTCCTTCTCACCACATGAAGGGTCTTTGTGAAATGTATGACAAGTTTATGTTACGTAAAGCTAGAGTGAAATGCAAGCATTTGTCTACTTCCGTCGAGGAATTTGATTTCCTTGGAAAAAACTCCGACGTTGCGTGCAAAAAATATGTTGGACATTTGGCAAATGGAACTGCATTACCACTGGTACCAGATGCTAATGTTATGCAATTGATGGTGAAAAATTCTAAAGCTTGGTTCTGTAAACTTATATCTCGTTCATATAATGCAGAGGAAATTCATGAGAATAAACCTCCCCAGACTTTTAATTTTACCGAATACAATACGATAGACATTAGCAAATATGTCTAAATTTCATTTGAATCATAACATCTATCCATGTTGTAAAACTCAGAATATCTATCGAGGTTGTAAATTTCGAATCGGAAAATGGTGGCCTAGTGGGTGGAGCACTGAGCTACTGACCGGAGGGTCCCGGGTTCAAATCCCGGGAAAGAGCATTTTTCTTGACACCCCCATCTAAAATATTCGCGATTCGATTTTCTGCGTGTCAGAACTTCGTAGGAAATCGCAAGTGGCCCAGGGAAAGGAACTCCCTACCCTTAATATGTGTGAATCTCACACGCCAATGGCTTAGTACTCTACTCTCACCTATCAAAGACCAACCTTCGGGTGGAATCACTGAGTGAGTGAGTCTTTTCTTAGGCGCTGGGTCTTTTTGAAAGTTGGATCCCTAGCGAAAATAGTTCCGACACCCCAGTCACGTAAGTAATTAAAAAACCTCACTGAAAAAAAAACAAGGATGTGATTCCATTCCCAATTCCAGCTCTTAAAAGGTATGTTTAACCTGAAGACTATTAGTTTCACTTTAAACATTTATCGGGTCCAGCAGGAAGTCCACCCAAACTCCATTCCGATGTATTTCATCGGAATTAAAAGTAAATATTTGATTATATGGTACATTGATGACAGTTAATCATGTACATTCATTTATTATAGCACACCTCTTCTTGTACCTTGCATCATAATCGATTATATCGATTAAATTAAATGGATCATGTCGTCAATAAGCTGCTCGGCATATATCTTAAATATTATCCACGTTAAAAAGGGTCCATATTTAAGATCTATGCTGCTCGGTAGTCGCCAGTCATCTGTTTTACTGAATGTAGAGCTCTCGGGATCCCCACAGGGTCCTGATCGTACGGATAATTCGAAATACGCTTAATACGTAACTCGAAGTTGAATTTCGTCCCATGACTAGAGATGGGCACCTCGGTAAATTACCGCGGTATTTTTCGTAAATTACCGTAATTAACGGTAATTTTCAGAAAAGTTCTTTTTCAGAAAATTTCTTCCTCACGAAGAAACCATTGGAATGGGTGATATTATAAATTAAGAAGCTAAAACGATTTTGTTTACATTGTGTCCATGATTAATTCCGAGTAAAATAACAAATGCACATTGCGCAGAGGTATGTCTTTGAAACGAAAATTTCTCATAGTGTGACAAAAGAGAGGCAAATTGCGTGTTGCTGCCAACTTCGTTTTAATTTTTTTAAATAAGTTATAATGGATAAACGTCGTGATATGTTTTATATAAGCGTCGGCATTTATATCTCAATGCTATTTGATTTCGTTTTGAGCCCTCCGATAACGATTTGCAGCTCAAAACTTAAAATTACCGGAAAACTACGGTAATTTTCGAAAATTATCGTAATTTACCACGGTAATTTATCTCAATTGAAAATTACTGTAATTTACCCATCTCTAGCCCGAGGACCCCGAGAGCTTTACAATCAGTGCATGCGCCGGGATATAGCACCAGATCCTTTTTCATCTGTTTTACTAACCTCCTTAGGCCATGTATTCGTTTAAAATGCCTAAGGTCATCTCGTAGTACGACGGTAATGAACGATGGTTCGCGAATCGTTCGTCCTGGTGAGCCACAGCTCACACAGTATGAGGCTCGACCTTCTTTCGACTCAACAGATTCACTCCCCAGACAGGAGTGTTCATGACACGAAAAAACACGCCAAGGAGAGCGAATCGGAAAGCGTATATTTTCCAACGTGGAGCAATTTTAGCATCACCAGCCAATCCAGCTGTGGGAATCGTGGGAAAACGCAAAAGCCACAACAACTCACGGTGAGAGCTACTTTGACGCCACCAATTCACTAAAAACACTCACTACCGAATGGTAAAGGTTTACTCGGAACCAAAATCGCTATTTTGTACACGAAATCGTTGGATGGAATCGAAAGATGAATTTTAGTGAAAACATAAATCCTCGAACCAGAGCCATTCACTTATGAGTCACAAATTAAAATAAGCAAAAGGTGACGCCCACCGAATGTCAAGGACACCTACGTCATCCACCTCCACTCCTTGACTGTTTTGAGGAAGGACAGGAGGGGAGGGGAGGTGTGCCTGAAGATATCCTGTCGCAACCACTTCCATTGGCAGAGTCAGCTGTGTGTCCCCCATCGTGATTGGACGAGGGAGCTTCGCGGTCTCAGTTGCGATTGGTCAAAGTGGATGACGTACGGGTCCTTTGCACGTCTACATTTCCGAAAGGGTTAGAAACATCAGTTTTTCGCCGCTTATAACTCGAGAACAACTCGACGGATCGAAGATCGGAAAAATACGGGTCTTTTTATTTTACAAACTCTATCGGATTCGGCAATAAAAACAATGTGGTAAACGACTCCGTTGGCTATGAAGCTTGCCCCAGTTGTAGATAAATTACAGGACGAGAAGTGACGAAAAAAAGACAATGCGTCTTACGCAAACCTTTCCCCAAGAATATCCTTCCAGAATAAATTGAATAAGTCTCAACTTTTAATAAACATTTATTTTATAAAATTGGTGTACTCTTTTTCAAAATTGAACTAACTTTTTATGGGTCATTATTAATTCTGAAGACCGTTCTCTCATTGGTGACAAAAGTTGAGAATATTTGCCCCATTATAAGATACAGGGCTATCTATCACGCCATTACCCGGTATATAGATCTGAAATCGCTAGCGCGTTTATTTCATAAATTGTGGACGCCATAAAGTTTTAATTTTTTTTAATTATACAGTCTTATTATTTTAAACCAATATTTTAAACATCTTCTTAAAAATATTATTCAACCATAACAAAACCAAGCTCGTAATGTATCTCCCTGGGGATTAATAAACCGCATTTGGTTGAAACAATAAAAATTAAGTTCGGAGGGAGATTGGCGATATGGATGGAGAGAGAGATTGGTGTGTACACACCAATTAGACTCGTTGTGTAGGGATTTGTAGGATGTAGATGCAGTGGAGATCGGGATTGCAGTTAAGATTGTGAATATGGAATATAAGATCACAACCGTGCGTGTCGCTAAATGAAGCAAGGAAGACACCGAAGATTCCTTTTTTCGACTTGGAACGCGGACGGGAGCTTTCATTGTCTCTGGACTCGCACTGCAGACCGTTCGACTAAGACGTTACTGAGAACTCGAGGCAATCTCGCTCAGATGCGTTGAGCTTTGTTCTCGCGGAAAGGCTTGTAAGAATTGCTTTTCAGGCAAGAAAAGAACCTCATAGAATGGAAGGAGGGTGGGGGAGGAATTACAAGGGTTTAGGTCAAGAGGGAGTGGTTGGAGAATCCCACAAGGACACGGAAGGACATTGCGACTCTTTAAGGAGTTGCCGTCAGCGGGCATTATGGGAGCCCGGTTCGCGTCACACGCGGGGGGGGGGTTGCGCAACCTTCTTATAGAGACCGCCACGCGGTGATTTCAACGCCGGGAGTGCATGCGACATGCAGATTGCCTTCCGCCATTTAATTCCCAGAAGTCATTCGGGCTGCGGTCGGTCACGTGACGGCGAGGTCACCATGCCGTTCGGTGTTGGCACATGGAGGGAGATTAATGACACTGCTAATGCATTCTGTCGTTTTTTTGCTGCTCAGGGGCGTTAACAGTTGATATCTCCTTACGCGCATCAGCTCTCACGACACGTGGTAGCCTCCCTTTTTCATTGGGCAACTCAGTTTTCCATCCCTCCTCATGCGCATGTGTTGAAGAATATTTCTATGTTGAAGAATATTATAAAAAGTGCCAATTTGTCGGTTCTTAGACTCTATTTTGCCAGCATTGAAGAGGGTAATTTTTACGAAGAAAGTAGCAACAATGAATATAATAAAAAAATGAAGATTAAAATCCAGCTGTGGATACGTTCTTTTCATTGTTCAATCAATATAATGTTGTGGTTTTAGACATCTGTTGAAGACCACAGAAAGAATTGAATCATCTTGTGCTGCTGCAGTACGGCAGTTGACGATGATGACGTGCTACCACATTTTCTTAGAATTATTGTGGTTTATGTCCTCAGTGTTGACTGGAATACGGGAATTGATTCCTTTCCGTAAGGTATTTTCTGCCAAGCACTTTATTTTGTAAATAAATTTGAATACGGACGATGTTTTTTTAAAGGCTTTTCTCTGATGTGTTCAATTTCGACGCATGCATAATAGTAAGCAAAAAAATGTGGTTCCGCTGAATAAGAGTTATCAGCTTTGATTGAAATATACATATATATCAGTGAAAGGATTCCATGCGGAATTGAATGCAAATTTGATTACAGAAAGTCGTGTTCACCTCGCAGTCGCCTAATTATTATTGCCACATTCCATTCACCATTTTACTGCCATTAGGCAAATTAATCGTCCCTTCATGGTTTTGCATAAACTGCTAGCGTACTGATATATCGGCCGACTTAATTACGTCATTACATATTATTACATTTCATTCAATGGGGAACATGCACTATTTTTTATGACTCTTTGAATGTGAAGTTTATTAGCTAAAATGTGCTTGGCGAAAATTTTGCAGAAGAATTGAGTTGTGTAACAAAGATATTACTCTCTGTGTTATGTGTAGGTTATTATAGGCAGGCATCTGTAGTATGTGATGTACAACTATAAATCATTCAGTTAGTGAGGAGCTCGAATAATTACCTTCATTTTTTCAATTTTCGTGATAATTGCACACAAGGGTGCACCCATGCAAGGTATTATAGAAGTTTGTATTAGTTAATGTATTTGGGTATATTTTAGACTGATGTTTTAGGTGCCATGGGATTAGTAAGGATATATTAGTGCTTGTCACACGTATTCCAAGTGCCTAAAAAGTGCCTTTAAGTGGTGCCTTTTTAAGGCGCCTTGAAGGCGCACTTTAGCTCCGTGACAAAGGCGCCTAAAAGGTGCCTTCTTGTGCCTTTTTTAGGTGCCTCCGAGGCGCCTTCAATGCAAATTTTCCTGGAAGTGTGCTACGTGGGAAGGAGTTTGAAAATGGTATGTCTTAGAATCCTAAGTTATTATAATATACTCTATACAACAAGAACCAAGGTAACTGTAAATAAAAAAAGAATACTGTTCAACTGTCGATCGCTTTAGGTTTCCGTTTGCATTCAAAAAGAACTCTTTCCTCTGAAAACGAAGAATTGAATAAACTAGTTTGCGGATGGTCTATTCGAAAACGGCCGAGGAACCCAGTGCCGTAATAAGGACCAATAGTTCGAAGCTGTTTTGGGAAACCCTGATTTAAAAAAATCAAATGGTTGCCAGGAGAGTTTCAGAGTGAGACAATACTCTGCTGAGCACCGTAGTCAGCGAATCAAACGACACGGCAACTGTTAAGGAATTGAAAGACGCCATCCGCAGAAAATTATATCTTTGTGACTTGTACCATGGGGACGATAAAGATTTGTTTTTTTTCTTTCAGAATACTACCATCAAAGAAATTGTGCCTGGAATTAAATAACTGCTAGGTTTCGCAGGTATCTTCAAATTTTGTACGAGAAAATTGGCGTAATTTTGGAAATTATTTTAAGTGGAGGTTTTTTAAGGAAGAAGGTACTCCACGGAGCGTTTTACTATATTTAGTAGGGGAATATGTCAGGTGAACTAGTGAAGCCACTGGTTATCGAAATATCAGCTCGACTTTGATGCTTTAAAAATATCGACAATGAAAAGTTTTCAGTCACCTTGTGGCGCAGTAAAAAAGCATGGAATAAACCAACCATGGAAGATTGCTTGAAAATACCGTGTAAAGAATGTTGAACTGGCCTAGCTACAAGTAAAACACAACTACAACTACAGCTGTTACGTAGATACACAAGGGAGTAATTTGGTCGCTTAAGACAGTAGAGGAAGTACAGGATGCGATCTTTACTGGCTGCAACGGAAACCGGAAACCTCAAAGGATATTAGTGTTGAATGCCATGAATCGGATAAAACTTGCTCTGAAAAGTATAAAATTATCTTAACAAACGATCTGTAGCATATAGGATTAAAATTGTAATATTCAGTTTGTGTCCTGCATGGCAAGCAACATAATGCCTCATATCCTGCACCTTGCATGCCTGGTGATCATTCACCCCCTGCCACACACCCTCGAGCTGCTAACAGGGTAGTCAGTAGATATAGCAGACAGATAGGCAGCTGCTGACACCCTGTTGAGTTCGAAGTCACTGGTTGGCGTGGGCTGCCTTTTGATTAATGAGATATTGTGGTTGACCACTTGTAAGATATTTCTGGGAGAGAATCGGATGATGACGGACACTTAGCATTTGAAGACCACGGTAGTAATGAACCGTACAGGGAAATACAAATTGACATAAAGATTTGGCGGATTTCAGTCTGCATAAAGGTTGGATTTGCTTTATTTAACGTATATTGTGAGGCTGTAGAGATTAACATAACACTGGGAAGAAAGGAAAAGTACGCAATATGTTCAGAAATTGTTGAATATCTTCTCATATCACGTATTTGAATTGACATTTTTTTGTTTATATGATGTTGCATTTTAGGCATTTCTAACTTCCTCATACCTATTGAATATCATTCAAACATAACGTAGGCGTAGCGTCTTATTCGACACGTGTCATGAAGACCTCCAAACGTAAGTTTGTGATACGGCCGTCACAAGATGCGACCACTGCGAATTAGCAACAACTGAATGGGAGTAGGTTTTAAAGATCGTCCTTACCATCACCGTGTGCTCAGTGCACTCAGAAATGGGCAAGCCATCTGGCAATTCGAGAATAATGACTGCTCGAAATAGTTCCGTAATTACTTATAATGTGCACGACTAGACACGGGCATTGGTGCGAGGCCAATATTCCTTTTTCATTTTTTAAAGAGCTTCCACAGCAAAGCCAGAGCCATGAAGATACAATTACAAAATCTTTTATTATTCAGATTTTAACACGATGAAAACGACTGTTTCCGACCAATAATATACCAAAATTACCCTAGTCTATCCCTAACCACACACAAAGTTACATAAAAGCGCTAATATTTCTATTAATGCCTGTATATATATATATTATTATAGCCTATATAATGCCTACTATGCGAACGATGGCTTTCATTCCATTATCATTTGATTAATTAGCCGCCTAATCCAATGGACGCCTTGGTCGCTGTTCAACAGGGGGCCCCATTGCAATGGCAGCAAAAAATGAGCGTCGCTGAAAATATTTCCAGAGAGGAGGTGTGTTTGAAACTCGAATAGGTAACCAAGGAGTCACGTGGTACAAACACGAATGGTTCGCAAAGTTGCTGCAAAGGTGCGTTTGAATCGTCGTAACAATCTCACTCATTGTTCTCGATTGAGTTTTATCTCATCCGGGGGCTCTACGCACGTAATGGATGAGAAACACTCAACTGAAAACAATGAATGAGATTGTAATGATCTATTAAAACACACTAAATTTGTGAACCATTCGTGTTTGTACCACATGACTCCTTGGTTACCTATTCGAAATAATTCCGAAACGTTTCAAACACGCCTTCCGGGGGTGAGCTCGTATCGTTCGAGATTAATTCCGGTATGTAACTAAGGACTCACTCGTATGTTTTTACATTGCGTTCGGGATACTTCCGCACCGGAATCGATCTCGATCAATCCAAGCACACCCCCCCAGGCTTGGAATCGACTTTAAATGCAACTTTCAAACCGCTCAGAATAGCAGCAAGCATAAAGAAGTCTCCGTATCCCTCCCAGTCTCTCCTGGACTACAGCAGCGCATCAAGCCAACGATTAAGCAATTCAGCTTCCGCTAGTCGTCTTTAATTTCCTTGTTGCGCCTCCACTTTTTCCACGACCAAAAGAAGTCCTCTTGCGAAGGAGAGAGCAATTAAAGCGCTGCGGAAGTAATCGTGAGCCTCCAATCAGATTGGATCTGAGAGCGCATTACCAGTGACATATGGGGCAGTACATCAAGAGTGCCAACGACACATATTGTGTCAGAAAACTGTTGCGCGATGAGCAAGCGCATTCTCCTCGACACTTCCCCAGGTTCACTTGCAATACTTCCTTCAAGTCCAAATGGTTTCAACAAAATCACGGTCGAGGACATGTTGTCCATGCAAAAAGTCGAGATACTCGAGTTTGAAGTGATCTACGTCAATAACCTATTCGTCGATTGCAATGAAATAAACTGAAAATGAAAGAAAATCTATTTCTACGTTTTTTTAATACCATCGGCGATTCTTCACCATATCAACAAATATTTTATTCGGCTTTGTATGAAAAAAACACGGTTTTGGCGCTCAAGAAATGGAAGCTCCAATTTGAACGATAATATTTCAAAAACTTCTCAAGTTATCAACATGAGACTTCATTAGGTGCAAGATCTATCTTTTTTAAATGCATATGCTCAAGCAGAACCTTGTAACTATTTATTTACTAGCCAAAAAGTTGTTGATAAATAAAACTCGGCTATTTTCGTTATTTAATGATTTATAAGAAATTTTAAAGCACCGTAGGCAACGCATACACGCACTGTTGACGAATATTATATATATTTAAAATAATGAAAAATTATTACCATTGTCCAGGTAGAAATTCGTTTATCCTTGTTTTGAGGCCCGCTTAGCCGCCGAGGAAAAGAGGGAAGGGAGAGGAAACAGCGTGCGCGGTTGCCTCTTCGACAGCTTGCGCGGTCAGTTGGTGCGGGGGACCCTGCGGGGATGTGAATCATAACAAATGTCGACTTGGCAGCGCTGCAACGCTTTCTCTTTTACCCTAACGTGGCGAGCAGCCCTGAGCACAGCTCTGCCGGGTTGAAAAAATCTTTCATTTTCAGTTTATTTCATTGAAATCGACGAATAGGTTATTGAGATAGAACACTTCATATCTCGACTTATTGCATGGACAGCAGACAAGTCACCCCATGCAGGTGCTCCTCCCAACTATAGCTAAGCACCAACGCGGACTGGGTATTCATCTATCTGACCCAAGGAATGTTCTCTGCACTCCTGGGTTCTTATGTTGGAGAGGGGCATTTATTTTAATGGAGTCATGGGAAAATAAATTCAATTAGCGCATTTTACTGATGAAAGGTGAGCAAACAAGTGATTGTCCTAACTTAAGACAATTTTGGAACTATCTAGAGCTCATCATTCCACTAAGTTTCAAACCCTATATAAAATTAAAAATATAACAAATGTTAAAACTACTTATGTCCATGGCCTGGGGGGTAAGTCTGTAACTTTAGGCGCTTCGTTTAGGAGAAAGAGTTCTCTACCAAAGTTTTCTCCCGACCGAAGTCTGTAACTGGGTGGAGAAAACTTTTTCTACCGACCGGATGGGAGAAAACTCTCGTTATGAAAAATTTGTTAGGCGAAGCTGATGAACTTCGTAAGGACCAATGGAAAGTCTCGTACCTTAAAATCATGATGGCCACAGCTGTTTTGCCTCGGTAATTTTGTAAACAAACCTTTGGACAAATAGGAATGGAGCTCAATGAGGTTATGAGAGTGATTTTTTCGTTATTTGCTTTCGCTAATACTTGTGTGACATCGTGGACATGTGTGCATTTAAAGCCAGCGGTATGAAGTTACCGTCGTTTGCCTAAAAATTTCGATTGTTATGAATACAACGAGAATAAATGAGAGATTTACTTTGAATCCTTTGTTTATGATACTTATTAATGCGGAGAACGAAGGTTAGTTTATCGGTGCGAGGCACAAATCAAGAGAATTTTCCTTATCGGGAATTAATTACACTTGATTTAATTGTTCGTTTTAAGTGCATTATAGGGAATGGACTTCCCAGCGTACGACAGTATACTGGCAATAATTAATTACGTTATAACAAGAATAGTTGATGTCTTGTTTTCAAGATCAATAGTACGAAGCTCGCTTATCCACGTCATGCTGTTGGATGTTAGGTAAAAGGAAGTTGAAGCATTACTTATCTTATTTTCGCCACAAGTATCGCTGAATTTTGAAAGTCGTAACCCTTATGCTCACATTTACCTCTCTACCAACATTCACCGGTTTAAGTGCTGATTTAGTTATTTTCATCGGACATTCAGCAAAATACATTGCAATAGTCTTTGTCAAGAAACAACACTAACATCAATATCAGAAGGAAATGTCAATATTTTTACCGTCAGTAAATTCATTTAGGAATTTAAAGTGCAATGTTATTACATAAAACTATCTTGATTGTCCTTCTTTGCTGAATAAATACATTGGGGGCATTCATGGGCATGATTCCATAGTTCTATCCCATATATTAAATGGCAGTGGAATAAGGAAAGGTAGTTTCCCTGGTGAAAATGGCCACAGACGGCCACAGGACATTTATGTGGCCATGGCCACAAAGAGCCACACAAGTTTCAGGCCACGGCCACACGTGGCCACACAACATTGTGTGGCCGTGTGTGGTTATTTGGTCATAATGTGTGGCCATTAGCCTGTGGCCGTGTGTGGCCACCTGTGGCCGTGTGTGGCCACCTGTGGCCGTGTGTGGCCACCTGTGGCCGTGTGTGGCCATCTGTGGCCCTGTGTGGCCACCGGTGGCCGTGTGTGGCCACCTGTGGCCCTGTGGTAGTACCCTACCCAACTCACATACCTATAGTTAGGACAGAAATACTACTATATACACGTACAGTCCTGTATGGGTAAATAGAAAAATTTAGTGGCTGATAGGGACCTGTAGCTGTGGACGTCCAAAACAATATGCGTAGACAACTAAAACTAAATCCAAAATACAGTTAAATACAATAATGAAATTTATGTTTGCACTACTACTTTTAGGATATGGAACACACTACTCTTAGTGTCCCCTACTATCTTTTGAAAGTTCAACAACACCAGCTTTGATCCCAATATTTAATGAGCAGATACTTGTGGAACCTTATTACACCCTTTACATCCACCTACTTCAACTTTTGCATGGAATACCCAAACACATGAACCAAATTTAACTTTCAAAAATCAGGTACAGCATTAGTAAACAAAGCTACAATCCCCTAACCTCAAAAGATTTCATATTGAAATTTCTTATCAAGGAAACTCCAACAACTAACGGGCATATGCAGGCAAATAGAATAATAGATGCAGCATGAATACAAAAAAAACAATAAAGAATTCTCAATAATCAAACCAACCTTAAGGCTGCACTTACTGTAGTCTTGGTTTTACTATCTAAAGCTAACATGGCTGAAGATCAGGTTGGATTTAAAAGAATACTGATATTTTAGTACGACATCAGACAGTAAGGAACAGACGACGGAATGGACTTCCACAAAGTGACGGCTACAACCAATAATCGCCATAATATAACTTCAAGGAACAACTCGAAAGCACCATCTACGATTTTAAACAGCTGTAGGTATATGTAAATATTTATTGGCACTACTTCAAATTTCAATGACTGCATTCACTTGCCTATATAGCACACAATTGAAATACGATTTCACATTTCTGGCAATACCCAACGCGACATAAGCCAAAGTCACACCACATGGCATGGGAATCAACAGTTGCAATCTAGCTTGCTTCTTGCACAACACTGCATTTTAAAAGGTTTATCAGGGTATTCAGTAACCAAGTCTTTTAAAAGAACAATGGTCCACTCAAAGTAAAAGTATATTTTTTGAAGAAGGAGTTCTTAGAAAACTCAATGAAAGTCATAACTGCACTGAGGAAGACACAAACACAAAACATTTTTGCATTAATCGCAAAGTTGAATTGTGATCTTTTCCTAATTCCTGCATTCGTCCCAGTATGTTATTGATATAACGTGCCTGTAAAAAAATAAATGCTGTCACTTCTTATGTTAAGAATTGTGAAAAGAAAGACTATATGAAGGGCAGATCTAAACAAAAACATTGAAAATTCGTGAATTTTCTTCAGCAGTCTCACTTCGTAAAGACAAAAATTTACTCACCGTATCTTATTTGCCAATTCCAATTTTAAAGTAAGCTTCTATGTGACGAACTTCATAAAAACGCTATGCTTCGAGATCAGTTTCATTCCAGTTGCTTGCCTGCGAGCTGACTTTGCATGATCAAATTATTCACAACCATTCATGCATGAACGTTGAAACAACAATTCGCAACCGCCATTTTGAATGTAGAAGCCGATTAGCATTGCGATTGTATCGATATAGTCGATACCTTACAAAGCCGCGAACTTTTGAATGAATATTCGGTTAAAGTTGTTCGTGTGCACCAAAGTTGTGATTTATCGTTGATGATAGTGCTCTTATTAAAAAAATAAGTTTTCTAAACTGTAGTGTGTTTAAACGTATGTACTTTGAATTATATCATTTAAAATTAATTTGCACTTGTTTAAAGACATCAAATTTTTTTCCTAGAACTTTATTTCTTGTATTAATATTTTAAAAAAGCAATGGTTTTAAGTTTAACCAGAACTGAATTTCCTGTCCGTAGGTACTGAATTCATTAAATGATTATCAAGGAAGCGAAAATTAAGTGTTTCAGCTCTTCGGCTAGTCCTTTACTATAACTAAACTTCTTACGAGTTTTTGTTCATCTAAAACATCATACCGGAGTTGAGCAAAGCAAATGTGCTTAGTGAGATGATATACAGCTTGTGTGTGGCCATGCGCGGCATGCACAGCACTGTAATCCAGTAGCCCTCCCATCACAACCTTCCAATGTTGGCCCAACGGCTAAGAAATAACCGTGCAGGACAAACGTAGGAAAAATATCTTCCAAAAATGAGGAATATCCAATGGTATGTACATACTATAAGAAATGTGTATCAGTTAGAGACAGTGGCCATGATCTCAGGTGGCAAAAAGTTCTGTGGCCTTGGCCACAGGTGCCTCCTATGGCCACGGGTTATTCATGTCCATGGCCACAGAGATGGCCACAGACTGGACACAGCGGCCACAGATGGCCGCAGACGGCCACAGGATGGCCGCAGATGGCCACATAAATTTCCTGTGGCCGTCTGCGGCCATTTTCACCAGGGTTGTTCGCAGGTAATCGGGAGAAATCTGAGTTTTTAATTTACGGAGCATGTAGGTAGCACTCGACAATTTATTGGTAAGTTTTGATATATGAGGACCCCACTGTATTTACGATCTAAATTAAAACCAAGCAGATGTAAGTTGTCACAATGAATTGCCAATGCACTAAATGAAAAGGCTGCCACCGGAGTTTTGTCCTTATTTAAATCCAAACTATTTGCTTAAAACCACTTTGATGCTATTGACATAACTGAACTAGAGAATTCACTTATAGTGCTAGACATCTCATTTACATCATGCACGCATGTGGTATCATCGGCGTAAATTAAATATATACATGGAACATTGGAAGGCAAGGACAATGTAGGACCGAGGCATTAAAATTAACATTAGTGTGTCAAAATCTGCTGCTTATAACTTCGGTAAACTATGCTTACTTGACTTATTATCAGCACCTGCTATTCAAAACACTCAACACAAATGAACCAGCTTATTGATTTAAAAATCATTACCGTCCGACACCCAGCAATCTATGGAAAGGCATTAGTATAAGTTAAACAGTGTTCTTTAATCATCACCATATCACATTCAATGCCAGCATAAAGTTTGTAAATGGCTATAATAATTCAAAGACCTGAATTTCTTCAATCGTACTTTGTAGCCCTTTAACCTTTGTGGGCCACAATCAACTTTTGTGGCAGAATATAGTATAGCATTACGGGTGGAATTCTGTAACTCGGAGCTCCGGAGCTAGGAGCTTCGGCTTACTCCCTGAATTGTCTCCTACCGGTATTCTCTAACTCGATGGAGCTTACTCTAGCGCCTTACGCCAATGGAGCTAGTTCTGGGTATGAAAATTTTTCGTGCAAATCCTTAAAAATGTTAAGAGCCAATAGAATTGTTTGTTTACATGTTTTTCGCGGGTAATAGTTAAACCATTTCCGGTGAAAACCATAATATCATATAATCAACATGGCTGCCGTTTGTTTACGATAGTTGGCCTAGTCTGACATATTTATATGTCGTATCTATTGTTGAAGGACTTTTAATGATTTTGTAATGCATGAAATGCAATTAGAATATCGGAGCAAAGGCAAGGAAGGTAAATGTAGTGCAGTTAGCTGGCAAAACTATCTCGTTGTGATTCTTTGGTAATGCCCGTTGTAATAAGACGTAAGATATTTTATTGTTTTGTATATTTCTTGGCGTTTGTGTGGAGGTATATTACTTATTGTATTATTTTATGTATTAAGTATAATGTTATTATACGTGGTTTATAGCCATCGCTTCCTTTATTTGAGCTACTTTACCGTAATTCGTCGCTTGATAATAGGAAATGTAAATACGTATTTCTTTTTGTGATGCCAAAGACCCAGACGTGTAATGGATACGAGAATCGTAAAGGTGGGTGACGATTGTACTGCTATATAATTGTATTTTTCAAATCTGTGTCCAACAGGTGCTAGTGAGGTGTTTTATGCTATGCACTTCGGCCAATCTTATCGAAGAGAGAAGTCCTAAAAACAACTGTTTGCCGCAATTTCGCCTCATTTCCAAGTCCACTGGCATATACTTGTCACAAGCAACGTAAACTAGAGCGGCGGTGATGAGAAATTTCAGTATTTCTTGAAAACAGTGTGGAAATTAAGCGAGCAGAATGTTGCAGATTCACATCTTTCTCTGCCGAAATCAGTTGTGACTAATTTACATTGTGTGTTCCCTACACGTTTAGTGGTGTCAAAGTGTTTCCAAAAGATAGTACCCAGTGACTGCGAAGTGTTTAACTATAAATAAGGTGTTCTACTTCCTTTTGTGTCTCTGTAGTGTTCATATTGGCTTCAAAATCGGTTTGTCAAGAAAATCTGTTGGCTTCACATGGCGTTCCAAATTTGTTTATTGAGCTCTGAATGTGATTGAGTGCGTACGTAAGGGATAATTCTTTCATTTGAATGAAATGTGTATAGAATAATCTTAACCTGTTATAACAATTGGTCCACTCACCATGGTGAGTTACATAAAAATTAAACGTTACTTTATGATAAGTTAATGTGTTACGGTATACTCCATCAAGGTGTTGAGAAATGTGCAGAACTTGACTTCATTCCCTTCTGATTGTATACATCTTTTCATTTTTGTCATATTCATGTCCCAAAAGGAGTTTTTAGTCTAATAAAATTTTATTTTTACCAGTGCAGAACTATTGTTTACATTAATTATTATCTCAAGTTAAAAGCTTGGTCTAAGGTCATAACTTCGCGAGAATGTATGTTTATGCTGTTGCTTAAGTGAAGTTGAAGAAAGCACACAGCGTCATGACACTAATATGAGGCAGTGTATTTCCGCGAAGAAAAGGCGTATAAATATTTTTCAAAGAATAATATTAATTGTTGGACGTCAACCAGCTCTTCCTCGAACAAAAGAAGCAAAATCCGACGATTGAGCATTCGTTCCATGTCGAAGTTCACACTGAAAGTTCCTTCTGCTTAAACAACATACGCCGTAAGCTCCACGGGAGGAAGGCCTAGCGCGGGGTTCGGGCTGGCTCTTCGTGAAGCTCCTATGGAGGCAGCTGGGAGCGCCGGAAGGCGCCCCGCAAAGGCATACAGAATACCGATCGGCGCCAGAGGAGCTAGAGAGCTAGTGCTAGCTCCTCTGGCTCTCTCTCCGGGGATACAGAATACCGTTTGGAGCTAGGAGCTTCATGAAGCTCTTTTCGCGAGTTAGCTCCGGAGCTCCGAGTTACAGAATTCCACCCGAATGTAATTCTCATGAACATCAACACTATAACTACACCATCGTAACATAAAACCATTCTCAAGTCTCAAATACAAAAAAAGACACAATGACCCTTGGTCTTATACTTGCCCCATGTTATGCTAAAGAGATTTGATATGAGCACTGCACTACGCTGCTACATTACGTTACAGAACGATGCAAATATATTAAGATAAAAAAAACTTCGGCACCAAATCAATAGCAAAGCATATATACCTGGTAAAGGCATTGTTTCATTAACTTGAGAGCATCAGACCTAATAAACGCGTTCTCAAAGAAACACATCGCACAGTGAGTACATTTCAACTCAGCTGGCACGTAAAAGGATTCGGAAATTGAACTATCTTGACTCTTACTGGTAATTCGTATCGAGTAACAACACTATCTGTCACCTAATTTGCTAATAAAATTCCTAAAACACTACTCAGGGCCGAAAAATATCTTCTGACGATTCGCAGAGCAATGAATGTTTTGGAAATAATCAACAAATCACTGTCGAGATGCGCACTTTCTCCACGGGAGAAAAAGATACGTCGGGCTCTCGAGGGGGACGTAACTGAGGCGACCGTCTGGGGCGCCGGAAGTCGCTTGAGAGGGCTTACAGACTTGGGTCGGGAGAATAGTTTTCTCCAGGCGACAAATTTGTCTCCTTTCTCCGGCGACAGGCGTTAGAGACTTCGGGCGGGCGACAACTCTCGAGCAGGCGCCTCACGAAGCTCCTTTCTCCCGTTTTCGGGAGAAAACAGAGTTACAGACTTGAAAAATGCTTAAAAGGCCACTATTTTAGTCAATTCATTTGGAACCGAAATCGCAATTTGTGCACGAAATTGTTAATGGAAACGAAAAAGAATTTTAGTGAAAAAATTAATCTTCTAACCACAACCATTCACTCATAAATCAAAAATTAAAATAAGCAAAAGGTGACGCCCACCGAAAATGCTGCAGTGATAACATTGACGTCATTTTCCTCCCTTCCTTGACTGCTTTTAGGGGAAGGAAGGGGAGTGGAGGGGGGTTCTGGGAAGGTCTGCTCGCACAGATGCTATCGCAATCGCTCCCATTGGGAGAGCCAGCCGTGTCCCCCCCCCCCCTTAGCGGTAAGGCGAAGTAGCTTCGCGGGCTCAGTTGTGATTGGACGAAGTCGACATACGTCAGATGTAGCACCACGCCCACTTTTCCGAAAGGGTTAAAAACATCAGTTTTTCGCCGCTTATAACTCGAGAAATAATTGACGGATCAAAAAACAGAAAAATACGGGTCTTTGTATTTTACAAACTGTATCATATTCGGTAATAAAAAATATGGTAAACGACCCCATTATTTTTGTACAGATCTTTTAAATCGATAGGTAGCTAAATTATAACAGCTTCAGGCTTGACTCCATGAAATTTATTCATAATAAGGAGAATGAATTAAGTAAGTTAATTCCAACAGAGGAATTAACTAATTTTATTCATTTTCTCTGCAATAACTACAGTTTTCCTAAATCATATCGAGGAAAAATTTGTTTAAAAAGAAAAAAATTAATAAATTCAAGAGAAAAGACTTTGCATTATGCTCTAAGAAGCCCAAGAAGACACGTCTATTTTTTTATTCCATGTAATACGTGGATTTGTTCCCGACCAAATTAAGGGAAAATCTGTCCCTAATGAAGGAGTTAATGGCATATCTACGAGGGGTGTTCAGAGACAGACCCCATTATTCAATGTCAGTGCAACTGTGCAGCGTATGAAACATTTGGTGATCATAGAATACAAATGATACTTAGGACACCAAGGTAGGTACTCCTATTCTTCAAATTAGAGCTTTCGTGGAATTCAAACAGTGAATGTTTTTGGGGGTTTCTTTCAGTGTTTCTCTACTTCTAATTCCAAAATATTATTGCATCCCAGCTCACCTCCTCCACTGGTCACTCACTCCAGACCTGAAGAAGCAAGCTGGAATGCTGGAGAAACTGTCAACAGTTGAGATGGTCAAAAGCAGAAATAAACCCAAAAACATTCACCAAGTGCTCTCATTGCTACGAAAATAGATCCAAAGTTACGTAACAAGATTGCTCTGTAATCATTTTTTTTCCTCTCTTCAAATTCTGATCTAAGTCTGTAAAAAATTAATGAAAATGTAAAAACTTACATTGCGCATCAAATAGCCCTGATGAAGCCGCAATAAAGAGGTGAAACGTTGGCGAAAATTGGTGTTTCTCTTAAATGACCAAACAACTCCAGACAACTTATCCATTTCTATGAAAATAGAAAAATCTTTCAATTTTTAAACACTGGATTCAAACCAAATCATTTCACTGAATTAATTTTTTTCATGCAAAAACAAGGCTGCAGTTGGTCAATATTCCTTCCTAACTGAACATGGTGGAAAAGTCTCCAGGAGCCTCAAAGTGTCGGTAACAGGTCTAGTAGTTTTTCTTTTCAGATGTCATGACAAGGATGCCATACCAACCTTGGCCGGGTATCCAATAGAAGGCTCCTGGAGGCCAAATTTGACAGACACGGTGAACCTTTTCCACAATGTACGGGTGTCGACCCACTTTCAACATGATGGCTATTTCTTTGAACAAACAGATGGCTCTCAGCAAGAGATCCCCACTGTCTCCAGCAATCGCCAACTTCTACATGGAGGACTTTTGAGGAGAAAACATTCATCTCTGCTATCCGACATCCCAAGTGCTTTTAACCATATCTGGATGACACTTTCTTTATTTGGCCACATGATGCAGACATCCTGAGCCAGTTTTTGGGCCACATCAACACCCAAATATCTGGTTCGAAATGGTGATGGAAAAGAAAAAATAAACCTGAACATACTCATCCACTGCAAAGAAGGCAGAAAACTTGGGCATAGTGTCTGCCGCAAACAGATTCAGATGCGGACACTTCCAAGTAGATGCTGCACTCAGTTAAAGCTTAGGAACAAGTATTGGAGGCATATTTATTCCGTTAATTTATTATAATTAACTTTTATTTATTTATTTAACATTACTTATGCAGTTGATTCATTTAAAATCAGTTAGTATCCCTTTCACAAGCATACCAAGTAGTTTGCTCATCGCCGCACGACCTTCACGCCATGCTTCGTCGTAGCAGAAGACACAATGAGCAGGACGTCCTTGAGCCTATAAAATGACTAATAATACCATGTTTAACTGAGAATACTTTTCCAACTTTGATAGCTTTCGCAGGCTAATACTAATAAATATTCACTAGAGCTGAGGGGCCATGAAATACAATGGTAATTTCAGGAGACGAATTTTCCTATGCCTCGCAACGTGAACTACCTACCTGTTACGTCAGCATGAAGGCAGCGCACCCTGCCATTTCAGAGCCTTTTCAAATGGCCTTAAAATTAACATTTAATTCTCTAGTAAACTGGGATTTCTCAATACAAACTTTTTGCGTAAATTAAATACATTTATGGCAGGACACAAATCGCAATCAATGGAGTCTGTTTTCTTTGATGAAGGAAACTACCCCATTGACTAATCAGAAGTCTCACTCAATATGCACGGTACATCATATACCAGCCATTTTTGATAGACTCAACACTCAGACCTGAGGGTAATAGATGACTCATGTACTAAAACATCAGCAGCCATGAAGGATTTTAACAAGTAGAGAACCCATCTAACTTTCATCGATTGCATTTGCTGGGAAAGCATCAGAATTTTCTTCTCTTTTCGTGTATCTTCATCAAGCTCAAAATGTAAATGCATGAGTGAGTACATAATAGCTTTTCACACCTTCCATCATGTAACCAGCAACATTTGTGTATAATTTGTGCAAAATCTATCCAACTATCAGTTAGTTTCAGTCGGGAGGCTGTATTATATGTATGCATGTGTGAAGGCCATGTGTTTTGTTTTAAATTAGATGCTAAATATGTAATATATTAATAATAAGCGAAGCATGGACAATAACAGCAGCAGAGAAGTCCAGGATGGACGCATTTGAAATGTGGCGCTACCGAAGAATGATGAAGATAAAATGGATCGATCGAGTGACAAACGAAGAAGTCTTCAGAAGAGTGGGAGAGAAGAGATGTCTACTGAAAACATTAAAAAGAAGACGGGACAACTTAATGGGCCACATCTTGAGACATGATGGCCTGATGAAGTCAATTATAGAGGGAAAAGTGAACAGGAAGAATGGAAAAGGCAGGCCTCGTATGAAATATATGGAGCAAGTTGTGAAGGATAAAAAAGAGAGGAGCTACGTTAATATGAAGAGGTTGGCCGATAGAAGAATCGAGTGGAGGGCTGCATCCAACAAATCCTAGGATTGTTGACCGATGATGATGATGAAATATGTAATATTGAACGGTAGCATTAAAATGTAAAATAGTAAAATTTGTAGAGTATAAACAAGCAATATGATTTTGTTAGTTATTATTGTCTACTCAGCAACAATGTATTCCTGGTGTGTAGTGTCATCCCCGTGGCAAACCCTAATTGCAGAGGCTCACACATTTGTACACCCATCCATATTAAAAAATTACCACTTCGGAGGCCGATTTTTTCCAAGTCCAGAGTACAAGGAGACTTGACAACACTGCTCCTTGGCGCAGACAGTTTATATGCCCAGGGCTCTGGGTCTTGCCTTTTGTGGGGGGTACACTTCTCTCGAGAGATTTTTGTCCTTATTATCGCCCTTTCTCAATTAAACAGCCAGTTCGAACCGCCTCGTCCACGACGTCTGCTATAAGATGAGTCACCCGAGCCACATACGTCTTCGTGGTCACAGATCGGGAGAAAGGGCATGCGATCAGTTCCAAACGCTGCTCAAAACATTTCTAGTAGCAAAATCATTGAAAATTACACTTGCTTTCATCACATCTTCTAAAAATACCTAACACTTATGCCTAGGCCACTTTTGAGTTCTATGACTAGTGGACGATTTTCCGAGGGTGATGGTTAACGTGCTGATTTGTTGTAGCGTTTCCACGGTATTATAAGGCCTTAAAATATGCAACGTTTTAGTTGACATTTTATACCCTGTAGCCTGATTACTTCAAAATTCCTGCATTTATTGATCTAAGTCACCATTTCACTCAGATTCGTCCAACATTCATATTGTCAAGCGAGGAAGGTGTAAACATAAAATCATAGGTTTAAAACTTTTGCTTCGAACTGCATTTAGATTCAGGGCGCCACTCTCTCAATAGCCGTGGTCGTGGAAACCTATACGACGCATCTTTGAGGGAGTCACTCTCTCAATAGAAATCAAAAAGAAGGCTGCTTATTTGGGAGGCTGCACTCCTTGAAGCCGACTAAATTGCCACAGGGCACCCTTTAGGCTCCCTTCCCCTCTAACGCAAAAATCCCTGTCCAGGTCGTTGAGGTAGGGTCTCACCCTAAACCAGGGTAAGGGTAGAAGGAGGATCATGCCTCAGTCTTGCAGGTCTTTCGCAGTCAGGGCATTTAAAGGGACAAAGTTGCACTGTTGTCAAATCGCCTCCAACTCGGTACTAAGAAAAAATCGGCCTCCAAAGTGGTATGTAATTTTTTTACGAGGACGGCTGTACTGTAGAGATGAATACCATGGCCTCCTTACAAATTTTTTAGTGGACAAATGGAACTTAATTGACAAGTCCTTCCATTTATTTTTATCACAAATTCCGAGCCCAAAAAAATATTTAAACAATTATGCCACATTAAATTATCCAAAGTTAATTTATTTTAAAAATAAAAGTACAAATATTATGGAGCAATGAATGGCATATAATAATGAAAACCTTAATTGAAAATTTTGATTTTTCGAAGATGTTTTGCTCCTTCGAAGACTTAGAGGGAAAAATTCAATAATGCTACACAACATGTTACATACAGGCACAATAAGTGTATTACAATAATTATCAATACATTCTGGCCATAGATACCATTTCATCCAGATAAGCATCGTCTCAAAAATATATAAATTCTACAACAGAGAAATTCATAATGTTGGGCACTTGAAAAAAATATTTCAAAACAATTATACCCAATAACAACAATGGTTCAACATATTTTAGTAACTTTAACCCATTTATTAATCTGTTTCCATTTTTGAGTCTAATGATGATGTCACACCTGAAATAAAAGACAGTGATGTCAGTTATGCATGGTATTCAGGAACTCATTTCATTGACAGGAACACTGTTAAAATCTGATAAACACCTAAATTTTAATTAATTTTAATGTATTGCTAGTTTTCTTCTATTTACTCTTGTCGATCTAGACAATTCAGTGCATATTCTCTTAAAATAATTATTCTTCAAGCCATTACAATAATACCTATATGAATTTGATTGCAACCTTTCCACTGAAGACAATGAAATATTATAAATAAACAAGGTTTTAAATGCAAGTTAAAAAGTTATTCACACATTCCCTAAAAGTAAAATTTTTCTTTATACTCCATGGAGGGGCACCTTATTTACTTCACAGCACCAAATGACAATGGGGAAGATGCTCTTTTCTTTCGTGTATCTCTTTGAATGTGAAGTTTATTAGCTGAAATGTACTTCACAAAAATTTGGCTGAAGAATTAAACTATGTAACAAAGATATTTCTCTTTTAAAATTGTACCTTTTCAAAAGCTTAAAAACATGATGTCATCTCATGATGTCACGGCACGGTATCAATGTGGGTGCTGTTAGTCCATCGTGCACAGGGGTAAATTACTTAATGACTACTTGGAGAAAATGTATGCATGTATTTTACTCTTTTGTTTAACGCAGTAAAATAATGTATTTCAATTTTTTATTTAATTATTGTGGATCATAATGAGAAAATCATCAATAAAATATATAATATGTGTTTTGTGCCCTGTTTGATATCACTCCAAGAATCTCTGTTGTGACAAAGAAATTGCTGTTTTATTTAAGAAGGATAACACATTAAGGAAGTGAACCAAAGGCGAATTGTTGGTTTGTGCTCAATTGATCTCTTTCCAGTCATGGTTTCCAGCAAGAAACGACTAAAAACCTCAAAACAATATATTCACTTCGCTTTCTTGTCAAATAAACATCCATTTCTGTAGCAACATGGAACCTATAGCGTGCAGTGACGTAAGAAGGCATTTCAGACATGTGATGATCGTCAATTTTCGGGAATATTTTAATAGCAATTATTTTCTTTTTGGTTGGCATAGAAAATTTTGACTTGTATTCAGTAGACTCACAATAATACGAAGCACGAAAATACAAAGTTTTGATTATACTAAGCAAAACTGCTGGTTCCAACGAAAAGCCTATAGTAATAACATGGTAAATTTGGATAATACGATTTTTTTTATTTCAAACTTCGGGCTGAGTGACCCAGGAATAAATTGAATTCACTGGTATGGTGAACCTCGGCGAAAAACTGCTTCAGCACAACTATTTTTGAAGGCGTAGACACCTAACAAATCAGTGTTTATTTTGGATAATGGTGTATCAAAAATGAAATGCAAGAATAGAGTTGCATTCACCTCCCACATACGCCAGTATCTCCCCATCATTTTCTGCATGTAACAACACATATCATTTAGACCTAGAGTAATGAGGAAATCGAAGTTAATGCCATTATTTATCCTTGTTATTTTTTGTTTTAACTGTTGCCAGCATTTTCATAATGTCCACGGTTCTCTTTTGACTAAAACTTACATGTGATGGCACATACCATGCTCACTGCCCTGTGCCTGAAATTGTGGCAGTTCAAATTCTCCGTGAATCCTACCTCGTCCTTTAAGGCAAGAAATCGTAGCTCAGCTCTCCGTGAAGGGGCTGTCCACACCCTAATCTTGTAGCATGGATGGGGTGAGTGAGAGTGGGTGATGCCGTTAGGAAATTTAGGCGGTTTGTGTTGGTGGGGGTAAGGATTATGACAGCCGGGTAGTTTGGGTTTATAGTGCATGGGGGGAAAAGGTTCCGGTTGTGGGGAGGGAAGGTTGCGGGCTGATCTTTATCTGTCTTGCTGAGCTTGAAGGGGTGGTGGGGAAAAGTTGGGAGGAGGTGGGTGGATGGCATCATGGAACACCTGTGATGTTCCTTCCCCTTCTTCCTTTGTTTTCGGGAAGGTCTTCAACCCCTCTTCTCGCACTCCCACACCTCTAGACCATCCCCTTCCCCTTCCACCCCCAACATCCCTTGAAGAGCTACCTGTAAGCAAATGATGCCACATCCCTGACCCTCCCCATTCCACTCAGCACCCGAAGCAGTTCCAATCAACCACCTGCATGCCCCCAAGGGTTGCCCAGATAAAATGGAAGGAACGTCACAGACGTTCCGCGATGCCATTCCCCCACACCCTCCCAACTTCCCCTCCCCCCCTTCAAGATCAGCAACACAGATATAGATACACCCGCAACTGAGACTGTCCCTCTCCACAACCGGACCCTTTTTCCCTCACACACCGTAAACCCAAACTCCCCAGCCATCATATAATCCTTGAGGAGAGAAAATATGTCCAATCATGCCCCATTTGTCATCAAAGTCTCAGTAGTAGAAAGGAAACAATATTACCTCGCAAGATCATTTATTCAGCTGATGATACGGAAGACGCCACAAATAAAAACCTGTGAATGATTTTTTTCTGGAAACAGGCTCAGTTCTGTGCTTTGTTTAGCTATGATTGGGCGATAAAGGGCAACTCAAGTGTGGTCGGGCCAGCAGCCATCATAACAGTGCAGATTTTAGAAGCAAATGCCTATTTTTAGCGGCCATATTAGTTTCCTGTTTCTACTCACTGGATTCCCAAAATAAAATTCTTATTGCAAAATGTTCAACTTTTGTTCAATATACGTTTTCGATACTGGGACCAAATTTTGCCAAAACTACTATCGCCGACTTAAAGCATTGACATAGGAAATACAAGCATGCACTTATTTTAGGATCTTTTATGACATGCATCTTGTAAGAACGCTTTCACAAATGACCAAAAGTTATACATTGTTGCCAAAGATAACAAAAGTTAGAGAAAATAAAGATAAAAATTTTTCAGGACTTTTTTTAAAATGTTCAAAATTACAAAGTGTCGATTTTCTGGTCCTGCTGACTTCATATTATCGAGAGTCTACTGTATTTGAATTTGAGGGTAAATTTAGTATCAAGTAAGTCATTAACGTACGAGAAACAAATTTCATGCTCATTCCCCATTGGCATCACTCCACACTTTGTGACATTTAAAGTGAGACAACTGCTTAGAATTAGCCATGGAAAAGCCTGAACTGAAACGCGAAATATCGATTGAATAGCTCAACCTCCTCCAAGAAGAAGAGGAAGAAAATCCACACATGAAGCATGCTGAAATAGCAGCTAAAACTAACGTTCCACCATCAACACTAAACTAGAGTTCGGCCTCCTCAGCACATATGCTGTTCAGCATTTCAGCCTTCACTCCAAACTCATTTTCAAAAACTTAAATGCAAATAAAGTATTGTGGCATACTTAGAGTCATGACGTTAACTGATCCGCATTAGGAATTTTAAAAAAACTCGAAGGTGTTTGTCACATGCCTCCAAGTTGCATGCATACTGAGAAAACCTGGGTTCATATATTGAATGTATTCATCACATATACAATCAAAATTTCCTTTGATTTGTGAACTTCATATTGTTATGACAAGCCGCCAAAATAATGCTATCCTCCCACACCTCTCAAAACATGGAGCCATTATTCATTCTCACTGCAAAAACATGCCTTAAAGCATTTATTTTTTTTAAATCTGTACCTGCATCAAATGTAAGACTCACTTATCTACACGCTGATATGTTCTACAGTAAAACCTGTATTAGGCGACCACCGATGGTTCCGCTGGAAAATGGTCTTTGAGAGGGGTGGTTGTTTGACAGGGGTTTAGGAGTCTGGAGGGGTTGTTTCTATGAATATATGTAATTGCAAATGACCGGGCGGTTAGTTTGAAAAAAATGGGAAAACTACTGAGCTCAGGATTCATTAATACTAATCGAGTTTGTTTCAATATTTTTTACCAACTCATGGCAAAATTTTGATGCATAGGAATTTCATCAACATTAGATTTTTTCAAAGCACATAATTACATTAATTGCACTGGTTACTAGATGCGAATTACAATATATAGGTAAGTAATTACACTATATCCGCGGAAATGCAGTACAAAAATATATTATACATACATATATTTAAATACATGTATACTTACATCGTTAACATTAAACAGATATTTTACAAGAAATTAAATTGACCAATGAGGTAACCGAAACATAAAGAAAACACTGTGCTTCCTAAAATAATATTTTTTTTCTTTAATTCTCATTCGTCTTAAAATTAGGTGAAAAAAATGGCATGCCGTACACGAAACCGTTGGAGCCAGCCATTGCTGGCCATGAAATCTTCATCTCCTAATTTACGAGCAGTTTGCAAGGCCTTCTCCTTTATTAATACACCACTAATAGGAATATTTCTCGAGCGTGCAACTTTAAACAACTCAAAAACACTCAAATTGATCCCTTCACTAACGAAGTTACGGCGTTCTCCACGAAAATACTCGCTGAATCACCCCTTAGCCCATTGGTGGCGCAATGAGATTTTCTCTCACACCAAATTCAAACGTGTGCTCACTTAGTAATCATTAGTTAGAATAAGTTTCCTTTCCTTCTACATAGCTGACTTTTTATCTCTTCCTATTGACCGACCGTCTCAAAAAGTATAAATGAAGCGTCCGCAGCTGTGTAATGATATGTCTGATACCATCGGCTACAAAGAGTGAGACTTTTTCTCATCGCACGACCGCTGATGTTAATATTTTCGTGCACATAACTCAGTTGCATCTCTTGCCGTTGCCTCGGCGCCGCGCCGCGCCGGAGAGCCTGGCACGCGGCCTCGAGCCTTCTCCCCGCGCGAGGCTACGATGACTACTATGTACAAATCCCACTTAAATAATCCACACCCGCTGGCAGACTGGCCCTCCTTTGTCTGTGGACTGACCTAATAGGCTGGTATGATTCCCAAAAGCTAGGAAAAACCCAGGTTTACGACAATTTTTTTTTGCTGAATAGAGGGAACTTCCCTTGAAAGTGGTGGTCTTTGGTCGGGGTGAGGGGTGGTCTTTGAATAAGGGTAATGAATACCATGAACATAGGGGCATTACAATCGGTTCCGGAAAATACTGGTCGTTGAGAGGGGTGGTCGCTTGATAGGAGTGGTCGTTAAGAGAGGTTTCACTGTATATGAATATCGTGTCTTCGGTTTTTGAGATGTAAAGCCTCAAACTTGAGTCTGTGTAACTTATGCATGGACAGCATTGAAAATTTTCTCTTTTTCTTGCTTTTAGGAAGCATAATTCTGTCTTCATAAACCGTGGGCAACTTTAATGCTATTTTCGTTTTTGTCCACATACATGGACCACTGATGGACATTTTCTGGAAACCTGGGTCTCAATTCTTCATAGCTCCCGTGAATAAGTTAATGTAAGTTTTAGTTTCTTGTAGGAGAGCAGAAGAAACATGATGCAACTTCTCCAATTTTTTCCTCCTCCTCCCATCAATCAACAATCTCAGTCAGCGAAGTATGTCATTCATAAGGATGCTTACCCTGGGTAGAGTGTATCCGGACATGTTTGTGTTGTTGATTACAATGGATACAACGAGAGAGAAAGATCCACGATCATACCCCTGGTACACCAAAACTGTCAAATCAAATGAATCTACACAGAAATTATGAAACTTTTTTCCATTGTTATGAGTGCATTTACTTTTTTAACAATTAAAGTTGATAAATCAACAAAATAAAATTAACTGAAAAGCTAATTGACTCAATAGTGAGGTATTTTCATCACAAACAACATGAGACTGTAATACTTACCAGATTTTCCCAGTGTCTGAGCGATATGTAATCACCAACATTGGATAAATTGTGACCTTGAAATGTACCTGCTCTGAACTCTGGAATATGTACTCCTTCTTTTAATAATGAAGCACCAAAATATTTAATGCAGCTTATTATTTTCATTGAACGCACAAAATAATGAAATGATTTATTCAAAACCACTCTTTTGCTAAAAGGCAAAAATGCAAGAATGTATAGAATACACACGCACACATTTAAAACACAATTTTTAGACTGACTGAAATTTCAACTCATAACAGCACATCCCCATGTTTTAAGCGTATTGTGAGGTGGAAAAGAGCACGCCCTACACACTGGCAATTGCGGTAACTACTAGCATTGCATCTCACATTCACAAAATGTAGAGCAGTTACCTTGCCCTGAGCCTCTCATTTCCCAGAGCCATCTTGTAACCTTCTCCCGGTCACGTTTTTCTTTCTTATTTAAAACAAATTCGATAAACCTTCGCTATTACATAAACACTTAAAGGTCTTACCTCCTTGCTGAAGGGATTAATGGTAATTATTATACAACACATAAATAAAAACACTTTGTTCAATCATTTAAATAGTTTAAGACTTTCTTTTAATGAGAAATTAACTTTTGTATAAGCAACACCAATACTTAAGAGCTTTGTAAAGATATATTGGGCCCAATTTACAATGTAAATATTTATGCTCCAATCTCAATACATTTACGTTATTTTTCAGACAGCAACAATTTTAGTTATGGAGGTTATTGTTTCTCTTATTTTTATTTTCCTTAAGGGCTACACTTATCGGTCGCTGGGGATTTCTGCCTTCACTCCTACGGCTGCAAGTACCTATGGATTCGCCGTCTGTCTCCTTCCTTATCTTCAGATTTTAGGCTGTATGGTTTATCTCTTGGGTCTCCTGCCCGATTCCTTCCTGGTCTCTCCATAAATTTCTGGTTCCTCTTTCGTCACCTGGATACCGCCTAGTCTCCGCTTCCCACCGTCTTTATTCCCCAACTTTTGTACTTCTTTCCTCCTTCGTGTGCCTTTTGATCTTAACTCCTCCACTTATCTCCCCTGACTCCCAACTGTTAACTCTCTCTTCGCATCCCCCGTTACTTATTGTTACTTGTCTATTATTTTCCATAATCCTGAACTCCCCCGATGTAAATATTGATTTATTTTAGGCGTCCCTAGTTATCTATAGGTATATGCTATTTTATTATGATTTATCTACTGTTAATCTGAATTGCATTTTATTTTCGGATTTTATTTATGGTGGTTTGGCTAAGCCTGAATCACACGATCATTTTTCACGTCCCTTTTCAGGGATAGCTCAAATGATAGCTTGAAAATGATTGTCTGACTTGATCACTTCACGGAATGCGGCAATGATAGGGATCGCTATCCCTTTTTTCGTCATTTGAGCACGTCCTTTTTTCCGTCCCTCGGGCCTGTCATTTAGCCAATCAGAGCGCACATTCTGAAAGAAACGTTTGGCTGCAGCCAATAGCAGTCAACGACGATGTAAATCATCCATAGTTACGAAGTTGTTTACCATATCTCGCGAACAGAAATGATACGAGAAGGGACGGTAAAAATGATCATGTGAGCGGTGAAATGATAGCTTGAGCTATCATTTTTGCGGTCCCTGAAAGCTATAGCTTAAATGATCCCTTTAAAGGGACAAGAAAAATGATCGTGTGATTCAGGCTTTACAATCTAATGGCTGATATTCAATGAAATAAGCAATCAGAGTCTTTGAAAATCTAAGATGCTAGCTGCCTGAATCTTCACTGCATCGTGTTTCTCAAGCCTCCCCAGCTCACAATCTCCCCCGACGGCACCAATGACTCACCTTGCAAAATCTGAGAGAAAGACTTGGCGGCAGGTGAATCGGGGAGCTCGGCCAAAAAGTGAGTACCAGAGTCGCAGCTTTTGCCCAGCCGAGGATCCAGCGGCAGACGCCCAAGGAACGGAATCCCATACTCCTTTGCCATTCCCTCTGTGCCACCACCAATCTCCGAAGGTGGGAATATGTCTGACTGGAACTGATTGCGAAAAAAATTATCATAATTAAATAAACTTCATAATTAAAAATTACTCCATAAGATACGTATGACTACAGAAGATGGAAAAATTCTTTCAGAGTAAACTAAATAATCCAGACACACTATTGTTCAAATTAACCATCACTATTTTATTTTAAATGAAATTCTGAATGGATAGCCATAATAAACAACAAATAAAATGAATCACATGCCATTATATATCTCTAAGTTCATTCCCTCATAACTGCCAAATATCAAACCATAGTGAGCTCAGGACTTTCAACTCCCAAGCGGTAACTTTTTATTGGAAGAGCCTGTACTTTGTAATGATCTGACGAAAACCCTGAGGCGAATCAGAAAGACAATATCAAATTCAGTGTCTCTGAACCATGTTACTGATGCTGAATAAGTATTTTTTATTCGAAATTCTGGTGGAAAAAATAAGGTAAAAACCCCACTTATACACTTTTGTAGAGACCAAGGGAACATTTATGGCATCCACCGTAAATGATCACCAAAATGTTTCACCACCTATATCTAAGTCACAAATTAATAAAAGATGATATGCCAGAGAATAAATAAAAACTAATTCGCAGAATCAGGGTGAAAACTTGTATTCATGAGCACTTCGAATTTGATAAAAATGCCATTATAAAAAAAATAGTATCTTTACTATTAAAATGGAAATGAAATTGTAGAGACACCAACCTTGCACTTAGGGCATATAAACCCACTCATATTTTCCACAATGCCAATCACAGGTAGATTAACTTTCTTGCAAAAGTCCAATTCTTTCCTAACATCTAGTAATGCCACTTCCTGTGGAGTTGTCACGACAATCGCTGCCACTGTCCTAGAACCTCTCTTTGAGCCTCCCAAGAGGTATTGAGTCACTGACAGGTGCTCGTCTGAAGTGCCAGGAGGGGTGTCAATCACCAGATAATCCAAGTTCCCCCAGTCAACTTCAGACAGGAACTGCCTTATCAAACCTGTCAACAAGACCACTTTATTATTCCAATTAGCTCAAGAAAATCAAAACTTTAAGACACATGTACTCAGACACTCACTCAAGAAGGAAAGAAGCTATTGCTTTGGCTGAGACAAATACATTATTAATTGGTGAAGCACTAGAAATATTAAAATTATATTAAAATGTGACCAAGCATTGATATCGCCACCATCATTAACAGTCGAAAGAGAAACTTACGGTCCATGCTAATACAAAAAATAGCAACATTCACCATCTGAAGATAGTAATTTTCAAAGGAGATGGCACATATTATTATAATTGAGTAGTCCGGTTGCAAAAGCCATTAACTGCAATTTTTAATGAAATTCAAATAATTATCAGGTTTTATTAAATATGTAATTAGGCACACAAGAGACATATTTTTATTTAAAAGAGTCAGCTTATAGTTGTTAAATGGGGGCGTTTACTCGGAACCGAAATCGCAATTTTGTACACGAAATCGTTAGATGGAAACGAAAAAAGAATTTTAGTGAAAAAATTAATCTTCTAACTACAACCATTCACTCATAAATCAAAAATTAAAATAAGCAAAAGGTGACGACCACCGAAAATACAGCTGTGATAACATTGACGTCATTTTCCTCCCGTCCTTGACTGCTTTCAGGGGAGAGGAAGGGAGTGGAGGAGGATTCTCGGAAGGTCTGCTCGCACAGATGCCGTCGCAATCATTCCCATTGGCCGAGTCAGCTGTGTCCCCCCCATTGCGATAAGGCAAAGACGCTTCGCGGGCTCAGTTCTGATTCGACGAAGTCGGTATACGTCAGAGGTTGCACCACGCCCACTTTTCCGAAAGGGTTAAAAACATCAGTTTATCGCCGCTTATAACTCGGGAAATAATAGTCGGATCAAAAAACGGAAAAATACGGGTCTTTTTATTTTACAAAATCTATCAGATTCGGCAATAAAAAAAATATGGTAAACGACCCCATTATCAGTAGAAAATTGTATATGGTTGCAAAACATTTGATAGCAGGTTGCTGTATAGAATAATTTTAATGGCTTATTTTATATGTGTGTTTGTTATTTTCTATTATACGTGGAATTTTGGGTAAGATCATGTAAATGGGTTAACCTGTAAATAAAACAACTAAATAAAAAATCTGTTAAGTTCACGCATTACGATTACAAAGACTGTTAATAGCAAAACGGTTACGAAAGTCATTAATGCTAAATCATTATTCTAAAATTTAAATATAACATTAATTTATCCCTTTAAAATATTAAACAATTGAGTTTTATAAATATTAATAAAATTTAACTCTCAAACCGTAACATGAAAAAGTTACGTAAACCATGCCAGTCAGAAACCAGAAGTGTGAAATGCCAGTCAGAAACCATGTTGGTTTCTGACTGGCATTTCACACTTATCCTTCCTCTTATTTTGTTTTTTAATTATTAACCATGCTTCTCTGGGGAATGTGTGCCATAATTAGGGACCCTGAAATTTCAAAATTCGGTTTTTTCGTGAATTTCTTTTAAAGAACATAAAAGTGGTAATTTTGATGTTCAAAGCATTAATAAGTTAAAATTTTACATTTTAACGCTAGCAAAATTCACCGAAATTTCGCAAATAACTTTTTATTCATGAAATTATGCGGTATTTGGCTGTTAGTGCGATATTTCACACGAAATTTCAATTTTTTTTAAACCTATTGTACATTACAAGGCAACTACACAAGTCAATTCGGTGGCGCGACAAAAAACGATGCGCCCTGACCCCACAACCATAAATGCGATCTAGGGAGACGTATGCAGATATCATGGTCACACGCATCTTCGGACTGATGATAGCGGCATGGTCACATAAATAATAACTATGCATTTGTTTCACACCAAGATTTTGCAAGCATTTTTTCACCAAACGTCTTTCATTACGCATCTTTACATACATATCAAAATAAATCTTAAAGCATTTCATGATTTTTTCACAAAATATCGTTTAAGTTTAATACACGGGGAGAAAAAAATGCCATTCTTTCAATAAAAATTTAATATAGAATGCATTATTTAGAAACAAAATCAAATATTTTTAAGTTAAAAACATGCAAAGTTATCTTAAAAACCTGCTGTAATAAAATGCTACGATGATTAGTTTTCAAGCTCCGCAACGGGATTCTACCAAACTAATCTAGCCTGTAAATCTCAATAAATACAATAAAAATTATTTTTCTAATGTATGAAACACTTAATTCAGTTTTCGTTATCAGGGAGAGATTTGAGTGTAAAATGTGAAATACAAAATTGGAAAAAGGATTTTTCCAATTACAAAGTCATACTTTGACAGTTTGACATACTTTGTCTGACATTGGATTGATGGATGCTTAATAATTCAGATTATAAAATGTCTAGAATTAGTATTTGTTAAATTGTCTTAAAATATTAGTTGGTTAAGGCGTGTTGTATTAAGATATCCTATTACATTTGATTGAAAATAAATGGACAATGTAAGTTTTTTGTATACGTTTCAAAAATAGTGTGTTCTATTAATATATTGAGAAAAGATTCGATTTCTGAAAACTACTCCGTAAAAAATAAAGTAAAATTTATATGTTTCATTCAAAGATTGACATGATTTCAAAATAAACACCTACCATTAAAAATCCCATGAACTTCATTAATGAAAGTTTTTTAATGAAGGAAAATAATTCAGTATGTAAACATATTTAGTTTCAAAAGCCGTTAAATACATTATCCGGTTGCAAAACCCATCAACTACAAAATAAATGCTCAAGGTCCTCTTTACCATCTGCAATATTTTTCATACTGTCACACCAAAAATTTTTATATTTTTTTCTAAATTGTATGCTAAAAAATTACGCTTGCATCAGCTGAAAAAAATATTTCAGAACATTATCTCACTTTTCCAAGTTTCGCTTCCGATGCAGTTAATGGCTTTTGCAGCCGGACTACTCAATTATTAGATTAATTTTATTATTACCATAATTATAGGTTGAGAAAAGGAAATAATAACATCAAGCTAGGCTGACTATATCCAAAAAATGGCCAAACTTACATCAATAGTTGCCAGCATCACTTGGTGGAACCACAGCGTACATATATAATAAAAATGACTTTGTACGTTCCACAGTATAATTTAATGTTGACTCAGGTTTTGACAGTTATTGCATCATTAGGGGCACAGTCAAGTTTTCAATACAATTGCCATATATGTCATATCTATCTGAGTGGTGGGGGGGGATTTAATTGGCTAAACTCACAGTTCCAGTTCAGAGTACTATAGTGAGGAACTAAAATTTATAAGGAAGTATATTGCAATCAAATTAAGGTAGTAAATGTGAGATATTTTCAACATATACGCATTAAAACATAGAGAGCTCCATATGCCAACAGCTCTATTAACACATATGGACACCCAAGTGAAATTCAACTGTGCCATCGAAAGGACATGGCAGTGAATATTTTTCTTGAGATTTATTAAAGAGGCTCATTTCCATTTTGCCATATAAGTACATAGTCCTAGAACAATTTCCATAATGATGATATATGCATACCATTCTTTTTGGGTCCTCTCCATATGACAGCATCATCTGGACTTCCAAGAAGAAAGCCGATGGACATCACAGCAAGATTTTCTTCGACATACTGGAAGTTATGATATTACTTATTATTGGAACACATAGTACATAGGCTCAAAGTGCAAGTGAATCATTCTGAGGATCATCCTATCTGCATCCATCTGGGTGTACTGACCCTATGGCAGGGTGGCTACTGATAACCAATTTTCAAATTCCCTGACTTTTCCCTGATTTTTCCCTGATGGCTTTACCGATTTCCCTGACCAATCGCCAAAAGGTCTCCCATTATCGGAATATTTTATTTCAGCTGAAATAATTTTCGTCAAAACTCAGAAAATGTTAAAAGCTGAAATCAATACATTAAAAGCTATAAGAATGAAAATATATATTAAACCTTCACAAGTTAAGCCCTCACACAAATTGTACACACTTTTAATACATTTTTCGTGGCCATGTATTGTATTTCCGTGGCCGTGTACGTTTCCTTCGGTAAAATTACAAACTGACAATGTCTAATTCTTCAAGAAAGAAGTGGCGTGTCATGTTATTTTTGGGAAGTTAAAGATTACTGACAAGGCATTGAGGGGAAAGTTAATGGCCAATTTACTGGCGGACTCCGGCACAGGTATCACTAAGCTATGCGAAAAATACAAACCAAAGCCATGTTCTTGGACTGGATCAAAATTGGATGGCACGAGCGTATAACAGTGTGATTAACGTGGTCATAACCCCTTGATTGTAAGAGGGAACGAAAAATGTAAAAATATTTGCACAAACAAACAAAACCTAATCGCGCCACTGCAAGTGAAAACAGGAGGCAATTAGCAATGGCAATGTCATATTTAGGAATGTCAAATTGGAGGTGGTTTGTGACCTGACTAAATTGCTTACTAAATTGAGGGAGCTAAGGGGGCCATTCAATAATTACGTCGAGCATGAAAGGTGGGGAGGGGAGGAGAACTCTACTTATGATCTCGCGAAGGGGGGTATGGAAATCAAAGATGATCTCACGATTTTGTTAACACGTGATATCGTACTTGTATTACCGTTTTAATAATCTTTGTCTTGTATTTTTAGAACTGCAAGCACATATTTACTACAAGCTAGTGAGCTACAACTACCTCTCGACCTGAGTCTCGGAAGTTAAAAAAAAAACGCTAGGTATAATCTTCCGAAAAACATAGCCTCGGATTCCTTGTGATGAGCAGAATACACGGTGATCATGAATTTTAACACGAATAGGCAAATATTGCATTAAGGATATACAAAAGGGATACACTGTACGACTGATTCACAACTAAATAACTAAGATTCACAACTAAATAACTAAGATTCACAACTGAATGTTCAACGAATTGACGGGGCTTATTCTATGCACTTCGGCGATGGACACTAGTTTTAGTTGGTGAAATGTTTTGCTGAAATAAAGGATGGGAAAGACTGCCCGGTAAAAGTAACGGTAGAAAAATAACGAGAATTTCCTATCCAAGTTTTTCCCTGACTGTTACGAGAATTCCCTGACTTTTCCAGATTTCCAAAATTCCCTGACAATTCCAGGTTTTCCCTGACGATCGCCACCCGGTATGGGGATCCTGAGAAGGATTCACTTGCACTCAGTTCGGTGACAAAGGTGGATCTGCAACCAAAAATTAAGTATTTTATTTGTCTGTTTCAAGTGTTTTCTATCTTTCCTTGTGCCTGTGATAAATTTACATTATTTTCAGTACATCTGTCTTTCCATACTCGACGAGGACAGAGACCACAAGACCCAAGTTCAGTGATTGAAACGCTTCAATCTCCATCAATTACACATCACAATGACCAGTGCAGTGGGAGAGTTTTTGGAGCTGACGAGGAAGAGATATGCAAGCTCCTCATTGACCTGACCACTGGATAGAGAAGCAGGGCCGTCCAAATGCTTCAACACTTTTAAAGTGAACTTTGTGAATGCTGTTGGATTCCAACAATTGGCACAATTCACTGTTGAAATTTTCAACATTTTTTTCACATAGGATGACCAGATCAATAAATAAAAGATGCGAGTTCTTGGTGTGAGTTATTTGACAACATGAAGAACATCTATAATTTCATTATAGGGCTCAAACTTGAAGTGAGAATGTACTCTTGCTATTCCACTCAATGTCAGAGGCAGACATCAGAGTGATAGATAAGGCAGATTTCCTTGCTTATTATCTTGTGCTGCAGATAGGTGTGGCAACAGCCAAAGTGCAATTTCTGAACTGTGTTTAGAAATTCTATTTTTCCTTCTGTTTTTGTCAATGGGTATAACGCAATACTTACTGTAGATGGCATGAAGATCAACTGCATGTACCAGTGTGGAAGAGTTTTATATTGCAAGCATTGACATCACTTTGCAAAGGAGTGGATGAACCGTAAAAATTGCTACATCCACCTCGAGATAATAATAAAGATATTATTTGAAGATCAGCGTGCATTCCTTAACATTAACTTAGAATGACAAGTCCTTGTACAACTGAACCCCTGTGACCTTGCTATACCATGCGTCTTCATTCACTGGGATAGAGTGACATAGCTTAACAATAGAGTCTAATCATTCATACTAAGCTTTTCTGTTCCCGTTTCCTGGCTAAAATTTATTGATGTCCACCATATGAGAAAGAGCCTCAAGAGAGGAGGGTGGAAAAGTAAAAAAAAAAAATGTCCTTCAGCATGTATCACTGGTTGATACAGCCATCACTTCAATTATTTCAAATGATTTAACGTTACATAGGATATTAGTTCTGAATTTGCATATCATCTCAAATGAATCTCAAACGTAAATGACTACTGGGCCTCAGAAAATTATGTAAAAAGACCACAGTGGAGATTTCACAGTAAAGTCAACATCGTTTGTGATATGATCCTTTCATACCATCAATAAAAATGCATCTACAATGAAACAAAATTATATCTATGTACTGCATGGCCAGAAATCAAGCACTTTGCTGATTCATACCCCAGATATATAGACCAGAGCCTTAGCCAGGAGGGCAACAATTTCACAAAATGATCGGCAAGTTTGGGTTTATCATCAGCAGTAGTATTCGATTTCTGAAAGTCCCCTGGAAACCACATACCAACAGTTCCCCAAAGGACGGTGTTCTCCCAAGTTATCCACAAGGGCTTTGAAATTGGCATAAATAGCCATGTAGTGTCTGCAACTGCGCTTATTATCAACGACAATATTCCACCGATTTCACTCGTACATCACCCTTGTATTTCATATGGTGTCATTTACGAAAATCACAAAACACTCTAGTGCGTGACTTTGCTTTGTCTCTCACTCAATACGGAATGTAGTCTCGTAATAATACAATAATGAATTTTTTATCTCTGAAAACAAATGCATCAATTCACTATCATGTTCTTGAATGGCATGATAAATTATGTTGTCCTTTTCATTAATCATCAATATGTTATAGTCAGTCATCGAGGCAAGCCATACTAGTATCTCCTACAAATGAATATTCCTCACATTTGCCAATGGACTGTCATGGAACCACTGTTCAATCACTATCATCTACTGTCTATTGTTGAGACTCATATCCCAAGTGTTTCCCACAGCCAAGAAGCCCTCGAATGTATTCTCCATCTGCACTCTCCTTGAACCAGAGCCTCTAGAGTAGAATTCAGCATTCTCTGTATTCTGGGATGTCAGTTTCGGGACATTAATGAGTTGAGAAGACACCATGGAGAACCACGATGCAGCAATTCCCAGATAGGTCAGACCCGACTCCATCATCTGCAAACAGTCCTACATGTCCGTCAGTTTTTCATGAGCATCACCAACAAAATCTCCCTCCAGCTCAAGACATGCGAACTACTTGAACCACATCAAACAGATAACCTTAGTTCATGGCTATCTCAGAGCACACCCTGGCTGATGCAACAATAATCTCAAGAGGTGCCTTCCCTCAGTGGTGTCCGTCTCCAGCCATGCTGTCCCCAGCTGCTCCAAAGTAATGACAGGTATCCAAAAGACAGCATCACATAGGCCTCAAAAATGAAAGCCAATGGACATCACAGCAAGATTTTCTTTGACACACTGGAAGTTATGATATTCCCAGACAAATTCACCAGCATCGTTTGCTAGGAAAACATCAAATCCATTTCTCACATCCCAATTGCCTTGTCCCTCTGTCATCATTCTGATCTCCCCAAAGCTCTCTTCTTCCCTATCTTGCTTCATCCATTCTGCTCTTCATCTTCCTTGACCTCTTCTGTTTTTCAACTGCCACTCCAGTGCTCTACATCATCGGAAAGGCCTACCTTTCCCAGGGATAGACCAATACCTCCTTGGTATGCCGTTGCTTTTTGTCCACAACTGCTTATTTGACAAGTTAACCCACTTATCTTGCAGCTAACCTCTACATCTGGAGGTCGATCCACCATCCACAACCCAGAGGATGCACTCGATAGCTTTAAAGCTCAGCCATGAGAGCCTCATTTCTTAGTACTGCACTTAATACTTTTTTATTTATCTTTCCCACTCCACATATTTTCTTCTAAGGTGTAAGTTTTTGCACCTACAAAAATGCCTTCTTTGTACTCTGGTGTTTTTTCTTCTAACATTTACGAGTAATACTTTTTCCGAAGATGAATTGGGATAGTGGAGATATTTTTTCTCTCCTGATAATCTTTCCTTAGGTTCTGAAGTATTTTCCAAGACTCACTTGCTCTAGAGCCACCATTGTAGTGCTCAAGTTCTTCACAATTGTGTTTCCACATTTATTTTTCATATGTTTAACGCTTCTTTTGACATCTCTGCTGGCTCTAGCACACAGCTTTTGGTCTTCAGGATCCTGAGTCATCAGCCACTTAAGATCAAGCGTCTTCTTTTCTCTATGCCCACGATCCATCTCTTGATTCCACCAGCACGGCCTTGTTCCCCTCTCTCTCTCTCAACCCAACAGCTTCTCCAGAAGCATCACTTTCTTCAGAGCAATATCTCTTTCTCCAGGGGTTCCATTTGGCTTTTCTTTTCCCTCACTCGACAGCCCAAGTTGTCGTAGAAATCTGATTGAATCCTCCTTTAACAGCTCTTGGCTCCAAGTGAATTCACAAATAAAGTTGCAATACAGCCAAGGCAAAATTTTAGGAATAAGTTTTCATTGTCAATTCATTATTAGGCACAGAAAATCATAAGTTGTCACAGTAAATTTAACACATCATCCTTCAGAATTAAATGAGAAGAAGGCTAGAGAAGTGGAATTTGAAGATTAAAGTGGTGTTAAAAGGACGTAACGCCAAGCCAGCCAACCAGCCAGGTGACTTAGAATCCTTAACAGGTTAAGGGAGGTGAGAAAAGAAGAAAACAGGTTTAAAACTAGGAAAATAAAAGACGCCACACAATCCACAAGAAAAGTAAATTTAAAAAGAATGAGAAAGTCATTTAGGTATTATTAGGGTGTAGGATTTGAACAATGTAAAAAAAAATAAGTAATGGTTGTACTTAATACAATTACAGACTTACCACAGGAGACCACCCAGACCCACTCTGATGCACCTGCAAAAGTTTTAGAAATAAGGGAATGTTACACAAAATACATAAGTAATTATGAATGTGGTTAAAGATTAACTTAAATCAAGGTTTTAAAAAATGCAGCGCGTAGTTGCAGAATATTCATTATCAGAAATGAGAAAAAAAATTTCCAATTCCTTTCAACCATTCAAAAGCATAAACACCATTTCCAAGAAGTAACGCTTCGACAAACTGTTTACCATTGATTTTGGTGGCAGCGTTCATCTGTTTCCAGAGATATGAAAAGTAGAAAAAGTAACCGGGCTCAGTTACAATTACTTTTCAACATTTCTAATCAGTTACAAGTGCCAATTACATTTTTTGAAGTAACTAGTTGCAGTTACGAGTACATTACAGTTACTTTTCACAAAAATTTTAGAAATGGGTCAATGTGAGAGGATCTATTCCATACTGTTTTTTACAGTTACTTATTATTTTAACACTTTGTATTGAATACAGATTTTTAATTATATCTTACTGATAATTGCCTGCTTGAGCAATACATAGTATCAATGTAGTTGGTACCTACTATTGTGGTAGCTCCAATGAATCAATAGGCCATATTTTTCACAGAAAAATTCTCATATCTTAATAGTTTAAACAATACATTAATTATTGCACCCAGTTACAATTGATGGAACGCGTGACATACATTGACATCCTTACATTTTTACTGATAAATTAAGCTGCATGCATATATTCTGCCAATGTAAAAGGAACTAACTGCACCAGGCACATAGCCAGAAATTTGCTTTGGGGGGATTGGGGGAGAGGGGCTAAGTATTGCGTAACTATAAACAAATCAGTCTTGCCCATTTGGTGCAGACAGTTAAAAATCTCTTCCCTCAATTTTCAGTGTTTGGTATTTACTTCCACAGCGCCCATTCCTATCTCTACTCACTGGTTAAGTTCACTGCTTACCTTGCTATGAAGCAAAATGTAAGGAGATTGAGCTCTACGGCCTCTTAAAGAAACAAATAAAAATTAAAAAATCTCCAATGGCTGTAAAATTGGCAACTCTCACCAACAAATTGCTGTGATGGTTTGCGGGAGAGTCAGTTCCACAGCAGTGACCAACCACAGCCTCTCAACCAGAAAACCCTCCTGTGGTAGTTTACGGGAATGTTACTTCCTCGTCAGTGATACAACCACAGACACACACACTCAACCCAACTGGGATCATTCACATTGGGCTGATGGGACCCTGAACAAGATGTCTGGGTTATGATCGCAAGCACACTCACAAGCACTCAGAAACACACTCAAATGGTCACACCTACTGGGAGAATCGAGCTCAAAGAGAGCGTAGTCAAGGAGCAAGGACAAGATGAGGATATGTGTATTTCAGCCACAAGGTGGCCCTCTTCAGCGAGCTGAAGGGAAAGCACTTGCAACACAGGGTTGTAAGTGAATTAGTGGGGAGGACAACAAAGATTAAATACCATATAGCAGAAGGGGGGAGGGAGAAGGGGGACCAATGACAATGGGGTGTGGGGGAGGGCAAAAAGGCATGGATGGAACAGGAGGGAGGGGGGGGGGGGAGGGAGCGGGGTGGAAGGTAGGTGTCAAGTGAAGGGGGGGGAGGGGGCTGAACTGATTCCTATTTATTTCAGTATATGGCCCGGATGATAACAAGGTGGTAACTTTATTGTAATAGTCTTCTTTCTTCATAATTACACAAAGGTTGCCTTTATGGGCTTTCATGTAAAAGCAATTTTTGGATTTCAGAGATCATACAACGTTGTTAAAATTGGTTATTTTATGTTTAGTTGGGATTTTGGATTGCCTCAGGTTATTTCTAATCTGTTTTTCACAAGCTTCCCTAAGGAAGTCTTTGGTTGCATTGTCAAATGGTCTGAGGGACCCTTCTATGTGGGCAATCAAGTCCTCTATGGGGACTGATTTTGGTTGAATGCTAAAACTTAAACCGTAGTTAAGCAATTTTAACTCTTGGGGGATGAAAACTTCATTAGATAAATGACAAACGTTAGTAAAATCACCATCAGAACCAATGGAAATGTTGGACTCACCGATGAGTTTAGAAAATTTGCGGTTAACGCAGTGGGCCTTGTCATCATGTTTTGCCAATTTTATGGTCATTGAGGATTTTTTAAATTTTCATTTGTCACTTGTTATGAAGCAGTTAATTTGCCTGACCCCAGAACAGAAGTTGAATGCATACATACATCTCAGATTGAAAAGAACAATTATTTACCACATGCATGCATATAACTAATGAACACATATCAAGACACTTAACACTGAATGGGTCGTTTACCATATTTTTCAATTGCTGAATCTGATAGAGTTTGTCAAATAAAAAGACCCATATTTTTCCATTTCTTGAACCGTCAATTATTTCTCGAGTTATAGGCGTCGAAAAACTGATGTTTTTAACCCTTTCGGAAAAGTGGGCGTGGTGCAACCTCTGATGTATATCGACTTCGTCCAATCACAACTGAGCCCGCAAAGCTACTTTGCCTATCGCAATGGGGGGGACACAGCTGACTCTGCCAATAGGAGCAGTTGCAACAGGATCTGTGCAATCAGACATTCCGAGAACCCCCCTCCACTCCCTTCCCCTCCCTTAAAAGCAGTCAAGGATGGGAGGAAAATGACGTCAATATTATCACAACAGCACAGTCACCTTTTGCTTATTTTAATTTTTGATTTATGAGTGAATGGTTGTGGCTAGAAGATTAATTTTTTCACTAAAATTCTTTTTTTGTTTCCATCTAACGATTTCGTGTACAAAATTGCGATTTTGGTTCCGAGTAAACGCCCCCATTATATGCAGTTTAATTCAGATTATCATGCCCAGTTAATTTGTCAAGACGGAAGTACGGCAAGAAAAGATTGCAAACAAGGAGGTTAAAGGCATTAGAGAAGCCAGCTGCCATATTTTGTGAGGAGATTAGCAGGGATTAAACAATTCCACAATGAGTGGTAACTCAGCAGGTTGACAACTGACAAAGGAAAAAGGTCTCATGGGGCCAGGAATCAAAAGAGAGACACAAGAGTGGAGACAATTTTTTCCCTGCTGCCTTATAATTGGACCATGATAACTAGTGCCAATTGATAATCTCAGAAAGCACCCAGGTGAACACGAATCCTGCATGGCTCAGTGTTCTGTACATTATCCCAGGAAGCCACAGGGCTTTCTGAGTCAATGTACAGGTGCGATTCAATTCCCAATCCAGGGAGACTTTTTCCCAGGGCAGTTTTTCAATAGCAGAGAGGCCAAGCTCAGCTCCGACACTCATCATATAATATTAACACATTCACTGCAGGGCTGATTAAAGCCCTACCCCTCACAGTGCGGCTTGACCCACCGGTGGGTCACACCCAGCCTTTTGCATGGGCGGTGTGACCCACCAGTGGATCACAGTCCTTCCGAGCTTCTGGCTGCTGCCGAGGGATAGTGTTTGAAGCGGCAACACTCAGCCTTTTCCTGAGATTAGTGGAAGGCTACATGCATTTGCGTGACCCACCGGTGGGTCACGCCGCAGTGAATGTGTTAAGAAATAACCTATAGAATGCATGTACAACTATCAAACTGAACTTCTTACCTGCTCTCCAAGAACTCCCATTATGCGAGGTACAGAGGGGCCACATATATCAATATCCAGGATCCCAACCTATTAACAGAGTGGAATCAAAGCAAACATATCATTCACTGGATGTAATATGGATTTTATTCAATCATGTGGATAAAAGCAGTATTATTAATTACTGTTGGAATGATGAATTCGTAGGAGTTTACGGCTCAAAACGTTTTTTATTTAGACAAGAGCTCCATTTTTAGCACACCAGCAAAGACAACTCATTGCTGCAGTCAACTAAGACAAAAGAAAAACGCACTCCATTATGGATTCGTGGATCTCTCCATTTTTCGGGTTTGCGCCGCGTTGATAGTCAAGGCGTCCAGGGATTCAACCAGGCGTCTTCGACCTGAAGACGCCTGGTGGAATCCCAGCGAAACTGTCGTCAACCTTGACTATCAACGCGGCACAAACCCGAAAAATGGAGAGATCCATGAATCCAGAACGCCACGGAAAACTACGATCCAGCACTCCATTATGTATTGAATGATGACTTAAAAAAATACAATTCCAACAATTACTATGACTATCGGATATTTTTTCAATGTTTAATATCTAAAAAACATATTACAAAAACTTTTTGAACTTATAAGCTCATGGGCTGGAAACATTCACAGTAGAATCTCGATTTTACGAATTTTACGAAAAATTCGATTTTACGAATGTGAAGGACAAGCCAAGGCTGATTCCATAACTATTCTTTTGGGAACACTATTTGAAATTATGTACATTTCATGTAACTATTTTACATAACTATATTTCAGTCCCCAGCAGACATATTATTCATTTTTACAAAACTAAATATCATTATTCAACCAATTGGATGAGGATACATTTTAAAATGCTCAACCTAATGAATATATGCATGAATAATCTCTTTGTATTGAAGAAAGTTCTAATGGCAAAGAGCATGTTCTTGTATTCTCGTGTATTGTGAAAACCTAAGCACATTCTATCAAAATCAATAAATATCTTGATTTTAAATAATTCGATTTAAAAAAATACTGACAATTCAGGTCCACAGGTGTTATGTAAAATCAAGATTCTTCTGTGCCTACACCAAGTGCCAAAAGGGATTAGGAACAACTACTGCATAGAGTCAGTTAACAGCATAATTATTCAAGCTTATTTAGCTTCCTGGTGTATCTGTGTGACTTCTATCTATGTAACAATAATTTTATTTGATCCTAGAATGGCTACCAATACAAGTATAGAACAAGTTATGCAATGTTTGAAAAGCATTAAAATTTGCCAATCACTCTCACAAAAAGTATAACTTGTTTAGCACTTAAGTGTGTATGTACACCATTATAAGCATACTAACTGTGAAACCGCAGATTCATGATAAACATAATAATTTAATTAATTAATTTTATTAATTAATTAAATTATAAACAATTAACATAATATTTTGGTGATACAAGATGCCCAGCAGTTTCAGTTTTTTATTTTCCCTGACTTTTCCCTTACCAAAATTTAAGCTACGTTTTCATGTGGGCGTTTTTGCGTTGAGTTGACGCTGCGTTGTGCGTCAGGAGAATACCCTGTTTTCATGTCACCGGCAGCGCCAGCAGCAACGCACCAAAACATATGACGGTGGTAAACCGTAGTATACGTGATAATCCAGCGAAAGAATCACGTGACGAACAAATGACAGGTAGAATGCATTGTTCCTCGCTCTGACGCAGCTGCGTCAACGCAGAAAGATGAAAGTTGACCAACTCCGACGGCAACGCAGGCTGCGTTGGCGTGCTCGCTTCTGATTGGTGGCGCAGTGTGCGTCAACGCAAAAACGCCCACATGAAAACGTAGCTTTATGAGTTTCCCTGACTTTTGAACCATTTCAGGGTGCACTTATTTGTATAAATCAGCATTTTCTATTGGGTCTTTGTACAAAATGTAGTTTTAGGCATAACAAGAACACAAATTTACAGTAAAAAATCACAGAAACAATGAAAATCCAAAAAAAATTTTTTGGCATCAGATCAAAACTTGCAAACAAGAACAGGAAATCAATCATGGAGATCCATAGGTTGGATTACAACAATAGAGATACTTTAATTACTTTTTGGATCTTTTGATAATTTCTTTGTTCAGCTAATCAAGTGTTTCTGGTGTTTTCTTTACTGCTCTAATTCCTCCACCTTTCTCTTTCTTTCCTCCCTCTGGATCTGTAACTCTTTCTTGCCATCCCTTTCTACTTGAGCCTTAGCTTCGAAGGCAGCTTTGTAATGCATGTGCGCTGATCACACGTACTTCATCATGTCCTTTCACCATTTCACTGAAGCTGGAAACGGAAGTAATGTTGGAGGGGGGAGGCTGGCTGGCAACTCACATCTGTCGCTGCAATATCAGAGCAATAAGGGCCCATTTACAGGCACGGAACACCACAATATTGTGTAGCCAGATTCCCTATCAAATCCAGGATGTCCATTTCTAAATTAAGGGCGCCAAATGCTCTGTAAGACGGAGGGCATTCATCTCTCTCCCCTGCCCACTGCCCCAAAGATGCTTGATCTCCAAATCCTCCTCAACCCACTTCATATACCTCAAGATGGGTATTTAAGATCCAATGCCGCAGGTCAGGTGGAGTATCCCCCTGCACCTTGTGAGTTGGAGATACTCCTGGATTCACAAATTTTAGAAAACTCCAGGAAAAACCTCGAAAACAACCCTATTTGTCGAAAACAAATTCCTACCTGAGCCATGATTCAGTCAGGCCAGAATTGTAAGCAATGTAATAATTATGAGTTGTATATAAAATGATCACTTGGTAAGATTCCACAAATTTTATTTTTCCCGACCTAGGTTTCGATTGGTTTGACAATCATTATCAAGGTAAGCGCGGAGAGACCGCGAGCTCAATATATATCCACAAGGTGATCACGTGATCCATGGGTTGGGGCAACAATGGGATATGGGGGGTGGGGTGGGGAAGAGCAGTAACTAGTTGTGACTTGGCCGGATGAGGGGGGGGAGAATTGAGGAGATGGGTCAAGTTCGGGAGGAGAGAAAAGGTAAGTTCAGGAAGGGAGAGTTGTAAGGGAACATATATTCATTCAACAAATGAGCATTATTTCTGGTAGCAGACGTTATCTCCAACTGTTCAAGGAAATCCAACTCGTGACCTTTGCACTGGGTGTGGAGCACTTTGGGGATGAAGTCACTGGTGTGGTCTTCTTCGATGAGGTGTTTGGCAAATTGGGAACTGTAATCAAGTGAAGCCTGAGGATTTCCTCTTTATATGAGTTGTATATTTATAAAATACATTGTTCTTTTCTAGACTCGACATTACTCATTTATAACCACTTCTGATACCCCACTATGTCTCCACCCCTGTGACATATTGGTGTCAGATGTGGGGTACGGTGGTTGGCTGCGAACATCGTGAAGTTTATCGATGGAATTTAATATTCTAGAGGGAATAATGATCTGCAGAAGTTTTGGCGATTGCTTATCCATGCTAAGCTGATTTTAGTAGATTTTAAGGCCTACCATGGCCCAAGAGGAGTATTGATCCAAAGTAGTGAATATTTTCGTGAGTTTCTCCCACTTTTCATATCTTTGTTAAATCTCTGTTGGCGAGATAGACTGGTTGAGTTGCTCCAATTATGGATGCAGAATTCCAGATCCATTTCCCAGAGTTTTTCCTGACTTTTTCCTATTTCCCCTATTCCCTACCTTCACCCTGATCTCCAGATTGGCACCCTGTGATAGTAGCCTCATGCTACACTAGAGTAACACACTAAACCTTCACATGCATGCACACAAAACTTCCAAATTTTTCCCATTTTTACAATTTTAATAAATTCGATTTTCAAATTGTATATTATTCGCACTTAGATGCTGTATTGCAATAAAATAACCATTGACCACATATGAAAATTCACACGCGTCTACACAAAAACGGTGTACTTTTTCTGGTCTTACAAATACAATACACTGGCTTTGCAGATTATATATTCCTGGTAATTTGATACTGTATTACAATAGCATTGTGACTGCATTGTATGAAAGGAACTGCAATACAATTTTATTACAATGTTTTTGACAAAAACTACATGATTTGCCACTGTACAAGAGCTTTGCAATTTGTATACCAGTAGCTGTGCAGTCTGGATCAAGGTCACAATTTAGGGATTTGATGCATTGATGCGGTTTGTTTTTAAAAAATCCAGTGACAGATTTGACTACTAGTGGAAGAACTGTTTTGTGTCCATAATAGTTTGATTTCCTCAGATAGGGATAAGCATTTCAGAATGTTTTATTGTAATTATTATCACATAAAAAGCTTATGAATGAAATTAGGGTAGCTAAATATCAAACTTCCATTATAAATGTGACAAATATTCCATAAACAGAACTAATTTTTCACAGGGAAATTAAATTTCAAGGGATCTAAATACTTTCATCACGGCATAATATTCCAAGTATAAGAATCAACGTATACTTAAGTGACCTGTGGGCATGCAGGGAGTCCATCTTTAAATATACATTACATTTCAGGCACTTTAGAGAAGCTATATACCCTTCATTGGAGCTGTAGTTTTTTTGTATAGATAAATATTCAGGTACTAACATTTTTATCCAGGTCAGACGAAAGTCCTCTGGCCAACAAAGATGAGAATGTACTCTTTCCAACTCCTCCCTTTCCAGAAAGAACAAGAATTTTATGTTTCACCATAGACAGTCGCTGCTCCACAAGCAATGCTCCTGAAATATAAATATCATGCTATTTTAATGCATGACTAACACAAGAATAAATAATACTTCGTAGAAATACAGTGGACTCTCGATAATACCAAGTAAGCGGGACCGGAAAATTTTCACCACGTAATTTTGAACTTATGTAATAAATTGTGATGAAAAATATCTTTGTTTTCTCTAACTTTTGTAGTATTTAGTAACATTGTATAACTTTTTAGTTGTCATTTGTGAAAGCATTCTTAAAATATGCTTTTGTAAGCTATACGATCGTAAAATAAAGAGCTACTTGTATTTCCTATGCAAATGTTTATATTCAATAGTGTTGGTAAAATTTTGTCCCAGTATCGAAAACATATATGAAACAAAAGTTGAACATTTTGAAATAAGAATTTTATTTTCGAAATCATTCAGTCTTCAAGAGATGTGCGGGGGGGAGAGAAGGGGAGGGTCTAGAGGTGTTAAGAGTGCGAGAGGAGGGGTCGAAGACACCCCCGTAAACAAAGGACACCGCATCCCAATGTGTCAGAGAGAACTAAACATTTTATGCCAAAATTTAACTACTGCAGGTCGTTCAGCCTAAGTGGTAAGGTAAAGGTGGAAAACATGAATTCAAAGGAAAATGTGGCTGACCTTTTCACTAAGATCCTACCTGGAGTGAGAACAAAGGAGCTTTCACATAAATTAGGTCTATGCTAATTTATACCAGTTAAAATATAAGGAACATTTTTTTGTGTAAAGTATCATTGTATACTTAGTAGAGAACTTACATGCATGATGTTTAGCATGATAAAAATTTCAGATTTAATTGTTTGATGTGAATGCCCAAGGGGAGGTGTTAGAAAGGTGTCTTCATCCACATCAGTGGGTGGTGCCACCAATCAGGGATGATGGGAGGTGTTTTGTTTTTTACATTGTTGCGATTGTCGCTACTGCTGCATAGCGAACACTTTTGTGTACTGTGCAAACACGATATAAAAAAAGTGGTTGCCCTTCGTCGTATGCAACCTATAAAGGAGTAAGTTTGTATTATCCATTCACCACGACTAACAAGCAATCAATATTAAGATCGACAACTAAGAAAAGGGCCTGGCACCTAAGAAAAGGGCCTGCATTTCTCGCAGATAGGAGGTGTTCGAAACTAGAATTTTGATAGAAGAGCATACCCAGCTAGCACAAGGGATATCGTATCCCAGATATGAAAGGGATATAAAACGGAAATGGTGCTCTTCGGATTTCAGGGACAGAGATCACAGAAAAAACATGTCAGCGAATTATCCGTGATCATAATAATGGATCCACTTGGATGAATAGAAGTAGTTTAATGTTGATTAAATTACTCTGTTAATTATTTAGCAAGAGATTTCTCTCAGTAAAGACTAAACTATTTCTGTTGCATTATATCTAATGCAGGCTTGAGCTACACGGTAGCAGCTTTTTGGCGAAGTTTAGCTCGCTCTCTCGGCCAATTCCAGAAAAACATGCGAAAAAGAGAATCTCTTTTGCCATGTGAAAATGGCCATCTTTGCAGCCCGTCTACTTCGGTAATGAATCTGCACTCGCTTCCTCGCTTTACTCATTTCATTATTCCTGCTGCAATGGTGGATGTACACATGCTGAAAAGAATCCAACAGCCTAGTTCAACGAATATACATCTCAACCAGCTTCTTGTACGAGACAATAGGTAGCATTAATTTTGCTTTTTTAAAATTTTTAGTAATTTTCATTTCTCGTAACGAATACTGTAGTCAGTACTCGAATTTGACTACTAACATGTTAATTAAGTTAATTTTTATATCTGCTGGTGTCTTGCTATTTTGTACTAGTATCTTTTTGACAATATTATTACAAAATGGAAAACATTTGTTAATTTAAAGGTAATGCTCTTTAATATTACGACGTGGCTTGTTAACTTAGGTGCGAAATGATATTGTTGACACAGTTTTCTGTTTGGTAACTCATGTTCAGCCCCATATATTCTGGATAATATTATCATATGTGGCATGCAGTTGGGTCATCGCTACGATTTATTAACTAGGTGCTTTGGGGAATGAACATGCATGGCCTTTTCGCAATAACGCCTTACATGTACCGATGTGATCAGTAATGGTCGTGCCTAATGCATTTCATATGAGTAGTTACTGACATCGGAGAAATACACACGACGGTTAATTAGCTGTTAATTTTTAGACATTGTCTGTTGATATTTCATTGACTATCGTTTTGTAAAAAAAAATTTTCCTGACTATATTTCACTTTTACTATCAAAATACTGCACAAAAGTCAGTTATTAGGGCGTAAACATTTAGAATAAGTAATTGGAAGGCAACGATAAGCCAATATTATGGCCTTATGGTAATCCTATTGATTTAGTGGGCGATTCGTTTTTAAAAAGTTCCTTTCACCTTAGACATAGCATTAAAATTATTTTTGTGTATTTGTATTTGTAAAATTGTAGTTTATTTAGAGTGCCAGAAATGGGTGGTTTGTTTTCAATAGAATATGGTGAATTAATATTGGAAAATTACGTGTCCACCCTTCATTTTTAAATAGTTAAGTAACTGAAGATTCTTTTATTTACCAAGTTGCAGTGAAGACCAATGCATCCCAGCTTTACCCCATCACAGCTAATCAGAGTATAGGAGAGTTGTTATGGTTGGTGATGTTGAGGGGAGAATCCAGGAAAAAACTATAATAAACATTGCTTTCTCATATTCTTAAAAAAATGTTTTCACCTATATCTCCTTGTTATTCTCTACTCTGTTTTTTCCAGAGCTTGGTGTCCCTTAATACTATCACAGGGACTTCTCTCTACGCTCATCAAAATTGTAGTTCAATTGATATTCCTTTGGTGGGTGGTTGTTTTCGCAGTACCTAATATTTCTTAAATGGGTTGCTAATTATTTGATATTTTTTGGTAATGGGCGTTTTAGTAGGAATTTAAGAGTTTTGTCTGCATCAAACATATCGAGTAGAAGCCTTATATCGAATATTACTAGTGCGATATCACGGTCGAAAGATGTTCAATACGATTGCTCCTACGGGAATATAATCGATATTTATCATTTTCGTCGATCATTTGTTGCTCTGGTTTTCACCACTAGGCGGCGCCTATACCCTACTACGGATACCATATCCCTTCAAAGGTGGAAACTCACCCCATATTTTTCCGTTGGTTCTCCCCTTCCTATTCGGATATCCTTTCCCTTGCAGGATATGATATCCCTTGAATACCGGGATAGTATTATGAAATGGATATATCCCCTTGTGCTAGCTGGGTATTGTCATATAGCAGCGGTTGAATTAATTTCCGGACCACTATTTACAATTTATTGAGTTTCTTTTATTTTCTTCGGAAGATCTACATACAAAATCGAGAACTTCCTTTTCTTTACTCCAACAATCCCAAAAATCAACAACAAAAACCACTCTCTTTTTTTGTTTTCTCCATGGCAACCTCGAGACTAAAAGGTGTTGAGGATTTTCTTTATCATCTAGACCACACGTTAATGTGTGAGATTTTGTGTCAGAAAGTACCCCCTTCGACTAAAAGGTCACAGAGACAAATTCTGGGGGCCTTCGGCCACTCCTGCCCTCCACTTCCGACGCCGCTGGGAATCTGGAATTCTGGCTTCTGGAATTGATGATATTCCCCCCGAGTTGATTTAAAATGTAAGAGAGAAGACACTAACCCATGTTTATAAAACCGTCTGCAACATCAATGGGAGAAATACCCAGACTTTGATAAAAAGCATTTACGTTCCTATTCCGAAAAAGAAGAGAGTGAAGAAATGCAAACATTTGAGGACTATGAGCTTGACGATACATTCATTGTAAATATTGACAAGTATCATCTACAGAAGTACAGAACTAAAAGCAGCGGAGTGCCTGGATGAAGACCAATTCAGATTCAGGAAATATAAGGGTACCTACAAGAGAAGCAATAAGGCACTTTACACGTTACAATTTTTTGTACAATTTCTTGTACAAAATCTTGTATGAGGAAATTGTACCATGTAAAGCGGCAAATTGTACGAATGCTTGTGCGATTGTTTGAATGACTGAACGGGAAATAGAACCTGTTCTAAATCCATTCAGACAAACAAAACTTCGTTCAGTTTATACAAGCGTTTGCACAAGAAATTGTACAAAAATTGTATCGTGTAAAGCGGCCTTTAGGCTGCTCATAGAGAAGACAATGGAAAAAAACAAACCCACGATCATTGCATTTGTGGATTTAGAGAAGGCTTTTGACAACATGGATTGGAATTCAATGGTTAAAATTCTAACCATACGGGAGTATGGAATAAATGATATCAACTTTTGTATGTTTAAGTCATTTGATAAGCGACCCTAATTGACACATAAGAGCACGTTCAAGAGACGACGTATCTTTCCAAAGTGCCTTTTCCCGAAAACAAGTTTAGTCCAAAAATATCAATGGAAACCCTAGTAGCACAAAAGATGCTGAGCACATGCTCACGGCATTTCCATTATGCTCAAGGAAATATTTTCGAAACCATGTTGTGAGCATATGCTGAAAATATTTTCATGTCATTTTAGAAGCCACTCATTTTATAACATGCAGTCCGCATATTTCTAGCACATGTTAGAAAAAACATGCTCAAAATATTTTGATGTTATGTGCTCAACATATTTCTAGCATATGTTCATAAAATATGCCTAAAATATTTTGATGGAAATAGCTCATTGTTTATTGATAGACATGTTTATTTATACGTTTCCATAACTCTTAAGTCTACAACTTTGAGTTTTGAGTTGAGTTTACCAGAGTCCACTATCGTGCTCAGTCATGCTATGATAACTGATCATACCAATATCTATCATCGTCCCGCTCAATTTCGTCTGTATGTCCATTGTTTTTTACCGTTTTCTACTGATTAGACCTAAATTAATGTTAATTATAGTAAATATCCATGTTGTACATTCGTAATTGTGCCGATGATGTCCATTTAGCTCAACGTTCATCTCATATTTCGCGGCGTTTGGGAATATCAACATCGCAAAGCAGAGCGGCGGCGAATTATGTTGAGAAACGAATATGAGAGTTAGCCAGGCCAGACTAAGCTCCTCGCTAAATTGCATTTTAAACTATTCTTGGTGTTCACAGCAGCTTAATTCGATAATGGGATTATCATCCTATCATCGACGATCATGTTCGAGCATTCAGACAATACAGGTACGGCGAGTAAATTTACGTAATTGATTTTGATGAAGAAAAGACATCAATTTCTCATTGTTTTTAATAACCCTTCCAATGGTTTTCATTGGATTCCTGCCTCGACTAGTACCTAACGACAATTCTTTTTCTTCTTTCAGATATGTATGTTATATTATTACCGTACTCGGTATTTGGGAATGAGCTAACGAGGTCATTATTCAACTATAGTGCATATGTGAAAGTGAAAACGTCGGTTGTTGATTAACCTTAGTGCAGTGACGAGCGTTGAAACAATTTGAAAGAACTTCCCCTTGGAAAATGAATATATGTTACATTACTGAGACGAGAGTGGATTAAAAATACCCTTGTTATTGAACATGCAGAACAAATAAAACAAAAGTTGTGTTGTTGGTGTTGTGCAAAAGCGATCTCAATTCTATTTATTCTCGTGTTGTGTGCTGTCATACTGGTTTTCTTTGAGATGACGCGTGGTATGTTGAAACGTATGTTTTATGTCCCTAGTAGCACAAAAGATGCTGAGCACATGCTCACGGCATTTCCATTATGCTCAAGGAAATATTTTCGAAACCATGTTGTGAGCATATGCTGAAAATATTTTCATGTCATTTTAGAAGCCACTCATTTTATAACATGCAGTCCGCATATTTCTAGCACATGTTAGAAAAAACATGCTCAAAATATTTTGATGTTATGTGCTCAACATATTTCTAGCATATGTTCATAAAATATGCCTAAAATATTTTGATGGAAATAGCTCATTGTTTATTGATAGACATGTTTATTTATACGTTTCCATAACTCTTAAGTCTACAACTTTGATTTTTGAGTTGAGTTTACCAGAGTCCACTATCGTGCTCAGTCATGCTATGATAACTGATCATACCAATATCTATCATCGTCCCGCTCAATTTCGTCTGTATGTCCATTGTTTTTTACCGTTTTCTACTGATTAGACCTAAATTAATGTTAATTATAGTAAATATCCATGTTGTACATTCGTAATTGTGCCGATGATGTCCATTTAGCTCAACGTTCATCTCATATTTCGCGGCGTTTGGGAATATCAACATCGCAAAGCAGAGCGGCGGCGAATTATGTTGAGAAACGAATATGAGAGTTAGCCAGGCCAGACTAAGCTCCTCGCTAAATTGCATTTTAAACTATTCTTGGTGTTCACAGCAGCTTAATTCGATAATGGGATTATCATCCTATCATCGACGATCATGTTCGAGCATTCAGACAATACAGGTACGGCGAGTAAATTTACGTAATTGATTTTGATGAAGAAAAGACATCAATTTCTCATTGTTTTTAATAACCCTTCCAATGGTTTTCATTGGATTCCTGCCTCGACTAGTACCTAACGACAATTCTTTTTCTTCTTTCAGATATGTATGTTATATTATTACCGTACTCGGTATTTGGGAATGAGCTAACGAGGTCATTATTCAACTATAGTGCATATGTGAAAGTGAAAACGTCGGTTGTTGATTAACCTTAGTGCAGTGACGAGCGTTGAAACAATTTGAAAGAACTTCCCCTCCCTGGTGAAAATGGCCACAGACGGCCACAGGACATTTATGTGGCCATGGCCACAAAGAGCCACACAAGTTTCAGGCCACGGCCACACGTGGCCACACAACATTGTGTGGCCGTGTGTGGTTATTTGGTCATAATGTGTGGCCATTAGCCTGTGGCCGTGTGTGGCCACCTGTGGCCGTGTGTGGCCACCTGTGGCCGTGTGTGGCCATCTGTGGCCCTGTGTGGCCACCGGTGGCCGTGTGTGGCCACCTGTGGCCCTGTGGTAGTACCCTACCCAACTCACATACCTATAGTTAGGACAGAAATACTACTATATACACGTACAGTCCTGTATGGGTAAATAGAAAAATTTAGTGGCTGATAGGGACCTGTAGCTGTGGACGTCCAAAACAATATGCGTAGACGACTAAAACTAAATCCAAAATACAGTTAAATACAATAATGAAATTTATGTTTGCACTACTACTTTTAGGATATGGAACACACTACTTAGTGTCCCCTACTATATTTTGAAAGTTCAACAACACCAGCTTTGATCCCAATATTTAATGAGCAGATACTTGTGGAACCTTATTACACCCTTTACATCCACCTACTTCAACTTTTGCATGGAATACCCAAACACATGAACCAAATTTAGCTTTCAAAAATCAGGTACAGCATTAGTAAACAAAGCTACAATCCCCTAACCTCAAAAGATTTCATATTGAATTTTCTTATCAAGGAAACTCCAACAACTAACGGGCATATGCAGGCAAATAGAATAATAGATGCAGCATGAATACAAAAAAAACAATAAAGAATTCTCAATAATCAAACCAACCTTAAGGCTGCACTTACTGTAGTCTTGGTTTTACTAACTAAAGCTAACATGGCTGAAGATCAGGTTGGATTTAAAGGAATACTGATATTTTAGTACGACATCAGACAGTTAGGAACAGACGACGGAATGGACTTCCACAAAGTGACGGCTACAACCAATAATCGCCATAATATAACTTCAAGGAACAACTCGAAAGCACCATCTACGATTTTAAACAAAAACAGCTGTATATTTAAATATTTATTGGCACTACTTCAAATTTCAATGACTGCATTCACTTGCCTATATAGCACACAATTGAAATACGATTTCACATTTCTGGCAATACCCAACGCGACATAAGCCAAAGTCACACCACATGGCATGGGAATCAACAGTTGCAGTCTAGCTTGCTTCTTGCACAACACTGCATTTTAAAAGGTTTATCAGGGTATTCAGTAACCAAGTCTTTTAAAAGAACAATGGTCCACTCAAAGTAAAAGTATATTTTTTGAAGAAGGAGTTCTTAGAAAACTCAATGAAAGTCATAACTGCACTGAGGAAGACACAAACACAAAACATTTTTGCATTAATCGCAAAGTTGAATTGTGATCTTTTCCTAATTCCTGCAATCGTCCCAGTATGTTATTGATATAACGTGCCTGTAAAAAAATAAATGCTGTCACTTCTTATGTTAAGAATTGTGAAAAGAAAGACTATATGAAGGGCAGATCTAAACAAAAACATTGAAAATTCGTGAATTTTCTTCAGCAGTCTCACTTCGTAAAGACAAAAATTTACTCACCGTATCTTATTTGCCAATTCCAATTTTAAAGTAAGCTTCTATGTGACGAACTTCATAAAAACGCTATGCTTCGAGATCAATTTCATTCCAGTTGCTTGCCTGCGAGCTGACTTTGCATGATCAAATTATTCGCAACCATTCATGCATGAACGTTGAAACAACAATTCGCAACCGCCATTTTGAATGTAGAAGCCGATTAGCATTGCGATTATATCGATATAGTCGATACCTTACAAAGCCGCGAACTTTTGAATGAATATTCGGTTAAAGTTGTTCGTGTGCACCAAAGTTGTTATTTATCGTTGATGATAGTGCTTTTATTAAAAAAATAAGTTTTCTAAACTGTAGTGTGTTTGAACGTATGTACTTTGAATTGTATCATTTAAAATTAATTTGCACTTGTTTAAAGACATCAAATTTTTTTCCTAGAACTTTATTTCTTGTATTAATATTTTAAAAAAGCAATGGTTTTAAGTTTAACCAGAACTGAATTTCCTGTCCGTAGGTACTGAATTTATTAAATGATTATCAAGGAAGCGAAAATTAAGTGTTTCAGCTCTTCGGCAAGTCCTTTACTATAACTAAACTTCTTACGAGTTTTTGTTCATCTAAAACATCATACCGGAGTTGAGCTAAGCAAATGTGCTTAGTGAGATGATATACAGCTTGTGTGTGGCCATGCGCGGCATGCACAGCACTGTAATCCAGTAGCCCTCCCATCACAACCTTCCAATGTTGGCCCAACGGCTAAGAAATAACCGTGCAGGACAAACGTAGGAAAAATATCTTCCAAAAATGAGGAATATCCAATGGTATGTACATACTATAAGAAATGTGTATCAGTTAGAGACAGTGGCCATGATCTCAGGTGGCAAAAAGTTCTGTGGCCTTGGCCACAGGTGCCTCCTATGGCCACGGGTTATTCATGTCCATGGCCACAGAGATGGCCACAAACTGGACACAGCGGCCACAGATGGCCGCAGATGGCCACAGGATGGCCGCAGATGGCCACAGGATGGCCGCAGATGGCCACATAAATTTCCTGTGGCCGTCTGCGGCCATTTTCACCAGGGCTTGGAAAATGAATATATGTTACATTACTGAGACGAGAGTGGATTAAAAATACCCTTGTTATTGAACATGCAGAACAAATAAAACAAAAGTTGTGTTGTTGGTGTTGTGCAAAAGCGATCTCAATTCTATTTATTCTCGTGTTGTGTGCTGTCATACTGGTTTTCTTTGAGATGACGCGTGGTATGTTGAAACGTATGTTTTATGTGGTACAGATCGTCAAGTGAATGAAATAATTGAATTTAGAAGGAATAATAATAAATATTTAAATCTACAGCTGCTTCCTTTTAAAATCATTTCCCGAAAGTCGTGAAAATTAAGAGTGAATACATGTGTGTATGAATCCAGTGCAATTGCAATTATGGGAACTTCACTCCTTCACTTGTCACCCATTGAAAGGAGAAGTATAACTTTACGAATAGTTGTATTGGTTGTGTTTTGCATTTAACTTCAAGATGAAATACGGTCGGAGCAACGATCGAAAGTCACATAAATCTGTCATCTTGTGCTGAAGATATTTTATTCGGATGAAGAAAGGTCCGGAAGGCTAGTTAAATGGAAGAAAATCGAACTGATATTTCAGTTAAAAACTGACCATAGTAAATGGTACATTTTTGACTGATATACCGGCATTGAAGTTCAAATTTCTTCCATTTAATTTGCTTTTCGGACTTTTCTTCCTCCGATAAAATGACCCTGAACGGTGATAGATTAAATATGCTACAAAAAACAATTGAAATATGCTCAGCATGTTTTCTCAGATATGCCACGCCTGTGTTGACAACATGCTCAGTATATTTTCGAAAATGTTTTCAGCACATTTATAGCATATGATTACCCGGACATTTGTTAATGCTCAGCATATGCTAGAAACATTTTCAACATATTGAACATATTTTACGAAAATGTGCTCAGCATATTGTGAGCATTAATTGTGCTACTAGGGGTGGTACAGATCGTCAAGTGAATGAAATAATTGAATTTAGAAGGAATAATAATAAATATTTAAATCTACAGCTGCTTCCTTTTAAAATCATTTCCCGAAAGTCGTGAAAATTAAGAGTGAATACATGTGTGTATGAATCCAGTGCAATTGCAATTATGGGAACTTCACTCCTTCACTTGTCACCCATTGAAAGGAGAAGTATAACTTTACGAATAGTTGTATTGGTTGTGTTTTGCATTTAACTTCAAGATGAAATACGGTCGGAGCAACGATCGAAAGTCACATAAATCTGTCATCTTGTGCTGAAGATATTTTATTCGGATGAAGAAAGGTCCGGAAGGCTAGTTAAATGGAAGAAAATCGAACTGATATTTCAGTTAAAAACTGACCATAGTAAATGGTACATTTTTGACTGATATACCGGCATTGAAGTTCAAATTTCTTCCATTTAATTTGCTTTTCGGACTTTTCTTCCTCCGATAAAATGACCCTGAACGGTGATAGATTAAATATGCTACAAAAAACAATTGAAATATGCTCAGCATGTTTTCTCAGATATGCCACGCCTGTGTTGACAACATGCTCAGTATATTTTCGAAAATGTTTTCAGCACATTTATAGCATATGATTACCCGGACATTTGTTAATGCTCAGCATATGCTAGAAACATTTTCAACATATTGAACATATTTTACGAAAATGTGCTCAGCATATTGTGAGCATTAATTGTGCTACTAGGGAAGATGCATACTCTAATTAAGGGAATTCAAGTTACATACCGACGAACCTGTAGGTACCCATCGAGAATAATTCTTTTTTCACATCATTGTTTTCAACAATCGACAACAAGCACTTGAAAAATAAATACCAGGGTCAGGGCCTTTGGCGGCTCCAGAGGCACATATAGACTGGTTAGGACATCCCTGACAGGCAGATTCCTTGCCAGCACTTTCGCTTTGAGTTCCTGGACAATCTGAAATAATTACATGGAATATTTAGTACACACATAATAAATTATCAAAATTCATGGGCGATTCTTCTGCAAATATTTTAACTAAAGCAGCATTTGGAAAAGAAAAAGTTTAAAGTGGGAAAAATTCTTGCTAGGCTACAAAATGCCAACACGTGACTGACAACCAGAATGACACCCTCCATATTAATTATGATATGCCATTGTACTTACGCTCAGGAACAGAGGACATTTTAAAAATATTTTTTACGTAAATTCGAAGAGGAACTTTCGCACGTCCTCCCACAAATCAAAACAAACACAGCAGGATATTGGGTATCAATGTCGCCAACATGCGGGACTATGATACCGGTCAATCGGAATGCTAAAAATGTTCGGCATTATTATTACCACAGCTCGTAATAAATGCTTGAGATCTTAGTTGATAATACTAATGAAGCCTGAATGACGCTAGTGTTTCTTTTCGTTATAAACAGAATCCATTTGATCCTATGAATTTCAACTTTAATTCTAATTTGCATGCGACGAAATGTTGTGTTTATTCCCATGTATCAATAACGGATGTGCATTTGGTGCTTGAATTAAAATTCTCTCTATTAATTTCCGATTTTAAAGTGAAGGACATATTTGAATTAATGGTAATTCATTATTTTAACCAAAATACGATGCGTTGAGGGAGGAAAAACGATATGGGAAATCAAATTTAAGTGAAAGTCAAATAGTCTTATTTCATTTTATATTGATTTTGTGAGCAATAAATACATTCATTTAAATCATGTATTTTTTTCTTGCGGCTATTTCTGTTTGGTGAAAGTTAACTTTAAATCTGCCGCTTACTTTATTGCTGATTAGACTCGAAACGTAAGCAGATTAAATTTATATTGGTAGTGCTGAAATGCAGCGCTGATGGTCATTCTAACTTTTTGTACGCAATCACAAACGTTCTCGATGTTAAGAAGATGAAATTTTAAGCGCACAATGGGCATGTTATACTCTTTAAACGGGCTTTTGCGAGATGTATGATTCAGGTATTTATTATGAGTGTCAACTAATTTTCAAGGCGTCATATTCACCTCTGTAGTACCTCACACGTGGTCGAAAATTCCTCTATGTGAGGCATGTAGTTCTGAATAAAATTCATGGATAATTTGATAGTCAAAGTTGTGGCAGTATTCTTAATTCTTACAGTGCTGGTTTTATTTTATAGCGTAATGGCGATCTCCTGCATAAGTCTCATCCTCACGACCCCGTGTTCCCTTAAACGAATGAATACTAGCATTGAATTCTTATTTTCTTCAGGTGTCAGTGGCCCTGTTTACATCAAAGTTGGGAAACCGTCATAATGTCCCTGAAGAAGGAGGACTTAAACACAAGGCCATTGGAAAATGGTACTCCCAATTCCAGTGCAGCCAGGCCTGGACCCACAATTTCACCAAAAAGACTTCCATCTTTCAAACCCCCAAGGGACCTAACCCTGGGTTTGCCGAAGTCTCTATCCCTAACGTCTAAACCGAAGAAGAAATTTGCTCCTAATGTGGCCACGAGAAGAAACAAAACTGGTGATCAATTGTGAGTATTATTTCTTGTCAATCGCAGGAGAACACATGACAGTTTTACTTTACCTCTGGAGTAAAACCGTTGTTTTAAGGTCATATTGATTTAATGTGGGATGGAGGGTTACCTGGATTGAATCTCGGTGTCGTGTGATGATTCTAGCCACTTGCTCTTGTGCAAATATTGAATCATGGCTACTAATTTCTTTAATACGATATGTGGATAACTCTTCGATGACTGTATGGCTCTGCTACCATTATAACTCAAAGCGTTGTTTTTATACAATACAAACCAATACATTTTTATCCAAGTACATAAATGCAATGAAAGTTGGTTGTTGTTCTACATTATTTCTCTATTCATAGCCAAAGGGCTTGAATTTTATCAGCTATACCCTTGCTATTCCTGAATCAGGATTGATCTTCATCCTGGAATTCTGCTGTTTGTGCTATTTTCCTGTAGATGATCCTGATGAACTTTGAGGCTTGTGTTGCAAATATGGTTCAGAAGTTGTCACATTTGTTTCACTTTCATTTTGGGTAAAGGGTAAATTGTATTCTAATAATAGTCTGCCATTATCTTTCCTGTTGAGTAGTATACCCCTACCACAGATGGTGTTGAACAGTTATGTAATTATCGTAGGGAACACTAGTTTGTGTCCTCAAGTCATGTTCTCATTTTTATTTTAACTTCTTTTACCTGATTCAGCATACAATTGTGTCTGTGTCCAGACTGCTCTTGTGAAAAAATATAATTGTAGATATATCATAGTACTAAGTTACATTTAAAGTTAATTAAGTTTTGTTGAGAAAGAACTGGTGCTTTCCTGGCGTATCTGCTGCGTGAAGGTTTCTCGGGTCCATCATGTAAACCTACAGTCGGTAAGACCACAGGTTAAACACCAAAGGGTTGGCATTACACCCAGCTAAATAGGCAGTGCGCCCGGCCGAAAGAATAGACAAGAATATGGGAGCCGAGTGTGGTATGTTACGGGGTTACGAAAAATGAGAGTAAGACTGAGAATGAGAGTGTGCAGACGTATCCGGGGGATCGGGAATCAAAGGTGAAAGCGAGGAAAAGAGGTTGCGGGATACGGTGGAAGGGTGAAGGCACGGCAGTAGGGGTGCAGACGAGAAGGCGCGGAGGGAAACCAGATGCGTGAAGAAGGTGCACTCTGGCCTGGCTTCGCGAAGGGAGGCCCAGAGGCTAACCAGAACATCCACGCCGATAACCAGATCACGATAAGAACAAAAGGAACAGGGAAATTTTATATAAAATTTAAGGAACTTACGCCTACTCTTGTCAAATTATCCAGGAATATTTCAATGTGTTAATATATATATATATATGCTGTAAATTGGGCCCAATCATTTCTTTTGAATGAATCAAAATTATATCTTTGCATGAATAAGATAAGCAGTGTTCTTTTTCTTAAATGAATATGTCTTGCGTATTATTTATGTGTATATGTCATAAAAGAAAAATTGTGCATAAGGTAAGCATAACTAAGGTAGCCGGCAGCAGGGTTACATCCACCCGGGTTATTGCGTCCAAGTCCGCCAACATTTCGATGACCGAGTCGGGAATCGAAACGTCGGCGTACATGGACACAATAACCCAGTGGAGGAGTCGAGAAACCTTCACGCAACTTAATTAAGTTTTGTTTAACACAAATGTTGGGCTTGTAAGTGAGGGTAGCGCTAATGGCAATGCCGATGGCAGGTGAAATCCACATATCTGGGTAGGAGGGCCAGTTCTGTTCTCTGTCCCTCTACAGTTTCCCAGAAAATACACCACTTCAGTTTTTCTGGAACTTCTCTGGAGACTTTCTCCACAATTTGAACCCAGAACATCGCAGTCAGTAGCCCAATTTGATTTAATTGCAACAGAAAATATGACCCTAAATGATCATAACTCATAATTGTAATTTGTTTGTTATTGAGAGGTTTTTAAGGGGGGCGGGAAGTAGAACAGGTTTTTCTGTACAGTGACTGCAATGAATAGAAATGTAAAGGCACATAATATGCTGCATTTAACTTTTATCTTCTTAACCTTTGAAAAATAAACCCTTATTACAGTGAAATAATGGAATGTAACAATGGGGAATTGCATGAAATCATTTTCTCTTGTATTAATGATGCACTTGATGTGAAATTTTCCCACCAATTTAAAGATATAAGCTGAAATTTTCTATGCCAACCTCAAAGATTATTAAATGCTATTAACTTGTTCCTGAAAAATGATGAAAGGCACGAGACCTTAATGTCTTTGATGTCACTGCACGGTATAGGTTACATACTGATACAGAAACGGATATTTATTTTAAAGAAAATGATGCGAATACATATATTGCTTTGAGATCTTTAGCCGTCCTCCGATTGAAACAATGACGGAAAAGGGATTTTAAAAAGCACAATTCGGCAATTTACCTTCAGTTGACTTTCTTACGGTGGCATCAGGCATCTTAAAAAATGGCGATTGCTTTGTTGTAACAGAGATCTTTGGGCACTACACTGGTATTATATAATTTATGGACGATTTGCTCATCATGATCCATTCTACTCAAAAAATCGAAATACAGGATGCGGCAGCATAACTTCCCTAAGTTATGTTTCCGCACTTAACTTATGTGGATATATCCATGTAAAAAAGGAAGTTATGTTGCCTCACCGTGTACATTAGTTCATTACGTTAAACAAATGAGATAAATGCATATGTTTTCACCAAGTATTCATTAAATAACATACCTCCACGCATGAACAGATAAACAATGCCCATAGTGAATTCCCGTGATGTCATGTGATGATGTCGTGTTTTTAAGCTGCTGAAAATGCACAATTTTTAAAGAGTAGTGCTGAAAATGAAGTGTAGCACAACTTCATTTTCAGCAAAATTTTTGCTGAGGACATTTTACCTAAACAACTCACATTCAAAGAGTTCTGAAAAACTCATGCATGTGCATGTTCCCCATTATTCATTTTGTATCGGTAGGGAAACTATTATCATCAGTATGATCAACACAAAAATGTAAAACTTGGCCTCTAGAAAAGTCATGAGTAGCAGTGTAATGAGCAGTGAGTTGAAAGGAAACAGGCAAGAAAATGTTTCTTTCCGATGTCCGTGTCCTTCTTGGAGAGTATCTGCAGTTTGGAGTAGTTATATCCATACGACTCCCATGTTCTGCTACGGGGATTGTAAAATTGTCCATTTTTAAGAGGCATCCTCTTTTTGAAGGTGTCTGTTAAGGGAGGTTTGACTGTATAATGATATTGTATTCTTTTTTAATTTTGCTTAATTATTTGGATCCCACTGGAGTGAGAAAAAGATCATTTTCAAGAAGTGGAAAGCCCCTTGAAGGAAATCTCCCTGCTGAAGGCAGCTCTCAGTTGCAAATATGGACTCGCTAACAGTATGCGAAAGAGGCTGAAAAATGTTTCACGAATATATCTTAAATGATAACCCTAAAATTCATGTTAAGTTTACCTTTGCAATAATGCGCAAAAGGGTCTTTAAAAGGGTACAAGAAAATGTGTGATCCTATTGTTTGTTTTGCCAATAATTGCTGTTTTACATCAAAGTTCCTTTCTGTTTTTTACGTTACCATTATTGATACTTTATTGTTACTTTATTGATATTTGGTATTATATGTTGGTAAGGTCGTAATATGCTACTGCCAGTAATGTGATCTTTTTTCTAGTGGGTATTAGTAGGCATTAGTGTGTGAGTGAAGTGAAGCTACTTTTTGTCACTCTAGCTCAGTTTTTCTGCTGTCAATTAATATTTATTTCGCGATTTTCAAATTAAAGTTTAGTAGTCCATGCTATTGCATGAACTAATCTTCATTTTGTTTGCTTCAATCATGCATTCCTCTGTGGCATTTTTGGTATCCCCCCTTTTCCCCCTCGGTTGACTAATTACCCTCCGGACTTAGCCGAAGGACTTTGGCTAACCATGGTGGGCCAACGATGCCAGCAATGCGTACCATTCCAAAATACAATATTTCTGGTCTGCACCATCCTGGCCTGCTCCTTTCCGGCCACTCCTTTCCCTCACCACATCCGCTATCGCTCATATAGCCCCCTGAATGAGGAAGAAGACCAGAAATATGCCAAGCACAGAGGCCATGAGGTGGGTGTTCTCCTGCCGAAGTCAGCAAAAAAGTTCCTGATGCTCCAATGATAAACTTCCACCTTATCCGCATACCCCCATGCCATTTTCCCTCCCTTCAAAATCAGCATATGGACTAATTCCACGTTCACCCCCACTCCACCTTGACCATGCAAAGAAAAACCCCTCCTGAAGTTGGAAAAACCTCCCCTCTCACAGTCTCTTTTCGAGTAGAAGGCAAGCAGTTCACTTTGAGGGACAGCAGCCTTAAGTCACGTTCAGAGACTTCGTCATTTTCTAGAGGATGTCGTAGTGGCTACTCACTATTCAGGGTTTATAGGAACCTGGAAAAGTCAGGGAAAATGAAAACGGTCATGGAAATCCTGGAAAAGTCAGGGAATTTAACGTGTGGTCAGGGAAAAATTGAAAAATGTTCAAATTTCGGAATTTATCACCTGAAAATTCCAAGAGATCAAAAACTGCGCAAAGGAGCGGAGGGCGGGGTGAAGGAGGGGACGACTGGCCTCAGACTGGCTTCGCTGTGGAGGCAGCCCTATTCTGGTTCTTTCTGGCTATAACCTGCATAATTTGGTGAATACATTGGCGAAAGGTGTGCACATTCATATTTTCATTTTCATTCGCTAGCGATTTTTGCCAGGAATGCTTTGCTTTGTCCCTCTTGTGACAGTATAGTTATTCTCAGTCAAATTTGATTTCACTTAGCCAAATTTGTAGAAGGATGTGAGGAAGAAAAAATCAAGATTGATTCAAAGAGCTACTTTAACATGACATCAGGTTTGAAGGAAAAGCCAGACTTCTCTGCTTCCTCACTACCACTTTTATCTCAATAAATGACCAAAATCTTGGAGTTTTCAGGTGCTCAAAAGTCAGGGAAAATCACTAATAATAGTCTGAAAATCCTGGAAAAGTCAGGGAAAATGAAAATGAAAACCCCTCTAAACCCTGCTATTGTTCCAGACTATTAGAGATCCCTGAGGGGAGTAATATTCAATCAGTTGTTGGTCTGTCTGTTGCTGAAATACATTTACTGGTATAGTTAGTTCTCATAATCTCATTTCTTTTCCCATTTGACCTCATCCTTCTCACCCAAGCTTGGAAAGAATGTCTGTTCTGGAGGAACGTAACCAACGAATAAAATCGTTGTTTCATTCAGGTAACGCTGCACCCCTTCTCATACACGTCTGTGCTTGTCTTCTCAGGGATGTGAAATTGGGAGAGGAGAACTCGAGGCACGGGAACCGAGGGAAACGGGGCAAGTGGGAGGGGAGGGGCGGAGGAGGCAGGGGGGGGCAGAGAAACAATCGTGTTCTCATTCAGGTACGCATTAAACGTCTCTCATTTCAATGTTCTGCTGATGTTTTCATTTTTGATGAAGTGGTCAATTATGTTAGATATTGTAAGAAGTTCGTACTACTTCCTCTTTTGTATTGTCATTGATTTTGCTATGTTAAATATGTCCTTACCTCCATGTTTTTTTTTATATTTTGAACTTGCCGTAAAAATGTACTTACCATCCATTTCTCTCAGACTACAGGAAGTGTTTTTGGTGAAGGCATTGGCGAAGCTGCAAAACGATATCATGCAAATGATTACCATGCACATTCCAGGGAAAGCTCAGGGGGAAGCTCTCTTGTTAAAACAAGGCTTAACCTCGAGGTACGATATATTTTTAACAGAATGTCACCCTTCTGGAAAAAATTTCCTGTTATGTGAATTTGTGTCTTCTTTGTACACTCCACAGCGCCATGATAAGGTTGACAAGAAGGAGGAAGACCTGAAACTTGAGGCATTAATGAGCTGTAATTTTGTGGATGACCCGAGTATCGTTCCAGATGAAAACTTCCGACCAATATCACTACCCCTCATTAAAGAACGTGAGTTGGATTGAGAAAAGAGCCTTTTTTCAACATTGCCAATGTGTAACCATTGATTTTCAAAGCCAGAGCATGACTAGGATGAAACTTAGTTTATTCTAATGTTAGTAATTAGTTTTTTCATGGAATCAATGGTCAGCCTTATGCAGTGATTGTAATTCAAAATTTTGTCTTAACTGTGCATAACTAAACTGTGACCTGTGCAAAACTTAGATCTGGTGCAGAAACACTACAATCAGAGGAAACAAATTTGAAGTCCATTGAGTTGATGCTAATTTTTGGGCATAAAATGCAGTTATATTGATGATACCATTAATTTAATTTTATTGGAAAATTAATAATTGCGATCTCTTGAGAATTTTTTTTTTTCTTCTGTTCATATTCAGTATTTAAGATTCCTCTAAATAATATACATACTTCGCATGTGGTTGAAATCCTAGATGTATGTGAGCTTGAAAGTGGTTGGAAATACTTGGATGTATCTGATAAACTATTAATGGTTATAAGGTAAATTTAGGAATGCTGTAATATATTCTCAAGGCTTCTAGGAGTGAGTATAGGTTCTAAATATTCCGAGTTGAAATGATGTGCAACTTCAAATTCAGGTGTATGACTAATATGGGGAGAGGGAGAAATTGCCAGGTTTTTAGGAGGGAACGAGAGAGATCATGAAGAATGGACAGGAAGCATTTTGAATGGGGAAGAAAGCGTAAAGCCTGAAGAAGGGATGGGGTAACACTGCAGCGACCAGGGACTGGAAGGAGCTATTAAGAATGACACTCTGTAAACCCCACACCAATGGATTATTATAAAATCAGGCTTTCAATGTTTAACCTAAACCATGCATATTTGTGAATTGTGTGTGTTAGTCCAATAAATTAAAAATACGTTGTTACCATTCCATAAGTTCTGTACAAGGTCATCCTGGAACTTGTTGTTGTTTTTGGTTCACAATGAGAAAGTCACCAAAAAGTGGTGATTACTGCTAGACCATTGATTTTCTGGAATGCTGGGTTGATAGGCCATTCCAGATTAGGTTAGATTGGCCAATTCCAGATAAGATTCCAGGTTAGGGTTGCTACCTTTTTGTGTTGTCATTACTGAACACAGAAATCAACCACTTCCTTGGCGCATTAATTTTTAATATATGGTCAAAAAAACATAACATTTGTTTATTTTACATTTTTGTTCTTTATTCACATGTGAATGAATATGTGAAAATAATAGCGCTGTTAAACCTTTTTTTTAAAATATTTTTTCTACAATTTAAAATTTGTTAAGTTTTACCTAAATTTCACACTATTTGACCTTTTTCTCTTTAATTTTGAAATAAAGAGTATTTTTTATTTCCACAAGAAAAAAATAGAACAACAAACCTTTATTTTACTCCAAACAGGTAAGGAACTTTAAAACAAATTTCTCGAATACTTTTTGCTGTGTGAAATATCTTAAAACAGAGGGTTATGCAAAGAAGTTCTTCACGATGGGGACAGTAATATCTTGTCTCTTTTGGAAGTTTTTTTTCCTCTTGCATCTCTTTTTCGGCAACATAGGTAACATTGTTTTGTTGGATTACCTTTTTTTTTCCTATTCCCGAGGGGTTACTCCCAGAAAATGCCTCTACGCGAGATGGCATGGTTGAAGCATTGCGGTCCACCTACCCACTCGTGGGGACACCACTGAGGGGTGATGTGTGTCTAATTGCTGCTCAATGAGTCCAAGACGATAGTCTAAATGCACTCTTTTCCGCCGGTCTTGCGGCAGAGAATGTAAAGAGTTCCAAACTGAAAGTTCAAGCAGATGAATTTTTAAAAATATTTTTTACCCCATTTCCGAGGTATAAAGAAGCCGGAAAATAAATGTGCGCGATAGCGGGATTTTCTAGCATGGTCAAATGACCATTTTTGTCAAGGAATAGCAGAACCTCATAAGTGTTGGTACGATATAAGCAGGCTTGACTGTACCTCATGTATGTGGAAATTGGAATTTGGTTGTACCACACGTTTCTTACAGAAGTGTAGGAAATTAAAGGATGGCATAATTTCAGCTGGGGAAATTTGGTTCAAGTAGCTTAATCTATTGATTGTTATGTACATATTCAATCTTTTAATTCATTATTGTCATATTGTGTAAAGGCCACTTTACACGATACAATTTTTTGTACAATTTCTTGTACAAATGCTTGTATCAACTGAACGAAATTGTATGTTTGTCTGAATGGAATCAGAACAGGTTCTATTTCCCGTTCAGTCATTCAGACAATCGCACAAGCATTCATACAATTTGCCGCTTTACACGGTACAATTTTTTCATAGAAGAGTTTGTACAAAAAATTGTATGGTGTAAAGCGGCCTTAAGAGACTGGCCCTTATCTTGTAAGACTGATGAGATTCTTATAGTTTACAGATTCACCAAATGGCTGTGACACAACTCCAGATATTTGTTGTAGAAAGGCATGATATTTCACTGTATTGTGTGTGCTCTTACGTAGTTGAGCTTGAATGCCCTTGACCTGATGGAAAAGCTTTTAATCCTTCTGTGTGTGTGTGTGATATGCATGCTGCCTGCTTATCTCCTCTCCATGAAATTTCAGGAAAGAAAATTAAAAAAGAGCCAGTGGAAGATAAAATTAAATTGGAAGGCATCAAGGAGGAGGATGATAAGGAATTGCTTAAAAGTAAGTCATATGCTGCCTGAGAGTGGAGAGATTGCAAAAATCAAAGCCTCTTAGCCCACTGACTTTGCCAGCAACTAAAGGCTGGGAGCAATTTATTTGCCACTTAATATACTGGGAAGCATTCCTACTTGATCTGTCTCTTTAAAAAAAATTGTGTATATCAGAAATGTAATGAATAACAGACTCATTTTTGCGATACGCCACAAAAAAATATTCCTAAATATTTTACTGTTCTCAGTCATGATTTTTGGGTCAGGCTATGCTAATGTTGGCAGAGATGGAATGAAAATATTTCAACAGTGGGCTAAAAGGTGTCTAGTAAAACCTCAAGTGATATGAATTCGGATATTAATTTTTGTGTTCAAATACTGGGCTGCCTTCTAAAGTGAAGGATGCCTTTGGATCTTGAGGTTTTACGTGATGATTTCATTGACTTTGAATATATGAGCAGCATTTGATGTTATCAGAATTCCATTTTCATGCAATTTGTTGTCATTTCCTGAAGCTGAAAATTGATTCACTCTTATCAACTTGATGCCTGTTGATTGAATGGTAAATTGACAAAATCACTCAAAGTAGATGATCATTGAATTCATTATCATTCATTTTACATCACCTGGAGTATTAGAACTTGCTAGCATTTGTATCTGGCTCCTTTCTGAAACTTTCGTCATAAACCCATTTGTGGAGAGTGTCCTCCTTCAATCATTCATTACTAGGGTTCACGGTGATTGGGACTTGAGTTTTTCATTTTCTGTACTATTCTGACATCTTTGCATCCTTTGATTGACCTTTAAACCGATAAAGTGTGCAAATGCATTCCTTTATTCCTTCATAATCAATTCATTTCCTTTGTTACATCTGCTACATGTATGCCTCTAATTACTGAATTGCCTTCTTGACATAATGTTTTGATAAAATCCCACTAAACACCCTGCATCATCATAAAAAGTATTCTTTTGTAGTGTGTCTGAAATAAATTCTGTCTACCATCACATTGAAAATTACATGAAATACGATGAAATAAAAATGAGAAAAATTCAATGTAAATGAAAAATAATCCTAGCTCCTGACTTGCTGGATAGATACGCATGTCCAGTATTTATAATGCCACTAAATTATCCTGTTAAAGTGTACTGAAATTATTCATGTCTTAGATCAAAAGTCTTAAGATACATTAGTGTTGAGGAACAAAATTTGGCATTATCCTTTGATAACCATCAGCAGTTGACTCTTTTCTGCTACGTATATAATTTTCTGCTGACTAACAGTTTGAAGCTGTCATTAACCTTGCAAAACATACTAGATCATTACCATTGTGGTATTTCTGGATTGTTTGGTTACCCATACTGGTGGTATCCACAATGTCATCGAATGTGCATGAACCAAAGGCCTGTAAGATCAATGTCATTGTAGAATTTCCAGCTCTAAGTTTCATTGTAAAGTAATTGACTCATCAGTCAGGCAAGAGTACACACTTTCTCATTTCAGGTTTTCATTTCAACTTCTTGACAACAAGCAATCCCTGATTGAGGCATGAATTTTGGCCATTTGATTACCTGCACACAAGTTCCAAAAGTTCTCTCATTTGACTAATATTGACAGTGAAAGTAATGCTTCTATCATATTTGATGGCATTAAGATGCATCCTCATTGCAGCAGGATGTATTTGTGGTGGAATAATTAAGAAAACACGGTTGGTTTTGTATGACCATACTCTTGTGCTGACCAATGTCATTAAATGTCTCGCTCGCAACTCATCCAATATCATGAAAGCAAACCAAACTGTATAAATATGTACTCTAGTGCTGACCACAGCCAAGAGACCCAATATAGCATACACAACTGCATTATTTGTCATGTTAATCATAAAAGCGAAACCTTGGCATTTAAGACCCATGGGTCATTTTTTGAGCCATAATTTTGGAAAAAAGGTACCTCGTATGTGCCAATAAATATGGTAATTATAATTTGAGACATAATTCATGACAAATATGTACAGAGATTGTCATTTATCTTGGGGGAGTGTGGTGGAGTATTGGGTTCCTAACTTGAGGTCCTGGGTTCCAAATCACGGGGTAGGCCTCTGGGCGTGAAAAACCAAAGTCAGGTGATTCCCTGGGAACCAGATCCTTCTGGCGAACTGCCGGTGGCACAGGGCCTGGCCCCACTTCTTCACTGACGTTTGAATTTCATAATCTCTGTCCTCAACAACCAGACCTGCCTTTGGGTTGAATAAACACTGCTTCGCATATCATTGTCCACAGCACATCATTCATTATATCACAACTCACTCTTTATATAGGTACTGCGTTTATTTTACCTAGCAGGTAATGACTAGTTTTTGTGTGTTTTAGATTCTAGAAATGTTTGAGTATTTAATGATAAGTGTTCTCTTTGTATTTAATTACACTTAAGTTGCACTTCGATTTCTTAACTAATATGCATGTTTTTTTTTAATCCTATCACAAGCTGTTATTATTTTTGTAATCATTTATGATCATAAATTCCTTCATTTTACCTGTTAGGCACAAGGAAACATTGCATAGTTCATTTTAAAAATTCTATGGCACTGGAATATTTGAAATTTTTTTTATTTGAGAAGTATTGTTGATTCTCAGAGCTCAAATGTTAATTAAAAGGCTTCTGAGTATCTGGTAAATGTTGTGTGGCTAAAAAATAAATTTCATGCTAAGGTCATTATATTTTTACTAGGTTAATTCTTAATTCTATGATCAGTTTTTTTGTAAGGACATTGTTTCGTTTGTATAATATTTCATCTATTATCTCATATTAAAAGTGTATTTACTTCAGGAAATTCATTTCAGGTATCTCATGAGTCATTACATGTTCATCAATGTCATCCATCAAGTTATTTTTTGTTGTCGAAAAAAATAATCATAAAATATACACATATTTAAAATGTAGTAATTTAATTGATATGCATAGTTGTGAGTTAAGGAAACCTTTGCTGCTCAGCGTTTTTCAGTAATTGTGGCTACAAATTTAATGTTGTCTTTATTCTTCAAATACTCATCATAGAACTCATCATGGCATGTCATGCACAGTTGAATGAGCAATACTTTGCTGTGTGACCACTTAGATCCCATCTGATTGACAAAGGGAATGAAGAAAGTGTTTCAAATGTTGTCAAAGTCTAGAAGGTGTATCTGGTGGTCAGTGAAGGAAGGGGCTGCATTGAAAGGGGAGGCATTGACCTTTTTTTAACCAAAATTGTAAGCTTACAGTTGTTGAGGATGACTGGATCAATTTCCACTATAAACTATCTCATATCACATAATCAAACCATGAAGGGAAATCCTAAGAAAAATAATTTCATGGCCTCCATTGAGTAGTGACTTTTTTTTTACACTTTTGACCAAGAATATTATACTTTATAAAGAAGATCACTGAAATTGTATTTAGAAGTTGGCTCGGCCTGTTTTCCATCTCTTTCAAATTAATAGTTATCTGATTTACAAACTTTCAGGGAAAAAATGTCACTAAAAGATGTCTGAATATATATGCTATTTTAAAGCCCGAATCACACGATCATTTTTCTCGTCTCTTTAAAGGGATCATTTAAGCTATCGCTTTCAGGGACCGCAAAAATGATATAGCTCAAGCTATCATTTCGCCGCTCACCGATCATTTTTACCATCCCCTCTCGTATAATTTCTGTTCGCGAGATACAGTAAACAACTTCGTAACTATGGATGATTTACATCATCATCGACGGCTTTTGGCTGCAGCCAAACGTTTCTTTCAGAACGTGCGCTCTGATTGGCTAAATGACAGGCCCGAGGGACGGAAAAAAGGACGTGCTCAAATGACGAAAAAAGGGATAGCTATCCCTTATCATTGCCGCTATCCGTGAAGTGATCAAGTCAGACGATCATTTTTAAGCTATCATTTCAGCTATCCCTCAATAGGGACATAAAAAATGATCGTGTGATTCAGGCGTAAGGAGCAAAAAGATCCAGCCACGTAAGCCAACATCCCTAGATCGTCTGTTAACCTGTCTGATTTCATAAGCAAAGTCGGGGCTGAACAAAATGGTTGTCAGATTTGCTGCAGAAAAGGACTAGGGAAGATGGTTCAGACTGAATATCCAAGTAGTGCAGGTTTCATGGCTCTGTTTGAACACTTGTTTCAAAGATTTCCACCATAATTTCATCAAGTTTTCATGATATAACTGTGGCCATCAACATATCTCAATTTTTTAATCCAATGTAACATCTCTCGATATTTTCATATTATTGAGCGGTGTATGAAGTGGTGGTGCTGCTGAGCAATTTGCTTTTGCATCTGACGTGCAAGCAGTGATGCGCAATGTATCTTAAATAACCCAAATGTTCTTTGTTGTTTTTATTAAGTTGGGTATTTAAATGTGTGTTTTACTATGAGTGTGGTACCATTGTTGTGAATGGGGCAATATTTTATCATGTGTCTCTTTGGGAGGTTAGGAAGAATTTATGACGGGTGAGTTTTTGGAAGCACTTTGCTTTCCCGAGGTCAGGAGTCGGCAGGCATATGAGGCAGAAGAGCCGAACTTGTCCTTCATAAAATTTTTTGAGATCTTAAATAACTTTCTATGTATCTATTTATTATCTATCTATTTATAACAATATTCTTGTGAGGTATTTCTTGACTCTATTATGAAAAATTCGTGCAAAACGTGCACTCATTGAAGAAACTTCTGATGATTTCCTAGTGAATGCAGTTGGTGAAGTTTACTCTGGTTTTCCACCAGATTAGACGCTCCTTTCTGCCGACATTTTGATGAAGAAATTGTGCATCAAAACATCAAGAAAAATGGAGCACCTAACTCGGTGGAAAGCTTGAGTAAGCAACTGAAGTTCACCAGTTCATTCTGCTCTCTTTGGTTTCAATGTGACCTGGTATCTAAAGGGAAATTTAGGAAGTTTTCTACGGGAAGAGAAGCATAGAGCAGAATTGTCCATTTAGAAATAATGAACTTGGTGTTATCAAGTTCTTAGCCCCTGAGGCACCATAGACTGCATGTGCTGTAACAGTATGTATTTCAATCTGTGATTTTTACATAAGCTCTCATGAAATATCTATTCTTTCAGTTAAAACAGAGCCTGGTTGGGAGGCTTCGTCTTGTTTACCTGGAAAGAACTGTTTAGATGATAAGGTAAGCTGTATTTATAGTCATACATTATTTAGTGTAAATTAAAGTTTTTCTTCATGATATATATATAAATACATTAGAACCTTACTTATGAAACTTTTAGCGGACAAACAAAAAAAGTTTCATAAGTGAGGAAGTTGCATAACAAGGGAACATGAAGCCCTTTTCAAATGTCCAGTTTAGTCTTTTTTGTTTAATGGTTACAGTTGCATGTTGAGATGCAGGCAAATGAAGCCTAAAGCAGAGTTTACACAATGCATCTACCCGCGCAGGTACGTTGCTGGACAGATGTGTGAATAGCTGTCAGGACAGATGCGCGTTCTCGCACTTGAGGAGTGTTTACAATCATGTTAGGCTTGTGTTAGCGCAATTGTTCGACCATTTTCTAGATACGCATTACGCGATTGCTTTTGTTTTACTAATATCAAACGCCACTTCTACGAAACAGACTACATCATACCTGAACTTCAGTTATTGTTATTGACAACAGATACAGTTGTTACTAAACACATTTGCATGGGATACCATGAATGCTGATGGAAACGATCCACAATAAAATGTTACCACCTCGGAGGCCGAATTTTTCAAAGTCCCAAGTTGAAGAAGATTTGACAACACTGTCCCTTGGCGCAGAGTCTAAATGCCCAGAGCTCTCGCTGCTCTCGCCATTTATTGGGGGTACCCTTCCCTCAAGAACAATTCCCTTTTCGCACTTTTTCAAGTGAACAACCAGGGCCGACCGCCTTGACTCAAGACCACTCGTCTCGGTGGTCGTGCTTGTCCACGATATCTGCTAGAAGACGAGTCGCCCGAGCCACATAGGTACCCGTGGCCACAGAACGGGAGAAGGGGCACGAGATGAGTTCCAATCACTTTCCACCACATTTCTAGAAGAAACATGATAGAAAATGACACTCGCTTTATAACCTCTTTCGAAAATACCTAACATTTATTCCGAGACCACTTTGGAGTCCTATGACTACCAGACGATTTTCCGAGGGTAATGATTAACATGCTAAATGGTCGTTGCGCTTCCACGGGTACTATAAGACCTTAAAATATGCAATGTTATGGTTGAAATTTTGTCCTCTAAACTTAACACTTCAAAACGCCTACATTTATTGATCACTTAGTCACCAATTAACTCAGATTCATCCAACGTTCATGTCGCAGAGCGTAGGTGTGAAGAAAGTCTTAGGAAGGTGTAAACAGAAAGTCTTAGGTTTATTATTCCGTAGTTTTTTTTTCAATTGATCACTACTTCAACTGCTCATGTATTACGTCTAAATGAAATTAGATCAGTTGCTAATATGATCTTCAGTATTTTTGAAACGCTTGAACTCCTGGAACTTGATTCAAAAGCCATTAATTTCTGAAAATCAATAGCTATCGGCTTACGTGGGCCGAGATTCTTACAAAGTAGAAGTCTCTAAGTTTTTCCAGCCTCATTACCTAATTCTCTCTGAAAGACAATTGCATAAAACGGCTTAATCTGAGAAACCTTTGAGCGTTTAGCCGATATACCCTACCTTCGGAAATAATTCCGATACGTTCAGAAGTTGTCGGTATATTTTTTCACCCTCAGAAACATTCCCGACACATTTTATGATACCCACAACCCCAAACAGTAAGCAGGTAGTGAAAATAGAATCAAGCCAGATCACAACAAAAAAAAACTCATCCGGGAAATGAACCACAGATCTACAAATGTGCTGTTATACGCACTATTCCAAGCAAGGTTTGAATTTGGGCAGGCTCTCCATTTCTTCACATTTCCACCTTCCACTATTTAAGTAGTGTATTGGAGAAAAAGGGGTATAGCAGCATTGATGACAGAAGGAAAATTGTATCAGCAAGATAAGGTTTTAGTCGTAGACATGAACTGTTGACAGGTGCGTTAAGCAGGGAAGTAAAGAAAATACTAGTGAAAAGTTTGAAATGGAGCGTGGCACTATATGACGCTCAAACATAGACTTCATGGAACGAAGATGGAAATATAATCAGAGCTTTTAAGATGTATGGAGAAGGATGGAGAAATTAAAGTGGGTCAAAACGAGGACAAATGATGAAGTATTAGAAATGCTAGGAGAGGAAAAAATTTTGATTGATGAATAGAGAAGATAAAAAGGGCGAGGGTGAATTGAAATATGTGATTGAGTGAAGAATATTGGTTAAACGGGGTAGAGTGAGGCGAAGAACGGGTACCTTGGATAAAATGATGGGAGGTATGAGGGGCTGAAGAGGGACATTGTGTGGAACCAAAACTAATGATAATAATGATTCTCATCACTGCAATCACATCACGTGTTTAATTCCCTTGGAAAATATGAATTGATCCTCACCTAGAAATTCATTGCTCTCTTTTCCATACATCGATTGATGATTCTAAGCACCAACGTAGCAGAATGAGAGATTCAGTAGTCTTCGCATTCCCTTGTTGCTCTCATATTTGTTTTAGATGGCAATACAGTTTCTTCGAATACTCCGACAGTATATTCTCCTTGCATATCCTACAAGCGAGCCCATAAAAATCCTCCCGACCTCTCTGCACAGTAGTTCAGTAATTCCAAGTATTCACTATAATTACGTTGAATGTGTTCTGGTCACATTGCAGAATTACACGTCCTGTCATTTTGTTATATTTCAAGTAGCATATACTGCGATATGAATTGCCGATGAGTATTCATTCTAAGAAATAACCAGGCGAGTATGCGATAGTGCGAGGATTGTATGTAATTTGAAAGAAATTCTAAATATATCCGCGATAATTTTTCCCAATTTATTACCCAATTAAGCTTGGAACTTAATACCTATATGCCGTAAAGACGTTCAGTACGTCTAATCTATTGTTATCGAAATCTGCCTGTAACAGTTATAGCATTATTATTTTTACCATTTACTATACAAGCACATTTTTCGAGCTCTTATCTCGAATATTTTATGATCTCATTATTTCCTATGACGAAATAAAGGCAAAAACGGAGTATTTGGGAATATTTTGGGAACGCTTTTGACTAAGACATATCGACGGTGTTAATGACAACTCTTGCTTCGAGCTGCAATCATATTTGGGTCGTCACTCTCTCAGCAGTCGCGAAACCTACACGATCATCTTCGAGGGAGGCCTTCTGAGCAGCAATCGAAAAGGAGGCTGCGTTTCGGGAGGCCTCATTCCTCCGCAGCCGATTGTCGCTGGGCACCCTTGCGGTCCACCCCCCACTGCAAAAATCCCTGTCCACCTTTGTCAGTCCTAAAAGAGGAAAAACCCGCCATGCTTTACCTGCTCCTTAAATACCCATTGTGCTTGGGCCCTGAAAGAGACTTGAACCGGTAGGAAGAAGACCCGCGGTGTCGTGGATGGAGTGGTGGGTGTCATAAAACGTGTCGGGGATGATTCTTAAGGTGAAAAAATCTACGCATCCAGACCCATTTCCCGTCTCGGCATTATTTAAGAAAAGGGCCTCAGCGAAGTGGTCCGTGGTCACTTATCGCCCATATCTGGGCATGTAGTTTTCTTGGAGAGGGAGAGAGGGGAAGGAGAAATTTTTTCTGCAGGTAAATTTATATTTTGTCATCGGAAAGCAGTTTTTCAATCAACATCATTGGAATGAGTGGAGAGGATTAGAATGTAATCAGAATGTATCTGCGTGTATTGTTAATTTCAAAAATATTTTCGACAGAGTGAAGAGGAAAGGGTTAATGGAACTATTGCGTAAAACAGGAATAAATTGGAAGAACAGAAGACTGAGCCAAAGTTCATGCATTACGGAGAAAGTGCTGGTGAGAGAAGCGGACGGGGAATTAGATGAGGTGGTATTAGAGAGAGGGGTTGCGTAAGGCTGTGCGTAGTCACCGGCACTTTTTAATTCACATTCGGAGGGTATGGGGGCTCGATACAGGTGTATAGGTAGGGGAAAGTTGATAAGGTTTGCGGGTGATCAAGCCCTTGTCAACTAGTCACCCAAGGACTTAAATCATAAGAAGACTCAAGTAATGAAATTTTGCATGCATGAAGGGTGATTTTAATTTAGAAGGGAGGGGTTAGATCATGGAGCAGGGGGAGTAATTTTGTATCCCGGTTAATATGGAAAAGGAGTATTCTGCCAAAATTGTCCGAAGGAGAATTACGTTGGTTAAAGAGACGTTTCGTCACATAGGGGGATAAAAGACAGGCTGGTTGACTCGTCCTCTAGCAGATATCGCGGACAAGGCGGCCTCATTCATTTATTGCTCTCTTTTCCATACCTCGGTTGATGATTTTAAGCATAAGCATAGCAGCATGAGAGATTCAGTTGCCATCGCATTTTCTTGTTACTCTCGTTCCCGTTTTAGATGTCAGTACAGTTTCTACTAAATCCTCCGGCAATATATTCTCCTCGCATATCCCATGAGCGAGTCCATAAAAATCTTCTAGGCCTTTTTGCACAGTCGTTCAGTAATTCCACGTATTCCTTCTAATTACGTTGCATGTGTTCTGGTCACATTGTAAAATTACTCGTCCTGTCCTTAATACACATTTCCGTTTAACGATACGAGAAAATGTTATAACCTTTGAGTAGAGGTAGTAGTACTCCAGTACACGCAGTACTCAAGTACGGACTGCTGGGTTTCGAACAGGGACCTTCGAATAGGAGAACACTTAGAGTTTTGACCAATGCATCTAAGAGACGTTCAAGCTGTTCCTAATAATCTCCTTAATACTTTTATTTATTTAGTTTTTTTTTTTTTTTTTGAAATAGCACATACTACGATATGAATTGCCGATGAGTATTCATTCTAAGAATTAACCAGACGAGTATGAGAGAGTGCGAGGATTGTGTGTAATTTGAAATAAATTCTAAATATATCCGCGATAATTTTCTTCATTTATTACGCAATTAAGGTTGGAACTTTACACGTAAAGACGTCCAATAAGTCTTCTCTTTTCTTGTTGAAATCTGTATGTGCCAGTTGTAGCGTAAGTATTTTTGCCATTTACTATACAAGCGCAGTTTTCGAGCTCATCGAGCAGTCAAATAAAATTCACCAATAATTTAAAAATAACACCGATCGTTAACAGATATACAAATGCTGATAACAATATTCATCTATGTTATTCATGTTATAAAATCAAAATTTTCTACGACGAAATAAAGGCAAAAATTGAGTATTTTGGAACGTAGTGGAAATGACATAGACTAAGAAATATCGACGGTGTTAATGACCACTCTTGCTTCGAGCTGCATTTACATTTGGGTAGTCACTCTCTCAAGAGCCGTAGTCGCGGAAACCTAAGTGACCCATCTTCAAGGGAGTAACTCCGAGCAGCAATCTAAAAGAAGGCTTTTTTCGGGAGGCCTCACTCCTTGGGGCCGACTAATTGTCACAAGGCACCCTTGCGGCCCTCCCTCTCCAACGCAAAAATCTCTCTCCAGGTCATTGAGGAAGGGTGGCACCGGCAAGGGAAGGAGGACCGTGCCTCGGTCTTGCTGGTGCTGCTCGGGGCATTTAAAGGGACAGATCTGCACTGTTGTCAAATCTCCTTCAACTTGGCACTTTGAAAAATTTGGCCTCCGAGGTGGTAACTTTTTATTGTGGACGGGTGTACTTACTACAAAATTAAAACTTTCGTCATTGCTCACAGAAGTGCGCCACAAAATAAGTAAACATGCATTATATAAACATTCATATCAATAATATATTCCAGTATTTCTTCATTTTCTTCGGTAGAATAAAGGTCCAGACAAAGCAAGGGTTGAAGTATAAAAAGCAGTAAGACGCACGTGAACACACCGAAGCACAAACGAAAAGCCGCCAACAATGGAATGAATGTCGTTTATGATAGCTACCACCAGATGGCACTGCGAAACGACTACAAATTGCTCGCACACATTCACCAAAATAGAACGGGCTATTTTCTGTCCACGCATTTGTCAATTTATAGTGTTTACACGGTGCAATTTTGATGGTGAATATGTTCACGCACCTACCCGTGTAAAATCATCATGTAAACTCGGCTTAATAATTTATTGCATTACAAGCAACTATACAAATAAATGTATGTTCATGACACCTAGACAGAAACATTGTGCATTTGCAATCCTGACATTTGCTAACATCTGTTCCCAAAGTTGAATTTCTTGGTCTAATAGTTAGCATTCCTGGCACTTGACCAGCAGGGCCTAGTTTCAATTAATGATTGGCACATTTCGTAATGGTGTTTATTATCAGTTCATCTTCTACATACGAACACCAGCTTGTATGTAGAAGATGTCACTCAAAGATTTCTGAATACATATATGCTATTTTAAGGAGCAAAAAGATCCAGCCACGTCAGCCAACATCCCTAGATCTTCTGTTAATCTGTCTGATTTCATAAGCAAAGTCGGGGCTGAACAAAAATGCGTGTCAGGTTTGCTGCAGAAAAGGACTAGGGAATATGGTTCAGACTGTATATCCAAGTAGTGCGGGTTTCATGGCTGTGTTTGAACACTTGTTTCTAAGATTTCCACAATAATTTCATCAAGTTTTCATGATGTATTGTATCACCCTCTACAAGGAAAGGTTGAAGTGCAATTATGGAACAAAGACTTCGAGCATATCACATGCCAAGAATAATATAATATAGAACATTAAATAATAAACAAAATCAAAAACCTAAAATTAATTCAGCGCACAATGAGTTTACATTAACTTAAGTTGTTGTTGTTGTTAATCAAATCCTTGAATACTTTCAAATTCTTTTTTAAAGAATCAAAAAAATGTTTAATGAAGCCAGGAGATTCCATTTATGGAATATCTGGGGATTCAACTTTTAAGATGAAAAACTTATTATAGAATGCTTCATGTCACTAAACTAGTAATTGTGCAATGTCTTGTTAGTAATAACTTTTAAAATTAAATTTGAGAGTTTTATACTCAAAAGGAGATATTGTGTAGCTCGAATCTTGAAATGAGATGAGCCTTTTTTCATGCTACTAGAAGCAAAATTTAGAAAATGTGTGTCTCTGGTTTGTTCACCATTTACCTGGGTTCCCTAGAAAAAAAGTAGAATGACATGCGGGGAGCCTGCATTCTCCGAACTTGGGTAAGCTGACAATATCAGAGTGAGGTAGTGTACTACAGGTTTGGATTTGGATTCTTATCGATGATTAAATGTTTTCCTTCAGCCATTGAATCAAAAATTTTGTCATCCTTAATTTTCAAACCTAGTATGTTGGTACTACCTTTTTGTACTTTTATTGCTTAAACTAGATTTACAAATGCATCACTACAAAATACATTGTTACGTTAACATGATGATTCCACAATTTTAATTATGTAATAAAATATTTTTCCGATCACTTTCTCTAATGCCATGTTTTATTAATTTTATTTTTAATGTATTGACTTATAAACTGACATGCAATTCCTGATTATCCCCTTTTTTTTAAAGCTTGCTTGCATTACCCTAGGGATAGGGTTTGGACTGTATTCCTAGGCAGTGTTAAGGAACGAACTCGCGACCGACAGTACACTAGCTCTCATTTTTAACAACTACGCTATCATTGGTTCTTGTGAGTCTGGCAAATGTAAGCGACCCGTGTGGCATTCTGCTTTATTTCTTTATTTTGTTCTGGTGCACGGAAAAAATTTTCATCTCATTTGGTGACCCAAGTTACAAATCCTCTCCCTGTAAGTGTCTACGGTACCTACATTCAATGTGTGGGGCGTATCGATCACTAAGCCGCAAAATTTAAAAATTTCCGATCTGGATAGGATATTATAGTATTCGGATATGATTTCAGTAAGGAATGAAATGAAAGATCTGTGGGTCTTTAGATCTGACCCTACCATCCTTAATTTTTGAGTGATACATTCGTAATTCTAATTTAAACAATATAAGTATAAAAATGAGAGTATGCAGATGTAAGGGTTTGAAGTTGAAGATGATAAAATTTCAATGCAATGACTGAAAGAAAAAAATGCTGCAACGGCAAGTCGTGACTGAATCTTTCTAGTCAGTGGAAAACTAAGATGCGTTCTTTATGTTACTGAAGTCCAATTGGAGTTCAGGATTTTGCATCCGATTGTTAGACTCTTTTGTAAGTCCGGAGAGGAAGAAAAAAACCACCATCTTAGATTCGTGCATATACTGTGACTAATGAGATTTTGTCATTCATCATGATGAAAGTGTGTCGCTGAATGAATTACCTTAAAAAATTAGTCCTATTAATAGGCTTGTTTCATCTTGCCTTTCAGACTTTCAGCTCTAAAATGTGTATTAATTGGACAAAGCACAGATCTTACCTGTTGCTACCTGTTTCATTGGTTACTTGTTGTCAAAACTGTTGGGGGGCACGCCTTTCCCACCTGCTCCTAGTGCACCCATATGGCATGTGTATGACCCTCTTCTTAATTCAAATGTTCCCGAGTTCTTCCCAGTGCAAAATGAGAAATTCCACTGGTCCTGATGAAATCTGACATGCACTACGTTTACCAATCGGAGTCAGATCGATCTGAACTCAGACCGATTTGAAAGAAGCGAGCTCACTCAGATCGCCTGCTTTAACAACATGGTCTGAAAATATCAATATTGAACTGTTGATATCTCAGAAGTCGCGTCTGTTTGTTTACATAGCCCAGCGTTGGAAACATCTTGCGCCATGGAGTTGAAAAATTATTAACTTCATCGGTCATTGTAGAACCCACGTGAGCTTACGAATTCACTTCGCAAATGAAATCGATAACAATTTGTCTTCCATAGCAAAAAGCGCAACACGCCGACCTCTTTGGATCGATTTGAGATCTCAGATGGGTTCGGGAAAGCGGTATGCTGACTCGGCTCCCTTCTCGGATCAATCTGGCTAGCCCGTTCCGTTTATCATACCAGGCTGAACCAATCAGATCAATCTGAGATCGATTGGTAAGCATAGTGATGTTCATATCCCGTGAGACACAGCTGCTCCCGCATGAAGCCATTTGCAGGCATGGCTTCAAAACGATTTACAGTCAAACTCATTTATAACGAGCACGGTTAAAACGAGATCTCGGCTATTGTGAGGAAAGAGAGAAGGATTGTTTGGAAATAATGCATTTTGTGAGCAATATATAACGGTTAAAACGAGACTGTATTAGAGAGCCTTACGGTTATAACGAGCAAATCTTTAGTCCAGATGAACGAGCAGTGGCTGTACTGTTGTACCAAGGACTTTTTCTTGTAAATTTAGCATGTATGTAGATAGTTCACTGAATAAATTGTTCATTTTGTAATTTCAATCATCTTATATTAATCTTTGTTATTTTATCACCTCTGCATAAGAATAGTATGTGTGTGAGCGCACTTGTGTGTGTGAGAGTGGGAAAGACAGTGAGTGATGGTACATGTTGCTACTCGTAATGGAGATAACGAGTAACGGATATTACGAGCAAAAGCATTTGGTCCCTTAGATCTCGTTTTATCCGAGTTTAACTGTAATTTGATGTTTAGTGTGTCTCCCTGCTCAAAACCATTGAAATACCAGGATACTCCCTATGTGATGAATAATTGCATCGGCAGAGTGGGGTGACATAACGTAGAGGGATTCTAATCCCTCCTCATGTCATGGCCACTGTGTTTGTCGTTGGATTAAGTTATGTTTAAGTGCAGCATCAACCAAGCTGTAACAGGTCCTTGAGAAAAGCATAGTTCTAGTGCTGCTACTCCTACTTTTCATTCTTGTGTCAGGTTGTGGTGAAATTGGAGCCAGGCACAGAAGAGAACGAGAGATTGCACCCCAAGACAAAAGAAGCTGTGAAGCCCGTTTCTCAGGAAAAGGGATTAAACGAATACACTGTGATGGAATTAATAGAGCACAGTAAAAAGGGATACATGTTGTTGCAAGTAAGTCATTTTAAGGTTTGCATCGCTGTTTCTGTGTCGAGGGAGATTGCCTGGGGGAGAAAACATTCTTTTGAAATGTTCATGTCCTGTGCTACTCCATGTGACTTGACTCATTGTTTTAAATGTCTCAAATTTGCCATGTTTGCAGTGTTGTTTTTTTGAAAGCCTTGAATTATTCAATTATTACATGTTTGCGTAATAAAGCTTTTGGCATAGTGAACTATTCAATCCTTGAGAAATAAGATAAAATAGGAGTGAGAGGACAAGCTAACCAGTGGTTTCAATCATACCTAAAAAATAGATAACAATTGGAAGTTCTCTCAGAACCACCACCTGTAAAGTGTGGTGTACCACAAGGTTCAATTCTTGGACCCCTTCTTTTTTTTTAACTTTTATTAATTATCTACCTGGACATCTCCCACTGGCTGAACCAGTCAAATTTGCAGACAATACTAATATCTCAAGCAAGGGTGGTAGCTGTTACAAACTGCAGCATAGAATTGTCCAAACCCAAGATAATTTAATGCAATGGGTACAATCAAATAAATTAATTCTTACTGCTGATAAGACTATCTTCCTAAATTTTAATCCTACTAGTAAGCAAATACGGCCTGTAAATTTGGCAGTAAATAACCTTCCCATTAAGGAGGAATCCCAAAGTAAGTTTCTAGGCGTCTTGATGGACTCTAGCCTGGATTGGGAGAGACATATTTATAACACTAGAACAAAAAATCTTAACACATGAACTGACACAGAACCTTAAAAAGGCTCCATAGTATCAAACGCACTGGATTCATTGCATACAATAAATTTCCATTATCAATTTGATGTATGGACATGAAAAAATTTAAACCTCAGGTGAAGTGTATGCTTCAGGAGAACTTGTTTTATAGTACAAAAGGATATAGGTAGCACACATTTTTTCATAGTTTACTGTTTTCTGCAATTAACCTGTTTTTATGCATGTTTTATGTTATATATTATGCTTGAGGCTATGTCCTATGTGTATTATGTTTATTTATGCTTTTTTTCTATTATACAGCATAGTGTATATATTTGTCTTTAATATGTTTTTACTAATGTATTTGCCTATGGATGATAAAGTTTTATTCTCTGTGGAACAAGCTTTAAGAAAATAACTCTGTGTTAATTTGAAATAAATAAGTGTTACTAGAATTGGTCTTAATAAGACTTGTGCCGATACCGATAAGGATTATCAGGCATCTGCCATTTTCCTGATGCTTCGATGCTTTTGAGTATTCGTTTTTTTCAGATACTTTTATTCAAAAGTATTCGTTCTGTGAAAATCATCAAAAAACATATAATTTTGAAATTCCGCCTTCTTCAACTGACTTACCAATGTGTCGCGTATTTGTTTACTTAGTTGCGATCTTCGTGACAGTAAAAGTGAGACAAGTGCTTAGAATTGGTTATGGGAAAGCCTGAGGCGAAAAGCTCAACCTCCTCCGAAAAGTAGATGAAATTAACATAAGATGACAGTTTGCGGAAATAGGGCAAAAATTAAAGTTCTGCCATCAACTCAAGTTCGTTCTGCTCAACGCATACATTGTTCCGCGTTTCCGTGTACATTCCAAATTCGTTTCCCAAAAATACAAAATTCAAATATCGTGGCATAGTCTAGTGTTATACGTTAATGGATTTGCATTAGAAATGTTAAAATGACGACGAAGGTGTTTGTCGCGTGCCTCCAATGTTCCATACTTATGGAGAAAATCCGGTTTCCTAAATTGACTAGAATAACTTAAACGAATATAAGTAAATATTTGAAACTCGAAGGACATAATGGCAAAAGTACGATTCATATTCTATCAAAATTTCCTTTCAATTGTGTTTTTCATATTGTTATGGCAATCTCCAAAGGGATGCTGGCCTCCACGACTCTAAAAAAAAATGTGCCATTTTTCATCCTCGCTGCGAAAACATGCCTCAAAAGTAATTATTAAAAAAAAGTCTGGTACCTGAATTAAAGGTAAGGCTAAATTATCTACACGCTGATATGCTCTCTATGAATTTCGCTTCTTCCTTTTTTGGCATATCAAGCCTCAAAGTCAAGTCTATATGTACAATTTTTGCATGAATAGTGTAAACAAAAGGTGCTATTTGGTCATATGGTCATCATTAATTATTGAGTGCACATCAACGCAAGGTATCATACGTATTTTCTGGGAGGTATAATAATTGAAAATGAAACTTAATAAATTAATGCCAGCCGTGAACTAACTTGATGGCACGCATAATGTTCCCCTGGAAGTCACGCAACCCACATGTACGTCTTCAACATAACATGAGAAGGCCTAACCTGTTCAGCAAGTTTTCCTCGTTACCATGTTCAGGATTTCGGGTCCCTACAAAAAACGTGCTAACGAGAGCCCACTGTATTTGGGTGTACCTTAGAGTTTCCTGAGCAAATGTTTTCAGAAACTAGTGCTGTCATCCTGATAGAAGAACCCTCTTAACTGCTGAGCATGTTCAGCAGCCATGTCAATAATATGTCAATGATCAATACATTCAAATATGAGCCGCTTAACATGTTCAGCAGCTATTATTTCTTAAAAAAACTTTCAGTATTTACAAATGCGAGAGGCCTCAAGAGTTTGAAATCTAATTCCAGTGATAATTGTAAGAGTAGAAAAATAAAAGAATTGTCACAATGTCATTTCTCTCAATAATTAGGTTCTCTTGTGATTACTGAGTCGACTTCACGAGAAAAAAAGCACTTACCAAATTTTTTTAGAGAAATAAGTACGGTATCAGCAGATAATACTATCGGTATCGGCCACTGGTATCGGTACAAGTGTAGTCTTAATTACAGTTAATGTTAATTCATGGATGCATGCTGCATTTATACTTTTAATATGGTTTAAGAATCATTTTGTAAATTAGGTTACTTTATAAACATGACAGGTTTATTTTTAATGTTTCTTCTATCTGATGATGCTGCAAGTTTCAGGATATTATCCTCTTGACTAGGAGATTATCATTGAAAGCTTGCTGCAGCTGTGTTGTGTAAAGTATGGTGGCAAAGGAGGAAACAGTGTTTCATGTGTTCTTGGTTTTGTTTACAGCTTCCCACGTGTTTACCTGGTCCAAAGCCAGATGCCGAGCCCTCAGGGAGAAAGAGCCAAGGAAACCAGCCTGGTACCTCAGAGGGGAAACCATCAGAGCCAGTGGTTAGTGGCTCTTTTTGCACTTTGACCTAGTTACAGTGTTAATGTAACAGTACGCAAGTCATGTTATTCCAAGATGGCCTGGAATTAGAGTCATTATGTTGTGTGGGACACCAAGTGTGGACACACTGCATTTATAAAAGCCCTCTTCTCATGACTTCTATTCATTTTCATTTGCCTTTCAGGGTAAAAATTTGCCTGCTGAAAAATCCTGCCTGCCAAAGTATGCATGCAATATTACCTATTCCTAAAATTTCTCCCCGAGTTCAGGAATGTATAACAGCCATCTCCAGAGCTCTTTTAGTATTATTTAGTCCTTCGTGCATCTCTTTATTTCTGAAGCCTAAGCTTTGAAGCATTTAAATTAAGGCTACTGCTTTTTCTAAGAAGATTGTTTTCTTCAGGCTGTGTTTGGACTTGATGGACTACTCTCTCTGGCTTTTATTATTTGTACCTTTTATGTAATCTGAGAAAAAAATCTTTGTAAAATAACCTTTACGGAGTATTGTCTGAAATTGGTAATAATGAGCATGGACACGTTCCATTGTATCAGGCTCAAATAGGTGGAAGTTAAATTCAATAGATGAAATACTTCATTTCCTTCCACAAACCCACTTGGCGTGGGTCTTGTAACCCTTCTGCCCGGTTACCTTGATGTATCCATCGTCCAGCTAACTCAATTATCCCTTGCCTTCCACACACACTCTTACACATAAGTCACATACATATACTGATACACATAAATCATTGGCAGTAAATTTGAATTGAAAGTCCTGGTTCCTTTTCACTTTTCGTGAGTAGCGTGACTGGACCTCCCTCCGTGAGTAGTGCGCCTTCCCGCATAAGTCTGTCGCCGACACCTCCTCGGTTCACCCGTACAGTCTTGCCTCATCAATCTCCTTTCCTCCGCTTTGCCCGAATCTGCTCGATGTCCTACTCTCGGGGCTCCCGTCTTAATATCGGTCTTACTCAGCTGATGAGTCTTTTCCCGTGGGTTCTTGGGTCTACTTTCCCTGATGCATCCGTCTCCCTCGGGTGCTCACTCCTAACTCCCCCTGCGCGTCCTCGTAACTATCCCCGCTCTCATCTCCCGCATTCTTGTACATTATTGTCATCATGTGCATAACTTATTATTTGGCCGAGAGTAATACCAACCCCCAGTGTTTAATATGTAATTCCTATTGTTGGCCGCGCATAATGCCCACACTGTACCCTGTAGGTTTACAGTCTCCTCTTGTGTCGTGTGTTAGGGATTAAGGTGGTGGTGGGTTGTCAGCAGGTGGGGAGTGGGGTGAGAGGGTCACAGGTGTCCGTTTCTCCATAAGGGATAGAGAGACTTGTAGGGAGGGAGGAAATTTTTTCAAAAAGGATGTCATTAAGTAAAAGGCACTTCTTCATGTTCCTTCTGATTTCCAGCTCCTCTCTTTTGTCCATCTTTTTCCCTTTCCTTTCTCGGTGCAATATCTCTGGTGTGAAATTGCTGCAATGGCCCTCCTCCCATAGATGTGTGGGAATGGGAAAGATGAAATGTCCGGAAACACCTCTCATGTTGTAAAATTCTTGTCTCGAAGATGTATGTCCAATATATTCAGCATTGCCGTCGTTGCACTTCATTTTGTATAAAAAGAAAATAGTGGAAAGAAAAAATTTAAAGAAAATAGTGGAATATACCCACGCCAAGTCAACCCCCAACTCCCTCCTACTCACGGGTTTCCATCGACTCATACTCCAACCGTCACCTCTCCCCACCCCTGAAGAGGTTTTCCCCTCCTGAACAACACACTACCCTTCATGATATATAGACACGAGAAAATTGTGTTTGAATTTTGTACCTGATGATGACACCGATGTGTCGGAACATGTTGTAAGAAATCTGTGGAAGGAAACAAAGTTAGTATTTCATTTACAAATGAGCATGGAGTTGATTCCTGTTGTATGTAGTTTCCTCACTGTTATATTATGTTTTTTATTCTGATTGTATCCAAACGATTCATTTGCCTTGTTCATGTTCAATTGTGCTGCGCTACAGACCTGGCTGGATGAGAGATATTTAATGCCAACATTTTAGGTACATATCAGGTTGATCACAGGGCTTAGATAAGGATAATTTTTGTTTAGGTTTGAAAACTAGAGCAGATGGGGAAAATGTGTCGAAGCATTTTATGAAATTTTCAAAATTTCATAAAAATAATGAGTTCAAATGGAGGGAAATGATATGGAACTCGAATACATAAAATATTACTTGCTATTTAACATGATAATATATAATATTTCTCCTGTAATAATTGCGAGTATAATGTTCTATGGAATATCCTAGGGATTGCTGTGAGTAGCAGTATTAAATGGTGGAATAAATCATTATCTCCGTCTCCTTATCACTAACCATAGGAGTGAAAGGGATCGACGGTACTTGTATGTGTTGGTATTTTTCTGTTCTCTTTGTTTTTAGGATCCTAAATTTGAAACCCTTGGGTCAGTTGTGCTTCAAATTTCATACCAGTAGGGTCTAGTGAAGAACCGTTATATTCGATCATTAATAATGTAGCAAAAATGTATTATTAATGACCACATGTATAAGTTGGATAAATGAAGACTACAAATACGACCTTTGCTACAGTTTTGTTTATTATTGCAACTCAATGATATTTATAACAAATTTTGGAATCAAGGTCTGATATTGATTGGTGAAATAATTGCAAATTATAAATACCCTGGTACATTTAATCTCTGAAAGAATTTGGTGAACCTTAAAAATACACTGCTATAAATGAAGCAACTGTGATTAAATTAAAAATAGACCTAGAACCAGAACCTCTTCATCTTTGTTTGACATGTTTTAAACTTACATACTTGTAAAGCTAGTATCGAATGTACTCTTAATTTTTCCTTCATGTTCTTTGTTTTTCTCATTGCTGTGCAGGATGATGTCTCGGAGCAGCTGCAGGAATGTTCTCTAAGTAGTTTACCTGAAGGTCGCCTTGGGACGCTTAGAATATATGAGTCCGGGAGATCAGAAATCTGTCTCAATGGTGGATATTCTCTGGTTGTCAATCCAGGAACACAAGTTGGTTTTTTACAGGTTCGTACTGAATTATTTTATCTTAGAAGTCAGAATGTCCAAAGAGAGTGGCTGTAAGCAATGAATTCTACACTGATGTATGAAAATGGCGTGGTAGCACATTGGGTAGAGCATTAAATTATGAAGATAAAATATATATTAAGTTTACTGCCATCCATTCTTGGCTTAGTCGTGGGTCTTTTTCATCTGGGGGTCCTCATAAGTTAGTGGTGCATTGCTTATTTTGTCTTCAAGGCGCTGTTTGACAACATTTCTCCCTAGCTACTAAGGAGATCACTCTTTAATTTGAAATTATTAAAGAAGGAAGAAGCTGGGTTTTCAGCTGTGAGCTGGAAAACAAATACTTACAAGGTGTGGGATTTTTTTTCGATAATTTGCACATACCTGGTGTACCAGTTAATGATGTGGATTTTGAAATCCAATAAAGCTTGATAAATTTGAGAGAAACATCAAAAGTGCTTTATTCAAATTCCATGTCCATCGCTAACTACATATTTTCTTCGCATCTTTCCGGGAATAGTTTCCTTCATCAAAGAAAGCTGAATTTATCAATTGAAACTCGTGTCCGACTTATCAACTCATTTTTTTGTCGTAGTTGGCCCACACCAAAAAGTTATGGAGTTATTTGGAGTTGCACCTCGGTTATAACGGCGTGTCATTTCTGTTTCATTGCCATAACTGGGTGGCGATCGTCAGGAAAAACCAGGAAAACCTGGAATTGTCAGGGAATTAAGGAAATCTGGAAAAGTCAGGGAATAGTCAGGGAATTCTCGTAACAGTCAGGGGAAAATAGGGATAGGAAATTCTCGTCATTTTTGTACCATTACATTTACCACTTTCTTTGCCACCCTTTATTTCACCAACTAAAACTAATGTCCGTCGTCGAAGTGCATAGAATAAGCCCCATCAATTCGTTGAACATTCGGTTGTGAATCAGTCGTACAATGTATCCCTTTTGTATATCCTTAATGTGATATTTGCCTAGTAGTGTTAAAATTCATGATCACCGTGATTTCTGCTCATCACAAGGAATCCAAGGTTAGGTTGTTCGGAAGATTTTACCCCGCGTCCTTCCGAGTAACTTCTGAGACTCAGGTCGAGAGGTAGTTGGAGCACACTAGCTTGTAGTAAATACGTGCTTGAGTTCAAAAAATACAAGGCGATGATTATTAAAACGGTAATACAAGTATGATCACACATGTTTACAAAATCTTACGTAAGATCATCTTCGATTTCCATACCCCCCTTTGCGAGACCATAAGAATAGTTCTCCTCCCCTCCCCACCTTTCACGATCGACGTAAATATCGAATGGCCCCCTTAGCTCCCTCTCAAAGCAATTTAGTTAGGTCACAAACCACCTCTAATATGGCATTCATAAATATGACGCTGCCGTTGCTAATTGCCTCCTGTTTTCGCTCGCAGTGGTGCGATTATGTTTTGTTTGTATATACAAATATTTTTACATTTTTGGTTCCCTCTTACAATCAAGGGGTTATGATCACGTTAATCAAATTGTTATTCGCTTCTAAAAGTCACTTGTGCCATCCGATTTTGATCCAGCCTGAGAACTTGGCTTTGGTTTGTATTTTTCACGCAGCTTAGTGATACCTGTACCAGAGTCCGCCAGAAAATTGGCCATTAACTTTCCCTTCGATGCCTTTTCAGTAATCTTCAACATCCCAGAACTACCACGACACGCCACCTCTTCCTTGAAGAATTAGACATTGTCAGTTTGTAATTTGACCGAAGGAAACATACACGGCCACGGAAATGCGATACACGGCCACGAAAAATGTATTAAAAGTGTGTATAATTTGTGCGAGGGCTTAACTTGTGAAGGTTTAATATATTTTTTCATTAGGGCGGAGGTTCCGTTTATTTTTTCATTCTTATAGCCTTTAATGCATTGATTTCAGCTTTTAACATTTTCTGAGTTTTGACGAAAATTAAATTCCACAGAAATAAAATACTCCGATAATAGGAGACCTTTTGGCGATTGGTCAGGGAAATTGGTAAAGCCATCAGGGAAAAGTCAGGGAATTAGAAAATTGGTTATAAGTAGCCACCCTGCATAATGAGTCCATGATTGTCATCCCGGTTGCATAACTGGGGGAACTAAGTTACAACTTATGCGGCTAGTTATCACTATGAAAGATAAATTAAATTTTGTAAGAGGCATTATCATTTATTGTCACCTCGTTCATCTGTTACAATGTAATTCCTCAAGAGATTATATTTCCTAGATTTTGTCTTGACTGTCATCCCCGTTGCATAACTCTCAAGCTGGCTAATGGTATCGCATTGGGGACAAAATGTTATTTTTTCTTTATGAACTTATTATTTTCAACACATTTTCTGGTGGATTGTTACAGATACTCAATAGTTCATCTTTGTCCTAACTGATTGTTATGACACATGACGATAGGGATTAATACAAGTTCTTATCCATCATAACAAGTACACCTAATAATCAGCAAATTTGCAACTTAGGTCAGCACTTGTTACAGCGGTCCTCAACTCTAATGTTATCAATTGTGGGTCAGTGATTGTTGTTTTTTTACAGGTCTAGGGGCTGAGATTATTACCTTTCAAAATTCCTCATGAACTCAGGGTCAGTCATCTGAATTTTTAAAATTTTTTCTCAACTTCTTTATTAACAAATATTCAAAAACAACCACAAATGGCCTTTTACATTGAATATGTATCAAATAAATATAATTATCAACAAAAATAAAAGTAGCGATGAACAAAAGATCAACCTGATAAGATTACAGTAGAAACTCTATTTAACGAAGTTGAAGGGACCCAAAAATTTGAGCTTTGTAAATCAGAGGGTTTGTAAATTGGAGGTTATCTTCCACTAACTCCTCTGTCTCCGGAACTGATGTGTCACCAAAACCAGCTGATCTCCAACAGTAGGAAATAGTTTTTGCGGTGACACTCCCATGCTCTGGCAACACCTCGCACAGCATGGAGCAATGTCCATGGAGGCACATCATGCACGTAAGAGGCTTGATCTGCGACAAATGTACGTCTACTAAAACTCTGCTGACAAGAATGCGAGTATATATACTTTCAATGCAATTAAACACTATGCTGCCCTTAACTTGTCAAATAGTTATGCTATGGTTGAAATCAAACTAATTAATATAACAAATAATAGTCATCAGCTCATTCTGGGAAAAAACAACAGATAGTACATGAAATTCTCTGTATGCAGTGTATCTACATCAAATTGAAAGGATTTTAAAATTACACCTCAATTGTATTGATTTACTGTAGAGCATAGGCGTTATTCCTAAGCCTAGGAGACTCACTTTAGTAAAAGAGAATGAAACAGCCATGAATTTAAAAAAAACAGGTGAATATTTTTCTATAAATTTATAATGGTATGAACTTGGCTGCTGCAACTGAATTAAGTTCTTGTAGCTGGTTGGTAAATCTCAAAATAAGGGGAATAAGAGAATTAACTCATCCTGCAGAGTATTTTAAGCATATGCAGTTATGCATTAATTAACGAAAGGGGTATATTTAGTGCTAGTCGATTTGTGTTTAAAGAAGCCATTTTAACATGGGAAAGCTGGGATGCATTTTAACTAGGAAATTTCAAAACAAAGTTCCAACTGACCTAGTATATTTCAGTAAAAAGACAAGAAAATTCCTTTTTTGAAGAAAGCGTATCGTTTGAAATACATTTAATAATATTTCGCAGCTGATGAAAGTCAAATTTAGTAATTCACTCAGTTAATTTGAAATTGCCTCTTTTTTAATATGCGTTCTACAGTGCTGACATCTAGCGGTGATTTACGAGAACTATTTACTCGTGGCTACAGAACGCGATCGCAAATTCCTACCTAACAACATAAAACACTTCTAATGAAAAATTAAATAATCAAATTGCATCAAGATTTGAATATAAGTAATTTATTATTGCAAAATTAGTATTTTTTAATGAAACTAAGCTTCACGACAGCTGCAGCAAAGAACTTCCTACGGGAATGCTAGTTTCAAGTCAAAGGCTGAACAAAGTTCTGAATTGGGGTTTCGGCGGCTACCTTAAAGCTAATTTTAAATAATACCAGAGAAAATATGGATCCTTCGTGACGACGAGTTAGGTCTTCGCAATACACAAAATGATAGAAATGGAATAGAAATTACCAAGCACTAATCCGTTTATTTTATGAACTGGGGCATTGTTTTCGAGAAGTAGGCGTCTTGCCATGCGTCTTTGAACATTTTTTCCTTGGATCATATAATTAGGATTGAATTGCATTTTGGATGATCAGTCTCTGGGATTTTTGCTACAGTTTAAGCACTATGCTCACATTCGATTTTTCCACATTTTCCCACATGAAATACTTGGACCGAGGGCCCTCTCAACATGACCGATCTGGCGTAAGCTGCTCCTGTCGTGGTATACAGCAATCGTTATTCCATTGTACTGAGTTCAATGCTACAAAATCATTTCAAAAACTTCGTAAAATAGAGGTCTTTTTACATGGTTTTCCTACATACAAAGATCGGGACCGGCGGAATGGTTCGTAAATTGGTGTCATTTCGTAAATTAGAGGTTCGTAAAAAAGAGGTTCTACTGTAGGTCTCTTTTAAAACACTTTTGATTACTGAGTTGACTCCACAAGAAGGAAAGCACTTATCACATCAAATTTTTTAGAAAAATAAGTAGGTAAGGTATTTGCCACTGGTTAGAGCAGTGCGTACAAGTCTAGTTATAACATACCTGTGCTGGGAGGAGTGTGTTGGAATTTCGTGGTTCTCTGAGTGACTTTCCGCTTAAGCATTTAAGCATGAATGCCTTTTATGTCAATATGTTGACTCTGTGTTTCTGGTGTTTTAGGAGCTGGTCTCAGTGGATTTGGATGACTCCAGCACAAGTGGCAAAATGATGGTCTTGGGGCCTGTCTGCTCCACTCTCAATTGCACTCCAGATTTAGAGAAGATGATACTGGCCACGGAAGATGGAAACAGCTGAGAACAACTCAAATGAATAGCATGGCGTTTCCTGAATTGATCAAGATTGGGATTCATGTGATCATCGTGTGTTGATGCTCATTAGTGATTCGTCGGCATCGTTTGAAACCTGAGTGCTAATGAGCATGCATCGGATGCCTCTTGATCACAGAGATGGGCATAAGGTAGGGTCGAGAAAGACTCTGCCAAAATACCGTGTGCGCTACAAACCAGTTCTTCCAGGTTTTATATTTCAGACTCTTGTGCTTTGCCTCAAGAATAGCATCATCATCCCCGAGTGGCATTTACTTTTAATGGAAATCGAAATGAAGTTTTGCTTTGCTTATTTTCTTGCCAAGTATGAAAAAAAGGAACGTTGTTTTGTGATAGGGGTTTTCTGTTGTGACTCAGACCTTTGTTCTTTATTTATTTAAATGTATTGTGTATGGTTTAATAGTGCAGCTATCTGGAAAAAGAGTTTGGCCGAGGACATGTGCCAAGTTAAGCCATATGCCAATTGCGAATTATGTAAATAGTAAAATCAATTGAGATATAATGAAGTGATTTAGAAATGAATTATGCAGAGCCGTTGAGGTGCCTCAATTAAACAACTGAATGAATTTTGGAGAGGACTGCCTGTGAGATCAAGCATTATTTGGAAAATATACTACAAGCTGTTTCCAAAAGATTAAATTTATTTCGTGTATATATTGCAGATAAAATATCATCTATTTAACTATTCATGCATTTTCATTAATACCCTTATACCTTGACATGTTGATTATTATTAAATTAATTAGATTTATTATTGAAACTGTTATTGCAGTGTTGAAGTATTTTCTTGTTCTTTAGTAATGTTCCACGACTCAAGTCTAGTAGGAGGGTGATTCAAGATGTATTGCTGCTAGGGATGGGACATTCGAATCCTTCGGATAGTGCCTTTTTTCCTTGAATCCATTGAGTTTCACCTCAAATCCGAGTCACTTACATCCCCAGCAGACGAAAATACTTAGCGTTCCTTCCAGCCTAACTTTACCGTCTCTGCCCTTGATCAAGAAAAAGCATCGATTGGAGAGCCCCGTTTGCCGTATGGCACTCTGTGGCACGACAGGGCACTCATGTCGTGCAGACTGAAAGGCACCGGAGATCAGTCATCCACGGGAGCATAAAGGGAACCGCCATTGCAGGACACGCATCCTCTGGAGGTCCAGGTGGAGTACATACATTTTACCAGAAAAGGCACGGGTAATAGCAAAGGAACCTCGCTACTATCCAGGATTGGTACCGTAGGCGGTCGAAATAGAGAAACGTCCATGAACTTCAACCGTGACAACGGCATTAAACTCATCTCTGCACGAAAGAGGTTCTTCGTCTGCCCCCTGAGTCCTAGGTCATCCAAAACACAAGGGGCCTTTCGTCTTCTGATGCGAGAGGGGAAATTGTCAACGAGAAATAATACCAAATAAGGCTAAGAGCGGTAAGTGAGGGGGCATGTCTAGCCAATAAATAGCCGAGACTTCCTATTCATTATTTTAACCCTGATGATGCAGCCTGTAATGGATGCGAAACTTTGGATAACAAAACTCCACATGCAGCAGCTCCCAAAAAGGACAACTGGCCTTAGATCTACTCAGTAGGGCGGATCGGAAAAATCGATTTTTCGCGGAGAAACTTGGCCCTCTGGAAAAAGTTGTCAAAGTGACTCAAAATGAGGCCAGAAAAATTTGGGACCTCTAGGTCAACCCTAGACCCTCGCGCCGTGGCCATTTATGGGGAGGGGGGCTGAAAATGGAAAAAGTCATGTTTTTATAGCGGTTTCCCATGTATTTTGCCGAGTTGCGGCCCTTTAGGGCAAAAATTTCGTCCATTTGCACGTATCTGCAGCCGTTAAGCCACAAATTGTCTATTTTGAGTGCGCGGCCGCGCGTAATTATGCACCACCCACGCAGCGTCGCGGCGCAACGGTCAGAAGGCCGCTCGCGCGCCTTCTGCCGGCTCGCGCCTCCTGCCCGGTCGCCGCGAACGCAGCAAAACTCATCACGGATACGTCTTCCGTCGTTGGTCTCATTAATAAAAGATAATTAAACAATTTCCAGGGAATAACAATTACGGAAGAATTGTATGAAAGTAATATAACCCTAAACACTATAACTTTCTTTCCTGTCTCGTCGACATAAACGAATTGACGTTACCGACTTTTAAAGAAGTGGTAAAATATTTTTTTTATGTTCGCGACGCATTGAGATATGAAAGCGCAGGAAGGGAGCCTACGGCTTATCAAGTAGTCTGGTGGCCAAAGTGTCCGTACTTTGGAGACACACCTCTATTCCAATCATTCCGGAGCGTGGTGTGATTAAAATGATTATACGGTACCATACGACGTACTACGGCTTAAGAAAAAATGCAAGCAAGCCTATGAAAGGTGCGAAATTGACAAAAAATTAATATATTTTTAAATGATTCCCAGAATCTATGTGATATTTGTGCGTGTCAGAGCCTAAGAACTAGCAAGTGTAAATTTAGAAAGAGGATAAAGTTCTCCCAAATGAAGCGGCATTTTTGAGGGATCAAAGGACAAAACGAAAGATGGTATCCGGTGGATTGGATGCCTCAGAAACTCGACGATTAAAGAAAAACCTCAGAAGAGGATCGTCGGAGAACGTCGACTTAAAATCTTTAATTCTTGAAGAGGTAAAAAGTGAGCATCAAGAATTATTTTCTGCTCTATCTCGAGAAAACTCAACCGACGAGGAACCACCCGACATAGACCTCAACGTTCTTCATGCGATTAGGAATGAAAATCAACCTGGACCTCCTTCGGGGCAAAGACGTCTTCAATTGCCAACTGTGGCGGAGGATGTGCAAGTACCGGTGACGTGTCCCTCAGAGCAGCAGCAATGATCGTCAGCGCAACTGTATCCGACGCAAAACTCAAAACTCCAGAAGACAGGTGAAATGAAGTGGACCGGCATTACTTACGAAGACAGAAAAAGAAGATGCTAGATTCAGTAAAAGCAAAGACAGATAAATCAAAAAATGCAATTGAAGGTCTGTATTTGGACGGCAGAAAAGATGAAACAATTAAACTGGAGAAAATAGGCAAGAGGACGTATCAATCAAAGGTTAGGGAGGAACATGTCTTGTTTGTTGAAGAGCCAGGCTCACAATTTTTCGGTTTTGTCTCCCCCACAGGAGTATCTGCAAGAAAAATCACAACTGCAATTCTTGATTTTTTTGCGAAAGAAAATATTGAACTTTCAAATTTAAAACTGATTGGATGCGATGGCACCAAAGTGAATACAGGTCAGGAAGGAAGCATCATCCGTTTGCTGGAAGCAAAACTCCGACGTCCCTTACAAGACGTCTATTTACCAATTACACTTGATTGACTTAACACTGCGGCGGTTGGTAGAAACATTAGACGCGCAAACTAAGGGTCTAAATTTGTTTGCAAGACCTATTGTCTCCGCTCTTTAAGACTGCCACACGCTTGATATCATACGATTCGAGCCAGTTCCAGCAAAATTGTCCCACGAAGAAGACTTGAGATTGCTGAGCAGTGACCAGCAGTATCTTCGGGAAATTTTTAATGCTGTGTCCAAAGGATTTCGCTCGGAAAATTTGGCCAGATAAACTCCAAAAAATGTGGCTCATTCTCGTTAGCTCACTACGGCCAGCCGACAACTGTGGCTATACGTGTCCAAAGAAAATTCATGCGCTACCCAGCCAGCACAAATAAACATTTTACCTTCAATTTATTTGAAATTTACGTAAATATGTCGTAAACTGTTTATTTGTTTACAAGTTGCTCACGTAAACTTCTAAGATGCATCTCGTAAAAATCGCGGCCACATGTCCTCATCGTGGAGTAAGCAACACAGAAGCGGTTTACCAGAACGTCCGCCATAATGCATACGCGTCAAATACTTTGTTTGCCATATATATTCCCTCACTACGTATTAAATGTGCAATTAAATCCAGTGTACCACGTTTAAAAATTTTCACGAATAAAAAAGGTAAAAAAATAAAATTACATATACATCACTAGCATCGCTTTCGCCCCTAGGTGGCTCAGGGAACCGAACCCGTGTCGTTCGCTTCATATCTCGGCACGCTACCACCAGGCTAACTGCTTCGTTGATGTGAGTGTTATCAGATTGCTAGTTGTTGTGACGCGGTTCATGCATGAACTTGCGCCGGTTCATGAATGCGAAGTAAAGTTTCAATAGTTGATTATAACTATAATTCATTACATAACTGTAAGTTAAGACTATCGAAGGAACTGTAGTAATGATTTACGATCGAATTTGCTTTCCTAAATTGTCGAACACATGAATTCTTCGTTAATTGTGCTGGAGTGACAACACCCTTTAGAAAAATCTTTGAAGATTAAAAATTAATTTCTCTTCACCAATGGTTATGATTACTGGTGAGCACCAATTAACTACTTGTGAATGATGATTAATTACTAATATTTGCAGTGATTACCTACTTATTTCAAGGGAGCTCAGGGGTGGATTTTGGAACAAATATCAAACTGCTATCTCATATCGGTGATCAGCTTGAAACATATGTACTCCACATTTAATGAAAAAGATACTTGAAACTACTTCATGTATCTACATGTTAACTTTATGAGCCAAATATTTTCATTAAACATACGCGCAGAGTATAATCTATGACATAATGCTGTAAATTTACTAATTTCTTAATGGCCCACACTCGTAAGAATCACGTAAATTCGTTTACGTGTGCGGTTTAAAAACAGTTTACGAGATGCTTACATAAGCATTAAGCATTTACGTTTACGTTCATTCTCATAAAATGATTGCTTAGAATTTACGTAAACATGAAATAATACGGGGAGATTATGTTTACGTATACACACGCCCCTGATAAAAATAAACTCCTCCGTGGTGGGTAGACGGAGGGTAAAGGAAGGATAGTACCCTCCATGGTGGGTAGTGACCCTCCGTCAACCCACGCTCTACCCACCATGGAGGGTAAGGGAAGGGTAGCACTACCCTTCCACTACCCTCGCTTCGAGCTCCTTCGCTTACCATCCATCTACCCACCATAGATGGTAAGGGAAGGGTAGCACTACCCATCCACTACCCTCGCTTCGAGCACCTTCGCTTACCATCCATCTACCCACCATGGAGGGTAAGGGAAGGGTAGCACTACCCTTCCACTACCCTCGCTTCCAACTCCTTCGCTTACCATCCTTCTACCCACCATGGAGGGTAAGGGAAGGGTAGCACTACCTTTCCACTACCCACCATGGAGGGTAAGGGAAGGGTAGCACTACCCTTCCACGACCCACCATGGAGGGTAAGGGAAGGGTAGCACTACCCTTCCACGACCCACCATGGAGGGTAAAGGAAGGGTAGCACTACCCTTCCACTACCCTCGCTTCGAACTCCTTCACTTACCATCCATCTACCCACCATGGAGGGTAAGGGAAGGGTAGCACTACCCTTCCACTACCCTCGCTTAGAACTCCTTCGCTTACCATCCATCTACCCACCATGGAGGGTAAGGGAAGGGTAGCACTACCCTTCCACTACCCACCATGGAGGGTAAGGGAAGGGTAGCACTACACTTCCACTACCCTCGCTTCGAACTCCTTCGCTTACCATCCATATACCCACCATGGAGGGTAAGGGAAGGGTAGCACTACCCTTCCACTACCCACCATGGAGGGTAAGGGAAGGGTAGCACTACACTTCCACTACCCTCGCTTCGAACTCCTTCGCTTACCATCCATATACCCACCATGGAAGGTAAGGGAAGGGTAGCACTACCCTTCCACTACCCTCGCTTCGAACTCCTTCGTTTACCATCCATCTACCCACCGTGGAGGGTAAGGGAAGGGTAGCACTACCCTTCCACGACCCACCATGGAGGGTAAAGGAAGGGTAGCACTACCCTTCCACTACCCTCGCTTCGAACTCTTTCACTTACCATCCTTCTACCCACCATGGAGGGTAAGGGAAGGGTAGCACTACCCTTCCACGACCCACCATGGAGGGTAAAGGAAGGGTAGCACTACCCTTCCACTACCCTCGCTTCCAACTCCTTCGCTTACCATCCTTCTACCCACCATGGAGGGTAAGGGAAGGGTAGCACTACCTTTCCACTACCCACCATGGAGGGTAAGGGAAGGGTAGCACTACCCTTCCACGACCCACCATGGAGGGTAAGGGAAGGGTAGCACTACCCTTCCACGACCCACCATGGAGGGTAAAGGAAGGGTAGCACTACCCTTCCACTACCCTCGCTTCGAACTCCTTCACTTACCATCCATCTACCCACCATGGAGGGTAAGGGAAGGGTAGCACTACCCTTCCACTACCCTCGCTTAGAACTCCTTCGCTTACCATCCATCTACCCACCATGGAGGGTAAGGGAAGGGTAGCACTACCCTTCCACTACCCACCATGGAGGGTAAGGGAAGGGTAGCACTACACTTCCACTACCCTCGCTTCGAACTCCTTCGCTTACCATCCATATACCCACCATGGAGGGTAAGGGAAGGGTAGCACTACCCTTCCACTACCCACCATGGAGGGTAAGGGAAGGGTAGCACTACACTTCCACTACCCTCGCTTCGAACTCCTTCGCTTACCATCCATATACCCACCATGGAAGGTAAGGGAAGGGTAGCACTACCCTTCCACTACCCTCGCTTCGAACTCCTTCGTTTACCATCCATCTACCCACCGTGGAGGGTAAGGGAAGGGTAGCACTACCCTTCCACGACCCACCATGGAGGGTAAAGGAAGGGTAGCACTACCCTTCCACTACCCTCGCTTCGAACTCTTTCACTTACCATCCATCTACCCACCATGGAGGGTAAGGGAAGGGTAGCACTACCCTTCCACTACCCTCGCTTAGAACTCCTTCGCTTACCATCCATCTACCCACCATGGAGGGTAAGGGAAGGGTAGCACTACCCTTCCACTTCCCTCGCTTCGAACTCCTTCGCTTACCATCCATCTACCCACCATGGAGGGTAAGGGAAGGGTAGCACTACCCTTCCACTACCCACCATGGAGGGTAAGGTAAGGGTAGCACTACACTTCCACTACCCTCGCTTCGAACTCCTTCGCTTACCATCCATATACCCACCATGGAAGGTAAGGGAAGGGTAGCACTACCCTTCCACTACCCTCGCTTCGAACTCCTTCGCTTACCATCCATATACCCACCATGGAGGGTAAGGGAAGGGTAGCACTACCCTTCCACTACCCACCATGGAGGGTAAGGGAAGGGTAGCACTACACTTCCACTACCCTCGCTTCGAACTCCTTCGCTTACCATCCATATACCCACCATGGAAGGTAAGGGAAGGGTAGCACTACCCTTCCACTACCCTCGCTTCGAACTCCTTCGTTTACCATCCATCTACCCACCGTGGAGGGTAAGGGAAGGGTAGCACTACCCTTCCACGACCCACCATGGAGGGTAAAGGAAGGGTAGCACTACCCTTCCACTACCCTCGCTTCGAACTCTTTCACTTACCATCCATCTACCCACCATGGAGGGTAAGGGAAGGGTAGCACTACCCTTCCACTACCCTCGCTTAGAACTCCTTCGCTTACCATCCATCTACCCACCATGGAGGGTAAGGGAAGGGTAGCACTACCCTTCCACTTCCCTCGCTTCGAACTCCTTCGCTTACCATCCATCTACCCACCATGGAGGGTAAGGGAAGGGTAGCACTACCCTTCCACTACCCACCATGGAGGGTAAGGTAAGGGTAGCACTACACTTCCACTACCCTCGCTTCGAACTCCTTCGCTTACCATCCATATACCCACCATGGAAGGTAAGGGAAGGGTAGCACTACCCTTCCACTACCCTCGCTTCGAACTCCTTCGCTTACCATCCATCTACCCACCATGGAGGGTAAGGGAAGGGTAGCACTACCCTTCCACTACCCTCGCTTCGAACTCCTTCGTTTACCATCCATCTACCCACCGTGGAGGGTAAGGGAAGGGTAGCACTACCCTTCCACTACCCACAATGGAGGGTAAGGGAAGGGCAGCACTACCCTTCCACTACCCTCACTTCGAACTCCTTCGCTTACCATCAATCTGCCCACCATTAGGGTGGTCCATATCTGCAAAGTGGGTAAAAATGCGAGGGGCGGACTCGTCAAAAGTTTCGTTTTCACATACAGGTCTCAAATCCAAATCGGAAGACTGTGCGATAATGTTTATTGGTCGCGCAGGGCGCGGTAAATTTGAACTATTGAATTTGCCCAAAATGGCATCCTTTTGCTCTTCAGAGCTATGTTATTGACCGTACAAAAAACGGTAATGAACGAATGTGGCATCGTTTGATGTCATTTGTCACCCGGAACCATTGTGGACCATGATGGCGTACTTTTAGAACTTCTGGTTGCCTACCTTCCAGGAAAAGTAAATTTATTTTCGTATTTTTAAGTGTCAATCACTTGTAACTGGGTTTTTAGGGATGAAAGGCACAAAAATATGAAAAATGTAAAGGTTTCTTTATTCTTGTTTCACTGCTTTCCTCTTCATCCTTTAGCAACTTCAACATACAAAACATGTTTGTTCTTTTCATCCTTGTGAGTACAATATCAAAATGTTTGAATAAAGTGTCGCCTCTTTCGGCAGCATCATTTGTGGATGGCTTATTATTTACATAGAGCTTGAGTTTCAAACAAACTGCGATTGCTCTTCCAATCTTTAGCTTCCATTTCGCTAAATTGGGGCTTCACACTTACTGAGTTTCGAGAAAAAACGTAATGAACCATGATTGGCAAAAACAGACAGCTGCAATCCCTGAATGGAGTTGTCTTATTTGTTGACATGAGCTTTATACACATTCGCATCATCGATGGGGTTTGATTTGATAGCATAAACTATAGCCTTTTTTCCTCTAAAGCCACATTGGGATCAAACAGAGCAAGGCACACAAGCTCAGGAGACAGAAACCACAGGTGTCCTAGAGACTTGTAGCCCGCAGCCTTCCACAGTTTCCCCCTGGCATCATTCTTCTTGTGGCGGTTAATCTCAAGCTGAAACGTTTTTAATAGCTGCAAATGAGTGCCAGGGGCTTTTGCTGGATATTGGCCCATGTACGTAGAAGCTAAAGCCTGGGAGAGCAAACGTAGTTTGTTTGAGACTCGAGCTCTATGTGAATAATATGCCATTCACAAATGATGCTGCCGAAAGAGGCGTCGCTTTAGCCAAAACATTTTAATCATGTACTAACAAAGGATGAAGAGAAAAAACGGGTTTTGTATGTTGTCGTTGCTAATGATAGGAAAGCAGTTGACATAGCAGAGACAGTGAGGGATCTGAACAAGATTCTAGTAATCATGGAAAGGATAATGGCCAGATATCAGCTGAAGATAAATAAGAAGAAGGCTAGGACATTAGTGTGTGGCAGGAAAGAAGAGGGCAAAACCAATGTCAAACTAGGAAAACAAAAGCTTGAAGAGGTGGAAGAGTTCTGTTACCTAGGAAGCAGAGTAACCAATGATCGGCGAAGCAAAAAAGAAATAGTCAGCAGAATAGCCCAGGCGAAGAGGGCATTCTATCAAAAGAAGAATCTACTTACAGCTGGAAATAAAAGCGTATAATTAATGAAACGATTCATCAGAACATACATCAGGAGCATGTTTCTTTACGGCAGTGAGGGATGGACGATGACAGCAGCAGAAAAGAAAAGGGTAGATGCATTCGAAATGTGGTGCTACAGAAGAATGATGAAGATGAAATGGATCGACCAAGTAACGAGGAAGTCCTAAGAAGAGTGGGAGAAAAGAAAAGTCCTCTGAATACCCTGAGAAGAAGATGGAACAACTTAATCGGCCATATCTTGAGACACGATGGCCTGATGAAGACTATCGTCGAGGGAAAATGGAACGGGAAGATTGGAAAAGGCAGGATGAGATATGAGATACATGGAACAGGTTGTGAAGGATGTAAAAGAGAAGAATTACTTCACAATAAAAAGGTTGGCCGATAGAAGAATCGAGTGAAAAGCTGCGTCAAACCAATCCTAGGATTGTTGACCATTGATGATGATGATGAGGAAATCAGTGAAACAAGAATAACGAAGCCTATATCGTTTTCTTAAATTTGTGCCTTTCATTAAACACCCAGATTACAAGCGATTAACACTTAAAAAAACAAAAATTAAATTACGTATCCTGGAAGGTAGGCAACCATAGGTTTCGAAAGTACGACTGCATGGTCCACAATGGTTCCAGGTGACAAATGACATCAAACGATGCCACAATCGTTCATTACCGTTTTTTGTACGGTCAATAACATAGCTCTGAAGAGTAAAAGGATGCCATTTTGGGCAAATTCAATACTTCAAATTTACCGCGCCCTGCGCGACCAATAAACATTATCGCACAGTCTTCCGATTTGGATTTGAGACCTGTATGTAAAAACGAAACTTTTGACGAGTCCGCCCCTCGCATTTTTACCCACTTTGCAGATATGGACCACCCTAACCCACCATGGAGGGTAAGGGAAGGGTAGCACTACCCTTCCACCACCCACCATGGAGGGTAAGGGAAGGGTAGCACTACCCTTCCACCACCCACCATGGAGGGTAAGGGAAGGGTAGCACTACCCTTCCACCACCCACCATGGAGGGTAAGGGAAGGGTAGCACTACCCTTCCTCTACCCTCGCTTCGAAGTCCTTCGCTTACCATCCATCTACCCACCATGGAGGGTAAGGGAAGGGTAGCACTACCCTTCCACTACCCTCGCTGGCAGTAAATGACACATTCGCACACTCACTCGGCAGAAAAAGTAAGGGAGCTCTCAATCACACGTACAAAGTCAGGCATACGGAGAAACTTAGTGGCAATAAATGACATATTCGCACACTCACTCGGCAGTGTGTCATTATTGCCACTTAAGTTTCTCCGTATGCTTGATTTTGTACGTGTGATTCAGAGCTCCCTTACTTTGTATATAATATTGCCTTCCCCCTCTCCCCCCACCCCCTTTTTATTTATTACAGACGTAGATACGTTCTTTTCATTGTTGTACGACTCAAATAACATGGAGGAGGGGAGGGATCCGTGGGACCGCTCTGTATGAACCCCGTAGACCCGCGCCTCTGAGGTGTGCACGTGTGCATATCGCTTCCATCAGCATTCTACCCCGTTTGTCATTCGTCGGTCAATCGTTAACAGTCTATTTCGCAGCGGTATCATGGAAGCTACCGTGGATTACAAGACATGGTACGCAAAGGTGAGGTTCTGCCGGGACCATATCGTACGAGATATATCAGTGAAAAAAATAAAAAGCGACGGCAAGCACTTCAAACCGGCAGCCCTGGAGGACTTCAGTATTCAGGACCATTATGCGGTGAAAACGGATGAGTTTGACCCGGACGGCAAGGAGAGGTGGTACTTCGCCCATGTCGGTCGTCTGGCAGGTATGATTAATTCATTATTTTACGATTGCCTTTACTTGTTGTTGTATCCCGGGTGGTAGCCCTGGCCGGAAAAACAAAAGAGGAGGGAGCACGAGAAACGCCGCCCCGGCTGTTGTTGGCGGGACTACGCCATGCTTTGTATTGTTCAGTGAGAAATTAAAGCTTTTTCTATAATGGACTCCTGTGTTTGCCTGCAACAGAACAAATTGGCGACGAGGATGGGATAACTGGGAGTCCGATACTGTCGTATGGTTGAGGCTGTTACGTGAGTTTTCGAAAAAAAAGAGAAACTGATCGGTCGTCCGCGCCTGTGGTACGTGCCATTCTTTATCTTCACGAAACTATTGCCTTAAGATGAGTCTAGGAACTTTTGATCAAAGTGTCGAGAGCATCTCGACATACCTTCTGCGCCTAAACAGCTATATGAGGACTCTACGCCCTCCTGTTGAGGATCTCGGCAAGAAGGATTTCCTAATTGGTCACATAGGAGGGGCGGCCTTGGAGAAGCTAACTGTCAATCTCCACCCTCTCTCACCGGACCAGCTGACTTACGAACAATTAGTGGAGGAACTCAAGACCATATTTACACCAGTGAGATTCTTTCGAGCAGAGAGACTGATCTTTCAACGTCGTGTGCGTGCCCCTAATGAAAGTTTTTCGGAGTATGCTCTAGCTTTAAAGAAGTTGGCTGCCACCTGTGATTTTGGAAACAGTATGGAAGATAGACTAATTGATCAATTTTTGTATGGCCTTAATAGTGAAGAAATCACCACTAAACTGGCAGGCGAAAATGTTCCGTTTAAGAGATTCGTGGCCAAAGCGTGCTATATGGAAGGATCCGCAGAATACGCCAAAAGCGCTGGGGAGAGTCCCGCCTCAGTTTCGGTAATCAATAAGAGACCTCAACCTTTCTGTAAGTCGGTATCACCAAAAGACATGGTGAAGTGTTTTAATTGTGGAGGGCCACACTATGCTAACTCGTGTGACAAGCCTTTGAAGTGTACCCATTGTGGCAAGGACGGACATTCAGTGAAATTCTGCCGTCAGAAGAATAAAGACAAGCTCAAAAAGAAAAAGACGGTGAAATCCGTGCAAGAGCAAACACCAGAGGAATCTAGTGATGAAGACTGCCGCAGCTATGTGGGATTGTTGCAGTTGCGTCAAGTGCAGGGAACCCAAAGGAATCGGCGTATGGTGACTGTTCAGATTAATGGTGCACCTATAACTATGCAAATAGATTCGGCCGCGGATGAATCCTGTGTAGGAGAAGAGATTTATAAGAAACACCTAAGCCACTTGAAGTTGACACCCACCTCAAGGCTGTACAATTGTTCCAGTGCCCCCTTATCATTACTCGGCGAATGTCAGGTTAATGTTTTGTTTGAAGGTACAGAGTATGTGTTACCTCTGGTTGTGCACAAGGGAAAGTTTCATTCCTTGATGGGTATTCCTTGGCTAGAAGTGCTTCCTATAAATTGGTACAGTCTGTTCCCGAAGAAAGCAGTAAATGCGGTTGCCAACTGTGAAAATGTGTTAGAGGATTGTAAGAAACAGTTTCCTTCTGTATTCTCAGGAAAGCCTGGGCTGATCAAGGGTTATGTCGCCCAGATTGTATTGAAACCAGATTCTGTCCCTGTTTTTGTGTCTCATAGACAAGTGCCTATTCCCCTGAGAGATAAGGTAAGAAAAGAGTTGGAGAAAATGGTCAAACAAGGGATTTTGGAGCCCACGACCAACACACAGTGGGGTACTCCAATTGTAGTCGTCCCAAAAGCCAATGGCGAGGTAAGAATCTGTGGGGATTACAGTTGTTCTGTAAACCGTTGTCTGAGTATGGATCATTACCCACTACCACTGATAGATGATTTGTCCTTACTAAAAGGTGAGTGTTTCTGTAAAATTGATCTTTCTCAGGCGTATCTGCAATTAGCTGTTGGTAAAGAATCACAATCTATCTTAACTCTGAGCACTCATGTAGGTTGTTTTAAGGTAAAGAGAATGCTCTATGGGATAGCTTCTGCACCCGCTATTTTCCAGCAAACTGTTGAAAAAATCTTACAGGGTATTCCAAACTTGTTTGTGTATCTTGATGATATTCTTATTTATGCTGCTAATTGGTCTGAATGTGCCTCTGTTTTAAAACAGGTGTTGGGGCGATTGTCACAACATAGCATTGTCATTAACATACCCAAATGTGAATTTTTTGTTAACAGAGTCATATTTTTAGGTCATGTGCTAGATTCTCATGGTTTACATGTTGAGGAATCTAAGGTGAAGGCTATTGTGGATATGGCTTCACCTTCAACTGTGTCTGAGTTAAGTAGTTTCCTAGGAGCTGTAAAATTTTATTATAAATTTCTCCCAGGTGCATCTACTTTTATGGAACCCCTAAATAAACTATTGAAGAAAGATTTTCCTTGGTCTTGGGGTAAGGAACAAAAGGAAGCCTTTGCGAAATGTAAGACAGCCCTCAGTAGTAGTCAGGTGCTTATTCCTTATTCCCTTAAGTTACCTATTAGACTAACTTGTGATGCCTCTCAGGTTGGGGCTGGGGCTGTTCTGTCTCACATTCTCCCTTCAGGGGAAGAGCGCCCAGTGGGCTTTGCCTCAAAAACCTTTACCACCACCGAACGCAATTATGCTCAAGTAGAGAGAGAGGCTGCTGCAGTAATTTTTGGTGTCACCCACTTTAACAAATTTCTTTGGGGAAGAGAATTTGAACTGGTTACTGACCACAGTTCTCTTACAATAATTTTCGGTTCAAAGACGGGTGTTAAGCCTCTCGCTGCTGCACGTCTTCAGCGTTGGGCAGTACTACTGCATGGCTACAGATTCAAGATTGTGTATAAGAAAGGGATAAATATCCCTCATGCTGATGCTCTAAGCAGACTTCCATTGGCAGATGATACACCAGTGGAGTCTCCTGAAAATGTGATATGTCTAGTTAAGACATTAGGTGTACCTTTGAATGCCCAGTCAATTGTGCTAGGTACAGAAAAAGATCCTGATTTATTAAAAGTGCGAATGTACATCCAACATGGCTGGCCCTCTAAGTGTGATCATCCTCAGTTACAACCTTATTTTAAGAGACAGTTAGAACTCTCTGTTAATAACCAGTGTGTCACCTATGGTTCAAAAGTATGTATCCCAAAAGCTCTACAACATGATGTTCTAAATTTGTTGCATGATCAACACCCAGGAATGAGTAAAATGAAAGCACTTGCTCGTGGTTATGTCTATTGGCCTACTCTTGACCAGGACATTGAAATAATGGTAGCTTCTTGTGAGCCATGTCAACAGGTTCAAAACTCACTTCCTCAAATGCCATTTTCTCCTTGGACATGGCCAAAATCTAAGTGGGAGAGAGTGCATGCCGACTTTTGTTATGTAGAAAATAAGACATTGCTTATTGTAGTAGATGCTTATTCTAAGTGGCCGATTGTGGTAATTATGAAGGAAACAAGTGCTTCTGCAGTCATTGAAAAACTTGAGTCTATGACAGCTGCATATGGGTTGTTTAAAGTGTTCGTCTCCGACAATGGCCCACCTTTTCAGTCCCAAGAACTTAGTGAGTTTCTTACTAGTATGGGGGCCAAACATCTCTTTTCACCCCCTTACTTACCAAGAGCAAATGGTCAGGCAGAGAAAACGGTGCAACATGTAAAACAGGCTCTAAAGAAATCTGTTCTCGACAAATCGTGTGAAATGTTGTCCTTGCAGCGTAGGATTAACAAATTCCTAATGGCTTATCGTACAACACCACACACTGTAACTAAGTTAGAACCCGCGGAGTTGTTCCTGGGGAGGAAGCTTAGAACCAAGTTGTCCCTATTAAACCCAATGAGCATTGTGGAAGACCGGGTGACTTCCTGTAATGAGAAAGTGGCCTCCAAATATAAGACTAAACTACCAGAATTGAAAGATGGTGATAATGTGTGGACACAGTATATTACACATAACACAAAACAATGGAAACCTGCTACAATCGTAAAGCAAGTGAGTGCCAAGTCTTTTGATATTCTGTGTGATGGGAAACTAAAAAAAAATGTCTCTAATCAATACCTTCGCCCTAGAGTTGAGCCTGGTGGAAGTGAGAGTCATGAGTTTGTTCCACGGGCTGGTGTCGGCATCGGGGAGGTTGCTGAGGTCCCGGTTCCCGAAAGTGATATCTCTGAGTCTGTTGACCTTGAGAATGCTCATGAGCCCTTGCCTGGAGGCCCTGCGTTGGCTGGGCCTAGTTTTGCTCCTTTGAGTCGCCCATCACGACAGAGGCAGCCACCAAAATACCTAAGTGATTTCCTTGTGTAATTATATATTGATTTGTGTTTTCATGTATATGCCGGTGTGAAGGGGTTATCTTTAGTGGAAGGGAGATGTTGTATCCCGGGTGGTAGCCCTGGCCGGAAAAACAAAAGAGGAGGGAGCACGAGAAACGCCGCCCCGGCTGTTGTTGGCGGGACTACGCCATGCTTTGTATTGTTCAGTGAGAAATTAAAGCTTTTTCTATAATGGACTCCTGTGTTTGCCTGCAACAGAACACTTGTTATTTTATGTTCACAAGTCTTCGCCAAATATTGGAAAGGCCCTGTTGTTTGGTCGCTAGGACTTGCACTTTTATTTTAGGTAAGAGAGAAGGATTAAACTTCTACTTAATTTAAAAATGAAATTCGAAGAAGAATTTTTTCCTGTGTCGAAATTAATGTTTTTGTGACTTTATTTCGCCAAAGTTGCCCTGTTAAAAATTCCCCATAGAAAATCCCTATAGGGACATGGAATTCCTTGTAGGGAATTGGCATTTCCTATAGGGACACCTATAGGGAAATGAAATTTCCTATAGGAACATGAAATTCCCTATAGGGATTTTATGTTCCCAATGGGGAACTCCATTAAAAATCCCTATAAGGACATGAAATTCCCTATAGGAAAATGAAATTCCCTATAGGGATTTTATGTTTCCCCATTGCCAATTCCCTATAAGGACATGCAATGCGGAATTTTTAACAGGGTGGTATGTTGGGTCTATATCTAATGTTTCATCATTTTTCAGAGAGTATCGAGGCCTTAACCGGGAATACTAATAGAAGAATTAGCTGGCCGGCGACATGCCCTCGGCATTGTCCGAGGGAGGAAGACCCACCGGGTACTTCACAGGATGAAGCAGCTGCCTGTGTGTCCACGGAAAGTATATCACAGCAGCGAGCCAGAAAGGTAAGCATTCGAACCTCTACATATATGTTTTTTTCGTACATATTAACTCTTTGTAGGTGGCCAAGTAACTTGTTGCAATTCCTAATGCACAACATTGGTGCATGTGCAATATCCGCATTTTCAGGTGGAGAGAACAAACAAGAGAAAAGTGGCACAGGAAGAGGCTATGAGAGTTTTTGTAAACAACTCTGCTGTAGCCTTTACTACAGAGGAGGAAATGAACAAAGAAATGTCTCACCAGTCAAAGACTCTCTTGGAAAGAATGCTGGATGAGAGAGACAGACGGCTGGAGAGGAGAATCCGAGAGATTGTCGAGGAGAGTGTCTCCTCCATTGTGACTAAAAAGCTGTCCAAGCTAGAAGGAATGATATGTAAGTCCAACAGAAATGTGAAGAGTATGTGAAAAAGTTGTGCCTCTGCAAGGTAGTTGCTGATATCATGGCACAACTGTTACGTTATAATTGCTGAGTGCCAAGTGAAAATGGAGTGAACTGGTATTGTACACATTGTTACTGAGCTAATAAGAAGAATACCTAGATGCTCTTCTATTTAAGATGCCATAACCTGTGAATGTTACATTGATTTTTTTCTCATGTTGTTTCTGACAAATTGTCTTCATGTTCTTAGCCACTCTGAGCCAGTCATGCACGAGCAGTCGGGATGAAGGTGCATCCAACAGTGGGGTACTCACTTCTACTCCCCACAAGGTAAGATCATACAGTCTAGGTGCTTCTATTATGATTACCTCCATGTGTAACATCCTCATTAATGCAGTGGGTATTTTCTCTAATTGGGTCATGAATACTTAGTACCCTGATAACCCTTAGCTATGCTCATCCCTCCAGGTCCCTATCGGGTTCGGTTGTAACATGGACAGAGGTTTGCATACGTCCATGATGGCATCAACGCAAGATTCTGACTGGGCCACTTGCTTGTTAATTGGTGTTTTTGGGGAGGAAGAGGCCAAACTCATGCGCCAGTATCCCCGAAATGAAAATTTGAAGGCATTTCCCCGGGGCTTCCTCTCTGCAGCCAAAGGTACTTATGATATATGTAATGTTGGTCTTAGATGATAACTCATAGCAGTTATGGTCCAAGATGTGATAGCAGTTTTAATATATAAAGAAAGGTATTACAATTCTGGACTAGTGCTGAAATACTTGGTTAGGGTGATAATACACTTTGCTTAAGATTTGGCAAATTATTTGAATTTAAGGCAATGGAACAGCATAATGAGGTAACATTTGATTTCTGAACTGATTAGCCATTTCATTTTGCATTATGCATCATTGCCAGTCTATTGCTAATTGGTTCCTGTTTTAGGAAAGTTATCTGATATTATTGGTCTGACCTAATGGACTATGCTCTATTTTGTTTTCTGCTTTGACAATGGCACTTGCCCACTAGGTTCAATTTTAACTTTGTCGATGTTTTTGAGTGTTCACTTTTGTGTTATTCCTCTGACATTGCATTGCTCAAAGAGGTAATAATGTGGAAGTTGATGAATGATGCTGACGTTCTGTCCTTTAATACTGTCATTGGATTCCAGAGCTTGCCAGGAAGCGGATGGGAGGAAATAACTTCTCTGGAGATATGGAGAAAATTATTGAAAGGCTGCCAGCATTTCTGTCACGTAGGGCAAGGGACCTCAGTGGCCAAAGAAATTCCAGCAGTGGAAATAGGTAATATAATTAAAGTAGTGGGGGTACAATTGTACCTGTTTGATAGTAATGGAATGCAATCAAGAACAAGTTATCCCATACCAGCCATTATGGCCAATGGTGATGAAATTTTTGGATGCAGCTTTCAGTGCTAAGCATGAATTTCCATGAGTTACATTTTCCATGATGTTTGATTGTATTCTATCTAATAATTGGTGACAAGTTATCTATGATTGATATCAGCCAACAAAGTGATTTGTGCTTAAAAAGTGACAATTTTTAAAATACCTAATAATGTCTCCTGTGATCCACATGTAACTCAAATGCATATATTTCAATGATTGGTATGAGCCATGACTTCTGCTTTTGCTTACAGTGCAAATACACCAAAGACAAGAAGGAAGGGGAGCTTGGCCCATCTTGTTGACCCTCCCCATCCTAAGGTGCGGAAGGAGCAAGGGGAAGAGGAACTACAGGAGAGGTGAGACACTTCAATATGTTCTTTCAATATAACCAGTGCTGTCATGGTGATTTTTTTCTTGGCCTATTTGCCCTATCCAGCCTATTGATATTAAACACATCCAATTTATAGGCTATATTTTATTTTCTAAAGAAACACAGCAGAAAAGCCACTTTATCCTCAATGGAATTGATTCAATAACTAGTACATGAAATGCTTCGATTAATTTTGTCTCAATTTAACTTTGTGGTAATGATCTAAACATGCATTTCTTTGGTAACGCTTTAATTCAGCTGGGGTTAAACTGGGGGCCATTGGCTGATTGACAAGTTGCCAATTATCTGTGATAGGAAGAATGTTAATAGCTTCTGCTTTTTTTTGACAGGCAAACAATGGCAGGGAGTGAAAATATAAGTTTTGCCCACCTTCATAATGAGTGGAAAGATATGGAGAACCCTATGGAAGAGAATATACAGAGGCCTGGTACTCGAAATGTGGAAGTTCAGGACAGGTGAGACACTCTAGTATGTCCTTCCAACCTAACTATTATAACTACTACAACAGCAAAAATGCAGGTACCGATTTAGTGTAAAAAAATGCTATGTAAAAATATGCTTATCCATGGTAATGAAATAGCATGACATTTGTACTAAGTCTGTTCTAGAAACATTTTAAGTTAATGGAAACAGATGTAATAAGTAATAAAACACAGAAATGACAGTTTTAAAAATGATGAGATTAGAATTACCTTTTCATATTTCACCTAGGTAGAAATGGCTTTTGATTCTCAATAGATGGGATGTAAGTAAAAATTTTTGTAGCATTTCTGTTCGTACAGAGAATAAATTGGCAGCCTACTTCTTATCATAGTTTCTCTTCACTAGATGGATTTTTTCTGGTTAATGGCTAGGTACATGAAATGAAAACTTAGCAAAAAAATTAACCAGATCTGATCTAAGGTCGACCTTTCCACGGATTTCTTATGAAGTTTAGAAAGTAGATGCTCTACCTTAATGGGAGTGGTTCAATTAATTCAAAGTATGCTTCAATTAATTTTTTTGTAATTCTGGGAAAACTGACAAAAAAACGGGACACTCACATTTAGAAATGTGAGTGTCCTATTTTTTATATTTTTGTGTTTCTATGTTTTTCGTGTGCTATCTTCATGTGTGTTTCATCGGCTCTTCTGAGTGCTACTTCCGTGATATATATATATATATATATATATATATATATATGCTAAAAATAGCATTTATAAATGCTACTTTTATAGGACTTGTGTGCACAATATATTGTTTTGTACTTGTCATTCATGATATTTCACTGAGGTTTTCCAAAGATAACCATGGTTAACCATGTGCATTCCCTTCTTTTGTTATTGGTTTAAGAGAGCAGTGTCTGAGGACCAATGATGCATCATTGGGGCATGCAGTGGCAGAAGCGGTTAGGGTTGTGGTGAATGAGGAAATGTAAGTATAGTTTACAGGATTGTTAAGAAAACCCAAGATTTTGTTTGGGTTTTTTTGGGCAATTATTTTTTTTTTAACTGTGCCACCATTTAAACAGGAAGATATGTAAGAATAATTGTCAAATACATACTTCTATATAAATACTTAATGTTATAAATTTATTCTAAACTTGCTGCAAAAATAAAAACTCGCGGGTTTCTATTTCTGAAGTTATGTATTTCTAGGGGTATTTTCCAATCACCTTGCGCAGGTTAGTGCACATTGTTGCAAAACAAATTATGTAGTCTCTTTCGATAAGCTATAGACTATATACTATCACTAGGCAGAGTCTATATAAATCATAGACTCTGCCTACCTCTTCATTCGTACATGAAAACTATATCACTCAAAAGATGGTAAAGCATAGTTCTTTGGAAATTAGGAAGGTCGTCGTCTATATCCGCGGAATTCAGGATACCTAATTTTCAAAGTTGGCGGAACATTTCTTATGAACATTTGAGGCACTTTCTGTCTAGTTCCTGATCTTATAAAATCATCGTAAATCAAAGATTTCACATTCTAGTATGGTTTGCTAATCATCTTGGTATCAATGGGGTTACTAATGGTGTGCAGCACAAGATGCTTCCTTTCGGACCCTATAAACAGTAGATTGCAAGCACCCAGTAGCTTACAAAGTTTCGTTGCAGGCTTCAGCAAAACTCAATGTTTTATGAAAATATGTAAATATAATAAACACCGGCCTCTCTTAATTGAGAAGCCTATTGGCTTCTCAATTTCTCCCCTTTGCTCCTCCTCTTTCCCTCAGATATTATCGCACCATGCTTGCAACACACGGATAGGGAAGAACATCTGTAGCACTGTTAAACTCTTTAAAGACACCACTTGCAAAAGCACTTGCTCACTCAGAGGAATCTTATAACAAACTAAATGCCGCCCGTCACTCTCACTTGATACTTCAGGTTGAAGGGTTGTATCCTTCCTGCAGATATTTTATTTTTCCTTCCTAACGGAGCTTACAAAAATACCCTCGGTACCCTCTTTTGGGAAATCTGTTGTAGGGCACACCCTGGGAATTTCTATGCCTCAGTAAAATGAGGAGACCCATTTCTTCCCAGGAAATATTTTTGTATGCTGCTTATAAGCATGTTAACTTTTCTGCTGCATTTTGCAAACCCACACCATGTTCCTTACGGAGATTTACATGGGAAATGAAATGCCTTAAGACCCCATACTGTCAACTAAATGTCAAACGCCCTATAGGGGAATGCTGCGTAGCACTCGAGGTCATTGGACGGGAGCAGCCAGGGTCAGCAGCTTTTCAAGTCCCTTTTCATGAACCTATATAAATAAATCAAAGTTCAAACTTCTAATATATTATATTATTTATATTATATTGCAAGTTTATTTTAAGTTATATTATATTATCATATTAGTTATACTTGCAATGTAAATAATCGCAAAGAAACATGAACTTCCATGTTTCTTTGCGATTGCCTCAAAAAGTAAGCTGCTGATCAAAAAATGGAAAAATAATGGTTATTACTTTTTAAGATACTATCAGTTCAGGAATATAAAAAATATCCTTCATTTACTTGAGCGTCATCATCAAATACGACCGAAAACACATCTAAAATTAAAAATTGTCTAAAATCTTCTAAGTAGATTCCATTACTTCGGGAGCTCGACCTCTCATATGTCTGTAAATGTTCTGTTCTGTTTACTCAGAACTGAAATCACAATTTTGTGCACGAAATTGTTAGATGGAAATGAAAAAAAAATTTGGTGAAAAAATTAATCTCCTAACCACAACCATTCACTCATAAATCAAAAATTAAAATAAGCAAAAGGTGACAACCACCGAAAAATCTGATTTGATAGCATTACGTCATTTTCCTCCCATCCTTGACTGCTCTTATGGGAAGGGGAGGGGGGTTCTCGGAAGGTCTGCTCTCACAGATGCTGTCGCAATCGCTCGCATTGGGAGAGTCAGCTGTGCCCCCCCCTTTGCGATAAGGCGAAGGAGCTTCGCGGGATCAGTTGTGATTGGATGAAGTCATTATACGTCAGAGGTTGCACCACACCCACTTTTCGAAAAGGGTTAAAAACATCAGTTTTTCGTTGCTTATAACTCGAGAAATAATTGACGGATCAAAAAACAGAAAAATACGGGTCTTTATTTTACAAACTCTATCATATTCGGCAATAAAAAAATATAGTAAACTAATATAGTAAATATTGTCCAATTTTAATTGGAGATTTTGAGAAGTGGTTTCTAATTTTCTAGAGTTAGTTAAAATATAGTTCCTGTTTGGTTATTTATATCTGCTACTTGTTTTATGTGGAGTTTCCTCACCTGCCTTCAGTGGAGTAGGAAAGAATTTTTGATCTTTGACAGGGCATAACATAGTGAAACCTGTTGTTTCAAAAACGTTACACCACAGAGCTTCTCTATAAAGAAAAAGCAAAATTTTGCTTTGCATCCAGTTTTCGACATGCAAGTGCCACCTATACAGATGTAGGTTTGGCAGGGTTATACATTGACCAAGATAATAGTGCATCCAAGGGTTAAAACTCTAGCAAATATAAATAGCCTATCCAAGATAGAAAATTCTATTAATATGTGTGTTAATTATGTTAAGGAAGAGTAGCAAGTGTGTCATTTTGTATGATGATATGAACCCTACTTAAATTCATGTGTACACTATGAAGAAACATTTTACTTCATTAAGTTTAATGTCTGTATGTTTAAAGATATTAATTTTTGTCATAGGAGGTGATTCTGCTTGTCATATTAATATTAAACTCCCATTAAAATTTCATAGTGCTACAAGTTAGAGAATTCTATTAAATTTGTATTTTTTAAAGACATTATTGAAAGTTAATTTAATTTAAACTCAACACAAGATTTATTCATTCCTATAAAATACAAATTGTGCTCATCAGGTTTTTTTAATGTTTTTCTTTTAAACACCTTGGTGGGTTTTTTTTGGGTTGGGCAAAATAGTAACCACCCAGGTAGTCTACCTTGATTACTGCAACTGTTATTCATTTTATATGGCATAGTGTACAATATTTCTGTTCTTTTGTTTCAGGGCAGGGAGTGAATGTGCAGGGAGTATGACAATTCTGTGACCCGCATTTACTGTGCTATATGAATAAAAGTTTTATTTTTGACCACAGCCTCTTGTGTTTCATTTAACTCGTCACATTACTTGCGGCGTGAGAAAAATATATATGCCATTGAATGCTAAGGGAAATAATAACAGAAGGGGAATGCACTAACAGTTAGTGAAAGTGTTGTATTGGGTATTTCTCCATTGCTCTTGGCGATGTAGTGTACCACTTCCTGAAGAATCAGGATTAATGCAAATACGTTATTACACTTTCGAAATATATGTACTACTCTGTATATGATGTGAAACCTAGAATTGAAGGATAGCATTACCCTTTCCCTACACTACACAGATAGTAGCACTCCCCTTCATCTACACTCGACGGAGGGTAGCTCTACCATTCGCCTACCCTCAATGGAGGGTAGCTCTATCCTCCATGGATGGGAGCCCTACCCACCATTGAGGGTAGCCCTACCCGCCATTGAGGGTAGCCCTACCCACCATTGAGGGTAGCCCTACCCACCATTGAGGGTAGCCCTACCCACCATTGAGGGTAGCCCTACCCACCATTGAGGGTAGCCCTACCCACCATTGAGGGTAGCCCTACCCACCATTGAGGGTAGCCCTACCCACCATTGAGGGTAGCCCTACCCGCCATTGAGGGTAGCCCTACCCGCCATTGAGGGTAGCCCTACCCGCCATTGAGGGTAGCCCTACCCGCCATTGAGGGTAGCCCTACCCGCCATTGAGGGTAGCCCTACCCGCCATTGAGGGTAGCCCTACCCGCCATTGAGGGTAGCCCTACCCGCCATTGAGGGTAGCCCTACCCGCCATTGAGGGTAGCCCTACCCGCCATTGAGGGTAGCCCTACCCGCCATTGAGGGTAGCCCTACCCACCATTGAGGGTAGCCCTACCCACCATTGAGGGTAGCCCTACCCACCATTGAGGGTAGCCCTACCCACCATTGAGGGTGACTCGGAGGGTAGCCCTACCCTCCGTGAATGGTAGCGCTACCCTCCATGGAGGGTAGCCCTACCCTTCGTCTACCCTCCACGGATGGTAGGGCCTACCCTCCAATGTTCTAAAATACGCTCCGTCTACCCTCCATGGAGGGTAGGCGGTGGGTAGCACTACCATCCGACTACCCTCAATGGAGGGTAGGCCTACCCACTATGGAGGAGTTTATTTCTATCAGGGGCACATTAAGTTTACGAGGATTTTACGTAAACATGTTACCGTGTGCTGGCTGGGTAATTTATAAAATCTAGTGTCATTCAATAAGTATACGCACCTGTCTGGTTTTCAGTGAAAAAAACAATTGTATACACGAGGGTGCTGTAAATTTATGGAAATTATTAAATTGATCAAGATATCTACCAGTAGATCTTAAACGAGTCATTGATCCTGTTATTCAGAGAAACGGTTTTTTCGGGCACTCAGAAAATTTACTCCTCCCAATGATAGCTGACAATGGAGAGGAAGTGTGAAAAGATGCGTGGAAAATAATCTTAGAGGCATGAAGAAATACGCGTGCGACGAAAATCGTGAAATTTTGAGTTAACAGATTTTAAATTTGATGCAGAAGACTACAAGCTGCTGATAAAATGGGACGAGAACACAGACTCGTGCTCTATCGCATCTCACGACTGAAGAAATTCGAGAATTACTTGAGTAATGCTCAACTGTGGAACGCAATTGTCCTTGTCACACAAAAGCTTGCGCTTTTGAAATATTTGTGAAAGAGGTAACCCAAGCTTCATTGGCATCCGCAACAACGAGAGACAATAAGAAATACTGAAAATTCTAGAAAGCAGAACCAAAATGCCAAACTTCAAAACTTAGTCTCACTTCATACTGTGATATAGTGAGTAAGTTTTACATTTATCTGCTTGACTTCAAAAATAAAAAAATCGATAATGACCTTTAGTGTTCAATGAAAATAAAGTATAAAGACGAATACTTGCACACAGATAAACCGACTGGTAATACAAAATGACCACTTTCTTATTTTTTCGAGAGCATATAATCTGATAAAGGAAATGCGTTCCTCCATTTTATGAGTGGGTGTGTGGGCGGGGGAGTTCATAGTGCAGGTACCTCAACGTGGTGAGGTCTAATAACTACTTTAATTATTTTTGCATTCTTTCTCCATACTGAAAAATAATATTAAAAGTAGGCTAAACTCGGGGAATGTTTCTTTACTCCCCGAATTATGACGGTGTGTTATATTACTTTCATTCAGTTCTTCCGTAATTGTTATTCCCTGGAAATTGTTTAATTATCTAATATTAATGAGACCAACGACGGAAGACTTATCCGTGATGAGTTTTGCTGGGTTCGCGGCGACCGGGCAGGAGGCGCGAGCCGGCAGGAGGCGCGCGAGCGGCCTTCTGACCGTTGCGCCGCGACGCTGCGTGGGTGGTGCATAATTACGCGCGGCCGCGCACTCAAAATAGACAATTTGTGGCTTAACGGCTGCAGATACGTGCAAATGGACGAAATTTTTGCCCTAAAGGGCCGCAACTCGGCAAAATACATGGGAAACCGCTATAAAAACATGACTTTTTCCATTTTCAGCCCCCCTCCCCATAAATGGCCACGGCGCGAGGGTCTAGGGTTGACCTAGAGGTCCCAAATTTTTCTGGCCTCATTTTGAGTCACTTTGACAACTTTTGCCAGAGGGCCAAGTTTCTCCGCGAAAAATCGATTTTTCCGATCCGCCCTACTACTCAGGGTTTAAAAACTAGCTTTACGATAACCAGATTTTGTAATTTTTGTAAAAATATATAAAAAAATCCAGTACAGAGTTTTTAATTAGGATTTTAATATTTATTAAATCAAATTCCAGACAAGTATTTTAACTAAATTCCCGGGAATGCAATATTTATACATATTATTATACAGTATAGTTCTATATAATTCATCTAAAAGTAGGAAATTAAAAACCATTTCTGTATTTGTAAATGTTAGAAGTAAACCGTTTTTAGGAGAATACTACTAACTACTATTATTATTACTGTGAGATGACATAAAAAACTGCATGAATAAAATAGTTGATACATATAAGATGCTACTGTATTCTTCATCTACAGTTAAAAAGTAGCCAGTATAAGTTGTCTTCTTGATAACTTGTTCATATACATAACATGGTAATACAGCAATCAATATGTACTTAACACATACTTTCTCTTCAACTTTTTGTTTATCGATGTACATACTCTACAATATGGTCACAAGCTCAGCATCATACTAATCAATATCGAGTAGAGAATGTTTTTATATACTTGAAGTCTATCTCATTTCTTTGCTCTTCTAACACATATTTCTCTATGATGAGTTTGTTGTCTATGTTAGTCAGAATATTTCTTTTTGAATTCATTAACCTTTTCCACTCGGGTGTCGAGTGATACTCGACACAGCATAGCTCACTACCAACTCGCGTGTCGAGTGTCACTCGACATTCAGGGGCAAAGTTAAGGGGCCTCTAATAATTATATTCCGAGTGGACTACTGGTATAGAAGGTGAAAACATCCGAACTCGGGTGTCGACTGATACTCGACACAGCGTAGCTCAGTACCAACTCGCGAGTCGAGCATCACTCGGCACACAACATGTGTAATCCAGGGGCATTTAAAAATAAATTCCGAGTGGACTACTGGTATAGAGGGTGAAAAAAATCGAGTGCAAAGGGTTAAGAATGATGATTCTAAGTGTTCACCTATAAGCCGAGAACAGATCCTTGTTTTAATATACTTGAGTTTTGGAAAAGCTCGCTCTAGCAGCTTACTTGGGTAACAGGTAGTGTAAGAAGGTAGGTACTTATAAACTTTAAATAGTTCTGTATGAGCTCTTGAGTACATCTTGTTCTCATAAATCACATCAAAGGCACACTTAAAGCATGAATTGCACTTGAGTCCATCTCATTTAAGAAACTTTTAATCACTTGCCTCGTCTTTCTTCACTGAGCGTTCGTCCTCCATCTCCCCATCCTCAAAATTTTCATGGTCCTCGTTCTTTTCAACTAAACCTTGAAGCTTATCCACACCACGGTGTTGAAGAACAATTACAGTGTGGGAGTTTTTGTATGGGCATGGTTTTGCTGCAGTTACTGCTTCTCAGAAATTAATGCTGTGGATCCCTAGGTGGAAGTGACTCATGTGTTTTCATTGACCAATGTCAAATTTTTGTTTTTCCCCAACCCGAAGCTAATTTTGCTGGGCAGTTTTCCCCCAGTGGATGTGGTATTTTGGTACCCCCCCCCCCACCCTCCTCTCCTCGTTGGACATTAACCTTTGGAGGACTAATTACCCTCAGGACTGTGCCGAAGGACTTGCATGATAGGCATAGCTAACAACAGTCGGAGCCAACAATGCCTACAATTCCAAAATGCATCAATTCCGGACTGCACCATGCCAACAAACCGTGCTGACAAACCACACCAATGGCTAACCGGTGCTGCTATCACTTATATAGCCCCCTGAATGCGAATGAAGACCAGAAGTTTGGCCATCCCACAGGCCATCATTTGGTGTGCTCCTGCCGGAGTCAGAAAAGAGTTCCTGTCACTCCAATGATAAACTTCCACCTCGCCCACTTACCATTTTCCCTCCCCTCAAAATCTAACTATTGACTATTCCCACGTTAAACCCCATTCCACCTTTGACCTTGCCGAAAACACCCCCTCCTTATGCCAGAAAAAAACCTCCCCCCTCACGCCCTCTGCTCGAGTTGAGACGGCAAGGAGCTCACTTGCTGAGTGTGTGCGGCGATCTCGAGTTAGATTACTGAGACTTTGTCGTTTTCAAGGGTATCCTAGTGGCTACTCTGTATTGCTCCAAGTTCTTAGGGTTTTCCCTGAATGGAAGAATGTTTAAATTGTTAAGTTTGTACTTGGTTTGTCTATTTGTTGAAATACATTGTTGTACATTGTTTGGTATTCATAAATTTTAGTTTCTTGTTCTATTTTGACCTCATCTTGCTCACCCGAGCTTGGAAAGAATTTTGTCCCCTGCAGGAAACAATAAATCTGTTTTTCTTGAAGATTTACAAAATTCTTCCCACATTGATGAGAAAGAAAGTAGCCCCTCTTTTAGTTTAACCTCATTGCAATCGGGAATTAATTTTGTGATTCTTTTGAGTTACTCAGGAGACATACTGAAACTTAAAAAAATTCTTAGGCTTGATACTCTCTAAGGTCTCAATATAAACTTTGATTTTCAGGAAACCGTTCCTGCATACTATTATAAACTTTGTGCAGAGCATAGTTAAACACAGTTGCTTCAAATCTTCGTTTACTATATTCAACCACTTCATCAGAAACTTTTATCTGCCATTTTCTTCTTTTTCCTAGATCTTACTATAGGCAACTCTGTTTCAATGGTAACTTCTTCAACGCCAGGAACATATTCAACCTATCCTTCAATATTTGTTGACATCTCTGTAAAAAAATGTTCCGCTGCTTAGTAGAATTTGTCAAACTGGTTTCGGGCATTGTGCAAGCAGTTTTGAGTTGATGATATCATCCACCATGCTTATACATAGTTTAAATCTTTTGTCTGCATGTAATTTGACAAAGGTGTGGTATATTGAAAAATCAATGAAAACATCATGGCCACACAATCATCTGAAAAGAGCACAGCTTTTGGAGAAGGGACATTCTTGCTTTTGAGTTGAATTCTTGAGAGTAAGAAATTATACTTAAGTCTGCTAATAGTTCTACATAAACTGGTTGTGATTTTGTTTCCATAGCACTCTTTGATCTAGAGTTCCAAATATTTTCACTACAGCATTGCTCTTTCTCCACCAGTGGGTTTCTCCAATAGCCTCAGGACAAACGCTTGGATATCATTGCAGATAAACCTCAAGTCTTTTCTGGGAGTCTTTTAGAAATACCTGTATATTAGGTATGTTTAATTCTGTGTACAATCTAGCCGACTGTTTTGAGTCCCTTCTCTCCTCTGCACTACTGCCTTCTTAACATAGGAGATTTTCCTAATACGAGAAGCAGTAGAAATAGCTAAAAGGCCGAATAGTTTCAATAGAGAGGATGGTTATAACCTGAGTCGTGTTTGGAAAGGTTTCCTGGCCTCCTCAAATGCTCAACGGCTAATGTCTTCCGTCCGAAATTCAAATCGGCCCAACAATGGGGCAACGGACACAGATGCTCTATATAAGAATGAGACGAAGCTGATTTACACTCAGTCTCTTGATAACGCTCCCAGTAGGAGGAGTGAAATGTTGAGTCAAAAAATGAATCGCACACAGCATTTCCCGAAAGTAACAGCTACAAATTCTTTACTAGATGGAAGCATTGGATGATTAGATAAAAATAACTCAATCTCTTTTTGATGGGGTTTCAAAGAAACTGAAGTCATTAGAATTGGACCTGACAATAGATTCTTGATCATTTTTATCCATTTCCATATGTGCTGTGCCAGTTGTAGATGGCACAGGCTCAAGCTGTCTTACTATGTCTTGATGCTGAGTTTGGGTTGAAGGGTTGTTACAATCAAATAAACCATGTTCCTGTTCCATTTGATAAACGGACAAGACTGAAAAACAGAAATTGTTTCTTTCATTCCATCTGCTTCTAACTGAAGTTCAACTGTACTAGATTCCTTTTTTATTATTTCTTCACTGTTGGACTTGACCAAAAATGCAGTGATTCTGGCACAAGAACTAGCACTTTCCTGATCTTCTTTAGTTTTTTCATCAAAAGAAACTCAAAAGACCTGATATATTTTTTCTTTTGGTTTTTGGATATTCTTTTCCACTTACTTCATTATCTTCCATTCTTATCTGGAAAATAGATAAATTTCCATAACACACTCACAGTAAATTATATTTTCATGTATACATGGTGATTTTTTAAGTTGGCCACCATTAACATCTCGTAAACTATAAATGTTACAGAAAAGTTTAATTGGGGGACCTTATTTTTCCTTACAATTAAAAATAGCAATTCAGATTTTCAAAAATCATCCGCCATTAGCCAATATGGTGGCCAACTTCAAAATTCCTTAGGGAAAATCCTGTGGTATGTTTAATTCTGTGTACAATCTAGCCAACTGTTTTGAGTCTCACTGGTAACGGCTTTCGGGCATTCCTCCGCATCGTGTGTTGTCAGGGTGACGACAGTTTCTCCAGCCATCCTGCTGGCGTCTTCAGGTCAGAAGTGTCGATGCTTCGAAATTGGCCGTCTAATACACACAAGAATGGCTACAGAAAGGAGATGGTCCTAAAAAGGACCTTTTGGAATGACTCCAAGGAAAAGAGAACCGCTGAAGACTCTCCACGAGAGAAACCCACAGCATACGCCGCCGTCCCTTATGTGGTGGGAACCACAGAGAGAATCGCCCGAATCCTCGCCAAACACAATGTGAAGACAAGGTTCACTTGCTGTGGAAAAACAGGCGACCATCTGCCTAGACCGAAGGACAAGATCTCCCGTTTACTTCACGAGGGAGTATACCAGCTCCAATGCTCCTGCGGAAAATCTTACACAGGACAAACGGGACGATCAATCAAAACCAGAGTAAGAGAATATAAACGCGCCACTGAGAAGAAGCAGTTCCGCCTTTCCGCTGTCTCAGAGCACGTGTGGTCCGAACCCGGCCACACGGTGGACTTCGGAAAAGCTAAGGTCATCTGCAATGAAAGCCGCTATTACCCTAGGCTAATCCGAGAAGCAATAGAAATCACGAAACAGCCGGAAAATTACAACAGGGAAGACGGCTACACGCTGGCAAACTCTTGGAAAAGAGTTTTCAAAATCGACGACCAATCAGAGCCCACTTGAGACCACAAGAACATCAGAACCAATCAGAGACGACCTACAACACCCAAGCCCTTATATAATATGGCCAATTTCGAAGCATCGACACTTCTGACCTGAAGACGCCAGCAGGATGGCTGGAGAAACTGTCGTCACCCTGACAACACACAACGCGGAGGAACGCTCGAAAGCCGTTACCAGTGTTGAGAAACGCCGCGGAAACCTCAGAACCTGTTTTGAGTCTCTTTTCTCCTCTCAGGGTTTATAGGAGTTTTCATTTTCCAGGATTTCCAGACCATTATTAGTGATTTTCCCTGACTTCTGAGCACCTGAAAATTCCAAGATTTCGGTCATTTATAGGAATAAAAGTGGTAGTGAGGAAGCAAAGAAGTCTAAAATTATGAAAAATTGTAGGTTTATTATCATATCAATCATATGAACTTCCAGTAATAAGAGATCAACGACTTTAAGTCAACAAAATAAAAATTATCATTCCTTAAATTGATATGCCTTCAGAAAGGGTTTTAATTGCAGAAAAATATATGCAAAGAAGGCTAACCTGGCTTTTCCTTCAAACCTGATGTCATGTTCAAGTAGCTCTTTGAATCAATCTTGATTTTTTTCTTCTTCACATCCCTCTACAAATTTGGCTAAGTGACTTCAAATTTGACCGAGAATAACTTTTTCCTCGCCAGATGGACAAAGCGAAGCATTCCTGGTGAAATCGCTAGCGAATGAAAATATGAATGGCACACCTTTCGCCAATGTTTTCACCAAATCATGCAGGCTATAGCCAGAAAGAACCAGAATAGGGCTGCCACCACAGCGAAGCCGGCCTGAGGCCAGCCGTCCCCTCCTTCACCCTCCTCCTCCACTCCTATGTGCAGTTTTTGATCTCTTGGCATTTTCAGGTGATAAATTCCAAAATTTAAACATTTTGTGATTTTTCCCTGACCACACATTAAATTCCCTGACTTTTCCAGGATTTCCATGACCGTTTTCATTTTCCCTGACTTTTCCAGGTTCCTATAAACCCTGCCTCTGCACTCCTGCCTTCTTAACATAGGATGATGTTGTTAATTCTGCATAGCTGGTTACAAATAAAAAATAAATTTTATGATAAAACTGATTTAAGCTGTTTGAAGTTATAGGGTAGCAATGGGGGAGTTTACTCAGAACCAAAATAAGTATTTTAAACACGAAATCGTTAAATGAAAATGAGAAATGCACTTTAGCGAAAGAATTGACCTTCTAACCCATTCACCCATAAATTAAAATATGCAAAAGGTACCTTTTGCATTTTAACTATCACATGATACCCACTGAACGAGCTGTGTTAAAGATGTGTACGTCATCCACCTCCCGTCCCCGACTGTTTTCAGGAAGAATGGGAGCGGAGGTCTGCTTGAACAGATCCCGTCGCCTCCTGTTAATAACTGATCATTGAAGTATTTTGATACACATTTTGGTGTGACTGAAAGTGGTCTGAAGTTTATTTATTTATTCACAAATATCAATGAAGTCAAATATGCAATGCCTTCTGAAATAATCCAAATGTAGTCTAACAACTATGTACTTCCATTGACAGAATCAGCTTAATTATGTATCCCCCATTGTGATTGAGCGGAGGAGCTTCGCAATCTCAGTTGTGATTGGACGAAGGGATGATGCTCACTCAACCGAACGGGATTAAAAGCGTTAGTTTTTCACCGCCTATAACTCAAGAACTATACCATTGATAAAAAAATGGAAAAATACAATCTTTTTATTTTACAAACTCTATCAGATTTGGCAATAAAATATATATGGTAAAGGACTCCATCAGCAAACTCGCTGAATGATATAAATGCCTCAATGTTGGTGGCAATTCAGGGGAAAACTTGCAAAAAGTCATAGCTTTAAGTGGTATATAATAAAACACCTACATGACTTGGTGTTGAAGGACTGTGAACTGGCCGCAAGCCAGTTTGCTGTCCTTCAATTTGTTATCAAGTAATCACCTTAAAATAAAAATGTTTTAAAAGTGTTTAAAATTTAACCTCTTGGGCAGTAATGCCATGTGCATGACATCGACTGCTTGGTGACAGGATATGACTAGCAATTCAAGTACATCTTGTTACTTTAAGACCTATAAAAATTCCACAGTGAAAGATGACGCCTCGGTAGCTTAATTGGTTTAATTACCTGGCAGGAAATCCGGAGATCAGGGTTCGAGCCCCAGTCAAGGCAAATGATTTTTCCTCTGTGGAATTCTGCTATGAATTGGTGTATATTTATAACCAAATGGAACTTACCTTCATAATAGCCCATATAGATACAAATACGAAGAGAAAAATTCAATACTTTTGAGTAATCTGCAATTACTAGAAACACCACATCAGGTTCATTGTCATCTGCAAAGAGGGGTGAGCTAAAGGGTTAAGGACTCATGAGAAAGATAGCAAAATTTTTAAGTCTTGAGTTCCATTTGGCAATTTTCAAACCTCATGCACGCCACATGGAATCCGTTCTGTCCCATAACAGAGAGGAACAAAAACTAGTGTCTTCACAATGGGTTGGCATGGAAAGTATCAAGCTCCCCGGATGAATTTCTTTAACAATTTCATTTCCTTCACTAAATATGATACAAGAAGTGCTTTCACTCAGAGACAAAATTTACACATAATATACTTGTAACAATCCTTTAAAATCATGCCTAGAAATTATCACCCATTTCATGCTCCTTATATATCTCCCAACAGTGAAAAAACATTAATAATGTACTCATAACAGTGGGACTTCAATACCTCATAGAATCACTTGCACATTTACTACAGCATATTGAAACAACTACTCAAGTTTTAGAGCCCTATTTAATATCTGCAAAGTCTTTTGGCAGTATGATGCCAATAAAAACAACAAACATTTACTTGCCTGCTCAGACAAGCATTCCCGTTACTATTGGAAAATGACAAGCAATGAAGGCACTATTATAATACCATTCACACTGCCCTATTATCATCACCCTCCATGCCAGTTGCCTCACAGAACCACAAGTTTTCTCCATTCAATGAAGCACTGATTAAGTTTCACTACACTGGAAACACCACTGATGACTAGGCGATGGGAATAATGTTTTTAAAAACACCCACACACTCATTCACTCCGACGCACACTTGGATGAACAAGAATCCTTCCAAACAGACTGTTTCCACCACTCAACCGACAAATATGGTCCAGCAATGATTTTTTCTTTCAAAAATTCCATCATTTTCCCGATTCCCTCAACTTGCAGGCTAATCATTGTGTTTACATGCACCAGTATAAGGGGAATAACGGCTTCAGACGGCATGGAGGTCACTTTTATCATTCCATAATTTTCAAGCCACCCAAGGAAGTAAAGCAGATGTTTTAATTTACATTTCATATACAAATGGTAAAAATCAGAACATATCTGAGGGGGTCACTTCTTAGATACTTGGATAGAAGAAGTTTTAAAGAAAACCAGAAGAAGAGAGGCTCATCTTCAGCAACGGGTTTCCTCTCCTTTCATTTCACCTGTGCTTTCAGGTGCTGCAGGAACTCATAATACGAAAGGGCACTCTCCGACCGATCTTCCACTAGCTTCTCGATAAACAACATTCGGTGACGACTGTCCTCTCTACAAAACCAAGAATTTGATTAGTATCCCAGATGAAGAGAGATTTTAATCAAACATTTACATGAACACAGAAATTAGTAATCCTGCAAACAAAAGTTTTAGGTCAGAAAATAAACAACTGTAACCATTATATCAAGTAAAACAGAATAGAAACTGCCTTTGCATGAGCAAATGCCACAATTTCCCTTGCTTGGTTTTGTACTAACAGCTATATTTACTGGTTGTTGAGCTAAGCACCTTTTCATACTTCAATATTTATCTCTCATCAAGTGAAACTAGCACTAACTGAAAAAATGCAACATTTACCTTGTTAATTATTCTTAAGCTACATACATTAAAAGTTACAAAATGATTTTATAACATATCTAGAGTGTATTTTTGATCCTTACACACCATCCAACCAAATCCACCCACAAAATCATAGAAGAATGAAGGATATCACTTCAAAAGCATCATAAGGAAGGCAATAATGAAATTACTCTCGCAGGCTCGAAAACTTAATGATAAATCTGGTTACAAGGCTCCATGGCTCTGCCTGGAAACTTGAATTTGGAAACAACAAATACTCGCTCACAGAGAAGAAGTGTTTGGCTATGACTGGGCAGGACAAGGGTTGGAAGCCATGCATGTATTTAAAATCACCAAGGAAAATCCCTAATCGCAAACGATATGAGGGAAGAAGTCCTATAGCAGGAATCCTGAGAGTAAAAGAGCCCATTGTGGAAGAGTACACATTACAGCAGCGCCAAGAAGTTCAACTTTGGTGTATAGCTCGAACACTCGCTTCTTTGAGCTTCTACCATTTGCAAAAGATTCAGAGGAAAGAGATAACGACAATCTTCCACAACCTGGTGGAGAATGGTTGCACTGAGGAAGGAGGCAATGTGAATGTGGAAGACAAGATGTGAGGCGAAATTTAAACAAAAACCATTAAAGCCTATTATTACCAATTTTACTAGTAACTCCATTGTAAGGCACTAAAATTACAGTTCAAGATATCCTTAATGAGTTGTTAACATCACAAAATCTTTTGAATTTAGATCAGAGATTTTCGCAGTGTGTACCGTCATCAATAATGTTTCTTGGGTTCAGCTACATGTGATGCTTTGTCAGTGATCTAGCCATTGCAGGGCATATCTTCAGGAAAATCTTTCGGCAATTGTGAAAATAGCTAAGCATTAATTCAAACAGACATTTGTAAACAGAGAAAAAAGGAAAGGTAGTAGAAGCGTCCATGCCAAGGGTGATGGATGGTTGGAACTGCATTGACTATTTCACACTTTCCAAGCATTAAGTTTGATTTTCAAGCTCAGATGTATATCTAAGGCATATTCCACTTCCCACAATTTGCCTAGATTTATTCCTCTTGATCTCCAACTTCGAAAGGACTCATACTAAGAACACACAGGATTTCATGAGGGAAGTTCAGTGGTTTTCATTTTGAGCCTAGCCCACTGAATTAACATGTTCACTGTGGCGTGACCCACTGGTGGGTCACACAAATGCATGTAACCTTCCTCTAATCTCAGGAAAAGGCTGAGTATTGCCGCTTCAAACACTATCCCTCGGCAGCAGCCAGAAGCTCGGAAGGACTGTGACCCACTGGTGGGTCACACCGCCCATGCAAAAGGCTGAGTGTGACCCACCGGTGGTTCACACCGCAATGTGAGGAGTAGGGCTTTAATCAGCCCCGCAGTGAATGTGTTAAAGATAAAAATATTTTTTTGCTGTGACTCTCCTCACCCAGGATCAACATTACTCTCACAGATTCCTACCACATCCTGTTTGAGAAATGTTGACCTCACTTAAAAGTGATAAGTAAGCAAAAATATTACACCTCACCTTATTATTTGCAAAGTAGCCTCATATGGCTTCTCCGACTGCAACTGCCTGATAAAATTATGCAGGAGTTCAGACACCGGATTTTCAAAAGCTTGCAGCTCGTACTGTGCAGAAAGAAAAAAAAACTAATTGACAAAATATAAGCTTAACACCAATACTTAAGATTAATAGTGACCAATACTACAGATTTCCATCTACCTACACAAACTCCCTGATGAAATGATTTTTATTTTGCAACATACTAAACATTTTTCAAATGTAGTATTTGAGGTAATTGAATATTCCAGCTGTGATTTATGTTCAAATTTGAGAAATCTGCTTTCATCCCATAGAAGAATGAAATTGATTTTTGTAATTGTAAATGACTGTATTGTAAAGTTGTTTTCCTTTGTTTTATTGGGAAAACATAAAATAAATTAAATAAATAAATATCTACATGACAGATAATGTAAATGTTGCACAGGATCATTCACGGAATACTCCTTCAACGGCAGACATCACACCCATGAAATGGTGGAAGGATCATAGCTGAGATGGAGAACCAAGAACGACTTACCACATCATCTTGAATGGCAGCAAACTGAGGGACACCTAAAGCTTCTTGACAGAACTGAGGTGGAACCAGTCGTCCAACATACATTATGATTTTCTCCCCTCGATCAAGCAAGAAGACACCCCTGGAATCCAGTTTTTCTGCAGAAAGATGAAGCCTTGGAGGGCAAGGGATGATCTGGCCATCCACGTTCTTGAAAGATGGCTGCAATATGGGAAGAGGACCCAATTATTTTCATGATAAAACATACTGGGATGACAAAGGATGTATCATGTGACATCCTTACAAAGAATGTAATGGCTTATAATGAGTTTGCAATAAAAATATTATATCCACCATAAACATTAACTATCCATTAAGTATCAACTAACACCTTCTATCTGAAATTTTCTCGTTACAATAACAACATTTTCAAATTTTCTACATGCTACCAAAAAAACATAGCACAGTCGGAAATTATGGTTTGAAATTGTTGTTTACAGATGACTTCATGCAAATTATATTCCACAAATCAATAAAAGTTGTGATTCTGATAATTTACTCAACAAAAATAACACTCCAGCGCAAAAATGAAATCAGCCTCCCAAGAAGGAGATATGTAATAGGATCCCAGAAACGACTGAGAAGGAAGTGGTTGATTTTTTTAGGGTTTGACAACACTGATGAGTGTTATAAATGAAAACATAAAAAATAAGAGGCATGCTAATCTGCAGCTAATGAGGCTAATTATAGCAAAATTAGCCTTATTCGGCTGCAGGGGCATGAAAGATATTTTGATAGAAAAACAAGTTTTTAAAATAAGTTGCTGGCCAGGGTTGAGGCTGCGCAGAAAGTAATTGATCCAAGTTCCCAACCAAACAACGAATGTAATACAATACACACAATGGCTAGCACCTAAGGCAAATAATATTTTCTCATATATTAAGCAGCATGTGCATAAGGAATATATATTTTTAATACACATTAGTACAAAACTAACCTGTTCACTCAGGGAATGGATAGGATAAAGGTCAGGATATATTTCCTGCATGAGCATCGACAGAGGCAAACACTTCATTTGACACATGGCGAAAACACGCTCATCTAGGGAACCCTGCCTCGCACGGAAAGCCAACTGCAAAAAGAAAAGAACAGTCAATCTTCGTTTGAAAAAAAAATTAAACTTATGCACCTGAATTTGCAATCAATTCAATTCATTAGGATCGCTACCTGTTCAGAATATTTTTATCTCAAGTGAAATTTGACATTGAAAAAATTAGGGACATTGCTCATTCATCAGTTCTAAATAATTCTACACCATACAACAGTTGCAATCAGGTACACATTTGCCAGAAAAATTGCAAATAACCCAAATATTCACAAATATTTATGGATTAACTCACAGCTAATTATGAGCTCAAACAGGAAGTTATGCTTCATACTTTGGTATTTACTTTAGCATAATTGATAAACTTATGGGAAATTTCTCACATGTTTCAGTAGCGCAAGGATGTAGAGAGGAAGGAGACGGAGTGAATGTGGTGATAGGAGACCTGACGATGGCCCAGCAGTTTGGAGGAGACGGTACGTTGAGAGGACGTCTGTTGCCACATTGATGAAAGCATCACGGGCATCAGCAGGAGAAGACTGATGTGATCTGTCAACAGCTACACAAATAAAGAAAAAAAAATCATAAATGCTCTCAGAGAGAGTTGGACACATTGCACAGAGTTCATCAACAAATACAAAGGTAACAGAAGTGATCATCTTTGAAGAAATAGGGCATCACCACTCACAGCCTTGACCCCAAGTTATGAACTAAGTTGCCACGATACTATGACTCAATCTCTTCAAAAATTTCCTGATACAATGAAAAATTTGCATATGTAAACATATAGGTACATTTCCATTTTAACAATATTGGAATTTAATTAGAAATAGATCATGAATTTCAAACATCGAGGCAGGGAATCCTGAATACCGCCATGACTTGCGCTGTCCTCAAAAAGCGAAGACTTGACTCAATTTTTAAGAAATGTCATTATTTACTTGGTACAGAGCTTAAAGTCACCGAGTGCGTTCACCGGGTTGCAAAAGGTGGTTCGACCTCTAGATATTGAGGTTTAGTGGGAAATAAGCGAGTTTCCTCGTTAAATAAGCAGTCATGGACAAAAAGTGATGGCACTCCAAGGTGGTATTGGTCTATCCTTGGATAAGGTATTAGTAAGTATAGGTAAGATAAAGCCATTCAATGATACAGATGATAAAGAAATCTGTGAAGATGCCGTGACTTGACGACAGGAGGCCGTCAAAAATTATGATTTCCATCGCCCGGAGGAGAGGGCAGCAGCTCTTCTTCTAATGAGTGATGGAACCCTCTCGAGATAAATATTCCGGAGGTAAAATAGTCCCCCATTTGGATCTCCAGGTGGGGACTACCGGATAGAGTACATCAGTCAAGTATGATAGACATTTTTTTTAATTATTCAATTTCTAGGTTTGAACGAGAATATTTATTTTGGACTGAAAAGAGGCAATGAGCAGGGAATACCATTCCATATAATCAAATTACCACTCATCATCCAAGAATCAGCAAATGCTGCTTGTCCTCATCAAAACTCAGTTCCAGTGTTCCAATGGAAATCAATTGTGAGAAATTTCTCCATCCTAGAATCAAATTGCATTCATCCCATTCCAATTGAACATTTGCTCAGCAGACTAGATAAAATAAAGATCCAATGGAGGGCCACAATGAGTCATCTTTTTGCGTACCCCCATGTGAATAAAATGAACTTTTCCTCATGTAGGCTTTCGTGGTGCGTCATTGTTGAAGATGCTAGTCTACCTGGATTTCTGCCGTGTACATCCATGTTTACTGGACAATGGTTTTGCTGGCGTTGCAGTTGGCATCTTCAGGTCAGGAGTGCAGGCCTAAGGTCCAATGGTCTGGTCCATGGTCTGAACCCTTTCTCAGTGCCTAATGACTACCATTGGCAGGGTGAGTTCCACAGCCTCCTCCATTCACCTCACCAAAGTTTAGGGTTAGAATATCAGTGGGCAGCCGCGAGCTGTTGCCTACAAAAGTCTGTGCCCGGACCACTTTGCCCCCTCCCTGTTTCTCACCCTCGCACCCTGTTCGCTGCTCCCATGACTCACTGGACTCGAGCATTGTTATGATTCACAGTCCCAAGCACACAAGTATGTCACTTCCACCACCCACATACTTGACTTCACATTTCTTACCACATTCAGTGTGCATTCCTACAAGATGCCACCAAGACCTGTACTTACCGAGCTTGAGCTTCAACTGACCGTGAATGCATTTTTTTCACAATAGGGAAGGATAAGCTGGGTGGCAATCAGTTCAACAAGGAGCGGAAAGCTTTACAATATTGCTTCACTCAGGAAAAAATGCCATGAATAAGGACAAGGAAAATGACAGCAAGAAAAACACTCAAGTATCTCACATGCCTGAAAATATGAAACGACTGTCAGTAGGACAGCCTTGAATTGTTGATTACCCAGTTTACAGTTGGAGTCATCAGGCATACTATTCACAATTTTTTGTGGAAAAGCTAAAAGAAAAGGATATGTGGGGAAGTCACACATCAAAGCTTAAAGTGTGGTGGCCACTGCAGTTCTGGGCCCATAACTAACTTACAGGTTGAATGTTACAGGCAATAAAGAGGTTTTCAATCAGGAGCAAGATATGGCACAGCACAGCGTTCAAGGTGAAATTGGCAATGCTGAAATGTTGAAATTTGCAACCGTTTCCCAAGCTAAGACAAGCCACTGACCTGACTCGTACAAATACAAGTTTAAATATGGAATATTATATAATAAAATAATATGGAAATTCCTTATCATCTAATTAGCATTCTTCACCAAATTTCTTTAGAAGAAAAATTAAAAAAATATATTCAGTTTGTTTTACGGTTTCAAAACAAAACAAACCAAAATTCATAAATTCCTTACGCAGGCTTCTGCAGTTCGTCAGTGTTGAAGATGCTAGTCTTTCCGGATTTTTGCCGCATGAATCCATTTCCTTGGACAACTCGTTCACCAGCATTGCAATGGGCATCTTCAGGTCAAGTATAGCAAGCGGCAAAAATCCTGAAAGGCTAGCATCTTCAACCCCATAACTCATAGTTTATTATATTTTATAGCTCAGCTACATATATTTTGTAGCCTATTGCAAGACGTAAATATTCCAAAATTTGTAATTAGAGTACCATTTCGGAATCGACAAAAGTTGTGAAATGAAATAAACTGAATACGTACCCATTTTTGCCAGGAGCCCCACAATGCACTGCTGGTCAGCAGCACACACAACATCACTGACATTTGCCGCCAGCGGCAAACATAAGGTATGGACACGTATTCGCCTTTCCCCTGCAAAAGTGGAAAATGTACTGTGACTTCACCAAGAGCAGCACTGAATTTAGTGTTTTCACAATGATGGATAGTCATTCAAAAAGGCCACAAGGAAAAGCACACAATAATTAACAATGCCAAGAAGTGGTACTGATCAAATACAAAGACTAGCATAGCAATTAGCCCGTGTACATGAAGATTACGAATTACTAGAGGTCCGTGAAAGTGGTTTTATTTTTTGCTAAAATTCGTTTTAAAACTATGTGATTTCGGTGTTATAGAAAATCTTGGCGGTGTTATTATAATGTTACAATTTTTGCGCATTTCTAGGAGTTTTATTTTTTTGGTACACATTTTGTGAATGCTTATACTTTTGTTAAGCATTTTACATAACAAGAAAGGCAGTGAAAGAAGCACGCATAACTAAACACAATTGGAAACAAAGAAACTTGAACTGGGGGTGTGTCGAAATGATTTTTTTTTTGCATTGAAGCTCAGTGGAGTGCCGAATATCAGACGATCAACCGCCAATAAGTAGCACCCCCTCTCCTCCTATCTTTTCTGTTACTTCCCCCCTTGCCTCAACTGCTAGCGCTTCCGTTCCCAGCCAGCGGTCGTGTTTAAGTCTACAAAATTGTTACATTTGGCCTAAACTAAAGGTTTTCCTGCAACAAGTTATCCAATTACGCTGTCTAATGCGTCGCGATGAGTCACCGGAATTACTGCTCGGCATAGACGGGTGCTGGGCACGTGAGCTTATATTTCCGCTCTTCTGTGGCCGTGTTCAGCACATTATTGATTCAGAATATCTAATTCTTCAGGAGAGAAAGCGCGTCATTCTAGATATTTCTGAGAATTTCAGGATTGATAAATGTGAATCGAAAAGAGAATTAATTTAACGGCAAATTCCGGCGGAGACATCACTAGAGTGCGCGACATTAAGCGAATGCAATATGCGAGAGACAAAACAAGCCAATTAACCTTTGAATCGTAATGAGATAGAGCGAATGAACGTCATCAGCATTAAACAATGAAGGATTAGGCTTTAATCGATTATGACTCTTTACATGTGATTTTTTTGCTATTTCACGTAAAATTCGCGAAAAAGGTGAAATTTCATTTTATTTTCCGATTTTGCGATATCCCATCTCGCGAATTTCACGGATCTCTACGAATTACTGAATGCCATGGAGGCAAAAAGTCCAATAATATATGGCATAGCCTGGTTTAATGGTGTTTTGCAATAACATTTTCCAATGACTAAAACTAAAGTTTCTCAAGGTGGTCCTCAAAGGTTATTATTTACTTGTATTTTTATTATTTTCAGTAGAGATGGGTCGAATAGAGGATTTCTCGAATTCAAATATTGAATTCGAAAATTAAATCATGACACAAATATTTGAACATCTTGAATTTCAAATACTAGAATTGTGATTGATATGTAAAACGTTATTCTGCTAATTTAATTATTAGCACTGTACTTCTTGCCAATGGCATTATAAATTTATTATTAGTATTATTTTTACCCTTAAAATTATCAAAAGATGAAATGAGAAATAGAATGTAGCGTTACCTTTACTAGAAGTGTACAAAAGAGCAGCCTGGAAACAAACATTTTGCAGATCAGCGAGGCTTTCATCTATGGCAACCTGCATTCCGTAACCAGCATCTGGATTAACGTTTGGCAAAGAGAGAAGATCCGTGGACCGAACAAAGAAGTGGCCATGGAAGGTGTGAATTGATAATCCCCTTAAATAAAATTAAGAGAAAAAATGTTGAAACTTGAACCACACAACCAGTGTACACACAGAGAAAATTGAAAATATACACATGAAAAAATCAGCCTCAGAGAAACTAATTAAAATGCAAGATGCACTGTGAAGAGGAGATTATTTTCAGTGCCTTGAACAACAGAAGATAAAATAGTTGTTAGGCTCAGCAAATGCATCATTAGTTAAATTATGTAGATAGATAATTGCTGTGGTGGAGTTCACCTAGCACACATGGCATTATCTCGCATTTCTCTCATTATTAGCAGAGCACACATAGATGGGCCCTAACCACAATATTACATTTATATACATGGATAATAAATTTGGAGGGGCAAAGCTCATCACACAAGAAAAGCAATATTTCCCACGAATTATAAAAGAAGCCATTGAAGTCAACAAAAACCACAACAATTTCAATAGGGAAGATAGCTACGCTCTCTCAAACGTGAGGAAAAGCATTTTACGTGAGAGGACGGAAGACATCCCATCAGTCAATCAGAGAAGACCTGACTCCAACGGATGTGTATATAAGACAGCCAGATGACTGCATCGACACTTCGACCTGAAGAAGCTGACTGCAACGCCAACAAAACTGTTGTCCCAGGAATCATGGACCAACGAGGAGGAAATCCTGGAAGACCTACATCTTCACTACAATTCACCCATGGAAGCCTACACAAGGATGTCCTGTCTTCTCTATAAAATTTCCAGCAGACTTCTCTTTTCTCCCACTCTTCTTGTTATTTACGCAGTCAATCCATTTAATCTTCATCATTCTTCGGTAACAACACATTTCGAATGCTTCCAGCCTGGACTTCTCTGCTGCTGTTATCGTCCATGCTTCGCTGCCGTACAGACTGCTCCAGTTGTAAGTTCAAATTGGTTTTCATCATCAAAGAACTTCATGCTCTCCATTCTCATACAGAAATCCTTGTCAATATCTTCCAGGCACATATCTGCAGGCTCCAAATACGTTTACAATTCTCAGCCCTCTTCCTTTGCTGAATAGGGAAGATGATGTACTTCCGGCAGTTCACCATAGCTCTCCTGTTGAGACCATGTCACACTTTGAACAGCTGGGTGCTTCTCTCCTGCACTTGCAATTAGTCCAGCATGAACATCATTGATTCCAGAAGCGTAATTCATCCTGCAGGTCCCTTACTGCTGCGTCAAACTCAAATCTTAATCATTGTACTTGAATTCATCATTGATTATCTTCACATTGAGATTTATTCTGTCATATGATGGACACCTGGAGGGTCCCTGGCAGAAGTCTTTCTGGACACCCTGACAGAAAATCCTCACGAAACGAGTTTCTGCAAGTCAGAACATCGTACGAAATCGCAGGTGGCCCAGGGAAAGGAACTGGGCCCCCTACCCTCAATGTGTGAATTTCACATGCCAATGGCTTAGTATGGGCTGAGCTAACCTATCAAAAACCAAAACCAACCTTCGGGTTGAACACTAAAAAAATATACAATTTCTCCAAATATTCCTTCCACCTCTTCACTCAGCCTCATAAAGTACTCCATTCTTCTCCCTTACAGCATTACATCCTGCACGCCATGAAGTGTATCCCACCATCCTACAGGCAATCTCAACCTTTCCACGAGCAAAGTTGGTTTTTATAGCTTCTTCCAAACCTTCATACAGAACCTTTTCCAAATTTCTCTAGCTGTTCTCACATTACGCTTTATTTAACTCCTTATTCTTTTCATAATGAAATACAAAAGTAACACTCCACACTTAAGTTTTAATAATAAACAACCCGGGTTTCAGCAACTAAGTGCCATTTTCTACCTAGAAGTACCTAATGTATTTCATTATGAGTATCACAAACTTCCACAAGTCACACCTGAAATGACTTCTTATATCCTTATTCTTTTGCAACAGAGTGGCCCTCCTTCAGTTTTCACATTCTTATACTTTCTTCTCTCTTCAGTTATATCCACAATTGATTCCATGATTCAGGGCTTCTTCTGGAAAACATTCTTCTCCCACGAATATGGCTTCCTGTATAGCCCACTTTCAATGTTTTACCACGTCTCTTCCGCCGATTTCACTGTCGTGTACTCGCCCTAACTGTTTTCCACTGCCCTCAGGAAGAATAGCCCATATTGGGTCTCCTTCAGTTTTTCTACTTGCCATTCATTCTTTATAGTTTTCTTCTGTTTCTTGAAATGTAAATGGCATTTCATCATTACTAAGTAGTGGTCATATCAATATCTGCCCCTGGATTGTTATTTAAGGCTTTCATCTGGTTCCTGAATCTCTACTTCAACGAAATGTAGTCTTAAACTAAAACGAAGTGTAGTCTGTCTGAAATGTACTTGAAGAATGAAAGAAGAGTTCTTGGGTTTCCAACCGGGTCCAAGTGTTTTTAGGCACCAACGTTTCGAAGGCTAAGTCCGCCATCGTCTTCAGGGTTCTTCTTTTTCACCCTGAAGACGATGGCGGACTTAGCCTTCGAAACGTTGGTGCCTAAAAACACTTGGACCCGGTTGGAAACCCGAGAACTCTTCTTCCAATCTATTCGCCGGGAAAAACTGAAATGTACTTGTCTCATGGCATTTCCTATATATATCTATGGTTATGGTTTTTAAACAATGTGTTTACCCCTACTAAGTTGTATCATGTGTGTGTCTTTCTCCTGTCTTATTCAAATTTCTGGGTCTGTATTTTCTTGTATTTTTCTATCATAACCTTCACCAATGATAGCATTCCTATCTCCTAAAATTATGAAATTCCAAAAATTTCATCTTATACAAGAGAAATTTCAACTGCACAGTTGCAGCATAATTATAAATTATAATTATTATTTAATTAAAACACTATTTTTAAAGGATACATGGAAAATACAGCTGATAAAGAGAACACTTTGTGAAGATTGTGACCAAAGTGTTTGAGGAGAGGAAAGCTAGTAGGGATTTATATACATAAATTTATAATAGGAAGTCTACACATTAAACGTACACATCTTTACAAAAATCTACGTAACTCATGGGGCATTAAACAATATAAGAATATCATCAGGAAATGCTAAGAACTTCAAAGGAAATACACCTTCATGTAAACCATATTTATGCTATGCAAATAAATGGACTACCTGCTACAACGTATCCTCATCACAGCTTCAAAACCAATCTTTCTTGAAAGATAACGATGGAAGGACCTCTCAAGCACAGATGTTTCAAAATTACTTCGGCCATCAAAACTAGGCAAATGATGAATGCAACCACCAGAAAACTGAGATACGCCCGCTGCAAACAATATACACGCTCATTAGTTTATTCAAAATATTCTAAAATCATAAATTCAAGGCAAAAAATATATAAAATCATAGTGCATAACAGCTAAATGCAGAGGAGATGAACTTACAGAGGGTAGCTAGGTCTGTGTATTTACTGCCCAGTACAAACAAGTCTACTGCCACCTGCTGACCAGAACAATCCAAAGCAAGACGTTTGTAGAAGTCAGTGGCTGGGTTGATGTGTGCTGCGGGGGCTTCCTTGTTACTTCCATCATTCCCTCGAACCTTCAGAGCACCGGAGCCCACACTGGGCAAGCAAGTTTGGAAAACAGTCACTCGGCCACCAGTGGGCGCCTGTCGGCAGAATTGTGGATTTTGCTTTAGATTATGGTTTCATTTCTCACAATGAGGATATACTTAGAGCACACTTAAGTTGTGAAATCAATCTTGCCATCCTCATGAATGGCTCTCATGCCATTCTTGAGGATTTCACTTTACTGTTGTTAGTTATGTGACTACCATGAACTGGGACATACTAAAACGAATAGCACATATCAAACATTTAAATAGTTCACTTTCTTATTCCAATAAATACTCCTACAAACTTCAAGCATAATTAAACTTACTGCATTCTCATGAATGCTTGTTGAGTTATCAAGGTACAGTATGGTCATGGATACGTTTCACCCATCACTAAAAATCTTAGTGTGACAACTAGCCGGAAACAAATACAGTAAAACATCGTATTTGCATTTTCAGATTTTACGTTTTCCCGTGATTTACAATGTTTTTATCGGGTCCCTTCCAATTTCCTATATCTCCAACGTTTGTAGAATCCTGTATTTACACCATGACTTTTCCCACTGTTTGCGTTAGATACAGGTTAGAATGCGATAGATTACAAAAACAAAATTCCCTTCTATGACATTTAGACATACATACCAGTCTAAGTAAATACACTTTTTTACCTCGCTTCTTGCAATTACACCACAAAAACACAAGAGAGAGAGCAATAATGTGCTATGCTCTACGGAAGAATTTGAAGTTAGTGGCATAGCGGGGCAGTACACAGTGCCACTAGTGACGATAAGGTGAAATATTTACACTCACGATCCTTTTGCCGGGAAAAGATTCGTACGATGAAATGAATGCGTAAAGGACAAAATTTATAATTTAGGGAACACCTTCAGGAGCATATTTAAACTGTACCAAAGTTTACATTGTGAAGAAAGAAAATGAATTTTTACCCAGACACTATGAAATGTTAAAAATACATTAAATGAACTGGTGGATGATAACGGGATCATTCGTCAGACCATCACGCTGCATTGATTCAACAGTTTTACTGCACGTTAAATGTAAATTGGAGGGGTGGGCGGGAGCCTTCTGGAGCCCCCATGGCACTTAGACCTCTTTAGATCCATTGTGCCAACCCACATTTAACCTGCCCGCCACTTGCAGACAGGGGACAAGAGCACCACGGTAGAGGTATGGAGGGGGGCTACCCATCCAACCTCCGTCCGGGCCCAACGTTGCTTAACTTCGGTGATCTCACGGGAACCGGTGTGTCAACGTGGCTAGGCCCTTGCCCTTTACTGCACGTTACTACAAAACAAAACTTATTGAAACTCAAGGAGTTAATTCGAATCATCATTTGCAATGTCAAATGCCCTTAAGGGAAACCTATTTCAGGCCATCAATAAAAATTCATTTGCGAATTCATTCGCCACGTAAAACGACCTTTACGGTGTTTAAAATTATTGATTACTAATGCATGAATATTGGCAATTTAATTTAATTATTTCTTTATGAAACACTATATTCAACACATTTCCAATGGATAGTTTCACAAACCCAAGAGCTCATCTTTGCTCACTCTATTCACTGCGATAGATTACGAATTTGTTCAAATTCATGCCTGTAATGCAAGTGCACTTCATGATGACCACATTTTAAATTTGGTCAGCACCCATCACAGTGGAATTGTGTACAGCAGTAACGTTTTTAATGCACCCATACATCTCAATCTAACAGTAATATGCTTATTAGTGACATTGCGATTGTAAATGTAATTAAATTGACCACATACCATTAATTTATATGCAGCTTGCAGAGCAGGACCTAGTGCGGATCCGTTATCATGGGAATTCAAGAAGAGAGTGGGCAGCTGGGATAAGAGATCCTGCACCAATTCCTTGCATTCTTGTAGGTTCACAAGGAGATTGTCCGGCCTTGGCAGGAACACCTCTGAATCAAGCAAAAAACAAATGATCTCCTGAATTAGGCACTCATCATACTTCCCATTCATATCTTACATAGTAAAAAAAAAGAGTAAAAAATTACTCTTCCTCAACTGCTACATCAGACCTAATACCAAACGAGGAAGGCTAAAACCAGATGACAATTTTTACATTAAAAAAAACTGATTTCACTGGTTTTGCATGGAGAGGCTGTATAATGATAATAGAACGTAAATGCGGATACATACTTTAAAGACTTAAAACAGCTATTTGCATTTTCCCAAAATTGACACTTTTTACTACCAGTCCCTAGAAAAGTGTTAATAAGGGATTTTACTGTATATGTAAAAAACAAAGCTAAAAAGTTTTTTATACAGATTGGTGCTCATGAGTAAAGGAGGGGGGAAGTGGTCAACTGTAATTCTCCCCAAGTGATTGACGGCACCGGACATACACGGCATGGTACGGAGGAGGGGGGACCCCCTCCACAATAAATACCAGGGAGAAGTTTAATAATTTTAATTCACCCTGAAGATGCGACCTGGAAAGGACACGAAAGCTTGGTCGACAAGGCACCACACGCAGCTGCTCCCGAAAATGACTAATTCACATCATCCTCACTGTGAAAACTTACGCACGGGTTCTACATATGCTGAAAAAATATCATACTTAATGGAATGTGTAAACATATTGTAAATTGTATAAAAACATAACTCAATGATTCAAAAATGTATTTCAGAGCCCTGCAACTCTAGTAAATATTTATCAATAACAGCCTATGAAAACTATCCAAGTTCAAAAAGTCCCCTCCATTAAAAATGGTTAATTAATAGTCGTTATATTATAAGTCCTACAGGGCATCCCGCTTATCAAGTCCTCTGCTACTGCAAAGCAAAGTGCCAAGTTCGCTCCACTATGGGCCAACTTCACGGTGTGCTTAGTGAAAAATGAATACTAACGTTTTTAAATGAATCTGAATAAATAATTTTAAACAAACAAATAAATGTCAATCACATTAAATTAACTGAAAAAATATACCTCCGATAGTAGTTAATAACATTTAACAGAGTTCATGACTGATTGAAGCATCCGCAGCATCACCTAGTGGCAGGTAGAGGAAAGAGTGTGTGCCGTTGGATTTTCGCCCCTTTTAATTAACGAGGAAAAATACTTAACATCATTCTAAAATTGAATAGCTTAAAATACATACTAACATTCTGATGAAGTCAATGAAAAAATTATAGGAATACTCTATTGAAGAAAATGACATGAGATGAAAATTTATAAATGGCTATATAAACACAGTGACTGTCTACAAAGCATGAAATTTCTCACCCAAAATAAAGGTGAGAGAGTATTGACTGGATAAGGAATGGAACCTCCGCTATCAACAATGCATAGTAATATACAGGGGCCCAAAGAGTGATCATACATTGGTTTTGTCATCATGGCTCCTGGTTATAACTCACCATGTCAAGAATACAAACTTAAAAAATAGGATTGCTCACCACTTGTGTCTGAAACCACCAAATGTTGAGGTTGTGAGAGGCCGTCCGCCAAGGCAAAGAAATGCAGGGCCGAATCAAAAGCAATGAAACCAATTTGGGTGCGAGAGTCTCCCGGCAGCTGGGATAGCTCTTCAAAAAGCACATCACACACAGAATTCAAATACCCTAACTCAACAGCACCACACGACACATCCAGCAAAAAGAGATACACAGCTGCCTGTGGAGGTCGTAACTGAAAAAGAAAAAAACACAGCAATTAATACTTCCAGTTAAAAAATTATTAATGGGCTCCTGATGAAGCTTTTGGAAATATTTAAATGTTGTAATGGTACTTCAAATAAAATTAATATTTCAGCTACAGATATTTTTGACATGAGCACAATTCTCTTTAAAAATGAATACCAAATACCTTTGCTAGAGAAAAACACAAATAATTTCCTCAACTGGCAAAATCAAACCACCAAAAATAAAATGAATGATGACACACAGGAAAATGTTTAACTTCCACACAGCAGATAAGGTGGACAGCATACGTAATAATCATACCATATATTCAGAAGGAGCAATGTACTCAATTGTGGATGATCTAATTTCAGGCCTCCGTGATGGGTCACCATAAGTCTTGGTCACTGGATCAAACTGGAACTCATCTGGCACTGAGGAGAGAGTGAAGAAAGACAACTGCTTTACCCTCAAAAGAAGTCCTGCCGATGGTTATAAAATGGCATGACACACCTTTACACAAGCCAGTCCCTTGAAAAACTGACTTCATACAAAAGATTTGATGAAATATCAAGAAAAGAATCATTTGAAAACCAAAAGCAGATCTTTACCTTCTTTTGGTTTAACTATAAGAACAAATTATTATTATAATAATACGCCATACGCACAAACAATTATTGTTATACACCTAATTATAAAACTAAATGGGTTAAGTTATGCAACTGATTCACAGATCAAAATCATTCAACTTACTCTCATTCACCCTGAAGCAAAGGTTACATTTCCACCGCCGGTGATCAACAAAATACACAAAGGGATTGATATATGTCCGACAAGTACGACACCGAACTATTGTATTGCACTGCACCACAGGAAGGTTCTAGAATATGAAACAAAATTAACATCAATATTGGTGGTACAGAGGTTCGCAAAAGAAATGGTTTCTCCACAAACAGGAGTGTACCCACTACCGTGAGAATTGTTAAATACGTAAGTATTAGTTTTATTTGAGGGATCCAATACATGTTTGTTCATTTTCATGACAATACTTTACCAGCACAAGCATTAATGAATTTATTTTTATAAGAGAAGAGCTAACAATGACAGCATGGGACTGATAAACATTGTCATGTTTCTATAGATGCATTCCATTAGTAACCATTTATCCAATTACTGCCACAGATATAACAAGTTCACACTGCACTGTGAAACACAAGGAATGCAATTTCAACTATCCTTGTCCCAAAGAAAGAGGCTGATGGCCAAAACATGCATCAAGTTGCAAAAATATAAGAAATGACTAATGGTTTCAATGCTCAAAAACATATGAAAGAAGGAATACACTGCTGTTAAATCCATACAATAATCTTAATGACTAGAGGTAGACTGTTTTCGTTTTTGACGAAATCCCGAAAGAATTTCAAAAACACCGAAGTCATTTTTAGATCATCAATAATTCAAATCAATTTTGAATAATTCAAAATCGATGGATTTCTGCCTAAACATGATAGAACTTGGTATCGTAAAAAGGACCTAGGTCAGTCACCCCGGTTTGCACGATGCATGAACACCTGGAATCGGCATGGGTTATTTCTGATATCCATTAATGCAAGTTAACAACGTTTGAACAATTAATTTTCATTCGCTGATGAATGCGTGCAGGTATATGAATTTTGTATAGAGTCCTGTGGAATAAAGTTGACTCTCTTTCTCTCTGACTTTCAAGATTCATCTTGAAAGTTCTCAGACTTTCAATATGCAATCCAACCCCTTGCTCCCAAGAAATGCCAGCTCAATAAGCAACTTAGGATTTGAATTTTTTTGAGAAACGATTGCATGAGTCAATCTCAAAGTATGCAATGATTCTAGTACCTAATTCTGCAAAAATAACAATCCCACACAAATATGAACCCCAAGAATAAGATATTCAGATCTCATGAGTGAATTGGAATTTTTACCATCACCAACTTACATTTACATCCTTGAAGGGGTGAATAAGAATTCCTAGAGGAAGCCTCGACTTTTGCAGGAGGGAGTTGGTCTCCGGAATCTTTGTTAAGGTACACCGGAATATACTGAAATGAAATTCAGCAACGCTCAACAAATTTCTCAATTATAAAATAAAAGGATATACTACACAATGCATGGCTAAGAAAACTTGCATATGTTTGTATGTGATTGAAAAACTTGCTTTACCACTTTTATTTAATCCTTCCACTCTCACGGTATATGTGAAAGCTATTTCCAGAAAGCACTTGGATAAATCATGAAAATATTAACACTTTATTCAACTATTTTTTTAACCCTGCATATGACTTCGAAGTTTGAAACATTAAACATATTTTAAATTTATTCAGATTAATTTTAAAACCTTTAAAATTATCCAATTAAATGATTTTTTATAAAAAAATGCTTAAACAAGAAGCCTTTTGATCTTGAGCTGATATATCAGTACCATGAGTATTTTATGGAAAATATAGGAAGCTGATAAGTTAACGAGTGCAAAAGCATCAGTGAGCAAGTCCCAAGGTATAATCACATCACTGCTCTGGGTATCCAAAAGGTGACCCTAGCAAAAACCACAATGAATTCAAAAAGATGAAGAATTCAGGTTGTCAGACAGGTTCAGGTATGTCGTCTAACTGGGATATGAAAAAATACACTCACTCTGGCCTGCAATTGACACCATCTAAATATTCCTGATGAAGCTGGATCTTGGGAGGCTCCACTTTGTCTGGAGGAAGAATGCTCCTTGTTTGCAGGAGATCATAGCAATCAGCGCCCTGCACGGGGAACATTGACAGAGACATTAGACAAAATGCAACTGAATAAGGTCACAAGGTCATAGTAAAATCAGGCCTAGAAAAAGGAATATGAAAAGATCTGTCTTTACATATCAATTTCTATTACTGACAGGGAAATAAATTAATTAGTTGCCTACCAATAACAGCTGTACTTTCTTCTAAGAAAATTATGTGAACAAGTTTTAAATTTAGTACATGAGACATCAGTATTAACAGTCACTTGAAAATGCAATATGCTAATACATATTTAAGTAGGATAGGAATAGGAATAAGTAGGAACACATAAAAGGATGAACGCACAATTGATGGAGAAGATGGAATAAAGCCGAATCACAATGGAAAAAAGTTCGACTGAACCAAACTAAATATATAGTAAAACCTCACTTATGAAACTTTCAGCGGACAACCAAGAAAAATTTCATAAGTGAGGAATATTCATAACAGAGGTTTCATAGTAAGGGAACGTGAAACCTTATTCAAATGCCCAATTTAGTCTTTTATGTTTCACGGTCACAATGGCATGTTTAGATGCAGGCAAATGAAGCCTAATAATTTATTGTATTACTAGCAACTATACAAATAACAACTATACAATGTTCATGATGCAGCAGAAACTCAAAATTACCAAGTCAACAGGACTGGAAAAATTGACAATTCATATTCAATTTTTAAGATTATAAAATTATTATAGAATATTTCAAGCTGCTAAACTAGTAATTTTGCAATGCCTTATTAATAATATCCTCTAAAATGAAATTTGAGAGTTTTATACTCATAAGGAGAGGTTCTGTAACTCGGATCTTGAAATGAGATGAGCCTTTTTTCATGCAACTAGAACAAAATCTAGAAAATGTCTCAGGTTTTTTCACCAAAAGCCCGGGAACACAAGAAAAAAAGTAGAATGACATGTGGGAAGCATTCTCCGAACTTGGGTAAGCTGACAATAGCAGAATGGGGTAGTGTACTGCAGGTAATGAAGTTTGATTCTCATCGCTGTTTAAAATTTTTCTTTCAGCTGTGGCATTTTTTGGTTCCCCCCCCCCCCCCCCTCGTTGGACATTACCCCTCGGCGGACTTATTACCCTCCGGACTTAGCCGCAGGACTTGCTCGACAGGCGTAGCTAACGACAGGCGGAGCCAACGACGCCAACAATGCCTACGATTCCAAAATGCAACGATTCCGGACTGCAGCGTTCCGACAAAGCGTGCCGCCAAACCGCGCCGTCAAACCACGCCGTCCCCTGACCAGATGCTCTACCACTTATATAGCCCCCAAAGTGCGGATGAAGACCAGAAGTTAGGCCATCGTACGAGCCGTTATTTAGTGTTCGCCCGCCATAGTGAAAAAAAGAGTCCCGGATCACCCAATCCTAAACTTCCACCTCGCCCCCTTCACATCATGCCACCTTTTCCTCCCCTCAATTTGCACCAATGGAATTCCACGTAAAACCCCATTGCACTTTGACCTTCCAGAATGTACCCCCTCTTTACCCCAGAGTTTACCTCCCCTCTCACGCCCTCTGTTCCAGTCGAGACGGCAAAAGAGACGACATCGAGGCGAGGTGAGAGGAGAGTAGTGTTAGTCGATTCTCCTTTGTGCGCCATGGACTTTCGGTGCAAGTTATTAGTTTTCCCGATATGGTGAAGAGTATTTCAATTTTGTTGGTTTGTACCTTGTTGTTTAAATACAGTGTTTGATTAGTTAGATTGTCTTACTTTTGTGGTTTTTTCTATTTCTGACCTCATCTTGCTCACCCGTCTTGGAAAGAATATTTGTCCTTTGGACAAGCGTTTCTCGTGAACTGCTGTTCTTCTTTCGAGAAACGCTGCATTTGGTAGCAGAGCGTGGTTACGTGTCTTTTCATAGCAGGTGGTGAGTGTTCCCATTTGAGGATTTTGCTTCATTTTCTCTGTGTAACTAGATTGTTTCTCGCTTCATATTTCTCCAGTGTTTCAATTTTGCTTTGTGTTTTCTCGCTGAGTCAGGGTTCGTGTTTTCCGCTTTTGTCCCAGCCACCATGACTTCTGATTCAGATGACCCTTATGCGAAAAATTATCGCACTACTGCTCTGGATAGGAGGGCCAGATTAAATGGAGAGACTGTGGTTTCACTTGATAATACCGGAGTTTCAGTAGACGAACTCTGCTTGGTTCCTCAAACCCAAGAATGTGACCTTCGGCAATCTGAAATTCCACTCCCAACCCAAGTTCAGGTGAATTTGCCTAGGTCCTCGGCCATTGAAACTCTTTCAACTCATTTGGTCGATTTGCCCGATTCCTTGCCACAAGAATCTCCTCCTACCCAAGTTCTGCCGGTATTTCCAGAGGCTACTTCTAACGCGGCGGAACCAAGTCGAGTTAGGTCGGCACTACCACTATCCGAAGGGTTGGCCATTGTCAAGCAAAGGATCGCTGATTTTCCTCCCTTTGATGTTTCCAGTGCCGAAAATTGGTATAATCTCATGTTGAATTTGACGGAATTAGTCTCTCTGTCGCTAGTTCCTTTATCAACGTTGTTGAGTTTGGTTATTCCTAAGTTACCCTCCTGTTGGCATCGTTTCTGGCTTTCGATGTTAAGTCAAAATTTTTCTTGGGCCCAGATTACGAGAAAACTTTGGAATGAAATAGTCAGCGATCGGGAATTCGATCGGCTTATCGCTTCCAAGGTCAAAAGATTCCAGTTCCCTCGCGAAACACCGCGTGATTTTGTGTCTGCCATAAGAAACGCTGTGTCTGCATTAGGATTAGACTATTCTGAGAGCCAGATTGTTCATTTAATTTTTCAAGGTTTAAATCCTATCACTATTTCCGCTATCAAGACGCCCACCCCGCCGTCTAGTTTCGAAGAGTTAGACGTTGTCATTGGTAGTGCGTCAAAAGCATTAATGGATGCAGCTGATTACGCTAACACCTTTCACGGCGTATCATTTTATGCTCCTCCTGCCGTTTCTAGGCAAGTTGTGTGTTCCTATTGTCACAAAGCTGGGCACTATGTCAGGGATTGTCGTAAAAAGCACCGAAGAGGACGGCCTTCCGCAATCAGTCTAATGAGTGTTCACAAATCTCCCGATATCAATTTGCCTTTGCTACCTATTTCATTGCAGTCAGCATCTTGTAATGCCCTGATTGATACGGGTTGTTCAGTCTCGATTTGCGATGAGAATTTCTTCACTAGCCTTGGTTCTTCGGGTGGTAAACTAAAGAGAAAATTCAATTCTCTCGAACTCTTAACGGTCGCTGGACAACCTTTTCGAGTTAGTTGTTCTGTGCAACTTAAAATTAAGATTGATAAGTACTCTTGGGTTCATGAATTTTATTTAGCAGACATTCCATTCCCTGTCCTTTTAGGAATTGATTTCATTCGTAAATCGAAACTTATTATTCATACTAATGGTGTCGCGTTTGAATCGGCGCCATGTCATTTAATTCATTTTTGTTCAAACAGTCGAGCATCGTATATCCCTCAAGCGTTTGCAGAACACATGTCCGCTGGAGACGAAATCGTTGATTCTCGGAATAATTCTCTACTTCCATGTGAGGATTTGGTGAGTCAGTTGAAATTGTTGTTGTCTAATTATCCCGATGTTGTAACCCAAAATCTAGGAGTGACATCGTTGATGACTTATGAAATTGAATTATTAGACGAATGTCCTGTCAGAAGTCATCCCTTTCAGCTGTCACCGCCGAAAACCCTCCTGATGAAGCAACATGTGCAGTCGTTATTAGATAAGGGAATTATCGAAGTTTCTAATTCAAACTGGTGCTCCCCTGCCTTTTTGATTCCCAAGAAAAATGGTTCGCAAAGGTTAGTTGTTGATTATCGTAAGCTTAACAGACAAATTAAGAAAGACGGTTATCCGACTCCTTCTGTGGAACACGCTTTTCAGTATCTGGCTGATGCCAAGTATTTCACTATTCTAGATCTTAATTCTGCTTTTCATCAAATCCCGCTGTCTGAAAATTCAAAGAAATACACAAGCTTCGTAACGTCTTTTGGAATGTTCCAGTATACAAAATTACCGTTTGGCTTTGCTAATTCCAGTCAAGTATTTACTCGTTTGATAAACGAGGTTTTGAGTGATCTGTTATTTTCGTCTGTGTACCCTTATATTGACGATATATGTATCTATTCTAAGAATTCCAGAGATCACGTAACTCATGTCAGAGAGGTTCTTAGTAGGCTTCGGTCCGCTGGTCTGACTATTTCTGAAGAAAAGATTAAGTTGGGCTGCACTTCAATCGCCTTTTTAGGCCATCTAATTTGCAATGGAACCCTTTGTGTCGATCCAGACCGGATAAAACCCATCGAATCCTTTCCTGTTCCGAAGAATACGAGAGATGTGGCCAGATTCCTGGGCATGTGTGGGTTTTATTCCAAGTTCATACCAAGGTATTCTGAAATTTCTATTCCTTTAAATCACCTAAAGCGTAAGAATGTTCCTTTTCGCTGGTCAACGGTTGAGAACGAGGCTTTTGTTGAGCTCAAGAAAGCATTGATGAATCCACCTGTGCTAACTTTTCCTCGTTTTGACGAGGAATTCCATTTGTTTGTGGACGCCAGTGGTTTGGCGTTAGCCGCCGTATTAAATCAGAAAGTAGATGGTGATTTTGCCCCTGTGGCATACGCTAGTAAAACCTTGTTGCCACATGAACAAAAATTGTCCGCATACGAACTTGAGTGTATGGCAGTTTGTTGGGGCATAGAAAAATTTAATGTATACCTCCAAGTAAAACCATTCCATTTATATACTGATAATGGGGCCCTTACTTGGTTGTTTTCTCACCCTAAGCAGTTAGGGAAATTAGGCAGAATGGTGTTAAAGCTGTCTTCCTATAATTTTACTATCCACCATGTTCGTGGGCGCAGCAATAGCGTAGCAGATTGCCTTTCTAGAAGTCCGCCTGTCATCCAAACTGACAGTTCCAATGTTGAGCCATGTCCACCCATTTCTTGTGTTTTACATAATATTCCTTTATCATTTGTGGATATTCGTGACCATCAACGGTCAGACCCTACCTTAAGGGAGGTTTTTGAGAAATTGGAGAAGGATTGTTCCTCTTGTCCAAATTACTTTGTCAAAGACAATTTGTTGTGTTATGGGAATGCCAATGCCCGAAAGGGAAAGATTGTCTTGCCGGTTGTATTGCGGCCAATGATATTCCAATATTATCACTGTTTAAGTGTGTCTGCTCATTTGGGTATGGCCAAAACCTATGAAAAGGTGCAAAGGGAATTTTGGTGGAGCGACATGAAAAAACATATTTTTGATATGGTTCGTAAATGTCATTTATGTCAGACATGTAAACCCAGGAATACTGCCCCACCGGGTATGATGTCTTCTAACCTTCCTGCTCATGTGTGGGAAAGGCTTTATATCGATTTCGTTGGACCTTATCCTTCGACGAAAAATAATCACAAATATGTCTTATCGATTATTGATGGATTCTCTAAATTTTGTATCCTGGAACCTGTTCGTAATGCCACTTCCAGTGCTGTGGTTAGTGTTCTTACTCAAAGAGTTTTTTCTAAGTTTGGTTATCCTAAATTTCTTGTGTCTGACAATGCAGCGGTGTTTAAGTCACACCTAGTTAAGGAAATGTGTTTGCAACTTGGGATTAAACAGGTTTTCACAGCTCCTTACCAACCAAGTTCTAACCAAGTTGAAAGGCTACATAGAAATTTGAAAGCTGCATTGTCAATTCTTTGTAACAATGTACATTACAATTGGGTCAATTTTTTGTCAGATTTAAATTTTGCCTTTAACTCTGCCTGTCATAGTGCCACGGGAGAATCTCCCGCTAAGATAATTTTTGGCAGACAATTGCTTCATCCTTTAATAAATCAATGGTCTATTCCTAGAGAACTGTGTGAGGATGATATTTTGGAAGAGGAGAGGGAAGCTTATTTGCAACAGGTAGTTGCTAATTTGAAGAGAGCCAAATCTAAGCAAAAGCTAGTGTTTGATAATTCTCATTCTGACATAACTTTCAAACCTGGAGATAGGGTGTTGTCAAAGAAACATCCAATCAGTTCTAAGGCAGACAAGATTATGGCAAAGTTAACCCCTCTATGGGAAGGCCCATTTATTATAAAAAAGTTAGTCTCTCCTGTAACCGCTGTTCTCGATATTGGTCCTAACAAGGAGAGAATATGTCATGTTTCTCAATTAAAGCCTTATCATGGTGATTAATAATTTATAATATGTTGAGTGATAAAGGAATCTAAATACTAGCATTTATTATCTAACTATGGTCTTGATTGTTTGGATATTTCTCTTCACTATTTGTCATTTAATTTACTATAATGTATGCTACTTGAATAATTATTTAATTGTAAAACTGCCAATCCATACTGCCAATTTCATACTGCCAATCCATACTGCCAATTTCATACTGCCAATTCATACTGCCAATTCATACTTAATTAATTTGTTGATGTTAGTGCTGCCTGTTTATGGGGCATTAGTTGTTATTTTGTTATACTTTGGTTGGTTCTACCTGCTCTTCATCATGTGTGTCTACCAGAAGGGGGAACGGTGTTTGCACAGTGCTATTGTGAATTCTGGAGGGAGTGGGGAGAATAGTCATGAACATTCCCGAGGTGGCTCGCTTCCAGTTAAGTCGCGGAGGGTCATTGGCTATTAAGATTATTTAGTGACTGTTTACACCAGTGATCATTGGTCTTCCTGATCATTCCTCCGATGTGGACCAGAACCTGGAGTTATATAGCTATTCACTATTTGGGTCTATTTATTGCTGGGGCAGGTCTTTGTCTAGCTCTGTGACTATTTGGCAGTTGATTGTATACCTGTTTTTTTTGCTTGTGTATACCATTGTTATCCGGCGTAGGGGTTGCGCTCCCATCGCCCAGCTAGTTTCTAACTCGCTGCAATCAGCACCCAGCATTGGCTGGATGGGGTATTTACCCTGATTATTAACTTTGCAATTGCATTACCCTTGATGGTGGCCACTAAATTAAATTTTCCTCTTTAGCTTTGTGTAACCTATGTTTGGCTTAACCTGGCCCTGGACTTATTGAATTTTTTCTATTTAGTCATCCTAATCTATTTCCATGTTTTTGGGCTATTCTAATTGGATGACAGCTGTATAGAGAAATCAAATTTTTCTCTAATTCGAAATGTACTCTTATGTCAGCTGGAGGCATTTCAATTAACCCTCAATTTCATTGACTGGCTCAATGCATAACAGTTCTACCCAAGTTGGTGAACGACAACATTTAATTAGTATTTAAGATATTATTATTGTGGATTCCCTTATCACTCTCATAACTGTCATTCATTTAAATTTAATTATTATAAAATACTCTGACTGCTCTTCAAAATAATTGTTAAATCACTACATGGCTCTCACTAATGCACTGAATTTAATATGTATTGTAATTTTGTCAATTGAACCAACCCAAGTCTTTGATTGACTGGATAAGTGTCTAACAGCTCAACCCAAGTTGGTCAATCACCTAAATGTAATTGAGTATAAAATATTTCTTCAATCAGTATTGCACTTAATTATTATGTATTGTAAATTTGTCAATTCAACCAACCCAAGTCTTTGATATGACTGGATAAGTGTCTAACAGCTCAACCCAAGTTGGTCAATGACTGGATAAGTGTCCAACAGCTCAACCCAAGTTGGTCAATGACTGGATAAGTGTCCAACAGCTCAACCCAAGTTGGTCAATGACCAAAATGTAATTGAGTATAAAATATTTCTTCATTCAGTATTGCACTTGATTATTATGTATTGTAATTTTGTCATTTCAACAAACCTAAGTCTTTGATTGATGGGTCAGTGTTTGGCAGTTCAACCCAAGTTGTTGAATGACAAAAGGTAAATGCCTATTGAAACATTTCTTGATCTTTTTCTCAATTCTACTCTCACATTGTGATATAGTCTGACTGCTCTTAATATTATTGTTAATTCTCAACATGGCTCTCATTACTGGTAATAACTAATATATATATTGTAATTCTTATGATTTCTATCAACCCATGATTCTTGATTGACTGTGAATGTTTATTCGGTTCAACCCAAGAGGCTGAACGACTATGTAATTAGTCTTAAGGTATTATTATGATAATTAATTTGTTTACCACTATCTCAATCAAATACTTATTGAACATAATTTTTGTAAAATAATCTAGTTACACTTGGAATATTGATTTAACAGCATGGCTATTGTCCCTGCCATGTGCTAATTGGCAATTAATTAGTATGATTGTTTTGTCTTCAATCAATTAACTAATGTACTTATGCCTAATGCAAACTTAACTGATTTTGTTCATTTCACTTCCACCCAACGAGTTAGATGTTCGTTACTATGGGTGCTGTATTTTGTTCATAAATTTCATTTGCCTTGGATGTGAGACACTGGGCATCCTAATTTATTCTAATTTTCACTGATATTAAGTTTGATATCAGATGTTATCTGTGACTGTTGGTTCACAGTTGTTAGTGACAGTAAGAATGGTTACTTACTCGTCATGTGCACTCAGTTATTGTTCATATTCTGTTAACTCTGTGAGTGTGTCCTTTGTCATTTATTCATTTTTTTGGGTATGTGTTATCCTTGAGATGGATAGCCCCTGAGCTTTACCCCTTTGCAGTGGGTGAGAGAACTACTTTGTGTTAGTCATCTTTAGGACTAGAATTCACAACAGTAATTATTATTATTGTCTTTACTTTTCCAAATTGCTAATATTTTGGGTATTTGAACGGTGTTATTCAGTGAGCACCTGCCACCCTATAGTTACCTTTCTGATTGTGTGAGATGGGTTTCCAATACTGTGTGGGAGTGTTGTAGTTTTTTTGGCTCCTGTTTATGCTTGTCAATTCAGCAGTTAATCATGTGGATCCCCGAGTGAAGTGATCAGTGTTTTCATTAGACCAATTGTTCTTCCCCCAACCGGAAGTTTATTTTCGTGGTCAGTTTTCCCCCCAGTGGATGTGGCATTTTTTGGTTCCCCCCCCCCCCCCCCTCCCCCCCTCGTTGGACATTACCCCTCGGCGGACTTATTACCCTCCGGACTTAGCCGCAGGACTTGCTCGACAGGCGTAGCTAACGACAGGCGGAGCCAACGACGCCAACAATGCCTACGATTCCAAAATGCAACGATTCCGGACTGCAGCGTTCCGACAAAGCGTGCCGCCAAACCGCGCCGTCAAACCACGCCGTCCAACCACGCCGTCCCCTGACCAGATGCTCTACCACTTATATAGCCCCCAAAGTGCGGATGAAGACCAGAAGTTAGGCCATCGTACGAGCCGTTATTTAGTGTTCGCCCGCCATAGTGAAAAAAAGAGTCCCGGATCACCCAATCCTAAACTTCCACCTCGCCCCCTTCACATCATGCCACCTTTTCCTCCCCTCAATTTGCACCAATGGAATTCCACGTAAAACCCCATTGCACTTTGACCTTCCAGAATGTACCCCCTCTTTACCCCAGAGTTTACCTCCCCTCTCACGCCCTCTGTTCCAGTCGAGACGGCAAAAGAGACGACATCGAGGCGAGGTGAGAGGAGAGTAGTGTTAGTCGATTCTCCTTTGTGCGCCATGGACTTTCGGTGCAAGTTATTAGTTTTCCCGATATGGTGAAGAGTATTTCAATTTTGTTGGTTTGTACCTTGTTGTTTAAATACAGTGTTTGATTAGTTAGATTGTCTTACTTTTGTGGTTTTTTCTATTTCTGACCTCATCTTGCTCACCCGTCTTGGAAAGAATATTTGTCCTTTGGACAAGCGTTTCTCGTGAACTGCTGTTCTTCTTTCGAGAAACGCTGCACAGCTATTGAATCAAAAATTATATCATCCATATCTGACTTTGTACATTCTCGGATTTGATTTCAGTAGCCAATGAAATGAAAGATTCGTGGATCTTTAGATCCGACCCAACGATCCCTAATTTTTGAGTGATACATTTGGAAATCTAATTTAAACAATATAAATATAAAAATGAGAGTATTCATATTAAGGGTTGGATATTGAAGATACCGTATTTACCTGATTCTAAGACGACCTTTTTTGACTAATTTTCAGCTAAAGATACCTAGACTCGTCTTAGATTCGAGTACAACTTAGAACTGTGTGTTTACGCGGCGCTATGCTATGAATGTACGAATGTGTGACTGATTGATTAATAGGGATCCATTCCACGAGAATCCATTGCAATAATTACTTAAATAAACAATACTTAACGTAAAATTATATTACAACGACGGGTATGACAATTTTTCCAGTGCCAATGATTATCTATGGTCGCAGCGATGTATTTCAAACGAGCGCTTCGGGCATACAGGAAAAAACAAACGAAGGCTGGAATTCACTTTCGGCAGTTTTTACACTGAATCTGAAGTTTTGAATTCGTGATTGAAATGCACCCTACATACTTAGCTTAAAACCCACTTATAAATGACAGATCATGTAGAAATACGTGGCGTGAGTGCGAAGGGAAAGTTAACCAAATATATTAGACATGATTACGTCGCAAATTTTCTACTTGTCGTACAATATGCCGATAAATCAAATAACTGTGACGCAAGTAGAATGTTAGGAGTTCCCGAGGCAAATGCGCGAAGATGGAGATCTGCAATACACAAAATGCAGGACGTCAAAGTTATTTACAGGTCCCAAAGCAGGCCGATTCCCTTACGTCGAAGAAGAAGTGGTGGAGTTCATACGAACTTTGTGGCAGAATGGTATGCCTGTTTCAACGGTAGGTATCACTCTTAAAGCTCACAAAGTTGCTAGAAGACTAAGCTACCAGCACAAGAATTAAAAGCACGTAGAGGTTGGTTCACCAGATTCATGCGACGAAATAATTTTTCTTAACGGCGCAGGACTTCACCGTGCCAGAAATTGCCTAAAGACTACAACGAAAAACTAATCGTTTACCAAAAATATGCAATCGGACTTTTAAAAAACATTATCTTTTGAGCCAAATCGGAAATGCATACGAAACTCCCGTTTTTTTCTACATGCCGTCGAATTACACCGTGACCGAGAAAGGCGCTAAGTCCGTCCTTAAAAAACTACCGGTAACGAAAAAATGCGAGTGACTGTTAATATGTTGGGAGTATTAGCAGCTGCTATCTATTTAGTAACATCTAAATGGTACTAAATAAGCGCCGTCTGTGATTCTAAAACGGAAAACTATGCCCAAGAGACATATACTGAGTGGAATAATAGTAAGATGCCAGGAAAAGGGATAGATGACAGAAGATCTAATGAAAGATTGGCTACATGTGGTGTGGAATAGACATCCAGAGGCGCTGCCGAAACAAAGAGCTATGCGTTTTTAAGTCTGAATGGTTCTATTGCAAAAGTCATTCTGTGATATTTCATGCTATAAGGCAATTATGAAGAAGGAAAGTATCTGATTTTTTTTGTTACTCAGAATTAAGTTGTAATGCAAGTAAAGTAGAGGACTGATATATAAGACAAATAGCATAATAATGGGTGATTTGTCATTTTATTTTTAATTGGGAGCTCAAAATGAGGGGTCGTCTTATATTCAGGGTCGTCTTAGAATCGGGTAAATACGGTAAGATTTTCGATGAAATGACTGAAAGAAAAAATTAAACTGCGATAGAGATCGAACTTTGCACAGCTCCCATTGCCAGCTTGATGAATCAAATGTAGGCTACCCGAGTGACATTCTAAGTATTTTTTCTCGCAATACCAGGGTAATGGGGAAAAAAGTCATATTTCCATATTTTGCTTCTAGTTGCACAGAAAATTTTTTGTCTGATTTTTTGACCTGAGTGACACAAACCTCTCTTCGTCAATATATACCACACGTACCATTCCATTCATGGGGTGCTTCAATCGCTAAGCCATGAAAATTAAAAATCTACGATCCTGATCCGATTCTACACCATGTCTTTGGATTCAAATCTGGAACTGAGTCAAATGAAAGATCCATGGATCTTTGGATCCAGCGGATCTAATCTGACCATCCCCATGTGACATACCAACTGATTGGTTCAACTGATGATGTAACTTTAAAAAACCCAAGGGTTCCTACATGAATATTGTCAATATGCTGGCGAGAGGAAATCATTTCTTCAATGAACACTTCGGCATCACCGAAAGGACAAAGCACACTTATGTCCTCTAGCTTAATAATTATTTTACGATAAATAATTGAAATGGTGCATAACTGAAAATACAAGACTGATAATAGTTTTAGACAAAAACACAAATCAGATGTCTTTCTGTATGTCAGTCACTGAAAAGTCATGTGAGTGAGGACTTTCCTACCAAAGGACTGGAAAAAAAACTGTTTATAATTGAGTTTGTCGTATAAATGAAAAGTTTAATAAGGGAGGTTGGAAATACATGGGGTCTTATTATTTACCGGACTAATGCGAGCCTGGCAAGTGTAGGCGACCTGCGTGACATTCTGCTTTATTATTTCCCGAGCCTCCAGCCTATGGAGAAAAAAGCTGAGAGGTATATTTCTTTATTTTGTTCTAGTGCAGGGAAAAAATTTTTTTCTCATTTTGTGATGGAGTAACAAATCTTCTCCTTATCAGTATCTACCGTACCTACATTCTGTTCATGGGACGCTTCGTTTGCTAAGCAGCAAAATTTAAAAATCTCGGATTGGGATCCGAATTCATACGGTCTTCGGATTTGATTTCAGTGGGGAATGAAATGAAAGATCTGTGGATCTTTAGCTCCGAAACGACTATCCTTAATTTTTGAGCGATGCATTTATTAATCTAATTGAAACAATATAAGTATAAAAGTTCGAGTATTCAGATTAAGGGTTGAAAATTGAAGATGATAAAATTTTCGGTGCAATGACAAAGAAAAAAATTAAACTGCGACAGGGATCGAACTTCGCATACCTCTCCTAAGGCGAATGTAGGCTACCCGCGTGACATTCTATGCATTTTTTTCTTGCGATAACAGGGTAATGGGGAAAAAAGTCATATTTCTTACAAATAATAGAAATGGTGCATAATTGAAAATACGAGACTGATAATAGTCGTAGTCAAAAACTCAAATTAGATGTCTTTCCGTAGGTCAGTCACTGAAAAGTCATGCGAGTGAGGATTTTCCTACCAAAGGACAGGGAAAAAAAAAACAGTTTATAATTGGGTTCGTCGTATAAATGAAAAATTTGATAAGGGAGGTCTTATGGGGTATTTACTGGACCAAAAAAAACTGTATGAATGAGGTCGCCGTATACAAGGGAGTCATATATCCAAGGTTCTATTGTATATACAACAAAAAAACATAGCAACCACAATATCTTCTAAGAAAAAATGATGAAAATAGACAAAAAACTGAAATTTACTGGTAGCAGATAAGGGCATGAGACACTTCTTCTGACTAACATGCATAAAACAATATGGGAAATATTATAATTACCCAGAGTTTGTTGAAACCATCTCTAGTCACAGACAAGCCTCTGAACTGAGACGAGACACAATCCATGGAGCCAGTATTCCCCACCGATCCTCCAGGTGGGTACTGCTGATATCCAGCCTAGAAAATTATTTTGAAAATCATTAAGAAAAAGAAAAAAAAATTCCCAAGATCAATTAAATAATAATTAAGTAAATAATTTATTTATAGAACTTGGAGGCCTGCATTGGCATAGTGCAGGCAGATGCATGCTGGTGAGGGATCGGAAAGGCCATACAGACATACAAGTACCGTTCCCCTCATCCAGCCTTCGCAGTGGGCACTACCCTGGTGAGGCAATTCACTTGGAGGTCATATGAAACATACATTCACATCTGAGGAGAAAGTATAAACTGGATTCTTCCATATCGAATTGAATTTTTGGCTTCAAAATCAAATGAAATGGACATGTATCAAACTTAATTTGATACAAATATGAAATCAGTGAATTGGCAGCTTCAATACAGTGAATGAAACGTATCCCTCTTCCCCTCATGTAGCAGCAGCGAAACGTTACAACCCACTATTGCCAGGGCATTACTTGACTTAAGCATTTGGCATGGGTCTGAATTGGTGTAGCATTGAAAGTACTTCGTAATAATGTGACAAAAACCCCTACCCAGGCTACAATATTGTACTTAGAGTCTCCGTATGTTTCTGTAGCTGAAAAAGCTTGTTTCGCTTACATTGAAATTCTGACAAAAAATAGAGTAAAATCACACTTTAATACTTTATTGGGGAACGAGAAAAAAGTGTGAATCATGAGAAAGTGTAAAATGAGGGTATGCATTATATGACAAAAGTTATTCTAAAAAGAATAGCTCCATGCTTCTAGATGTTCCCTACCATGTGTTTTCTTCATTGAATGAACAGTTTACAATATAGAAATACAATTGCAACAAAAACTCTTTCATAATGCCAAAAACCCTCACCAGAAATACAGAAGGACATGGGGAGATAACAACTAGATTACATTATGGTTGGGCAAAGATTTAAGAACAGCATGAAAAACTTGTGAAGGAGTAAATCAGAAGGAACATCAGTAATCAGCGAATAGATGTAAGAGGGATGAAGGCAAACAGTTGAGGAAGGATAGGAAAAAAAATAGACACAGAAGACACTAGAAGGGTAGAGAAACATTGGTTAATGGCAGAAATTAAGGAAGAAGGAATGATGAAAATAAAAGATTGGAACACATAAACAAAATAAAATGCAATTAAATAAGTGATAGACTTTATAGGGATATTGAGAGAGAGAGAGAGAAAATTGGTGGAAATGTTAAATTGAGGAGATGGAGAGGCTCCAGAGAGAAGGAGACATTAATAGACACCCTGTACTCAAGGGCTTGAATGTTATCCAGCATCTAGAAGACATGTATGAGTGGTGAGTTATGACAGCTACTGATGGAACCACACACAGTCCACACCCTATGTGAATCAAAAAGTATACACATTCACAATTATTTTTTCATGCTATAATGGGAATAATTATGTTTTCTTGTATATTTGTCAATTTGTGCATATTTTTCAATGTTTTCGTAAATACTGAAATACGAATAATTAAAATTCATCCCATACAACAAGTTTTTATTTTATTTTATGATTCCTGAATTCACGGATACATACAGTTTTGAGTGAATGCATCGATAATTCGCTGCAATAGTATTTCACGGGAGTTACCTCCGTTCGCTCTAGATCCTCCAGATGGCAGCACTAGCACCACACAGTTTGTTCAGTGAACCGACAGAGGTATTTGCTTGCGTAAATAAATACTTGCTACAACTAATTGTCGAGAGATAACTGAATATTAAGATTAGGAACGGCTAGAAATAGGTAATCACACAAGAAATATTTTCGACTGTCGAAAAATGCTGTATTTTGGCGAACCGTTCAAACTTTCGTAACCAATGGACATACCAGTTAACACTCAAAAGACTTCAGCAAGGCGTAAATTATTGTTTTGGAAAATTTAATTCGTAAAATGATCGATAAATATGCAATTCTGTATGAAAATGCCTCTCTACTTGTTTCTAATAGCATGGTAAGGAAACAAAAATGGTAAGTAAGAACAACTCTGGGAATTGAGATGCTTAATCCAAAACCTTCGAATATAACAAGCGCTCACTATAGCGAGCCCAGCCATTCAGAGTACTCATTATACCGAGCTCCCACTGTAGTAAGATAGAGTAGACATTACGAGAAATGAAGGGGAGGAAAGCATGGCACTAACGATACGCAAAGGAACTTGGGTCTATAAGAAGAAAATGACTAAGATAAGGATGAGCTGGAACCAGAATTTATAGATAGTGAGATAGAGTAGACATTACAAGAAATGAAGGAGGGGAAGCCATGGGGATTCGTAATATCCAGTAAAAGCCAATCAAGAATCCTGCAAGAATGACAAGAGAGATTTTATGAGTTTGTTCGTAGGGCGCATGAGTAAGGAGTTTGGCTGGAGTATTTTTTTAAACTGTAATAATTAGAGATGGGTAAATTACCATAATTTTCAATTGAGGTAAATTACCATGGTAAATAATGGTAATTTTCAAAAATTACTGTAATTTTCAGGTAATTTTAAGTTTTGAGCTGCAAATCCTAATCAGAGGACTCAAAACGAAATCAAATAGCATTGAGATATAAATGCCGACGCTTATATCAAACATATCACGACGTTTTATCTATTATAACTCATTAAAAAAATTAAAACAAATTTGGTAACCACACGCAATTTGCCTCTCTTTTGTCACACTATGAGAAATTTTCGTTCCAAAGAAATACCTCTGCGCAATGTGCATATGCTATTTTACTCTGAATTAATAATGGACACAATGTAAACAAAATCGTTTTAGCAACCTTTTTTATAATATCACCCATTCCAATGGTTTATTCGTGAGGAAGAAATTTTCTGAAAATTACTGTTTATAACGGTAATTTTCAGGGGTGTCGGTAATTTACCCAGTTGCCCATCTCTAGTAATAATACGTACACCGAAGAAACAAAGGCAAGGGGCCATAAATGCTGAATATAATAAACTTCATAAATAAATAATAAAATATCGTCACCCATGCGATATCATCTGTCCCCATGCAGGATAATATTTTATTATGCAATATTTATTCTACCTCTAAGACCAATTCCACCACAGCCTCACCTGTTGCTGAGGGTACCTCTTGGAGAGCTGTGATGTGTCACTCATTGCTTGCATCTGCTGCCCAGAAGGTTGCTGCAATCCTGGCGGCATTGGCCGATTGCCTTGCTGGTACATGGGTGCACCACCTGGCATTGGCTGACGAGCAATGGCCTCCGTGGGTGGCTGGCAGGGAATGCCATTGGCTTGGGCCCAACCACCAGACTGATTCATGGCCGGGAATGGCGGTCGAGGAGGGGGATACTGGGAGGGAATGGGGGGACGGGGAGGCATGCTGCTCCCGGGAGGAGCATTGGCAGGGGACGGGATGTGGTTGGGCTGTAGAGGAGGCTGAGGACCAGACATGTATTGCGACGGCTGCACCGAGCCAGCATAGGTGGTGGGTGGGGATGAGAAGGGAGTGGGAGGAAAAGCGTTACTCGACGATGGAGGGAAAGGCTGGGGGGTGAACTGCTGGCTTGAGGATTGAGGCAGTGGGGGCCTATTGGGAGGGGAGGGGAAAGGAACAAAGGGCTGCGACGGGACCTGAGCCGAGGATGAAGGGGGAGAGGCCACGGAGGAGGCAAACCGGGGAGGATAAGACCCAGACGGGGGCAGTGGAGGGTTTGGAATGGACGAAGGGAATGAGGATGATGAGACGGGAGGGCCTACGGAGGGTGGACTTGGAAAAGGACCGCCAGAGGACTGGACGGGAGCAAAGGAGCTGGGAGACGAGTTGGGCGGGATGGGACCAGAGGGCTGAGGGCTGTAATACGGACCTTGAGAGGGCCTGGGAGGAAACTGCCCCCCTGGCGTCATGGTTGGATATTGTCTGGATGAAGAATGAGGGGGGAGGGGGCCAGACGGGGGAGGATACTGCCCGGCCGAAGGTTGCAGAGGAAATTGACCTGCCGAGGACTGAGGAGGGTATGGGCCTGAAGCTTGCTGGGTAGGAAATGGGCCCCCCAACGACTGAGGAGCATAGGGACCAGCAGAAGATTGCTGGGGAAACGGAACACTTGGCGGCTGGGGAGGCATTGGACCCGCAATGGACTGAGTGGGCACTGGGCCACCTGAGGGAGCAGGGGCGGGTGGTGAGGGCTGAGGATTTGGCCCACCAAGGGACTGGGAAGGACCAGCCGAGGACGACAGTGGCGGTACTGCGGGACCAGCCGAGGGCACGGGAGGGAAAATCGGACCAGCAAAAGGCTGATTAGAAAGGGGTTGCCTCACAGATGGCAGGGGTGGTGCTGGCCCAGTGAATGACTGAGGGGGAACGGGACCAGAGGTGGAAGGATTATTAGATGGTAGAGGCTGGGGTTTTAACGCAGCAGAAGACTCCTGTTTACCAGGAGAAGGCTGGGAAGGAACAGAATCAGAAGGGTGAAGAATGCCATGTACACTAGCCACTGATGCAGTAAATGGCACACTGGCACCAACGGAAATAGGTCCTTGTCCAACATTTGATGACGCGAGTTGGTTTTTAATAGGTGTAGAGGTAGAAGGCTGTGATGGAATAGAGGAGGCACGCGACAACTCTGATAAAGGTGCTGGAGGTCCATTGACGGAGGACAAACCTGTAATCATAAGAATTAAACCAACTTGAGAATGGGTGACACTGAGAAAAACCCTCAATGAAAAAATGCACCTGGGATATAATAGGCAAGGCAATCACTAATGACATTAGCCAACAATTTTAAGGTACTTTAACCCCTGCAGCCAGTTTGATGTACAGCCATGTACCAGCCTAGTTTTCTGTCTGCAAGGTGATTCAACATGCACAGACCCATACCCCCTGAAGTTTAGGACTGGACTCCCAAACCATCTTTTGTTCTTTGACTTTGATCTTACGATGGCTCTAGACCTTGGTGAGAGCTCCATCATACTGGCATCCACACCTTTTTCATCATAATATGCATCTAAATATATTTTCCCAAGCAACAGACTCTAAAGCTGGGTCTTCCACTTCCTCCAGAAATTAATACTGCCTGAATCATATTACCAAAAATTAATAATTGGATTTTTTCCACATACTATTTCATAAATATCCTTTGTTACTTTCAAATGGCCCTTTAACGGAGATTGAAGAGTAGCAAACTATTAACGTCGAAAGACGAAGCTCCAATTTTGTGGAAGGATACCATTGCGGCAATAAAATGTCTTAGTGACTTCCACACTTTTATTTATGATTGTAGACCGGTTTCGGCAGTTACGCCATCATCACGCCATAAATAAAAGTGTGGAAGTCACTAAGACATTTTATTGCCGCAGTAGCAAACTATTAATTGAATATAATTTGATGGTACTAATAATACTTTGTTCCAATTATGTGAAACTTGATTTTCACAAGCCCTCATCAATAGAAATACCATTGCCATTGGCAAACCAAGAACTATTTTAGAAGTTACACAACTTCTCAGCCACTCTTCCAATATAAAACTAAAATTGAATGCTGATTTCAAACAAAACACACTCACATGATTTACCCACACCTTTGCCTGGAATATGAAATAGCCTAATAGGATCATAATTAGGCATAAACGGAAAATAATTATGCAATTACAAGGCCTGAAGGTAACAACAATAAGCCTAGTGGAAAACCCTATGATATCAGAAGTATAGTTTGATTATTACCGACTTTTGGTGAGTGGAAGGCTCATCTCCACCAGCAGCAGCCCCCAGCTTGCTATGAGTTAGAGCGGTGAATCTTCATACAGAGTGGTGAAACCGTGGAACAACTTGCTAGCCCCTTTCAAAGACTGTCGACCCAGAATTTTTCCCTCCCAGAGCAAAAACTATCGATAAAAATGTTTCAATAATTGACCGATTTAATATTTTGGGTGACTGGCTCACTGTGGCCTCAATCTCAGAATTGTGCATTTTAGCAAGTTGTTTGCTGGTGGCGGTGCAGTTTCTTCACCCATCTTTTCAAAATTTTAATTGCATTAATTTTTAAAAAAATTTAGAATATAATGTATGAAACTTTTATAATTTTATTTTTGACAATGTGGATAAGAATAAATAAATAAAAATAAAATAAATAATAAAATTTACGAACAGCAAAATTGAAAATACAAAATGGCAGCAAGGTTGAAAAGATCATGCTGAACATTCAAATAAGAATCGTTGAATTCAGACTAAAAAATCAGATTTCTTTTGCTTCCCTCTGTTTAGGCCATTTTACATGGTACATTTTTTGAACAATTTTTTGTATAAATGCTTGCATAAGGAAAATTTTACCGTGCAAAGCGGCAAATTGTGTGAATGCAGGTGCAAATGTCTGAATGACTGAACGGAAAATAGGACCTGTTCTAATTCCATTCAGACAAACATTTTGTTCAGTTTCATACAATCGTTTGCACAAAACATTGCACTGTGTAAAACGGCCTTTTGACATCCACAAGAGCAAATATCCAAGGGTTTTTTTTTCCTTTGATGATACTGGACACCTAATATTCTACTTTCTAATAGTCTGCTTGAGCATGTGCAAGAAATTTTAAGCGTGTTAGCCTAATACATTCACTTCTAAGCTCAGAATACTTGTGTTGATAGTCAGAAAATAAATGCCCCAGCAGTGATCATCTGGGTTTTTTTATAGCATTTAATAGACCATTCACTAAGTGTTTCTCTATAGGCCCTGAAGTAATTGCAGACAAAATGTCACTACCACTTTGATGAAGTGTTCAAGATGTTTATGCCAATAAAAACCAGCAAAGTATGGCATTAAAGAGATTTGTTTACTGGATTCATGAAGAAATTATCTTATATGACAATTATATTTACAATGGTAGAGGGTAAATACACTCTACAGAGAACTCTAGTCTTTAAAAAAACTATTGCAAAGATTCTCACTTGTACACTTTTTTTGCTATAAATATTCAAACATGGCAGTTCTGACAGATTTCCTCCATGACATGACATGACAATAACATTTTTAGACACATGAGCAAATCACATTTAACATGGTTAAGCTATTAAACTGGACATTGATAAATTTACTGTAAACTACCACTTGACATTTTTTAGTTGCAAAATACCACCTTTTCAACTCCTAATAACAAAAAAAGGACCACCAAGTAGGAGACAATCATTTTTCAAATGATATGTACAAGCCTCTCTCTTTAAGAAAATGCAAACGTGAAGTTGCTCTCATGATTGATAATGCCTCCATTATTTATTTTGATGATGCAAATGGTAGGCCAACATACCTGTGTTTTAGGGCTTCCACTTAAAGGGTGCTTTCCATTCAAGCGACTCATGCGTCGTCTTGAGTTAACTCCCGGAAACTCAAGTCGACTTGTGTCTTCACGAATGGAAAGCAAGTTTCAGATGCGCAGTAGCTGATGCGCTAAGGACTTTCACGGGGACTCGTGATTGGTGCGTTTTTGTGGGAAGGAAATCGAGCTTCCTTCTATTTGACTTATGAACAGAAAAATGAGTTGTAGGATGATTAATTAAGAAAATACTTAACTTAAACATTTGTTCTGAATTATCGGTTATTTTAAATATGCCTTTTGCAGACGTATTGTGATTTAAGAGCTTGCGCCGTCCTTCTTTCTTTTTTCAATAACTCACCATTACTGGTGTGTCACCGTGTGTCGACTCGCGTTTGACACACTAGCGACACACACTGATTGGAAAGCACTACACGCGACACAAGTTGACTTGTGTCGACTTGCGTCGATGATTGGAAAGCACCCAATGTATCTTAATGGGTGTTGGACCTGAGATTCAGGTTTCCTCTAAATACACATAATTCTTGCAACTGTCCATCCAATATATTATGATATTACCTCAAGGTTCAATGAGTCTAAAAGGCTGACATATGAGCAATTATAACAGAATTTATTATGTCATTTCAGGTGGGAAAAATAGGATACATTTTTGAACAATGCCTTAAGTCTAATGGTAGACATTCCAGGCCCTCTCAGTTTAGTGGGAGAACAAAAGGGAAACAAGAATCTTTGAAGAAATCCAGACATTAAAGTCCAGTAGTCACAGAGAAAAAAGGGTTGGAAGGAGCACACTTACATGCTCAGGGAACTTTTAGGCTACTTTTCATTGAGGTGAATTTTAATCGCCCAACGAAAACCCAGTTTCTGCTGGACCCGAATGCATCTCATGTGTCCATTTTATATCGAGCTCGAACAGACACACAAAACACACAGCCATGCCCTGGGTGTTGAAAATCTGACCCAGGAGGGACTCGAACCCATGACCCCCCAGGAATAGCAGGCGAGGGCTTTACCCCACCATCGGCGAGACCACTCTATCAAGCATCTAACTTTCACAGATCTTCAAAACCGTACAGTCACAATGGCAACACTAAACAGTTTTCCTGAAACATAAACTCTATTCCCTACAATTCATTTGCAGTGAACAGATCTATTACAATGTTTACAACCAAGGCGGTTCGAATATGGACAGGAGAAGGCAAGGGCATGCTAGTCATGACGGTGATGACAACGAAGCTAGAATGAGGGTGCCTGGGAAAGATCAGGTCTACAAAACATTGCATTTTATGCGGCATCTTGTGTGGACTGCATATGTATAAAACATGAATAATGAAATTGCCCCAAAATTTCATTGTAGCGGCATCTGTTAGTCTTACTAAGGATATTTAAGAGAGGTCTAAATGCATTTGATTGCAGTTTAAGCTAATGAAAGCATGCATTTGGTGTTTGCATATTTTCCTCTCTTTATCTGACGAATTTTAAAAATGCATTAAATTATTCATATAACTATGTACTCTTTTAAGTTTTACGGTGCCCAAAAAAAATCATCCGTCCGAGCATCATGAGTAGCAAGCCCAGCCTGTACCTACCAATTGAGATTTGAGAAGCCCTAGGCTTCTCAAATCAGCAGTGATGCCTCCTGCACTAGGTACATTCTAACAATTCTAATATCTTTCTCCACAACAATAGTCTAGCGGCTCTATCACACTGTCCACCTGGTTTGTTCACGTACATGATCTCCTGACATTTCACATCTACCAATCTATTCTTGCTACAGAAAAGTTATATTCACACTTAACAAATCAATACTAACAATAGGGTAGTTTCCTTCATCAAAGAAAACAGACTTCATTAATTGCAATCTGTGCCCTGCCATAAATGTATTTCATTTACACAAAAAGTTTGTATTGAGAAATCCCAGTTTACTAGAGAATTAAATGTTAATTTTAAGGGCATTTGAAAAGGCTCTGATATGGCGGGGTGCGCTGCCTTCTTGCTGACGTAACAGGTAGGTAGTTTACATTGCGAGGCATAGGAAAATTCGTCTCCTGAACTTAACGTTGTATTTCAGGGCCTCTCAGCTCTAGTGGATATTTATTAGTATTAACCTGTAAAAACTATCAAAGTTGGAAAAGTATTCTCAGTTAAACATGGTATTATTAGTCATTTTATAGGCTCAAGGACGTCCTGCTCGCTGTGTCTTCTGCTACGACGAATTCATGGCGTGAAGGTCGTGCGGCGATGGGCGAACTACATGATATGCTTGTGAAAGGAATACTAACCGATTTTAAATGAATCAACTGCATAAGTAATGTTACATAAATAAATAAAAGTTAATTATAATTAATTAACGGAATAAATATGCCTCCAATACTTGTTCATAAGCTTTAACGGAGTGCGGCGTCTATTTGGAAGCGTCCGCAGCACCACCTGGTGGCAGGTAGAGAAAATAGTTTGACGTCACACATAGGATTAACCGGCATGCAATAGTTTGCCGTTGCGTTTTCGCGCCATTGATTTTTTTCACTTTTTAATCAATGAGGAAAAATACTTAACGTCATTTAAAAATCGAACGGCTTAAAACACGTACTCCAGAGGTTATAAACTTTCGATCAAGACAGTAAAAAAGTATTAGGAAACTACCCTATTGAGGCACTTGGGGCTAGATAATGGTAAGCCACATTTAGGAAATTTTACAGGACTGACATCTGAAGGTTCGAAAAATTCCCTAAATTAGGTGTTGTGTCTTGGTGCAATACATAACAACAAGGTGTGTGCTGCCATCTCTTGGTTTCTTAAAATAAAACTCCCCCAGTTGCTTCCCATCGTCTAGCAGATAAGAAAAGCGTACAGATCCCAATATTTTTCAGTGTGTGGCTTACCATTACCTAGCCCCAAGCGCCTCAATTAGAGATGACTAACCATGAACACCTCGGATACTATAAAGCATTCAATATTCAAGTTCTCAAATAACTATGCTAATTAAGCTACATTTGACGTGTTCAGGAACTACATCACATGTGCCACGAGAGGACAGCAGAGATAAAGGTGTGTTGATGGGTTTTGCCTAGTAATATTTGGTAGAAAGACAAGTTACAACAAATGACACTCCGGCAAAACTGTTGCCTTTTCACTATAAATAACATGCTGAAACTAGTAACCATAAGTCACAATTCAAAATAAAAAAGAATAAAGTTTAGCATATCAATTGCAATTCTAGTATTCAACTATGTGTGTCATGATTTAATATTCGTATTCGATATTCGAATTCGAGATTAGTATTATTAGTAATAATTAAAATGTTATACAGTTGAGCATCTTTAATCTGGCACAGTCGGGACCGAAGTGATGCATTATTAGGGATTTTGCCGGACTATGGGTTATTCATGGAATGGTCTATTTCTGTCATCCGGGATGTTTTCATTAAAAGGAGTCAATTATTTATAACAAAATATATTCGTTAGCCAATTACTAAACATTTAGGGCCGCCCATCACTACGTCGCCACGGGCGACCGTACTGGATTATTCTTTAAAGACCATCATCAATAGTCGTCTTCCTTCAACAATTTCAGGCTGATCATATTCATCCACACTCGGATTTATTGTTATTAATTACCATTTCAATGATTTCATCATCTATGTTGTGCGGTGAGAATATCGTGGTCGCTAACTATCCTTTCGTCTAAATTTACCAATTCCATTTCCTTTAATTCAGGGTTATGGATGATGTATGCAAACTCCATCATCATATTTTTATCCTCAGAAACATGAATTTTTTTTAATCCCCACTAATATATCTATATCAAACCTTAAAGCAGGCCACAATTTAAACCACGCTAGTTTTAAAACGGACAGTGGAATGCTATTGCCTGCACGTGAAATTTCCCGAATCACGTCTTTTGGATTGATCTCATCTATTTCTAAAATAGTTTATCCTGCTCCATTAGCATTTGGCCAGAAATACTAACTATATAAGGCCTTCACTTCAACGCAATCGAAACCAGGCTATCTAAATCAGCACTTAAATCTTCTTTCATAGTTTTTCTCTCTGTTATCTACTTCTCTACGTCATTTTAACAGTAAAATTTTGATGATTTTTTTTCTTTCAGCTTCTTAATGCGCTATATTGTTGAAGATCCTACATAGTATGTTTCAGTCAAATGCTTTACTGATGCAACGGCATCAAGCTTTTTCACAACTTGCACTTTTTCTGCGATGGTTGATGTTTTGTGCTGTTGCCACAACTGTATGGATGAGACATGTTTTGGGTGAAACAAAAGAATATAACCAATAATTTTATCAAATTATGTCTAGTGGTCAATCAAAAATTCGCTTGCCATTGAAAGTGGCCAATCTTTAAATTAGTCATAGTCCGTCTCGTTGATGTCTTCAAATTTATATTTTTACTTCCAGAATAATTCCAGTGTACAAAAAGTACCAGAAATTAATATGTTTAAATTATTCTTATTATCGAAATGGGAAAATTAACGTTAAGAAAGGTATCTCGGTATTAATATAAGAATAATATCTCGGCAGGTTATGAAGCAATGTTCCGGTTAAAAATGTTTCGGCATTTTCCACAAAGTACCAGGTCATGGCAAAATTGCTGGATTAAGGGTGCTCAACTGTACAATGTTGCAGTTTGTAAGTTGCAGATGTAGTCCCCTGAGATGTATTAGCCAGTAGTTTCATTTCCCTCCATAAGAACGCCACCAAGATTCCATGGGACATGTCCTACAGTCGCTATTGATGGATGCCTTTTGGCAAAAGAATTGTTGTCACGCAGAGACATGCCCCCTTCTGAGCTGTTTTTTCAAGGAGGTCAAATTACACCAACTTTGCCAATTGTTATCTCCAAAACTAGGAGTCACTTTGAAGTTGGGTTTTTAGCATTATGCATGAAATAATATCCCCTATTGCCTCAATTTTTTCTGCTAGTTCCTCATTTCCCTCAATTGCTATCTGTCTTATGATTCATGGCAATGTCGTGGCTGTCGTGGCTTATGAGTCATGGCTGTCTATGATTCATCACTTAGTTAAGATGCCAATGCCAGATTTAGATATAAAAAATAAACCCTGAACAGCATTGAAATCTATTTCAATACTCTCAATATTCATGCATTTAGAAATCCAATCCATTATGCAAGTGATACTTGAAAATGAATTCATCTCGAGAGCCAGTCCATAACACTGCTTTCAAATTGCTTTATACAAGTATTTTTTTGCAACAAAGTTTTTGTGATATTAGTGTCTAGAAACAGAATCAAATTTTATCTCCTCCTAACTGGGAGGAATAAAATCGACAACTTAAAAAAAGTACCTGTAGATAAGGTATTACCAAGGAAAAGAGAAACACTAAGGCAGAGAGGTGAAGTATAATGCTAGAACATTTAAGAATCTACAAAAAAACATACAACTAACTTCATAGGAAGGAAGACAACACAGGACTTCTGAGTGTAAAAAGCACTGATCCTAAACGTAGACACTAAGAAGCCACATACATTTCTGAGGCAAATAATTATTCTACCAAAAAGAGCTGCTAAAATAATGATCTCACATATATAAAAAAAAGGTATAAAATAACCGACAAATTTAGAACTCTCACACTCATAATTAAATAGAACTTTGTCACACCATTCACTCGGCCAAGTTAAAACAAGGACATGAGGTTCCAAATGGACAATTCTTTTTTATCTTTTGAAAACCACACAACAGTGAACAAAGCAAGCAAAGTGATTGGGGGTAACTTTAATTTCTTAAAAATAGAGAAATAGTGGTGAGGAGAATGCTCACAGAACTATTAAACAAAAATAAAAAATATCATACACACCCGAAACAAAGTTCTTCTGCTCAGTTTGACCAAGCAATTCCTCATTTTGACGGGAACTACTTGAGCTTGGCATGGCCTGGGAAGGCATCGATGATGGCGGAGGATTGGCTAGTATGTTATTCGGTGAGGGTTGCCCTCCTGATACCTTCTGACTCTGCAAGAATTGAAAAAAAGAATACATCAGTGAATTGTCCGATCACAACCTGTAAATGCATCCTACACACATACTGACCAAAACTAACATTTAAAATCAATAGTGGGTAGTAAATAAAACTATTAAAAACAACTTTTTCTCTAGTATAAGCCATAATAACAACCTGGGTTGAATAAAGAGGAAATATGATATCAAAAAAATATCAATATATCATAATCAGTTTTCCACCAGTTAAAGTATATTTCGATACAGTAATCCAGTGAGTCTTTTCAGTTCCTGTACAGCTGCCACCCCTTTTATTCTATTTTCAGACAAGCACTCTTCATACTATTTTAAATGGCATTTTTTCTCGACCCTTTTCCTCACTCTACCAACAATCCTACCTCAACAATGGTCCTCAGTCTCTCACTGCCTTCAATTACTTGTTCCATCCACTACCTCAAACATAACTCCATCCAACATCTTTCATTTCATCAAAATTATTCACCTTCACTCCAGCACTCACTCCCCATCCTCATTACACTTCAAAAAAGCCACCAATATATTCTCGCCATTTGCACCCAGAGTAAAATTCTCTGATCCATAGAACCCAATACTCTCGTAACTAATAATTACTTGATATATTCGCACTGAGTCCTCAGTAAATGTTTCTTCAGCCAATTTCTTATCTTAATGTCATTGGAATAAAAAACAAATACAAATGGCAGCTTGGGTGGTAGGTAAAATGACTGTACGAGTATCAAATACCTTTAAACATGGTATGATGTTTTACCAAAATAAGTTATCAACAATCATTGCAACATTTCTTAATTTAAGGTATCTATTATAGCTGAGAAAAGCCAAATGCTTGTGATTCTTTTACTCACTTAGTCCTTTCATGCAAAACATTCTTTAAAAAGGAAACAAGAAGGTATTTAGTAATATTTTCAACTTTATTTAAAATGTCTACCCATCTGATAAACCTTTAGTATAAAATATGCAAGATACACGTCCATGATACCATACATTCATCTTTATGATACTTCTTTTGCTCACATCAAAATTATGAATGTACATTTTATTGGAAAACTCCCATTTCAATTACACTTTTTCAAGCATATTGCAATTGGGAATTTTCAGGGAAAACTTCATCATCATTCAAAAATCATATCCTTCAACAGAAAACAATGTAAATCATTACAAGTAATATGTTAACCCAATAAAAAGTATGTAAGTATAATTTGATCAAGTCATTAATATGTACCTATAGCAATATTTCCAGAGAAAAAAGCAACCACAATAACCATGAATCGAATCTGAATCCTTGATCATCTGTCACTCACATTTATATATACTCTTGTAGTTCTCTTCCATAAAAACTGAAGGATCACATGCAGGAGAGTGGAATAAAACACGCTTTGAATTCCCTGACTGATTTCAGCCACCAACTACTTAGCTATTCCATGGACATCCTACAATGATGTATACAAAGCCAAGCGTTTATTTAATGAATGGATTTAAAAATTAGTACAAACCAGCTGTGTTGCCTGCTCCAATTAGGAATTAAAAATGGCTAGCAATAAAACTTTATCAGCCCCTCAGTCATTTCAAATGGCCTCTTAGCCAATTGGAGTGATATAATGAGGCCACTTGATTTAGTGTGTCAAGGTCATCTACACTAGGCAGAAATCAATGGTTAAATCGTAATAAAACACTAAATATCATAATAATTGCTTGGAAAGTGTCCAAATCTTCATCAAAACTAGGCCCAATACTCCAAGTTAAAATTTAAAATGAAATGCATACATGCACACATCAAATGACCTAAAATAATGATAAAGCAATCCCCATGTACTAAGACTCAATACGTTCTGCTAACCTAGACAATATTTAATGGTTAACCTTCAAGTAGGTTAATTTTGATGTACCAATACCGATTTCTAACAAGACATTTGTATTCACATTAGGGAACACGTTTTGGTGTTTAATCACGCACAACATGATAATTATTTCTTTTAAATTGCACATCAAATTGACAAGTAAAAGGTTTACAATAAATCACCTATTTTTTATACATTACGATATTCCGTACACAGCACGAAATTAATACACAAATGGGTGTATGGTAGACACAAACAGATGCCACTTCCTTTTGGCGTTGTGAGCCATAATAAATATAAATACTTTTTAAATAATATCATTTATAATGAAACTACTAATTTAAAACAACAGTTAACGTCATTAATGATTCTTTTCGATAATTATCTGTATGATAACAGTTCTTTCCGAAAACAGATCCCTACCCCATTAGAGCTCACATAACTCCTCTCACGCGAAGACTTGAAAGAAGTTATTCAAAATTGCCCACCAAGCTCTTACAATTCCAAATTAAGCTTACCGGGACATTGGATTGGATGGTTTTATGTTGAGCGTTGACAGTGTTACCCACAACAGGCTTCACGGATTCCATCTGGTTCTGCGGGAGTTTCTTTGCTTGGGTTGCATTTGTAGCGAGAGAAGTGACGGATCCAGCCGTATTTATTTCTCCCAAGTAATGTTCTTCCCCATTCTTTCCTTGACGATCCCCTACAACCAATCTATTCGAACTGTTGGGCTCTCCATTTGCAACTGTGCCTAAAAAGATGCTAGCGTTTAATTGACAAAATTAAACCTCCCACCTGAATACGAGGTAGACAAAAAATGCCTAAATTGCGGAAAAGGAGACACATACGAACTATTAAGAGCATTACAGATCCTTAAATCAAGAAACTACTCACTTGAAAATTCCACCACCGGTGGCTTATAGTTAGAGACGCCAATTTCAGGCGGGTCTGACATTTCTCATTAGTAATTTAAGTAATGTAGTTAAGCCTTATAGGTCTCCAAAAAATTCAAAGACCGATGACTCAGCTGACTTTCTTATCTGGAAGTCAAAAATTCTCTTTTGTAATAAAAAACAGTACATCAGACCACTCTCTCCTCCAAAGAATCAAGAACACTGTCAGCAATGTGCACTTCGTTCGCTCCCACACAAAATTAAGCCACTTCACATAAACACAGGATTATATTATTTACACGAAGATGTAACCTTTCGTCTTATGAAGCACAACGATCAATGACCTATATTCTTCCTTATATGAGAAACAGGACGCCGAATACCAACATTGGAAGAGAGCCAAGGCACTGCTTTATTTACACAATAATAATGCCGAAAGAAGACGAAAACACTTAACGCTAAACCTAACTAAAATACGGGAACAAGTTTACCCCGATAGAAAATGAATGTCCTACGAGTAAACAACTGACAGTCAACTGACACGAGCGTAACGTGTTTCAGACCATTTAATTTTCAGGATAGATTGAATTTATTACTTCTGGTTATTATTTAACCAAATTTTACACACGTCACATCAAGAAATGAGGAACTGTGACAAAAAATTTAGGTCAAATTACGCTTATACGACCCATTTCCTTAATTTGAAGTTAATAACAAATCCTTACAAAACTACTTACCCATCAACTAATGATCATTTTTAAGCACAAGTGACACTTCAAAGTGACAGGTGATATTTCAAATGTGAATGTAACGTTATACATCTTCCAGTGGCAACGTACGTCTGAAATTATCGATACGTGGCACTCCCACAATTCTGAGCGTCAGCACCGGTGGAGAATCGTAATTACACGAGGTACAAGTGGTGCAACTGGGCTAACCTTGATTTGTATTCATTGACTTAAATCGATGCAGACTTTGACCTAAGAAGCAGCGTAAGGGTAGTTATATGATGGAGAGAAGTTTTATAATAATGAAAACGACTTAAAGAAGAACAATTTATTGAATGGTGGTCAAACGACAAGAAACACTTATGAGAAGCATTGTAACACCCAGACAATTAGGAACAATATTAGTGATACAGGAACTTCTAAATCAGGAATGTATTAAATATTCAACAATTATTAAATAAGTATTTTCAAATGGTGCAGTCTACTTGCAATTTTTTTTCCACAGAACATGTCCAATAATAACACTTTAAGCACCTTTACTGTTAATATTATTACAAATGCATGGAAGAACTGGAATAACAATATATAACTGTACGTATGACATGGTAGATAAAGGCATTAATAAAAGCACACCAAGGGATGTTTTCCGATGGAAATACTACTATATTACCTAATTTCAAGATATGGATTGATTTTCAGGTATCACATTTAAAGCTGCCTAAAACTTGTAATGAATGTCTTGAACGTCAATGCGACTTTTAAAAATGCCCAATACATTACTTTAAAAGCAGTAGTAAATAAATTGAAATTGTATCAATATAAAATGACAGCAAGTGATGAGTATGACTAGCAGAGGTTCAAGGGTGACTCAATGAATATAAATTAGTGATCTTGCATGTAAATCAATACAATTCACAAGTATCAATAATGCAAATTAAATGCAGTTAATTCAACCAATCAAAATCAACAAACAAAATTTTAAAAATTGACCTCAGCCAGAATCAAGAAGCTTAGTTAGCTGTTGAGCCTGCTTCTTCAAACGTTCTTCAGTCAGGGAATTCAAAACTTGTTTTATTCCACTCTCCTTCATGTGCTCCTTCAGTTTTTCTAGAAAAGAACAAGAGTATATATAAATGTCAATGACAGATGATTGGGTTATCCAGACTTAATTCTCCTGGATATGATGGTTCATTTTTTTCTCTGTGGAAATGTTGCTTAGTATAGTTTAACCCTTTCACTGCTGAACGATATTTTGGTGTTTCTTCTAAAAATGCAGTGCCATTTTGAGAAATGGTGCAACAGTGAAGGTCTGAGTATGTACTAACTCACTCAGTGATTCAACCCGAAGGTTGGTCTTCGATAGGTTAGAGTAGAGCTCACCCCATACTAAGCCAATGGCGTGTGAAATTCACACATTCAGGGTAGGGAGGCCAGTTCCTTTCCCTGGGCCACCTGTGATTTCCTACAAAGTTCTAACATGCAGACAATTGAATCGCAAGGATTTTAGATAGGGTGTCCAGAATGTCTTGCCCGAGAATTGAACCCGGGACCCTCTGGTCAGTAGCTCAGTGCTCAACCCACTAGGCCACCACGACCCCCTATGTGCTAACACAAGCAAAAAAAATATGTCAGCACTAACATTAATGTGATTCAGAAAGCTTACACACCACAGATAACAAAGACCTTGAGAAACATACCAAAATAACTCGGCCCTCCGCAGTTTTTGCACAAGTTAAATGGGCCGATAGATCGGCCCATCCACAGCAAAAGGTTTAATAATTACCTGCATATTAACGACATCTATTGCATATTGGAAGCCTTTGCTTTTAATCTGGAATATAGAGGTAGTCATGGAAAGACTAGAAGAAATCCTCTTTACACCAGTAACATGTAATCATGAAGAAACTAGGAAAGGGCAGGCAGTGGTCCCCAGCCTGGAGTATGGACTTGATGATTAAGGGGTTCATGAAGGTGGTATAATAAAAGCAGTGGTTGCAGTAAGCACATTCGTTCAGAGGAATTTTACATCCAGTTATTTGCAAATAGTGTTGCATTACCTACTAACAAGTCAACAATCATACTGCTATTATCCATATTAAAATAAAAAAATGTACTTTTCCACAGAAATGTTTATGTTACAATGCATTTCATCTATTTGCAGCATCATCGGGTACAAAAATTTGGGAAGATACGTGACATAGTAGTATTATATAAAACATCACAATTGATAGCATCGCATAGCTAAAACTCACCTAAATGCTTGACAATAAATTAAATGATAATCACGAGTGATGTTATCATATATGCTACATGCACTGCTTTTCCCATTTTGCGCTGGAGCCTTGCAATGAAAAATATGAGGGTAAAAATATTTATTAAAAGTGTGTATAATATGGATGAGAGTTGAAATTATTAAGGTTTAATATATTTTTTCATTAGGTGTACTTGCAGCTTTTAATTTATTGATTTCAGCTTTTACATTTTATGAGTTTTAACAAAAATTTAATTCAGCAGAAATAAAATACTCCGATAATACCCCAGTAGCCTACCACATTGGGCCCATATTGGGCCAATGTTGGACCAAGATGGCAATGTTGGCTTTCATTGGCCATGGACTGCCAATGAAAGCCCATAATGGCCCAATATTGGCTACCCCAAGTAACCCCACATTGGCTACCCCACGAAACTCAATATGGGCTACCCCATGTGGTTACATTGGTTACCCCATGAAACTCTATATCGGCTTGTACCCCATTATATTTATAATGGTTAATCATAGAGTTCACTAATATTTTATGCCTCAGTGCACACGTTTTCATGATTGTTTTCCCACTTACATATTCAAGGCCCATTTATTTGTCCAGACGGTCCAGACACAAATTTGTAATTAAATGTTTATTAGCATTTTAATTTCATATACATCATTCTGGTGATAGTAGTTATTCTAATGCTAAAAAGGATTAAAAGAGCAGTAAGTGGACTTATTATATTCCAAACACCTCTATTTACGGGATATTTGTCCTCTGGATAGGAGAATCCTGGCTAACTCCCTATTGGAAATTTCTCATAGATATTTCTCATAATATCTATTGAGAAGTTATGGGATCTTATGAGAAGCTATGAGATCTTATGAGAAGCATGAATTCTTAATGAAGTTTATGAGAAGCTTTGAGAACTTATGAGACTCCTCATTAGAACTTATAAGATTTCTTGTTAGTGTTATGAGAAGCCATATGAGTCTTATAGAAATATCTGTTAGTGTTATAAGAAGCGTGCTTCATGTCATGTGAGGCTGAAGTCTATGGAGAAAATAGGTGATTTGAGGTGGTGCATACATTGAATTTTTAGTTTATTATTATTTATTAGTTTTAGTGTGAAGCCTGCATATTTGTTAAATGATGTACTGCATTTGTCTGATTTTCTCGAGGGGATACGTTTCTTTGTTTAAATCCCGATGGAATTACATCCCAAAGTGTTATTTACCTCAATACTTCGAAATTTCTGTAAATCTCATAGTTATTCCACCATAATCACCTTCATTGTAAACACTGATAAGTATAATTATAGTCAAGAACTAGCTGAAAACGTGGAGAAACGCTAAACTTTTTACCTCCTTGATAATAATGTAAAAAGATAGATTTCACTGACGATTTAGCTGTATTAAACTTAAAACAATCCTTCGTTAATAGTATGAAAATGGGAAATAAAATCCTTACTGTAGGTATGCCCTTAAAAAATTGAGGTTTAATTTTCAACGATGAAATTCCAAGTCCGTTCAGTTCAATAAAGTTTAGGAAACTTCTTTCTTAAAGAGAAAAATATCACAAACCATAAGTAACAACTGTCGTGCCTACGAGTAATTGTACCGTGAGTATTCACATTTTAATAGTTCGCGGTTTGTGGAAAGTTGTCTGGTTGTATCGACCAATATCGAATAGACTACTATCGATTAGTTGCAAGATCACTTCGAAATTCAAAATGGCTGTCATCATAGCGAGCAGGGATACTATATTTACACACTCCCTGATAGCGAGAAACGTGAGAAAGAATTATCTCCTCAAGTATATAAGTTTTCTTTTAATTAGTGATCATGGAAGCTTATTTTTTTATTTTAATGGACAATAACATTACGGTGAGTAAATGATTGTTATGACAAGCGATTGTGTTGAACGAATTTGTCCATGCAGGCTTTTTGAATTGCTGACACAGGAATTGACTGTATTTATAATTTTTCAGGCACATAAAAGTCATAAACAAATTGGAACATTCGGAATGTTCCAATGAGAATTCAGATCATTATTCAGCTACATGATAAACGTGAATATTTTGTTTGTGTTGTGACAGTGCAGTGATGACTTTCGATGATATTTAAACGAACTCCCCGTTGGAAAAATATATTTTCACTTTTTAGCGGAGCGTTATTTTTCAACAAAAGACTTCTGGTTGTTTAACACCTTGATTAACCATTAAAATAAAATTTTATGCATTAAGCAAGCTCGATCACAGCTTTTCATTCTCATGTCATGTGGTTTATTTAATATTGTTATTGTCACATTGGTTATTTTTGAGATTATGCCTCATATTTGGAATCTTGTGTGTTACAAAGGCAAGTGAATGCAATGATTGAAACTGGAAGTACTGTCAATAAATATAATATATTTATAAACTGTACTGTTTGTTTAAAATTCTAACTCGCCTAAGTGTGTTAATAAAATTGTGAATTCCTTATGTGACATCAGGAAACGCCAGACGTTCACGGATTTAGTTCGGTCGAGTTATGCGAATAGTGGGCGTGCGCGAAATTATGCCGAATCAAATTAGAAGTGATATTCTATATCCGATCCGAGGTCGTGCTGTGTGTTATTTCAGCTTTATCTAGTTCTTCAGCTTTTTTGGAGTAGGAGAAGGTGGGAGTTCCATGACGTATCTCCAGGAGCAGCTTATAGTTTTTTTTTGTAATTCTCTTCTCTTGAGCATTTTGTAGGGTACCTATCACTGGGTAGCTTATGCAGGTGAGGTCTACAGGTATGCCAACCTGGGGTTTCATGGGGTGGCCAATGTGGGGGTAGCCCATATTGGGCCCACGTTGGCTACCCATGGGTTTGCCAATATTGGCTATTCATTGGTCCTCATCTCATTGCCAACATATAGCCAATATGGGGGGCCAATGAATAGCCAATATTGGGTTGCATGGAGTAGCCCATATTGGGCCCATATTGGCTGCTCATGGGCTTGCCAATATTGGCTATTCATTGGTTCTCATCTCATTGCCAACATATAGCCAATATGGGGTGCCAATGAATGGCCAATATTGGGTGGCTACTGGGGTAAGAGACCTTTAGACGATGAGTCAGGTAAATTGTTAATTCCATTAGGGAAAAGTCAGGAAATTTAAAAATTGGACATCAGTAGCCACCCTGATGAAGTTTTTAGGTAGAGTGGCTTCCAAAGTACGAACAATCGAATATTTGCATCTGCCATTTTCCAAAATGGCATCCAGAAAAGAGGGTCCGACTCATATACAGTGACCTCCGGTCTAAATATCATCTGTACTACTCTATTATAACATTTAGCATGGTGGTTGCTAGTTAGGTTTTAGTGTGAGCCAAATTTTTCATTTTGGCCATCTGCCTCCCCACTTTATAAGCTGAGCTAGATATTTAATGTTATAGACATGTGTGTCAAGAGGCTAAAATTAAAAATGCAAATTGGAGGGGTGGGCAGGGGTCTTCTGGAAGCCCCCCTGGCACTTAAGACCTCTTTAGATCCATTGCACCAACCCACATTTAACCTGACCTGTAACGCAGACCAAACTTTAAACTCGGTTATAGTTTATAGAAAATGTTCCTTTACCGCTAACAATTTGAGTAATGAGCGTTAAATATAATGAATTTTGGCTTTTTTTTGGAAGCCTATTGAGACGATGGTAGTGGCGACAGGGAAAAAACCCTTCAGACCAAAAGGAAGTTAAATCCTTCATTTACCAGTGGAGGTCATAACCAAGTGATCAATTTATAGTTCAAGGGTAAAATATAGAAGGGAAATAACACATGTCTCCTTAATTACTGGGACAAACAAAGGAAGCCATCCGGATATCATTTGAGAAAAAGAATTTTAATTGAGATGCAGGCTCCTCCAACTTAAGCAAAACTTGGAGACTGATCATTAAAGTAAAAGAAACGACCCAGAGAATGATGAAAAGCACAGACCAATCAGGAGCGATGTTGGCTGCCTTAGGGGTTGGAGATCAATGCCCTGTAGATGATGGACAAGTGTCCCTCAAAACGTCGGCCCTGTGAAACCTGACCCGGTGGACAACCCAAAAGATCTTCCCTCAGTTAATACTCTGTGATTATATCAAATCCCAGATCATAAAACTGAATTTCTGGTCAACCATCAGTCAACTCACACTTTAGCCACAAAACATAAAATGGGGTCGTAAGAGTACATATTTAAACACGTCCACAGAGAATCAATAAAATTTAGAGCATGGTTTACCTGATTTAATAAGCTCCCCAGTGAGAGTGAGGGCATTTAAAATAACCTCAGTTTGTAACTGTCTCAGTTCATCCCTCTTCACATCTTCTGGAATGCTACCGTCCTTCCCGTTGTCATTTGTTTTCTTTTTTTTACCACCAGTCAATAGTGATACGATTCGGTTCCCCACGTCTGCTTTCAGAAGGCCATCAGCCACCATCTCCTTGGCCACCATTGTGGCTGTGAGCAGGGACAGAGCCAGGAGGGCCTCATTTTGCATCACGGCATGCTCCGCAGTCACCATGTTCACCAAAAACGGCAGCCCACCAGCATCCAGAATAGTGTTCATAACACTTTCCTGCCTGCCAAAAAAAAAAGAAGGATTATCATCATAAATTCCAAGGGCCTGAGAGAGGATTCATGATCCACAATGACTAGGTTCGGCAAGCTGCACAATGGCTAACAAGCTCTATTCTTTATAACTCTTCGAATGTGAATCGCTAAAATGTACTATGTTTCTGAAGAATAAAGTTATATCATAAAGATATTACTCTTTAAAATTTGTAAGTTTTAGGCAGCTTAAAAACATGATACCATAGGGTATCCAAGGCATTACATCATGGCACGGTATCACTATGGACATCAATTACTAGATGTTGTGCATGGAGGTAAGTTGTTTTTGAATACTTGGTGAAAATAGCTGTATTTATCTCCTTTGTTTAATATAATAAACAAATGAAATTCAATTTTTTATTCAAGCAATATGAATTGCAACACGAAAATCAACCATAAAATATACAAGACTAGTATAGTTCCCCTGTCTGTTTTAACTCCAATAATCCCTGCTTAGATGAAGCAATGGTGGTTTTTAATAAGGATGCTACCATAAGGGAGTCAACCAAAGGCAAATAGATTGTGCAATAGCAGAAATTCCACAGAGAAAGAATCATTCGCCTTGAACGGGACCCCAGTCAAGGCTAATGATTTTTTCTCAGTGGAATTTCTGCTATTGTGCCATTTCAGTGGGTAACGCCCTTAAGGTTCTCGCGGCCAGTTCACCATCCTTCAATTAGTCAGATTGTTTTTTCTTTAAATCCCTTTCCTGTCATTGTTTTGATCAAGAAACAGCTAAAAACCTCAAGACAACTTATTCGAATGGTTTTCTCCTAAAATGAATGTCTGTTTCCATGGGAATATGGAAGCTATACCATGCAGTTACATCAAACTAATGAGAAGGCATTTCAGGTCACGTGACATTCATGTTTTCGGGACATTTCAATGGCATTTAATAATCTTTGTGGTTGACATACAAAATTTGGGCTCATATTTTGAGAAAATCTTGTACCAAGTACATCACCAATACACAAGAAACAAATTTCATGCATATCCCCATTGCTCATACTTCTAATGTTAATAAAATATTTACACCTGTGTGATCCAAGCACAATCACACATAGATATGGGCCAGGATATTACTGTATTTACTCATATAAACCTTTTTTCTCTACGCCCCAATGAAGAAAGGGGGGAATACTACGGATTTCCTTATAAAGCACGCACCATTTTTCTTCAAATTCCTATTCAATGCATCATACATTTTTTCCTCACTTCCTATTCCTTATCTTTTAACTTTTCCTATTTCTCTAACATGTTCATGACAATGGGACCTACTGGTGGGTCCTATTATGCTGAATTCTCAGAGTCTTGACACCTGCAGATGACCTTTCTTTCACTGGCATTTCTCAGAGTGGTCTTGTATGTGCCAACTGAATTTTTTCGGAAAATGCCAGGAATGTCAGTTCGGAATATCAATGTTCATGATTTTCCAGATTGGTAATGTAGTTAAACATGCATGAAGTAAATATAATATTAAGATAAATATTATATGCATGTTGTACAACTCCAAATGGAAATTTATATGCAGATAGAAAAAAATGCCTTCAAGTAAAGTATCAAACTTTTTCACTACTCTTTATGTAATGCACTTCAAGGAAAATAATTTAACTTGTTATTCTTCAGCATCACATTTGCATTGAACATTTGAAATTGTATTATCTTTTACACAACAATCATATACCATTTCAGGTTACACAGTTTAAAAACCAAAGGCAGAACAGGTTATAAATTGCACAGCATAAAACACTTTTGCAACAGCCAGCACAGGGTGAGTGGATGGAAGAAATATTCTTACTCGCACATGCTAAAATTAGTATGTATATCTCTGGGCAATGATGTACATATTAGAGCATTGATGTAGGTTTCCATGAAATTTTCTCGTTAAGTAATTTCTATGTAGTGTACGGTGATTGGGATAATATTGCTAAAAGGACTGAATAATCTTTATTCAATTTGTAACAAATGTGTTTAAACGAAATATTGCAGTACATTGGTGCTAAAAAAACTGGTATAGTAGGTATCATTTTTCTCCACAGCCATATCTGAGTATCCTTATTGTGCTAAAGCAGTCACCGACCTAGAGACTTATGTTCTTTGAAAGTTGCTAGGCAAACAGAACTGTGGGAAACCCAATCAAGTTTTCCCAAAATACTAGAGGCTCCACCCATCATGGACAGCAAGCCAAGGCATACTGATTAACCACACATACATATAGTGAATTGCCCTAGCAACACCTGATGGTCAGTTGTGATTTTGCATAAATCTTAAAAGTTATAGGCACACCAGGTAAAGATTTTACTTGATGGTGTTGAAAAATTCCATTCTGGTGACCGACGATATTCTCTTCAAACACTTGGTTTGAAATCATAGTGTGGCGATAAATGGTCTGCAAATTCAAACTCTTGAAACCGTAAATTCCACCAATGCCCACACTGCCTAAAGGCCGTTGTACACGGTACAATTTCTTGTACAAGAACTTGTACAATGTGCAAATTGTATCGTGTACGAGGTGTCCGTACAATTTCTTGTACAAGAAATTACATCATGCTCTATATTATTGGATGAAACCGTCCAAGATCCACTCCGTAGCTTCTGCGCATGACATGTGACGGTAGTGGTGCGTTCATTTAGTATTCGTAAGGTTGGTTTTGTGTTGGCGATCACTTTTATTCCTATTAGCATGGCAAAACTTCCATTTTTGTTGTACATATCGTGATATTCTTTGTTGTACATATCGTGATATTCTTTGTTGTACATATCGTGATATTCTTTGTTGCTTCCATATTATGATATTCTTTGTTGCTTCCATATTGTGATATTCGCCGGTCGCGTCGGAAGTGTTCTATTTCTCAAAAGATGAGTTGGACACACTGGCAAACATTAAACCTCAATGAAATTAAGATGACGTTATTGAACCGAAAATAAATATATGCAACAAGCAAAAACATGATGTTTGGAGGATAAATGATGGGTTTCGTGAGCCGATGAAAGAGCGCAAGTAACCAATCATATAATTTCATTTTATTAATGCTAGGATTAATGGTTGCAAATCATTGTAACCCAGTACCTATGGCAGTATTTTCAAAATACTATCATCATCGGATATTGTGATTCAGATGTTCGACAGAAAACGATATCTGAGCATGTTATTGGTGCACAAATTGCATGAAAATCTTTGATCGTGTACGACCATGAACCAACTTCTTGTACAATATCTTGGTCAAATCTCACTGTTCAATTTATCGTACAAGATCTTGTACAAGAAATTGTACCATGTACAATGGCTTTAACAATTCCTTTGTCTGGGAAAGCTGAATTGAGTACTCAAAAAGAAAATGGTGGGAAGATTTGGGATAAATGAAGCTGATCTTTTCAGTTTGAAAATCAGGGAAAACAACATCACTGCTAAGTGGTATGTAAGGTCATGGCACGTGAAAATACATTATGTGCGATTGCATATCCAGAAGGGACATCAGATATTTGTGCATTTTACTAGCAAACATGACAGAATATAAAATTATTTGTGAAATATACCATCATTAAATGCACACAGCTGCATTATCAAGTACGGGTGTGGCCGGAAAAAAACTATTAATAAATCATTTACAAAGGGATTCCATTCCCTACATATATGAGAAATGATGACATACAAAGTAAAGGAACGTAACTATGTAGAGAAAAACTAAAATTTAAAACTTCAATTTTCACCAAAATTTTATGCCTAAGTAAGACCATGGAAAATAGCCTATGTTGCAAGCGTGATATTTTTATAAAAGAATGGACTTTCAGGTTAAAACAAAATGCGGCAGGCTCAAGAGCAAAAAATTAATTTTCTAGGGAAATATTTTTTCCTTGCAAACCAGCTCAAAAATGGAGGTGTGCATACACGAGAGGATGGCTCCCACGAATAAACATGGCATTTCATCAATTTGCTCATGACTGAAACTGCTCTATAATGCAACAATCAATCCAACAGCTCGTTTAAAGTTTTCACAGCATTATAACAACAGAATTAGAGAGAAGAAAAGAATCATTTACAAAGGGATTCCATTCCCTACATTTTTGAGAAATGATGACATACAAAGTAAAGGAACGTAACTATGTAGAGAAAAACTAAAATTTAAAACTTCAATTTTCACCAAAATTTTATGCCTAAGTAAGACCATGGAAAATAGCCTACGTTGCAAGTGTTGCAATCAATTGGAATTATGTAAGTCTATACAAAAGCAAAGACAATATCTGCTTCTTTTGACATTTAGTACACAGCTTTTCATACATAATGGAAACATTGTGAAGGAAGAGCAACACTTTTTGTTGGTGGTGTAAAATAGTGAGAAACAAGCAGAAAAAAATAATGCCATGCTTGAAAGCACACAAGGCAAGCCTTTTTCTCTAAAACTATGGTTCACAAAATATTTTCGGGTTTTATGTGTGAAGGTTCAACTTTCCACAGCTTAAAATTTACAACTAAAAGTTATTTAAACAAGTACTTCCCATTCTGACTCCATTATATTTAAATTATTTTTACAAATTTATAGTTATAATAATAATTATTAATATTTACTGAAAGAATGTTACTTATGAGGTTACTTTCTTTGTCTCACATTGCTATGACCAATGACCAGCTCTAGAGTACATATATACTCCAGAGCCAAATTCAAGATGTGAACAAGATATCAAATGACTTTTAAGCATGAGTACATAAACAGAAATAAAAAAATCCTGCATGTTTACATGGCATTTATGTAAATTAACAGAGTAAAATAAGCATATCACTCTCTATCCAACAAAAAGCAACTTTAGTTCCTTTTGTCTCTTTAGTTCCATATGCTACATTGAATGTGAGTAGTTCGATCAAAGTGGTCTCAGCAGGTAAAATGTTCCCTCAAGTGTAAACTGAGTGTGTGGATTTTACCATTTTCCATTAATCTAGGTGAGCATTAGCATTCTTGGTAAAAGATATATAATGAAAATCAATCACAGGTAGAAAAAAGTAATGAGATTTTTAATGAGTGAAATCACTACATTAAATATTGAGGTTGATGGCCATAAACAAGAACTTATAGAATTTGCACAAAGACTTCTGCAGATACATTCTTGTGACATATTCCTTTTTGTGGGGGGATTTGTTCATTTTTCACTTCTCTCCAAACACAAAGTCATGTTTGGATACACATCACTGAACTTCAGGCCAATCAGGAGATTCCCTCGACATGCCCTCCATCTTTGACCAATCATATAAGGCGGTGAATTTTAGAATGGCACTCATCTCACCCTGAAGATGACCCTCGAGTCGAGGATCAAAACGTCGGCCGATATGGACGCCCTTACCCGGTGGCCAACCCGAGAAAACTTCTTGAAACATACTTCATTCTTATAAATACCCTCTGCTTTCTCTGACGGCAGCACAAGGCCACCGATAAATTCATTACCCATGGTGCCGGAGAGAACTTGTTCCGCAAGCTCTTTTCAGAACTCCATGGGTATGCTTTCCTAAAAAAAGGAAGGGTCCACATGAAAGTCTTGTCTATCCAGTCACCTAGGTAGCTGAGAGCATCCGAGGAAACTACTGGCATATCACACACCCTGTGCTTTCAGGTACTTCAGGCAAAGGGACCTCATTTGGAGTTCTTTGCTCAGCTCCTCAAACTCTTCTCCCAAATTGACTGCATCCTCCACCCCCTGGTAAACTGATTTTTGCCAAAGCTTTAGCCAATATATATTCCTCTTCACAGGCTTCACTTATATTCCGGGCATATTTCACAACACCAGCTTTATTTCCAAACATAACCATTCTCAGGTGATAACGTTCTCATCTTTTAAATTGTATCATATACCCTAAAGAGAAGCTCATCTTGTCCCACAATGTTCTTACAATAGCAGTCTTAAAATAAACCATATTAAATGGAACATAGCTCGTAATAATTAGGGCATACCAACAGTTAATTGAAACGATGAAATTTGCATTGTCTTTTACCATCTTAGAATTTCCAACTGGCTGGCATCACCTCAGGGCAGTGGTATGAGACCGTAGCTCAGCTGCCCGTGTCATCTTCTGCCTTTGATTTCCTTTGCCACATACATGGTAGTTACATTGACAATTTGTAGCCAAGCTCCAAATTTGTCACTTAAATCAAACTTAGAAGAGGGACTTTAACATCACCAATGTCAAAACCTCTGTATCCAGTAGCCAATTTCTGGTCTATTTCAGCAGGTGTAAAAGCATCTGAGAAAAAGTAAATATTACTTCCTGTCTCAGCGTGAGAAAATGATTGGCATATCAATACGTTATTGAGGATGCAGAGCCCTATCTCCTTCCATAGACCTTGATTGCCACTCCAACAGTCACTGACACATGCCACTACTAAGTAGCCAGCGTGATAAAACTGGCTTAAAACACTGCTTAACAACTGCTTAGACATTTTTTGTCAAAATCAACATACATGGGCCGTTTCAACTGAGCATAGATCCCACAAACCATCAACACCTGCATCTGATTGTGCCTGCCTACGACTTCATCAAGGTGACTCATACTCAAACCAGCTACAGATTTTCAAATTGTAGAGCAGCTAGTCTGTCTCTCTTCCAAATCTTTGGCTTCAGCTGTCATGATATTCAAAACATCTTTAAGAAGACTATTCCTTGTTTCAATATTAGATGCCCATCACTAAAAACTGGATAAACCTAAGAACATATAATGAAAAGATTTCCTATAGTTAGCAATACTGGTGATAATGGAATTAAAAGGAATGTATACCATAGACGTTTTTTCATAAAAACATACTCATTCAGAGAAAAAATTTAAGTCTCATCTGGAAGTGAATAATGAAGGTTTAGTTTCACAGACAATTAAGTCCTTTTAATTAAATATCTAAGTGTAAAGACTACACTCATTTCCTTGCTCACCCAATTCACCTGAGATCTCTTTTTCAATATCAAATTACCTAAATTGGTTGGAAGAGAAAACATTTCCCGAGATCTCTTTTACTTTATTATCCAGTATTTTGTCCCATATTTATCTGAGTTTATTTGTCTGATCTCATTTCTCACGGACAGCACAGTTTCTTTTCAGCTGCTTGATCTCCCTCTTGACACTCAAATTTTTGTTGGAGACATTTTTCATAGAGTTCTTTGTAATCAACATTTTTTCTGGGTGCCAGTGAATCTATGCTGATCTCTCCACTGCCTTGGTAGGTATCCCTTTCTTTTCTCATGGAAACCTCAATTACTGGTGTATGTTCCATCTTTTTAAGCTTTATATGCATCCTTGATATTCTAGCAGCACAAGATGATGATGCGGAATTACATGATGGTAGAGTTGTTGAAGAAACTGCATTTGATTTTAGTAGTCTGTTTGGATGAGTCCCAAAAACTTAAGCAGAAAGATCTCTTCCAAGATCAACAATGTTTAAAACATATGTGATATGAGTCCAGCTTCCACTTTCCAGCCTTTTTACACTTGATGATCCAGGTCTTCCTCAATTCAGGATCTTAGAGAAACCTGCACACAAAAAGGATTAGATTAGCAGTCCATAGTGATTAAAAAACAAAGGAGTGAGGGCAGCTTAGTATGACTAGCGGGAAAGGAAATCTTACAGGATAAATTGAATGGAATTAGGCAATACTTTGTGAAAAACATACTGACAAAAAAATTGAATGATGTATTTTTCACAATTTATTAAGTAATTAAACCCTATCGGCTTCGACACTCTTGTGTCATTGTCAAGGGTACTCTGGCATTCTTCCTGTGGTGAGCCCTTATATATACTCACAATGAGTGAGAAACTACAGGAGTGGTTGGGGAAGCTTAGAGGATATAATTAAGTGGGATAAGCAATGTGTCGAAGGTCAAGATGATGGGGGAATTATTTTTAAAAGCGGGACAGGTACATGTTAAATGGGGACAGATTGAACGGTACAATTTTATTTCACAATTTTGGCCTTAGATGCAGATGTAATCGCAGAGTTTTCTAAAAAAATCCAGCTTTGCACCTTTGTCATAAACATTTAAAATCTCTCCTTTAAAATCAGACATGTGATTAAAACCAGGTAAAAGCAAAGATTGACTTGTTGTCACTGTGAATAAAGGAATTAAAATGTTCCTTCGCCCTAATGTTAAAACTTCTACCCATCTGTCCTATATAAAAACAATTGCAGTCCTGAGTATCACATCTTAAGGGGCCGTGATACATAGCTGTTTTTCAGACCTATTTTTCAAGGAAGATTGCTCCAACAGGAAGCTAGATATCGGAATGGGGTTTTCAGTAATTAAAAGAGAAAGTATCAAACTATTACTCTATAATCTTAGATTTTACGTAATAAGCCTTGTTAAAAATATATCTCGATGTAAAAATAGACCTTTTTGTTGCAAATATTGGGAGACAAAGGGGCTATTTTTTTAACTTTCGTTATTATAGAGTACAAGATTCAAGCTTAGTCTGTTGGATCCTTGAAAATTATTGATTTTTATTAAAAGACACGCTGTTGAGATATTCTGAAAGTAATTTATGTTTTTCGCCAACTCCAGCCCAGGGATACGCCTCTAGCAACGTGCAAATCACGAAACAGTTCACACATTCTCCGCCTACTGCGCTACTCAAAAAGTGGCACGGTCCCTCTACCCTATATCCTAAAACGGTAACCTTGAGGTGTTGGAGCTTGGGGGAAGGGAAAGTGAAGGCGGTCGGGAAGAAGAGGCGAGTAAGACGGAGTGTCTGCTTTACTGACGGGTTATTTCTTGAGTCTCAGCTTAGGTTGTCGCTCTCGGGGTGTCTAGTAACAGTCAAACTGACTAATTGTCAAGTCTCGAAATTTCATCGGAAGCGTACCGATATCGGAAAATTAAAGTAGGCAGTCGCTTGACATTTTCGATGGCGAGGAAAAAAAGAAAGGGTGAATTTTTGGCCAAGCGGAGGGAAGAAAAAAGGTAAATATTGTCATTTTTTGTGAAAAGACTATCTTAATGTAATGATATATTCATGTGTAAGTATGCAAATTTCTATTATCCGAAACAGGCGTCTCAAAATAATGGGAACAGAGTCGCACGTAGGAGGAACTTCTTGCGCTATTGAAGAAACCCCGTCCAATATTGACGATTCAGTAGCTGATGAAACTTTGCATGATTCATTTGACGATATGGCAATTGCCGAAGAAGGGAAAAACGAAGGTTTATCCGGTGGAGTAACGGGAAGAAGAATTATCGACTTAAAATATGCGACAAATCGGTTTCCAATTTACTGAAAAGGTTGATGTAACTATCATATGCTGTATAATTTTGCACGACAGTGACGTTATTGATATTGGTTTATAATTCGATGGATGTTCCCTATCGCCACTTCTAAAAATTGGGATCACGTTTGCTATCTTCCAGTCTTTGGGAACCGCGTGTTCTTCGAGGGATTTGTTAAATATTACTTTAAGATACGGTGCCATTTCGAGAGCTATTTCTTTATACACACGAGCAGGAATTTCATCACGACCTGAGCTCTTGTTCGGGCTAACATTTTTAGTAAGGATACGATTCCATTATAAGATACAATTATCGATCGGGGGCATTATTTGCTGAAATCGGTCTGGTATGGTTTCGAGCAAACTGCGCTTAGATTGATTAAAAACGCTCTGGAAAAATAATTCAACAAATTAGCCTTATCTAAATATTTCGCCCCTATACCCTTTCAAGGAATTAACCGTTGACATTTTAGTTCCCTGTACTTTTCTAACATATGATCAAAATGTTTTCGGATTCCCCTCTAGTTGTTCTCCAAGTACTTTTCTCTAGAAACCACTTTACGCTTTTCTAAGGGCTATTTTTGCGGCTGCTTTATATGTAACGTTCGATAATTTTTTTAGATCGCTATTAGCTACATTTTTCTTAGTTTCGCGTGGATAACTCGTTGTCGTTTTACACATTTTTTTAACCTCCACGTTGTACCACCCTGGTTCCCTATTCTCACTCTTATACTCACTCACCGTGTAATTTGGAGGAACTCTTTCCATGTCTGCATCACTATTTTTTCTGATGTTTAGAATTTTTCAAAAGAAGTCTGTAAGTCACGCCTAAATCCGTTAAAATCTGCTTTACTTAAAAGGCAAATCTTTCTTTTTAATTTTACATTTTTGTCAGTATTGAGGGATAATTTAACGTGTATTACCTTGTGGTCACTTATTCCATCGACATTTTTAACTTCAATAACTTTTTCATGGATGTTTGAGGCAAGTAAATCGAGAACATTCTCCCTTCTATTATGCAAATTTACTATTTGATGTACTGCGTATTATGCGAACAGGTTAAAAAATGACGAGCAGATTTCTTTTTCCCTACCCCCAGACTAATGACTACATGTTTTCCAATCTATCGATGTTGTATTGAAATCTCCACCTTTCAATAATCTGTCGTTCGTTGGTATGAGAATTAATGTGCCTGATCTGTTTCTCGAGTTCTAATACTGAGTGTACATCGGAATGGGGTGGTCTGTAGTAGGCACAAACGTATATTACTTTCAAATTACCACATTTAGACATTAACACGTGCAAGCCAAGCTACCAGCTGAGACCACCTCCTATTTGTTGCAGTTCTTACGGCTAAACTGTTGTCACAACAACCAATCAACGCGGCTACCCTGAAAAATGAAGTCTATTCATGACTTGGACCGCGGACGCTTTCTCCTGCAGCTACGAACCCCACTAGGACCAGACCGGCTCGGTTCTTAGAAAAACGTAGCGAACGCATTTCCGCGAATTCCACGTTGCCACATGGTATAATGTGGAGTCTGCCAAACAGTTTGGTCCCATCGTATGTTGAAATGGCAACATTGCGTCTAGTGGTCAGCAATGGAAAACTCCGCGGACGGAGGGGTTGAGAGGGAAGGGTCGTTATTGCCTCATCACCTCTGCGCAAAGAATTAAAGCGTAGAGGTGACACTGAACAAAAATATGGCTGGTTGGGTAGGCGCCGACTCTGGTAACTCTACCGGTCGACGGAAAAACTATCTCCATCATCTCAGCACTCGAAAGCGAAAAAATAATCATGTACCACGGCGCCTTAACAAATACACTCCACTTTTGTCTAAAGGATTAAAAACATCTTTAGAATTTAAAAGTAAATTTCTAATAGTCATTCTAAAATAAATACAAGGCTTCAAATTTACATTGCTATTATTCTAGCTATATAAATATTCTATTCATACTATTGGACATGGAGTTGCTTATGAACGGTATCATCCATTTCTTATCAGAGAGAATAATTTCAGAAAGGCCTGTGGATGATGAGGTGGTCAACCGTCTTTGTTTCCTCCTGAGTAGCTTGTCAATTAAAGAAGACTCATAACCATTTCAGATCACAAGGAGTTTAATGGTGTTCAATTCTTGTTAAAATCTTCACCTGTCAGCGGAACAGAAGTCAAAACGATTTGAAAACCAGTGAAAAGCTGCAAGTTTGTGAGAATAGTGGTGGTTAGAGTCCTTGGGTATGATGGCATCAGAATAATACTTTTTTGGTAAATAGAGAAATGGTGATTGCCATCATGGTGGGAAACAGTTAAATCAAAAAAGTTACTAATGCCAATCTCCACTGTAAAAATGATAGCTTGATGCAAGGAATTGAGTAACACTAAGGCCCGTATCGTAAAAGCTTCCTCTAGGCTGACCTCTACCTCTATGACGTCAGGAGCGGGCGAATTGGTATCCTAAATCCGACCTCTACCACAAAATCGTCACCTCTACCTCTAAATCCGACCTTATACTTAGAGGTTGGTTTGTAGTAACCTCAAAGCGTAGAGGACTGGGTAAAGGTGACAGTGCGAGCGTGAAATGATGGTGAATTGATGAATTTTTATGAGATGAACGACTTGGATGAGTTTCTTCATCACTTTGAGGATAATGAGGCCTTTTTATATGTACCACGCGTAAGACTTCATGACAGGGATAACCCTCTAGAATTTTATGCGGACGATGAAGTTTTCGCTAGGTATAGGTTCCATAAAGCGATAATAACAGATGTATTATTACTTATGCTACGGCCAGAAAACGTGGACATGCGAGGCCCTCCTGTCCCGAGAATAATAAAGTTATTGGCTGTATTAAGGTTTTACACCACTGGAAGTTTTCAGGTAAGTGGGATTTTATTGAAAACGACTTATGCAGCGGTAATGTAGATCTCAATGCTAGTGAATACATTGCATGGTTATAGTTAACTTGCAATTAACGTTTGCATGTTAATTCTAATCATACATAGTTATATATCCAGTAACTTCGACAAAAAACGAGTTTGAAATATGTTATTGCCAATATAAAGCTAATAATTAGTAATGTTTCTACAGTGCAGTTTGGGTTCGGGGTAAAGTACTCGCATCACAATGTCAACGTCCCTGGTTCGAGACTCTCCGGCATTAGTTTTTTTTTCATCGCAGTTTCGTTGTACGACTATCCCTGGTTTTACATATTTTTCATGTGTTTACCCGGGATGCATTTTAACTATTTTACATACTTCTTACGTAATTTGCTAAAATTACGTTATTTGCCTAAATCACGTAATTAGTACGTGGCGGAAATACGTCCGCACGCCGTGTCGTTTTTTGTGTACGAAATTAACGGAAGAGCATGACGTGTGATCATGATTTTTAATTTCCGTATCTTTGGCAACGCAGTCCCGACGTACGTACAACATTTGTTCTAATTTGTCTGGTGCCGTGATTTTCCAGCGCTGTGCTTTTTTGGAAAAACTAATCGCAAGAGAAAAAAGAACTTTGAGAAAAAAGAAAAAAGAGGTGGGGTGATTCGTAAATAACTAATCAAGGACTACCTGCCAGGCAAATTTCGTCAAAATTCTAGACCCGAAACTCGGACACTCCCCTTGTTAAATAAATACCACACTGTAAAGGTAACAACATTATAGCGATTCAAATGAAAAGTTACGTCTGGTTCATAGATTTGAAATGCATTCACAAGTACTCCTATACCTTCGCCTCTTGCTTTAGATTGTCTCCGGCGATTTTCATGGATTGGCGCAATCTACAATGTCCAGATTGATAAAGGTATGCGATTGTATTGTTATTCACATAAGTGAAAAAATTGATCCGTCGCGTTTTTACATTTACCACTAATTTGGAACGCAGTATCCGGCAAGCTTTGTAATTTATTTACCTTTCAGAGTATTTAACAGACATACAGATAAAGTCCTCGTCAGAGAGACAACATTAGTTGACTTTTGAAGGTGCACAGGTGATTTAATGAATAATTATGTGTAATATGCTACAACAGTACAAGGCACAGTACTTCTGCACAAACAGGCAACATACACACAATTTACTATCAATGTAAGTCATACACGATGGTACTGATAATTTGGGACATATGCTCTTCAGGTTATTAGCACACAACTAGCCAGGCAACTGCCAGAAATTGTGAGGATCCCACAGACAGCGAGACATTTTGCGTGACTTCGAGCGTCTATCTCCACTGCGCATTGCTTTACAGAATACGCTTCGAAAAAATCACCATAGAATACTGCTCGAAGACTGTCAACTACGCAAGCAGAAACTTTCTCTTGATAAATGCGTCACTTCCGCCGGCTCTAACCTCTCCTCCTAGAAGCCGAGAGGGAGGAGACTTTTAACATACGAATAGATAAAGGGACCTCCTTCGCAAGTAAGGCCGGCCTCACAGTAGGCCAGCCTGTGGCTCTACGTAGAGGGGACTTTTACGATACGGGCCTAAAAATTGATCCAACTCTCTGTCCATAAACAAATCACATCAACAACATATCTATAGTAATCTTACATATTAAGTAGGATGTATGTATGTAAATATGTTAATATACCCGAGTACAGAGTGCTTATCTCCTATCCCTGCCATACAGGCAGTGTGTGCTCATTTCGTTCTGCCATATTGGCATCAATGCCAAGTGGGTCGCATGCCTTCAGGATACCACCAGTCTCTGCCATTCTTACTTTCTGTCAGAGAAATAGCTGTGAAAACATGCATATTTCTTTTGATTATAGACTAGAAATAGGCATGAATGAGGACATTGGAAAGCAAAGACGTGGAACACATCGTACGTGATGACTCATTCTTTAAGATGGAGACAAGGGGTCCTGTAAACACTAGAAGGGCATGCTTTCAGCGTTCATTAAAAAGTCGAGTCCTTTGAGTTAAGAAGTGTATATTATCTGAAGAGTTGAATCGATAGAAAAAGTAGACCGTTAGGTGAGATTTTTCCTGAGTTGATCAATAGCCTCCTCCAGTATCTTCCCTGCTCTTCTTTTCACATTCTACTTCAAGCATTTCATTTTCATTTGTTTGTTTTGCAAGCGTTTTTTGGCACGATCTATGAGAAATTTCACATGGACAGTCCTTGGAGAAATTGTTTGCCTTTAATTGTAAGTACAGTGTCGTTTGCCTTTAATTGTAAGTACATCAAAGAATTCTCAGCTCATATAACTCAGTTAAGAGCATAAAATGCTTTAAACTGAGTTATTTGAGTTAAGACTTAAGTAAACATGTTCTGACATTGACATGGAGTCTGTGAAGTACCCACTCTACCATATGATTTGTTGAATAATCCTGAGGTACCAGCTAAATCACCTTCAGAGGGTAAAATGAGAAATATCAAAGATTAACTAAACGGTAACCAACTACGAGATATAGTTAAGCAAATGTTAAGCTGCAGAAAGGACAAAATTCAAGGTAAGTAGAAAAATCATTTGTACTAAGAATTCTCGAGAAATTAGTTTCACTTCATTTAGTAACTATTTAGTAGTCAAACTGGACCTGTGTTTCCAAAACTTCTACAGTACAAGTCTTCTTACTAATTTATCATGCAAATCTGATAAAAGTATTTAAGAAAACCATTGCTTTTTACTTTAAACTAATTGTAGGTAGGCCTGACGCTGATTATCAGAAAAGTGAAACTCACAATTTTTTGCATTTAATATTTTTTATCTCTGAAAGAACAAAAAAAGCCACGAGTTTTATTTTCAGAGGTGGTGGGAAATATCTTAAGGATTATGAGAAAAAATAGTTTTGCTTTATAAACACACTGCCTTTGGTAGATATTAAATTTTTTATACAATCATGTTTTGGGCAAAAAATTTTCTTAAATATTATGAAACTAAAGTGTTTTGAGATTTGATGATACCTTTGAGAGTGTATGCCAATTTTTTTCTGGAATCCTCATGGTTTCTTTGATAAAACTGCAAATTTTTGTAACAAAATACTGATAAATAAGACAAATATAATTTTTTTTCCTCTGGAGGTACAAGTGCCCATGGAGTCCTTGGGAATGGACAAACTGCAGTTTCACCTACCGTTTAAATGGCCCGAAAAAAAAACCGAGTTGAGATAGAGAAGAAAAACTTTGGATTCTTTCATATCTACATGAAAGGATAAATCATGCCAAGTTTCATCTAAATCTGAGCCGGTGTCAAAACTTCATTTTTCTGGATGAATTCACATGGAATGACCCTAATACAATTTTCTTGAAATATGTATGAACGTAAAATAGCAGAACATTTTATAATCCAAATACATAATGAGTCAAAGCACTGCTCAAACCCATATATGTTCTCAAGAGCTTGGTGAAATTCAGAAATTAGTGGATCAGGTATATCTTATATAAATACATAACTAATCTTGACACTTAATTAGGCGAAAAGAATATAATTGTTAAGTATCAGGACAAGGGAGAAAGATAAAGGAAGATAAATTTCATTCAGAACGCCTGCTTCACTTGAAGAATTCTAGTCAAAATACCAGAAAGTAAATATTTTTGTAATATTTACATCTTTACATTCACAACAGCGAAACAAAATAATTACCGTTGTTCCTTATAGAATGGTTACAAAGTAATGGTTCTATTGACTAGAAAATTACCTGGGAGATTTCAAATGATTAACACTACACACCATGCTTGTTGTGATAATCATTTCTAAATCCGCACAAAGAGAATTTGTGAAATTGTAAGCATTCCATAAAAATTTAGTTTGGACAGTTAAAAAATATTTATAATACCATTCTTGTAAATTTAATGGGTCATTTACCGTGATGAGTAAACAAATAAACAAGCACAAACTCAGTAAATGCTTTACTCTATCTTCCGGAGGCCAAATGAATGACTTATCATGGCTAATTAAAAAATAAGGTACAATTTGAAGGTCAATAATTGAATGTTAGCAATAAAGCACCATACCCACCTGTGATACGAGACTTTCTTCCCAGAGTTTCTTGTCTTCAGCATGGGTGCATGTTGCCACAGTACACCGGGCCCCCGGCATTTTCTTCGTTATTTGGAAAATGATAGTTTCTTGTCCCAAAAAAACAAAGTCTAGGAGTTGTAAAATATCGTGACATACTAAATGCAACACCAGAAGCTGCACCCTAATTCAACGCTGAACTATGCTGAAAAATAGTGAAGTCGGAATTGTCGCACACTACGCAAGCCTGGTGGAAGCATGAAGGACATCAGTGAAGAGAAAGCAGTAGTCGCAAGCACAGGGACAACCTTATACTTCAAGGACCTTGGCATCAGCCTGCTCTTAACAAAAAGCACCCAAGGGTCCATGGTTCAATGTCCCCTTTGATGGTCGGAATACTAAGTGTCTCCAGATGGCATCTAAGTAGGGACCATTGTGCCATTGAAAAAACAGCTGCTCGTAGGATTCAAACCTGAGCCCTCCGAATGGGAGAGCAGTACTCTGTAGGACACATCCCACCACACCAATTCCCTCAGCCTTTTCAGACCATTTACAGCCCACTAAACAGAAAGACAATGCTCAAGGCAGAGAACGCAGCAACCTCATCATAATAATGAATATACTAGGCTTGTGCGATGACCGATTTTGGTCATCGATTTTCGATGAAAAAATTTCATCGAAATGCTTCAATGACGATGGCTGTCATCGATCATCGAATAGAGTGTACACTATGATCGATGAATATCGATGATCGGTGCGGATGTCCCAGTTGGCAGTTTGGTGTGGTTATTAAGTGAAGATTGAATTGGGTCAAACTTAATTGAGAAGGACAAGACCTATTTATTAAAGAGCGAAACAAGCACCAAGTTACAAATTAAGCAACAACTCTTTGTTGTGGTATAATACCCATTTCCACATTTTCATCAGTGATAAGATGTCAGTCGTCCAACACAACGTTCCCTGCATTGCTGAAGAACCACTCTGACGACGTTGAAGTGGCAGGAATACAGAGGTATTTCCTCGCGTACTTCTGAAGGCGGGGATACACATCCTTCCTGTCCCTGTACCAATGTAGGACGCGTCCGAAGATTTGGATAAAGCCGGGACCTCCTCGTACTTGTGGAGCTCCGCCAGGAAGGGGTCGTCAGCAGAGGTAGCGTTTCTCGTGTCAGCAGCACATCACGACTCATCGACATCAATGATTCGCAGCGACTCATCGGCATCGATGATTCTCATCAACTCATCACAGTCGATGATCGATGACATTCATCGTCATCAATTTCAGTCATCGCGGTGCGATGACTGAAATCATCGTCGATGACTTCGATTAATCGACTCATTGCACAAGCCTAGAATATACATACTACAGCCTCTTATTGTAGAGCCCATTGTCTTGTGCTGATGACAATGGTTTTATTCTTTTTTTCAAAGATTTTTACGTATATTTTTTATGCATCTGAACATAACTTCATTTAATGCAGAGATTATAATATACAATTACACCTCACTTTAATTAATAGTAAAGTGAAGTTTACCTGTGAACACACGAGTTGGAAAGTGCTGGCAGGCACAATCTACAAACATAAAAATTTTGGTAGACCATTTATTCTGATAATACTGTTCAAAGTAATGATTAAAATTAATTCTCACTTGCTATTTTTGATAAGCCACGCAATCAATCTGTTCGCCTCTCCCTGAACACCTGGGTGGTCGTCCGTTGCACACCATTCAACCAGTCGGGCTACAAGACCTTTATCATTTCCTAAAGTTGATGCCGCTCTTTCTGAAATAAGTGCAAAATAAGCAACATGAAAAATCACTTCAACAACATTTTAGATGAATAAATACAACTTGAGGCCTAGGAATGAAATTCAATTGAGATTTTTTCACTCAAGTCTTTCACGTGAAATTTAGTTTCTATGAAGTAATACATACAGCAGTAGAGTCAGAGAAAATATGCACAGTCAAGCCCATTTATGATGAAGTCATTGGGAATTCAACAACTACTTGGTGAACACTGAACTTCTTTCCAAGCCTTATTTCAATACTCATTGCCGTAATACATAAGTTAACATTCGATTGAATTCCAGCCCTCACAGTTGGCTGTGAGTCCCAAATGAAACCACGGGGGGGTCCCATATGAAACAATGCCAGGCCACAATATAAAACCAACTTTGCTTGAGCATAATGCTCTATTCAAATTCTTCTGCAGAAGTATGTGCCATTGTGTATTTTGAAATTAGTGGATCACAAAGCAAATCAGTTGGCAATTATAATCACACAGCGACAATATATGGTTCTGTATTATTTTTTATAGTCTTCATCAAAAGTTAAATATATGGAGTACGTATTTTAAGCCATTAGATTTTAAAATGACAAGTATTTTTCCTCAATAATTAAAAAGTGAAAAAAAACTAACGGCATGAAAACGCGATGGCAAACTATTGCATAGCGGTAAATCATACATGTGATGTGACACTATTCCCTCTTTCCCTCTACCTACCACTTGGTGGTGCTGTGGACGTTTCCAAGCAGACAATACACTCCATTTAAGCTTACTAACTAGTATTGGAGGCATATTTATTCAGTTAATTTATTATGATTAGCTTTCAGATGAGATAAATGAGTTAAATTTCAATAAAACACAATTTATGATAATTTTGAAACGCGATGTTACTGATCATCACATAAAATATAGAAATAGAACTTCATATTTAAAAACAGCATTAAGAAGTGTATGCATTAGGAAGTAGGAAAATATTATAGTGAAAGGATTATCACAGATGATTTACTTTTATAATTTACAACACAAATAAAATTGTGATAAGTGAAATAGTTGTGACACTAACCTTGCCCATCTATCACCATTCGCAAGGTACCAAGCAGCTTAAATACTACAGGGAATGTCGGAATGGAGGCCATTGGTAGCACACACTCCACCAAGCCATCCTCCAATAAACCACCTTTGTTCTGCGGTGGGATAGCTAGGTTCCTGAAATGATTTAAAGTCACAGCTTGATAAATAAATGCAGAGCAGAAGATGAAAAGTACATTTCTCTCTTTTCGGCATTTAATTTTTCAAAAGAAATTTCATCAATGATCAGTGACATGCACATTACACCTTGTTCTCACTCAAATCGTTAAAAGAAAATAGTGCTAATAAATCTTCCAAAGTTTCTGTGCCCTTAGAATTTAGTGATACTACCACACAACACCATGTCACATCAGAATGTAAACAAATTAAGATAATGAATCAGCCAATGAGTATGCTTGATAACTACCTGAGAGCACTCAGCAAGGCATGTTGAAGACGTATGTCTCCCGTTGAAGTGTTATTTTTCTGGACCAAGTTTAACAGCTTTTTGCAAACACCCTTCTGCACCATCTGTATGCAGTGTTTGTCTATAAAGTATCAACACACAATGTAATGAGCATGGGAAAGATCAACTCACTGAAAAAATACCAAAGGTAATAAAGTTATCCAAAAAATAGCAAGGAAAAGAGTCTGGCATGAGAAGCTGCTTCACATGGCTCCCATTCGAGAGGAGAGGCTGATATAATACATACATAAGCACAGTAATAATCGAAATAGAATAACAGAAAAGAAATACATCTGTGTCCCAATGCATAGTGTAAAATTTCTTTAAACCCCTCAATTAGAAGTAAATGATTTTATGCATACAATATTGTTTCAAATATGACTGTGCATAAATTCTTTGAAAAACATTATCCAACCATAGAATCTCGCACTTTCACCACTCTCACCTTTCCTTGCAACTCTGCCTCCCCCCTCTCCCAAGTGTCCACCCCCGATGCATCCATCCAAATCGCACCTTATTACACTCCTGCACCTTCCCCCCATGCCTCTCAAGGGCCTCATGTTTTTCCGAAACGCATTCCCCTAGTCCTCCTACCGCCCCCTCCACCCCCAATACTGACTCTGGAAACTCGCCACAGCACAAGCTCTTAAGAACTCTCTATTTTCAACAAGGGCCTACCCTTCTCTCCAACACCCAAAATCAAACATGATACCATCCTCACTGAAACTCTGAACTGCCAAGCTTACATTCTAAGGTGGAAGGTATTCTGGGATTCCCAACACTTACCCCAGCATCACCTCCTCTACACAACTCTCTTTCCAAATTTCAACCTCTTCCTTCGTGTGAACTCACACTCCATCCAATCCATCAAACCCATACAAAACATTTGCCCAGCTGAATTCTCTGTGACCAAGTCCCTCCCTAATAGCTCAAATAGCACCACAGGGGACAAGGGCTCCAATGTGGTAGTCCTTAACAAATACGATTACTTGAATGAAGCATTTACGCAACTTTCCCACTCCTACACCTTCCTTCAGGGGTTAGAAGGCAGAAGGGACAGTTTTGTCTCAATCTCGCCCCAATAAAGACCTTTTATTATTACATATTATTTATTATTCCAGATGGTCCCAATCCAAAATTTCTAAGTGGTCGTACTTCTTTCCTTAAAAACAAGAGCCCTGCAGAAGGCTTATCCAAGGAAGACATTTCTTACCTCTCCCCACCCACATCCTTGCACCATGGATAAATACAATATTTTAACAAAGAACAAATTTCAAAATTGGTATATTTTTATCTTTCATTCCGTGAATTCATACCAATTATATTATATTATCAAAATCTCATTCATTACAGTAAATATATCAAGCATGCAATTGGTATATATAATGCATGCATTTTCCTCAAATTTGAAACACTAAAAGACCATTAAAAAATAAATACAGTTGAAGCCCTCAGTAGTAATTGCTCACAAAATTCAAATTCACTTGTTATAACGTGTACTCATTATAACAAATATGCTTTTTAAGCACCTCATTGTCATGCATAACGTCCACTAGATAGAGCGAAGATAAACCATTGAGTATCTGAAACAATCCACAGATCTTCTGAAAATCATATGCTACATAAAAACACATTAATAAATTTTTATCACCAATGATATCATTAGTCAGACTGTTAGTTATGCAACCGACATAGCAACATTGACGAATGTCATCTCTCGAGGCATTACAAAACAACAGATGAGTAAGGTAAAGATAGATAGACGATAGGTGGTGCATCTGAATAAATTTTACATCCCTCTCAGACTGATGCATATGTTCTAAGTTTATATATCTTATAAAAGCTTATCAGGTTGAACTTTGTGGAAATATTTGACGTCCATTTCAAATAGAAAACGCAAGTTATTTTCCACACTCAATATATTTCAACTACTCAACCGACCATGGTTTCAGCACGTAGTGCCAATAATAATGTAACTGATAGTGGTAGTAGTGATAGTGGTCCTTGATAATGGCACTACCTGCTGAATCCATGGTCACTTGAGTAGTTGAAATAAAATGAATGTGGAAAATTACATGCGTTCTCTATTTGAAATCATGCAACTTTATTCTTCCTGCCTTTCACAGGATGTTTTGTTCCATGAGTTATTCAGCCAGAATGACAATTGACTTGTAATGGCCATTGGCAGAAGTAACTAACAAAACTCTCCATGTTTTTCATAGTGGACCAACACTGAAGAAAAAATCACTTGATATGGAGATATGCTCGCTACAGCAGACCTCTACTTATATTATTATCATCATTATTTTAGTTCAGCCACCTACTTTTTGCAAAAGAATTTTGCCACAAAGACTTGTCATATACATGAGTATATACAGTTTAAATATTATGTAGTATTGATTAGAGATGAGTCAATACCAAAATTTATTGATTCTCAATACCGATTCCGATTCCTGAAAAATCAATTCTCGATACCATCGACCTATACACGTCAGTCATGCTGTCCTGTACCTGACCTTAGTTCTCCTATACATCATAATAAAAATGTTCCATAAAATCTAAAAATATAATTTTACAAAACAAAAATTTGAATATACTATTTACTTTGAGAAAATTTCTGAATTTGCACTATGGGGACATTATGAAAATATAAACTGTTTGATAACACAGAGTTATATATTTTTTTTAAACAAGCATATTTAATAACAAATGTCATGTTTAATAACAACACATGTTTGGTATCAGATAAGAAATGTCATAACAGATTCAAAATAACATGACTGTTATTTCATAAGTTTAATTTTAAAATGATTAATACTTAGTTATAAGAGTAATAAAACACTGCCCTAAATTATAATTCAAACTTTAAATATTAAGAAATAAGAATAAAAGGTCATGACACAAAACCTTAAGCCTACCTTAGGCTTTTGTTAAAAAACCAACATTTTTAGCCTCTCTGGAACAAGGCGATTTTGATTCTGGTCACAAATGTTTCCTGCTGTGATAAATATGTTTCTCATTTTTGATGAGAAACTCTCATGTTTCGTAAAGATATAGACTACTGATGGACGGATCCAGGTTTTTTTTTGGAATCAAATCTGGAACCGTATCCTTGCCTTGGTTTCTGATCCTTAGTTTACTGGATTCTGAATTTCATTTCTTTTCCTATCCTATATTTTTAATCTATACAGAAAAAAAGTAACAATAGTATTTCCAAAAAACAAGCAAATTTATTGTAGAAAAAATCAACTTCCTATCATTGGTGTGGATAATATTTTCCTGGATCAAGATTAACAGATGCAATAACTGTATCTTATTTCTTCTAATATGAAGTTCACTTTCCTTATCACACACTCATTAAACAATAACATTTTTTAAACCTGTACAACTTTTCTTAGAGTGTAGTAAAAAGAAACAAGTTCATTTTCACTAATATTTGAATTTTTTTCCAAACTATAAGATCCTAGTGATGCCATATTTTATCACCCGCTATCCAGAAAGGTATAAATGTAATTATACAAAAAAGACTTCAGAGCATATCTCATGCCAAGAATAATATAATATAGAATATTAAATAATAAACAAAATCAAAAACCTAATATTAATTCAGTGCACATAAATTTACATTAACTCGGGGTGCTGTTGTAAAAAAAATTGTTGAATGCTTTCAAATTATTTTTTATAAACAAAAACTTTTCAATGTATTCAGGAGATTCCATTTATGGAATACCTGGGGATTCCATTTTTATGACAATAAAATTATTATAGAATATTTCAAGCTGCTAAACTAGTAATTTTGCAATATCTTATTAATAATAACCTTTAAAATGAAATTTGCAAATTTTATACTTATAAGGAGAGGTTATGTAATTCGGATCATGAAATGAGATGAGCCTTTTTTTCATGCTACTAGAGGCAAAATAAAGAAATATGGTCTTTGGATCTGACCCAACCATCCCTAATTTTTTAGTGATGCCTCCGTAAATCTAATTTAAACAATAAAAGTATAAAAAATTGAGTATTCAGATGTAAGGGTTTGAAATTGAAGATGATGAAGTTTTCGATGCAATGACTGAAAGCAAAAAACTATACTTCGATAGGGATCAACCTTCACACAGTACACTAGCTCTCATTGTCCGCCTGATCCCAGCGAATGTAGGCTACCTGCGTGACATTTTATGTCTTTTTTTTCCGTAGTAATGGGGAAAAAAGTTCTATTTCTTTATTTTTCTTCTAGTTGCAACCAAAAAATTTTCAACTAATTTTGTGATCTGAATTACAAAACCTCTCCATGTCAATATCTACCGCACCTACATTCCATTCATGGGGCACTTTGACCGCTAAGCCACGTAAATTTAAAATATACGATCCAGTTCCTTTACTCTGTGTCTTTTGATCTGGATCTGAGTAAAATGAAAAATCCAAGGATCTTAGGACCCGATGAATCCTATCTGATCATCCCTAGTATCGCCCGTATCGGTATCGACTTTAGGCAATCGATACTCGATACCAATCCGCAAGAATCGGTGGTATCGAGAATAGGTATTGAGAATCGACACATCCCTAGTATAAATCAGTGGGTTGCCATTTGATCATAGATCCACTGTAAACATGATGTTTTAACAAATTATTGGCTTGACTTTGAGGTAAAAACAAAATGTGCATACCTGTCCGAGCAAAATTCCCCATGGCCAATACACCAGTGACTTGCAGGTCCTCATCATCAGACTCAAGCCACCGCACCATTTCTTGAAATACATCCCCATTTCCTTCGGCATACAAATGGTTCATGCTCTCATCTGCAAGGGATTATTTACAAATAAAGGTCACTGAGCCACAGCAAACTAATTGGGCTGTCAGTGCAATCACTCCAGCAATTCTATCTTTGGATTCATATCAACCCCTGCAGGCAACATTTGGCAAAGCACATTCTTACAACCCATCATAATTTTTGGCTCAAAAATTTAACTTTTGAGCCAAAAAACTGCAACACAGCATGTAAGTAGTATCTTGATAAAAGAAAACGACGGTAGCATATAGGAAATATCGCAATATCTATCTATCCTTAATATTAGAGGCTGGAAAGGGTGTACCACAGGGGTCAGTGTTGGGCCCTTTACTCTTTCTAATATTTTTTTAATGATCTACCCAAGAGTATGGGGACAACTAATCAAAAGTGTGCTGTGTATACAGATGACATAACTTTTAACAAAAAGCAAAAATATGGATGCATTAATAGATCCAGTCCTTTCCTAATGCATTACATGCAATCTTGGAGTGAAGACAATGACTTAATTTTAAATGATGACATAAAAAAATAAATAGCATTGTTCTCTATAAGGCACAGCCACATGGACAATGATCTCTTAAAGTATAAAAATAATGAATTTAATATTGTGGATCACATAAAGTTTCTTGACATATATGTTGATTCTAATCTTATGTAGGACGTACAATAACACATTTATGTAAAAAATTGAATACAGTATTTTATCTGATTTCTGTTTTAAGCATAATGTAAACCAGTATGTTCTGAAGACCCTATTCTCTTCTTATTAGTTTATTCTACTCAAGAATGTCATATGGTATTGTAACATGGAGATCTTCATCCCTAATTATTGTTAATTTATTGGTCACAGTAGATATGAGGTTACATGTATAGGATCCGTGAAGTTAAAGAAAAAAAAATATTCACAATTGAATAACACTAAGAAACAATATAAATTACAAGTAGTACAAAAGAAAGACTATAATATAACAAAAAAATAACTCTTGAACATATAACATCAATTAATGAATTGAAATATTCATCCAAAGAACAGAAACAAATGGACAATGGGTAATGCTTTAGATTGGCTTTGAACTTAACTGCTGCCTTCTCATCTTTCAAAGATTTAGGTTGTTTATTGTAAATTCTGCTACTCATAGTGATGGGGCCAGTATTGAAGACAGAGAGGTTATGTTGTCTCACTGCATAATCACCTCTGCTTCTTGTAAAGTAGTCATGAATGCCATGATTCTTGACAAGGGACAACTTAGAAATTGAAATTCTCTGATTAACATCACTGCACAGAGCACATAAATACTGTATTTACTTGTGTAAGCTTGGCACCTTTTTTCCGCAATGGGAGTGTGTGGCTTGCACGAATCCTCCAGATTTTCGTGTAAGCCATGCACCATTTTTCCTCAAATTCCTGTTTGCTTTTTCTCCTAAGTTTCACATTCTGTGAACATATCGACGTATTGGTAAGTATGATCTATTAGTAAATCATATATTGTAAATTATTCAGAAATTTCGAAGTAATTAGTAATAAAAATCCACATTTATCAAAGTCTGAGCATACAACAGTAATTGAAGAAACGCTAGAACAGAAATACCACTTGACAAAGCAATAGATTTATCGTGCATAGATCGTACAAAGGACAACACATTGTAGCACTAATATGTATTTAAATCTACTGTATCCTGTAAGCTGCCGCAAGGGGGGTGGCGTCTTTTATGTCTTTTCAAAATCGTTAGTGGAGTTTTTTTTGGTATCACGTATGTGTAGCAACATTTTTACATAATAGATAGCTCCTTTTGCATACACATTAAAGCTAATTTGCAAAGACACGACAAATAAATTGTTACATAGTGGCAATAGTCGTATGCTCAGAGATTATACCTTCTTACCATCCGTGCTATCCACTCCGAGTGTGAGAGTAGTAAACAAGTTCGAATCGATCATTTAGCATTTTAAAATAATTTGCTATTATTACCCTAAAAATGAATTCTGATGTGAAATTGCGATCGTTTCCTGTGAGTACTAAACTACATATTATAAGCGATGCCGCAAAAATAGGAAATCTAGCTGCGGGAAGGAAATATGGTGTATCTGAATCTAGCGGTGACGAAAACTATAAATGAGAACTGTTATGATATGAATATTCATTAGTCATTTATGATTCTATTTCCGGGAATGTGTTTTTCTTTAGTATCATAACAATTATAATTGTTATTACATTGAGCTTAGTTTTTTCCGTGAGTTCCCAAGACTTTCTGGTGTTGTTAAATCATCCCAGTCCACAGCTACTACGCAGAGAGCAGACGAGACCACCGCTATCAGGTACGGATGGCATTCTGCTTTTATTTGTTGATATGCCAACGGATTTCCGGAATAATAAGAGTAATCACGGGTTGAAATTGTATATATTTCTGCAATTATTTCAGTTGGATTTATTTTGAACAGATGCCATTTTTATAGCTGGATGATGCGATTGTATGTAACTGTGATTACTGTGAAATGCTATGAGTAACAGATGCACAGTAAAAGAGGCTGTGCATCGTTGCACGAAGCGATGATGATCGTGACAATATTAAAACGTAATTCAATCAATTAATGAGAAATACATACACGTAATTTAGGCACAGCATTTCTATTAAAGAACGTGCATTCATGTTATGACAAAATGATGCAGACTCAAGGGAATAAAATTGTTTTTTGGTTGAAATAATTTTTTTCCTCAAGAGCCCGCCCGAAAATAGGGGTGTGCTGGATACATGAGTAAATACAGTACAAGGTAAAAAGAGAATCTTTAGTTGTTTCCATAAGTTATGACAACTGGCTTGTTTATGGCTTTGCAGATGATACTGACAGCCCAATTTTTTTTATTTAAAGATACGTACATATCATATACATATTACGTATATATCATATACATTTTATTTAAAGATAGGTACAAATCCCAGTCAAGGATTTCATTAATAATACCGTATTTACTCGTGTAAGCCACGCTCTCGTGTATCCCGCGCACCCCTATTTTAGGCAAGGCTCGTGAGGAAAAAAATTATTTCTGTAAGAAAATTATTTTAGTTGCCCTTGAGTCTGCATCATTTTGTTATAACATGAATGCACGTTCTTTCAGAGAAATTCTGTGCCTATAATACGTGTACGTCTTTCTCATTAATGGATTTAATTACGTGTTAATATCGTCATGATCTAATGGATTTAATTACGTGTTAATATCGTCACGATCGTCATCGCGTCGTGCATCGATGCACGGCCTCTTTTACTGTGCATCTTTTTCTCGTAGCATCTCACAGTAATCACAGTTACATACCAATACATCATCCAACTGTAAAAATGGCATCTTTTCAAAATAACATCCAAATGGAATAATTGCAGAAATATATACAATTTCAACCCGTGATTACTTTATTATTACGGAAATCCATTTGCATATCAACATATAAAAGCAGAGCGCCATCCGGGCCATAGCGGTGGTCTCGTTTCCTCACTGCGCAGTAGCTGTGGACTTGGACGATTTAACAACACCGAAAAGTCTTGGGAACACACGGAAACAACTAAGCTCAATTTAATAACAATTATAATTCTTATAAAACTAAAGAAAAACACATTCGCAGAAATAGAATCGTAAATCACCAATGAATATTCATATCATAATAGTTCTCATTTTTATTTTTCGTCACTGCTAGATTCAGATACACTATATTTCCTTCCTGCAGCTCGATTTTCTACTTTTTTGACATCGCTTATAATATGTAGTTTTGTACTCACGGGAAACGATCACAATTTCACACCAGAATTCAATTTTAGGGTGATAATTGCAAATTAATTTAAAATGCTAAATGATCGATTCGAACTCGTTTACTACACTCACGCACGGATAGTAAGAAGGTATAATCTCTGAGCATACGACTCTTGCCACTATGTAACAAATTCTTTGTCGTGTCTTTGCAATGTAGCTTTAATGTGTACACAAAAGGAGCTATCTATTAGTACGTAAAAATGTTGCTGCAGAATGTGATACTGAAACAAACTCCGCTTACGACTTTGAAAAGACATAAAGACGCCGCCCCCCTTGTGGCAGCTTACAGGATACAATGTAGATTTAAATACATATCAGTGCCACAAAGTGCTGTCCTAGGTACGATCTATACACGATAAATCTATTGATTTGTCAAGTGGTGTTTCGGATCTAGCGTTTTCATTTACCGTTGTATACTCAGACTTGGATAACCGGATTTTTATTACTGATTACTTCGAAATTTCAGAATACTTTACGTTGTACGATTTACTACAAGACCATACTTACCAATTAACGTCGATATGTTCTCAAAATGCGAAACTTAGGAGAAAAAGCAAACAGAAATGTGAGGAAAAATAGTGCGCGGCTTACACGAAAATCTGGAGGATTCGTGTAAGCGGCGCACCCCTATTTTTTCACCGGCGTTTCGGGAAAAAAGGTGCACGGCTTACACATGTAAATACGGTAATACCTAAAAATGTGGTGTCATTGTCATGCTTAAGGCAAGAGTCTGCAAATTTAACATAAAGGCTGCAGTTAACTTTTTTCTGGGTTGGATGGAAAATGAAATAAGAAGACTTGGTTTTATTTACATTCACATTATTAGCAGAGCACCAGTTCTCCATGTCAATGATTGAGCAGCAACAGCAATATTGTTGTTATGTTTTAAAAGATGATTTGTATCATCAAAAGAGTCAAAATCCTTAGACAGGTCATAGAAAATGCCAACGGTATTTAGATAATGGTCAAGGCCCTCAATAACAGAGTCAATAAATTGGTAAATGGCAAATTCAGAAGATGATCCAGACATGAATCCAAACTGTGATTTGCTTAGTAATATGTTGTTGCTCATTAGGGAGGACGTTATCCTCTTTGAGATGATACTTTCTAATTTATTTGAGAAAACAGATAGTTTCGATATGGGTCTATATACCATAGATAATGTAAATTGGAAGGGTGGGCAGAGTCCTTCTGGAGCCCCCCTGGCACTTAGACCTCTATAAGATCCATCGTGCCAACCCACATTTAACCTGCCCCCCACTTGCAGACAGGGGACAAGAGTACCGTGGTGGAGGTATGGAGGAAGTTCACCCATCCAACCTTGGTCCAGGCCCAACGTCACTTAATTTCAGTGATCTCACGGGAACCGGCGAGTCAACGTGGCTAGGCCCTTGCCCTATGCCATAGTTATCTGTTTATACCAAGTCTGTTGGGAAGGGTGGTGAAGGAAGGAGGGAGAAAATATTTAAAAATTAAGAGAATTGATTTCAGAGCAGCAATGGAAAGAATGCAGGAGGAGGTGGGCGCAACAATTCAGTTATTAGAGTGACATTGAGGTCGACCAGTTTCCTTAAAAGTTGAGCTGCTCTCTGACATCAAACCCAAACTGAGAAAGGTCATCATGTCATCAAAAGGCACAGCAAACCCAAAACATTACTTCTCCATTCCTTAGACAGTAACAGGCATTACCTTCATCAAAACAAAGACAAAGATACCAAACATGAGAAAATATATTTTCAGGCAGTAAAGGGTGCATGAAAAAAATAAAATAGCAAGCCACAAACCTCCAGTAAGAATAAGAACAATGAGATCACAAGCCACCTTCATCACATTGCGAGACTCATCATCTTCAGACAAAAGTGGTTGATGTTTCCTGAGCAGGCCTATTAAAGTTTCACACAGTCCAGCATGAGCCAAGTGCACTTTCACAGTTTCTAAAAAAGATTGAACAATTGTATAATAAGTCACCACAGAACAGTATGAATGGCAACTAAAGCTACACCACATGTGCTAAAATGTGCTAAAAAGGTTACACCTTCCCAAGCAAGTTGACAAAATAATTATGATTGCATAACTTTCAGGGAAACAATATGTTGCCTGTCGAGTTAGTTCATTCCATTGATAGCTGGTGTTTCTTTATTGCAACAAAGTTCAATTTGTAATCATTACGCCTCCCAAGAAAATACGTATGATACCTTAGATTGACCTTCACTCTTTATTTATGATGATAATAATGACCAAACAGCACGTTTTGTAAATATGCACAGTCCACACAAAAAGACTCAAGTTGAAGGCTTAATATCTCAAAAATGGAGAAGCAATAGTCCTACAGAGCATATCAGGGTATAGATAATTAAGTCTAATGTTTAATGCAGTCAACAGACTATTTTTAATAATTACTTTGGAGGCATGTTTTGCAGTGAGAATGAAAAAAATGGCACAATTTTTTTATAGAGTCAAAGAGGGAAGTGTGGATATGGTGGTTCTCATAACAATATGACATACTCAACTGAAAGGGAATTTTGATAGCATATGATTTGTACTTTAACAATGATGTCCTTTGAGTTTCACATGATTTACTTGTATTCGTTTAAGTCAATCTGGTCAATTTATGAAACTGGGTTTTTTTCACAAGTACAGTAAAACCCCTTAATTACACTTTTCTAGGGACAGCTAGAAAAAAGGGTAATTTGAGGGAAAATGTAAATAGCGGGAAAAGGACAATTTTCAGTTTTAAATGCATACTTAAACAATATAAAGTAAATATATAAATTAGAAGAATTGATAAACTGATTTAGAGCAATATTATTATTTATTTGTTCAAGTATGGAGCTGTCTTGATTTATTTTTGCACAATATATTTCTATCAATGTATCAACCAACCCAACCAGCGATTGGACGCCGTCAACTCCATAATTCCCAAACTTATACATTGTGCAATGCCTTTTCTGTTATGACAAAAGCATTCATGGCGATATTTTTACGATCTAGAACTAAAAAAACTACTTCTTCAGACGGTATTCCTTCATACCATAATTTCTTGACATTTTCTTTTTTTTTCGAAAGATGTCCGCACTAGCTATCATGTTTCTGTATCACATCATGATTTTTCATAATTGTATCCATAGCAGAAACAGGTAATCTTAAGATGTTTCGGTATATCCGTGCAAGTTGCATCATAAGAATCCACATTTTTTATTTACGCCAAAATTGTGTAATGGCCCGGATGGGCGAATGAATCTTGATAGAATTTTGTTATTCTAAATTTCACTTTCCCAAAAGATATTTTTGTACTGTTAATGGGCGTCTCTCAGAATAGCCAACAGCCAATGCCTCGAGAGTAAGATTTCACTTTCGACTTCTCACTTCCCCTTCTCTCCTTCCCCTTAACCGAAAAACATCCTCCTTTTACCTTCTATAAAATGGCGTGTATGGTGGATTTTAGGAGATTGGTGAAGGAGAAGATTGGTGAATCGGTTGCAGTCAAAATGTAGTCCATCATTGGAGACCGATGCGCGGACCGTTGGGTCCGTGCTCTAAGCCGCGCTATCCACCCGTACTGAACACACATTCTCTTCTATCCTCCCGAGCTACTATTCGAGACGTGATTGGTTTAACTTTTGCTTCCGAATAAATTCTGTCTTTAGCACGAGCCTTTTACTTCATTACTTGTTCCCGACACCAAGGGCAAGAACCCACAAACAAATATGTTGACAGGTTCGAGTCCCCGCATTAGCATGCAGGGCCGAGTCTTCACAATTGAAAATGTTCTAATGGCTGCGAAAGCTTCCACGGTGATTAGAAGATGACTCGAGGATTTCCGGTTATTTCCACACTGGTTTTTTCCTACTGGATGACAGTTCCGCCGGTGTTTCAGATAGTATCTTCATGGCTGAAGTATAGGAAATTTGACGTAGGAAATATGTAGCACGAAGATATAGGAAATATATAGAATGAAGATAAAGGAAAATTGATGGGATGCAATCTTCGGACCTGAAGATGATGTCTGGAATGCTGACGAAACTGTCGTCCACAGGGATGAAGAAACCCCAACACCCTCGAGTCATCTGAAAATATATTGCAATTCTCATCCATTTCCCAGTTCCAAGTAAAATAAAATTTACATTCTGGAGTAATTAAAGATAACATAAACAACACAAAAGAATATTGAGCTACTTCGCTGGTCGGCCAGTACTGGCAAGCATGGAAAGCAGTCGTTCAACTCCAAAAATTTCTCAACAAAATAATTTTATTTATTCAATGTGGTTTTCACGCGATAAAACAAGTTTCAATAAGCTTTGTTTTGTAGTAACCATTAGTAAAACTGTTGAGCCAATGTAGCACAACGGTCTGATGAATGATCCCCTGTTATCATCCACCATTTCAGTTTTTGTATTTTTAGCACTTTATAATGTCCGAGTTAAAATTCATCTTCATTCTTCAACATATGAACTTCAGTAGAGTTTAAATATACTCTCGCAGGCGTTCTTATGTTATAAATTGCATCCAATAGGCATTCATTTCATAGTACTAATCTTTTCCTGGCAAAAAAATCGCAAGTGTAAATATTTCATCTTTCTGTCACTAGTGGCACTGTGTATTGCCCCACTATGCCACTTAGTTCAAATTCTTCCATAAAACAGAGCACGAAACGAGGTAAAGAAGTGTTTTATATAGACTGGTGTGTATGGCTAAATGTCGTAGAAGGGAGTTTTGTCTGATGACTGATTTTATAAAATGAACCAGAATAAGCTTCACCTTGTGGAAATCCTCCATTGCATAACAAATCTAGGTAACCCAATACAGTAGAAATTCGAAATTATGATATTTTGATTTTACAAAGCAAAATCTTCAGTCCCGGCCAAAAGTGTATCTAAATACATGCAACGGTACTCGATATTATGAAATAACGGTGTTTTGAAATTAGTGATGGACGGATCCAGGTTTTTTGTCGGATCCGGAACTGGATCCTTGCCTGGGTTTCGGATCTTTATCTCAGTTTCGGATCCTTAGTTTCAGATACTCAATTCTGAATTTCATTCCTTTTCTAATCCTAGATTTTTCATATAGTTATATATGATAACAGCAACAATAGAATTACAAAAAACAGGTAAATTTATTGTAGAAATATCAACTTCCAATCATCTATGAGGATTATATTTACCTGGATCAAGTTTTACGGATGCAATAACTACCTCTATCTTGTTACTTCTAATGTAAAGTTCACTTTCCTTATCACATACTCATCAAGCAATACATTCTTGAAACCCATACAACTATTCTTTAGAGTGCAGTTAAAAGAAGAAAAAAAGTTCATTTTCATTAATGAAGGAATTATTTTCCAATTATTAATCAAATCCTTGAACGCTTTCAAATTCTTTTTTAGAAACACAAAAAAAATTTTAATGCGGCCATGAGATCCCATTTATGGAATATCTGGGGATTCCATTTTTAAGACGAAAAAATTATTATAGAATATCACTAAACTAACAATTTTGCATTGTCTTATTAATAATAACCTTTAAAATGAAATTTGAGCATTATGTACTCCTAAGGGGAGGTTGTGTAACTCTGATCTTGAAATGAGATTAACCTTTTTTCATGCTACTAGAAGCAAAATTAAAAAAAAAATGTTTCAGATTTTTTCTCCATTGGCCAATGACATGTGGGGAGCCTGCATTCTCCAAACTTGGGTGAGCCGAATATAATAGAGTGGAGTAGTGGACTGCAAGTAATGAAGTTCGATTCTTACGCTGTTTAAAATTTTTCTTTCAACCATTAAATAAAAAACTTTAAAGTTTATCATCCTTCATTTCCAACCTTTGTGTGTGGATACTGACTTTTTTGTATTTCAATCGCTTCAACTAGATTTACAAATGCGTCACTCAAAAATACACTGTAAAGTTAACGTAATGATTCCACGATTTAATTCTGTAATATAAATTTTTCCAATCATTTCCTTTCGCGAAATTTAATAATTTTTTTGACTTATAATTTGGCATGAAATTTCTGATAATCTACTTTTTTTAACTGCCTACTAGCATTACCCTAGGAATACAGCATGGCTGTATTCTTAGGTAGTGTTAAGGATCGAACTCACGACTGGCAGTACACTAACCCTCATTTTTAATAACTACGCTCTCATAGGTTCACGGGAATCTGGCGAATGTAGGCGACCCGCATGACATTCGGCTTAATTATTTCTTGCACATCTTATGGAGAGAAAGGTCAATACGAGTATTTTTTATTTTTTTTTCCTCGTTTGTGGCACGGAAAAAATCTTCTTATCATTTCGTCACCCGAGTTACTTAACCTCTCCTTGTTGGTATCTACCATACGTACATTCCATTCGCGGGGCGCATCGATCACGAGGCTGCGAGATGTTAAAATCTCCGATCCGGATCTGAATTTGTACTGTCCCTGGATATGATTTCAGTAGTGAATGAAATGAAAGACCCGTGGATCTATGGATCCGACCCGACCATCCTTAATTTATGAGTGGTACATTTGTAAATCTAATTTAAACGACAAAGTATAATAAAGTGAGTATTCAGATGTAATGGTTTGAAATTGAATATGATAACATTTTCGATGTATTGACTGAAAGAAAAAATTAAACTGCGATTGGGATCGTACTTCGCACAGTACACTAGCTCTCGTTGTACGCCTGATCCCGGCGAATGTAGGCCACCCGCATGACATCCTACGTTTTTTTTTCCCGCGATACCGGGGTAATGGGGGAAAAAGTCATACAGTAAAACCTCCATACAACGAATTTGTTGGGACCGAAAAATTCAACACTTCGCTGTAGGGGGTTTCGGGGTACGGAGGTGATATGCGGGTTGCGTCATCGCAGGGGCACCCAAGTGTACCGTGATGTTTACGATGCAAGTCGTGTAAATTTCTTAATATTGCTTTATTCACCTTTCCTATAGCGATGATGAACAGTTGTTATTATTTACCATCAAATACCGTGGCTATCACCTCGTGATTTTCAATCTGCGTATTTCTAATTGAAATTATTGTTTTTCTCGTCCATTCCGCTCTACGCCTCATTGCTTACTTTAGTTACGTTCTGATATTAAAGGAATTTCAAAATTAATGCCTGTGGATTACGTATTTTTAAAGTGCTCCATAATTTTTCTGAGTATCTAGTCGATATTATTCTTGGAGTGCAATAATTTAAGTCAATATCAATCGACAGTTTTATGCAGCAATTTTGCTTGAGAGAGCACATATTGCCATTTAGACTTACGAAATAAAATGCATTGTTGGAATTGAAATTGAAATCCCATTGAAATACTGGTAACTATCTATGTTCGAGACCGGTATATATTAGATATCGATAAACAACGATGGAAGTTAGGTGGGGTGAGTTAGTTACCACGAGTAAAAACGTGGCAGTTGGCAATGCCCTGAGGTCAAAATGGCAATCTCAGATGATAATGCATTGATGATGCCTTCATAGAAGCTGGACACGATCGGTATTCTGTTGGCACACCCGTTCTTCAGTGCCAAAACGCAGTACCATCCTCGATTACGCCAGGTAATATTTGAATCCACGCCTTGTTGCCGTTCATCCAGTAATTACCTCTTCATACTTGAAGAAAATTTAAAACCAGGTTTGCCCTTTTTCAGTCCTTTGCAGAACGTCTCTCATTTTAAAATATGCGCCATTTGCAGGCTAAAACTATTAAACTGGAATAAGTGGTCGCTAAAGCAGAATCACACGAGAAATATGTCTTATGTTAGCAATGAAGAGAATAAAAACACGTAAAAGAACCTGAGCCCACTCTTTTCGCGTCTTTTATGACATTAGGACCTCTTGCTAAACCAAGTATACAAGCGAAGATTGCTGTTCTGAAAACTCTAGTTGCACCAGTAATATTGCATGCTAACAATTTGGAATGGAGACGTTTTGAGTTGGACGCAGCAAGAAATCTAACCTAGCGCACGCACTGAAACGAGTAAGAGGAAAGACTGCATTGCCAACTAACCCCTCCCAAACATTCCATACCAAAATGCCTATTATTCAATAACCTTCCCTCCGAAAGAAAGAATAACTACGCCCTTACTCGCCTCTTTCTCTACAATGCTGCTGTTATCTGCCCTCCCCTTCCCACGTTCCTTCGGGGAGACCTCCCTCGCCCATTCCACTCCTCAATGACTCCCCTTACCCCTAACCGAAAGCTCATGTGTTTCCAATATATCGTGGCCCAGTGGTCTGCCGCTCTTCAAATAGCCCAACTGGTTAGGTACACAGACAGAAGAAGTACAATAGTTCCTGTAATAACTAATCCGGATTTCGATTTATCTCTCCTTCACTTTCCTCCTCACAAATATAAATACAGGACCATCTACCATCCTCGCCATACATACAGTCAGCTCTCGTGCGACTTACCTCAGCTGAAACATTCCATATTGCTTGAAAATGAGTATATTTCAGGAAGTTAAATCAAATTTCGAAAAATTACATAGGTTTGAAGAAATTTTTTATTTATAAATAAGAAGCGGTAGCTGTTTTTAAGTAATATTAATTCAAAATTATTCTATTGAAAATAGTTTTCCAAAGTCGTCTGTCTCAATTATTTGCTGGCTGCTTGCTCAACCTGCCGCAGAATCTTCAAATTCTCTACTCCATCTTCTAACATTTAAAAAACTCGCTCCAAAACATCTATTGCGTCCACCACTTCCTTCCAACCGGGGCGCACTACGCTATTGCTGGGCTCTTCTCTCTCTTCATCGCTCACATCCTCCGTCTCCGCCAATATTTCGGGATCCTCATTATCGGCAAATACAGCGATATCATTATCAATACTCGTATACTCTTCGAAAGATACCCCTTCAATGTTTAATAATTGAGCGAATTCACTCCATTCCTCCCTCTCCTCCAGCTGTGGGTCGTCTTGGCCGTCCATCTCTCCAGGAAAGCCTGCCCTCATGAAGCAATTCGAGATCGCGCTTCTCTCTACTCCATCCCAAGCAACACACAGACGCTGAATGGCTTGCAGGATATTCCACTTCAATGACTTGATGTCTTCAGTGTTTCCTAGTCTATTTAGAAGATATTCGACTAGTTGCCTTCGATATGCGCAATGAGTGAAAACAAAGGACACTTGACGTGACGCTGAAGGCATCTGTTCGACGACATTCGATCAGTTGACGTCTCCGATGCATACAGCGCTGAAGATTCATTGAGCCTAACTACTTATTCATTCATACCAACGGCAAATCCATTACATTTTGTACAGTTATCAAATAATATATATGTATCTTAAAGACATCGTTGTTGATCCTATTTCTAAAATAAGGATTTTTTGTCTTGAATTAAGAATTTTAAAAATTCCCGACTCAGACCAGATAATCATGAATAATCCACGAACATTTCCCTGCATTGAAAATTCATGAATAATTCCCGATTTTCCAAGTTTTCCCGGTCAGTGGACATTATGATAAGGGATGCTCAATGGGATATTATCGAATTTAATTTAAAAAGAGCTGCTCCGCGGACTTTCTGTCAAACCAGTTCGACTTGGCGGTTCAGAGAGGAGCGCAAAATTGCCAAGCGCTCCTGCTTGGAGCGGCACAAAGGTCGGAGCGGAGAAATAGACGGAGCCACGCGGAGCAGAGCTTTGGCTTCACTTACACGTTTCTTATGGTGGAAACCATCAGAGTTGACTATGGCCTTCACCGAGCCAGAGCGTCGTTTCCTTCATGCCATCCGCTCTGTAGGTCTCAGATTTGAACCCCTTCGAAGCTTGGAGCAGAACGTTGAAGACGCGATACACTCCGTTGCGGTTCTACTTCCTGCTTATTACGTAAATATCGATGGAAAAAACTACCTGTAAATGCAAAATACTGCGTTTGTTCTCAATAATTCGTTATAGAGGGGCACTTTTCATGTTTTGGGCCGATTCTCAGACTTCGTAGTAGGGAGTTTTCGTAATTATAGAGGTTCGTTACGGGAGGTTTTTTTGCGTGCATTGTCCATTGGAAGATTCCGGGACCGGGCCAATGACTTCGAAATAGGGAGGTTTCCTTAAAATTTCGCTGTATGGGGGTTCGTTGTACAGAGGTTTTACTGTATTTCTTTATTTTGCTTCTAGTTGCACGGGAACATTTTCATCTAATTATGTGACCTTAGTTACACATCCGCTTCTTGTCAATATCTACCGCACCTACCTTCCATTTACAGGGCACTTCGATCGCTAAGCCACGAAAATTTAAAATCTACGATCCGGATCCGATTTTACTCCGTAACTTTGGATCCGAATCCGGAACCGAGAAAAATGAAAGATCCGCGGATCTTTGGATCCGGCCATCACTATTTGAAATTACTAACCTCAGGTCTCTGTCATGGCGTGTCAAATTTACACATTTTTACAGATATTGATGGATCAAAGCAGCGATTTTTAGACGCTCCTTGCCAGAGTAAGGCTCTTGATCAATCATTGTTGGCATGCACATTATGCACGAAATTTGAATTGCTTGGATGATAATTCAGTTTTCAATGCAAAAATACTATGAAATAAATGACGTCTTTGAATCATGGGCTAAGTAGTACATAAAATACTATTAAAAATGCTATACTACTAAAAATGCATTCAGCTTTATTGCCGCAAGTCTAGAGTTACCAACAACGAGTCAAAAAAATGTAAATAAGTCAAGTATGGATACACTCGCCCACGAGAAACTAGATAATTGCTACATTTACTCTCATAATCCCTGGCATCTTTTGCTACCCGTTTTCCCCAAACATAAATCCATGAGGGGTGTTCCTAGCACAAAAATTGTTTACTGCGCTTGTGCGTTCAAAAAAGGTTTTGATAGGCATCGGAAGATATGATATAGCGTTCGAGCAGTGAATTCAGTCATGCATATCACACATGGAAGCTTTTTTCTCCCTACATATTTCAGACTGATTATAATCAGGTAGTTACCCGACCTTACTCCACGACCAAATTATTCCGGCTGACAATTGTTATCATCCTAAGAATCAGGTTTCATTTACCCTCCTCATTGAGCGTTTTGATGTAATCATCGAGGAAAGGTATCCTATTCATAAGTAAGCATTGCTTTTCCCTTCTTCTGTCACCAACAGCCAGGAAAATCAGAGAAAATATGAGTTCGCATGGTTCATACGATCACTTTGTCTCACATTCATTCTAAATAACATTTTGTTCTGGGGACATGCATAATCAACGGTAAAAAATGTTCATTCGCCCATATATAATTATGTTGTTAATAGGTAACCTTTCTCGCCTTTTGCTCCAACCCAGCGATAAAAAAAATATACCAAGAGTTTCTCAGCTGCGTTCCTGCAGTGATAAAATATCTGATAAGTTTTGTAGTCTAATCCTTGTTAAAGATTCACATAAGACTAGATGATAAGTAGAAACATACTACGAGAAACCTTAATTCATGCCCTTGGAGAAGGAGTGGAAAGTCTTGTCAGAATCTTAGTCCAATCAGAAGCACTTTCATCTCTCCTTTGCGTTATCTGACGATACACCCTGGAGGACATCAGGGGTGGGAGTTGATTGGTACGCAGCCAGGATAAGGCGCCTTCATGTGCCCCCTCCCTCCCACCCATCAACAGGTACAATGTTCCCCACTGGCTCAGCAGGCCTCACAGCCCACCTTTGGGCCCCTTGAAGTGCCCCCCTTCGCAAGGAATCTGTGCGCGGGGTCTAACACATTCAAATATTGTTTTGTGGGTATATCTTGATTCATCTTAAAAGACCCCACTCTCCAGTCTCTTGTCCTCTCTCTCTGCAGGCGTAGCCTGTTGAGGTAGAGTAGGAGGAAGATAAGACGTGACTACGCTGCAGAAGGATATGATTCTTTTGAAGTTTATTTCTCACACACATCCCTTGGCCTTGAATCCCAGCTGGATCAACCTCCCGAGTTACGTATGATCCATGACCAATTGTCGTGGCTGTTTTCGTGAGGGTGAATAGAGTAATCCCCTCACTGATGGGTAAAGAAGGGTAAGACTTCTCATTCGATCTTCATGTGTGGCCAGAACTGGAACTGCAATGCTCAGATGAAAATACCCTTGCTTGATCGGAAGAATGATGCGTAAAAATTTTCCACAATTTTTAGCCGTATCAAAACTTTAAATGATGCCTGCAATTTAGTACATGAAGAGGAGACAACCTTATTTGAATAGAGCAACAACTAAAGCTTTCGCAGAGCATAGTTAAAAATGTTATTTATTTATTTATAATGTTACCTTTGTTAGTAGCTGAAGAAGTGTAAACGAAATTATCATGCCTTAACCATTGAAGTGCGTGGCGAGTGCAATCTACTTTTGAAAGGAGGTAAACATTAAGTTTGAACTCCTTTTTAAACTCACTTTCAGAGCCTTCATCTCGGGAATAACCATGCAAAGATAAGCTGAATCCAGGGGAGAATTACGGTTGCTATTTTGCGGAATTAACGGGCATATGATTATTTGTGTGAAATGCATGATTGACATAGCATCCGTGAGAAAATCTTTCCCCTGCTTTAGCTTAATTTAGGTCTAATCTATTATGCCTGATGCATAGCATATATATTTTCTTCTAGTTGAAATTTATTCCTCTAAATTCTGTATCCGGAGCAGCATCTAGTTGCAAATGATCGTGCAAATCGCCCACTTCCATAGTGTACGTATATGTAGGTTAAAAGTATAAATACACCCCTCACATTTATGTTACGAGTTTTTCAGTAGATGATAAGGTAATATAGAAAAATGCTCTAATCAATCTTCATAGGTCTAGGCTTAGTCCAAACTGCAGGAAATTTTGCGAAGATAATTGACTGCTTCTCCGACTCATTAGAGAATAGAAACAAGTTACGTGTGTTTAACTTTATGAACCCTGTTGGAATGAATACTCATTTATAGATACAGAATTTTAACATCATAAATCAAGAAATTGCACCGTGGGAATGCATATATTTTAGGAGGCGGCTTTTTTTTGTGATGTCAATGAAGAATACTCGTTCATACGATACTTGATATTATGAATTGTCGATTTAACCGGTCCCATTGAATCCTTAATTTCGATGTTCTACTCCAATTCACTTCATAGGGTATAAAAACATTAATTTACTGAGTGACTAAGTTTCTCTAGCTTCATTTCATTTTGATTAATAAGGCAAGAGCATGAGTGATGAAGCTCAATTGAATGGATGACAGCTTTGAACTAACCATTTTCTGCCTGCCCATGAAGCAAATCAAGACACATTTCACAGACTTCTGGAGACTCCGATGTCCCAAGCACATGAACGACTGCTCTGCACAGTCTAGCACTCATTAACTCCTTCCCTGAATCTGAAAAACAGAATGCGATCAGTAAACAAATATTATGGATCTATCGGCATTTCTCATATATACCCAAAGAATACCAAGCGGCACAAATAAAGGTTGCGTAAAAGGAAACATAGACAGGCTGCTATAAAATTATTAATCTCTTCAACCAAATACCAATTTGTTGCCATATAAAATATTTTTTGCAAACCTAAACTTTCATAAGCTCATATTTTCAAATTGACACATTTCAGATTCACATTTCTTTCCCCCTTCCCTCCCATGTGAAACAAGACTAATTACTTCACACTGGTGATCAGAAGTTTTTGGATCAATTTTTTTGACCCTGACATCTCTAGGAGTCTGAATAGCACACAAAAATAATGACACATTACATGCAAGTACAAATCAACTAACCATGAACCCTCTAGAATAGCAATAAGAAACCAAAACTAGAAAAACAAAACAAGAACTTTTAACCTTCATGTTTTTAGAACTTTCTCAATATAAACTTCATTAATGCATAAAACAAGTTACCTACTTTGAAACCTTGTGGTACTCCATTACAACACAGATACTACAATTTTAATAGAATATAATTTTGAAGTAGCAAAAGAAATTGGCACTCAACCTAATTTACTCCAGAAAATGTGTATCACAAACAAAAAAAAATTGGTGCTCAAACAGATATTTAAAAATGAGATTAAATGCCAGATATTTTGATAAACTCAACCCTCTTCTTACAGTCCAATGCATCTTTGCACTGATCAAATTATGTTTTTAAATTTATACGGGACCAAATACCCCCTCCATGACTTGAATTTGGACATACATATGGGGTAGCTACATTCTCACCTGAAAATTACACTCCAGTAACAAAACCAGGGCTGTGTCTTACCATTACTGAGGTTTGTAAGTTTTATTTTCAGTGAATCTGCTATAAACTTCATTCCAGCACCACTTATTAATAGTAGTTTAATTAGGTATTGATAAACAAAAGCTATGGTATGGTTGGACAGTGCAACTCAGGTAAAATTAAACACCTAAATAACAGTTAATAAAACTGTCAGATCAGGGATTGATCAATAAATGTGTCCCAGCTAACATATACCTAATTGCACACTATACTGGAATTTCTGTAATACTCTAGTTCTCACTTCTGGTTACAGAAAAGGTGCAAGCACACCTGAGTTTACCCAAAGCATAAAAAAGTGGGCTTCTGCCCAAAGTAAATAACATACCACAATCAGTGAGCAGTCCAAGAATAAGTAAAACATGATTGGTAACTTCCTCATCTCCAGCATCTAACTCAAGGAAGGCACAGAGTACATCCATGATACCCATTTCCAGGGTCTAAAATGCATGAAAATAAGAAAACAAAATAAAGATAGAGCACAAGTTGGGTAAAACACTGCAATAAATGACCAAAACAATAAAATGAACTACCTTTCTCTGCTTCTCCTCCTGGTTTATTAACAAATTCATGAGGAAACCTGCAGAGACATTCCTCAGCTGTCGAGATGCAGCTACCCATTGAGTCTCGCTGCTGACCGAGGCTTCCCCACAACCGCCCTTGCCCTTTGGAGGCGTTATTGACCACTTGAGAACATTAACCAGCATTGCCAGACCGTCCGATTCCAATATAAGCTTTCTTCCATCCTCTGTTGCCAATAAACAGAATTACCAAGACTACAGTCAGTGACACACATGACAAATGGTTTTACAATAAAAGCACAAAAACAAAAATCCTCTTAAAATATGCACCATGTAACCTGTGAATATCACCAGTAACACTGAAAGTATGTTGATTTGCGATTATCTTTCCCAAATGTTAGCACAGTTAAGATTTTAATTTTTGATGTAGAGATTAAGTTAAATAAAAGGAAAAATTATAAAAAAACTACATTAAATTACAACACATTTACAATTATTTTAGTTATAACCATCAGTAATTTGAAAGAAGTGTAAATAATATTAAATCATATTTGTGGAGTTTGGTATCGTTGTGTTGGTAATTAACTTCATATTAATGAGTTGGCACCAGTGCCAGGTTTTGTACATGTAGAGTTTTTTATTGTTGCTTGTTTATTTATGTTTTTTGTTGCTTGGTGTCGTTAACATAAAAAGTTGCAGTTGGTGAATATATATGCTCTCAAATAAATCGCCCCATGTGGAGCTAATTAACCCAAAAACACGTACAAGAAGTGCTATCTAACAAAGAAGCAATCGATGTATGGCTTCACTTCCATAGCTTAATGTTAGAGTTCTCATAATTTTAACCACAGAAACTGTACATTATAATACTTTTGAACCATTAGTGCTGTACTCTTATTTGTAGACATTAGTCAGCATATTTTTCTCTTAAGTGTGGACACCATACCACGAATTGATGCCACAGACCCGAAACTTCCAAAAAAGGACACAAATCACAGTCCATGATGAAATAAAACTGTTTTTGCATGCCAATGGAAAAGCTGATCAACAACAGACAACATATTTTGTAGAGATGGGTCAAAGAACAGATTTCTCAAAGTCCAATATCCAATTTGAATATTAAATCACGACTCAAATATCTCAAATTTCGAATACTAGAATTGTACTAGATATGCTAAATGTTATTCTAAAAATTAATTTGTTGCCTGTTGAAATAAAAAACTACTAGTTGATGACTACTAGAGATGCAGCCTTGTTAGCTGCTCAACAGTTACTCGAGGGCGTTTCTTCCGCCAAGCTTTTACGTCTGATGAATATGTGCACCGCACAAAATTACTTTTTGTTCAACGGACAAATTTACTGCCAAATGGAGGGGCTGGCCATGGGTTGCCCACTCTCACCCTTACTAGCGGAAGTTTTTATGGTCCATTGGGACCATATGTTATTCAAAACCCAAAACAATTTTATTATAAATGTACTCTACTGGTATAGATACGTTGATCATATTTTGTGCCTTTGGATGGGTAGTAAATGACAGTTGGAACAATTTTTATCACACATGAACAGCATACATACTAATGTTCAATTGGCCATGGAATTCGGACGGACAAATTTACACTTTTTAGATCTGACCATGTATTTCGAGGACAATAGACATAGGTTCTCCATTCATTGGAAACCGACAAACCCAGATGCAATTATACCCAGTGACTCATGCCACCCGCACTCCCACAAACATGCCGCTTTCCATTCCATGGTCCACCGCTTGATTAATATTCCCCTCTCTCCCCAATGTTTTGACAATGAAATCCAAATATTAAAACATATAGCTTTTAACAATGGATATAATGAAGCCATCGTGGATAATATTTTAACGAAAGTACTAAGACAACGGGCCATCCAGAAACTTACTCCCTAGTTATCCAGCCATCATATCCCCACTAAGTATTGTAAATTGCCATTCTATGGAAATGTGTCTTATGCCACTTCACACGCGATCCCAAAAGACTTTTAAAATCTGTTTTTACACCCCCAAAACAATTTTAAGGACTCTGACCAACAACAAAGATCTTTTTGACCCCAATCGGAAGAGCAGAGCATATCAAATCTGCTCCAGCTACTACATCGGGCAGAAAGGAAGAAGCTTCTCCAAAAGGATGAACGAGGTTAAGAACTGCTTCCGAAACGGTGACCTGACCTCCAGATTCACACAACATCTAATTGAAGAGGGTCACCACAGCTCCTTTGAACCCAAAATCCTCCGTTTGGCCCCCAAAGGCCAAAAGCTGAATGCCTGGGAGCAACAAGAGATTGGTCTCCATTGCAAGGACCCTGGACTGTTGAACGACATCACCTGTTTTAACCTCCCACCCCTACTTTCAGTTGTTTCACCCATGGAAAATTGACATCCTATTCAACCTGCACCTGATCTCTTTCCCACAATTCACCCTTCACACATTCCTTTCCCCTCCCTGTACGATGAAAGACTCAATGGAAAGTATTCCATTATGTACCTGAGGATGGCCTAACGGCTGAAACCGGTTGTACTAATAATAAAACCAGTGGAATTCACAATTTTCATTCTCCTTATTACTTGGGAATAGGAATGATGATGTTCTTCTCGAAGTCCTTGGGTATTTCTCCTGTTTTGTTTTTCACGCATACAACCAATGTATGTCTGCTTATATTTCAGGATTGAGATTTTTACTGAGAAAATGGAATGGATTTTGGCTCCTGAAGGTTGGCCATAGCTAGATACCAATTTTCATTGATATCTGTGATGGTGAAGCCCATTTGTTGATTAAAAATAGAATGACTCAGTTACACAATGTGCCTGTAAACAAAAAGTGAATTACTTTAAATTTTCACAGCTTACAGGATACAATGGTATACACACGTCACCACTGTGAAAAAATTACTTTTTGATTTCGCTTATTTTTCCAGCACTGAACCAGAAAGCATGAATCTAATGGGGGCGTTTACTCGGATCCGAAATCGCAATATTGTACACAAAATCGTTAAATGGAAACGAAAAAAGAATTTTAGTGAAAAAATTAGTAATCTTCTAACCACAACCATTCACTCATAAATCAAAAAATAAAAATAAGCAAAAGGTGACGCCCACCGAAAATGCCACTGTGATAACATTGACGTCATTTTCCTCCCGTCCTTGACTGTTTTCAGGGGAGGGGAAGGGAGTGGAGGGGGATTCTCGGAAGGTCTGCTCGCACAGATGCTGTCGCAATCGTTCCGATAGGCCAAGTCAGCTGTTTCCCCCCACATTGCAATAAGGCAAAGTAGCTTTGCGGGCTCAGTTGTGATTGGACGAAGTCGATATACGTCAGAGTTTGCACCACGCCCACTTTTCCGAAAGGGTTAAAAACAATCAGTTTTTCGCCGCTTATAACTCGGGAAATAATTGACGGATCAAAAAACGGAAAAATATGGGTCTTTTTATTTTAAAACTCTATCAGATTCGGCAATAAAAAATTATGGTAAACGACCCCATTTTATTGTGTCTACTTCTGTTTCATTACACCATTGGCACCTATCAGTGTCGACTGGAGGGAGAAAGCAGAAAACTGCCTTGTTTGAGTTCACTATCCACTCATTTTGGGGCAGGAAACAAGCCACCTTTGCAGGAAAGCCTGAATCTCATTTTATTGCTTCCACCTCATTCAGTGATATCATTGATGCCTGTCGGCACCGATAAGGAGGGGACCTGTTTTATTTTACTGCATGGCCAATGGCAGTCCATGCAAACAGATAGAGATATGAGCACTGCCTACACTGTGCAGTGAACAACCCACCAACTAAAAACCACACATTCATAAGTACTGAGCGTTGCTCGATTATAGCATGTGGGACTAAAGAGGTCCAACTGCATTACAGATATATGACTAAAAAGGGAATGGAGAACAAAGAGGAAAAAATCAACAGTGGCAAAAGTGATGCAGGATACACCAGAAACTAGCAGTACACCACTAATTTAAACTGCAACAATTACCAGACTACGGCATACCCTGCAAGAGGAACAATTACTACTCACGATTCTCGTAGCATATGTTTCCAAGGGCACGGCAGGCCTGAGTGAGCGTCGCTCGTGTGGAAGCAGCTTCTTGTTCCAAGACTGGAGTCTCCGGAAGGCAGAGTAAGGCAAGCAGAGCATTGATTAAAGTGGGGTGCTTGAGGCAGGCTTCTCGCCCTGCATCACACTTGGCCACCTCAGCTATGGCTTTTGCTGCTTCCACCGACTGTCGGCCTTTCCGTGAGCTAGCTAGGATGATACCTAGTTGGTCCAGAAGAGCGTTCAGGGTGGGTCCACCCAAGGCTGAAAATGTCAAATCACAGTCAGTTGTCGACTTACAACCATATTTCAACCCGATTATTATTATTACAAGTATTCTACCTGTGAAGGTAGGTTTAAATGGACATTTAATTATTCCCACCCCCTAAATTTCACACGTTGTCCCTCTTCAGCCCCTCATACCTCCCATCATTCCATCCAAGCTACCCCTTCTTCTCCCCCCTATTCCCTGCTTACCCAATGTTCTTCCCTCAATCACTTCTTTCAAAACACCATCCCCTTTTATTACCTTTTCCATCCACACCTCCTGCCTCTTGCTAATTTCATCTATCAAATTTCATTCCTCTCTTACCAATTCTAGCACTTCATCATTCGTCATCCTTTCAACCCACTTTACTTTCTCCATCCTTCTCCACACCCTCATCTCAAAACCCCCAAGTCTATTTTCATCTTCTTTTCGCAAAGCCCACATTTCCACCCCATTTGGTGCAACGTTCCAAAATTAAATTTTTCACCAGTCGTTTCTTTACTTCCCTACTCAACGTCCCCGTCATTAGTTCATGCCTATGAGTAAAAGATTCTTCTACCAATGCGATTCTCCTACTCCAATGCTGCTCTACCTTATTTCCTCCAACACACTACCTAGAGAGCTAAATTGCTCCACCTGCTCTAGCTTCTAACCTCCTACTTTTATAGTTTTACTGCCCTTTTTGTTCTTGAAAATAGCATCACTTTGGTTTTCTTCCGGTTTATCTTCATCCCTTATCTTTCGCACTGTCCCTGCAAGGCATCTAGCATTTTTTGCAAGCCACGGGCTGACTGGCTTACTAGCGCTTGATCATCCGCAAACCTCACTGATTTAATTAATGTCCCCCCGACCTTTAATCCAGCCTCCAGCTCATCCCAAGCCTCTCTCACCATTTCCTCCGAGTATATGTTGAAAAGTACCGGTGATAACAGACAGCCCTTCCTAACTCCCCTCCGTATTGTGGCCCAGACTGATCTCCATCGGCTACTCTCACTTTCTCCTTCTGTGCCATGTATAAATTCCGGATCAGTCTCCTGTCTCTCCAGTCTACTCCTATCTTCCGCAGTATTTTCATTAATTACAGACTTATTAATTAATTAATTACTGGTCAGACGTATTCACTGTATAAATACTTCATAATATAAATACTTCCTATACGTGTAATCTTTCTCCAATATGTCAGTAGTTCAAATGTTTTTAAAACATTCATAGCTTCGTTAGCATTTAATGAAAAAAAAAGAAATTATTCACAAATTTACTTTTTTTCCCTTTGTTGTTTTCTTTAGATAATTCTAGTGGAGAATGCATACCGTTGAAGTTCGTGGTGTACCTTCTCCCTAAGTTTTCAAATATTCTTGTAACATTGAAACTCTGGCAACATGTCACTTACATTGTACTTTGCAGATACAAAAGGTCATTTTAGTAAGAAAAATAAAATAAGAGAAATCAATCGCTCTTTAGAAAATTTCAATGGTGCACTATCCGACTACCGCCACTACTTACACCATTCAAATAATGGCCATGAGTTTATTGCAGATTTTTAATGAGCTTCATCAACATACGGTAATATCATACTGCCATGAGATGTCTGTTAACCCGACAGAAGTTAAGTGCAGGTTGTTAGGGAGGCATATCTGTAGTATGCGAGGAACAACTAGTAATCATTAATTAAGCGAGAACCTCGATTGCTAACCTTTATTTTTTTCAATTTTGGTGATAGGTCACCCATGCAAGGTATATTAGAATGACCAGATAAATAAGATTAAGGCCACTTTACACGATACAATTTTTTGCACAATTTCTTGTAGAAACTCTTGTATAGACTGGACGAAATTGTATGTTTGTCTGAATGGAATTAGAACACGTTCTATTTCCCGTTCAGTCATTCAGACAATCGCACAACTTTTCGCACAATTTGCCGCTTTACACGGTACAATTTCCTCATGCAAGAGTTTGTACAAGAAATTCCTCCTTTCCATTTCTCATTCAATTTGTACAAGAAATTGTACAAAAAATTGTATCATGTACAAGCGGCCTTTAGAGAGATCGATTGTCGTACTGAATGGCATTTTTCTCCCGTACTATAAGGGAATAGAATAGGCAGCATAACAAAGGGGAAATAATTTTAGAAAATTAAGGGAATTATTTTAAAGTATTATTTTTTATTCATTTAGAGTATTTAGGGAATTATTCCCCGTAGGGGAATTATTTTGGAGTAGTCCGTAGTGCATGATGCATGTATTAATCCCTTAAATACTATAGATACTAACAATGTAGTTGCTTGAGACCCTATAGTTGCTTGTTTGCATGTCGGTAGTGCATGCTTGGTGATATTCACCCACTGCCACACACCCTCGTGGTGGCTTGCAGGGTATCGTGTAGATGTAGATGAACATTGATTAGCAAGGTTGATTCTGGATTTACAGACTTATTAGCACTAAAAAAAAAAGCTCTCAAAAGGATTTTCTAAGTGTTTTCTCTGTCCACCCATTGTCAAATGCAGTGTGTATAGTAGCATTCAGAAAACCAGTTCCTTTAGGGTAATCCACAGGGAACATGCATTTTCCCCTTACAAAGGAATATTAGGAAGACTTTATTCCCAGCAGCATAGCATGTTATATAAGACATGTTTTGCCTTCGGTCACTTTTGTGTCAACAGCTGCCGCGACATTAGTCTTACTTGAATCTTTCCAAAAATGATGTTTCATCCAAATTTCAAATTATTTGAGAATTCTCAAATATATTTAGCTCTTAATTAGTTTCATTAAAGAGAACAAATTATTCATCAAAGAATGATGGATCAAACTTTTTATACGTATCATCTTTAGGCTTTGAGGGTCCGTGAAGGATAACTTTTGGTGTTTTTTAAAACTAGATTTACAAATCATCAATCAGCCAACTGTCTTTGAATAGAGGAGGAATATTATTTTTTTCTCTCATACTCCATGACAATATCTAAATTTCAGTTTTGATAAGCCAAAACTATAATTGTCTAGAGCTCAGATCCTCCCGATAATATTGTATTGCTGAGTGTTAAGCAAAAGATTGGCAACTACTTTCCTCACCATTGTTTAAGATGATCATATACAGTAGCCCTTGATTTGCCAAATTTTTAACCTTGGGTCCAAAGGTTTTATAAATCTGAAGAACATGCAAGACATCACATATTTTTTCTAGTATGTTGTCCGATTGCATATTCCAACTTGATATCATTTGATCAACAGTGCTGGGCAAAAGAAAACACTTACTGATAAACAAAGAGGCTGTAGATTACTTCAAAAACCACTGCAGAAAAACAAGATAAGCTTCACATATACCAAATGAATGATAAATTCACGGTCACACTTGCTCCGGTAAGAGTTTTAATGACTCAAGAAGAAACGAATACATAGTAATAACTTTTAAACAAGCAACACCCATGCAACAATTAAAAATGGAGAAAGACACTGGAGGACAAGTGAACTTCCTCGACCTCAGTATCTCTATTGAGGACGGATCGCATGTTTTCAGAGTATACCGCAAACCATGTTATGACGATCCATGCAGACTCTAGACAGCAACTTCCCCACAAACTGGCAGCCTTCAATGCCCCTATCCATAGACTCATTTGCCTCCCCCTATCGACCCCAGAATTTAACTAAGAACTATTGATTATACAAAACATTGCTTCGGCGAATGGCTACCAAGCGAGTCTAATCCACAATATGCTACGTAGAAAATGCCGCAAGGTAGCACTCCCGAGCATCTACACGCTTGCAACCTCACATCATGAGATGGTATGTACAAACACAGATACGTTGTGAACCTCTTGCAGAGAGTGGCGAGAAAAATTCCAGTTGACAAATACAGAGTTGCACTGTACAACCCCGTAACTCTACAAAGCCTCCTCTGCCATTCAAAAGATAGCATCCACCCCAACCACCAATCCGGTAGGAATAAAATAGTGCAGTGACTGTGCCAAGTGCTACAAAGGGTAGACTGGACGGTACTTTTTGACTTGTGTGAAAAAACACAGGAGTTGTTGGGAGAATGGAGACCCATCCTCCCTCGTGTCCAAGCACCTGCTAGACACCACTGCCATTTCACCCCGGACATCCTCCACATGGAGAAGAAAGGCCCCAAATTGGATGGAAGAAATTCGAGAGGATTCAACATGACGAAGGCAGTTTGCTGAATGAACAAATGTTCCCCCAACCACTCCCCCCTCCTCACTATTCCGTTTCCTACAAAGCACAACCCCTCCTCCTCTTTACTGTCCCACCTCTCCCTCCCTGCTGGAACCTTTATATACCCGAGTCCCTGACCTCCCCCAAGTATTGTATCCGAGGATGGCATAACAGCTGAAACGTATCATGCACAGTTAATAAAATCTGTGCAGAAGTGCAAATAACATTTTTAATATGTCTTTATCATGATATTTTAATGGTAGCAATATTAAAAAACAATAAGGATTTTGAATCACAGACCTATTGCAAGTTATAATAAATAATTACAAGTTTCTTTTCCACCTGAACTGAATGGCAAATGTGAACAACAAAACCTTGACAACATTTAATTTAAGATTTTAGAATTCACTGCCTTTAGCCCACTTCCCGTAACCCCAATAATCCTTTTACTTAAAGAGCTTGCTCTATCCTAGTTCCCTGGTAGACCTCTTGAAAAAGGCATTGGTTAACGTTAAAACCAGTTAAGGATAATAAATACCAGTGAAATCTTACAAAGAGATGTGTTTTGCTTTAACCATGTCGCAGTTCCATAAAGTGAATCTATCTATGATTACCCTCATACCTTTAAATATCCTATATTATACTAAGGGGTTACACGTAAGAGGGGACTTTTAGTTTCAATCCCACCCCAATTAAGACGTTTATCAATCTATCTATTATAAATCGCGTAACTGCTGTGTTTACCTTTACAATGTATTTCAAAAACTGCCCATGATATTGGCATGAAATTACATACTCTAAGGTTGTGTCAAATATAAAATCGAATGGACCAGGTCCCATGCTATTAAAAATTCAATGAGGCTAAAAATGTGCCTTATTAGATTCTAGACAACGCCCATAAAAAATGCACAAAGAGTAGTAGTAGGAGTGCATCTTTGTGAGGTAAATCTTGCAGGCTGTATTTCTGTTGCAAAATTAAATTAAAATAATAATCCCGTGAGATTGAGACAACTGCCACAAGAGGGGAAAGTAAATAAAGATTCTTATTATAATTACGGATTATTGTTTCCAAATCAAAATTACAGGAACAATTGTAAAATATACCAAAAGTTTGTAGATGTCCATTCACCACTACTTTCTGCTTTGATGCCAGAGATAATAGCGCGCTTTTTCTTTTCCCTACTGTTTCAATCAACGTTGACAGGTATTTTCAACATTACTGTAAAAGCAGAATTTCCACCAGGAAAAAATCCACCTCAACTGGGACTCAAACCCCGAACCCCTTGATTTCCGGCCAGGAGGCCAATGAGGCTTCCTCAGCATCTCAAATGGTAGAGTACAGGCTTCGTGGCGTGGCTGTCAAACCACCAGACCAACAAATGTGATATGTTTTGTTCTGAATCCTGAATTACAGATTAAAATGAATATCCCAGTGCTTGAAAGAAAAAGAGATTTTCCATCAGATACTATTCAATTAATGATTTTCTGTTTTTTTGACATGTCCTATACAGGTACAATAATGTTCTGTGACCATATAATTATTACTGTCGTTATTAATCTCAAAGAAAGAAAATTTTATCAATGTGACAAAGGATAAAGGTATTGTATGCAATAAGGGAAGGAGACATATAGATTGAGATTGATGTGGGGATGACAGGAAAGGATTGTTTACAAATACCCATTACAAATGACAAGCAATTAACAGCTGAACAGGAGCCAATTTACATGAACAGATTATTACCACAGATAAAACAGCAATGGTTAGTTACTTAATTCTTCCAAATTTCTTAGTACAGAATAGTATGACATGAATCACATGCAAATTGTTAAGGACACCTAAATGTTACCCTATGTTTTTCATTTATATCACATATACAGTATGATACTTGTTCTTATATTGCACCAGGCATAGGCCCGAGCTGAATACATTCGAGTAAGATTAACTCTTCTCTATCCACCTAAAAATAACAAAAATTACTTTTGGGAAACTGTTTAGTAATGTCATTGGCACATCTGTTAGATTACATTGTTAAACATTTGTAATGTGGCACCCCGAGACTAGTCTCAGAATGCTACTGAAGACCTTGACCAGTGGTCTAGTGGTGCAGCAGTACTATGACATAAAAATTCTAAATACAAACTGAATGCAACAACATGAACTACTAAATGTTTGAGAATAAACGAGTGACATACTCACACATTAGGAATAATACACTACCTGGAAACCCCACCCGTAGGGCGAAAACAAATTAAATTCCTAAACGCGGTACGTTCAACTGCTAGTAACAGGGGATAAAAGTCACAGAGTACAAGGACAAACATTTGTTTGAAATGCGCTGAGATACGCATTCATACGCAAAAGAACGATCAATTTGCACCTGCATTAATCTTATCATCATAATATTACTCACCATCGCCAGATCTTTGTACAGTAGATACCAAAGATTCCAGCAAAACATGAATATTGTCAGATTTCTTCTCCAAGGCTAAACACAAATTTTCCAGATCCTTCCCAAGTTCATCTACAAGAGGTATATTGATAAATGAAAATATCATCAGAAAAGCAACAAAATACGTCAAGAAAATAATTATGGTGGCAGTAACCAATAACAAAACTCGCACAGAACTTTGCCCATAAAATAGTGCGTTCCAGTTAATTTTAACGTCTAACGTAATGTTTTACTTGGCTAACACAGCAGCAACTCCTTGGGAGTAAGAAATTGCTTCTTAATGTATAATTGATCTAAATCTTACCTGCCATATTTATTGCACCAACAAATTCAACGGGGAATAAGAAATACTTGTAACTTAATAAGAATCCATCTCGCCCAGTCAGTGGTGGGCAAATCCTCTTTCGCGGATCGAGATTTTTCAACACAGTGCTGCCATCTTGTAAGAAACTAAATAAACGCTTGAAAGGGATAAAATGCTCATGCTATGGAGGTACGGAGGCGCTGAAGAGCCGAATACAAGGGTCTCAATAGATTTCAGATCGGAAATGCGAAATCAAACATCTTTTTCTTTAATTTTAATACATTTTTCAGCATATGATTCTTGTGAAAGTGACAATTGTTCATTCTCACGAATTAAAAATATTTTCTGAACGATAACGCACAGCACGCACAAGCAGCGCAGAAACAGTAGCAGAAAGTAATCGATGGATTTGGATGTGAGATATGATTGGTCAGTTCAATAAAAAAATCTATCGATCATGTTGCCATGTTGCCCTTGAAATCGATCTATCCCCTCAATCAAATCGGTATGTCGCCGTTTGAACGAGTGGGTCGTAAAAATTTCATTTTTGTGAGAATTGTTTTAGGAAACAAGTTTTGAATTATTTTAATATCTTGGAATTGTCATTGTTGCGTGTTTTAGAATATATATCTTTCGTGTTATTTATTAATTATACAATGTTTTAGTCTCAATTTTAGTCGGACTTGGGAGAATACGTTTGGTAGCGTAGTTAAAAAAAAAGTGCATTGAACATGACAGCTGCCGCAGATAATGAGGAATCCAATTTTCATCTCAAATGGCACAGTCACAGATCAACCCTGAATGAAGCATTATCGTCCTTGCTTGCCAGTGAAGCATTTACTGATGTTACGTTAGCGGTGTCAGCTACTGACATAGAAGAGACTAGTGGTACTAGTTTTGTTTACTAGTAGTTAATTATATTAAATCTGGAAAAATCGCTAATAATTTTTGTCGCTTCCAGGGGAAACCCATGGTATATCTTGTTCCTTCTTCCGTGCTCATCGGGTCATACTGTCAGCATGCAGTCCGTATTTAAATCGATTGCTCTCCGAAACATGTTCTTCCTTATGGCCACCCCGAGCACGAGACAGCATCTCAACAGTTGTATCTCCTCCGCCACACTCCCATCCTCTTGTGATATTACCTCCTGGGATAGGATCTTCAGCTCTTCGTATTCTCTTAAGATTCATTTATACTGGTACTGCGGAAGTTCCCCACGATCAGCTGGTATCAGTGCTTCATGCTGGAGAAATTTTGCAGGTATTCTCAATGTGTAAAATAGTATAGCATAGATTTATTGTTACCAGGTTCATTTTAGTGTTTAGACAAATATATATAAGGATTGAAAGTATGCCGAGTGGGAGTTATGGTGGACTTAAATTCTGTAACCTTATTGCTCGAAAATACCTACATTTATTGATCACCAAGTTACTGTTTTACTCAAATTCGTCCAATCTTCTAATCACCCAGTGAAGAAGAAGCGCAAAGTCATAGAATATATATTTGTCAATGGTTAAGCCATTCAATAATTACCTGGAAATGTAAATAGATCAGCTGCTATTGCGGTGTTCTGAAGTTTTTCTAATATACCTTTATACCCACCTCACTTACATCCTCCACACCCACATTTCAAAAGTTCTACGTCTAGTTTCATATCCTTACCTCAAAGCCCATGTTTTAGTTTTATTTATGCCACGTTCCATCTTGGACTTTTCATTAGTCCTTTCTTTGTATCCCCGCTTAATGACCCTGTCATTAAAATTCCTCTATGTAGGAATGCTTCTGTCGCCAACACAATTTCCTTCATAGTTCAACACACCTATACTCATTTTCCCCCAACGTACTATCCAGGTATTGCTCCACCCTTGTATAGAATTTTTTTGTGAGCCCTTGGACGACTGGCTGACTAGGACTTAATCATCCTCAATCCTTACCGACTTATCAACATTCCCCTCCTTTTACACCTGTACCAAACCCATCCCTCACCTCTCTCGCCATTTCCTCTGATTATTAAAAAGTACCAGTGACAGCTGAGAGCCCTGTCTAAAAGCTCTCCCTACTGCTACTTCAACTGATCTGCCATTTGCTATCCTCGCCAGCACTTTCATAGTCACATTCAGGGATACTATATTAATTTACACACTCCCTGGTCACAATGAATTTTGGATCAGTCATCTGTTCTTCCCACCTACCCACCCTTGTTGAAATCCATTTTGAAATGACCAAACACGCAAATGCATCCCGATTATGTTCTGAGTTCCTTTTTGCTAGTATGTATTCTCATCATTACAAGCACATCCCACATTGACCCCCCCCCTTGTAAAATTCAAAGTGATCTTCATTGAGAGATTAATTGGCCTCATTTGCATCCTTCCTTTCAGGATTCTGAGTATGACACTAGCCAGCTTACAAACTCACACTTGTTGTTCTTGTAAAACCAGTTTTCCTAGGCTACGAAATATCAAGGCTCTAACTGAAGGCAACTCCTATCTTCAGAGTGGTCAGCACATCATTCAGTTCCTCTCTCCTTGTTGCAGTCAAAAGAAGGCTGCTTTCTTTGGAGGCCACCCGCCTTGGAGCCACCTAATTACCACCCTTGCCCATTCGCTGGAATCCCCGTCATTCAAGCAAAGCTCCCCCCAATACGAGTACCACAGTATTATCATATCTCCTTCAACTCTGGAAAACATGGGTTATAATCTCTTGCAATGAAAATGTATATTTTTCATTCCCCAAGTTCTTATACTAATTCTAACCTGGGTGCATCTGTTCAGTAGTCCGTATGTCTAGGTTTCTTTGGTTTTGTAGTAAATGTTTTGTGCTTATAGATAGGTCTAGTTTCATGCTGTGAGTGTTTGCTTTCAAGGAAAATGATTTTCGAAGGCAAAGCCCCACAGTGTGGAAAATTCATCATGGTAGGGTTACCAGTTCCCTGTTCTGCCATTGGTAGAAGTTTGTGTCACATAAGAGTTGCATAATTTTGGTTAAATCTGAATGTTTCCTATGATACCTTGTTCTTGATTGTGGTAAATGTATTGCGTTTCCCGATTTGTTAGCACTGAATAGACATTGACGGAGCCTGCTCGCATTGGCTGGTTTCTCACTTTGCTTTCAGATAAGGGGTCTATGCAAGGGCCAAGAGAATGGTGTGGATGAGCAGGATCCCCTGAATATTTCGGCCTCTCCAGATCCTCCATTGGGGCATGGTCTCGGCGCCCCATCCATTGGCAGAGACAAAGTCGTTGATGGATTGGTGGAGAATGTGCTCGAGAATGGTGGGCAGTCAGAGCTCAGGATCAGAGACGTTCGGAGCAGTAAGAGTAACTTTTCGGCACAGGGGACTAATTCTGATGATTCCTCTCAGCGCGAAGGAGCAAGAGGCAAATTTAAGAAACTCATTGGTGGAAAGATGAAGCAATCTTCAGCCTGCAAAGGAAAGAGGACCCCTGAGGAAGGATCACGACCGTGTTCTGCAGATAACAATGTAAGTTCTTTCATTGTTTGTCATTTCAAACGTAGAAGCATTACATTTTATTTTACTGCTTATGCGTAATGTGAGGGACAATTCTGTAACAAGGGCTGTTCATAATTAACATCATAATTATCGATGCATGTGGAAGTCAAATTAAATACAGTTGTTGAGTTGAATATGTCTCATCATTAGCAGTACCGTAAACTCCTGATTGACCGATTCATCTTGACTGAATTTGTATTATCTGTATGCAGATAGTAATACAAATATTATTGAAATGCAAAGTCTGCATTCCAATCATATTTGTGGAAAGTTTTTGTGATTTTTACAGATAATACCGTATTGTAATGAAAGTGTTTCCCCTTCCAACTTGTCATACATGGATTAGAATGGATTGGAATGACAAGGTTTACTTGATTTTACTCTCATTATTATTATGAACTTCCATAAAGTGATTGTCATGCATGCATTTTCCAGACTGCAGTTTATCTGTGCATTGTCAATTTTTATTTAGAGTATTGGTGGTGGTCTCAAAGCTAAGTAAACTTATGTTATTTACCTCCAATCATGACCTTCACTTATAGCCCTACCCAGGGCCGGTGACAGGATTTTCGGGCCCCTGGACAACTGAGTGGTCCGGGCCCCCTAAATCCCGGCAAACCCCCTCACTTAATTTAGACCAGAACTGCGAACTTTCAGGTTATTTTATAACCAGGACTTACCTGATTATCAGCTTTTTCTTCAGAGGAAAGTTGCACACTGTCATACATTATCTTTTGATTTACTATAAATTGTCCTCTTTTTAAATTAAACACATGTCAGTGGAATGGGATGGGGAAACAATTTCAAAATGATAACTTTTTGACGATGTAACACACTTTACGCTTCCATTTTACAGTAATCAAAACTAGGACTTACTTGAACTTAAACATTTTATAAAAAGTCATAATAAAACGTACTTTTCTTTTTTTTCACAATTGGCATATCCACAATTACTCCCACCTTTTCGAAGATACGGAGATAATTATATCACCACCAAATTAAAATGAATGCAGATTATTCATTTCTACTAAGCTTTGCTTTCACTACAACTCTCTCAATCAAGCATAACAGCAGGGAATGGGTAAAAATAATGTAAGTTAACGGTTTTGGCGAACAGAATATATTTTGTTGTGCCTCAATATCAAGCTATTTTCGATAATTTGTTTCATTCCTGTGTGCATAATTCAAGTAAAGTAGAAACTCAAGTTTTCCTAGATGAATAAAGTCTAATGTGACGTATAAATTAGGGATGTGCATATTGTAACACCGAGAAAACGAAATATTTCAGTACATTTTCTCGTTGAACAACCAAAAGCTCAGCGGTGTCCAAAATGTACCTTTCTGCATGAACCTACTGGTAGGGACAAAGGCTTGGACTGTTGGGGCGAAGGGGCAAAGAAACGAAAAGAAGTCCTTAATAAGGTCCCTCTGGAACGTAAAATAATATTCATGTGAAAAATACAGGAATTACAGGGTGTGAATGAAAAGTTTACTTTTGAGGGGAGAAACCTCGAATGCGATTTCGCGTACACTTACAGACCTTATTATTTCTATATCCCCATGATTTCACACGTGTAGAGGCGGTGGAGGTCGATAGCAATGCACACATATTAAAAAAGGCGAATATGAAGAGTTATGTTCCTTATGGATGGAAAAAACTTACTCGCGCCACGTCATTTCCAGCTCCCGGTGCATGTCTCAAGCTCCGCACACGAGTACGAAAAATCAAATGTAATTTTTGGCGTTCAAACGAATTTTCAATTTTTTTTCCAGATCTACCTTTAAAAAGCATCAACAATTGATAATATGAGTCACTTGACAGGCACTTAACATGCCAGATATTTACTACTTAAAATGAATTTTTGCGTGAAAATAGCGTCCGTCATTTTGTTACGTAATATCACCTACATTTAGGAAAAAAACTCCCAAAGTTAAGCACAGTAAAGTAAAAGTGTGGTTTTAACAGACTTACTAGTTTTTTATCCGACCAAATTCCTCCCACAGCGTCACCCTCAACTTAAATAGGAAGATTTTCGTAGAAAACTGAAGTGGGGTGTAATTTTTGAATATTTTTGAGCCCCTGCATCTCGGTAACGGCGACAGAACATGACCAATGACATGCCATTCCATGTTTGCCAATCAATTATGAGTATTTGTTCCAAATTTCATGATTTATCTCCAAAAAAGCCATATTGGAATTTTGTCCCTTTTTTCGATTTCAGCCTACTGTGCATCGTTTTAAAAATTCCTTCCTCTCCTTTCTATAAACAAAATCATGACAGTGCGTGCATGGGCCTTGAACTTATTCAAGTAAAACAAGGAAACAAATGTAGAAAAATTTCAGAAGGATAAATTATACATCATGTTTAAGAATTAATAACTTTCTGAAATATGTATAAATTCACAAAATTTTAAATATAAAATATTTTTTTGCTTCCCTTTTTTATTTTTCCCGGGAGTTAAGGATTTAGTATAAACGAATCCCGGGATTCCGGGATTGACGTACACCTTTTCGCTAGCAGGCAGCGCTAATAAGTAAGTTTTCTTGGACATGAAATGCAACACGTTTGACGTATGAGTCCATTTGCTAATACATTTTATTGGAATAAGTAATTTATCATCATTTGTAATACATAAGAAAAACGGAAATGAGCTTACGGTGCGCGTATTAAAGACATATTGATCGCCAGCATTAAACAAGATGGACCAAATATCAGAAAATGTTGTCTAACTTCTGATGATGATCCCGTAATCCCGGGATTGAAAAATCTCTCTGGGATTGCAATCCTTACTGGGAGGCTAGGTTGGGGGCCCGCGGTCCCTCCCTACCCCCGTGTATGGGCGCTCATGTATACAAAACCAATGACACAACACTAGAATGTGTAGCTTGCTACTGCTAATCTGTAACTTTGACTGTAGAATAAACGATTATTTACAGTCCATTAATAAGTAAACAATTGACATTAGACGGGGGATGGGGTTTCTTGTCGTTCAGGTTACAATATGTCACTGAGTGGCGAATGTTCGCGGCAAAGGGAGGGGAGGTGAGTGTCGACACAGGGCCCGCGCTTCTCGCTCTATCGTCCCCATCACCCCAAAACCCTCGATTACCACAACAACAATGCTAATGTCATACTTCTCTATTGCACACTGACACATCTCTACCATGATTTGTTTTTTTCACTTTTTAAACAACAAAATTTTGTATTCTATTTGGCATTTAAATTTATTCATACTTTAAATTTTTATTTTCAATTAATTATTTTGCCCCGGGCCCCCTGATGGCCCGGGGCCCTGGGCATTTGCCCCTTTTGCCCCCCCTTGTCGCCGGCCCTGGCCCTACCGACTGGTCCAATGTCTTAAACCCGGCTTCGTGCCGTCACCCGAGGCTTGCGAACCTTTAATTGAGGCCGGGACAGCTCTACTGGCTTCTTTTTTTGTCGTAAAATGCTATTATGCATAGCGAGGATCTTTCCATTGGCAGATTGTGTTATTTTCTTACGGATTTTATTTATTTTGGCAGTGCACTGTAGAGAAATGAATTCAGAAAGAACCAAACAGTGGTTGATTATCCATGTTTCCCGAATATCCGTGCACCCTTTACCAGTCATTAGCACGGAAAATTGGGAGTTTAGTGTAGTAGTGTAATCCTTCCCTTGCCCTTGGTAAACTGTTGACGGATAAGTGAAAGGACTTGGTAGACTTCTACAGTAAGTTTTATTTTGTGATGACATAGGTTTCGACACTTAGTGTCGTCATCATGACCTGTCTGCATTCCAATCATATTTATAGAAATTTTTTGTGATTTTTACAGATAATAGTGTATTTTAATGAAAGTGTTTCCCCTTTCATCTTGTCATACATGGACTAGGATCTGAAACAGGATCCAAAAGACCTTTTTATGCTATAACAGTGAAGTCATTAAAATTTTTAATTTGTGTGTACTATAATAGTTACATTAGTAAACAGCCATTAACATCATGATGAGAGTAAAATCAAGTAAACCTTGTTATTCCACACTATTTATTGGGTACAGCCCAACTGGTTTCAACATTTCCGTGTCATTCTCAAGAGACAATATGTACTCCAACAAGATGTAATCCGTTCCATATCGGTACATCACTTGAGAACGACATGATAAGTGTTGAAACCGGTTACGCTATACCCAGTAAATAGTGTGGAATAACAAAGTTTACTTGATTTGACTCTCGTCATGATTATGAACTTCCATAAGGTAAGCTCGCAAACCATTGATGAGCCATTAACATTTTAAACTCGTGTGTACTATAATAGAAGTTTAGAAATTTTTAATTTTTCCTGTGTGCTTGAAAACAATTTCTGACCTAATTTGTTGTTTCCATTGATGGAAAGGATGGGGAAGAGCCACCGCAACTAATCACAGTGAAGCAAGAGCCAATGGACGACAACGAGGGGGAAGAAGGGGGAGGGGGGGAGGGTCGGGAGAGAGGAGGTGTGGCCAAGGCAAGCAACAGCTGGTGGGATGGCGATGGGTCGAGAGACAGTGTTCCCCCACACCGTTCCTCACCCTCCATCTTCTCACCAATGCATGTCACCATCAAGCCAGTGAGTATAACCACCAGTGGGTTGGCTATGTGTAATTTTTATGCTATGAGAGTCCCGCCAAACAAATTTTGTTCAGAGCAGTTAGTGCAGCAATGATGGTTTTCTTGTGACTCTTTTAATTGTAATAGTTTTTTTGTAAATTTCAGTCTAATAGATTGATAATCATCCAAAAATGGAATCCTACTCTTTTTTATTTTCCTTCATGGGATACTGTTTTATTTGGATGGATCATCTATGTATTATGAGTCCTCTTCCTCAGAAATCACTCTAGCATTAAAAACACCTTCCTTTCTTCAACAACTGTATGATAAAATTCAAAAAACTAAATATGTATTATTGTTGGCCCAGCTTAAAGGAGATGTTGCAGTTCATTGAATTTGTATTCTGATAATTTGTGGAGTAATTTATTTTAGAATTGGGATTGTTCTGTTACTTCACTCTTCCAGCATTCCTCACTTGGTTAGAATGAAATGATTTAATGTGCTATTGTCTCAGTATCCCCTGCATTTCTTCTCAGTATACAATTGTCTTAAATATTTGGCACTATCTTATCCCATTCATTTTTATGGCACAAGCCTTTCGAAGAATTCCTTCAAAGTCTTTTAAGAATCTCTTTTTGCATTTCAATAGTGTTGCATTAGATATTCTTTCCTCAACCAGGACATTGAACTATCCAATGATGGAGAAGTGGAATATGAAGCAAAGGCTGGAAGTGAAGTGGTGGAGATGTTGGATGTTGAAGAGGAGGATGACGACGACTTAGGGCAAACCATGCCTCTAACCTGCGACTTCTGCTCCGAAACTTTCCTCTCAGCTGCAGCATGGGTGCGACATCTTAAGACACATCCTCCCTCGATGTTGCCTAATGGTATGTTCTTATCATATAAATACGATGTGATAGTTTTCCATCAAATTTGTTATGTCTTTGGATAACATATGCACAGTTGCAGTCTTGGGATTAACAATATGGAAATCTTTCATCACATGATGAAGAAGAAAACCTTCAATTTCCACGCTTAGCTTTATTTCTTATGACTAGGGACATGACATTTTCGCGAACGTTTTTTGCGACAGGATTCACGAAATAAGCGACTTTTTGGGTTTAATCGCGAAATAACCGTGTCTTCTTTGAAACGCGATTTTTTTAATGAAATTTGAGATATTTTGCAAATGCCGAATTTTTGTAGCATGAAATATTTTCTTTAGTGATGACCGGATCGGATCTTTCATTTTTCTCGGTTCCGGATTCGGATCCAAAGACACGGAGTAAAATCGGATCCGGATCGTAGATTTTAAATTTTCACGGTTTAGCGATCGAAGTGCCCCGTGAATGGAATGTAGGTGCGGTAGATATTGACAAGAAGAGGATGTGTAACTAAGGTCACGTTATTAGATGAAAACGTTCCCGTGCAACTAGAAGCAAAATAAAGATATATGACTTTTTTCCCCCATTACCCCAGTATCGCGGGAAAAAAATACGTAGGATGTCATGCGGGTAGCCTACATTCGCCGGGATCAGGCATATAACGAGAGCCATGAACGAGAGCTAGTGTAGTGTGCGAAGTTCGATCCCAATCGCAGTTTAATTTTTTCTTTCAGTCACTGCATCGAAAATGTTATCATATTCAATTTCAAACCATTTCATCTGAATACACACTTTATTAGACTTTGTTGTTTAAATTAGATTTACAAATGAACCACTCATAAATTAAGGATGGTCGAGTCGGATCCAAAGAACCACGGGTCTTTCATTTCATTCGCTACTGAAATCATATCCAGAGACAGTAAAAATTCAGATCCGGATCGGAGATTTTAACATCTCGCGGCCTTGTGATCGATACGCCCCGCGAATGGAATGCACGTATGGTAGATACCAACAAGGAGAGTTAAGTAACTCGGGTCACGAAATGAGAAGAAGATTTTTTCCGTGCCACAAACGAGGAAAACAAAATAAAAAATATTCGTATTGACCTTTTTCTCCATAGGCTCGGATGTGCGAGAAAAAAATTAAGCCGAATGTCATGCGGGTCGCCTACATTCGCCAGATTCCCGTGAACCTATGAGAGCGTAGTTGTTAAAAATGAGGGCTAGTGTACTGCCAGTCGCGAGTTCGATCCTTAACACTACCTAAGAATACAGCCGTGCTGTATTCCTAGGGTAATGCTAGTAGGCTGTTAAAAAAAGTAAGTTATCAGAAATTTCATGCCAAATTATAAGTAAAAAAAATAATTAAATTAGGCGAAAGGAAATGATTGGAAAAAATTTATATTACAGAATTAAATCGTGGAATCATTACGTTAACTTTACAGTGTATTTTTGAGTGATGCATTTGTAAATCTAGTTGAAGCGATAGAAGTACAAAAAAGTCAGTATCCACACACAAAGGTTGGAAATGAAGGATGATAAAGTTTTTTATTCAATGGTTGAAAGAAAAATTTTAAACAGCGTAAGAATCGAACTTCATTACCTGCAGTCCACTACTCCACTCTGTTATTGTTATTACCATTATCTCATTAATTTGCCTTTAACTTAATTTTGCCTACTGTGTTTTTTATGTTGTGTAGGGTAGCCATAACTTCTGTATTGGATCTCAAATGTATGTAATTAACTGTTTGTTCACATTGGTATGGAGTATTTATTAATAATATTAAAAAAAACCCTTCCTTTAAGACTCCTTTTTCCCAACATTAAACACAGCTTTCACCTTTTTAAAACGATTTTATTTACCGCATTTGTCATTTTAAACACCGCTTTTGATGATTTTTATTTACCATTTTTCAGTGTCCCTACTTATGACCGATTTATCAATGCAATATCCTAAGGTGGTAAGTCAAGAGGATGGGCAGTATATGCATGGGTGTGGGTGGTGGGGAGCAGGGGTAAAGGGGCTGTAATCACATACTACAGTAGAAGATCAATAATCCGGAATGCCCGGGACCAGACACGTTCCGGTATAAAGATATTTCCGGTGTATGGATCGCTTTACTTGAAGTAGGCAACCCAGCAAGACAGTAGACAATTCAGCGGTAAGAGCGCTTGGGTCTCATCGAAAGTGTGCAGGGAGAATTTGTCTATGGTGAATGAGGTGGCAAGCAAAGATAAAAAGAAACGTGTAATAACAAAATTTATTCTATGAAAAGCATATTTCCAAGATTTCTCATTTGTAAAAGTTAAAATGCTCCCATTCTGTTCTGTGTAAAAGTTAAAATGCTCCCAACAGTCTGGATGACACCACCTGTAAATGGAAAGATATAGCACTTAATTATGTAATCTGAGCAGAATATCAATATTTCGCAGGCCCATATTGCTAATCACGACTATAAATCGGAACTATATCCAAAAATCATTGAGAGTAGATGAAAATTCCACATCGAATTTACGACTAGTGATGTAAATAATTGAAGGTTTTGGAAATGAAAAACGCACTTCGAATAAAATAATACTAATAATAATTGATAGAATTTTCTCATGTAATTAAAAAAGTTAATTTGAAAAGTCGTAGTGCATAGTATTAAAACATATTTTCGAAAAATTGCTTAAATTACCTTGAAGTAGCATAAGTCCAAAAATATTATTCACGTATGATTTTCTTTCGGACCTTTATTTGGCCAGGTGGAGTAAAACCAATTTAAAATGAAACTTTGTTATAATAAATTAACGCCAGCAGTGAACTAACCTGATGGCATGCAAAATGTTCCCCTGGAGATGCATCGTCAACATAACATGAGAAGGCCTAACATGTTCAGCAAGTTTTCCTTGTTACCATGTTCAGGATTTCGGGTCTATATAAAAACATGCTAACAAGAGACCACTGTATTTGGGTGTACCTGCAGGTTTAGAGTTTCCTGAGCAAATGTTTTGAGAAACTAGTGCTATGGTCCTGGTAGAAGAGCCCTCTTAACTGCTGAGCATGTTCAGCAGTCGTGTCAATATGTCAATGAGCAATACATTCAAATATGAGTTGCTGAGCATGCTCAGCAGCTCTTATTTCTTAAAAAGAATTTTCAGTATTTACAAATTCAAGAAGGCTTAGTGTATTAAATCTAATTTCAGTGATAATTGTAAGAGTTGCAAAATAAGAGTTGTCACAATGTCATTTCTCTCAATAATTAGGTTCTCTTTTAAAACACTTTTGATTACTGAGTTGACTTGATGAGATGGAAAGCACTTATCAAATTTTTTTAGAAAAATAAGTAAGGTATCAGCAAATTATACTATTGGTATCAGCCAGGGGCGTCACAACTATTTTCGCTGGGAGGGGCCAACCTTGAAAAGGGCCCGGTTCTTAACAAAAGGGCCCACATTTTTTTGCTGATAGGAAGGGGAAGAGACTAGAATTCTGCTAAAAGTGCATATGAAGGTGGTAGAATATGCGTCAGAAGAGTCAGAAGAGAAAAGGCAAGCTGGAAACAAGTTAAATTTAATCTTTATTAATGAAGACTCATTTCTCAAGGGCCAGAGGCATATTCTGGAGGGGGGGGGGGGGGGGGGGGGAAATGCCCCCTCTGACCCCCACTTCCGACGCCGCTGGTATCGGCCACAGGTATCGGTGCAAGTCTACTAATATTTCTTGTCCACATATGAATTCTTTGAAATTCCCCAAGCTCTGGTCCTGGGGCCTTCCCGTACACAATGCATGTAGAAAAACCTCCCATAATGAACCTCCAAGGGGATCAGGTTGGAGGGGTAGCTAGAGTACTGGCCTCCCATCCCGAGGACCCGGGATCGATTCCCCAAAGATGCAGATTTTTCAGTGTCAAACCGGTCCCTAGTTGAGTGCCTAGTGCTGGGCTTTTCAGGTTCAGTACTCCATCCGTCGGATGGGACGTTAAGCCGTGGCGCCCTTGGTGCCTGTCGTTAAGAGTAGGCTAATGCTGATGCCGGGTTTCTCTCCACCCTTCCCCCATTACCTGATATGTTCCTACCATTACCCACCTATCCTAAATAATGCAAATGACCACAGCTGTTGGTCACCTCCCCTGAACAACGTAACATAACATGAACCTCCATACTTACGAAACCTCCATAGAATAAAGTCCATGCCTGGGCCCAAACATACAGTTAGCATAGTTAATCGTTTCAGGCTTAACGCTGTGGAAATCTTTCATCGTAGGAATGAAGGATGAAATTGAAACACTGCAATTTCCACACACAGTTTTTTTTTTTTTTTTTTTTCCACGACCATGGTTTCGTTGCAAAGCAACATCATCAGGTGAAAATATCAAGTACAGAGATCAGTATATATAGGTTGTATGGAAGGAGGGAGGGGGAGAAGAGGGAAGGGGAGGTCGGTGTGCAAGGGTTAGGGAGGATGAGTCAGGAGAGTGGGGAGGGTGGTGCTATGGCGAGTTGTGCCTGGTGGAGGGTTCACCGTGGGTGGGTAATGAGAGGGCTTGGGCATTGAAGGAAAGTGGAGGAGGGGGGAGCGGGAGGGATACAAATAAAATAAAACTGTGTGTGGAAATTGCAGTGTTTCAATTTCATCCTTCATTCCTACCATACAGTTAGCCTCTATTTAACGACTATTTTGCGTAGTAATTATTTTTCTCTGCATTTTTAGGTTTGCGTTGTTGATATCAAAGTAATGTTTGACGTTTCTGATGATTTTTTCCATCGCAAATGTCTGCATTCTCTCGGTATATTTCCAGTGAATGGCATGGATGAAACAAAATCTGACGTGAGATCATCTTCGGTTTCCATACCCCCGTTCACGAGACCATAAGAAGAGTCCTCCTCCCCTCCCCACCTTTCACGCTTGACGTGTAATTATTGAGTGGCCCAAAATGTATTACAGAAATGTAATCTGATGCCTTCTTCAAGTGAAGCATTGAGCTCTGTCAGAAGCGTGAACAATCATAGAGGCGACCATGGCTGGAGTGTTGTTTTTCTTTTCAAGAAAGAGAAGCAGTATATGTATTTCAGGCATAAAATCCCCTGAGCCTCCTCCAAATAAAATGACCTTTAGACGGCAGAATTTGCCTGTAAAGTGGTTTATGGATTTAGAAAAATAGCAGTAATTTCATATAACATTCTGTTAAGATTTGTAGTTCCATTTTAAGGAAACAAGTGCAAGTTTAATGCTAATAAATGGAGCAAGTGTGAGAAAGAATAATGAAGTGGATATGCGAGGTGAATGATGATTTTTGGGCTGGTGACTGAGATTTTAGTTTTAATTGATGGAATGGAACATATTTGAGCTTGGTATGAAATATGTTCTGAATTTCATGCTTAATTTTTTGAGCTGGGTGAACTATGAATATAGAGGCTTTAGATCTGGAGGCCCTAAATTTATAAGAACCGGTTTACTCAGAACCGAAATCGCAATTTCGTACACAATATCGTTAGATGGAAACAAAAAAGAATTTTAGTGAAAAAATTAATCTTCTACCCATAGCCATTCACTCATAAATCAAAAATTAAAATAAGCAAAAGGTGATGCCCACCAAAAAAGCTGCTGTGATAACATTGACGTTATTTTCCTCCCATCCTTGACTGCTTTTAGGGAGAGAAGGGAGTGGAGGGGGGTTCTCGGAAGGTCTGCTCGCACAGATGCTGTCGCAACTGTCCTATTGGCATAGTCAGCTGTGTCCCCCCATTGCGATAAGGCGAAGTAGCTTTGTGGGCTCAGTTGTGATTGGACGAAGTTGATATACGTCACTTTTCCGAAAGGGTTAAAAATATCAATTTTTCACAGCTTATAACTCGAGAAATAATTGACGGATCAGAAAATGGAAAAATACGGGTCTTTTTATTTTCCAAACTCTATCAAATGCAGCAATAAAAAATATGGTAAACGACCCGATTGTCTTTCCTCATATTTTCTTTCGCCTTTGTTGTGATTAAACGTTAACTTTGATGTCCTTGTGCAGATCCAGACCCTTGGCGCCACTCTCGGAAGGTGAGGCAGCAGTGGAGGTCTGGGGGGGGGGAGGGTGCATCGGCGAGCCACCGCACCCACGTGTGCCCCTCCTGCGCCAAGAGGTTCTACTCGAATGCCTCTCTCCTCATCCACATACGGACGCACACGGGGGAGAAGCCGTTTGAGTGCGACGTCTGTCACAAGGGCTTCAACGTGAAGAGCAACCTCATTCGTCACATGCGAACGCTCCATGGCAAGATAGTCAGCCCCTCGCAGGTGGAGGAAAAGGCCTAGCTTCTGTAATTGCGGTGCGTGGAAACATGCAATACATTGTGGAAGCATGTATCTCCGTTGGATTGGAGATTTGCTGACTCACAAAGTGTGCCATCTGGTGGATGCTGTGTATTATTAACGGGATTGTAGAAAGTCTGTCTGGATGGAACAACGAAATGTCTAGAGACAACCATAACTTTTCATGGTGATGTTTAGCTTCTTGTTGTTCATTCATGTTCATGAGGTTATATTTTATTTATACAATTCTAGTCACGTCAGACATGTTTGTGCCAAAATTATTTACGCCTACATGAATATTTGCATATGTCAACCTATAAATAGATTTTAACTTGGGTCAGTTTAGATTTTCAGTAGAATGTATGCTGTATTATTTCTTCGTTGTTCTGATACAAAGATTTCTACACTACTCTACTAAGTGAAAACATGACTTTATCTCAGGTTCTGTTTAATTAATTAATTTATTTTTAATAATTGGTTCATGAGAAGGCAATATGTGCCAATACTCTCAGCAGGGCTCAAAGCCACAATCTTCAAGTTGATGGCATGCAATTGCCAGCCTACCTTAGCCATGTTCCCATAATTTTGCCTTGTTTTTTTTAACTCAAGACTTATAGGAAAATTAATGAGAAATTATTGTTTCTCTGTTGCTAAGTGACTGTATCAAATTTCAAATGTTTACTCTGCGATTGGTTTGATTGGTAGGGATGTTGTTTGCCTGCCACTTAGAGGTGGGTGAAATCCATGCATCAGAGTTGGATGCTAGCCTCTTCCACTCTACCACCAGTGGTGTCCCAAAAAAAATTGGTGTCTGATCCTGTTTCTACAACTGCTCTTTTAATGTTCTGTGATATCATTGTGCACGTGTGTTTAGGATGTTCTGAGTGGGATTCCCTTTTGTTCAATGATCAATAAACATGCCACCACATGCCTAGGGTAAGGTTATAAGGGTATAGACGGAAGGTCACTTTGCTCATAAAATCAGTCAGCATTTGTTAAGCTGTTTATCACTTCGTTCTGAGAGATTACCCAGTTTTAAACCAGAAGTGCTAGTCCATGGTATCTGAATTTAGCTACATCCCCAATATATTAATCGACTGCATTACTCGATAATGTAGACTCTGATGTGACCTGGCAAAAATAATGCATGTCATTTACGAAACCATCAACTTCGTAGTTTCAATTTACTCAACTAAAATTAAGTATGTTTTGTTGTGTTGTGTGTGCACTTGATGGAGATGCTTGGTGTTACTATCATCATTAACGTTTGTAAACATCAAAGTTTGCAGTTTTAGTATGATATCATTAATTCACTCCTGATATATACTTTAAGTAAAGTAAATCCTATCTGTAAAAATGAGTGATGGCCGGATCGGATCCGTCGAATCCAAAGATCTTTCATTTTACTCGGTTCTGGATTCAGATCCAAAGACACGGAGTAAAATCTGATCCGGATTGTAGATTTTCGTGGCTTAGCGATCAAAGCGCCCCGTGAATGGAATGTAGGTGCGGTAGATATTGACAAGAAGAGGATGTGTAACTCAGGTCACGAGATTACATGAAAAGGTTCTCATACAACTACAAGCAAAATAAAGAAATGTGACTTTTTTCCCCATTACCACAATATTGTGGGAAAAAATATGTAGGATGTCACGCGGATAGCCTACATTTACAGGATCAGGCGGACAACAAGAGCTAGTGTACTGTGCGAAGTCCAATCCCTATCGCAGTTAAATTTTTTCCTTCAGTTATTGCATCGAAAATAATATCTTCAATTTCAAACCATTACATCTGAATACTGACTTTATTATACTTTTGTTGTTTAAATTAGATTTACAAATGTACCATTAATAAATTAAGGATGGTCGGGTCGGATCCACGTGTCTACCTACTCAAAGCTGTATTCCTAGGGTAATGCAAATAGGCAGTTAAAAAAGTACATTATCATAAATTTCATGTCAATTTATAATTTTAAAAAATTATATAAAATTTGGCGTTAGTGAAATGTTTGGAAAAAATTTTTATTGCAGAATTAAATGGTGGAATCATTACCTAAACTTTACATTGTATTTTTGGGTGATGCATTTGTAAATCTAGTTTAACACGTTCAACCCGACGGACGCGAATGCGCATCCGAGGTGCGTTGCGAAGACACCGAAGGACGCGCATTCGCGTCTGTTAATGATCTCTATGATGACCTCACTGAAGACCTCTCTAAAGATTTCTCTGAAGGACGCGAACTCATGTCTTTAATAAATTATCGAGTTTTGTTATTCAAAAAATTTTTTAACTAATTTTATAATTACATTTAATTGACTGGCTAAATTAATGTGGAGGAAAAACCTTTCCATTTTTCATGATTGCACACTAGAAATATTCCGGGTTGAATGTGTTAAATGATAGAAGCACAAAAAAGTCAGTATCCACACATGAAGATTGGAAATGAAGGATGATAAAGTTTTTGATTAGATGGCTGAAAGAAAAATTTTAAACAGCGATAGGATCGAACTTCATTACCTGCAGTCCACTACCCCACTCTGCTATTGTCGGCTTACCTGATTTTGGAGAATACATGCTCCCCACATGTCATTCTAATTTTTTCTTGCCAACCCAACTTACCAGTGAAGAAAAAATCCGAAACTTTTTCAAATTTTGCTTATAGTAGCATGAAAAAAGGCTAATCTCATTTCAAGATCAGAGTTACACAACCTCTCCTTAGGAGTATAAACTCTCAAATTTCTCTTTAAAGGTTATTATTAATAAGACATTGCAAAATTACTAGTTTAGCAGCTTTAAATATTCTATAATAATTTTTTCGTCTTAAAAATGGAATCCCTGGTTATTCCATAAATGGGATCTCTTGGCTGCATTAAAAATTTTTTGTGTTTCTAAAAAAGAATTTGAAAGCATTCAAGGATTTGATTAATAATTGGAAAATAATCCCTTTATTAATGAAAATGAACTTAAATGTTTCTTTTAACTGCACTCTAAAGAATAGTTGTACAGGTTTCAAAAATATATTGCTTGATGAGTATGTGATAAGGAAGGTGATCTTTATATTAGAAGTAATAAAATATAGTTATTGCATCCGTAAATCTTGATCCAGGGGGGGTGTGCTTGAAACGTTCGGGATTAATTCCGGTACGTAACCAAGGACTCACTCACAGGATTCCGGTTCGTTTTGGGAAATTGGTGTGCTTGAAACGTTCGAGATGAGATTTCGTTCGGGATTCGCTGATTCCGTACCGGAATGGAAGCCGTGTGGTCAGAGTCGGATGAGATTGGAATTCCGTATGGAAACTGAATAAACAACATGGCGGAAGGTTTCATAAACCTCTTATTATTCAGAGCTTTGGAGGATGAAGAGAGGCAAAATGCGGGAAATATACGTTTTCTTCGGGAACGAGAAGACGCATTCCGCATGAGCGAAGACAACTTCAAGTGCCTCTTTCGTCTGACGAAACCCTTGGCGAGGGATTTAATTGAATCCCTCACCGGTGTTATACCAATGAGAAGACGATCTTCATCGTTGAGTGTGGAGACAAAAGTAAGTAATGTTTTCTGTTTTTTACTGCATTTAATTCTAATTTATTCATGTGCAGAAACTCTTATATAATTATTTGGTTATTTTCTACACCTACGTTCCAATATTTTTGTTAATTTAACCAATTTCAAGAACGATGTTTCAAGTACTAAATTTCATCTCACTATCAATTAAACTATCTCTATTGAAGCGTCTTCTAAGTGTATGACGGAGCAGATGGTTTACATGAAATTGTAGTTTATTTCCAAATGTCGCGTAATTAAGCAGTTTGAATTTGCCTCCAACGTCGATGACAAATGCCACACGAATCTCAATGTCAATATGGGCCCAATGTACTGTTTTCATTGTGTGAAACTGTGCTACGATCCTTGCTGTGATGGAACAGCTGTAGAGAATTATTAATTCAGTTGTAGTTTGTGATGAGCCGCCTTTCTGGAAGTGCTGTGGTCTTAAGATTTAATCTGAACACTTAAGCGGTGATGGCGTTTATAATTTAAAGTAATCGTTCGTAAACGCTAAACGCAGTGGTGTAATATTAGGAACTTGAAATTTTGTAGGGAGTTCGCCATTAAACATGTTAATTAAACAATTGATCATTGTTATATCGTGAATTCAAAGGATTCGATTCTGCTGGATTTATTTATAACTAGTTTAGCCGGTTACATTGTAGTTTGAAGTTTGTTTACTACATATAGTCGGGGATTACCTATATTGTTTATTATATCATCTGTGATTGAAAGGAAATAATTTGTTTAAAGTTAAATACGCATCAGTTAAGACAAATATGGTTTTCGACCCACCTTCTGTTTCAAGCTCGGATGACTGCTATTCGTAAACAAATTCAGTACTACGGTGATTAAGTTAAGTACATAGAACATTTGTGGGTACAGTAATTCTGCGATGAGTTATTTATGCAAGTATTTTGCATGATTGATTTTCAGGTTCTTGCTACGCTACGGTTTTATGCCACCGGATCGTATCAATCCTGTATTGCCCAGGATGTCAACACGGCCATGTCGAGATCCAGGGTCAGTAGGGCAATAAGCGAGGTCACCAACGCCATAAATGACCATCTATTTAATCGATGGGTGACGATGGATTTGAGGCGTGATAGAGTGGTTATGACAAGACAGAGGTAATAAGGTTAAGAATGTGCCTAACGTCGAAGTTGAGTACTGTTCTTCTTGGGGATTGTTAATATCTATATAGCATTTTTCTTGGAGTGAATGTTTATGATTATTAACGTTCAATGATTTTGTCACTGCGTTAATACCTGGAATAAATGCACAGTGTTAAATTAGATTATCAGTAGTTGTAATTGAGATATATTTCAGATTTTTTGAGAAGTTTGGTTTTCCTGGGGTTGTTGGTGTGATTGACTGTACGCACATCGCAATAGTGGCACCCCCTCAAAATCACCCACGGTACATAGAGAGGGATTATTTTAACCACAAGAGGTATCATTCAATTAATGTACAAGTGGTAAGGAAATGAGTGCCTGACAGCAAGCATATTTTTACGGCAATCCCTTGAACATATTTCAGTAAATATTTATTGATGTTAATAAGTGATGGATCCCATTAACAGAATAACATTCCCTCATCATTAACTCTTGTCATAATGTCTTTCAATGAAAGACTATATTTGGCTGTAATTCGTATTGTGATGCTTACTTATGTTGATAATATGTCTATTATTAAGGCATTAGGCATATAAATTAAATTGATTTCGATCATAGTGTTACTACGTAGTGATAATATTCCTACCCATAAAGAAGGTCTATTTCATTAATCCAAATATATGCTTATCATTAAATAGGTGTGTGATTGTGATATGAGAATAACAAACATCAATTCTCGTTTCTGTGGTTCCACACATGATGCATTCATAATGGCCAACTCAGCATTGAGACCTGCCTTAATACAAGCCCATGAGAGGTACAACGTGTGGCTCCTAGGTAATGGATGTGACTTGTGTGTGTTGTGTAGCCACTACTTGAGTTTGTATACTTTAAGTAATGAATTAGTGATGTACTTAGTCCATACAAGTACCTGTTATTATAATACCAATTATTGCCAATGTTTTCATTAGAATTATTTAATGAAATCAAAAAACATTAGGTCTTTAGCTGATCATTCTTATCCTCTGATATGTTGATAAGTTGGTGCTTAATTCAACTGTGGTGTTTTGTGAGAAATTTGGTCTTTTAATGCCAAATGTTTTATCCAAATGCCTATATTTGCTTGTGTATGCTTTAGTTGTGATTGCAAGGGAATTATTAGGAACATCTTAGGGAGCTTATTTAAATAACTATTGTTACAGGTGATAGTGGATACCCTATAGCTCCCTGGCTTATGACGCCTGTCCCAGGATATACAGTGCCCAACTCACCGGAGGATAATTATAATAGGTGTTTTACACGGGCACGTTGCACTGTTGAAAGGTGCATTGGGCTGCTGAAGAGTAGATGGAGGTGCCTACTGAAACACCGAGTACTTCACTACTTGCCTGAGAAGGCTAGTAAAATAGTAAATGCTTGTGCAGTACTCCACAACATGTGCATAGAGGAAAATCTTCCACTCAACCATGAAGAGATGGCACAAATTGAAGATCTTGGGGTATACAATGACCCTGTTGAAGAAGAAGAGGGGAATCAAAATGGGCGTGCTATAAGAGGGAGACTCATTGCGGCTCATTTTTCTTAAGTTAGGTTTTTTCTAGGAAAAATTGTGTTCCATTCTTTGTTCTATGTTATGTTGTGTGATCAAGTACCTTATCTTATGCTCTATTTCTTGCTTGCATGGGAGTAGTATATTTTTGTTTTGTGTACTTTGTTTAAATATTTGGTTCCATCAGCCATGTTTTAGGACACAATGGCCTGATGAAGACAATCGTTGAAGGAAAGGTGAACGAGAGGAATGGAAAGGGTGGGCCTCCTATGAATTATATATACAGGTTGTGAAGTAAGTGAAAGAGAGGAACTACGTTAATATGAAGAGGTTCGCTGATAGAAGAATCGAGGGGAGGCTGCGTCAAACCAATCCTAGGATTTTTGACCCTAGATGAGATGATTCTTGTTGGTGGTAGTATATGATTATATTGTATTGATAGTTGATTAATAATGGTGCAATCCTGGCATCAGTCTTTGGTTAATGCTAACAAAATTGTGCAAGAATAATTTGGGGGTGAATCATTCATAAGAAACTACTCTTGTTGGGAGGTGATACAAATGCAGTCCACAGTTCATAATATATTTGTTTTGGGTGATGGTAATATTCATGTAGACACAGTGATTCTTTATTTTAGAAATGTATTTGATTAGGAAATATTGATTGTTGTTGTTGTGTCTAAAGAAATGCTTTTCTAATCAGCAGTCACTTCATTACCATACAGTTAATAACAATCCATTTGCATGTGACTCTTATGTCTAAAATTTTATGCATGAACTGGTGGCATTGTATTTCTTAATTGTCTGTAAGTAGTGCCTTTATGTGATATTTCACTCTCTGCCACACACTATATCAGTGGCTCAAAGGGTAATACGTCGATGGTAATGTAATGGAAATGTAATTAATGGCTGAAAAGTGACTGAATATGAAAAAAGGTGATTTACCACAAAAATTTCCCTCAGATAGTATATTCTTTGAAGGGTGTATGGTGATTGCTGTCACTAGTCTTTGTCGTGGATATTGCTAGAAAAATATGTCTCACTTGGTGCAACATTGGAAGAGTATATTACTAGTTAACCTTTTTTTTCACAGTTACCTTATCAATATGAATGGACATTTAAAATAGTGAGCACTACACAATATGTGAAGTATTCAGGGAATTATTACAAGAAATATTTCTTCTTTGGCATTTAATATTGCATGTTGGTTTTGTCATGGTATGGAGTGTTAACTATCTACCTACATTGCTCAAGTAAATTTTTATGTGAATATAATAGTTACTGCATCGAGGTGCATGTGCTAGTAGTTGATATTCCATTTTTGTCTTGCATTACTGGTAATTATTATAATATCTAATTATGTAAAACAAGCAGTTAAAAATAAAGAACTCAGTGGACATGAAAAGATTTCATTTAAAGAAGTTCTCCTCCATTACACTCATTCCAAATTGTGACTGAATTTATTCTGGTTGTAATGCATCCACCTCTAAACCTAAGCAGAAGGTACTAAGTAACTAAATTACCACTAAAAAATACTGAAAAAGCCGTGGAACACTAGAATAAAATCAATTTTATGCTAATTAGGGCCACTGCAAGCTAGTAATGGAAAACAACTTAATAGGGTGATGGAAAATACTCAAATGACTTCACATTAGGAAACAAATTGGGTATGAATTAAGAAACTGATGACAACATTGCTCATATATTATTTATTTTTTCTAAATTTTCATTTATTCTCCTCAACATTTCAACCTTCTCCCTTTTCACTTTCAAAACTTCAGTATAAAATTTCTTTCTCTCTTCCAATTTCTGCTCTTTTAACAGTAAATTTTTTCTTTTGATTAGTAGCAGCTCTTCCTGCATGCCCTTGATGTCATCCATTCCATTTTTTAAATCTGTAACAAAGCACTATTAACATTAATTTCAATTGTGAAAATCATGGTACTCTCATGAATATTTTCCACAAAGATATGTCTATAATGAGGGTTCATGGAAATTTGAATGTATTACCAATTAGTAAGGCATTGCATTCATAATATCCATAATTAATTCTTAATAACATTACAGCTGGGAGTTTTGTACAGCATACTGTTAATACAGGTTACATAGGCAACAGTGAGACTCATAAAAATATTAATCACTCTTGGATATAGCTGGTTCAGTTCTGGGAGTGGGAGGATCAGTACTGGAAGTGGATGGTCTTTGCAGTGATGAATGACATACAGATGTGGTGGACTTAAATGGAGTGGACATCGAGGTGGATGGGCCTTGGGAATTTGTATTACAGTCTTCTTCAATTTCCTGACAACTAGGGGATATAATGGGTTCTATGGGCAAGCTGATTTCAGGCTGGTCAGTAAAAACAATGGGAATCTGTGATGAAATAAGAATGTAGATTATACACAATAAATATTGAAATTGAATGTAACACTTTGAAATTATTTTTATCATAAAATACAATATAAATTGCTGCCAGAGTTATGAAAAGTTTGACACATTCGAGCAATTGACTTGCATATTTTCCATGAGCTTTGACGTGAATATATGAGATAACCTATGATGAGAAATTGAGAATACCAGAAAAAGAAGAATTTTGACATTACCTCATCTAAAATTATTGTAGATTCCCTCACTGTGGTATGGCCATGAATTGCGTTTTTGCCTATTATATTGGTGACCCGCTTTTGGAATGGTGTCAATTCATTGACAACCGGAGGTCCACCGCCAGTGTGGGATATATCCCGGGCTATTTCTGCAGCCTTGCCCTTTGCTGCACATTTTATATCATGCCATGACTGTAGGATGGTAGGATAATTATTGTAATGCTTATTGGCATTAAAAGATTATTATTAATTCAAATTTCAAAGTAATCAATTAATTCACTGCATAACATTTCATGTTTGCCATAACAAGTAGTTTGCCATATCTGGGTGAAAGTTTTACAGTCTAAGATAATTGTAAGAAACAGCTAGGTATATTAGTAACGATTAAAATTTGTATAAACAACTTCACTTTGTAGGCAAATGGGTTCCTTAATCTAGAATCACACCTTCCTCCACTCCTTCCAAGACCGCTTTGGGCCAAAGCACGAATTCAGCTTCAGTGCCACCTCCTCCCAAAGCCTGGCTGCGTCTTTCGCGGTGAAGTTATTTTTAAGGATTCCTTTCCTAATGCTATCGTTCTCTAAAAAAATAATCACATACATAAATTATTGATAAATATAACATATACCACCTTATTAAGCTCATTTCACATACCTTCGACGAATTGAAGAAGTATTTCCTTCTGCTCTTTGGTTATCTTCATCTTCAAATACGCGCTTCAACAGTATATGCACCGTCAATTGTTTTGTAAACATTACGCCGAAATCCCAACGTTGCCACGTCTACTTTTCGGGATGGAAACAGATAGCAACCCTCGAAACCGATCAACGGCTTGAAAGTTTCAAGCACACCAAATTCCGAGTGAGATGATTTCGGTACGGAATGGGCGTTCGGAAATATTCCGTACCGGAATTAATCCCGAACGTTTCAAGCACACCCCCCCAGGAAAATATTATCAACATAGATGATAGGAAGTTGATTTTTTATACAATAAATTTACTTGTTTTATTTTGGTAATTCTATTGTTGCTGTATTTATATATTTATTAAACATCTAGAAAATCAATGAAATTCACAATCGAGTATCTGAAACTAAGAATCCAAAACCGAGATAAATATCCGAAACCCTGGCAAGGATCCGGATCCGACCAAAAACCTGGATCCATCCATCACTTAGTAAAAAGAAAGCAATAAGTGTACCATTGTTAATTTAGTCCACACTGCATGCTACATTAAATTCATTGTGTTCTACCAAACATGATACGTTTCTAAATACTTTTTCTTTTTTGTCTCTTTACCGATCCAAACCCTAGCCAATTTTACTTGAAGTCTAATTCTTTGGCCTATTTTTGTTTATTAGAAACCAACCATATTATGATCAAGTACACACACACACTTAGTTGAACTGATAGATGTTCAGGAAATTGCTTAATTTTATTGTTATTAGTTTTCTACCGGTGAAGGTAGGTCTAAATGGACAATTCCCACCCCCTGAATTTCACACCATGTCTCTCTTCAGCCCCTCATACCTCCTGCCTCCCATCATTCTATCCAAGCTACCCATTCTTCTCCTCCCTCTTCCCTGCTTACCCAACGCTCTTCCCTCAATCACTACTTTCAAAACACCATCCCCTTTTATTACCTTTTCCATCCACACCTTCTGCCTTCTCCTAATTTCATCTATCAAATTTCATTCCTCTTTTACCAATTCCAGCACTTCATCATTCGTCATCCTTTCAACCTACTTTACTTTCTCCATCCTTCTCCACTTACACATCTCAAAACCCCTAAGTTTATTTTCATCTTCTTTTCGCAAAGCTCACATTTCCGCTCCATTTAGTTCAACGTTCCAAATTAAACTTTTCTCCAGTCGTTTCTTTATTTCCCTACTCAATGCCCCTGTCATTAGTTCACACCTATGTGTAAAAGCTTCTTTTACCAATCCAATTCTCCTACTCCAATGCTGCTCTACCCTATTGCCTCCAAAACACTACCTAGATAGCTAAATTGCTCCACCTGCTCTACCTTCTAACCTCCTACTTTTATAGTTTTACTGCCCTTTTTGTTCTTGAAAATGGCATTACTTTGGTTTTCTTCTGGTTTATCTTCATCCCGTATCTTCCGCACTGTCCCTGTAATGCATCCAGCATTTTTTGCAAGCCACGGACTGACTAGCGCTTAGTCATCCACAACCTCACTGATTTTATCAATTTCCCCCCGACCTTTACTCCAGCCTCAAGCTCATCCCAAGCCTCTCTCACCATTTCCTTCAAGAATATATTGAAAAGTACCGGCGATTTGGACAGCCCCGCCTAACTCCCCTCCATATTGTGCCCCAATCCAATTCTCAATCGGCTACTCTCACTTGCACCTTCTGCACCATGTTATACGCCTCCCTCCCCTCCTCTGAAATCAAAACTGATCCTTGCCAAGAAATTCATTTACTCTCTTTTCCATTATTCTGTTGATGATTCTAAGCACTACCTTTGCCAGGTGAGAAATTACACTTATCGTTCTATAATCTTCACATTCTTTTGTCACCCTCTTTTTCGGTATAGATATCAGCATGGTTTTTACAAAATCCTCTGGCCATTCCCCCGCCTCGTTATTACGTAAATTCAGTATGAAAAAGCTCATAAAACTCTCCTTTACCCCTCTTCCTAGGTTCTTCAGAAGCTCAGCTGGGATGTTGTCTATCCCCACTGCTTTAGCCGCCTTCATTTCTCGCAATGCCTTCTCTATCTCACTATCCAGTATTCCGGTGCCCACGTCACCCTGATCTACATCCTTTTCTTCTTCTATATCCAAGTTTGTAGACCTATTTTCACTATCATACAGTTCCTCAACATATTCCCTTCATCAACACTGGATCCCCTCTGGTTCCATTGCTAAATTTTCCCTTCTGTCTTTGATGCGCGGAACCGTTTTCCATTTCTTGATGCCCAACAAAATTCTAACCTTTGCGTACAGACTGCCTATTTCTCCATCTCTCTATCTCCTAACACTGCTGACTCCGCCACTTTTCTCTTGCTCTCTTTGTTCCTTTCCTAATTCTGTTGTTTCTCTCTGTATAAATCCTTTTTCCTAGCTCTTTCTTTATATTTTTCCATTTCCTTCTTTCCTCAATCCTTCCATCATTTCTACTGTTACCCATGCTATCTTGATCCTTCTAGCATTCTCTGTTCCAATTGTTTTCTCAGCTGCTTTTTTATTCATTTTTATCATTTCTCACCCTTCATCCATTGTTCCTCTTCCCTCATGCATTTATCCACAATCTCCTGATATTCCCTCCTCTTTGTTCCAGGCAGTGTTCCTACATCCCGATCACCAGTAATACCTTCATTAGTAATTCCTCCCACTGGTCTTGATATTGCTCTACATTGGTTGCATGGTATTATTACATTAAGTATCTGAGATAGCAGAGATCTGATTATTGGGAACTGTGCAGAAACTTCATTTGCTGACTGCGCTATATTTTATTTGGTGATGCCAAGTTACCTTTTTCAGAGTATATTTTATATAATATCTTGTCATTGTTCAGTGAAGAAGAGAAAATTTATATTCTGTGACTCCAATGTGTCATACCCGCAATTTTTAGGAAGAAGGGATGAAAAAATGGGAATGTATCAATTTCTAGCAAATGTTCTGAGAATGAAATCTCTGTGGGTGACGACAAACACCAGAATGTGCATTCTCATAAGATTTTGACTCCTCCTTACTCGGTGGGTTATTCAAGTACCATGGTCATGGGTCAAAAGTGCATGTGTAAAAAGCTCTCAGATTCGTTTATAAGGTATGAATTAAAGCTAAATGTAGCTGAGTTCATTCATATGTAAAAACCATTGGTCGATGAGAGTTAGCCCTTCAGGTTATCCCTGGAGAGTTGCATTCATTTCTGTGTACAGTAACTCCTCTTGATCCCTGTCTCTTTGTCAATTTTGATCTCATAGTAGGTATCTAGTGATGATGATCTCACTGTTAAGTGGGAGAAGTTAGTACAAATGTGGAACTTAATGTTCTTTTTCTAGTCAATTCAGGTTAAACCTTAAATACAGGGAGTTCCTGCTTTTCCACCATATTAGGTTCCACAAAACCACAATGGAAAGTAAATAAACATTTTCTGTACACTCCTTACATATACAGTTTATAAATACAATTTTCATAGCTTTCATCTTGTAGCCCATTTGCCTATGAAAACTTTATTTCTTTGTAAATGCATCAATGCCAGATGCCATTTCTAAGAATTGAAATAAGTATGCATTAATGTCACTCTGAGTTATTATATATTTTGTATATTAAATGCCATAACTGTAAAGTATCAATGTGTCAGAAAAGCAGTTTCAGATGACATATTAGTGGATTACTGGTGTCATATTGTGTGTGATGTATCTGTGAAACAGCAGAAAACAAAGTGTAAAAAAAGCGGGGACCTCCTGTATATTGCCTGTATAATGGATATGACATTATAGCTTGCTTTGTAATTGTATGTGTAATGTTATTTTCATAGTGAAAATGAATAATCATGAGACTGATGTTTAGGGTGTCATTCACAAAGAATATAATGAATTAAATATACCATATCGACTCGTGTATACCACATACCAGCATTTTGGATAGGCTGTGAGGAAATAAAATATTTTCATCATAAAATTAATTTTTCATCCTTGAGCCTGCTGCTTTTTAGTATAAACTGAAAGCATGTACGTTCTTTAATCAAATGAAAGAACTAGTAATAGGTTAAAAAACAAGAAATATAAATTGGGGGAATTTTAAGAAAAAGGGTGTGTGGCTTCCAAGAAACCCAGAGGATTCATGCGTGCCACTCACACCCTTCTCTTTGCTGCAAGTTTGGGAAAAGGTGTGTTGTTTACACAAGTAAATATGGTATGACCGTTTTTTCTTTTTGTACATTGTATTTGGTTTACATAGAAAAAGTATCCAAAGAAAATTAAATGATTGAATTAACAAATAACCTAATACACTGAAATATTTGTCTGAAGTTTGACATGTGCACCCAATGGTACTAATAGAATATATTTTGATTGAAATTCATCTCCAGGAAATTACTGTCCGAGTGTAAGTATGAATAATGTGCTTATTTAATATCAGTATTAAATAGTTGTCACTTACATTGCTAATGAACGTATGCATAAATTCATTTATAATGCACAGTATAACGACAAGTTGAAATGGATTAAATGAAATGACTAACTGTATCATTATTACTTCTTCCATTACTGGTTATTTTTCTTTACAGGTAACACAGCTCCTTGTTTGTCTAATGAGATATTTGCCCTGTACCATCTTTGTTTTGTGCATGTTAATGTTACTTAAAATATGTAAAACCTGGATAAGTGGACTGGAGCCCCCTGGCACCTATACCCCTTTGGATCTATTGTGCAAACCCATATTTTACCTGCACACAACTTGCAGACAAGAGCACCGCAATAAAGGTATACAGAATAGTTACCCACTCAATGCCCGTCTTGGCCCAATGTTGATAAACTTCTGTGATCCAACGTGAAACCAGTGTTCCAACATCACTAGACCTTTATTCTCTACCTGAGTTTTGCGTATTAAAGTTAGCTGCTGATAATTACTGCTATACAATTTTTTTCCATCAATATTCTCCCCTTAAATCCTTGAATTGCTTCTTCAGCAGTCTTAATATGGGCATTAAAAATCATAGGAGACATGACACAATACCTGCTTTCATTGAATCTTCACTGCTAATTTAATCAGACTCCTGGTCCTTAAGTGCACTGTGGCTTACTCTTCGGTCATCAAATGACTTTATTTCCATTAAAATTTGAGCTTTTGTTTTCCAGATCATGTCAGGAAAGGAGATGCAAGTTTAAATTCCCCACTGTAATTTGCTCTGACCATGGTTTTGTTGCAATGCCATACTGCATGGCTCAAGAAGAGGCGTGGGCGTTAGGGGTGTCTTTTGCATTCTTTGCTTGGAGGGTGAGCCTGGCGAGAAGGCATCTCGTATGTACTCGTTGTTTTGAGTGAGTGATAGTGCATACCAAAGTTCAATGCCTTCACACCATGTTTGAGGATCCCTATACCATCCGCTCCACCAGCTAAGAAAGGGATTGCCCACCTTGGCACATGGTGTTGATACCAAGGTCAGAGCAGCATATAGTAGAAAATTATAATATGTGTTTTCTTCCTGATAACATTTTAGAGGCCTTTTGTGGTTAGTTTTAAGATTAATGGTTTCCACTGCATAAACAAATTTTGAGGTTACAGGCGTTATTGAATGGAAACTTAACATAACAGTAACTTGAAAAATGGGCAACTTCCACAGAGAGAAACTTTTATTACGACCAGGTTCCGCTTTTTACAGCAACTTCAGGTGAAGGTCATCCCGAAGATGCTTTAAAAAGCAAAGCCTGGTCGTAATACACGTTTTTCTCTGTGGAAGTTGCGCATTTTTCAAGTTACTCCACAGTATAAATTAGCATTATCTTCACCCTTTCTTTGTTTGATAAGTGCCCCACTTATTACAATGCTTTATATATTTGATAAATTATTGCAACGAGGGTGATAATTAGGTATTCTATCATATCCTGCCCAGAATTGAGATGGGTATCCTGATTTCTATGGCAACCTTGCATTATTCTGCCATTTTGATGAATTTGTTTTCCTTCTGGATGCAGCGACAAGAATAATTTTAATTCTAACAAAGAGTAATCCAAAACAAACAATTTGGTTTAGAAGCTGCAATGTTGTATAGCAAAATTATTTTTGTACCCTTATGCAAATCCTATCCTGATGCTTTATATGAAGTACATATTTGAACCAACGTATGGTATATTTTCTCCATTATATTGTTTTATTAAGTAATTAAGTTATAAAATTCATTTTGAAGATGCATGTAAACATACTTCCCCAGCCTTCATAATTTTTTCTTCCTCTACCCTAATTATACTACTCTGGATATCCGTTACCATCCATTCTTGGTGATTCAGCTAATAATTTGGAGTGTCTTCATTCATAATGTCACAACAATTTCAACTTGGAGTCAAATTTGAGTTTTGATACTTTCCAGTAGGTATGAGGATGTATTCACTCAAGTTAATTATTTGTTATAGTGGTTGCAACATGTATTTCCCTCTGTCAATGAATTTCTGAAGGCATAATGTCCTCTTGTACATTTTTCATCTCTTGATGTGCCCTATATTTGTATTTCACATCACAGGATAAATAAATATATTATTTTTTGAAAGGGCATGTTTAATAAGAACACATTGATTATGCAAATGAGGGAGGGGATAAGTTATGAAGTATCACCTACTGTCAGGGAAAAGTATAAACAAGTTTAACTATGAAGTTTATCTGTAGTCGTATAGAAAATAGCTGTACTAAAATTTAGCTTATTTCAATGTGTTTAACTATGTAAATTATTTTTTTTATCCCATCAGGATGTTAACATGGGGTGAAAAAAAGTGGTTTTAACTTTTTACTGATTCCAATGGAGTGCTCATTTAGAGAATTCATTCCTAGAAAAGTATTAATTTCATCACTGCCAAACTTTATTACCTGGCGGAGAAATTATCTTTTATTCTTGAAGTATCTATAAAGTATGTACCATTATCTTATTTTTTCCTTTAAAGCTCTTGCAAATGTTGTAAAATATTTTACGTGCCCTAGTTTGCCCTAAATCAAGCTCAGATTCCAAATAAAAAAAATGTATGTCTATATTTAAGATTTGATTTCATGTGGGCTCATAAACCCTTACGTGAAAGAGAAGACACGTAAATATGTAAAGATTAGCCAATAGAGGTCATTGGAGAGCTGCATCACATCAATCTGAGGATTGATTTGGGTGTAAAATTATTTGGGTGGCTATGAGACGAGAGTTGTGTAGCATCTGACAGTGACCAGGCAGAGCAAACCCAATACGACCAATGAGCTACCCTCACCACATGATTCTTAAGTGTCTTGTTAATATGTACCTGCTCATTACTTAACGAAATTCACAAATTATAGTGGTATTAGTACTAATAAACCAGTTACAAGCAACAATAACTTTCCAACCACCATGTTCACTGTTTTCATCCCAAGGGGCCAGTCACAGAAATGGAATTAAGTCATTTTAAAGTAGGAATACCCCATGATATTGAAATAAACAGCTTTTAAAGCTCAAACTCCAAGGATTACATCAGTTGCATTCTTCCATACAGCCTGGTAAAAACAATAACAGAGACAATAACCCTCATGATGTAATACTCTTCTAAAATGGACACCATAAACTGGAGTCCTTGGGAAAAACTCACCATTGGAATTCACATTATCAAGGTAGGTATTTATATTTTTTGGGACTTTGGCAAGACAGGCTAAACCATTGTCCCAGAGCTCAGAAAGGATGCCATAACTTGACAATGGGAGGCTGCTAATAATATTGCAATATGAGACAATCAATAATTCAAACTTATGGAAGATATGTATCCAACTGAATTTGCATATCACCTGCATCTTATGACTGAAAGCATATCAATTACTTGTACTTGGGAAATAATCTCAGGCAGGTTTTTAGCAATGTAATATTACTTAGTGCAATCAATTTATAATCACAATATTGGCCTATATCATGCAATTGAGGCGAAGGAAACGAGCTTTGTGTAATCCAAATATTGAAAAATGCCAGGGGACTAATAAAATCTGTACAGGACAACAACAAGAATGAGAGGAGTAGAGCTAGGATGTGCAATGTTTTCTTCAAAGTTTTGATTTCCATGTAATAAAAGAGCAGAAAATACTCCAGAAAGGATATTACTGATTTACCAGTTAAAGACTGACAAAACATTCCTCCATGGCACCGATTTTACTTCAATGCAGCATACATTCAGCCTTCAATGATTACTTCCAGGGCGTGGACTGGTAGAAATAACTGAAGCTGCTGTTGATAATAAGGTGTCATCATGCACTCAACAAGTTTCTCGGTGTGGCAGCATTGTGATGGTATCATGCTAAAAATATTGAGGCATGCTATGGGAAACTTCCAACTGTTCTCTACCATGAACATGGACACAAATTAACATACACCCTCGCGGTGGCTAGCAGGGTATCGTGTAGATGTACCATCTGTGGGGAAAGACACCAACACCATGGCAGTTTTGGTGGAGACTTAGGTTCAGGAGTACTAACTCATATGCCGACAAGGTACCAGCACTCGAATATATTACTTTGAACTCACCCAACTTAAGCCTTTGATCACCAATTGAACCTAAAAACTTTACATCAGCTCTCGTGACTCATGCATAACCTCTCCTACATTTCTATACATTGTACACAATCACCTGAGAAAAAATTTAATGGGAGTGGGGTGGAAATAAGATTTATAAGCGTTCCAGCAACTACAGCTTTAACTGCACTGATAAACTTCACCGTACACTACATTGTCTTCAAGAGAGCATCTACGGGCCTAAGTGAAGTGTCACCAGTACCGACGATCTTCAAGGCAAGTGCATAGCAGGGCCAGCTACAAAGGCCACCGAAAATGAAATGTACCACAACCCACTCAAGTGGCATTATCAAGGAATTGACTTGGACAGATGTCAGTCTTGAAGTAGGTAACACTGTACTCCAAACCACGAAAATTAAATGAACAGCCGTTATTAATATAATACTTTAATTGCCGATATAAAAGTGGTAAAAGGGCTCTTAAGATACAACACGATAAAAATAATTGGTAAAACTTGGAATCAGCATGAAGAGTAATCACTTGGAGTTTCCCACAATACTTTAATTCTGATAATTTAGTTGCCATCTTCATCTTCAATTTTTGGTGCTAGATAGTAGCGGATGTGCCCAATGTCACCTATTCTATACTCAACAACTAATGGGACATCAGACGACATAGATAGCTGCACCTGAAAGGTAAAGTTATTCACTGTAAATAGTATTCATTTCAGGATACCATAATTATGTCACGAGAGGTAAAAAGCAGCGTGATAAGACCGTGACCCATCGACTGATACTCTCCACAATATGGTGTATCACAAGTGATATTTCTTACCACGGGCGAAAGAGGTGTAGCTTTCGTGAATGAGTTAAGATAGCGGCAGGCAAAAGTCAACGTAACTGGTTCTTGCATATCGATGGTAACTGCTTCCTCCTCCTTATCAGCATTAGCCGTCTGGGCTAGCTTCACGTTGGCTGCAAAATTGTTAAGCCTTAATGAACTATTCAGCCGTTACACGAGTGCTCTTCAATAAACGCAGAGTATTTGACACGAATATATTTGGGTAAGACAACCCAAATAATCCAACTTACACCAGTAATCCACACTTACCTGCACCGATATCGCCAGCTGCAGAGAACTTGACCCCCTCCTTCGTGCACGCGATGACAACAGATTCTCCAAACTGACTTAAATCACGGCATATTCTGGCAAATTCCCCGGAGGGCATTTTTATTACACAGGCATAGTCAGTCTCCTGTTGAGCACAATATCGCATATTCAATTACATAGATTAATTTGAAATTTTCATTGAATAGTAAACCATTGCATACCGGAATTCCTAGGTGTTCCTGGTCCAAGTTCATCAGTTTCATCTCGTAATCGGATACTTTTTCTTGATTTGGAGATTCGAAGACAAAGGTGACGGAATCGGCATTGTCTTGGGCTTTCATTGTAACAATATCGTCGTTTCCGGCACATTTGAGGATTTTAGACATGCTGTAAGACGTACAGACCTTCATGAATTCAAAATGTCCAGGCAACACGTGTTTGAACCCAAGATAAACGACTTACCTTGTAAGATTCATCCCCATTGACAAGTTCCTATCACACCTAAATTTATCAAAACCATCACTGCGCAAATTCATGGACACCAAGCTGACGTGAGAATTGTCCATAGCTTGTAACTGGATTCCGGAGTCAGAGCAATCAAATGTTGCCTCATTTAGCAAGTCTTTGATAGCTTCCAAGACTTTCTTGAGGATAGAACTTTGAACCAAACGTGCTTCAAACATTTTCGTGTGGAAATATTCACTGATTCTAGTAAATAGACCGTAGGAAATTTGGAAAAGATCAGCGGCGACGGCACAAGGAGTCACACCATAAACTTCCACAGCGCGGGAAACCCAATCTTCTCGCAATTGGTTGAAACAAGCGGGAAGACTTCAAAGTGCGATCTTTTCATTGGGTGATACTATTCCTAAAAAAAATGTTTCATATAATTAAAGATGCTTATACAGATAAAATTATTTTAAAATGATGCATTTATTTTGATTTATCAGGAGATTTAGGATATATAGTTTAAAATTTGTGCAAAAATAGCATATTACACTTTGCGCAACGCATATGACTGTACTACGTGGTATCAGATTAAGCATAATTATCTGGTTTAAATTCTTTATAAAAATTATTATCTCAAATAATGGTATTTGTGTACAGTTTGGACACAACTTTTTTGATTTATTCATAACTGTGAGCATTAGTGAAAACATGTCGCATTTGGTAACAATTGAGCATCAATTTATTGAAATGCACACATACATTTTGGAATATTTCTACATATATCACAAAAATATTTCGAATAAAGGTAAGAATGAGGTTTTAGATATTCCTACATTCTTTTATTCTTAAAATATTATTTATTCTAAAAAGCAATGAACAAGCCCTCTATGCTAGAGATACGAAAGCTACCAAAACAAACGCAATCCACATCAGTCCTCTGCTCGGGATTGTCCCCTTGGATGTTAACCATAACATCATCCCATGACGTGACATTTCCATAACCTATCATTATTAGTATCACAGTACGCCCCGAAGAAAGTATTTTCATTACCTGGCTGTTCAAATAACAACATTTGATCGTATTCAAGGATGACCAAAATTTAACAGGTATCATATTGTCAAATTTGTATTCACCTAAATTATGATTCGTGTTGTGGGTAATGATCTACATGGTTTTTGTTTCGTTAACAGGCTTTCAAAATTAATTAATCTTCGTGTATAACACCTGTGTATCGGAAGTAAGTGAGCCCTAAAGTTTGCATCCAACGGGGTAATAAATCATTACAGGTAATATATTATTGCGGCTTATATATATAATTGTTCATAATGTAACTTGCGGAATAATGATGTTGTGCATGGTAAAGGATATGCGAGTAAAACGAGTTATAGTTCAGAATTACTACTTGGCATTTTGTCAGCTGCTGACGTTAAAAATAGTTAAGAGGGCGAGAGAATAAAGGGCAGATACTGCGTGTAAATTTCATAGAGGGAGGTGTGGGTCTGTACCGTGAGCTCGTAGTATCTGTACGATATCAGCTTCGTTATTCTGTTAATATTTGAAAATGTTCGAGGATAATTAGTATTAATAGTTTTGTTTCCTGTTTCCCAGTGATAATGCATCGAGCAAGGACAGTACTGAAACAAATTGTGCCTTTTAAACCGCATTTGGGGCTCGATCGTCTTGCACCATGGTGCTATCCGGCAGAAGGAACAGTAGCATTCCTTTGGAGATCGCAACTCAACCAAAAAAGACATTATAATGCTCCGGTGGCCACTGAACCATTCCTCAATGGAAGTTCTTCTGCATACGTTGAAGAAATGTACAATGCTTGGCTGAGGGACCCGAAGAGTGTACATGTGGTAAGTTATGTATAAATATTAGTGTATCTGATTAGTCTCCTTAGCTAGGGTAATAGCTTAGCCTCCTCAGGCATTTGGTGAATATCAAGTTATAATCGGGCATGCTTTGTCTTCGTTGCATCTGTGATAGAAGGTTGACTTGTTTTCACGCGACTGGAAGGTTTTTACTTTCATATTATTCAGTAGATTCAGGAATTGTGATAAAAGTAGTACATCGTTTTGATTTATTCATGATCCACATGAATTCATGATGGACTACGTACGAGAGGGTGTGTTACAATTGAAGACTTAATTGGGTTGTTATCACCGAAGTCTAACTTTAATTACTATTAATTCACCTGAGAAGTTACCTATCCTCGAGGAATCATCGTAAGTCGCTGAAAAATTCTGTCCGTCGTGCGTGGTACACAGTTCCTTTGAGTGTAGCAATGCATAGTTTAGGTCTGTGGGTAAGTTCATTGAAAAGGTATGGAAATAGTCGTTGACACTGTTCTACTTCGAACCAGGGACTAATATTTCTTGCGGAACGTGAATGCAGTGTTAAACATGTTGATATTTATTTTTTAATTCAATTATAGAAACTTCCTATGCATGACACCCGATGTTACCCGCGCCGACGGACTTATCCGCACTATATGTTAGAAAAGAATACTGTATGCGAGTTGACCATGTATGATATGAGTAGTATTTCGCCAAATATTGCTACGCATTTGGGCCCGCCGAGACAATGTAAAAGTATGATGGTATCCTGTATGGCAGACTTCGAAATTGAAAGTGCTCCGAGGTAGTTACGTTTTTGTATTGCGAGGTTGTATACAGTATACCCGCGGTATTTGGCAGTGTCGACTCGGTAGCGCCAACGGACCCGGTTTTGGGGGTATCATCTATCTCTAGGATGGTGGGAGAAGTATGTAGGTCACTGAGGACTATTATCGAGCGGCAGCGTAAACCATCGCCAACAGCATCGTCGCATTGCAGAGTGCATTTCGAGCAATTGAATATTGAAATGAGCCATCGAATTCTTAGGATTATTGTGACCAACTTAAGATATATTTATAATGCCTACTTCATATGGGATCCTTTTAAGGTTTCTCTGTCCCCAGCGTTGATTTCAAGGTTGTCGTTTTCGGTGTCATACGACCTGATTTTGTCCCATCACCTTTACGATCCGGTGCTTCATAGGTTGGTGTTTCTAGGGGATACTCCCTTTAAATAGTCGTTGAATGCAACCAGATATTTGGCCCTCGAAGTTTACCTCAACCACGAAAAGTTCTCCCCACCAAATATTTGTGCTGTAGGCCGTTAATCAGCCGTGAGAATGTGTATTTCGCTACCGCGACGATTCCTGCCGCACTAGCCTGTCTTACTGCTTGTCTCTTCTTCTTATTTCGGAGACGCAGGATTGCGCAACATTTCCTCCCAATATTCAGCTCAAGCCGAAAATCGCCGGATGCATCCCCCCGCGTGCGAGCACTGACTTCGCCCAAAGGCATCGCTCGTCCGTGCTGTGGCCTCGACCGGATACACTTCCAAGTCGCATGTGGACGATATTTATTTATCCTTCCGAAAAGACCGACCTTTTCGGCGTCTCTTTGCTCGCGGGATACCTTCAGTGTTCTCTGGGTAGGAAGTGAAAGGTGTGTGTCCTCGTATTCGCGATGTGTGTCGAGGATATTTTGGTGTGGATTATGGTTTTGGAAAGTATCTTCGTCGTTCAATTAGTCTCATATACTTCTTAGCAATCGCTGATCTGGGGCAAAAATTCATTTTTTGGTACTTTTCGCTCCTCGAAGTGGATACCTTGTGGAACGTCAACTTGTGCCAAAGCTATGAATAATTAAGGAATTAATTCATAAGCTATGAATAAGGCTTAAATGATAGGGGAGAACTGATGGCAGCAGTGGTTGGTAAAGATGAGGAGGCTATGTGCACGGTCTTCAATGGTCTTCCACCGGGTGGGCGTGCATTTGGGCGAACGTTTCGCTCCCAGAGCAGATGAGAGGTAAGGGCGATAGCCGAGTTTCGAAGCGTCTTCCAGAGATGGAAGATCCAAGAGGACTTAGTGCAGCGAATACCCCGGGAAATTGCCAAAACGAAGAAAATGCATCGAAGTGTGGCATTGTTGCTGAAGGGAAGGAAAGTGAATGAAAGTAGAATGAAGTTAAAGATGTGCGTCTGGAAAGCAATGTCAAGGTGCGATGTGAGATGTCAGGCACGGTCGGAGAGGAGTGAGAGACTGTATGTGTATGGATCATTGGTTGGAAGGCGTTGGTGCGCAGAGGGGTCGGAGGAAGAGGAGAAATATCAGTTCGGGAATCATGGGAGGCAGGCGTATGGTGAACTGAGAGGATATGAACGTGAAAGAGTGTTTCAAAAAAGAGTACACTGCAAGGTGTCATCTTCACATAGAATGTTACAAGCGTGCTGTATAGGTCGACCCTGGTCGCGATCATTAGTTTGAATCACCGAAGAAAGTGAGATGTTCTTTTTCACAATTCATTGTGAATCCCATTAAATTTTAGTGACGGCGCTTCAGGCTAGAGCTGTATTTCAGTGGAAGGTTAATGGGCCAATGAACCGAATATTATTTCGTGGAGGAAGCGTCGAGAAAGGCGCAGGAGTGACCTGTAGAAACGGCTGGGTCAATGCTCTTTGGAAATACGGTACCAGTTTTATTAGCAAGTGTCATCTATTGCTGTCAGAAACTAAGCATATTTTGCGCGTGTTAATATCGCTCGTGGATCACAAGAAGGTTGGACCTTCTTTTTTTTTACTATATTTGACGATGAATGCTCATGCTAGCATGAAGAGTGGTGTGATTTTTTTTCTGAACCAAAAATTATATTGATTGATCATTTTTTAACTGTCCGTAATGTTTCTTAGTCTTTTTGCTGATGTGTCAACGGTTCGTATTTGAAAGGAAACAGACTATATTCCTTTGTCGCAATTGTTTCTGTGTAAATCTGTAAGTGATTCATTAAGAAGACTCTCAAGTCGTAATCAAAAGCTTTGCGTACCGAGTGTCGTAAAATTTGGGCGGTTCCCGCACCGTTTGGGAAGCCCTACTAGCCTGGAAAACAACTCATGTAGGGCTGTGGGCCAGTTCGTTACCCTCTGCACTGTCGTTTTGTTCCCTAGGATAATTTTGAGCACACAAAGTCCCAAAGCGAGGGTCACGGAGGCGTGGCTAGCGTACCAACGCGCGCGACACTTCTTGTCTCGCGATGGACTTCATATGTGGCGGGTGAAATCTACAGTAGAGCATTGCCGTGAAAAACGTGTGATGTAATTATTCTTCATTGAACTTACGTTCATTGGTATCGCTTAGGATTAGTTTTTCGGAGAGTGTTCGAAGTGTGGAAAAACAATTAAAATGTCTCTGCCTCGCTTATAAGTGGAAGCCCAGTCGTAAATTTGCGAAAACTCGCTGTGATGAATCACTTGTCTAGACGTGCATGCAATTACGATCCCGCCTGCTGCTAAAATTGTCTGTCGAAGATATACCGTATTCACTGGTGCCGGACAATTTTCTTGCGCTGTTTCCCTCTGCAGTAGCGATTCGAGGGATGATCAATTATTGCAATTGTGTCCGCGGATTGCCTCCAGCAAACATTAGTTAATGATTTTATTTATTTATGGGAGTGACTGACTAATCAATAACTATAACATTACAATGCATAAACTTACAGTTTAGAGCCATTTATAGGTAACATTTCACGTGTGTCCCAACTTCATGTCCAATATTTTCCTCGGGGTGGTAGAATTGTGTCTCTTAGTAACATGTTAAGTACTGTATGCACGGAGTCGTATGTATTATTTGCATGGTGGCATTGGTAAATGAATAATATCACTCGTCATACCAGGTGGGAATGTTCTATTAGAAATGCAAATTATCCGAGATTTCATTTAACCATACTATATGCATACCTATCACGTGAATGATCAGCCTTATGTGCGATGTGCACTCCATTCTTGTGTTGCGTGGGTTTGAAATCGGAATGTCAATGTCAAACGTGTGGAGTAGAATGGATACGTTTTAGTTGTTGACTTGGAGGAGGGTGAAATATGGGTTTCAGGGAAGACGAATGGGGAAATGCAGGGAAGGAATGTTTGTTTGGGGAACTAGTGCGTGGAAGATGAGGACATTTTTGAAGGCTGTGCTCCCCACAACTCAACTACATCTACACGATACCCTGCAAGCCACCGCGAGGGTGTGTGGCAGGGGGGAAGATCACCAAGCATACACTATTGACTGCACTACACTGTTCGCAAATTAGACGTCTGGGGTCATCGGGGATTGCTTAGGTCTGGGATGGTAATCGCAATGCATGTAGACCTGAGAAATATCATATAGTCGACAACTATTTTCTATTCCTGGGCAATAGTTCTTTGTCCGGATGTACCGTTGGAAGAAATTTATCAATAAAAAACCATTGGTCGTTCTCTATCCCATAGTCGTTCATCTTTTTCTTTCCTCCTTAAGAACTCCATTCGGTAAGAAAAACGTGGCTTTAAACCATCATTATTCAAGGCTTGCTTCGTGAATTGAAACCATAATTATATAGCTGATAGGTCCTCATTTCTCCAACTTCATCCCTATCCTACAGCAAGGCGCCTATCCGATTCATCTGTCAGCTAACCGCATTTCATATTAGCGAAAATTCTGCTCTTATGTGACTTTGATCGATACGTCGTTCGAGGTCTTCCTTCATATCGACATTTCTTTCGACGACTGGCATTCGGGCATCGTGTTGTAATGTGCATTTAATTACATCGTCTCGCCTTTGTTTTAGGATTCCCTTCGGCTTCATTTTTCTATATTTCCTTTTTCTTCGTTACTTTCCGGTCCATGGGTGCGTTTCAGTTGTTGTGTCATGATATCTCGTCCCAAATTCCATGTTTCTTATGCCCGCAATGTTGCATTCTGCAATTATTGTCCATGCCTCACGGACCTTAAAGAAAATGGTTTAGAGGAACGGGTATAACATGTTATCTACTGCGTTCTTCCTATAGCTGATAACTTCAGGCTTAATTTTAAATAGGCACGACCCGGGTTTCATAACGTAGTTACATCTTCACGTTGCTAGCGTTATTCCTAGCTTGTTAGTATCATTGCGATGTTAGCCTCCTGTTTATTCTGTCTCAGTCCCCCGGAACGAACGCTTTCGTGATGTATTTTGAAATGTCTGCCCAGCGTGTAAAAACGTATAAGAAAAACCCTTGATGAATACCAGTGAATAATCGTAAACATGGTGTGTCTAAGAGCTGAATTTCATTTTTCAAATTATTATCGGTGTTTTTGCTTGAAGGTTTTCGCAGCTTCTTTAATCTATAGCTGTAGCTTTCTCTTGATAACGCTCCCAGTAGGGGAGTGAAACGTCGAGTCGAAAATGAATCGCACGCAGCATTTCTCGAAAGATAAAGCTAGCCCTGGCTATTATCGGTGTTGTCAACTTAATATAAAGACATTAATTAATTAATGTATACATAGAAAGTTCTGACTAATCCATGAGTATTGCGCACCTTAGTGTATGCTAGCGAGGTACGAATACCTTATGAATTCATAACTAACATTTTTTTTAAAGTAGTAGCATTACTCTCAGTTGCATAGAAGTAGTGTATTGACACATATTGGTATTTTTTCCTGCCTGCGTGATAGTACTGCGTACTAGTAACCTTACCTTTAAGTTTTCTTTAATTTACCTTTAATTCACTCAGATTTGAAATGCATTCATGGTTCACCCCTTGCCGCACACACTTGCGGTGGCTTGCAGGGTATTTTGTAAATGTGGACAAGTCTTAAGCATGCTCGTAAAGTCGCCTTAAAACCTGAAAGGCGTTGCACAGAAAGCTAAGTCACTGTTGTGTTGAGGATGTTTCTCAGTGGATGTTTGTAATTCATTCTCCAAAAAATTGCGAGGTTTAATTTGACAATCGCAGTCAGAGTTTTACCGGTGCGTAATGGGACGAAAATGTAATTTCCACTCGCACGATGCATGCTGGGTGAATTAAATTGCGAGACGAAATCTGCGAAATGAAACTGGGAAAAAAAAGGTTGGTTTTTTGTGTTTTATCTTTTCTCATTGATTTGACCTTCGTGGTTTCTTGGATGTTTCTTTGACTGCTCTTTCTCGCCAGCAAGTCGAGCTGATGCACTCTGAGGCCGAGGCCATTGGGAAAAACGATCAAAACTTTGGAACTGATGTGGACTTTCAGTTAACTTAGCCCTGTCCTTCAAGGGATTCCAGTGACTCTTTGCACTAGAGAAGTTCGACGTAGAGTGTGCTTTAAACGATGGAAGATTCTTATCAATCCGGCTTCTCTTCTTCGCGATTTAATTCGATTTTGCCTCGGAGCAAATTCCCATCCTCGCGCTGAAGAGAGCCATCTGCTTTCATGTATATCATACCGTGAGAGCTCTGCATGCCTAATTACTTAAGAAAGTTATTGTTATTTCTACGTTTATTTTATGTAATTTTTGTTATTGTTCTCTGTTGTCTCTTGGCAATATTCTCCAAATTTCTCCAGTCGCTGTCGAGTGAGAAGGTGACCGACAGCTTAGTGTGTCGGCAGCACAGATTGGTGGGTGTTTAGGAACATGTGTAAATTTAAACAGTGGAGGAGAGGTGGAAAGAAACATGACGTCGGCATTAGTCTGCTCTTTACAAAACGCGTCAAGGGGTTCACAATTTTACGTCCCGACGGACTGTGTCGCATTCGAAGTGTTTTCCGACCGTGACTACAATTGGGACTGCTGGAATTCTTTGTCATTGCTTAACATCTCCATCTACATCTACTCGATAACCTGCAAGCCACCGAGAGGGTGTGTGGCAGGGGGTGAAGATCACCAAGCATGCACTATTGACATGCATACAAGCAACTATAGTGTCTCATGCAACTAGATTGTTAGTATCTATAGTATTTAAGGGGTTAATACATGCATCATGCACTACAGAATACTCTAAAATATTTCCCCTACCTATCCCATTGCTATGCTGCCTATTCTGTTCTCTTGTAGTACGGGGGAAAATGACATTTTGAATCTATCAGTACGACTATCTATCTCTCTAATCTTGTTTATCTGGTCGAATCTAGCATGATACTCTGGTTTTTTTAATATGTGCCTAACATCTTCAGTAAAGCTATCCGATTGAAATTTCTCTAATAGATTTAATATGAACTTTAACCTACGCTCTGATAATGATTCCCACCCTAATTCTTGTATTAATTCTGATAAACTACTCAACCTATCGTAACACCTTTTGACGAACCTAGCTGCTCTACGCTGCATACCTACTGTCTAGTTCTCTGATCAACCCTAATTCATTAGGATCCCATGCATTGGCTGCATACTCAAGGTGGGGCCTAACTAGTGAAAAATAGCACCGCTCTTTTGTCTTCTCATCACATTTCCCAAGTACTCTTTTTATAAATCCTAGCTTTCTCTTCGCTCGGCCGCATATTCGGCTTTAAATCGCACCCTGATCCTCTCTAAAGGACACTTACATTCTGTCTTAGACACCGACCCGATAACCCGCCGGGTTTCACAATAATTCATTTCTGATCCTCGAATGAGTAATTTATCGTTTATATGCAAATTAATGTAGCTACACGTGAGTTCTTGATTTTCATAGTAGGTTTGCTGAATTTCATTATTTCTGAAGTGGTAGACGCAATGAAACTTCCCTCATAAAGATTTTCATTTCTCGTTATCCTCTTCAGAAAGACTTCGTTTGTTACTAATTGTAAGTATTCTCTCTACTGGGGCGTGGCGAATAGAAGTAGTAAAATATTATAAGAGGCCACCCACGCAGTGCTCCTTGCAATTAAAGTTTTTTTCGAAAATTTAAAATGAGCAAGAGTGTCCCGGGTGCGCTGGCATGGTGTGGAATCACGCATCTATCTTTCGCGTCATCGCAATCTTTATCGTTAACGCTTAGCCCTATAGTACCGCAGGGTTAACAATAACCGTCTATAAAATTCACTCCACTGATTGTGATAAGCGATTTGAAATGCTGTGCGAAAAATTAAGAATGGAGATCACGTTCTCTCTGGCATAAGTTAAATCAAAACATAACGATAACGCTAGCGAACGCCTTATCTATGAATGAGGCCTCGCTTCCGTGCCATCTCGACAAATCCAAGGTCGTGACTGCGAATCCCTGCAGGTGCTTGTTTGTGTAGTGTTTACCTAGGAGATAGGAGTTGAGTCTAGACGTCGCGATACAGCATTATCCGTTGGAACGCCTAAAACTGAAATCTAGTCTTTAAACCTAACTTAATGTGTTGATATACTTAGGAAAAATGAAGCTTTCATTATAACGGAGAAAGTTGAATGGGATTATTAGTGACTTTGCTACATTTACTCTGAAGGGATGAGCTTAATTAATTGGAGATGCATTTTCACCTAAAAGGTTTTCTGTCTTCGCTAAAAATTGCCGAAGAGCTAGTGCAAAGTCGTCGTACTAACACCGCTCTCGTGAATTTCTCTGCCTTGATGCTGAGAACTGTCCAAGAGGGTATTTAGAAGAGGAGATCTTCTCAAAAAGTTTCCCCGACCTTCAGGGAAGTATTTTGATTTTGAGAAGATGAATTGTATTTAAGGAAATTAAAAGTATATAATTCGTATGTCAGAAGTCTTCAATAACTCTGGTAAATAAGTGCTAGGTTCTATCTATAAATTTATTTCTGGCTTGACTGCGAAGGCAGCGAAAACCAGTCAGCGCAAATAAGATTTTTTAAATAACAAGGTAACCACATTGCTCTAATTTGCTTTAGTTTTGTATTCTTTCCTACTTGCCTTCTCCTCTACTTGTCTTGTATTCTCTTCGTTGCCCTTAAATGCGTGTGTTGTATTAGTAGATACATTTTACCTTGGTGGTATTCGATCAAGCTGAGCACCTGGACGATTCCGAGGAGGAACAGATCTACATCTACATAATACCCTGCAAGCCACCTCAAAGGTGTGTGGCAGGAGGTGAATTCTCACCAAACATGCACTACATATCATGCATTTAAAGGGATTAGTATTAATATATTAGTCTAGATTGCAATATCTAGAGCATCCCTTGCCGGGTTAGGGGGGTCAGGGCGTCGGTGATGTGTTGGATCCTCCATCGATCGCAGGCTCGAATTTGCGCCCGGAGGCCAATGTCTAAGATCGAAGCCTTGCGCTTGTCCTTAACCTCGTCAGCGCTTCTTCTCGTTTGCGTCAGGTAAGCGATGCTTGCGTTGAGGAGAAGGGGGTTGGGGAGTGGAAATGATAGTGGTCGCAATAGGGGAGTTTCCTACCACTTTTATTTTGTCTTGATCAAAAGTTCATAACCATTGTATCTGGAGTGCATATTTTAAGCAGTTCGATTTAAAAATTACTTTTGAGTATTTTTCCTCGTTGATTAAAAAAATGAAAAAAATCAACGGCACGGAGACGCAACGGCAAATTATGGCATACAATGTAACTATTGCATGCCGGTATTACTCGCACGTGTGACGTGACACTCTTTCCTCTGCCACTAGGTGGGGCTGCGGACGCACATGAACAGACGGTGCTCTACGTGAAAGCTTGTTAACTCTTATGTTGGGTATATTAATTCAGTTTATTTATTATGATTAATTTTTATTTATTTAAAATTATGTATCCAGTTGATTTAATTCAAAACCGTTAGTATTCATTTAACTAAGCGCACCGTGAAGTTGGCCCATAGTCGCTCGAACTTCGCGCCATGTTCCGCAGTATAGCAGAGGACTCCGCTAGCAGGATGCCCTGTGGAACCTATAATATAACGGCTATTAATACCATATTCGACGGAGGATACTCTTTGAACATTCATAGTTCTCATCGCTTATTATTAATACATATTCACTTGAGCTGAAGGGCTCTGAAATATAAAGGTAAGTTCAGAAGACGAATATTTCCAATGGCTCGCAACGGTAACCATGTACCTGTGACGTCAGCAACAAGGCAGCGCATCCCGCCATTTCAGGGCTTTTCAAATTAACTTAAAATTAACATTTACTTTTTCTAGTAAACTGGGATTTCTCAAACCAAATTTTTGCGTACAATGAGAACATTGATGGTGGGGCACGAATCGCAATTAATGGAATTCTTTTTTCTTTGACGAAGGCACCTTCGCTATTGCCTCTCCCCGCTATGGTGCCTCTCGTTGTTTTGTTCTCCAGGAATCGCAGGCCACTTTCATCCCATGGGCTTCATTAGAAAAGCGCGGGTGCGATAGTTTGACTTAAGGGACGAAATGCCTCGCATTCCTTACGAAGGTGGTTTGGGTCGTACTTATAGTTCGTGTTCATGGTCGTCCGACTCCACCTGTGAGTGGAAAGCTTGGAAAGTTACCACAACCCTCGCCGAAGTGTTCCACATGGTCGTCGTTTAGATCACCCAGGCCGGTTGGCACCTAGATATTTCACATCTTCGACTCCCGAGTTGGAGCGACCGTATTCCTGTACGTGTCAGTTCGGAGTGTCTGGGATATAAATGCCGTCAATTTAGTCGGACCTGTGTTTGATTTTTGTTCAACTGACCTGAGGCGGTATCAGTGGAGTTTCTATTCTCCGAAATTGATATTGCTGGCGAGGGTGTGACAGTGAGATTAAGTAAAATTGGGGTGAATCTCGAAAGGGAAGATGAGCACTTGGAATTATGTTTACCAATACCAAAAACTCGAAGATTATTCTGGAGGCTTAAATTCGTTTCAAAGACTGAATACTAAGCTTATTAAGCTAATCTTACTAAGCTAACCTCTTCGGTCATGAAAAATATCTGGCCTACGAAAAAAAATTTATCACCTCTTTGGAGCACATATGGGACTATTGACGTCATATTTTGAAAAAAATATGCCGTTGTTATTTTTGTAGAAATATTTATGGTCCACACGTGTGTAGTTATTATTTGAGATAAAGAAAATAATTTATTGATCGCATGTAAAATAATGAAGTACCACCTTAAGTATTAATATATTCTGTACAGGAAGAGAAAAAATGTAACATGGGCTAGAGATAAATAGATGAAATATAGTTCGCTTTATTTTAGGCCGCCATGTTGATTACTGAAAAAACGGAAGCTGAAAGAGTTGGCTTCTATAGTAGTGTATGAAATTGGCGTTGTCATTGCGGAAAATTCTAAATCAGGCACGGTCACAGATGGGTACAATCAGTAAAATATTCTGCCGGAAAAAACAACCCACATCTACATAATATACTGCAAGCCACCATAAAGGTGTGTGGCAGGGGGTGAATTCTCACCAAACATGCACTAAATATCATGCATTTAAAAGGATTAGTATTTATATACTGTTCTGAACTACACCATTTAAAAAAAGATAAAAATAGCAGAGCAAACATGCAAAAAATGCTGTTAGTTGGGTTAGCTTCAAGTCCTTATGCCAACATGCAGCTACCAATGCTATTCATTGCTACTCTCTGATAGGACATATTTACCGTTATTCGTATCTCTAATTGTTCGAGGGAAAAAGGACATTTTGAATCTATCAGTTCGGAAATCAATTTCTCTAATTTTGTGATTATGGTCCAGTCTACCATAATAAGTTGGGATTGGCAAAATATTTTTAGCATCATCACTGAAAATGTGGTCTTGGAATTTGTTTAAGAGATTAATTCTTAATTTCAACCTGCGATCTGACAATGATTCCCTACTTAATTCAATTAATAGACTGGTTACGCTAATATAATTATCGTATCGTCCCTAAACAAATCTTGCCGATCTTCGCTACACACGTTCAAGTTCGTTATTTAGACCGATTTCGTAGGGATCCCATACACTGGCAGCATATTCCAAATGAGGTCTAACAAGGGAAAAGTAGCTGATTTCTCGTACATGATCGTCACATTTACTCTTTTGAAGAATCCCTCGGAAGGACGTCGATATATGTGGACAAGGGGATTGAAGAGGTTAAGAATTTACAGTCAAACTCGGATATAACGAGATCCAAGGGACCAAATGCTTTTGCTCGTAATATCCGTTACTCGTTATATCAATGACGAGTAGCAACATGTACTGTCATTCACTGTCTTTCCTCTCTCACGCACACAAGCGCGCTCACACACATACTATTGTGATGCAGAGGTGATGAAATAACAAAGATTAACATAAGATGATTGAAATTACAAAATGAACAATTTATTCGGTAAACTATCCGCATACATGCTAAATTTACAAGAAAAGGTCCTTGGTACGACAGTACACAGCCACTGCTCGTTCACTTGGACTAAAGATTTGCTCGTTATAACCGTAAGGCTCTCTGATACAGTCTCGTTTTAACCGTTATATATTGCTCATAAAATGCATTATTTCCAAACAACCCTTCTCTCTCTCTTTCCTCGCAATAGCCGAGATCTCGTTTTAACCGTGCTCGTTATAAACGAGTTTGAGTGTACTTTGTTTTTGGATCCTAAGACCTGAGCCATTTCTCGCCTCATGACCACTATCAGAGGCAGCTGCATGCAAGGTTTGCTAGTTGGGGGAACTCGGCGGCCGTCACCTCTGTTTCATTTCGTGTGTGTCTTTTGCCGTTCACATTCGAGTCTTTCCCTCTTTAACGGTTCGCGATTTAAAGGGATATGAGTATTGGCACGAGCACCACGAAGAGTTCCTTTAAGCTGGCGTAGGAATTCATCCCACTCACTCGTCGAAAGCACTATTTTTATGCAATTGATAAGGCGTGTATTTCGATCGGGATTCCCTGCGCAGTTTCGTGATGCCGCTCTGTGGAATAACCGCGCCCCTCGTCCCCCCCCCCCCCCCTTTGTCATCTGTTATACTCTGGGTTGTGCGATCGAGAAGCAAGCAGTGATGGAGATTACTTTTCTTCCCAAATCGATTGGCGCAAAAAGGTATCTCTCCTCGAAGGAGCTTGGTCCCATAGCTGAGCTTTAACATTTGATCGTCATAGAGTGTTTGAGTATGAGTGTTGCAAATGTGGTGAGAAGACAAAAGAGCGATGTTACTTTTCACTAGTTAGGCCCCACCTTGAATATGCAGCCGGTGTATGGGATCCGAATGAGTTAGGTTTGATCAGAGAACTAGACAGTGAGCTTCGTAGAGCAGCTAGGTTCGTTAAAAAGTGTGACGATAGGTTGAGTAGTGTTTCAGAATTTATAAAAGAATTAGGGTGGGAATCATTATCAGAGCGTAGGTTAAAGTACAGATTAAATCTATTAGCGAAATTTCAATCGAATAGCTTTACTGAAGATGTTAGGCACATATTAAAAACACCAGCGTATTGCGCTAGATTCGACCAGATAAATAAGTTTAGAGAGATAGATTGTCGTACTGATAGATTCAAAATGGCATTTTTCCCCCGTACTATAAGAGAACAGAATAGGCAGCAAAGCAAAGGGGTAGGTAGGGGAAATATTTTAGAGTATTATGTAGTGCATGATGCATGTATTAATCCCTTAAATACTATAGGTACTAACAATCTAGTTGCATGTGACCCTATAGTTGCGTGTTTGCATGTCGGTGGTGCATGCTTGGCGATCTTCACCCCCTGCCACACATCCTCGCGGTGGCTTGCAGGGTATCGCGTAGATGTATATGTGTTTGCTAGTCGTTAATACAATGTTCATCCGAAACTGGATGTGCGAATGTCCACAGTGTTGATGCCGCCATTATCAAACTTTGTTCGCGTTCCCCTGCTCCAGACGTTTTATTTCACGAACAAAGACACGAGCTAAGCTCTCCGAGTGAATGGGAAAGTTGTGACAGTGTCACTCATCAAAAGAAGCACTTCGGCAGGAAATTCTTGGTTCTAAAGACTACCTATCGAGATAAATGAGTGGCTGGAATTCTTGATCGTAGTTCCTCGAAGCTTCCTGAATTCGTGTAAGCTTCAGTGTTATGTTTCCCCCCACCTCATAACACCTGAGTGTTATGAGGTGGGGGATCGGGATGGTGTGGTGGCTAGAGTAGTGGCCCCCCATCCCGAGGGCCCGGGTTCGATTCCCGGCGGATTTTTTCAGTGGAAAATTGAGTCCCCACTTGAGTGCCTAGTGGAGGGCATTTCAAGTTCAGTACTCTGTCCGTCGGATGGGACGTTAAGCCTCGGTCCCATTGGCGCCTGTCGCTAATGTTGGGCTAATGCTAACGCCGGGTTTCTCTCCTCCGTTCCCTGAAAACTCCTACCGTTACCCAAATACCCAATATCCTAAAATGGCGCAAATGACCTCAGCTGTCGGTCACCTTCCCTGAATAACCAACCAGTATTATGTGGTGTCCTCAAATTATGCCAAGAAAATTTGTTCAGGTAATTTAATTGAAATCTAATCCTGAAATCGCTCGTCATCTTCGAAGATTTCATCCCATTGGTGATTCACGAATCGATAATAATCCTTTGTCAAAGAGGCGACGAATTGCGAGTCCATTTTGAGAACTCCTTCCGTATGAAAAACAGCTTAATTTGTTGTCAAGCGTATCCCAATCTCTCTAACTGCAGTGAGCCCAATAAAACAGCAAGGGAATGCATGATGCACCAAATGATAATATCATTCCGCAGACGAGCGCGGTCGAATGACGACCACTGTGCGTCCCTCGTTTCTTCCCTCGTCGAATCACATCTTCCAATCCTTCGTTCGTGGCCGAGTTGTTCGGCGTGCGATGCGCTTTAACCGCTAAGGTTCTCACTATCGATCTTCCCGTGAAGTCGAGGCAGGTTACACATTTATTCGCGTCGCTTTTCGGCAGTTGCACCTCATTTTTTTATGCCTTATCTTACGGGGAAAATAAAAATGTGTCGTTGATTCGTAGATTAACTGATTAAGGGGACAAAATGGCCCATCGTTTGCTGTCTTCATCCCGATCTCCGCCGATGTTCTCCATGCACACCGTGAGCAGTGTCCTGCGATGTCGAGGTGCTCCTCGGGTGTTTGGCTGATGATGGTGGGCAGGGCTACAGCGGAATGGACCGACTCGCATTATTTGAGGAAGTATTTGAGGACGCTGCGGAATGCTTTGGTTTTGTGGAGCTTAGCTATTTAATTTCTAATACGTGGAGACTCCTGGTACACATATTGTCATTGATGTATCATATGGCTTACGGTAGTGTAGACTCATTCGTACACATGCGCTGATAAAGCGTAAAATAATGGATGTAACAGTAAGTGGACGCGATAGATTACGGTTCCCCTAGATAGCGTGGTATTCGTAAATATCGGGCGTTCAGAGGACAGGAAATGAAGTTTTTGTCTGACTCATCTACATCTACATAATACCCTGAAAGCCACCACAAAGGTGTGTAGCAGGGGGTGAATTCTCACCAAACGTCCACTACATATCATGCATTTCAAAGGATTAGTATTAATATACTAATTAGAACTTCACCATTTAAAAAAGATAGAAATTGAAAAGCAAACATGCAAAAACATTCTGTTAGTTGGGTTAGATTCAAGTCCTTATACCAACATGCAGCTACCAATGCTATTCAATGCTACTCTCCGATTGGACATATTTACCGTTATTCGTATCTCTAATTGTACGAGGGAAAAGGGACATTTTGAATCTATCAGTTCGGCAATCAATTTCTCTAATTTTGTGATTATGGTTCAGTCTACCATAGTAAGTTGGGGTTCGCAAAATATTTTTAACATCATCACTGAAAATATGGTCTTGGAATTTAAGAGATTAAGTCTAAATTTCAGCCTGCGATCTGACAATGATTCCCAATTTAATTCATTTAATAGACTGGTTACGCTAATAAGGTTATCGTACGGTCCCTTTACAAATCTTGCCGATCTTCGCTGCACACGTTCAAGTTCGTTATTTAGACCGATTTCGTAGGGATCCCATACACTGGCAGCATATTCCAAATGACTCAATGCTGTCGAGGAGCGTAGGGACTCTTGGCCGTGAATTTCTCTTGAAGAGGTCATCCCTTGCATCCCGGTCCACCTGTAATTACACGACCGGTGAGCGCAAGGTGTTGACTTCTTTGAATGGGCTGTGGCGATAATTATTCTTCGGTGGTGTTTCTTGTTTCCGAGCTCTTGATCGGGAACACAAAGCTGCAAGCTGCTTCCTTTGTTTGCGTTAGTGAATAATTTTTATTTCTCCGTTTCCATACTACATCGCTCTGCCTGTTATGCTCCGAAACCCCTGAGTATTAAAACAAATACTTCTGGGACTGCGTGCCTAATAGAGCACGTCTTATATTAGCTCATGAAAAACCTCAACTTCGAGCGCCTTTTGGCCGATTTTTCATTCTATGAGTATGCCTTAGAAGTTATTGGTTCATCGAAATTCGGCTGCAGTTAGCCCCTCGGAATGGTGGCAGCATTGAAGTCGTGGATGTAGAATTTGTTTTAAATGTGCCCATCTGCTCAGTTTATTTCACACCGACTAACCTATGTTCTTACGTCTAAGACACCCATGCCTGCGGCGAGATTCGAACCCGCGACCATTGGTTTTCCGAGCAGGAACATCTCCGACCTGGGGGACCGCGGCCCGCGTTAACGTTCGAGAATCAATCGCCTTCTTAGAGAAGTACGGAACATGTAAATTAATAATCTCTATAAATAATACAGTCAAGAATTGTTTCTATACAATATACAGTTGCGCACAAACATCTCTTCCCGCCCTTGCTAAGGATGGCTTTCGAAATATCGCTTGTTGGTGATCAAATGGGGTTTACCATGTTTTTTTTATTGCCGATTCTGATAGAGTTTGTAAAATAAAAATATGTAACGTATTTTTGTAATGTATTTTTCCGTTCTTCGATCCGTCAATTATTTCTCGAGTTATAGGCGGCGAAAAACTGATGTTTTTAACCCTTTCGAAAAAGTGGGCGTGGTGCAACCTCTGACGTCATTGACTTTGTCCAATCACAACTGAGCCAGCGAAGCTTCTTTAACTTATCGCAATGGGGGGACACTACTGACTCTGCCAATAGGAGCAGTTGTGACAGGATCTGTGCGTGCAGACCTTCCGAGAACCCCCCTCCACTCCTTTCCCTTCCTCGAAAAGCAGTCAAGGACGGGAGGAAAATTACGTCAATGATATCACAGCAGCTTTTTCGGTGGGCTTCACCTCTTGCTTATTTTAATTTTTGATTTATGAGTGAATGGTTGTGGTTAGAAGATTAATTTTTTCACTAAAATTCTTTTTTCGTTTCCATCTAACGATTTCGTGTACAGAATTGCGATTTTGGTTCCGAGTAAACGCCTCCATTCAGCCACGCCCCAGGCAAGAGATCCGCGGTTTCCATGGTGATGGGACCTCTCCGTAAGAAGCTTCCTATGTAAGGAGGGCGGGGAGAGGAAAAAGGCGAAGAAAGGAGGCTCCGAAGGGTGACGAAGTGCATTAAAGAACCTTGACGTACTCTCAGAATGCCTCTCCCTAATGCTGAATAGACATAATCGTCCTCTGTTGTGGGACTCGGGAGAATTGTTGGAGAAGAAGCAAGGACACAAACCCGATGATTGCCTCATCTTGAAATGGGGTCGTATACCATATTTTTTTATTGCCGAACCCGACAGCGTTTTTGCAAATAAAATCCGTATTTTTTTACTTTCTTCGATCCGTCAATTAGTTCTCGAGTTATAAGCGGCGAAACGGTTCGGCGGAGAGACCATTAGCAAGGGCCGAATCATTGCCACGGGGAATAAAGCATTGAAAATGTTCTTTTTTGCTGTGAAACGTCTGCCAGCCAGTACCGCATGCGTAAAATTACAGCCCTGTATGTCACAATGGAGCAAATATACTCAACTTTTATCACCATTGAGAAAACGGTCTTTAGAATTAATAATGACCTATAAAAAGTTACACCAATAGTAAGAGTAGAAAAATAGTGCACCAATTTTATAAAATAAATGTTTGTTAAAAGTTTCAACTTAGTCAATTTATTCTGGAAGGATATTATTGGGGAAAGGTTTGCGTAAGACGTATTGTATTTTTTTCGTCAACTTCTCGTCTTGTAATTTATCTACAACTGGGGAAAGCTTCATAGCCAGCGGAGTCGTTTACCATATTTTTTTATTGCCGAATCCGATAGAGTTTGTAAATTAAAAAGACTCGTATTTTTCCGTTCCTCGATCCGGCAATTATTTCTCGAGTTATAAGCGGCGAAAAATGTATGTTTTTAACCCTTTTGGAAAAGTGAGCGTGCAAAGGACTCGTACGTCATCCACTTCGTCCAATCACAACTGAGACTGCGTATATCCTTCGCCCAATCACAATAGGGGACACAGCTGATTCTGCCAATGGAAGTGGTTGTTGGACTCAATTCGGAATATTTGCGAAAGGCATTGCATAATTAGACCACATCTTAAATTGTGAATAAGCAAATAAACTTCAGCACACTTTGTCACGCCGAAATGTATGCGAAAATATTTGTTGTTCAGTTGCTTTGGGTTGTTTACAGGAAGCGACAGGATCTCTTCAGGCAGTCCTCCCCTCCCCACCTCCCCTCCGCCCCGTTCTTCCTGAAAACAGTTAATGGAGGGGAGGGGGATGACGTAGGTATCCTTCACGCAGCTCGGTCGGTGGACTTCGCCTTTCGCTTATTTTGATTTATGAGTGGATGGCTCTGGTTAGAAGAATTTTTCCACTAAAATTCATTTTCGTTTCCTTCTAACGATTTCGTGTACAAAATAGCGATTTCGGATCCGAGTAAACTCCTCGATTGTGATGAATGAACATGGGGACAATGGATACTTGTGATTTCCAACATTTTTAGTTTTACGTCGAGAAATTAGTTGGGGTAATAATGATATGAATGGTGTAAATCCCCATTTACCTACAGAGCTGCATTATTACATTCTCAAAAACACTACACTAATTTTTAATATTATAAAATGTTTTCATTGAAGGATGATTTTATTGTAGTCGTATTTATGCAACGATCCAACTTGTACAAAAGTCCGTAGAATTAAACAAATTCACGAAATAGATTTCAACGAATGGTCTTAGTAATCGGGTAAAAAATAATGCTGCGTACTCCCTATTTATACCAGCCAACAACCTTAGGTTGGTAGGGAAGGCTGAAAACAAAATGCTCATTGATTAATGTGATGCCAGAGTTATGCATCCTCCTTAAACTTTCCATCGGTATTGATTCATCGAACGTATGTGATTTTCGTGTAATGCTCAGGACTGGGGATCATACCCTCCAACAATTGAAATGTTTTCGTGAACGCCACCAGTAAGTTATTTGTTCCTTCGAGTTGAGTAATCTTTAACCGATCCTCACCACTGCTTGATCAGTTTTCCGATTTCGGACCTATCCGAGGATTAAGCGGTCGGATGCGAAGATTGAGAAAAGCAAAAACAATGTTTTGGGTTTAAGAGTTTTACGCCCTGTTTACGCCACTATCTTTCTACGCCAGTTCGACTTGCCTCGGTTGGAAAAGTTGGCCGTGGGAACACAAGTTGGCGCTGAGCATGGTAAACTTTTCTACCTCTGTGGAGTAACCACGGTTGGCGCAACTTACCGTCTTTTGAAGTGAGTGTGAACATAAGTTAAAGGAAAGAAGGTTCTCATTGAAAATCGATGACCTAAAGGAAAGAGGTAGATGGTATGCAGACAAAGAGTTGGAATTTATAATCGAACTCCCCTACGAAATCGGTCTAAGTAATGAACTTGAACGTGTGCAGCGAAGATCGGCAAGATTTGTAAAGGGACGATACGATAATTATATTAGCGTAACCAGTCTATTAAATGAATTGAAATGGGAGTCATTGTCAGATCGCAGGTTGAAATTTAGACTTAATCTCTTAAACAAATTCCAAGGCAATATTTTCGCTGATGATGTTAAAAATATTTTACGAACCCCAACTTACTATGACAGACTGGACCATAATCATAAAGTTTGAGAAATTGATTGCCGAACTGGCCGATTCAAAATGTCCTTTTTCCCTCGCACAATAAGAGATACGAATAACGGTAAATATGTCCAATCGGAGAGTAGCAATGAATAGCATTGGTAGCTGCATGTTGGTATGAGTACTTAAAGCCAACCCTACTAACAGAATGTTTTTGCATGTTTTCTTTGCAATATCTATCTTTTTTAAATAGTGTAGTTCTGACTAGTATATTAATACTATTCCTTTTTTATGCATGATATGTAGTGCATGTTTGGTGAGCAATCACCCCCTGCCACACACCTTTGTGGTGGCTTGCAGGGTATTATGTAGATGTAGATGTACGTGGGCCGGAAATGATTCTTAACTGATATACATATATATATTTGATCATACTACAAAATATGTTGCTAATTTGCGACCACGATTTACCGCTTCGGTCGCTCAAGTATAATATAAAATTTTCATGCATTACCCCTCATTCCCGGATACGCACATCTTATGTATTTTTGTCTTTGATTATCTTGCCGTGCTGAAAATTCGTTTGCGAAATAAAATTGCGTAGAGCTCGAAGAAAGTCACCAGGACCCGCCAGGGGTAATTTTTCATGACTTTGCACGTCAGTACAACGTTTATTCCCCGTCTTTTCAGCATCATGCCTTTAAATAGCTCCTTTTACAAAGGCCATAGTTTGGTAAAACTTGAGGGTCCGTATTTTAAAAGCACAGTTGTGATGGGAACATGAAATGTTTTAGAGGACTGGCCTCCCATCCCGAGGGCCCAGTACAATTCCCGGCCGTTGCGGATTTTTCAGTGGCAAACCGATCCCCACTTGAGTGCCTAGTGGAGGGCATTTCAAGTTCAGTACTCCGTCCGTCGGATGGGACGTTAAGCCGTGGTCCCCTTGGCGCCTGTCGAAAAGAGTAGGCTAATGCCGTCGCCGGGTTTCTCTCCACCTCCTTCCTCCGTTCCCTGAGAACTCCTACCATTACCCAATTATCCACCTATCCTATAAATGACCTCAGCTGTCGGTCGCCTCCCCTGAGTAATGAATGATAGATTATGTACTTGAAGTACAGTCACACGCAAAAGTAAATGTGCATTGCTTCGCAGCGCCACCGCTCCAGACCCCATTCAATAGCCTACGAAAATATTGTAATGTTGGTAGGACGCAAGAAGATGGGCGCAGTAGTCCGTATCACAGAAGAAAGAAAAGAGCGGAGGTGAAGGGACGCGTTGACGATGCGAAGGTGAAATATTTTGTAGATCACGGCGCGTGCAATTTAACTGTTTCCCCCCAAACACTTGTAACCTTCGGGAAAATTTTTTGCGGAAAGCAGTGCAGGAAGGCGGTTGCGATTCTCCAAGGAACTGGAGAGAATCGTCCAGTTGAGCGGTGAAAAGAAGCACCTAGACATTCCACGGCATGCTATCTATGAAACGCCATTATGAGTTTAAGCATGTTATTTTAAACCTTAGATTGTGAATTAAATTTACCCTGGTTACATAAATATGGTACAAATACCCTGGTTACATAATGTGCCATATTCTGATAAAAATTCATGAAAACAATTGGGGGATATTTAAAAAACTTCCAGCATTTCGTGTTCAAGGGAGTGGGTTTTTGGGGGCCTGCGATATATCCCCACACAACGCAAGAAAAAGAAATAAATGCCTGTGTGGGCTACCTTTCATGGCGAAAGGACTAATCTGCTTGAAATTACCGTTTGGTAAACGATAGACATCCGTGTGTAAGTTTGTCGTCTAGTTCATTCACAGATATCAATAAAAGATAAAAGTAAGTGATATGAAACGATGGTAGCGCTGGTAATGAATAAATAAATCAAAATTTTTCAATGAACTCGGAAACATATTAGAGTATAAAAGTGAGAAAAAACCCAAGCTCAGGCTTACTTGTAAAGGAATGTAATTTTATTTGATATTTTCAATATTTTGCAGCATCTACCTCAGCGTCTAGTACCTTTAAGGTGGATTTCCCTGTATCAAAAAATTCAAATAATCACGGATGATATCCTAGGGAATTCCACACATCCCTCATTTGTGCCCCCAGATCTTTTACTGCTATAATATTGCTAATTTTTTCCTGTTAGAGGATGTTTATTGTTCCCAGCTCCAGCAAAAAATATTGAGACTGGCTCTGACCGTATGATCCTATTCAAAGATGCATTCCTTTTAGCAACACCTGATTTTTAAGTATAGAGACACCTAGTATGAATTGCGACGTAAATCCCTCAACCGCCACTCGTCCTTCCTTCATAATGCCGAGAGGAAATCGAGGTGAAACCTCTGCTTCTATGAGAGGGCAAATGGTTTTCATGGTAGCCGCCTGCCGGTCTTAAGAAAATGTAGCGATGGCGTTAGGAGTCCATTGGAATACTGTCCGTAAATGGGTGAAATTCAGAGAAACTTTTAAGTAGACCTCGAGGCGGTATACCCCGCTGCACAACTGCCGAGGAAAATGAAACCATCCAGCAAGATGTTCAGAACATGCCACTGAGAGCAGGAGGAGCCGCCTCTGTTGAGAGAGAACTAGATCTAGCATGAAGTCATGATAGGGGAGAGTGGGGCTAAATGGACAGCAATTGATTCCTTCAATTTGAATTTGCGCGCATTTTTGATCAGCTATAGAGTTAAAATTTGTATTATAGACGGCTTTGGCATCGCAAAGAAACATCAGCCGTTTTGCGCTATTTTTTGGCAATGCGAACCCATTTATGTGTTGGTGTTTACTATCGTGTGATCACTCAAAATATTTAGTGCCTGGAAAGTTTTGATTGTGGGGAGTTTTTCTTGTGAATTTTTGTACACAAAGTAAGTGGATAGTGCTCTTTCGGAAAAAATTGAGTTCAGGTGGTCAGCTGGTGGATTTCTGTTGTTCACCTATACAACTGCCAAAACTTGCTTTGGGGCTAAGTGGACCGCGAGTGCTGTATGTATTTCGGCTTTTTCTTTGCTTTCCTGGAGAAGGAAATCATGGAGGATCTATCAGTTGAGTAGGATGCTGCGGAGCCCCCAAAAGTGAACTCTTTATATATCCGACAAATAAGCCCAAATTATCTCTCCCTTCCATCGTTTGCTAGGCTCTTTAATAATTCTGACGGGATATTAATGCCTGCAGAACTTCCTGCAATGCCTTCACTCTCCATTTTTCTTAATAGCAGCTCATCCTTATCTGCGTGCTTATCATTTTCTATTACGAAGCTCTTATGCCTGTCATTGATTTCATGGAGTTCATCCTCGTATTCTCTCCACCTAAGCTGAATCTGCTGTGGTTCCAACAGTAACCCTCCTGAATTTCCATTTACGCACAGTATGGTTTTCCATTCCTTGATGCCGGATGAAATTCCTTCCTTAGGACAAAGGACATCAATCCTGACTTTTATGAGCCTGTAGACCTCTACACATTGCTTCGCCACTTTTCCCTCACTCTCTCTCTGTTTCTCTCCGAAGTATATTATTTATTCCCTAATATCATTTCTGCCCAGCTCCGCGTTTTTCTTGTTCTAATTCCTTCTTTCCTAAATGTCTCCATCATTTCTGTTACTATACATGATTTCTTGATCCTCCTAGCGTATACCGTTCCCATTGCCGAATATTTCCCATTTTTCCTCAACCATTCTACTTTCCACCTCTTCCTTCACGCCTCTCTCTCTGTCTCTCTCTCCACATACACCAGATATTCCGTCCGCTCTAATCAGTGCCCCAAAATCTAGTTAATTTATTCATCACAACTCTGAACTATATACTTTATGAAAAATTATTCTTTATGGCAAAAAGTCTTCATTAAATGCATTAATTATCAATGAGTTCTGTACAGATCATTTAAATAAATTATTACGTACAATTTGTCCTCTAGGTATGACCCAGAAAACATCATTCGGCAACGAAGTTCTGGTCACATTACCATTAGTTTTTGGGGGGCAATAACAGCTGCTGGTCTGCGGCCATTGGTAAGAACCCCAAAAAGAATGACAGCGGTAAATTATGCCGAAATGTTGGAAGAACATTAACTTCCCTTCAAATCAGAAATAGTGCCAGAGGGTGAGGAGGTGACGTTTGTCCATGACAATTCACCGGTGCACCGAGGCAACGTGGTACGTCATTTTTTGGCCCAACACCCACTTATTAATGTGATTGACTGGTCAGCACGATCACCAGACCTCGATCTCATCAAAAATGCATGGGGATTGATGGCGCTGGAGAGAACAGCTGATAATAGCAGAGCAGAAGATCTGGAGGCACAAGCGAGGGATATGTGGAATTCCCTAGGACTTCGCTCGCGATTATTTGAAAGTCTTTCTCTGTCAATGAGAACCCGCCTTCCAGCGGTACTAGATGCTAAGGAAGATGCCATAAAATATTGAAAAGTTCAAATAAAATTTTCTTCTTAAGTTTGTCTGAGCTTGGGTGTTTTTCTCATTTTAATACCCCAGTAACATTTCCAGGTTTCATTGTGAATATTTGTTTAATTTTCTCATTACCATTAATCCCATATTGCAAAAACGTCGTCTCCTATCACTCACTGAAATCTTTTTATTGACATCCATGAATAAACTGTAAAAAAGGAGAGATGTATCTCATGTGTAGAGAAGTAATTCGTTGCACATATTATTTACACGTTTAAACTCATAATGGTGCTCCATATCGCTGAACGACGACCTTGCAATTACTTTTCCCAGTACTTCTAGCAACGTCTCAGAGCCGGCGATTTGCAATAGCGTCTTAAGGAAGCGGATCCGGTCTCCGTCAACTTCTGTCCGCATTAGATTTTGGTCGAAGTTTAATAGTTCCGAAGGTCGCAGTTCAATTGCACACGCCGCGCGCTACTAAACCTTTCCGCTCCTGTCCGTCAACTCAGTGCTACTTTCTCATCTATCCTGCATGACTAACAACCACGTCTTTCTTCTTTCGTTATGCCAACATTGAAATATTTTTCATTCGTATCGAATGGGGTCCAAGCGACGGACAGAGAAGTTCTGCACATTTACTTTTGCGTGTGACTGTACATAATCTACATAGTATGAACATGTATATGAAATGAGCCAACTTGAGCTATCATTTAATGAGAGGCGAAGAATATATAATGTCACGGCAGTGTGTTTCCTGAGAGGCTGTATTTCTTGGTGCAGTGGTATGTGGATATGCATCCAGAAAATTCGTAGGCGAAATTAAATAATTTAGAGCCGTCATGCACGTGATCCGTCAATATCAATTAAACTAAATGTATATGTAGGGAAAACATGTTGCCAGTAGTTTTAAAATGTAACGATAATAGATAGAAGTATTCAATAGAAGTATTCAAGGAAAGAAAGGTATTGTTTGACGGTGTTCGATATTAGGAAATAAAAGAGATTGCGATACAGGTAAGTGTCATTGACCCACTTTTATTCATTCCGTGACAGAATAATAGCAGTAATGTGGTAACAGGTTGGCTCATTCTATTTGCTGATGTCACAGTATCGCTGGGTAAATCGTCTTTCGAAATGTATCGTTCTTAAATTCTTAACCTCGCCCATTTACACTCCAGCCACGGCTTCCTTAGAGCGTAAGCGCAAGTGTCTGTTTCCCCCCCTTGGCGTAGCAGGTCGTTGAGGTCACTCCGCTCCAAAACTTCGGAGTAGAGAAAAAAATTGGCGATCTTTACTGGAAAAAAATGAAAATTCTCGCTTGATAAATGTCCGAAAGCAATAAATTTATTCCCCAATCTGTGGCCCGTTGAACTCTAGCATGCTTCAAAACACGTACGTAATCATTCGACGTCATTTCGGCGATTGCTCTTCATGAACTGGATTCGTCGTCCTTGACAACCATGTGGTTCATTTAAGACGCAGCGAGACAGAGTTATGGTCTGGAATGCAGTCCTATCATATCTACATCAACCGATGAACTACATCTTCATCATAAGCATATTCAAATACTCGTTCTATTCTTGAACGATTCGTGATCGTTACATTGAGACTTCTCAAACCATTATGCCGTCATGAAAATAAATAACCATTAGCATGAACACATTAGCATTGCATTATAAGGACGTTCGGGGTATCAGTCGGTAGTTATATGGCTGCTGCATGTCGCCGCTTTAAAAAATGGATGTTATATTGGCTGTTTTCCAATCCTTTGGTCCGACGTGTACGGGCAGGTATTTATTAAATATTAAATCCTGGTAGGTAAGTTATTTCGGAAGCTAACTTTCGGTATTCGTGGGAGGGAATTTAATCTGGGTCAGGCTACTTTTTTGGGGCCATTGTTAATGATTTGAAACTCCAAAAGCCTCGTCATGATCCGGAAGAGGGACTCTTTATCATCTGCCATGAGCTGTGAACACCGATCAGACATTGCCTACCCGTTGCTGTTGGTTGGGACCAGATGAAGGAAGCTATTTCTTAATTGCTCTCATTACGCTCGGTATGAGGGAATGGGCATGATGGATAAGGAAATTTGGCAACAAGGAAATAATTCGCGTGACTCATTCTCCCTGAATCGTGGCAAGTGAAGGGCATGCCAGTTTGTGGAAGCTTGCCTCCCCTTCTGTCCGCGCCAAAATCTTGTAGACTATAGTTTAAACCTAAATAACTCCGAAACCTTTCATTGGATACTCACATTATTTAGATAGTAATTTAGATAATTTTGTTGCTGACTGACTACATTGTTAGAATAATTTTCAAAAACAAATGTTGGACTTGTTTCTCACGTTACGGTAAAAAAAAAGGGCCCGTTTTTTAGCGCTACGGCGCCATGCGCCACTTTGGCGTCTAATAACTTCCAAGAAAATCGTTTGGCTAAAACAAATTTTTTATACAAGGTGAATTATATCTTTATTATTATGTTTCAAGGTTTTAACTTTATTACTTTTTGGTGTGCTATTCCATTTATAACCGCACTTTTTCTCGGCAACTATGCTTCATGGTTCCACGAGACTAGAACTGTCATCTTCCTCTTTAAATTTCCAGAGCAAATCAGATATTATCATTTAGCTGAAGTTAGCAACTCATTTTATATCGAATTTTATGCTTCCTGAAAAAAAGCGCCAGTCCAGAGAAGGACACTTCGCCGGCAACGCTGCGCTTTTTCTGCCGTAGCAAGTGCCGTATATAAGGGTAGGGTACTGTTTTTCCCCAATATAAATGACATTTAATGTAGATTAGTCCGTACAAAACTACGATAATTAACGTTAGGGGTTCTCCTAAAATTAACTGACAACCCAGGAGGATGTGAATCTATTAAAGTTAACGCCACGAATCAGTTCGAAATGAAATTCATTTCGTGGTTCCGAATTCGCAGGTCGGAATGGCCAAATGATTAGTCACTCGCCCTCGAAGGGGCGGGGGAGGTAGCGGGTAGTTCCTAACTCCATTCGTAAATGACAGTGGGGACGTTTACCATATTTTTTAGACAGCCGAATCTGATAGAGTTTGCCAAATAAAAAGACCGACATTTTCCCGTTCTTCAATCCGAATAGTTCTAGAGCTATAAGCGGCGAAAAACTGATGTTTTTAAACCTTTAGGGAAAAGCGGAGTGCAAAGGACTCGTACGTCATACACTTCGTCCAATTGCAGCTGAGCCCGCGAAACTCCTTCGCCCAATCATGATGGGGGACACGCAACTGACGCTGCAAATGGAAGTGGTTGCGACAGGATCTGTGCGAGCAACTTTACGCGACCCCACCTCCACTCCCCTCCCTTTCCCTCAAAACAGTCAAGGAGGGGAGGCGGATGACGTGGATGAACTTTCGTATTGCTGGTTACGTTTGCAAGCAATTGTATTTGTGGGCGTTTTCAGCGCGCGTTGAAGACTTCGACCTCGTCTTCATTGCTATCAGTGTGTGGAAGCTACGTTGTTTTTGTCGCCTTGGGGAAGGCAAAGCGCTCGCTCTGTTGATGCGATGGAAAACAAAGCAACGCTCCCGTCCGCCGTGGTAATTAAGGTGCTCCTGATAAATGACGTTGGTGTAGTGATTGCGCCATCACCTCCGCGACGCAACCTCGGTAAATTGACGTAATAAGGAAATTGTAAGACCTAAATATATAAAGTGGATAACATCGAAATACCATTTAATAATAGATAGGAAAGAGTCTGTGGAAACCAGAAAGTAAAATATTAGCTATTCATTCCATACCATGCATAACCAATAAGGAAAAAACATTGGAATCAAATCTGGAACCGTGTAAGGGTCGCTAACCACTAATCCCTTAAGACCGCATCCGTCTATCGCCGCTCCCAATAACTACTGCTGCCAAGTGGGTGAGGGTGGAAAAGAGCTAGTTATTTGCTGACTTTTATTTTGTTTTTAAATGATTAAATATGTGTGGTTTTCCAAGAAGTGAGGAGTTCCAGGAGTTATTCAGTATTAATTCTCGAGTTCGTTACGAATTGCTCCCCTCATTGCTGGAATATGCGTCTATGAGCAAAAAGGGGAAAAGACGCTGCAATTAACTCCTTTGTCTGGAAAGTGTAGTCCCCGAAAAATGTCTTCGTGGACTGATCAGCTTCCTAGCACTCGACTCCTTTTGTCATTATTCATAGAAAACATTGTTTTATAGGTAAAGTGGTACCTACGAGGTTAGAAGACTCTTATCGCTGTCTTCTCATGATATCTAGCGCGATTTTCCTTCCGAAGTTGGTGGACCTTTCGACTGCCCCATTGTGACGTAAACTCGTTGACGTCTTGATGAGCGATCGGTGTCCCTCCATTTTCTCGGCCCATGATTATATCTATATCTACGACATACCCTGCAAGCCACCTCGAGGGTGTGTGGCAGGGGGTGCATCCACACCAGGAACAATGACACAACGAACAAAAATGAACTGGTTCAGTAGTTAAGAACCATCCGTCTTTCCGCAAGTGCGTTCTTTACTACGCGGGAGTCATTAATGTAAATGGTATTCTCCTTCCGGTAATGGAACTAGTAACCGACTCTCATGACGCGGCAAATGTTTTCTGACTAAATTCGTTCATTTCGCGGTGACAAAGGCAGGCATGAAATTACCATTCTTTGACGCTGCTGTCTGTGATTTCAGTGTCGCCATCATAAAATCCTCGCTTCGTGTTTGGACTCCCCGAATTCACTATCTCGGTACTTGGAAATTTCTTACAATTATGTTTACGGCCAGGTAAATGTTAAAATTGATGTGCCAATTTGATATGCTGCGCACACTTTCTCCATTTACTAGCTAAAGCAATGACGAAAGAGTTCCGCGACAAGAGAGTAAAACATTTTTTGAAAGTCATGGTAGGACTTATGATTCGTGCGAATGACGTCGATGTAGTTGAATGTGTATTCATTAAGTTGGCGACCCTGTTGAAGTCTGAAATGAAGGGGGTGACGGTCAAGAGAACTCTTCGGGAACTAAAAGAAATCGCAAAAAGTGCAGGAAGATACCAACTACTGTTAGAAAGGAAAGAATTTAACATTGCGCGTGTTCCTAAGGATAGACTTTTCTAAAAGAGTACGTTTTATCAAAGGTTTAAAGCAATTTCTAAGGACGTGTAAACTGATAGCGTAGGTTCGGTGAACGGATTTTATAGCCCTAGGTTTTTCCATTTCTTCCTCGTCTACATCTACACGTCTACACGATCATTCATGATCATGATTCAATCACTTCCGCCAATAGCAAGCAGTCTGGCCGCCGTCAGGTATTCCCTTCCGCTTGCCCCCCCTCTATGCGCACAGTGGTATCACAGCGAACAGTGTTCGAACGGGTGGCTCGATATGCGCCGCAGAATTTGGCACCTTAACTACTTCTGCTGGCGGTGACCACGTTAAAAATAAACAAAGAAGAGCTAAGAGCGCTTTGGAGGATATGGCGCGTGATAGTCCTCTTGGCAGGGGCGCTGTTTTCAATCGGGTGCCTCGAAGCGTGTTTATTCGCCGGTTTCCCTTTTAAAAAATTCTCCTACTTATCAGTAGGAGGCATTATGCTTATTTTTTTGGATAGGCAAGGGCTCATAGGGCGAAATCATTGTCACATTTCTCTTTTGCTCGCTCCTGGCAGTTACTAGATTCCCTCTCCATACACAATACTGTGGAGATTTATTTTTAGTTCATATGCATTAAAAATCCGTTAGAAATAAATCCAGGAAACCAATTTACTAAGGATTTTTCCCGATTTTTTAAAAGTATACAAAGGAATTAATTTGCCCGAAGACTCTTTCTTGCAGTTCCTCACATTGCGGTACCAACTGAGACATTGTATTTTGCCGTGGAATAAACTCTGTTCCCAAGCGGTACATTATATACATCGAACAAAATTTGGAAAAAAAGATTTATATCGCGTATGAGGTGTTTTTTTGGCTGGTGCTAAAGGATGCCTAAAGAATTACGTTAGAATGAGGAGGTTGGTCGATATTGGTGGAGTGGAGAGCTGTCTCCTTAGCAAATATTTGTGCTGACGATTAGTACGTAATTATGATGATGTGATTCACGAGTTGTGGTGAAGACGTCAGCACGAGAACATACTCAGATTCCTTGCAAATTTTACAAATATGTTTTGACACTTTGTTGGATTACATTTTATACATTTTCAACGTTAGACACATCCTTAAGTCCTACTTAAGTCCTACGGAGTGATAACACGTCGTGATTTGTTCTTGGAAATATAAATAATTTTTTACCCTTTTAGCAGTATTTATAATTATGTTATCCTAGACGTTTTTTTTACGATTTAAAGTTTTATTTCTTTCGTTTACTTACAAGTAAACCCTTGCCTTCTTAGTGGCATTACTAAGATATTTGAGTGAGGTTTGCCGCTATTTTGGCGCCCGCCTGTTAATCCTCCCTCAGATTTAATGTGCGAGCAATGAGATGGGTCGTCATCTCTCAAATGTTTCTGCTCTCATTACCTCCCAATGTAATTCGCTTCTGTTCGAATGAGAACGCCGCTTGCGTTACTGTCCCGCGGCATTTTTTGAATTGCTTCCCAGTTCTACAAGCCCAGGCAATATTGATTTTCCTCCCAGCCCCACCGTTACGTCATTTATTTTTAGCCGTAATAACTCGAGGATCTCGCGCCATAGCCCGACCTATCCCACCGTGGTTATCTCTGAGCACTCCGTTTGGAGGTGGGCGATGCTCTCGCCCTTCGGACATCAATCTTCCATTGTTTTTTCGTCGACGACGGTATTATCTGAGGCTGGGTCCTTCATATTGCACAACCGACTGCACTCGACTTGCATTACGAGTTCAGATAAGGGGACGATGGAGTGCACATCCACCGTAATCAGATGCATTCCCAAGGCATCCACTCCTGATGTTTTTTTTCTTTCGATCGCAATCATTTTTTTGTCAGTAACGAGGTCGGGGGACAATTGACGGTGTGCCGGGCGTGGTCGCGGAGGAAAAAAACACCTACTGTTCGGGGAAAGGCGGAGTAAGTGCCTCCGTGGGGATTCCGCAGGGCGCTGTTTACCGCGAAGAAATGAGGAAAAGGAAGAACATTTCAGATCGAGAGAGTGAGCCAACAGAATGCGCAGATAAAGGGAGGTACAGTTCAACGGAAGGTGGTTAGAGAATTGAAAGACGGAGATTGGTGGATCGAAACTTACTCTTTCAATTGACAGAACACGTATAGTTCAAAATCAGTACGAAATAGTCGTAACCGGAGCGTGTGCAGAGAGTATCGGCAAAAGGACTGGATGCTAATAGGGTAGTTTCCTTCATCAAAGAAAACAGACTTCATTAATTGCGATTTGTGCCCTGCCATAAATGTATTTAATTTACGCAAAAAGTTTGTATTGAGAAATCCCAGTTTACTAGAGAATTAAATGTTAATTTTAAGGCCATTTGAAAAGGCTCTGAAATGGCGGGGTGCGCTGCCTTCATGCTGACGTAACAGGTATGTAGTTTACGTTGCGAAGCATAGGAAAATTCGTCTCCTGAACTTACCGTTGTATTTCAGGGCCCCTTAGCTCTAGTGAACATTTGTTAGTATTAACCTGTGAAAACTATCAATGTTGGAAAAGAATTCTCAGTTAAACATGGTATTATTAGTCATTTTATAGGCTCAAGGACGTCCTGCTCGCTGTGTCTTCTGCTACGACGAAGCATGGCGTGTAGGTCGTGCGGCGATAGGCGAACTACATGATATGCTTGTGAAAGGAATACTAAATGATTTTAAATGAATCAACTGCATAAGTAATGTTAAATAAACAAATAAAAGTTAATTATAATTAATTAACGGAATAAATATGCCTCCAATACTTGTTCATAAGCTTTAACGGAGTGCGGCGTCTATTTGGAAGCGCCCGCAGCACCACCTGGTGGCAGGTAGAGGAAATAGTTTGACGTCACGCGTAGGATTAACCGGCATGCAATAGTTTGCCGTCGCGTTTTCGCGCCATTGATTTTTTTCACTTTTTAATTAATGAGGAAAAATACTTAACGTCATTTAAAAATCGAACGGCTTAAAACACGTACTCCAGAGGTTATAAACTTTCGATCAAGACAATAAAAAAATAATAGGAAACTACCCTATTATGTTCGCGTAACCAGTCTATTGGATGACCTAAAATGGGAATCATTGTCAAGTTGAAATTTAGACAATCTCTTAACTACATTTCAAGACAATATTTTAACTGATGAAGTTAAAAATATTTCGCGAACTCGATCTTCCTGTGGTAGACTGGACCTTGAATATAAAATTAGGGAAAGTGATTGCCGAACTGACAGATTCAAAATATCCTTCCTTCCTCGGAGCGATATGAATAATTGTGAATATATTCATTAGTATAAATACAAGTGAGTTTATGAGTGGCATAGGTAGAGGCATGTTGGCGTTAGGACTTAAAGCCAGTTCAACTAACACCATTCGTTCATGCTTGCTTTGCTCTTTAAATCATTTTTAAATTGTTATGTTTTAGCATGTTTGTAATTGTTATGTTTAAGACACGTGGCCTGATGAAGACAATCGTCGAGGGAAAAGTGAACGGGAAAAATGGAAAAGGCAGGCCTCGTATGAGTTACATAGAACAGGTCGTAAAGGACGTGAAAGAGAGGAACTACGTTAATATGAAGAGGTTGGCCGATAGAAGAATCGAGTGGAGGGCTGCATCAAACCAATCCTAGGATTGTTGACCCTTGATGATGATGTTTTAGCTGGGGTATAGCCACTAATACTTTTTATGCATTGTAGGTGATGCATTTTTGCGCGAATTCGCCCCCTGCCACACACCCTTATGGTGGCTTGCGGGGTATTATGCAGATGATAAAAAATAATGCATCAGGAGGAGGGAAATGGGTGTCCTCGCTGATCTTTTCGCGTCAGTTCTCCCCTCTCCCGTGGGCGTCAGTGCTTTTGCTGGGGGTTTGGGCACGGGGGTGGCGTATTCACGAGAGAGCTGCTTTCCATTCTCGATTCCCTTTCGTCGCCTCTGTTCCTTGGGCAGCGATTGTTTCGTGGCATCAATTTTCAGTTTGCTCAAATTTCATCTGGGATTCCCTCGCGCCGGACCACTTGGCGAGGCGTTCCTAATCGGCAGGGCACCCATAATTTGTTGTGCGTCACGGACCGCTCGTGATGCGGTCGCGAACAAGGGTGCCGAACCCTTTTGAGCACTTCCCCATCACCGAATGGCAGCTATTGTGCAAACTCTGGGAGTCAACCATCCGTTCTCGTGAATTGAATTCAATGAACTCTCGGAATTCAGTTGCAGAAGCACAAGTATGCATGCGCCTCAAGGCCGGATTGCGCTTGTCATTGAGCGGTGAGGGCGTGGCAGGCGGCGAAAGCGAATCAGTCGGCAGGTAGTACCAGTGTGCTTGAGTGAGCTAATGCGCATTAAATCCAGGCTAGGCCACTTTTATAGACTTAGAGATAATGGATCCATCTCATTTGACTGTCGTAATTTCGTCTTCCACTCATCACGCATTTGACTCGGAAACAATGGGGTCGTTTACCATATTTTTTTATTGCCGAATATGATAGTTTGTAAAATAAAAAGACACTTTTTGATCCGTCAATTATTTCTAGAGTTATAACGTATAGGCGGCGAAAAACTGATGTTTTTAACCCTTTCGGAAAAGTGGGCGTGGTGTAACCTCTGACGTATATCGTCTTCGTCCAATCTCAACTGAGCCCGCGAAACTACTTTGCCTCGTCGCAATGCGGGGGACACAGCTGACTCTGCCAATCGAAGCAGTTACGACATCATCTGTACGAACAGACCTTCCGAGAACCCGCCTCCACTCCCTTCCCTTCTCCTAAAAGCAGTCAAGGACGGGAGAAAAATGACGTCAGTGATATCACTGCAGCTTTTTCGGTGGGCGTCACCTTTTGCTTATTTTAATTTTTGATTTATGAGTGAATGGCTTTGGTTAGAAGATTAATTTTTTCACTAAAATTCTTTTTTCGTTTCCATCTAACGATTTCGTGTGCGAAATTGCGATTTCGGTTCCGAGTAAACGCCCACATTGGAAGCCGTGAAGATGCTGTCTTTCCCTGGCATTTAAGACGCCAATAGTGATATCGACTTTTAGGTTCTTCTCCTTAATCTTTAAGAAAGGGCATCCCTTCCGTGATTTGATGTGACAAAATTTCAATCATATTCTCTAGGTAGGATCTCCGGACAAATTGCTTATTTTCCCACGGTGTGGTATCAACAAATGCATTGTATCACATTTAGAGAACTACTTGTGATTGGAGGAGGTGGTACTTGATTTGATTTTATGTTGTTTTTTTTTTAAGTGGTTTATGTCTCTGTTTCGTGTCTTCCTTTGCTCTCTCCGCTGCACATATGTTACTGCAAGCATGCACAAACGCACTCACTCCGCGAGTATCAAAACGCGGACGCTGTGGCGTGGCCTCTCGTTAGAATCTCCAAAACCTACTTATAGATACCCACCCCATCTTTATCGAACAATGCTTAATGATTTCTGATAATTAGCGTTTACACGTAGCCATTGACTGCAAAGACAGTCGCGAGATGCGCAATGTATCGATACATCGCTACTGCTATAATGCGTCTGCGTTAACTTCTATGCAGCTCAAAGCCGCTATTTAGGCGTTGCCACAACAAATAAAAAGAGTTTTATTTCAATAGTGAATTTTGCTTAAATTTTCGTGAAATTCATCAAGCAATAAATTCCATTTTCATTTATTTTGTGTTCCCATTCTTTAAAGAGTAGAATCTCCCCTTTTGGGAAGGGATATCCTTGTAATTATATCCAAATTCCGTCGTGTATTGCTTTCCGTTGGCGATTGTTGCGATTGTGTTGGATACATTTCTGCTGGAAAGTAGACGGGCTTCAACTTTACTAATAGCTCGAAAATGGATCGACAGTGTTCGACATGTGTCCAGTATCGACCTGAACTCGCATCGCAGTTGCTATTTACACATGCGAGTGGGGCTTAAAAGTTGTTAGCAGTTGACTATCATAGCAGTCAACTGCTACGTGTAAACGCACCTATAGTAGAACACCCACGCAGCGAGGTTTCGACGGCGTCCATTGTATGTGTCGTCCATTTCGGTGGTTGATTTTCTTGGCCAACTGAAGTTACGTAATTTACGTAACTGCAAATACCTGTATGGATATTTAGTTCCACTTAGCTGCAAGCAAGCTACGCAAAATAGATGGGACCCGTGGATAATTTAATTTGGTGATCTCTACTAGTCGGCGATGCGTGAAATTCGCTGTTGACGTCGCTGTTGGCCCAAATCGAACATTTTTAATGTTGAATACCACTTCATTCTGGTTTTGTCAACTTAACCTTGTTCTCCTCAATGCATTTGATTGTTAGTATTCATGCGTAAGACTTATTATTCAAGTAGCAGCCTCTTTTTCCGTCTATAGATTTCAGAAATAATTGACATATACATTTAAATATAGACCTTTATTTTTCGGGTTCTCAATGAAATGTGTGAGAGTGAAGCTTCTTTGTATGGGAAACTTGTTAGCCGTCTAGTTTGTTGAAGTTTGGCCTTGAAAACTTATTTTTCATTAATATATTCTTCCATTTCCGTTTCTTCGGCGTTACAGGTTTCTCAACAATTGCTAATTTTCTAGTTATTTGCTGACAAAATTAGATGCATTTATGGAAGCGAAATATCAGTTGCGAAACACGTGACTGCAGAATCAAACCCGTGTTGATTATTGTGTTGATTATTGAATTATTAAATGAAAACACATAACTTAAACTTATTCTCGTTGCAGAATTTAAGGGATTTAGAGAATTGTGAAGCGTATGGAAAAATTCCCGTCAATTGAAGTGCACGTACCAAACCTTAGGTTAATTTCTACGGAGCGGAGATTGGCTCTGTGCCCCCCCCCCCCTCCTCCAGGAAAGGAAAATGTCAAATAAAACCAGAAAAAAATATTGAAATGTGTATCATTAAACATTACAATTATTCTGCTGTGTTCAAAATATTTAACTTCAAACACTACGTGACAGGGGAGTGTTGAATAATTTACTATTTGTTTCGTGATATGTTTGACCTTCACCCCCTGCCACACACCCTAGCGGTGGCTTGCTGGGTATCGTGTAGATGTAGATGTAACAAAGGTGTGAAAATGGAACAGACAAAGTGAAAACGAGGAATCGTTAAATAACAAGGGACTTTTTATGTAAGGGATGTGGAGGATAACTGATTCAAACATGCATCCCTAAATTAGGAATCGTATTAGTTTTAATAACTTTTGTAATGTCGCTTTATTTAAAAACTTTCAAGGATAAGAAACACTTCCGTAAACAAATAATCGAAAACTTGGTGCAAGCTCAGTGTCTCCATTAATTTAAAGCAATGTTTATATATTATTCCTTTCAGCTTTGTCATTGGTAGTTGCATCCGTTTGAGTTTATGTTGTTATTATGTTTTCTTGTTCGATGATTAACAAGTAAAATAACGAAGTTTAGGAATTTCGTACATTAGGCGTGCATTGGCCTTGGAAATTTCGCCTCCTTCTCGTCGTGCATATAAATTGCGGCCCTCCGAATCGCTCATCTTATTCCTGATATGTCACGGGCGTAATGTTTGCGCAAAATGGGCGATTTTTGAAATAAAAATTAATCTTGTCGGCATTCCGCTCGCCCCCCTCCACCCGCGTCAAAAACTTGACGAAAATGTCACGAGTTGATTTGGAAATAATGAAATTGATAATATTGCGTTCAAATGTCACTCTCGTGTTCCTGGACTCCGGTCACGGCGACTTGTGGTTTGTGGTTGCCGTTTTGAAAAGCTTCAACCCTAATGCTTACTAGTTTTTTTTTACCTGTTCTATTTATTTTTAATTACCTATAGTTGGTAGTCTTACGTAAGTACCTTTGAAGCACCTCTTCTCATAATGAGCTCCTGAAGCGCCTCCGAATCGTAGTTCGCTAGGGTAAACGTCATCGTCGCCCTCACAGCCACCCTTACCCCCCCTACTGTACTGATCTTTCCATAGAGCTATTCTGCGCCTGCTGGTTCCCCATTTTGTATGTCTTCCATGGTAGCCCACAGCATTTCAGACATTCTTAATCTCCTCTATCCACTCGTGGCCTTCTCGATTTCGGAATTTCGCCCTTCCCCAACTCAGTAAAATCCTCCCTTACATTTTTTTTGATAAAGATGGGCTATTACATACTTAAGACATAATTAGTTACGTGGAATACAAATTTCATGGAATTATTTCTGTGGGCCTTATTCATTTTGGTCGTTTCAAATTATTAGGGGAGGGTGGGGCTAAATTTTGGACCGTTTTTCGTTTGCGGCGTCCCGGAGGGCGGATTTTGGCAATTTTACTTTTGACAAACGGTGTACCTTGCAGAAAATTTGATGCTCTATAACTGCTACAAACCTGTAAAGCCGTATGAGCATCGAAAGTATGTTTTTGTGGCCGTTTTTTGGAATGTGCGCATCCGGTTCATTTAGTCCCACGGTGGGGCTAAATGAAGGACAGCGTTTTTTAAACGAAACGAATGTTTCGCGGCGGATTTCGAAGGGAGAAACAGAAAAGGAGGCGAATTAAAAATAAAATGAGCGATTTCGCTAACATAAATCATTTATTAATATATATTTAGTTCATCGACAGCAATATGTTCGACTCAATTTTGGCGTGGATTTTCCGCTGGGCGTCAGCGCTTCTTTGGAGCTGCGGGCACATTTTAGCGGGCGTGCACGGCATCCTACTCATCTTATAGATCCTACATGATTTCCTTCTCCGTGAAAGCAAAGAAAATGATGATGAAATGCATGCAAAACACGCCGCTAATTTAGCCCCACAGCAAGTTTTGGCAGTGGCAAAGGCGCACAACAGAAATCAACGAGTTGATCCCCTCAACTTCATTTTTTTCCGAAAGAGAACTATCCACTTACCTACTGTACCAAAATTCACAACAAAAACTTCACAAAAGCTCTCAGCAATCAAAACCTTCGGAGCACTGAATATTTTGAGTGACCACATGATAAAAAACACCAAAACACAAATGGGTTTGAATTTCCACAAATGACGCAAACCGACTGACGTGCCTTTGCGATGCCAAAATCCGTCTACAGAAAAATTTGAACTCTCTAGCTCGTCAAACATGTGCACAAATTGAAATTGAATAAATCAATTGCCGTCCATTTAGCCCCTACTTTGTTTGTATTTTTCTATGTGCGTGATTTCTATCGATTAGTGCCTAAACGTTATGGAAACATTACTCGCTACCGTTGTCGAATGTGTTCGTGGCTCTTGTTCCAATTCAATTTTGGAACATGTATTTAAAATATTTCCATTGTGAATTCAACTAGTTGTGTATTATTTGAAGGTCTTTCGAATTCTTATGGCTCTGATTAAAGACAGCGGCGAATTTCCCTGCCGCCAGTGAGGAAGCCACGGGTGCATCCTTTCATGTGCATTACGAGTGATTCTTTCGCCTATTTAATTCATGGTCATATTTCAGCCCTCTAAATGTGTCATAGAGGTCTAAGGCGTTTAGCATTTGATTGAAAAAAGAGCATATATATATAGTTAGTTTATGTATTGGGTGATATGATCTGAAACCCATGTATTGAAAACGGACTTGATGAAAAGATTCAGTGTGTTGAAGTTTAATGACAATTATTGGGATATACCTTTATAGATTACATAGGTGGCGTCAAATCACGGTAAAATTAACGACGATAGTAGTTGCCTTAAGGGATGTGGGGATCACATTTTTCAGTCTGAGCAGAGGAAATAATGATTTTCAATCTTTTTTACATGGTACGGCAATGATAGGTTTTCTCTTCTAACATTCCATTTATAACTGCGTTGGAATAAAGAATTAAATCGCCGTTTATTCGTAAGGGTTGAAGTTAATCTTTCTTAATTGCTGCTAGAATCCTCGGACACTCCATTATGGAGACATGTGACCTGTTAGCATGTATTGTGTACACCATACTGAGGCTCAAATCACATATTGATTTCTGCAAGGTCATTATTTATGCTTTCCAAAAGTAATACGTAAATTTTAGTTGAATTTATTTAAATTTTAAGGTCGTTAGCGTATATGTGATGTTTGCATCTTCTGAGTGATTAAGGGAAATCATTAATTTGTAGAGAATAGTTAAGGATCGAGGATAGAGCCTTGTTGTACTCCTCGAGATACTTCGACCCACAAGGGGCACGAGTCGTTTTTTGAAAACTTTTATTTCCGGTGTGATTGGTATGATGACCCAATTAACTGCAGAGGCAGAAAAGTCTAATGTCAAGGGTTAAGTGAGTAGTTTGGACAGATAGTGTCAGCCGAGTTCGTAGGAGAGTTAATGATGACGTTGGTGACAACGCGAAAGAGGATCCATGATACCGCCCTCCCCCGATGTGGATTTCGTCAATTGCCCTTGGGAAAGTTAAGTACTGTTATCGTTGAAGTTGTGGCGTTCATAAAAGACATAAGGAATCGTAGCTGTCTAATGCAACAAAGAGTATTATTCATTGTTTGCACTTCATTTAGTTCGTACACGGTTGCTCAAAGTCAGCTGTTCTTATTAGCATTAGGTTGGCCGCTGCGGGTTTTACGTCGATGGAATTATTTTAATTCAATTAAGCGTTGCCTCATATCCAGCAGAGTCAAACTGTGGATTTTACAGTCGTGGCGAAACCTTATTCTTGCGATCGTAAAAATTAGGTCTAGGTGACAGCTTTCTTAGACTAACCCGCTCCTCATTCTTGGTTCTTTCCATCCACCCATAGTCTCTCGGATTGGGAATCCAGCTTCTTCAACTCTATACAAAGAACGAGTAATTCTGCGAGTCATTACATCGCCTAGTTTGCTTTTATGGTCAATGATAGAAACCAATTTTCCTCACATTTGAAGTTTTCTATCTTAGTGAAGTCGACCGCACGAACGGTATTCCTTGTTGTATTGGTGAGGTGTGCTAATTTCATCCGAAATAATATATTCGGGACACTGAGCAGTTGTCGAGTTTGCCGGGCTGACTTTCTAATCCAGATGGTGCTCTGCTGTTGTGGGTGGAATTCATGGAATCTGTCGACGCCCGGTTTTCAGCTAAGCTGTCTGAGAACACAGCTTACCTGATCGATATAGAGGAATCAAACCTAGATCCTACGGTATTGCGTGGAGTGCAGGGGTCTACACAGCAATCCTAAAAGCATACTTGAAGCACAGATCCCCCTTGCGTTGGTTATTCTCGTGATTTTCAAAATTCTGTACTATGGACGCATACACTATTGGACTTTAATTGTATGTATTTCACTTTCACTTGTCTGGTTGCGTATTTTCGTCTTCATACCTCGTGAAAGAGCTGGGAATTAAATGAATTTGTATTTTACTTTTTTCATTAAATGTGTACTGAGGAGAGAGCCTTGATTAAAGCCAAAAAAACCAATTTTGAAAACATTTTACTTTCGCAGGTAGATCGGAGATAATGTTGTCGATGTAAATTACTGTGTTTACAGTTGGGTCGTTAGCGAATTAAACGTCCGATTTCATCATCGCGGTAGGAAAGTACTGCAAATGGAGGAGCCGGTACGCGCGTTTGCATCATTGAAAGCCATCCTAATTGGCGAGTCTACATTACAATTCCACTTAAAGTGAGCCTACTTAAAGATAACTTTAAGTCATGGGCGTCTTCTGCACATGCACTTTAAGTTGACTGCAGAGTCACGGCTATTCAGGATTAATAACTAAAAACAAAGCAGGAAAACATTCGAAGACATACAAGCGAGCTCAGTGCAAACGACTCGCTTGTATATTCATAATTTAATTCTTCTGAGTAACTGATTTGTAGAAGAGTCGTTACTTAGGGAGAACCTTTGAGAAATCATATTTGATTATATGCCAACGTACCTACTATGTGTGATATTTTCAACTTGTGAAAATGTTTCGGACTTTCAGACCCGTACCATTGATGAGTACATAGGAAATGGATAATGAAGTGATTCACTGAGTAGCATTTTGAACGAGCAGCCCTTCTCCCAAACGCTTTTAATTTTGTGTCACATAATTTATTCCTCAAATTTTGTTGGTTGTTTATTTTGTTGGTCATTTGCCTCGCAGGTTTCATAAGTTCACATTATTTCATTAACATTTTAAGACAGAAAAATTAAAATTTCGCCATAAAAACATATGCAAACCTTTGAAACGTATATGCAAAACAAATTGTAATGCTTTGTGTGTGCTTTAAATTTGCCATTTACGGCATAACTTTCCCATAATTTGAAAAGAGAACCACTCCCTCAAAACTATAATTGTCCGCACTTTTAGGGTTCTTGGTTGAAATCATTCGGAATAGATTGAATTAAGGAGTTATTAATCATGTTTATTAGTTTTGGTTCATTTTTCATGTTTTTCTTCGATGATTGTGATCATAGAGATTATATAAATTATGGAGATTATATTATTGTAATATTCATGGTTGTGATAATTGACAAGTTTTTCACTGACTACTTAACTCGTAAACATACGTTTGTATAGACATGACTTGACTAAGGGAGTGTGTACATTTAATAGATGTGTATGTATATGCATCTGTTTCATTAATTTAGTATCCCACGACTTGATATCTTATAGTCACTATGTGCGCTTGACGACATATTAATGGGTAACAACTGACTACGTACACTTTAAATAGGGGGTATTTGTCACTTTAAGTGGAGGTGAACTTTAAGAAAGCTGTTGACACGTACATCAAAGTTTCAAAGTGAATGGTCACTTAAAGTGGACTTTAAAGAGCTAGTGTAGACCCGGCAAATGAGGTGTTCGCGGCTCGTGATTCGACTGTCAGCGCTCGTCTCGAAAAGGCAAAGCGGACACCACGATGCCTCGAGTGCAATACTCCCGAAGTGGTGGTGTCCACCACGAGATGACCTTGTGTTGTTCTGGCGTTCGTCGATGTCTCTACACGGCAGTGGAGCTCGCGGAGAATAATATTAGAATTTTACGCAGCGAGTGGGATCGTTTCTGAGTGGCGGGTGGTGGACGTAATTTCCCATCCTTCCTTGAAGGTCGGCTGGAAATAACGCGGTCCAATGAACGCCGCTCCGAAACTGCGATGCGCAGTAATTATCAGGATGTGAATGCCGATGAGATAAGAGGGCGTGGGTGGGCGTGCGCCGAGATGAAAACGCTTTCGTCTTGTTTCTCGAGAGGTGAGGGTCCAGCTTCCCCTGAATGCACTGCCAGTCGCCGAAATATGGCGTATGGCCAAGTGTGCTGCTACTCCGGTCGTCTGCTTCCGTGTTTCGTCCATTGTTTCGACCCCGGTGGCTGTCCTTCGAACCTTTGAGGGCTGATGAGTCTTATCAGCATCGTGCGTCTATTTGCCGTATTTTATCCTTGCGTTCTAGCGAGGGGTATCTAAAGCCCGAATCACACGATCATTTTTCTCGTCCCTTTACAGGGATCATTTAAGCTATTTAAGCTTTCAGGGACCGCAAAAATGATAGCTCAAAGTTATCATTTCGCCGCTCACACGATCATTTTTACCGTCCCCTCTCGTATCATTTCTGTTCGCGAGATACGGTAAACAACTTCGTAAGTATGGATAATTTACATCGTCGTCGACAGCTTTTGGCTGCAGCCAAACGTTTCTTTCAGAACGTGCGCTCTGATTGGCTAAATGACAGGCCCGAGGGACGGAAAAAAGGACGTGCTCAAATGACGAAAAAAGGGATAGCGATCCCTTATCATTGCCGCATTCCGTGAAGTGATCAAGTCAGACGATCATTTTTAAGCCATCATTTGAGCTATCCCTGAAAAGGGACGTAAAAAATGATCGTGTGATTCAGGCTTAGTATTAAAAGGTGTTTCTCGGCTATTACCTGATTCCTCCCCAGAAGGTCATGATCCTCGCCCGCTTTCCTCGTGACTTCACGGAATACCATCGTTGCATCTCTTGTCGTGGTCCATGTACAGTGTACACCTTCTCCGTTTCATTCGCCTCAACCCGGCATACCTCCTCCGGGCATTTTTAGTTCCATCCCCGGCCCCACACTTGGGAAACGCGAACGTGTGTCTGAGAACGGCCGCCTGCTTTGAGCAGTGGGTGAACGAGTCCCAGTCGAGAATCTGGGGGAAAGACCTCTTGCGGTGCTGAAGGCGGGCGGGGTAAAATCCCCGGCTGCGTCTGACGTGGCGCAGAAGGTTTTTCTGAAGGTGCTTTCATAAGCAGGAAGAACGACATCCAGATTCTGTGGCTGTGGCATGTAATTGTGTTGATCAGTTACGGCTTTTATTTCTATGGCTATTGCGACTTTTGAATTGATGCTCAAGTAAGTTGGCCCTTTAGGAGGTTCCACCGTGACTCTGCGATTCAAAATCCCGTGAAAGAGCTATGTTATTTAATGAAGAAATACCGATCCAGAAAAACACCATTATGGAAAATCATCTATCGGGTGATAACGCATACAAAATAATTCTACGAGTATGCTATTATATAGCGCGTTGTAGTGGCATTCTATTTTTTACAAGCTCTTTTAACTCATTTTGACTTCGGAACATGACTGTCGTGTTGTTGCCACATTTAATTTACAAATTGAGAATACATGATCAATTCTGGTAATACATATTCTAAAATAGGTCAAATATTTTCTTACTTAGTTTTAAACTATTCCCTTGCAAGTAAAACTCTTTGTTTTGAATTTTATTAATATTCGTTTTTTTGAAAACTGTTTGGCAACAATGACACTGCTGCCATTTGGAAGCATTGGTATTAATTACACCATGTCAATAACCAATGAAATGTTTAAATTACATAAAAAATATAAGAAGGACCTTGGTAAGGTATATTCCTAAATTAGTTAGTAAATAGGTTTGCAATGACGTTCCGTCACAAGTACCGTAGCCAATGATAACAACATACTGTAGCGCCACTTTCAAGTAACTAAGGATTTTCTGCTTTTTTCGAGCAAATATTTATTAATATCAATTAAACAAGGGTGGTAAGGCGAGCACTTTTTTACAATGCTAAATTCTACATAAAATTGCGCATCTTATATTAGTTTTACGTCAAAACGACATTTCTCTTTACATTATTAATCTGCAAGAGCCATGCTCTGCCGTATAACCACGTATAAAATAGCTGATTTTCAGCGTATTTCTTCTTAAAATATATGATGGAAAGGCCTAATCATTTTATTGCGAATCGACAGAAGGGCCAAAAAATTGTGTGTCCTGAAATTTTCACAAAAATGACATCTACTTCATAATTCGGTGGAGCCTCCTTAATGAGTAGCGAAAACTAATGGAAATTTCGCGAACATTTATGAATACATTTCCATCATTGCGTGGCCAAAGGAAGAACTCTTGCTGAAATCGAATTTAGGCTCTGGACGGCCGCTGCATATTCTCACACCGCTCGAGAGAAGGCTCGCCGCCAATCGAGAGCATATCATCCCGAAGGGTGAACTCGATTGATGACGCGGCTTGCTTCTGGTCGAGTTGGCGTAGCAGTCGGTCGAGGCAGGGGAAAGTCGATCCGAGGTCGTTTATGCGGAGGAGAAGGCGAAAGTCCGTCCTCCCGCCGTCGAAACGTCACGAGTCTCCGATCCGGTCCATTGTTGTGGGAGGGCGGCGGGTGGTGACGTCAGGGCTCGCCCACCCCTCCCCCGGAAAACCTACCCCAAAGGAAGAGCCCTTGCTGAAAGGGAGACGCCCTTCGCTCGTTTAGACCGCCTAAAATTGGAGCGGGCGGCGGGGAAAACTAAAATATGCTCAGCGGGATCTATTTCCGCTGGATCGATGCTAGAGCTTCTCTAGCGCATCTCGCAATGGGCTCGTTTACCATATTTATTTTATTGCGGAATCTGATAGAGTTTGTAAAATAGAAAGAACCGTATTTTTCCGTTTTTTGATCCGTCAATTGTTTCTCGAGTTATCATCATCAAGGGTCAACAATCCTAGGATTGGTTTGACGCAGCCCTCCACTCGATTCTTCTATCGGCCAACCTCTTCATACCAACGTAGTTCCTCTCTTTCACGTCCTTTACAACCTGCTCCATGTAACTCATACGAGGCCTGCCTCTTCCATTTTTCCCGTTCACTTTTCCCTCGACGATTGTCTTCATCAGGCCATCGTGTCTTAAGATATGGCCGATTAGGTTGTCCCGTCTTCTTTTTATAGTTTTCAGTAGACTTCTCTTTTCTCCCACTCTTCTTAGGACTTCTTCATTTGTCACTTCTCGAGTTATAAGCGGCGAAAAACTGATGTTTTTAACCCTCTCGGAAAATAGGGCGTGGTGCAACCTCTGACGTATATCGACTTCGTCCAATCACAACTGACCCCGCGAAGCTACTTTGCCTTATCGCAATGGGGGGGGGCACAGGGCTGAATCTGCCAAAAGAAGCAGTTGCGACAGGGTCTGTGCGAGCAGACCCTCCGAGAACCCCCCTCCACTCCCTTCCCTTCCACGAAAAGCAGTCAAGGACGGTAGGAAAATGACGTCAATGATATCAAAGCAGCTTTTTCGGTGGGCGTCACCTTTTGCTTATTTTAATTTTTGATTTATGAGTGAATGGTTGTGGTTAAAAGATTAACTTTTTCACAAAAATTCTTTTTTCGTCTATCTAATGATTTCGTGCACAAAATTGCTATTTCGGTTCCAACTAAACATTGTTGTGCCCAGGAATCCATTTTATGCTGTGGCTAATTAATCGCGAGGGATATCGTAAAATTCCACTCCCACGTCTGTTGGTCTCCCTCCGTTTGTACGCCGTTTCTAGGCGTCGAAAGCATTGAATGGATAGAGAAATGTAAGCCTTATGTTCGTGGCGTATTTGTGTGCCTGTGTTCTCGTTCGCAGCGAGTCTTGGGGCATGTTACCTCAGTGGATTCGCTCTTCCGTCGGAGTTGGCAACTAATTAGCATACAGCTGTATATTATACAATTGGAGCTGCCGGCAGTTATATCTCACGGTTAACTTCCGCGTCAGTTGATGGTTATGTATGGTTAACCATACAAATCTGGAGACCGATTAGTATCATCTTCCATCCACGTGAAGGTAGCACCCTGAAAGTTAACTCGGGGAAGTATGGGGATCCTTTCTTGAGCATGCACCTCCTTACATGTTACGGAAATGTCAGGTCAACTATGGACCTATAAGAATGGGATACGCTTAAACATTTATGAGCTACGTACAAAGAATAGTCGTCGTCAAGTTAGGGGAAAAGACTTGACTGCCGTGCAGTTAATACATCTACATCTACACGATAACCTGCAAGCCACCGCGAGGGTGTGTGGCAGGGGGTGAAGATCACCAAGCATTCACTACTAACATGCAAGCAAGCAATTAAAGGGTCTCATGCAACTAGATTGTTAGTATCTATAGTATTTGAGGGGTTAATACATGCATCATGCACTACAGTATACTCTAAAATATTTCCCCTACCTATCCCTTTCCTATGCTGCCTATTCTGTTCTCTAATAGTACGGGGGAAAAATGCCATTTTGAATCTATCTGTACGACAATCTATCTCTCTAATCTTATTTATCTGGTCGAATCTAGCATAATACGCTGGTGTTTTTAATATGTGCCTAACATCTTCAGTAAAGCTATCCGATTGAAATTTCTCCAATAGATTTAATCTGGACTTTAACCTACGCTCTGATAATGATTCCCACCCTAATTCTTGTATTAATTCTGATACACTACTCAACCTATCGTAACACCTTTTGACGAACCTAGCTGCTCTACGCTGCACACTGTCTAGTTCTCTCATCAAACCTAATTCATTAGGATCCCATACACTGGCTGCATACTCAAGGTGGGGCCTAACTAGTGAAAAGTAGCATCGCTCTTTTGTCTTCTCATCACATTTCCCAAGTACTCTTTTTATAAATCCTAGCTTTCTCTTCGCTCGGCCGCATATTTCCCTTATGTGTCTTCCCCACGATAAATCTTTAGTGATTGTTACACCTAAATATCTTACGGTTTCAACGTTTTCGATCTTCGTGTTATTAATTCTATAGGATCGCTCTATCGAATTATTCCTCCTCCAAAAATTGATAGCTACACACTTTTTAAGGTTGAGTTCTAACTGCCATTTGTCGCACCACTCTTGAATTGCATCTAAATCCTTGCTAAGTGATTTCGTGTCCTCTTCGTTTGATATACCCCTGTACACCACCGCATCGTCTGCAAAAAGTCTAAGGTTACTACTAACTACGGTACCCAAATCGTTTATGTATAAAAGAAATAGAAGCGGACCTACTACTCTACCCTGGGGAACTCCCGATGTGACTTCGATTGTGTCCGACATGATACCATCTATGACAACCCTCTGCTCTCGCCCACTTAAGAATTCTTTTACCCAACATACAACGTCTTTATTTATACCAAAACTCTCTAACTTCAAGATTAATTTGTCATGAGGAACTTTATCGAAAGCCTTTTTAAAATCTAAAAATATCGCATCAACTTCAGTACTGCTTTCGCCGTGGACTAAAATATCGTGTACGAATAAAGCTAATTGTGTCTCGCAAGATCTACCTTTCCGGAACCCATGCTGGCTGTTTATGAGTAATCCCTGACTATCCAAATGCCCCATGATCGAACTGACTACTATGTGCTCAAATATCTTACAAGAGATTGACGTGAGTGAAATGGGTCTGTAGTTACTAGGTTCTTCCCTATCACCGCTTTTAAATATAGGTGTAATGTTAGCTACTTTCCAATCCTTGGGTACTGTGTGGTTCTTAAGTGTTTTATTGAATATTATTTCTAGATAGGGGGCTATTTCAGAAGCTAATGTTTTATAAACTCTGGAAGGAATTTGATCGGGACCTGGTGCTTTGTTTTTACTTATGCTTTTTAACTGCTGCTCTATTCCGCGACATGAAATGTTTATTTCGGGCATTTGCTCACTGAAAGTGTTCGGCGGTGGTTCCACTGCGTTTTGTGACGATGAGTTGAATACACTTTGGAAGAAGGTGTTTAAAGTATTGGCTTTTTCTACACTGCTGGTGACTCTGATTCCCTTATCATTTTTAAGTGTGTGCACTGTGGACTTATTTCCCTGGAGCTCTCTCACATATGACCAAAACGCTTTAGGATTGCTATCTAAATATTCTCCTAACATCTTGCTCTTGAAATGTGATAACGCTTGCCGACATGATTTTCTTGCTAATGCTCTCGATTTTTCATAGTTGTGAACTAGCTCATTTTTTTCCTCTACCGATAGACCCCGTCCTGCATTTTTCATCTTAGCGTGGCATACCCTTTGTCGCTTTAGTGATTTCCTAACCTCCGCGTTATACCACCTTGGCTCTGTATTATCACTAATATATTTACTTGGTATGTATTTATGAACAGCGTTACGGGTGACCTCAAGAAATTCTCTCCACGAATCCTCTGTATTTAATCCTTTGCTTTGTTCGCTGAATACATTAAACGCCTCCCTTAATTCCTCTTTCATACCGTCGTAATTTGCCTTGCCAAATAAGTATACCCTCCTCCTTGGTTTATAATGTCTTTCAACGCCTACAATAAATTTCGCATGCACTATTTTATGGTCACTAATTCCTGTATCTGTAACTGTATTTAGAACTCTCTCGGGTATATTTGTTGCTAATAAGTCTAGAATGTTGTTTCCCCTGGTCGGCTCTGTTACTAGCTGTTGTAAAGAATGTGTCGTAAAGGTGTTCAACAGTGATTCGCAATGTTCCTTATCCTTACCTCCTGCAATGAAACTACACGTATTCCAGTCTATCGAGGGGAGATTGAAATCTCCGCCTACTATTATTCCTCTATCATTCTTCCCAGAAAGTAATGTACGTATCTCTGACTCTAGCTCTATTATAGAATTGACGTGTGCGTCCGGTGGCCTGTAATATGCACCTACATATATCTTTTTTGCGTTACTACTTTTACTTTTAACGGAACACCAAATACTTTCTACATTTCGCTCTGAAATAAGTTCTCTTCTACTGACATACGGGTCCTTCACAGCTATAAATACTCCTCCTCCGTTTCTGCTTACTCTATCCTTTCTCTATCTATCTCTATCTTTCTCTATCTTTCTCTATTAATAGTGATAGCACAGATAATTTTGTGAATAAGAAAATGCTAAGGAATCGTGGTAAATGGATATGATGTCATACATTTCGTTTCTGAGCACGCCTGTTTTTGAAATTAGCTTTCTCTTTGGCGAAGCCGTGCGACAGCGGACAAAGAGGAGCTTTTCCGTGTTCTCCCATCTGGCCGAAATCGCTGTATTTGATTAAAATCTGTTTGCATTGTGTCAGAACTCTCTCTAACTGTACTGAATCACTTGTCTTCATTAAATTTCTCGCCTTGAGAATCGTGAATCTCTCTTGAGTGCACGCATTTGCCACCGCGTTCCCGTTTAACGTTGCAATTTTTCGGTCGTAAGAACTTTGGCTATGGGAGGCCGCCGACAGTAATTCATCCCATCAGCCATGGGAGAGGGCTGCAGCTAGCTCTTCGTGCGAGTGAAGATGGAGGAGCCACAGTGGACCGCGACACTCATTTCACTAAAAGCACGGTAGAATTTGAACAGCTGCGGTAATGCGATGTAGAAGGCTAGAGGAAATCACAGCATTCTTATCATCCTGAGGAGTCACTCCGCTCGTTTCCTGTATAACCTCTACACCTACTCGATAACCTGAAAGCCACCGTGAGGGTGTGTGGCAGAGGGTGAAGATCACCAAGCATGCACTATTGACATGCAAACAAGCAACTATGGGGTCTCATGCAACTAGATTGTTAGTATCTCTAGTATTTAAGGGATTAATACATGCATCATGCACTACAGAATACTCTAAAACATTTCCCCTACCTATCCCTTTGCTATGCTGCCTATTCTGTTCTCTTATAGTACGGGGGAAAAATGCCATTTTGAATCTATAGGTACGACAATCTATCTCTCTAATCTTATTTTGCTGGTCGAATCTAGCATAATACGCTGGTGTTTTTAATATGTGCTTAACATCTTCAGTAAAGCTATCCGATTAAAATTTCTCTAATAGATTTAATCTGTATTTTCACCTACGCTCCGATACTGATTCCCACCCTAATTCTTTTATTAATTCTGAAACGCTACTCAACCCATCGTAACACCTTTTAACGAACCTAGCCGCTCTACGCTGCACACTGTCTAGTTCTCTGATCAAACCTAATTCATTCGGATCCCATACACTGGCTGCTTACTCAAGGTGGGGTCTAACTAGAGAAAAGTAACATCGCCCTTTTGTCTTCTCATCACATTTTCCAACTACTCCTTTTATAAATCCTAGCTTTCTCTTCGCTCGGCCGCATATTTCCCGGATGTGTCTTCCCCACGATAAATCCTTAGTGATTGTTACACCTAAATAACTTATGGTTTCAACGCTTTCGAAATTCGTGTTACTAATTTTATAGCATTGCTCTATCGAATTATTCCTCCTCCAAAATTCATAGCTACACACTTTTTAACGTTAAGTTCTAACTGCCTATTGTCGCACCACTCTTGAATTGCAACTTAATCCTTGCTAAGCGATTTCCTGTCTTCTTCTTTTGATATATCCCTATACACTACCGCATCGTCTGCAAAAAGTCTAAGGTTACTACTAACTACGGTACCCAAATCGTTTATGTATAAAATATATAGAAACGGACCTACTACGCTACCCTGGGGAACTCCCGATGTGATTTTGATTGTGTCCGACAGGATACCATCTATGAAAACCCTCTGCTCTCGCCCACCTAAGAATTCTTTTACCCAACATACAATGGCTTTATTTATTCCAAAACTCTCCAACTTCAAGATTAATTTATCATGATGAACTTTATTGAATGCCTTTTTAAAATCTAAAAATATTGACTTCAGTACACTTTTCGCCGTAGACTAAAACATCGTGTACGACAAGGCAAGGTATGACGAGGCGTGATGGAACACACTCAAGTAAAATATTCCAGAGGTAAAATAGCCTCCCGTTCGGATCTCCGGGCTGGGACTACCATAGGGAGTGCAACAGTCAAACGAGATAAACATTTCAGGAACACGGAACTTAAGATTGCTTCGTACCTGCGGAAGATTGAAAAACCTGAACCGGAAATGCGGAGAATGTACCTCGACGTATCTATTAGGAATAAGCGAAATGAAATGGCCCAAAGAAGGTGCGGAAGGCGCAGGATCATGCGCACTGAATCACGTAATGGTATTGCTGGAGGAAGCACGGTGCTTAGGAAGAGTCCCGGAATGCTTTTAAAGAGCTTCCTGAAATATAGCAAAAGTGTTGTACACAATGGTGAAAGTCGAGACGAAGCCTGCTGATACCGTTGCGGTGCAGGTTTGCGAGCGGACGATGAACTACGAAGGGAGACGACAGAAATTTCGCGAAGTAATAAAAACAGGCAAGAGGAGATACTAACTTAGGAGATTTGAACGCTGCCGTCGGCGAAGGTCAAAATGGATGAATAACGGGTAAATATGGATTGGGAGATCAGAACCGAAGAGGAGAAATACTTTTAGAATTCTGCACACTACTCAAGTTGCTCGTGATAAACACCTCACTTAAAAACCACACCCGAAGGAGGTTTGCATGGAAAATGCTAAGAGATAGAAGAATATTTCTAATTGACTACATTGCTTGAAGCAGAGATTCGGAAGGAACAGTGAACGACTGCAAAAGCTATCCGGGGAGTCGGGAACAGGCACGTGGAGAGGAATTTGCTTCGGGGGAGGGCTAAGTCTTGTGTAGCGTAACTTGAAACAAATCAGCTTTGCCCGTTTTGTGCCGACATGTTATGAATCTCGTTCTTTAATTTACAATGCTTGGTATTTACTTTCACAGTGTCCATTCTTATCTCTTCTCACTGGTAAGGTTCACTGCTTCCCTTGTTTTGGAGCTGGCAATTTGACCGGCCCCAGAAAAGAAGTTCAACGCATACATAAATCAGATTGAAAAAAAAACATTTACTAACCACACACATGCATCAAACTATTGATAACGTTTCAAGGCACGTAGCACTTGAATTATGCGCGGTGTGATGTGGATTATTATGCTCTGTTGAAGAAATCAGAACAGCCAAATTTTTGGAAAAAATTTCGGGGAGGGCTGAAGCCCCAGAAGCTACGTGCCTGCCCCTGGCTACGTGCCTGCCTGGGGAAGATATCCGCAGTGACCATTGGGGATCAAATGCCATATGAAATAGAAGAAACGAAAGAAAACAATGAAGCTGTGAAACCAATAGAATTGATTACTTATTGCAATCGGTTTCATACTCACAACCACTCCTCCGGCTGATGGATTTCTTCGGATGGATAAGTTGCCAGGCAGTTGTAGCCAGCTGCATATAAATTTATCTGCTTCTGTCGACACTGCCACGTATGCACTCTAATAGCGATAGAAATAGATGTCGCGCCTGTCTAGAAATACACCTTGTGCACGGTCCGGGCGAGCGGAGGAAAGAAAGGAAAAGCGGCGCAATTGTTGCGTCTCATCTGATCATTCCTCTACAAAATATTTACCTACGGAGATCGTTATGGGACACAAAATTTAAAAAGACGACCTATGATGGTCTGTTATTTTCTGTGGCCGATGTTTTCTCTCGTTAGGACACTGATTTCGTCCCAAGTTGGTCCTAACTAACTTGCAGGGTTTATTATAGGAACCTGGAAAAGTCAGGGAAAATTAAAACGGCCATGGAATATTCCTGGAAAATTCAGGGAATTTAACGTGTGGTCAGGGAAAATCACAAAACATTCAAATTTCGGAATTTATCACCTGAAAATGCCAAGAGATCAAAAACTGCACATAAGAGCGGAGGAGGAGGGTGAAGGAGGGGACGACTGGCCTCAGGCTGGCTTCGCTGTGGAGGCAGCCCAGGTTTCTGGGCTAACTCCACAGAGCCCAGGTTCTGGTTCTTTCTGGCTATAGCGTGCACAATTTGGTGAAAAGATTGGCGAAAGGTGTGCGCATCTCATTTTCATTCGCGTGCGATTTTGCCAGGAATGCTTCGCTTTGTCCCTCTGGTGACAAAAAAGTTACTGTCGGTCAAATTTGATTTCACTTAGCCAAATTTGTAGAAGGATGTTAGGAAGAAAAAATGAAGATTGTTTCGAAGAGCTACTTTAACATGACATCAGGTTTGAAGGAAAAGCCAGGTTAGCCCTCTTTGCATATATCTTTCTGCAATTAAAACCCTTTCTGAAGGCATATCAATGAAAGTAATCATAATTTTTATTTTATGGACTTAAAGTTGTTGATCTCTTATTACTGGAATTTCATATGATTAATATGAAAACAAACCTACAATTTTTCATAAGTTTAGACTTCTCTGCTTACTCACTACCACTTTTATCTCTATACATGACCGAAATCTTGGAGTTTTCATATGCTCAAAAGTCAGAGAAAATCACTAATAATAGTCTGGGAAATCCTGGAAAAGTCGGGGAAAATGAAAATGAAACGCCTATAAACCCTGAACTTGGTCACACCAAGTTAGTTCATCCCATCGTGTACAGACTTTCGTTTCACCTGAAGAATTTCGTTATTTGTTCCGGTGTCTCACATTTTCTTGCCGTCCGAGCAAGTTAAGCTGTGATTACTGTCACTTCCTAAATTGCTCTCTGTCCCAATTGGCGTTGTGGTCTTAAAGTAACAGTTACCTATTAATTTCCTCAGAAATGGTCGTTCTATCGCCAATAGGAGACCGTACCATAATATTGGTGCTGTCTGAGCTCCCCGTTGCTCGAATCTAATTTCGCTGCCATTATGTCCGGATTCAAATTTGTAACTCACCGAGAAAGTTACTGCTTGCTTTTCAGTCTTGGAAGATATTGTTTCCAGTTTTCCTAAAAGAAACTTGTGGGCTTTGTTAGTGTTTTTTTTCCTGTTTTCTAAATAACACGATAATAGATGGAACCAAATATTTCAGTAGCCTTGTCCTAATTCCCCCCCCCTCTCCGTTTCCTGCGCTTTTTTGTTTCCAACTCTCAGCCTCTCGCCGACGGCTGCTGTTAAGCTGTACTCGGGCTCTCCTCGAAAAGAAGTGGTGGAGGGAGAGAACGGAAGTAGGTGCACGAGATGCGGCTTTGAAGATTGCCTGGAGATTGTCGGCTGAAGTGATGCAGCGTCGTTGAAACGTTGAAGATGATAATGCCGGGGAAGGTGTGGCTGAGATGGGCGCCAGAATAGGGTACTTCCCTTCGTCAAAGAAAACAAAATTCAGTAATGGCGATTCGTCCTCCACCATAAATGTATTCACTTTACGCAAAAAAAATTTGTATTGAGAAATCTCAGTTTAGTAGATTATTATAATGTTAATTTTAAGTTCATTTGAAAAAGCTCGGAAAAGGCGGGATGCGCTGCCTTGTTGATGACGTAATATGTACGTAGTTACCGTTGCGAGGCATGGGAAATATTCGTCTCCTGAACTTACCATTGGATTTCAGAGCCCCTCATCTCTAGTGAATGTATATACCTTATGAAAAGTCTCCTCCGTTAAACGTGGTTAATTACTAGTCGTTATATTATAGGCTCCACTGGGCATCCTGCTCTCGTGGAGTCCTCTGCTACTGCGAAGAATGGCGTGAAGTTCGCCCGACTATGGGCCAATTTCATGGTATGATATTTTAAATGAATACTAACAATTTTTAAATGGATTGATTGAATAAATAACTTTCAATTAAATAAATAAAAGTTTACTATACTAAGTTAACTGAATTAGTATACCTCACGTACTAGTTATTAAGCTCTAACGGAGTGCACCGTCTGCTTGGAAGCGTCCGCAGCATCACCTAGTGGCAGGTAGAGGAAAGAGTGTCACGTCACGCGAATGATTCACCGGCATGCAACAGTTTGCCGTCGCGTTTTCGCGCCGTTGAATTTTTTCACTTTTTTAATTACTGAGGAAAAATACTTAGCGTGATTTTAATATTGAACGGCTTAAAATGTGCTCTCCAGAGGTTATAAACTTTTTATCAAGACAGTAAAAAATAATAGGAAACTACCCTATTTGCGCCTGATTTCAACTTCAAATCTTGAGCACCCCCGTCCCATCGTGTGTGTTGGAACTTGTTGCAATGAGAGTTGGCAACTAGCTTTTGAAATTGATGTTACAGAGTACGGGGATACACCCTTTCTTTGGGCCCGACAGGTTCATCATTTCATTTCCGTGCGACGAAAACCTGTGAAGAAGCCCTGAGCTATGTTCGCGAAAGCACGCAGAAGTGCGCTCCAGAGTTCGATGATGAGCAATTAGGTTTCCAGTGTCTGAGGAACTTGATAATTGCGTCAATCCACGGCGATCGGTGATAACGGTCGCCTGATAATGGCGCACCTTGGCGAGAAAACGCTCTCTGGTAATTGCCGCTCGTAATTCTCGTGACACCGAATGAGTTTATTAGACCATGGCATTAAGATAGTTGACTGTGACTGACTGACCTGATTGCGAGTAGTTTAGAGATATTGGGTGTTGTAATAAGGTTAAAGAAATGGTCTTTATTTAAAAAAATACGATAAGTAAGTGCATTCAAATTATTCTACTTTAGCAGGCATAACATTCTCCCACCTTGCTGGGAAAAAAACATTCCTCGAACGAAGGAATATGGTTCCTTAGAAGCGACCCATTGATCAAGTCAATTCTGAACACTTTCATTAGAAGAAAACGGCCCTCCAGAAAGAGACGACTTCATGGACCGGAACAAATAGAAATCTAAATGAGCAGTGCATCGTGAATAAGGCGGATAGAATTTCCAAGTTGATTCCTTCCAAGTATTTTTTAAGTGGTCTTGCAACTTATGGTCTTGCGCAATCATGTAGTAGGATCAGCCTCTCCGGCCTGTTTGGTCTATTCAGGTCCTTTTTCTGTTAAATCTCGGTTCAAATGTATAATTTGTGGACGATAACTACTACCAGAAATGGCTTCATACGGTTTCAGCCGCTCATAGTACATGATAGCCTTTTGATCCCACCGAATGCGTATGAGAATCTTTAAACCTCCAGTAATTTTCTTTCGAGCGGATGAACCTGGTACACCTAGCTTCACCAATGCTTTTTGACGTTGGGGGTAATCATAATAGATCGATTTTTCATCACCAGTGACGATTCGACGCAGAAAGCCTTTTCTTTATTGCCGGTTTAGCAACATCTCATAGATGACTAAAAGTCCTTCGATGTCTCTCTCTTTCAACTTTCGTGGATCCCAATATCTTTCTTTTTGGACCGTCCCCATTGAATGTAGACGTTTTCCAACAGTGGATCGTTCAATATTTAATTTGATGGACAGCTCTTTGACGTATTAGAAACGTTATTTGCACTTCCCCACAGATTTTATCAATTGCGCACGACGCGTTTCGGTTGTTTTGCCATCCATGAATACAATGTAGGATATTTCAGTATCTTGTACCTTGAACATCGGTAAAATTGCCATGAGAATTAAGTATCCTGGGTAGCGTAATGGTCTGCGCATGGTGGCCCGGAAAGCCAAAGGTCCGTGGTTCGATTCCCGGTCCAGGTGAATTTTTTCTCATGGCAATTAATGTGCTTGGATACAATGGTTTGGGGAAGTCAAGGACTTGGGTGTATAAAGGTTCTAGCAGGGAGGGAGAGGTGGGACAGTAAAGAGGAGGATGGGTTGTGCTTTGTAGGAAACGGGATAGCGAGGAGGGGGGAGTGGTTGAGGGAACATTTGTTCATTCAGCGAACTGCTCTCGTCCTGTTGAAGGCTCTCAAAATTCTCCCACTTGTCGAATTTGGGGCCTTTCTTCTCCATGTGGATGATGTCTGGGGTGAAAAGGCAGTGGTGTCTAGCAGGTGCTTGGTCACGAGGGCGGATGGGTCTCCATTCTCCCAACACCTCCTGTGTTTTTTCGCACAAGTCAAAAAGTACCGTCCAGTCTACCCTTTGTAGCACTTGGCACAGTCACTGCACTATTTTATTCCTACCGGATTGGTGGTTGGGGTGGATGCTATCTTTTGAATGGCAGAGGAGGGTTTTGTAGAGTTACGGGGTTGTACAGTGCAACTCTGTATTTGTCAACTGGAATTTTTCTCGCCACTCTCTGCGAGAGGTTGACAACGTATCTGTGTTTGTACATACCATCTCCTGATGTGAGGTTGCAAGCGTGGAGATGCTCGGGAGGGCTACCTTGCAGCGTTTTCTACGTAGCATATTGTGGATTAGACTCGCTCGGTAGCCATTCGCCGAAGCAATGTTTTGTATAATCAGTAGTTCTTTTTTAAATTCTGGGGTCGATAGGGGGAGGCAAATGAGTATATGGACAGGGGCATTGAAGGCTGCCGGTACATATATGGGGAAGTGGGTGGCTAGAGTCCGCATGGATCGTCATAACATGGTTTATTGTATACTCTGAAAACATGCGATCCGTCCTGAATAGAGATACTGAGGTCCAGTGTCTCTCTCCATTTTGAATTGATGCGTGGGTGTTGGTTGTTAAAAATTTTTGGGAAGAAACTAACATAAGTTGTCGCTCGGTGTCGGCCCAACAACAGATGACTTCGTCAACGTATCTGAACCAATATGTCACTTTATTTGTGATGGAGTGTTTAGAATTTCAAAGTTCTGTTGCAAAGCTGCCCAGGAAAATCTCGGCCAGTAGTGGAGACAGCGGGGAGCCCATGCTAGCCCTTCCGTCTGTTGGTAAAAGTTGCCCTTATAATGGAAATAGTTTTGTTTCACGCAGCTCTGTTACTCTCGCCAAAATCTCCGCTTTTGAATCGCCGAAACCATTCTTTACACGTTGTATCTGATGGGGCACCCTAAATATCTACGAGGAAACGATGCGTTTTTGCAGCACTTATCTTTGAACATTGTTTCCCGCAAATTTAACTTGGTTGTAATATATGTTTACATTGTTAATGTGAGGAAAATGATTGTTTCCTCACATTAACAATGTCTTCATCTTTCAATAACAATAACTTTAACTTTCAAACGCATATATTGTTGTTTCATAAATACACGAGATATCCTATTAACGCTATCTTTTATATAAGGGCGGAAACTTATTCCCTTGGCCAATGGGAATAATACTGTGATGCGTTGTTACTGGACTCGATAATTGGCTTTAAAGTCACTTCTAGTCGTAAAACTTAGCCGAATGGAAATGTTTTTTTCTCCATCTGTGCCATTTCAAATGTCTTACGGCTTTTTTTCTTGAAATCTGATATTAGATTTCACACTTTGTGTAGTGTTTAAGGTGGCTGGTCGGGTAATCGTTAGTCATTGAGAAATTTAGTTACTTAAATTTTAATGCTCGTTTATAATTTCAATAATAGGTCGCAGTTACACTATACTCTAGTAAGAATGACTAATGTCTTAGGTACAATCTGAAATATTGTGCTTTAACTTTACACATTGCCATAAAAATTTGCTTAAATGCAGACTTGATTCATTTCTAAAGTCATTCTTGCGAAATTAATTTTCCGAAAACAGTTCTCACCCGTGGCCATAGAATTCAAAATAAGTATTTTAATGAAGATACATTGTCACTCGAATGTGAACTAGTATTAAAATATGTTTCTATAAATTATTTAATCTTTCGTTTTTAATCCGGCAACAGCGTCCATTCTGCAACACGCTGTGGGCAGTTGTTTGTTACAGTAGTCGTGACGACAGGTGTCACTTACGTCGTTGTTTACATTAGAGACCATGTGCTTCTTTGGTGGTTTCTTGTGGTTTGCAATGCTGAATTACTCGTAAGATTTAGGTGGTTTCACGTGGGTCTGCGCAAGTTAGATCTGTTCGTCATGTCTACGTCTTTTCGAAGAAAGGGAAAGCTCATTTCCCAAAAAAAATATAATAGGAGAGTAAATCAGTCGCTCTCCATGCAGGCAAAGGGGGAAGAAAAAGCTTCATCTGGAGCACACAATTCGCCTACGCAGCTTTTTAACGTCAAAGGTAGCCGTTTGATTGATATTGCATTTGTTGGCGAGCAAATGGAGTGCGCTATTTGCAATGCAGCTTCTCTAATCTGCTAAACTCTAAACTGCTCTAGACCTACAGGTACCAATATGAAATTAGCGGGGGTATTTTCATATTTCAGCAAAGCTTTTGATAATATCACTAAAAATTTACGTTGTACACTGAATGAATCTGGAAACCAAAAATAAATGAAAGTGATGCGGTTTTCAAAGGATTAAATTTAAGAGTAGGAGGCCATAAGTTAGAGCAGGAGGAGAAATTTCATTACTTTGGTAGCATGTTGTAGGAAATAGGGTATAGTACGTGTGAGGTTCATTGGAGAAAAGCAATGGCGAGAGAGGCATTTACTCCTAGTAGAGAGCTTTTTACAGGAGCCTTGAGTAGGGATGTGAACTGGTGAAGAGTCTAATATGGAGCGTGGCACTCTGGTTTGGAAACGTGCTGGGATGGAAAAGGTTAGGTGGGTGGATAGGAAGACGAGCGAAGAGGTATGGGAGATGAAATTCATGACCTTTGTCACAAGTGGGCATCAGGAATAGGCACCATTATTCACTATGCGTCATAATTCACTTGAAAAATATATACAATTGTAAGCTAACAAATTTTCAGCATTGCTCTCGTACAGGTTGTACTGTGAGGAGGAGGTTTCCATATGTGCATATTGAGTGGCAAGGTTTTCTTAGTTATCAACTGTAGGAATATTTAAGGCGTTAAATATGTTCTTAGGAGTCAGTATAATGACAATGACCTCAAGAATTAGTGAGAGAGACATGAGAATGATTCCCACAAATAGTGCAAAGGAAAGATGGAGTTCAGAGAAGAAAGTACATTTTTTGAGATCATAGGTACAAGTTCCTTTCATACTGGTAATGCCTCATTTTATTTTAAATTTTCCATAAAAGTGGATCGCCTTCTTCCACCTAACACGATCAACTGTCACGTCACCTCAAACCAGGGAAGTTAAATTCTTAGTAGTCATGGATTGGTATACTTGTCAAAATCTTATTACCTTGGAGTAATAAATGAAATAGAAATAATTTTATTAGGGAAGTATTTTTCTAGTTAGATCGCAATGTCATTAGTGCTCTACAATAATTGGCAACACAATTCACTTGTTGGAAATATTCTACCTAAATCAGAAGAAGCACCTAAGCCCATCGACACCACTGGAAATTGTATCTACTGTCTGTAAAAAAAAGCAAGACACCCGAGTTTGAGGAGCTCTATCGTCTAAACGAAGCGATCAATTTCAATGCAACAAAAAGCATACGAGAGAGAGTTTATTTCTACGTTGGATCATTTACTTCAAAAAATCTTTGGCTCCATAGTATTTCCTGTACTTAATTTTTTCTCAAAAAAGTACCCGTTTTTTGCGCGTAAAATCAAGTTGCCCAACTTTGAGCGCTTGGCATTCCCGTAGTTTTTGTTCCAAGAACTTGCGATTTTGATATAAGGAAGCCAAATCTATTAGTAACAGTTTGCAGAAAACAAATTGTTAAACCACTAAAATTGATGGATTTGTTGTAAACAACGCAAACCTCTGCTAACTTCGAAACCAATGGGTCAATTGAAAATTGATTGGTACTGTTGTATGCCGTAGAATGTAAGTAATGCAGGTACGTAGAGCATACACGTTAAATGCCAGCAGTATATTAAATATCGTTTGATAATTATTTTTGTTTGTAGCTTTTTCTCTGCCTAGCAAGGCAGGCCAAAACAAAGCAACAGAAAAGAGAAAGTCTCTCGAAGCCGTGCGCAGTTGCCACATCGTGCATCGTGACGCACAGTACCCTGGCAGTTTATGAATCATCCACAGGTTGCTTCAAAACGTTTGCTTTTAGGCATGATTAGACTATTGTAAGTGCAGATTCCTTCGGTGCACCATGCGTCCAAGAACGGGTTTTCGGAGACGGAAGTCCAAATGGTTTTGAGTGCCATTTGCTTTTTTCGCTGCGAAGCAGAAAAAAGTATGGACAAACGTTATCCCGTGTATCAAACTGTATCTAATTGCCTTGGTATCAGTTTGACATCGGTGAAAAGAGTCGCCCCCAAACAAAAGGATTGTGACAAGGAGAATTCAAGTAGTGACAATCCTACGGCACAGAAGAGGCTTCGTGTGTTGGGAAGGCCGAAGATCTTCATCGACGATTCAAATAGTTACTGGCAATTATCTTCCGAAAGAAAACGCAATTAGGGCTTAGAAGTTACGCCGCAGAAAAGCATGTTGATGAAAGCTCACCCCAACCTAACATCCTTAAGTTTACCTGAAGGGAGCAACACATACTTTTACTGTTCGTGCCGGTCATTTAAAGGAAGCGCGCTGACTGCCGAGTCGGTGGCAACCACGCGTCTCTTTTCTCCTCCCTCTCCTACGACGGAGCTGCCGGTACGCGTGTAGAAACATCAAGATAAATAATAAGCGATATTGTCCTTATTAGTGATATTTAATGTAAATGTTATTAGTACCAGCATTGCATTCATCGTACAGCATACAACAGTACCAATCAATTTCCAATTGACCCATTGGTTTCGAAGTTAGCAGAGTTTTGCGTTGTTTACAACAAATCCATCAATTTTAGTGGTTTAACAATTTGTTTTCTGCAAACTGTTACTAATAGATCTGGCTTCCTTATATCAAAATAGCAAGTTCTTGGAACAAAAACTATGGGAATACCAAGCGCTCAAAGTTGGGCAACTTGATTTTACGCGCAAAAAACGGGTACTTTTTTGAGAAAAAATTAAGTACAGGAAATACTATGGAGCCGAAGATTTTTTGAAGTAAATGATCCAACGTAGAAATAAACTCTCTCTCGTATGCTTTTTGTTGCATTGAAATTGATCGCTTCGTTTAGACGATAGAGCTCCTCAAACTCGGGTGTCTCGCTTTTTTTTTACAGACAGTAGAGTATGCTTGAACAATATCAGGGAAAGGATCAAGAAATAAGCGATCTTCTATGCTACTCATCACATCCTCAATTGCTCTTCTCATCGCCATATCGACTTCTGCATTAGAATCTTAAAATCATTACGTTTTACTCCCCATAAATACTTTATTAGTCCACTGTTTCTAGAACTTTAGATAGGACTTACAGTTTATGCGAACTTCGTATTTTTTTTTACTTCCTGATAATATGCTAACATATTACGAGCAAATATTTACCATTGACCCATTGGGGATGTTCACAACCGCGATAACAGCATTTGACTTCATGTTATCAAAAGTGCTTTGGTTTATATTGCATATAAAGTAATTTTACAATTACAAGAGATTTTCTCTTTACAATTCGTCTGATTAGCATGTCCCGTACCTTCGTGTGCCACGTTGCCAACTTTACACCACATAGCCGCGCGCGACATTTGAAATTCTCGCATACATATTTTTAAATCGTATTTACGAAAAATTTCAGTCCATAGTATTAAATGATATTTTCAGAATAGACTTTAATTTATTAGAGCTACATTATATCAGTTTTTGGTAAAAATCTGTTCAGTAGGAATGGAGAAAGTGCGTAATTTATCCTATTGGAATGGAGAGCGCCATAAGGCTCCATGTTAAAAGAATCCAAAATATCGCAAAAACTATGCCGATGATCCCCCGTTTTTTCTTCGATATTCCATAGAATATCCAAAAAGGAACATATTTGGAAATTTTTAAGAAAATCTGTTCACTTTGGTTTTTTAGACCAGCCACCTTAAGTTTATCAGTTACGGGACAATTGGTTGATCGCGGATTTTTTCGGAATCCAATCCCCGGCCTTCCCCGGAAGTGCTTGGCCCGCTCGCTGGGCATTCTCTCCAACAAACGCATGGCGATGGTGCCCACACTACTGACCTTTCCCTTCGCCTCGCTCGAAATATTTTACCATTCGAAAGTTTCGGAGAAAGGCAAGGCGTATTTTTGTCGTTGGAGAGGATGACGGACAGAATGCCGGAAGGCTGCGCGCTGCGAGAATTTCGAAGGGAGCCGGACTGCGACGATTTGCCGAAAGTCGGCACCCACGATCAATTTTCGTGCGATGTGCGAAATCAAAGCGACGTGTTTTTCATCTCGACGTGAAACCCAAAGCCGTTGGCGTTGTGTGTGTGTGGGGTTGATCGTTTTAAATCATTGGGTCTATCATTTGAACAAACATCAATGTGGTGAGACAGAGTAATATGGGTTAATCTATAGTTTTTATACCGGCTGGAGAGAACTGGATACTAATCGTCATACAGGCTTGCCCAAGTCAATTGTTTTGTTCTAGATGCGATTAGATATTCCATGGTGTAATTTATACAATGATGTCTAATTGTCCCTTGCATGGCTGAAATGTTCAAGTTTTTCTTAATTGTACCTTGTCGAACATGCAGTCACCTGCGGTGTACGTTCGTTAGTTTGTAAATAGCTGTAATTTTAAAGCAGCGTTTACGCGTAGCAATTGACTGCTATGACAGTCGCGAGATGGGCGGTATATCTCTATCGCTACTGCTATGATGCGTCTGCACCAACTTCTATTCAGCTTAAAGCCCCTATTTAGGCCTTGTCATAACAAATAGAAAGAGTTTTATTTCAATAGTGATTGATGCTTAAATTTTCGTGAAATTCATCGAGCAATAAATTCCATTTTCATTTATTTTGTGTTCCCATTCTTTAAAGAGTAGAATCTCCCCTTTTGGGAAGGGATATCCTTGTAATTATATCCAAATTCCGTCGTGTATTGCTTTCCGTTGGCGATTGTTGCGATTGTGTTGGATACATTTCCGCAGGAAAGTAGAGGGGCTTCAACTTTTCTAATAGCTCGAACGTGAATCGATAGTGTTCGACATGTGTCCAGTATCGACCTGAACTCGCATAGCAATTGCTATTTACACATGCGAGTGGAGTTAATAGTTATTAGCAGTTGACTGTCGAAGCAGTCAACTCCTAACAACTATTAAGCCTCACTCGCATGTGTAAAGAGCAACTGCGATAGTTTGGGCCGCGCTCTTGCAGCCGACCTCCCGTGAAAGTAGCCCCGAATTGGGGCCCCACTAAGAAGGGCCCGGCAAGGAAGATAAAGAGATGGGTCCTCTCTGAAACGCAGGGAAGAGCCATCTTACGTGTCTCATAACATAGCCGAAAGTTCCCCATGGAAACTTCGAATGGCTTTTAAAGAAAGTCCATTTTATACGAGTTCTCCGGTGTGGGAGGGGGTGACGGAGAAATTCCTGGACACCCTCATCCCCTCCCAGTAACCCCGAAACTGGATGTTTGCGTAATCATTTTAGAGGAAACAACTGCAGAGTCAACTCCGTGACGTTGGAGATCGCGTGCCTCCGCCACTCTAGCCAGCCTCCCATTCGCATTCGTGACGCATCTTAGCCTTTTGGGGACTAATAGCGGTAAAGACGTGTCCATTTAAAAATCCCATTCTCAAATCTCGTATTTTAACGCGAACTTTGGAGAGTTGGTAATAGTTTTCGGTACTTACAACAATCACGGCGAGCCAAATACATGAGTAGCGATTTTCAGTAGCCTGCCAACATTATGTTTGTGCTCTGTGGGATAGTGGCCGTTAAGGAACTCAGAACACAGCTCAGTTCGAAATGTTTTTCGTAATATGTAGAACTGGTAGTATGTAGTATAAGGAATTTATACAAATACAAGCGTGGAAGTGAGAAAACGTTTCATTAGAACGTACATCTGGAGCATGCTACGGCAGCGAAGCATGGACGATAACAGCAGCAGAGAAGTCGAGGCTGGAAGCATTTGAAATGTGGTGCTACCGAAGAATGATGAAATGGATCGATCGAGTGACAAACGAAGAAGTCTTAAGAAGAGTGGGAGAGAAGAGAAGTCTACTGAAAACTCAAAAAAGAAGACGGGACAACTTAATAGGCCAAATCTTGAGACACGGTGGCCTGATGAAGACAATCGTCGAGGGAAAAGTGAACGGGAAGAATGGAAAAGGCAGGCCTCGTATGAGTTACATGGAGCAAGTTGTGAAGGGCGTAAAAGAAAGGAGTTAAGTCAATATGAAGAGGTTGGACGAGGGCTTCGTCAAACCAATCCTAGGATTGTTGACCCTTGATGATGAAGGAAACTTTGAAGCATGTAGGTATGTACGTGGCGCATTTTTTGTGATAACTCACCCTCCTGGTGTCTTGGAGAGTGATGTGGCTACTAGTGTTGGGTGTTACAGTGCCAGGTAGGGCTGTGCAATATGCTGTTTTGAATATCGCACGACGATATCATTCTGATATCGTGGATTCGCCGATATATCGGTTTCGCGATATAAATAGGAAATATCGTGATATCGGATATCAACTTGTAATATAATAACTTAAGGCGAAAGAGCATATAATTTTAGATAATAGAGGTTCTTTTCAGTTTTTTGATGCGGCCCATATGAGCTGAAATATAACCATTTTTCCTTGGTCGAAGAACCGTGAAAATTTTTTAAATTCCGAATTATGGTCTAAAAACAATAATTTTAGAAACAAATGTGAACTTTTCTTTTTTTTTCAGTGATGAAATGCACCATGGCCATTCCACTCCCTACATCCAAATTTTATGATAAAGTTACAGTTAATAACAATAACAAATTAGACAATTTAAAATATATAATTAACGATCGAGGAAGCGTCATACTTTATAAGGAAGAGGCCGTTTATAGCACTTCAATCCGATCAACCATTATCGGGAAATTGCGCTAAATGGAGACGTTATTAAGGGTGACGGAAAAAAATACCGGGATCAGGATATCGTTATATCGTCTTATCGGGATATCGTCTTATCGGGATATCGTCTTATTGGGATATCGACATATCGGGATATCTACATATCGCGATATCGACATATCGGGATATCTACATATCGCGATATCGACATATCGCGATATCGACATATCGCGATATCGACATCGGGATATCGTCATATCGCGATATCGACATCGGGATATCGTCATATCGGGATATCGTCATATCGGGATATCTACATATCGTGATATCGACATCGGGATATCGTCATATCGGGATATCGACATATCGGGATATCCATATATCGGGATATCGACATCGGGATATCGTCATATCGACATATCGGGATATTCACATATCGGGATATCGACATATCGTGATAATGCGTTTCGAAATATCGACTCCCGATATCAAGTGCATATCGAGTATCGTCTACGGTACATCGTGGCATCGCTAGCCTTCACATCTTTTGCAACGCGCCCTCGAGTTTGCTCTCACCGTCCGCCGCACACCGACCAAAGGCGGACATCGCGTTGGTCCTCGTCGAGGGCGTGGTGCGTGTGCGGTCAGTCTCTTGATTCGAGGGGGAGCGGTTGGGGGCGTGCACCCGTGACGTAGCCACTACCCTTCGGCCGTCGCGCCTCCTGCATGCAGTGGCGTCCCCACAGTGGGATGCGGATCGAGTGGGAAATAGCGAGTCTTCGAGGGAGACGAATGAAAACAAAGGACGTTCGTCAGCTGTGTGGAGGAAGAAAGCGTGCGTATCCGGTTCATCATTCTGGGTGGTCGGTGGGGGACGACGTTCGGCCCTCGAAGGATTTCGGTCGGCGCCCCCGCTACGCGATATCGCTCGATATGCACTCCCTCTGGCCTATGCCTCTGATAACGGTGAATTCGGTCTCCTCCTGGAAATGAGGTCATTCGCTATGAATGAATGTATTTCCCCAAGTGATAGTCCGAATAGTTTGGTTCTTTAGTGGCCCGGAAGGTCGACATGACGCCTCCTGTTACGCATTTCGTTTGAACTTTGGGGCCATTTCGGCGTGTGCTCAAGGGCGGTCTTCGAACACATTTCTCACCCATGTACATATACATGAAGTGAACTGCCTTGTACAGTGGAACCTCGCTTACACGACCCTCAATAACACGACAACCTCAATTACAAGTGCAATTTTCGAATCCCCTTGAGATTGCCATAACACATAATGTTAAAATTAACCTCTGTAACGCGACTATTATTATTATCCAGACAACCTCAATAACACGGATTTTTTCCAATTAACAACGTAACACAGAACCTCTATAACAAGTCGTTTTGAGAAGTCCACCTCGATAACGCGGCTCTACTCATGAATGGGTCAGTCAACCTTATAAGGCTGTCGGATACGACTGCCAAAAACGCTTCTGCAGACGTCTACGCCTCTTGACTAGAAGACTCTGCTTCGCTACTTAAACAAAAGTTTTCTGCTCAGACTTCGAGAATAAGGATTGATCTAATAAATAAGTTTAGTAATTTTTCACTCGTTGCTTTTCTCACAATTCTGTTGACCTCAGAAAAACGCAAATTTTGACGAAAATAAGCTGATTTCCATGGCGTGTATGAAGTTAAAATCCAAACGTTTTAGCAAGGGTCGCTCTAAAATGCACTCGTTATGAAGGGATTTAGTGATTCCATTAACCTCGATAACACGACTGATAGCCAAAATAACCTTGATAACACGACCCTCAACAAAAAGAGGACCTCGATAACAAGACTGTTTCCCTAATTCCCTTGAGACACTTCTTATCGAGGTTCTGCTGTATTCAAATATAGAGGTCGGTGTCAATGTTGAATGCTGCTTGAAGGAGGGTCGTAGTGACTTGAGCAGAGTAGGATCCTGAAAGTTGATGGATCGAATTTCAAATGCGCAATTAGATAAATTTCCAGGTGATGTCTTGTTTCCCCGCAATGATTGCGCAATCCACGAACCAATGGACATACATTCTGATTTTGTTTACGCTGCTAGTTATTTATTTTGTTTGCCGCCGACTGAGGGTTACTCCAAGTTTGTCTTCTGTTTTAATGTTTTACGTACTCATACGACGTATGGTCGTGATCCTTTGATTGAAATGATTGCGGTTAAAAATGCCCGTATTGGGTGCGTTAATGCTTACGCCACTTAATCTTACGTGACAGCACTACGGTAAATATTTCCTGGGTACTCCAAAAACATAACGTACAAGATACTCCTGCGTCACCAAGATAGCCGAACTTGTTTGCAGACCAAAGGATAACCTGTCTGATAACGTATTTGAAGGCGTCTACCCAAGGAGAACATCAAGGTCACAAAGAGGTCAAAAAAACGTCATTTTGACCTCAAAAACATTCCCTTCATGACCCAACCACGATCTCTTCTGGTTGGTCAAAAAGAGGTCATGGAGACCTATTTTTTATAGTCAAAAAACCTATCGATCCCAGGTCAATGATACCTATTTCCTTCCCTCCACCATGACCCAACCACTACCTCTTCTGGTTGGTCAGAAAGAGGTCATATAGACGGCATTTAGATGGTCAAATAAAAAGGTGGAAAATACACCAAGAAGGCCTATGTTCTTCTCTCCACCATGATCCAAGGACAACCTCTTTGCGTTGGTCAAAAATGCGTCATAAAAACGTGAGATGAATGGTTATTCTTTAATTAAGAAATTAAATAATCAATAGAGAACTAAACAAAGAATTCAATATGTTTTCTATAAGGAAAAGTTATTGTCCGAGAAGTGAGTTACACACCATCCCTTCTAGGTATAGTCATTTCATTAATAAAAATCACTTCCTAGAGGGAGCATTTTTCAACCACACCGGGAAGTAGGTATCTTTTTTTAACACAGCAGCTGCAAAATAAAAAATAACAGAAAAAAATAGATCAAGTGCAGCACAAGTCATTTTTTGAAACTAAAAACTACAGTTCATTAGCGATATAATCATGAGCATAGTTGGGATTGACGATTTAACGTTTTAGTCATGATCACCCATGGAATATATAAGCGGAGAAATAACGGATTGAATTATCGTGCAAAGCTAATAAAATACTAATATAAAGCATGCAGATACTTACGGGTCTGCCAGTACCTTCACCTGCCGTTGAGTTTTCTTGCCTCGTTTTCATAACGGAAAGATCGAAATGTGACTGGAAAGAAGTCTCAGGAACAAGAACTATATTTTTTTAGCGAAAACCTTCTCGATTTTAAAATTTCACAGAAGCTCGAGATACGGCAGTGATGTGATCTTATGTTGTCTCATATACCACATATCGCTTGCTCTATGCGCTTCGCTGATCACTTCCGGTAAAGTGAACCATGTGAACCAACGGCGGAAATGAACTCAATTGAAGAATATTAGAATTCTAAATCTTAAACGAGGCGAAGAAAAAAAGTTATGTATTGGCCTTAATTATTATTCAATATTATGTGTGCGGGAAAATATGGCAGCAATGTATGTCCATTTAGTTATGCTTCACCAATTATCTGCATTTGGAATAGCGGTCTAGAATGTCGTCTTTTTAGACCACTTAAAAACCAATCCTAGACCACGATAATGGCGGGGTAAAAATATTCAGAAATAGTGAGTATTCAACTGAATAAGATACCAGAATGTACTTGAACTGCCAAATTAACTATTTCAACAGACTATATCCAAATATCTTTACTTCAGCATTAATGTGGTCTAGGATTGGTTTTTAAGTGGCCTAAAAACATCAACGAAGACTCATTCAAAATGTAGAGAAATGGACGTGATATATGCCCGTTTAGTGTATACATGTGCAGTGAGTCAAAACTGTATTAATATTTAGTGTTGCTTCACCAATTTTCTGTATTTTGAAGAGGTGTTCGATGGCGTCTTTTAGACCACTTAAAAACCAATCGTAGACCTCGTTATGATGAAGTAAATATATTTTGAATTAATGAGTAATCATTGTGAAAATAAATTCCAGGATGTCCTTGAACTGCCAAGCTTACAATTTAAACAGATTCTGGTCATCATTTTTGCCAGTCATTTTTTTTTCTTTTCAAGACCAAAGTAAAACCATTGACCATGTGGTGACCTTTCTGACCTCTTAAAGATGTCTTCGTGACCTCAGTGTTCTCCCTGGGTATACTAAGAGATGTGTGATTGCGGACACGAATCTAGAGCCTTGAAATCCTTGAAGAGCACAGAAGGGCAATAAGCAACATGGATTCCCGTACGTCGGCTATAGCAGAGCACACCGGGAGTGGATCAGGACACGGTGAGGATTTGGAAGGAGATGAATGAATAGTGGATGAAGTACGATACATCCCGAGACTTATTAGGGATGGCATCGAAGTGGAAAAGGACCTTATAAAAACTTCAATAGAGAAGAGGGCTACACTCTCTCTCAAGTGTATGGAAGCGAATAATGAAAAGAACCGTGCGGAGACAACCTGACCAATCAAAGAGCACCAGACATTTGGAGGAAGAGCATTGGGGGCCTATTAAACATGTTTCAAGTGGTGCGGAAAGGGTGCGGACGGCGGAAATAGCGGAAACCAATCAGAAACGCGCAACAGAGAGGCAGAATGGAAGAAATGGGACCGGAACCGCGGAACGAAACAAAGCGGACCGCTTCTTATTTTAGACGCCGCGACACACTCAACTCTTCTTCTATCGCGATTGACCTTGCATTAACTCTCCCTGGATGTATTTGTCATCTGACCACTAATTTGGTCCTGTATCTTACAGAACCTCGCTTTGGATTTAATATTAATCATCCTTTGATGGATCACGTCATTCCTTTCATTGATAGGAAATCTTATTTCGTCAAGAAGGCAAGAGAACAAAAAAAAACAGAATTTTGAATATAATGGAGTTCCGCTTGATCACTTGATAATGTTTTACATGGGTAATGTGTGCAAAATCATGTCCCAGGTGACCTTCAGCAATTTTCCTAAAAATTACCTATGTGAAAGCAGTATTCACCTAGGTAATTTTTGATATTGATGAATATTGATACGTAGGAATGAAGGATGAAGTTGAAACACTGCAATTTCCACACACAGTGGAAATGTGTGTGGAAATTGCAGTGTTTCAACTTCATCCTTCATTCCTACGATGAAAGATTTCCACAGCGTTAAGCCTGAAACTATTAAAAAGAATATTGATACCTTTATTTGAGAATCTGAACAAAAACTCAGTAGTAGTGGACATTAGCATACATTTGGAGCCATTGATGCATGAAAAATGTAACGTGTATTCAGTTGCAGGATATACGCGATCAATGATTCACGTAATTAATGTATTACTTATTCAATTCCATTCCAGTTAAACAGAAACTTTATTTTTGAAATCAAGGTATTGGAACTCTGATGGACGGGAAGAAGTGAATTTACTAATTGGGTTGAAAACATATCTGACTTGGACATATAATGAAACAAAAAATACAATAATACTACCTTATTTTTGTTTGTTAGTACAACACTTATTTTAGCTTTTTTGAAACTTTTATGGAAATAAAAGTTGGCATTTTTTGTTATTAATAATAATATTATTGCTATTTTTATTGTTAAAATGAGTTCTGTTTGGTTATTATTAAACTGAATTTCGAAAGCAGAGGTGTCAACAAATGTCAAAGAATATTATCTTTTTAACAAGACAAAAATTGCTAATTCAATAGTGCAAATTTTCCATACTTATTAGCATTCATGTGATTTGTCATTTTCTGCGCAGACCCTTGACGCACCAGTGTTCAAACGTTCATAACTTTATTTTGGTCAGGTTCTGTGTTCAGATAAAGGCATAAATATTCATCATCATCGGATTACTGCTTTCACATAGGTATGTAATTTTTATGCAAATTGTTGTTGGTCTCGTGACTCAAATCAGCTGATTCGAGTTGAAATCGCCCATATATTACATAAATGTTGACTTCCTTCATGCAGCATGGGAAATTTTGTAATTGGAGCCAATATGGCAAGAATAGAAATTACAACAACCTCTGGAATCACTTTTCAAATGCTTAAAACAGCTGAGGGGCTTTTATTTCCACTTAAATTTTTCGGTTGTGCATGAAATGCTATAATTATCAGATGAGCGATTGATCATGTGAAAGTTTTGATTTCCCTCGTAATGAAGAGGTCTTGATCTCATTAACTTGGGGGTTCTTCCGTTCGATAGCTATCCAAAATGTAGGCTAGTCACTCGAAAGTGGGCTGACTTGGGATTTTATTCGCCTTGAAGTTTCCCGCGAGATACCTCGGGTGTCGCTGTGTCATTGTTTTAGAAATTACTTCGAGCTGCTTTGAGCATACGTCAGAAAGCAGAAAATATCAAAAAATTCTAAAAACCCCTTCCGCACCCTCTCTTGTGATTGGCTAGGTGGCGTTTAAATTTTCGTTTCCATCTCAATTCCTCCGGTCCGTTCCCATATTAGTGCAAGTTGATTGGCTAGACACCTTTCCGCCTTCCGCACGCATTCCGCACCCATGTGAACCCAGCTTTATAAAGCGGGTGAAAAACTCATTTAACACGCCTGACCTGAAGGACACTTGAACGCCGCATGCGAAATCTGTCGTCACCTACGATGAAAATACATACGCGGAAAAAAAAACCGGAAGACCTCATTCTTCCACAATAGAAAAAGTCTGGCTCTGCCGGGATTTGAACCACGGACGCGAACCACTTTCCTAGTACCGTTGTGGGACCATTCGATTTTCTGAGAAAAATTCCTTACGCGCTAAGAATGGGGTAGTTTACCTTATTTTTTTATTGTGAATCTGGTAGAGTTTGTAAAATAAAAAAATACGTATTTTTCCGTTTTTTGATCCGTCAATTATTTATCGAGTTATAAGCGGCGAAAAACTGATGTTTTTTACCCTTTCGGAAAAGTGGGCGTGGTGCAATCTCTGACGTATAACGACTTCGTCCAATCACAACTGAGCCCGCGAAGCTACTTTGCCTTATCGCAAAGGGGGGGACACAGCTGGCTCTCCCAATGGGAGCGATTGCGACAGCATCTGTGCGAGCAGACCTTCCGAGAATCCCCCTCCACTCCCTTCCCCTAAAAGCAGTCAAGTACGGGAGGAAAATGACGTAAATGTTATCAAAGCCGCTTTTTCGGTGGACTTCTCCTTTTGCTTATTTCAATTTTTGATTTATGAGTGAGTGGTTGTGGATAGAAGATTAATTTTTTCACAAATTCTTTATTTTTATTTCTATCTAACAATTTCGTGTACAAAATTGCGATTTCGGTTCCGAGTAAACGCTCCCACTGCACGAAAATCATGTATTTCTTAGTGACTCTTACGATTCGCTCGGCGGGTCGCTTTGAGACGGCCGTCACTCTTGATAGCCAGTCCCCGCCGGTTCTCCACAGTTCTTTCTCGTGTTATCTACCTTGAAGTGGTTGTCCGTTCTGCATCTCGTGGTCTGCTTTTATCTTCGTGCTCGGAGTTGTTTCCGCGTGGCGTAAGTCGCTGAATTCGACTTATCAAGCCTCCGAAGTGCGTCGAATATTATGTATCGGTGCTTACTAGAGAATTCCGTCGCGGCTGGCTCGTGGATTGGCTTACTCCGCGGTGACTCTGGTTCTTTATCTCAGTTCCGCGGGAGTTCCAATTTTGAATGCGTCATTCGCTTTTTTTCCTCCTAGCGTAATCACCTTCGTTGCCGTTATCCGATGTCACCGAAGTCAAGAAAACTAGTGTGTTCTACCGGAGGAAATTGGGTCTAGGAAAAGTGCGTGAGCGGATAAATCGTCTTGTGATTTCCTCCATGGCTCATACGTCTACATCTACATCTATCTACATAATGCCCTGCAAGCCACCATAAAGGTGTGTGGCAGGGGGTGAACTCTCACCAAACATGCACTACATATCATGCATAAAAAAGGATTAGTACTTGAATAGGTACCTACTGTTCAAAACTACGGTATTTAAAAAAAGATAAAAATTGCAAAACATACATGCAAAAACATGCCGCAGGTTGGGTTAGCTTTAAGCCCTTATACCAACATGCAGCTACCAATGTTATCCATTGCTACACTCGTATTGGATATATTTACCGTTATTCATATCTCTAATTTTACGAGGAAAAAAGGACATTTTGAATCTGTCAGTTCGGCAATCTATTTCTCTAATTTTGTGATTATGGTCCAGTCTACCATAGTAAGTTGAAGTTGAGTTGACGTCATTCGAGTGGAGGATATTGCTACTTAGTCGTGTAGCCAGTAAGGTATTGAATCTCTCTCGAATCATGTGGGTGAGGTGAACACTACTTTCGTCGTCACTTGATGCTCGTGGTTCGAACTTCTTCCTTTAACATTATCCATGTATCCTTGGGGGAAAGTACGATGTCGAAGAGATAGTTCCATCTCGGAGGTCGGAGGATACGTCTACATAATACCCTGCAATCCACCATAAAGGTGTGTGGCAGGGGGTGAATTCATACCAAACATGCATTACATATCATGCATAAAAATGATTAGTAGTAATATTCTAGTCTAAACGTCACAATTTAAAAAAGATAAAAATTTGAAAGCAAACATGCAATATAATGCTGTTAGTTGGGTTAGCTTAAGGTCCTTGCGTCAACATCAGCTACCTATGCTATCAATTGATACACTCATATTTATACTATTGGATATATTTACATATATTCATATCTCTAATTGTACGAGGAAAGATGGGCATTTTGAATCTGTCAGTTTCTTTTAAATCTGTCAGGCTATCAATTTCTCTGATTTTGTGATTTACGTCCAGTCTGCCATAGTAAGTTGGAGTTCGCAAAATATTTCTAAAATCATCAGTGAAAATATTGTCTTGGAATTCATTCAAGAGATTAAGTCTACATCACAACCTGCGATCTGACATTGATTCCCATATGAGTTCATTTAATATACTGGTTACGCTAATATAGCTATCGTACCGTCCCTTTAAAAATCTTGCTAATCTTCGCTGCACACTCTCAAGTTCATCATTTAGGCCTATTTCTTAAGGATCCGATTTACTAAGGATCGCAGCGCATTCCAAATGAGGTCAGACAAGGGAAAAGTAATTGATTTCTCGTACATGATCGTCGCAAATGTAGATTAGTCTAAGAGTCTGACTTTTCTGCGAGTTAAGATATCCCCCTCTTTGCTCTTACGGCAGGCGATGACGGGAGATTGGTTGGCGTGTCGTCATCCGAAATTGCATGCGTATGTTCGTCATCATTCACCTGCTTCCAAGAGCTGCGTGTGCCCTTGGGCTGGAGTCGTGCATCCGTGCGACGGAATCCAGCAGTGCTCTCTCTGTTTGAATTAAAACTCATTTCTTCTCTCGTAGGCAAGGAGTGCATCTCTAGCACGTTCCCGTGTGGTAGCCTAGTTGCATGTCAATAGTGCATGTTTGGTGATCTTCACCCCCTTCCACACACCCTCGCGGTGGTTTGCAGGGTATTCCGTAGACGTAGAAGATTCCTCTTTTGCATGGTTTGTGTGATGACGATTTCTTTACATGCTGGCGAAGCCATTTTCTGTCTAAGTCGTCGTTGATTCTCGTTCTGTCTCGCTTTCATGAGTCAGGAGTCTAATCTTTTTTTATGCCTGATATGCAGTGCATGTTTGGTGAGAATTCACCCCCTGCCACACACCTTTATGGTGGCTTGCAGGGTATTATATAGATATAAATGTCCGTAGCGAACGTTGTACTTTCCTGTTCTCCCATCACGTTTCGTCTATAGTTTTCCTCAATTTTTAGATTGTTCTTTCCCCCTCTGTGATTTCTTGTTCCGAATAAGGCTTTCTGCTTCGCCTATCCATTGCGTTAAGGTAAATGTTTCTATAGTGTCTGCCTGAAAATCCCGCGGCTTCGAGAGCTGTCATAGTAGTCGCAAAAAAATGCCTAAATCGTATATGTATCAAAATTGTCATAAATGGTTAAAATACTCTTTTCTGCCCTCTTCTGTTCGAGGAAAAGGGGGTGTGTTCAGTTCCCAGACCACAGAAATGGTGTGGTTCTGCAGTTCATTGTACGAAAGATTCTTTGGATAATATATAGTTGGTACGTTTTCTGAAGGTAGTTTTATCGTGAAGGAATGCCACCTTCACTTTCGCTGTCTTAGTCGGATGTAGGTTCAGCAATGGAATATGCTAACGAGCACCGTCACTGGTGATGATTTTCTTGCTGCAAAAAGTACTCTTTCCTGGGGGGTTGTGTTTCAAACCTTCGGAATAATCTCGAATAGGTAACCAAGGAGTCACGTGGTACAAACACGAATGGTTTGCAAATTTTATTTTTCTGAATCGCTCGTTACATCATCAAAAATTGTTTTCACATGAGTTTTTCTCATCTCTCTCGACAATAGATCCCACAAATGAGATAAAACACAAGTGTAAACAATGAATGCGAATCAGCAGTTTTAAATCATCAAATTTGCGAGCCATTCTTGTTTATAACGCGTGACTCCTTGGTTACCTATTCGAAATAATCTCAACTGTTTCAAACACAACCCCCCTGGACTCGAAAGAGATTAGCGTTTATATTTTCGTGTAAAACCTACCCCGGGCGTCTATCTACTCTACTTCCATTACCCGAAATCTTCCTGTAACCACGAAATTATCCACTAAATGGCGCAGGTGACCAAAGCTGTCGGTCGCCTCCCCGAAATATTACTACTAGCATAGGTTTAGTGCAACATAGAGGCCACACCGCATAGGGCAAAACTGTTATACGATGTAGACGTACTAATGGAAGGCTTCCGTAGGTGACGTGTTAAGAATTTTTCGCGTTACGTCACAAATTTTATTAGCGCTTCCATTGCTTTCGTTTTTCGAATCGAATTAAGCGGCACATAACATATGCTATTTTTGTAGTTTTGTTATTTTATTGTAATGGTGCGATATCCCTTTACCTTTCGTCAACAGTCACATGGATAAGTTAACATTTCCTTCACTATTAAAGCAAACATATCGCGTCAAAGAAGGGATTTCTCGTTGTTTCCTTAAAAACACATAATCCACCGCTGCTCGAAGCAGATTACGAGACACTTCTCCATTGTGCCGCTTAGTCGATTAGAAAAGCGAAAGCGATGTAAGTTATATATATATCGTTCGTGACGTGACGCAAAAATTGAGGCACTGTATTGGGAAATTCACCAATGCTGTGCCTCTACGCAAAAAATTCTTCCCTCGCCATCTATGGAAACCTTCCAGTACTACGTCCAAAACGTATTACAGTTATTCCCTATTCGGTGATCCCTCTTTATTATACTTACTCAATTCAACTAGGCACCTATCGCGCCCAAAATTCATCGCAGAGGCGTCCTTAAATCTTCATAAGGCTATTTTAGAGATGTATAAATGTAATTCATTCCACTGGGAGTTTTTTTTTACATTACCACCGAAAACAGCACCTGTTACATCAGGGTAGTTAACAATTAACAACAGACGAGCACGCACATTTATGTCCTGAGTGGTAAAAAGTTTTACCATTCAGACAAATTTTATTCCCAGAATATACTGGAAATTTAACCTATTTCAACTACATAATGGGGGCGTTTACTCGGAACCGAAATCGCAATTTTGTACACGAAATCGTTAGATGGAAACGAAAAACGAATTTTAGTGAAAAAATTAATCTTCTAACCACATCCATTCACTCATAAATCAAAAATTAAAATAAGCAAAAGGTGACGCCCACCGAAAATGCTGCTGTGATAACATTGACGTCATTTTCCTCCCGTCCTTGTCTGCTTTCAGGGGAGGGGGAAGGGAGTGGAGGGGGGTTCTCGGAAGGTCTGCTCGCACAGATGCTGTCGAAATCGCTCCCATTGGCCGAGTCAGCTGTATCCCCCCCTTTGCGATAAGGCGAAGTAGCTTCGCGGGCTCAGTTGTGATTGGACGAAGTCGATATACGTCAGAGGTTGAACCACGCCCACTTTTCCGAAAGAGTAAACAAAAACATCAGTTTTTCGCCGCTTATAACTCGAGAAATAATTGACGGATCAGAAAACGGAAAAATACGGGTCCTTTTATTTTACAAACTCTATCAGATTCGGCAATAAAAAAAATATGGTAAACGACCCCATTGGCGTATTTAGCCCAATCGTGCGCTTTTCAGTGTATTAGACGAAACTTTATAATGATTTCTGTGAATTTTTGTACTACGCTTTTTTACCACCGTTACTACGCGAGGAGTGCAGGTAGTAATTCCTTTGGTCTGCGCCGACCTAAAATGGCTGACATTGCTTCAGGAATCAGCTGCAATGCCGCAACAAGTAGTTGTGTCATTTCCTAGTAAGAGCCGAAGCCGAACTCGTGTGCGGATTCTACCAATATGTCTCAAATTATATATAGGATTTCTAAATCTAATTTCTAGTTTATGCACTGCCATGCATGCTGCCAGTAGTTGAACCCGTGACTTTGCTATAATATTATAACATTATTCATGTTTCATTAGGGGAAAGTACGATGTCGAAGAGATAGCTCCATATTGGAGGTCGGAGGATACAACTACATAATACCCTGCAAGCCACCATAGAGGTGTAAGGCAGGGGGTGAATTCTCACCAAACATGCACTACATATCATGTGTAAAAAAGGATTAGTAATAATATACTAGTCTAAACTTCACTATTTAAAAAAGATAAAAATAGCAAAGCAAGTATGCAAAAACATGCTGTTAGTTGGGTTACCATCATGTCCTTATACCAACATGCAACTACCTATAAGTATAGAGCATATTGAACGCTATTCATATCCCTATTGTTGGAGGAAAGGAGGACATTTTGAATCTGTCAGTTCGACAATCAATTTCTCTAATTTTGTGATTATGTTCCAGTGTACCATAGTCAGTTGGAGTTCATAAAATTTTTTTAACGTCATCACAGAAAATATTATCTTGGAATTAATGTAAGAGATTGAGTCTAAATTTCAACCTACGGTCTGTCAATGATTCCCATTTTAATTCATTTAATAGACTTTTTAGGCTAATATAATTATCCTACCGTCCCTTCACAAATCTTGCTGATCTTCGCTGCACACGTTTAAGTTCATTAATTAGGCCGATTTCATAGGGATTCCATACACTGGCAGCATATTCCAAATGAGGTCTAACGAAGGAAAAGTAGCTGATTTCTCGTACATGATCGTCACATTTACCAAATACTCTGTTTGCTGTGGCATCAGGTAATCTTCCTAAGAATATTTTAGCTAAGTATTATTATTCCATCGGCTAAAAGCTGGAATATATTTCACGTATTTTAAACAAATTTCCACAGTGTACTAAGCGAATTTTAAAAGTTTATTCTGTTGTCCATCCTACCAATCTGTTAGTTTTACCGCGTGCAAAAACAGCATGAGTGATGCGAGTAGTAAGCTAGTATGTCTGCCTTGCCTCACAAATCAGCTGTCATACCGTCCTCATTACCTTCCGACCTCATCGCGAGAAACAATGCAGTTCACGGCATATCTCAAGGACGGACTTATGTATCATTCATAAAAATTTTCATTCGGAGGTAACAATCGTAATGGTCTTGGCAACGCTCGGAATAGAGCCGGGAAAAAAAACAAATTCTTGTTTAAATTACACATGTTAGAGAAATCTGGATAGCATAGCGTGGAACAATTTCAAGAATAAGAAAGTTTAAAGTTTTGTCCGTATAATGAAGAAACAATTAAAGTGATCAATCAATATTTAAGTATTTTAATGAGTGAAAGAAAAAATCTTGCCGTTTCAAAAATGGAAACCTTAAATTTTAAATGTAAAAATTGTAATTATAATTTCAAACGTATCTTTTACGAGTGTGAGATAGTTTAACAAATTCCTACAGTTAACAGCAATAAAAAGTTTCATCCAAATCCGTCTGGTCTTTTTTCGCGTGAAAAGCGCACAAAATTGTAACAGGCAAGAAAAGTGATATTATTTAGATGAATAGATATATTCTGCAAGTAACATTTTTTGACAATGCCCGCGTTTTTTTAGGCGAGTGATTCTTGCAACATTAAATTGGCCTAATTTTAATAACGTAAAAAAATTGGAAGGAAAAAAACTTCTGAAGGACGTGACAATTTTATATTCTTGATAACGTGGGCAATTTAGTTCGTTCTTGGAATCTCTTTATTTTGTAAATAATTTTAATACTGTTCCACAACGACGGAATAGTATTAAAATTTGATCTCAGTCGAAAGAGGGATCTTTTGGGTGGTTCAGTATGTTGCTGCCATTATTCCTCGTCAGCAATCTTATTGTTTTGCCCTTATACGGTCGTTGCCCTACTTTCCGGCGCGTGCTTGAAGTAGAATCCGTTTTATTGTGCTGGATCCTTGTAATGTGGGACAATGTTATGGCCCGATCCTAATTTCAAGGGTGACCAGGTTATCGGAACTCAGTTCGCTGAGCATGGAGAAAACTGTAATAAAATTTCGCCATTTCCTATTTGCGGAAGGGATTAAAAGTTCAAATCCAACCTTAAAAGGTTGAGGTTTGTCGCTCCATGAATCTTTATCATTCGGTTGGGGACTTATCGCGTTTTATTGTCGTGGTAACACTTGCCGAAGCAGTTGTGCACCGTATAGTATTTAGTGGTTGTGCAAAGGACTGAATGTCTCCTCATCTATTTAACGTTATTATTAAATGTCGATGCTAAATTGTAATATCTTCCAGATCGGCCAACGGTAGGATGTCTCTCTCTCTCCTGCTAGCCCAAGATTGCGATGTGACTCTCGCCTTCAATACAGTGTAGTATTTTCAGTCGTTTTCTCAGCGTGAATTGCTAAGAGGGTTAGGTATACCCAGCCATAATATTCTTATTAATATCCCATTTAACCACGTAATATCATGCTCCTGATCGAAATAAACATAAATTAGGGTGCGACTTTCAACGAAATGGGTTGTTTTCCGTTTTCTATTCATAAATAGTATTTAGTTTATTTTTCTCCGTTCTTGTGCGCGAATAAATCTCCTTCGATTTACTGAAGGCTTAGAAAAAGTTGTGTGTGGTGTTGTGTTTAACCGGCATTCAGCCTGGAGAAATTTTACCTTACATTTCTTTAAAAAAGTAGTTGTTAGCGTGTGTGAAGTTTCTTTGCTCTGATCTGGGACTCGATCATGGATCTTCATAACGCGTGCGCTAGCGTTATCGTTATTTTTTTTTATTTGACTTATGTCAGAGAGAACGTGATCTCCATTCTTAATTTTTCGCACAGCACTTCAGATCACAACCATTGGAGTGAATATTATAGACGATTATTATTAACCCTGCGCTACTCTAGGGGTAAGCATTAACGATAAATATTGCGATAACGCGAAAGATAGATCCGTGATTCCACACCTGGTCATAGTTGTAGGTAAAGTAGTTTTTGCCTCGCCCTCACGGCTAATTCATTTTGCGGCGTACTTTTCGGAGGTGATTACGCCCCCGTTGCGTTTAATCCTTATCGTCACTTCAAATTACGTCCGGGCTCACGCACCCGTCGTATGTCCGGGTCATCATTTCCGGGTGGCGGCTTAATTTGGGGATTGGAACGTTATTAATAGACAATAATGCGACAGCAGCAATACCAGGCCTCACCGTTGGGTGTGTTTATGTTAGTGGTGCCAAAAGCTTACCACTATCTCGTCTGTAAACGTGGAGCTCATTCGGCGCGACGATGAAATTGTCATTTGATCTATTGATCAAGTAACTGTCTTTGGTGACTGGAATTTGATCTATTACAGTGATAATTCGTATACGCTCACTATTCTCGTCCTTGTTGGTTGTCCGTAGTTCTCCCCATACACTTTCCTTCGATGACGATGTCTTATTTAGATATCCACGTCTCAAAATATGCCCGATAAAGTTGCATCGTCTTCTTCTTAAAACGGACTTATCTTTTCTCCCTCTCTTCTTTAAGCTTGTTCATTTAATATTCGGTGAATCCGTTTTATCCTCATCGTTCTCCTTTGACAGAACGTTTCAAATGCTTTCATTGCTACCTTTTCTAGTCTGCTTTACACGGTCAATGAAACTCCGCAGGGTTGATGTCGCTTCCGTTCCAGCAGTCATTAGCGAAAGTCCTCGACGTAGAAAATATCGAGGACTCTGGCATGACAGCTTTACTCGGTGCTATATTGTCTGCGCAGTATTTCAGCGAAAATATACCTTCCATCAAGTAACGGTAATACTGGTAATACTGTTAAAATATTGTATAAGGTCAGAAACTGTTAAGTGGCTACTGTTTGGGCGTGACAGGAGCAATATATCACCACCACTTTGAAATATGTATTTCGCACCGTATTCCAAACGAAGTAGAGGACGCCGTTCATTTGCCACTCAGTCTTTCCATTTAATGTTCATCATTCTTCGGTAGCACCACATTTCGAATACTTCCAGCCTCGACTTCTCTGCTACTGTTATCGTCCATGCTTCGCTGCCAAAGTTACTCAAAGTTGAGGCCGTTTTACACGGTCATTGATACTGCGCAGGCTGTTGCGAGAACACAGCGGCGCAAGAAATATTGCGCCGTGTAAAGCGACGACTTGCGAGGACAGGCACTGCGCGAACGCTTGCGAGCAAATTAGAACATGTTCTAATCTGATACATGCGTTCGCGCAAGTTTGAAGTTTTTTCTCTCACTAGATGGTGCAGATGTAGCGGCAACGAACTGCCTGGGGAATTCTAGCAATTAAATAGGTTGTTGACGATTGAGTTGGGTGTTTTTCTTTGCACTCAACTCCTTAGGTAAAAGAGCAATACTGATGAGCTGGGCGATTAATCACGTGGAAGCTTAAATTTCGTGCGTAAAGGAAGAACTCGTTATCTTGGCCCACATCCGTTCGTTCGTGGTGCAAATTTTGGGCTAAGTATACGGGACTAGGGTCTCCACTATTATGTTTAGACTATGGCTTAAAACATATTTTCAAGCGGTGGTAATTTATTGCATCTTTCACGTCCAATTAATTGCTACTTTACAGATCTTGACGTTATGCGATATATTGACGGTATTACCGTTACTGAATGGTATATTGTCACTGACATAATGCACCGGCGATTGCACCGTGTAAAGCTGTCAAGCAAGCGTCCTCGCAATTTTCTACGTCACGGACTTTCGCAGACGACTGCTCAAACGGAAGCAACATCAACTTGCGCTGTTTCAATGACCGAGGTTTAAAACGGCCTTTATAAGTGCCGAAGTTACTCAAAAATTCTAAACACGGATTCGAATCTGGCACTGCGGACATTTTTCTACCCCTACACTACGTCAGCAGGAGAGACGGAAGTGACCTATTAAGAGAGGTACGAGCTGTCGGACCGCGTGAGATGCATGCATTCGGTTGCCCCACACAAAATACGCGACGTAAACAAAGTATAATGCATTCTAGCACGTTACACACCATAATTCGCTATCAATTTTTGAAGTTTTTGTTTCAATCAAAAGTCAACTTTGCCGACCACCCCCTACCACACACCCTTTCGGTAAAATGTGGATATACGTACATGCAGTCAAACTTCCCTTGCTCGACACCCCCAAATAGCGGACGGTCGTTCAATAACGGACTACAGAGAGAAACATTTTTTTCTTCTACTACCTTACCTACCATTAACGGACGGGCACTCTACGAGCTATCCTGTAAACATTTCTATTCCCCTGAACGAAAAACCACATTTCCTCAATTACATAGCAATCATACCGAAGGAACTTTTCCAGGAAAAAAATATTTCTTACCAGTCTGTCTTACGAGCTCGTGTTCCTGCCTGTTTCCTTAATCCACTCACTGCTTTCTACAGTAGTGCTACTTATCTCTTTTCTAGAGGCCAAGTTTACGACTCTTTGTTTTGATTATGATGATGTCTGTAATTGCCCTATGGATAAAAAATACACAATTGTGTCATTCCATATTATTTTGCTGTAGAGATTGTGTAAAAATTTTAAAAATAAAAGTTTGATGAACCGCATCAAATGCGTTTATATTTTTATTCGCCGTAGTTGCTGCATAGAATAACAATTCCTAATTTCAGTCACCTCTCAAAATAGCGGACAATGGGGGCGTTTACTCGGAACCGAAATCGCAATTTTGTACACGAAATTGTTCAATGGAAACGAAAAAATTAATCTACTAACCGCAACCATTCACTCATAAATCAAAAATTAAAACAAGCAAAAGGTGACGCCCACCGAAAAAGCTGCTGTGATAACATTGACGTCATTTTCCTCCCGTCCTTTTTTTTGCTGCTTTTAAGGGAAGGGAAGGGGGTGGAGGGGGGTTCTCGGAAGGTCTGCTCGCACAGATGCTGTCATAACTGCTCAGATTGGTAGAGTCAGCTGTGTCCCCCCCCCCCCCCCCTTTGCGATAAGGCGAAGTAGCTTCGCGGGCTCAGTTGTGATTGGACGAAGTCGATATGAGTCAGAGGTTGCACCACACCCACTTTTCCGAAAGGGTTAAAAACATCAGTTTTTCGACGCCTATAAATCGAGAAATAATTGACGGATCAAAAAACGGAAAATACGGGTCTTTTTATTTTACAAACTCTATCATATTTTGCAATCAAAAAAGTATGGTAAACGAACCCATTTTTCTAACCTTGCCCTACTCCCGTCAGTATACTTGCTTCTTCGTTGCTGTGTCCACATTAACTCAGAGTCGCCTGGTTTTTTGTACAAGCTGCGAATTACCCCTCGCTTCTAGTAATGTACCCAGGTTACCCGTAGAATGATAAGAAATAATGCATTCCGGTCAACATTATCAGAATAATAAGTCCCAGCGAGGAAGCATTACTAATCAATGTGATAATTTCCACTATTTCGACTGTTTCGATTCTCGTAGCTTTCATTCTCTAGAAAGACTGCTATCGGAGGGAGGATGTGTCCGAGGATACCGTCATATATCTCCCGAGTGTCAACTTGGCAAAGAAATTTCTGTGCGTACGCCTCTGTAACGCACTGCCGTCTCAGTAGCAAACTCCTGCTGGGTTGTTGCCATCGGTAATGCTACTAGTAGATATCCTTGTTTTCGCAATTAGTTCTTTGGGGTATTGAATTAGATCGGCTACTCCCAAATGCTGCCACCGAAACGTTCGTAGGAATAATCTGCTTCTACGAAATAATAAAGTATTCCTTATTACGATGAAGAGTTGAAATTTGCTGTATTAAACACAGCTTGGGACGGAAGCGAACAAACCTTAGAAAATTTTTGCGTTCCGAAATTCTCGTCTCGTCCCGAAAATGTTTTCGTCTCGCCGCATCCCGCCTCCAATTTTATTCGTTCCTTTACATTCTGTTTTGTCTTGATTTCGGTATTCATAATTTCTTTGCCCTGATTTTTTTTAATTTTACAACAAAAACACTGCAAGACCGTTGTTGTAGCCAACCGCGTGTATTTATGGAGCATTGTCTATGAGTTTAAAAGCGTCCTTTTAGCGGCACCTCTTTCCTTAACTGATAATTTGTATTCCACATTAGGGGCACATTCCGTTTAAGAAGCGCCCAACCTACTGATAGTCGAGGTTTACTCGATTACGTTCTTTTTTTTAATTATTCAGTTTTTTCTTCCATTCGGTGTATTTAGGTAAGAACAGAAGACTTCATCGACACTTTCCGCAATCAGTGAAATAAGTTTCATTGCGATGGTTATTGAAAGCTAACAATAATTCTTTTTTCTTGCTCATAATGACTATTTTTATTTTAGGGATTTAAAAACATGGATATTATGAATCTTGGAGTGTAGCTCTTGAATTATTAAAGATCTAATGAAATAAATGTCAGCTTTCCCCATGCATGACAGTAAAAACTGCCCCAAAAATTCTTCTTTACTTCAAATTTCGTTTGTGTGTCACTGTAAAATGGCAACACTGCTGTGTGTGAACAATTTTCTGTAGAATGAAAAAAAAATCCTGCACAATTTCTTCATCTCATGATTTTCGTCCTGTCGCAATCCTACATTTTTTTCCTCCTGAAAATCTCGTTTTTACCCAACACATCTCTCCGCCCAAACATGTTCGTCCAGTCTATTCCCGACATTTCTTTTTGTCCTGAACGCTTTTGTCCCGTTCCGTCGCAGCAAATTCTTCGTCTCTGGCACGATTTTTTCGTCTTGTCCAAAATCGATCAAAACCCCGGTGTTCAAAGCTACAGTTAAAGCTTGACATTAAACATACTAATTTGAGAGCAAGAGGTAAGTATATTACTGATTTTATGCAATTGTTGCGTGAATGTTTATCTTTGGCCAACTATGAACGCAAAACACGGGAGTTGCAGTCGGTGAAAGCATGAATCCTCTGATTTTAACTCTTGCTTTCGACGACCGGCGATATCGTGTGACGCACGGTTCTCCCGACGGAGTTCCCGCCAGTGCTCCTGGGTGTGCCTCGCCATGCGGATCGCGGGAGGTCGAACGAGACACGCGTCGCAATCGGAATGCGTTCCTCGAGGGTGCTCAAACGACCACTTAAAGCGATTGATCGAGCGCCGCGGATTACACCCCGCGGGGTGGTGGGTCGAGGTGAAGGGTTGAGCGCGTCGAGTCCCATTGTTGCAGACAGAACTGCCGTCTCGAAAGCGTCTCCAATTGCGCTCTCAATCAATTCATGCGCTCTTCACTGGACGCCGACAAATGCTCTGGAATGCAAACTCGGAAACGTTGGAGGGGAAAGTTATGTCACAATTTAGCTCTCATCAATGTTGTGTTGGGAATAGTATTTAATCTACATCTTCATAATACCCTGCAAGCCACCATAAAGGTGTGTGGCAGGGGGTGAATTCTCACCAAACATGCACTACATTTCATGCATAAAAAAGGATTAGCATTAATATACTGTTCTAATCTTCGCTATTTACAAAAGATAAAAAAACAAAACAAACATGCTGTTAGTTGGGTTAGCTTCAAGTCCTTATTCCAACATGCAGCTACCAATGTTATCCATTGCTACACTCGTACTGGACATATTTGCTGCTATTCACATCCCTAATTGTACGAGGAAAAAAAGGACATTTTGAATCTCTCAGTTTGGCAATCAATTTCTCTAATTTAGTGATTATGGTCCAGTCTACCATAGTAATTTTGGGTTCGCAAAATATGTTTAACATCATCACTGAAACTATGGTCTTAGAATTTGTTTAAGAAATTAAGTTCAAATTTCAACCTGCGATCTGACAATGATTCCCATTTTAACTCATTTAATAGACTGGTTACGCTAATATAATTATCGTATCGTCCCTTTACAAATCTTGCCGATCTTCGCTGCACACGTTGAAGTTCATTATTTAGACCGATTTCATAGGGATCCCATACACTGGCAGCATATTCCAAATGAGGTCTAACAAGGGAAAAGTAGCTGATTTCTCGTACATGATCGTCACATTTACCCAGTACTCTTTTGACGAATTCCGCGATTTTTTTCCAGAGTAATCCCTTCACTTCCTGAGTGCTGGAGGAAGTGTGTTGAACATCAGAGAGACCATGTCGAAATATTATTAACATTTGTACTCAACTTTTTTCAATAAAACACCTGTAAAAAATATATATACGGTTTTCATTTGACTCCCCCTTGTAGCAGATATCAAACCAGCTATTTTTCTAAAATGATTTGGAAAATCAGTTTCTCATCATTTTCCCCAAGTTGGCTGCTTACATCAATTCCTTTTTATTATCAGTCAATTTTTTTAATTGAAACCATATGATTAGTGTGTGTGGTCGATACTAATCACTATAGTAATTTGAAAAAAACCTGTCATTGTATTTTGTTGACCTCTTGTGCTTTTCTCTTTGGCAGTCATGGGATTCTTTCTTTCGAAGTACGAGTGCCGGAGCAGCCCCTGGCCAAGCCTACAGCCCACCTCCCTCCCTGGCCCAGGCCCCACGCAACACAGTTCCTATAACGGCTCTCGCTCCGTTTATTGGTGGTGGCCACTCAAGCCTCTCCTCCCATGTCGATGAGAAGGTCATTGACGACCATCTAGCCGTGCAGGCAATCATCAGGTCATACCAGGTGAGTCATGTGAATTTTTGTTCATGCACCACATTTATTGAAGTCTCCCAGTGCTGCATGCTTAAGCGACATTTCTCGTCATGTGACAAGAGATGATCGAAGCACTGCAATTCTACTAAAATATGAATTGAAACCTAGCTGATACCAAACTTTTGTTATGTTTCAGTCAATATTCCTGTAGAATTGCTGTTTCTTTCGCTTAGTATCACAAGTTTAATCACAAGTTTTAGGCAGTATTTTTATTATATCCAATATACAAACGATTCATAGCATATCCCTGAGTTAATGTTTCATGGGCTTCTGATTAATAAACTTAATAAAATCACCTTGTAGAGCAGAAACCTTATTGGTAAATATTTTAACTGAATGCCCCTTGCTCTTAGAAGTGATATTTTTTCATTATACCACTTAAAATCTTCTCTCGTATAATCTCCAAAAGTATTAATGTTGTTTGACAATAAAACTGTGTGTGTCTTCATTTAATGATTTTTCCCCAAGTTATTCTCCTGTCACATATCAGTTTGAAGTAATCAATTTTTGATGTGTCTGAACTGCTCATATTTTACTCTTCAAACAGGTGGATATCTCCAACTTATTCAAGGGTGTTCAACTTATTCAAGGTCTTTGTTTTCATGACTTTGCATCTTAATGAATATGTATGTACAAGCAAAGAAATTATTTTCAAGGATTTCGTTCGATTTCAAACATGCCGCTCAAACATTTGTTGCTCACCCTCCTTTTCTTGTACCTTCCCCTTCAAAATGCTTTCCCTAAACCTGAATGAGCATTGCCAACGTAAACTGTTGAGTGGACAGTACACGGTTCTGAACTCCTGCTGTTCAAGCAGGGATGTGGGTAAGGGAGACAGGCTGATGTTCTCCGAAAGATGTTGAATGGCATTCTGCTTGGCTTTACTCCCTCTCATTGTCTTGAGAGCCGGTACAATGGATGGCATGGGCAATTATTATAAGTATTGGTCTAATATTAAATTTGGTTTTTGTTATGGTAGGGTCACAATTTTGAGTACTAATTTTTCTCAAAATAATTTTTGGAAGGAATTAACCTTGGAAGGAAAAATGTTATGTTTCTGTGTGAATTGTTTTAGGAACAGGTGAGATGAAGGGAAAATCTGTATGCTGGATACAAACTTGATTCGTCCTTTGTGCTGTCAGTGCTTTAGTTTGGAGTAGTTGCCAAAAGTTACTGATTCATTGTGGAAGCGTTCCCATCCTGTGTTTTATCTTACATAGAAATGCAGCTGTAACATGTTTTGGTGATTTTTTTTTTATAATTATTTTCTGCTTGTTATGAGTTTTATTTATGTGCTTTTAAAGTTGCATCTAAGCATTCATCCCTCACAATTAATGACTCATAGAGTACACCAATTGTTTAATCTGTGATGATCATACATGTCAAGTTTATTTTGCTTTGCATCTGCAGCTCACCAATTTCCATCGCAAAGCGAGGAAATGGAGTTTTAATTTTTAATGGGAGTGTCACAGTCACAGCCAGTCATTCGTTTTAAAACAGCTTTTGGAAGAGGTGTAAAGTCTACTGTCATAAAATGTTGTATTTTTTAGAGCCATGACTTAGATGGTTAGAAATTCTGATTCTGATGTTGTCTTTCGATGATCGTTACAAATATCTACGGCATAGGGTCCCTCTAGGATTCTAAAATTCCACTGTCTTGTATGTCACTTCAAATGGATCCATTTATTCTATTTTTCACGTAACGCCTCAAGCATTATGACATTAAGTTCAAGTTGAAGCGGAAGCTTAAGCTGAAGGAGACTTAAAGGAATTTGTTTATTCAGCATGCAATCTTTCAATAATTTATAACTCCATAAAAAGTGTTGAAACTCTTGGTAAACCTGCATAAAACAGTTTTTTTCTTTTATGCAAATTTTAAAACAACTTTGAATTGATATTTATTATAATATTTATGTTGTACTCTTGCCATGATCAATGTGTGCTGTAGATTAATTCCTAAATATAAAAAATTACACATACACTTAGATAGTAATCTTGAGTATACATACTACATGTACTATGCATTTCACTGTGAACACCGTCGTAAAGAATGTATGATACATCTTATTGCCATTAGTATGTTAAATCTTCATTTACTTTTTAAAAGGAATTCATAGTAGGTGTGGGACTTCCATTTCCCTTTTTCACTTGAATATGACGTAGTCTCTATCTTCAGCGTTAGGAGATTGTTTCATAACCACGTATACAGAAACTAATGTCTCATGGTTTACAATGTAAGCATGGAAATATTCGAATGACTTTAGGTTTGTAAATCTGCTTTTTAAGAAAGTTTTGAAGCAATTCATGTACTGTCACACACTAACCCAATAGCCACTGCTTATACCAGTGTGTGCTGACTTTTCTTTTCCACGCTTGGCACAAACTGCACACCTATCTCCCCCATTCAGCAATCCTCGTCTGAAATTGTCTCTCGGTGATATGCAGTGGTCCACAAGTCTTTCAAAATCTGATGCCCTGGTACACATTGCCCGTGTACTTTTGCATATTTCAAAAATATTCCCGTCAGCCAATTGCCCTCGAAATGATGGGTGGTTCGCTTTTTCCTTTCTTTTGAATAGCATGCTATTCAGGACTGCATTATTCAACTCGCAAACTTCTCCAGTGTCAGCAGAAAAATACTCAGGAAGTATTAATGTAGTCGTAGGGATTTTGAGTTTCAGCCCAAAAAATAGCAGCTATTTGGAAACACCAACGCCACTGTGGCAGTGGAGCTATGAACTAAAATTTTAATTTTTTTAGTAATTTTCTTATCCCTTTCCCCTTTTCTTACCCTCCCATTCTGGGAAGGACTTTTCTATGGAGGCAGGAACTTATTTACTGGGATAACTGTTCAAGGATGGAGTGTAATACAATCTTCAACTGAATATGTCAAGTATTAAGTACACAATATTAACTCAAGGCTTAGGGTTATATGAAAGGTAAAAATTGAGAATGAAGCAAGTTGTTGTATTAGTCCACTGTTTTATTTATTATAAGATAACATGTTTCTACTCCTTTTGTCACTCTAGTGCATGTAGAAGATTTTATGCATCTTAATGAGCAGTGAGTAGTATATCCCTTTAGTTATACATTTATGCTGTCATTTATATTCCCTGTCCATTGCTATCCGTTTCTTATGTGCCACATTCAGTAAATGTATGTATCAGGAGTACTCCACTCACTTGAACTCAACATTGAAAGACATAGAATAAGTTAATGAATTGTTTTTTGTGACATCTGTGAATTATGCTTTAATTGTGATGTCAGTTGAATGCGAAGATTATCCATGTCTACCAAAGCGTGACCTCTGTCGATCTTTGAATGTGTTTTGGTCCTAAGCTGTGTTCAAAACAGAAGGCAAGGATGTTAAGCTAAGAAAATTAATATTCCCTCCTTTCAATTTGGAGTCATCATTGCTATTCTTGCGTGGTAGGATTTACGGTTTGCAATCTTGATTTAATGCATTCTGGCTGGCCAACTCAATTTCAAAGTGATGTAGGGAGAGAACGCATCAACCTGAAAAGTTTAACTTGAATGATGGTATGTGATCAACTGATGACTATTATTGGCTTTGATAGTGGTTTATAAAAGTGAAGAGAAAGTGTACATTTCACCGGTGATAGAACAGTCTGTGTGGTGGCATAATCCATAGTAATACTTAAGAATTTGAAGCCATGGCTGTCATATTCAATGACTTCTTTCTGTGCATTAATGTCTAAAGGTTACTAGTATGCCAGTATTTTCTTTTTCTGTGTATGGGCCTTGAATATCTGGTCCCAATTTCTTGTGCAATAATGCCAAGGAGGGTGAAAAATTCATTCAGAAATTTTATTAACAAAAAGCCATTAGGATTAGACTGAATTATATTTGACCGGTTATTCCCCTTCAAGTTCACAATCACTCAAATCTATTACACATACTCATTTATCTGCAGTTAGAAGACTAGAATTAATCCAAGTTCTTATAGATTGTATTGTATGCGAAATTCATAATCATCCTTTGCTATTATAGCTGCTATGATTTTTTTATGATAGAGAAAATTAATTGAATAGAAAAAATATGAAAACGCTATTTTCCTTAATGTTAAATGAAAAACAGTTAAAAACGAAACATTGTGGTGCACAAAGTGTTAGATCACGCTGATTAGTCGATCATGCTTGATGCATTTGTTAAGAATGCATCGATTGGATGCCTTCCATATTGTTGTTTAAGTGCTAAATAATTGTGATGAATTTCATAATAACTTGGAAGTATCAGCAACAATATATCATGAGAATTAGATTTGAGTCAGTATAATTTTCTTCATGAATATTTTTCATCATCATTTTCATCATGGGAATGCCTCTTTGGATATGGCCATTTTTCATTGCTAACAAAAATGAATTTTCTCGTGTCGTTATTATGGCAGTGGTAAGGGGTATTCCTCATCAGTTTTGGTCCTTGCTCATTGCTTTTTGAAAACAGCTTATTGTGCTAGATTTCTCCTGTAATAGGTTAACTTCCCAGGTCCAGGATATAACGTGAAGTGATCAACCATTTAATTTCTGCTGTGATGCTCATTTGGATTTGCTTTGCTTGTTTAACTGCATTGTGCTTTTAGCCCCAATAATTAGAAATTAATCCATTGGCAAATGGAGAGGATATGTACCTATTTTTATTAATTTCATGTCATTTGGAAGATTTTGGTGTGCATTTGTGAAGTGCATATTTAACTCTCTAAATCCCTATCAGTTGACTGATAATGCTTGCTTTCTGGAACCCATATTAAACCTCTCCCTAGTAATGGCATGGCAAATATAATGCATTTTTGATGTTGCTTGAGTCTCTAGATGTTGGCGCAATTTGACTTAATGTCGTAGAGTAGTAGCTGCTGCTCATAGGTATGCAGTTGTGTAGCACGTTGAAGCCTCTACTACAGCATGAATACTTTAACATGCTACTGACGTTATGATATGTGTCTGGTTGTATGTTTGTGTTTGTGAGTGTGTGATTAAAGGTTTTTGTTGTTTTGTCCTTCGTACAAAGTCATTTGGTAATTAATGAAATATTTTCCTATGTCCTCTTAAATGTATTTTAAACATATTTGTTACATGTTTTTAATGGAGCTGTCATTAAGTAGGGTTGTGTAATTGTAGGTTATGTGCTATATGTGTAAGTATAGTAGCCTTAATTTTGAAAAAGATAATGTTGGGTTTAATTGAGGAAGGTGAATAAATTGAATTCATTTGTGATTCATGATGCATAATAAAAGGTAGGAACAAAATATAGGCATTCCTTACTTGGCTGACATTGACTAATGGCAGGCATATGCATAGAAATATCAATCCCCTTGATGTTTATAATTACCTTGTTTTATAATTACCTTTGTAGTGGACTTGAATAAGCAATTCATGTGGAGGCTAGGATAATCTTGTGGTTACCAAGAGTCTCAAGTATGTAAAGTTCATTATGTAGCCTGTAGGTTGATAAGTAACTATAATAACTTATCCACAGTATTTTTCGTGCTGTGGAAATGTTCAATCATAAGCAAAATGTGGTCCCAGTTATGTAAATAGTTATTTTGGCAATTATTTTACGATATGTAGTATATTTTTATAGTGAAATTCATAACTTGCATCCAAGTTAAACATTAAAATTTGCACATTTTTCAAAAGTTTATAACAAATCAACATTTTTCCCTTTGTTTGGATTGAAGAACTTTTAAGATTGGAAATGTGTTATGGTTCATTTAGAATGGAAAATGATTAAATACTAGTTTAGTAACTTTGGTGTTAACCTAAGGTATGTGCTACTCAAAGAGGCTTGGACTAGTTAATAGTGTTATAAATAACGTAACCTCAAACTTGATGGGTTTTACTGGTTGTATTGGTATATATACTCATTACCTATTCCTTGCAATACAAATGTTTTTGTATTGATGTGAATATTTATTATTTTATCCAAATTTATTTATGGCTGAATCAGTCATGGTTAATTTTCAAATATGAGTACTATATTTCACCCACAATCAAAGCATATTTTTTCCCAGTCTATATTGATAGAAGTTATAGCATATCCATTGCAAATAAGTTCTTATTGAAGCATGTAAAGGTGGGGAATGCCCAGAATTTTGTTTTTATCATTAATTTCCAGCATTCTGCTGTTATAATTTGAAGCCACGTGCATAGATGCCATTAGTTTTAAGTGTCTTTTGTTAGCAGGTTTGGAAAAATTCTACAAGTATTTGTTGACACAGGTTTAATGACAATATATCTCTAGCTGTACTTCTTGGTGATTAAAATTCACTTAAGTATTTTACTTATTTTAAATTTATTTTCCATATGCATCATCCATGTTACTATTGATATCGACAAATGCATGTTATTATATCTATCGATATTCATAAATGGGAGGCATTGACATATAGCTTACCAGCTATTTGCGGTATCGTTTTATACTAAGGTTTTAATGTTATGTGATTCCTTTGAGCTTTATTCCTGCAGGCATGAATTTTGATGTTGCAGCTTGTGGGAAGGTGCATGTCAGGTTTATATGGAGCTTTATATAAATTTTTATTTTTATTCAAGTACTGCATTAGTACTATACCTATCTTCATTACACTTAGGATTCCAGTCCAGTTTCCAAATTAATATCATCTTGGCAAAAAAATGTTCTTCATTGCCTTTTGTCTACTTTGATTATTTTATATTCATTTCAGTAATCTATTGATGAAGGTTAATAACTTGTTTTCTGAAAAAAAATTGAAGGTAAAATTTACTTGCATTTTTACCATGTCGGAATGATGTGACAGGTGTCACTGCCAAATCTGCCTTTGCTAATGCCATGACATTACAGCTACAGCTATGGAGGCATTGGAGATACTGGAGATCATCCATCGAGTCCCTATAACTGAATTTCACTTGTATTCTTATCATTTTGCTTCAGAAGGTCTCACCAGTCTTATCCTGCATTTTCCAATTTCATAAAGCTTTCTCCTCAGAATGTTTTCCTCAAGCCCCCATGGATTTCCCTTCCTCAATTTGATATCATTTCTGAATTTTCTTGGGCTGCTTTTACATTAACAGTGATCGTCATGAAAGTGGTGTAAGTTCAGTTACACTTACAAATGCCTGAAGTTTGCCAACCATTTGTTTGGCGTGTGAGCCTGGTTCTCTTGATAGCTGTTTTGGTGCTTAAGCAATTACACTGCCAATTCATTTGCCTTCCAGACGAGCTTCTGATGGGTCTGATACAGTTTATATTTTTAATGGATCTTTCCGGTGAATTATCAATTGGCTGATGCCTTATCATCAGCCAGGCATGCAATTCTGCTTAATCTCTTTTACTTCTTGTTTGGATTGTCACGCCAGCCTCACATATCCTTCCAGTTGGCTGATTTCTGACTTTACCTCATTGCCTGCTTTGCAAGCATTGACATGAAGATATCCTTCTTGATAAATGGGTTTTGTTTTTAATATACTGTATTCCATGGAGATTTTCCTCCTGTTTGCTGTCTGTTGTATTACCTTTACCCAAAAATATTTATTTCAGCTTCAAAATTTTTATTAAAAATATATAGTGGGTTCACATGTGGTGATGGGTGATTTTTCTTTCTGTTGGTATGTTTTCTGTCGGATTTACACAAGGTTTCATTTGATTAATAACAAAATCCCTATCCCACTATGGCCCCTCTGGCTGATTCTTGCTCTACCACAATGATGCCGCCACAATGCGGTGCAGGCCAGAGGCCACCATGTTGCTGCCGTTGATCCACTGGAAATCAATTACGGCGACCTGCACGGTGGCTTCCAAAAGGGAAAAGGCGCCCCACCTGAACTGGTGGTCCGCAACTACATGCTTGGTAGGTAGGATTAGTGTCTGGGGGATAAGGCATCAGACTCCAGTCATCCCTGTTTATCGGGACTGAAATTGCATTGATTGCCAATAAACTTTATTCTTCTTCCAATATTCATGCTTAACTAGGCAAAATTAATCAGCCAATGTATGGGAATAAATTTCCTCTACATTATCTGATTCATATCTTTCATTGTGGCTATTAATTGTTTATCTTTTCCTTCCCAATCCTCTTTGAGCTTAAGTCACTTAAATATTTTATTATTGACTACCTAAAAGTATCAGATTTCATTTGGGATGAGCTGTGTGTTCTATGCCAATGGTATGCCAATGCCAATAGTATGGTAAGCATATTTGCATCATTTTTCGCCAGATACAACATGCATGATTGGAGTTCTGTTGCAAGAAATAAGTTTTTCTGCTACTGGTAGGAAGTAGTTTTTAGTTGCTTCTGTTTTCTTAGTATAGTTAATTTCCAGAAGTAGATGAGAATGTTATTTTCCTAACTGGGTTGGGATTTGGAAAATAGTTATTTAAAGAATCTAAATTGTGTGATTAGAATAGATTTTAGCATGTTAACCAATGTCAATCGGTAGATTAATATAGTTGGTTTGTAGTATGTAATTGCTTTGAGAATTAACTACTGTTTTGGAAGAGTGAGTACTATTGAGATAGTGCTAGAGTAGTGTCCCAAAGGTTTAATATTTTTATGGTTTAGGGAAAAAATTACAATACGAGACATGTTACTCTCGATTTGCCTGGCATTTATTTGTCTATTATTTCAAGATGTATGGCCATTCACTTCTCCACTGCATCTCTGTGTTCACCATGATTTCATTTTATGATATTAGTACAGTGATGCACTATCTGCTAATAGTATAATATCCTAATTAGAACTGTGGATAGGTTTCAAGGTTTTTCGTCAACATTGTTCCAAAAGACTTGCTAGGAACTGGAATGTGTTAAGATAAACAATTGTTATGATATGTAGGTAAATCCTTTCTTGCTGAAACCATATCCATTTTGGATAAATGATTTAACACATCGTACACTATGGCTTGTTGTGCCTACATGCAAAACTGAAGTTGCTGGAGAGCAAAGGGAAGGGTGATTGTTCTGACTGGCAAGAAGGGAGGGAGAAGATGTGAAGATAACAAAGGACATGTAGATTTTTAGGGAAGGCATTAGGCATGAATTGCCTACCTATCTTTCTTCTTAGGTAGAACACTTGTATGTGTGATCAGTTTCACTTAATTATGGGAGAGTGTTCTTAATCCACCTTTCCCTCCAATAAGAGGGCTGGGTGAGTAAAACACTAGCACTTTTCCACAATTATATAATTTTTTTTTTTAATTACACTACTTGTGTTTCGTCTTACTAGGCCATCTTCTGGTGTACGCTCACCATTCAATGCCAAGTGGTGAGTTTTCACTTGAAGATGGCTTAGTAAACTGAAACATGTGTAGTGTAATTTTAAAAATAAAAAAAGGTATAATTTTGGAAAAGAGCTACAGTTTTTTACTCACCCATTATGTCTCGCTTCCACTATGTGATGCCTAAATCAGTGACCAATAGGAGGGCTTTGAATAAGAATGTATTACGTAAAAGGTTTCATGAATTTCTACATGTGGCGATGATTAAGTGATACATGTGATTCGTAAGCTTTTTCAGTACTGAGAGAAAATCACATATCAAATCACTTTACCAATCAGCAGAAACAAGCCTTGAAAAATCTTTGCTATGTTTTGAGGAATTCTTTTTTGAGTTCTTTTGATGCATGGTGTTTTCAATAAAATCTTTAAACTTTGTCTTGGAATTTGATATCCGTGTGTCAAACTTCTTTTGCAGTAGAAGATATTTTGTTTCTCTATTTTTTTCTGAGAGACCATAACCTTTGCCAAATACCTATCTTTAACTTTGTGAAGGATAAAGGCCTAATTTCTGGTTTAGGTCATAAATTTTTTGTGATTTCATATTCCTTCTTATATTCGAGTGCTAATCCACTAGATATTGGTGATTTTTGGCTGTGTTTACTCTGTAGTTACTCTATTTTCATTCCAATGTGCAATGCATCAAGTTATAAAAGAAAAATTTGTGATACTGATGAATCTTTCTGGCATCAAATGGAGAAAACTGGAACTTTCTGCCTTATTACCAGCCAACGTAGCAAGGAAAAGGCCATGGCTCTGAAAATGCATTGTTAGCCATTGTTTGTGGTTAAACTCTTGCCACAGTTTCAAATTTGGACGCGAACTTACACCCTCAGACTAAGAGGAAAGGTATCAGGAGGGGATTGGAAGGGTGAACAAGGCACAAAATCATGATTAATTGTGGAAATTGATGTACAATACCGCATGCCATAGGGTAACTGGCTAATCGAACATTTTTAAACTTACAAACACATTTAACTTGAAAACAAGCAGACGGAATTCAGCTGTAGTGATTCAATTGATTCTTTAAAACATTCTCATTGAAGTAAATATTTTAAAAAAATTTCATTGCCTGCTTAAGTACAGAATAGAGCAGTTTCCAAGCAGTTACTGTACTCATAAAAATAGGAATATTGCATTCAAATAAGTGGATGGATGTAAATTGCTCCTGGATTCTAATTTTGGATTTCATGTGAGCAGAAATTGTTTTCCAAGGGTCCCCTTGGTTGAAAAATGCACTTGGTGGTATAATGGGGTCGTTTACCATATTTTTTTTATCGCCGGATCTCGTAGAGTTTGTAAAATAAAAATACCCGTATTTTCCGGTTTTTGATACGTCAATTATTTTTCGAGTTATAAGCGGCGAAAAACTGATGTTTTTAACCCTTTCGAAAAAGTGGTGCAACCTCTGACGTCATTGACTTTGTCCAATCACAACTGAGCCCACAAAACTACATCACCTTATCGCAATGGGGGGGGGGGGGGGAGGGGACACAGCTGACTCTGCCAATAGGAGCAGTTGCGACAGCATCTGTTCGAGCAGGCCTTCCGATCTCTTCCCTACCCCTAAAAACAGTCAAGGATGGGAGAAAAATGACTTCAATGTCATCAAAGCAGCTTTTTCGGTAGGCGTCACCTTTTGCTTATTTAAATTTTTGATTTATTAGTGAATGGTTGTGGTTAGAAGATTAATTTTTTCATTGAAACTCGTTTTTCGTTTCCATCTTAACAATTTCGCGTACAAAATTGCGATTTCAGTTCCGAGTAAACGCCCACATTGCTTAGTCGTGGTTTCGTAGGTGGAGGAGGAGGATGGGTAGGCTTTTTGAGAACGAGTGTGCTAGCATGGGCTCCTGTGCGGCAGTGTAGGAGATGGGCGAACCATTTGGGCACTTGTGGATGCTCACTCACATGCCCACTCTCACCCCCTCCCACAAGATTTCTGCATTTATTTCATTACCTCTATAGGTTTTGGCATTACCCAGATGACATTCTCAAGAGGTCTCATGGACTAAGACTGAGTAATAAGGGTGAGAATGGGCTCGGAAACAGCAGATGGAATAATATGAAATAGTGTCTTTTGCTTCAGTGAACCAAAAAGAAAGCTCCTCCAGTAAATTAGAAAGTGTTAATGATTCCATGGAAAACCTCTTTCAGGATCCTAAGGAAGGGTCATCGTGGAAATCGTCAGTTCAGATTGATTCTACGTGGAATAATAATAATGATGCTTTATTTGCCATTTTATATCAGATACATCAAAAAATATAACCAATATATGGCACGTCAAGAAAAGAAATGCAGGTACATATTACATGGATAATAAAAATGCTACCTACTTAGTAGGATTAAGCAACTCAGTACAAGCAGTAATATTTACCATCAAATTTTTGCATTAATAAAACATTTTCATTATCAATTTAATAGGTAAAGAATATAATCAATAGCAAAATGCAGATAAACATTTTTATTTGGTTATGGTTTGAAGGAATTTAGAAAAGAGACAGGAAGTAGTTGCTTCAAGTGTCAGAAATTTGTATTTAATGAAAAAATAAAAATTTTAATTTAGAGGCAAAATTAATTCATTCCCTAAAATTTAAATTCATTGAATATTCCGCCCTTTTTTTCTACCTTAATGTATTTAGTTTCATGAACCATTTTAGTGCTGCATAGGTGCATTGGTCCAAGTACAGGATGATGCTGGCTTTTCTTACTCAGTTTTAGTATGCATATTTTATTCAAATAGGTAATATAGTGTCCGAGTAAATCGAGAGTATTATCAATGGTTTATGTAGTTATGGTGAATAATATTTCTAATGGTGTGAAAACCTGAAAGCTAATCTTTGTCATTGTTGGAATTCTATTCCTAGTCAGTGAAAAAATGTTAGTGAGAGTATGTCAATTTCTTTCTTTGTTCTTTAGGTAAATCATATTCAGAAAATGAGTAAACCTTACTACTTCCCAAAACCAAATAACTCTTGGATGATATTTTTGATTGAAGCATTCCTGAAATATTAACCAGGCTCCTTTTGAAGAAAGTTTAATATATTCCCTTGTACAAAATAGTATAGGCTTTTCATGAATAGATTGATCTACAGTAGAACCTCTATTTTACGAAGTTGAAGGGACCCAAAAATTTGAGCTTTGTAAATCAGAGGGTTTGTAAATTGGAGGTTATCTTCCACTAACTCCTCTGTCTCCGGAACTGATGTGTCACCAAAACCAGCTGATCTCCAACAGTAGGAAATAGTTTTTGCGGTGACACTCCAATGCTCTGGCAACACCTTGCACAGCATGGACCAATGTCCATGGAGGCACATCATGCACATAAGGGGCTTGATATGAGACAAATGTACGTCTACTAAAACTCTGCTGACAGGAATGCGAGTGTAATTTCAATGCAATTAAAGACTATGCTGTACTTAACTTGTCAAATAGTTATGTTAGGGTTGAAATCAAACTAATTACTATAACAAATAATAGTCATCTGCTCATTCAGGGAAAAAAACAGATATTACGTGAAATTCTCTGTGTGCAGTGTATTTGCCAGAAATTGAAAGGATATAAAAATTACACCTCAATTGTATTGATTCCCTGTATAGCATAGGCATTATTCCTAAGGCTAGGAGACTCACTTTAGTAAAAGAGAATGAAACAGCCATGAATTAAAAAAAACAGGTGAATATTTTTCTGCAAATTTATAATGGTATGAACTTGGCTGCTGCAACTGAATTAAGTTCTTGTAGCTTTTCAGTTGGTAGATCTCAAAATAAGGGGAATAATTCTTAAGAGAATTAACTCATCCCGCAGAGTATTTTAAGTGTAAGCAGTTATGCATTAATTAACGAAAGGGGTACATTAAGTGCTAGTCGATTTGTGTTTAAAGAAGCCATTTTAACATGGGAAAGCCAGGGATGCATTTTAACTAGGAAATTTCAAAACTAAGTTCCAACTGACCCAGTATATTTCAGTGAAAAGACCATAAAATGCCTTTTTTGAAGAATGCATATCATCTCAAATACATTTAATAATATTTCGCAGCTGATGAAAGTCACTCTTAGAAATTCACTCAGTTAATTTGAAATTCCCTCTTTTTTAAGATGCGTTCTACAGTGCTGACATCTAGCGGCGATTTACGAGAACTATTTACTCGCGGCTACAGAAAGCGTCGCGATCTCATAGTCGGGATCGCAAATTCTTACCTAACGACGTAAAACACTTCTAATGAAAAATTAAATAATCAAATTGCATCAAGATTTGAATATAAGTAATTTATTATTGCAAAATTAGTATTTTTTAACGAAACTAAGCTCCACGACAGCTGCAGCAAAAAGCTTCCTACGGGAATGCTAGTTTCAAGTCAAAGGCTGAACAAAGTTCTGAATTGGGGTTGCGGCGGCTACCTTAAAGCTAATTTTAAACAATTTCAGAGAAACTATGGATCTTTTGTGACGACGAGTTAGGTATTCGCAATACACAAAATGATAGAAAAGGAATAGAAATTACCAAGCACTAATCCGATTATTTTATGAACTGGGGCATTGTTTTCGAGAAGTAGGCGTCGTGCCATGCATCTTAGAACATTTTTTCCTTGGATTATATAATTAGAATTTAATTGCGATTTGGATGATCAGTCTCTGGGATTTTTGTTACAGTTTAAGCAGCAACGTTGAGTTTGATCATCATCATCTATACAGCGATCGTTATTCCATTGTACTGAGTTCAGTGCTACAAAATCATTTCAAAAACTTCGTAAAACAGAGGTCAATCACTCCTAGGGACCGGCTTTTCACTTCGTAAATCAATAAAATGGAGGTTTTGTAAAATAGAGGTCATTTTACATGGTTTTCCTATATACAAAGATCGGGACCGGCGGAATGGTTCGTAAATTGGTGTCATTTCGTAAATTAGAGGTTCGTAAAAAAGAGGTTCTACTGTATCTACATTCATGAAACTATTTCGGAGGTTAGTACATTTTTGCTATTTTTATGAAGTAGGGTTTGCACCCTTTTTAATTCCTGTGGAATCATAATAACAATAAGTTATTTGTTCCAAGAGATCACTAATATGATAGACATGGGGATCCGTTTAATATATATAAAATTATTAAAATTTAAAGTATTAATTAAAATTATTAAAATGTGCTTATTAAAAAGTATCTGAAGAACATTTATTTGAGTTTATCATTATTTATTTAGTTTATTCATTTAATGACAGGGAAACTAGAAAATATTTAGTGTGAAATGGCAAGGGGAACTATCATTTTTTGAGATTTTAGTGAAGTAAGGACCAGGGTGACCTCTGGAGGGGAAAATTGGAGTGATATGTAATGGAGGGGAAGAGTTAGTGTGGAGTAGCAGAAATCAAAGTCGGTGATCAAAATCAAAGCTGTGCCAATGAATCTAGTTGTCTTTCAGGTTGGCATGCCAACAGGACGACATAATGAAGTAGACGGAGCATATGATCAGCCAGAAGAAACAGTTGGGAAAGTAAAGGGTAGGAAGAATCTTATAGTGTTGGGAAATTGGGACTCTGTTGCTGGGAAGGCCGGCACAGTATGGAAGTATGGGCTGGGTGTGAGGAATGACCAGGGTGAGAAAGCAGTGGAGTTCTGTACGAGGAATAGTTTATTGATCACAAGCACATGGTTCAAACACCATCCCAGGCATAGTATAATAGAAAAATGCTGGGGGACGCAGTACTAGATTCCTTCATGGTTAAGCAAAGATTTTGGTACAGCGTGAAGAACTCGCATCATTTCCCAGGTGTAGGCACTGAGAATAACTTGGTGACATTAATAAGGTTAAAAATGAGGAGGAGTATGAAGAAGTGAGATGGAAGGGCCCTGATTGGAACCAAAGCGCAGGGTGTGTATCAGGAGATGGGGGAGGAGTGGTGGGCGATAAAGGGTGTGAAAGAACAAAGACAGATAAGAAAAGCAGCTGAGAAAATGAATGGGACAGTAGATGCTAGGAGGATTGAGAAACCTTGGGTAATGGAAGATGCACTGGAAAAATTGAACGAAGAAGAATAAAAATAAACTAAGGAGAGAAACGAATAGGAGTAGCTGATTGAGATTTGGATTGGGTGGTAATAGGGAGGGGTTGATTATCAGTGGTGATTTTTAGCATATACTTGGAAGAAATGGTAAGAGAGGCATGGGTTGAGCTTCAGTCAGAAAGGTGGGATGGAATCAACAAAGTCAGTGAGTTTCTCCGATGATTAAGCAACATTCTGCCAAAGGGTTACAAAAAATACTAGATATCAGTAAGTTCAAAAGATACAGATTGACGATAAACCTCAAGAAAATTAAATTACAGTAAAATCTCCCGTTAACGAAATTCAAGGGACCCAAATTTTCCAGTGCTCGTTAATGGGGAGTTCGTTAATCAGAGGGTGTGGTGGGTTGCATACCTCCATTTTTTTTTCTGGTGCTTTTCTTGTATCTAAGAAGCATGAGTAATCAAATGAAATTACCTTGTTTTGTACAGTATTTGCTAAGTGACATCATAAATGTATGTAGTAGTTTCTTGTACTACTTACTGAGGAATTGCATTGTAAATACCTACCTATTATTTTCCTCACACGACCATGCACTGTCATGTAGAAAAATCATTGTACAATGGTGTTTCTACATGACTGTGCATGGTGAACTGCCTGGCTCCGTGGTTTTTTTGGCAGGTGAAGTACAAATTGAATAGTCCTTTGTTGCTAGGTTCTTTCAAAAGTAAATTTCATTCTTTCTATGACATCGCTTCAGTTAAACACAGCTGCCTAATGAACTGTTTACGAACTTAATGGATTATTTAATATTATACATTGTGAAACTACTATTGCATTATTTTTTAGGGTAAAAATTCACAATAAATATTATTTGTAAAGGTGACAATGGCAAAAGAAGTCCAAAGCTTGCGGGCAAAATTGTATTTTGATTTGGGAAATAGAAACTGAGGTTTCACGTTTGTCATTGTTTGCCGTTGAAAATCCTCTGAAAGTTTTATGAAAAAAATTACAGTTCATAACTCCGAAACTATTCAGTCTGTGATATTTATCATTTTTTGTACCATTTAATATTCTCTTCTCCATTGCCATAATGATAATCACCACTCTTGAAGAAGATATTTTTAAACAAGATGTTTCGTTGCAAAAACCGCAGAATATGTGTCATTTTTAACGTTCCTCATGTTCAATCACAGTAGTTCCACAGAGAAAATATCTTTCACCTTGACTTGAATGATTCTGATTAACTTGACTCAGGACTCAAACCCGGATCCCCTGATATAGTAAGCACCTTAGTTCTTCTCAAAATTCAGCCTTAACACCTTGGACTGTGGTGCCATCCACACAGCATTGACTGCTCTCTGACATGATATGTCTAGTATTTCGAGTACATCTTGTTCCTCTAAGGCTTCTAAAGCACCACAGGGAAAAATGATGCCTCGGTAGCTTAATTGATTAAAGCACCTGACCAGAAATCAGGTTATCTGGGTTCAAGTCCTGGTCAAGGCAAATGATTTTTTTCTCTGTGGAAACTCTTCTATTGTGCAATTCCAGCGGGCAATGCCGTTAAGTTTCTCGTGGTCAGTTTGCAGTCCTTCGATTTGTTCCTTATGTTATATAATCCTTCCTTGAAACATTGAGCTGTCACCTTTATCTTAAATTTAAGTTTTCTTCCATAGCAGTGCGGTGAATTAGACTCAGGAGAGTCAAAATATTCAAACAAGTTACTTGAAAAAATCTCTTGATATTTGTATTTGTTTTACTGTACACAAAAATTATTCGAAGAAAGAGTCACTGTTCGCCTACTTTAAACTATTTCCTCTCTCACAAAGAACACCATTCTCCACTTCCCAGAATGTTCTAATATAGCATCCCTGTTACATTCTTCAGCAGAGAGCAAGAATTTCTCAGTCCTGTCCAGTGCTGGAATGACTTCTCGGGACTTGTGTTTCACAAACTCCCTCTCTGGATCTTCATTGTCCTCTTTGCTCTCAGTCCTTTTTTTCACTCGCCTCACTTTCATCAGAGCACGTCAGTACACCTTCGTCGACATTTATGAAGTCATCAAATGAAACATCCTGAATGCTTAGCTTGCCCATCAGTTCCTCCCAATCTCCATCCCCTTGGCTTGAACTCACTTCACAATTAAATATAGTTTCATTAAAACATGCCCTAGCGAAGTAATGTCTTGTTGCAGCGGGCAAAACGGCATCCCAACAAAGACACAGGTGCTGCATAGCCTGGAGAATGTTCCAGCTGAGAAGAGTTGGGGTGCTGGTACCCTACATCCTTCCAAGTAAATACTGCACCAATTGTCGTCTGTATGTCCTCTTTACGTGGGATATGACTCCCTGATCCAGCGGCTGTAACCGACTTGTGCAGTTAGGTGGGAAGAAAACCAACGTCACATTTCTTACATTCATAGCCTCCGATTTGTGGTCCAAACAGCGATCAATAAATAACAGAATTTTTCTATTTTGACCTCCCATTCAAGCTTCAACCCCAACGACCCTTTCCCGAAATATCTCAACAGTCATCCAAAAATTTCTGTTTGTAGGGACATGGTAGTTGTCATACATTTTTTAACGAGTTTTGTTGGATTTTCCAATTACAAGCAGAGGTAATTTCACTGAACCATCGCTGTTGGCACAAAAAAGCACAATAAATCTCTATTTTAGAAAAATCATGCTTCATCAGCATTAAAAGCGTCTTTCGGTTCGTATTACCTGATCAACTTTGGCAGCCTTTGCCCCCAATTTTTCTGAAACTCAGGATCTACTGATGCCTCAACCCCAGAAAGTTTTGTGGTGGCCAAGTTACACCTTCTTTCTTCTACTATAAGTTCAATGAATCTTAATTTACACATGCAGAGATTGTAGAAACGTAATTTTTCCCTGCGACACTCTTACATGTACAAGAGCCAATTTAGGCGTGCTTTTAAGTCACCTTTATGAACTCTTAAGTTGTCAATTGAAGCAGAGCATATGATATTTAGTTCAACATCGTCTTTGTAATGTGCAGCATTTTTACATCTGTGTAAAAATATTGCACATTAGATTTTTTCGATCGCTGACGTTCCGCGTGCAGCAAATGCTTGCAATACATTCAATCTCCTGCACCAATGCTAATCCAGTCCTTGTGACTACACTATTTGCAGAAAACCTATTAAAAAAAGCACAATAAATCTCTATTGTAGTAAAATTCTGCTTCATCAGCGTTAAAAATGCCTTTAGGTTTGTATTGCCCGCTCAACTTTGGCAACCTTTGCCTCCAATTTTTCTCAAAATCGAGATTTGCTGATGCCTCAATAACAGAAAGTTTTGTGGTGGCCAAATTCTACCCTATTCTCCTCTACTATAAGTTCAATGAATCACAATTTACGCATGCAGAGACACCAGAAACAAGTTTTTCCCTGCGACACTTACATGTACAAGACCCAATTTAGGCGTGCTTTTAAGTCACCTTAATGAACTCGTTAGTTGTCAAATGAAGCAGAGCATAGATTTCTTAGCTCAACGTATCTATATCTGGTGTGTACACAGCATATTTATTTGCCGTGCGTCTACGTCAAAATACTGCGCATTACATTTTTTCGATCGCTGATGTTCCGTGTGCAGCAAACGCTTGCAATACGTTCAACCTCCCACAGCAATGCTAATCCAGTCTTTGTGACTACGCTATTTGCAGCAAACCTATAAAAAAGCAACAGTATATCACCACAAAAAGGAAAGGAAAAAATAATAATGACATTCGTACTGGTTGAAGGCTTATTTGCTTATGTCTCGAAAATTTACAAAAAGCGATCATGTTAATACATAAAATTCTATGAAAGACATGCACCCGATTTTTAACTAGCTTGCCCTTAGTTCAGGAAAACAAGGAACATGGGTTTAAAGAGTAAATACCAGCTCACATACTTGTGAAAAAACTGCGTTCGACAAGAAAATAATTGGTCTTAAAGAGATCAGCAAGTGCTCACGGGACTGGCTCTCCACCTCGTAGTCAGGAGGTTCTCGTTGTATGGGAGTTCGTTGTAAGGGAGTCAAAATGCGTGCTTTATGATTGCAGCTTGACGGGACCAACTCCATTTGCTTGTTAATCGGAGGTGCTCGTTGTAAGGGAGTTCGCTAACAGGAGGTTTTACTGTAATGAGATTTTTGTGAACAAAAAGGGTGGGATTAAATTTAAATATAGAAGGTCAGAAGCTGAATCAAGTTACTAATTGCAAAAGCAGTTTAGCTATATATGTAGTATGTCAGAGGAAAGCATTGAAGTCAGAAGGAGAATTGTATTGGCAATAGAAGCTTTTAGTTGTTGGTGAGAACTTATGACAGGGTCATAAATTCATTTTACTAATCATGGTACAAACTTATGCACAGCTGGGCTTCGCTATAGCCGAAGACTACTAGCAGGTAGCGTAGGAGGTTTAAAAACAAGTATGCATTAGTACCATGTTCAACGGAGGAGATACTCCGAGGTATGACAGCTTTGGTTTGAGATTTGAGTTTTCATCAGCAATCATTAATACATGTGTACCAGGGGGGTTGGGTACTCGGAAATACATTTGTAAGCTCAGGTGATGAAAATTCCATATGCCACTGTAATGTAAACTACGTGCCAGCGATGTCATGAACATGGCTGCTGCAGTCCTGCCATTTCTGTGCCTTTCCAAATGAAATTAAAATAATCATTTAATTTTCTTGTGAATTGGGATATCATGATCCAAGTTATTTGCATGTAGAGAATACATTTATGGTGGACCATGATTCGCAATAAATGAATTCCGTTTTCTTTAATGAAGGAAACTACTACATCAATTTTCCCATATGATAGCATAGATCCAGGTGTCACGGATGATTTTTTTTTAAATTATTAATTTGGCTCACATTTATGCATTTATCCACTGGTGTTTGTTCTGGCATGGTCTTCCTTTTGATGGGTTGAAATTTACTTGAAATGTAACTGTTAGTAAATTAATATTTGTAGATGTTGTTTACTAAGTAATGTAGCACATCTGTTAATTCATATCCTTCTCCATCTGATTTCATTAACAATTATTTTTCTTTTGTATTTAATGTATGAAGGTCTGAAAATTATATTCAATTTAAATTGTTTAATTTTATAGTATGTATTTGTCGTGTTTCTGTTAATTGTATGGTGGTATAAGTGCTAAATATTTTACTCTCATTCTAATGGTCAAGAATGTTGAAAAACTTTCCATGTATTGTGGAAGTAACTGTCTCATACTTAATGAATGGCGTATAAGATTTCAGTTTTGGGGGTGTGAATAAAGGCCAATTGATGTGAATGGTGTGGATTTATACTCGTGCAGCAAAGAACATGTGCATTATCTTTTGGAAGTCCATATTTCTCCTTCCAAATTTGAAAAATCGGTTTGTGTATTGAGTTATTTCAATAGTGCTTCATTGAGAAGCCTTATCTTTTCTGGTTATGCATTTTTTGTCAATAACCCTTCCTTATACTTTTGTGTAAAATGAGTAGTTGGTAGTTATGCATGAGTTTCTTAGAGTTTTTAGTTTGAATTTTATCTTATGATGAGACAATTTTTTTACATGTGTAAATTTTGCCTTAGTAGAACATGAATCATTTAAGGCCGGTGGTAATGATTAAGTCACAAGATTGCTTAATTTAGCAAACGGGATACTTCAGTCAGAGGAGTGGAGGTAAGAGAGATTTTTAGGTTTCGCTGTGAAGTAGTGTAGATGTTGGTACAACATTGTGTTTTGTGTGGGTGTGTTGGATGAATGAGTTGCATGAACTAAGTCTAGATTTGTTTTATGTTGTAGAAATTAGTGCATATCTATTCATACCTGTTACATGCTTTAGAAATGCATTTCTCCTATGTCTGCATGCCAATTTCCTTAATGCACATGTAGAAAGGCAGTAAGTGCTGCTAAGCTTGTCCTAATTTACGTCCCAGCATTTTAGTATTGCAAGTTGACAGAAATACTGCCTGGACATCTGTTATGTAAATATATGATACTTCAAAAATTTGTTTGTATAGCAATCAAGAGGTATATATTGTCCCAATATTTCAAAATGTGACTTTTTGGAAGACGAATTAATGCCTTCTTTTACTCTGTGAACAATTTAGCATACATAGAACTTTAATTTGGTGTATCTGGGATCTTTGTTTGTTAATTTAACTGACAATATTTTGACATGTAATTTAATCCTTAACTGGCCATCTTTAAAATGCATTTACTCCTGTTTCATCCTACTAATCAATACAGACTGGTCTCGTAGCGTAGCTGCAGGATGCAAAGCATTTGAAACAAATACTGCCTCCCTCGACTCAACCTTCTCTTCTTGCAAATGATTCTCTGTATTTTCTGTTGAAATCAACTCATATATGTTTTGCAAATGCAATACAATGTACATGCATTTTTTCAAAGAATATTTGAAATCATAGCATTTACCATATTGAAGTTGCATTGAAAGTCCACTTAATTAGACTTAAAGGTTTTTGGAAGCCATAGTTATACATTGTTACTACAATATATCAAGAGTTCATTGTATTTCCTGTTGGTTCTATCATATAGCAAGCTTAGTACTCTGTGAAATCAGCTAATAAACAGGTTATCTATTTACCATATTTTGAAGGGTCCTGAGTTTTTTAGGCTGTAATATCGTATACATGATCTATTCTGTTGCCCAGTATGTGTTCTTATATTTTGTTAATAATATTCAGTTTTTTTCTGTTCTGTATGCTTTGCTTGTGTCAACAAAATGTGATCTTTAAATTAGAATCTCCTCGCCATGTTTTATTCCTCATATACCTGCAATCCGTATATACTTCCTCGGGATATCTTTTGTCTAATGTTCCAACTCAGAACACACTCGTAGCTGTTTTAGGTCCTGTTTAAGTGTATACATGTACATATTTATAGCTTACTTGGGTGATTGACACTGGGTCATAAGATGTTTATAATATTAATGTTTTATAGCATTGATGACATTGTGGTCAAAATGCATTAAAATACTTCTTCAGGGAATGTCAATGATCTGTCATCTTGTGTGGCTTAGGATTTAAATTTAAATTAAGGAATTTTGGATTAATTTTTCCTACACCTGGTAGGAACAGATGCTGTGTTAATAGGAAGCAGAGAATTGCTTAGGAAAGTTACATATTCACACTTAACAGCTTTTGGTATTAATGAATGTTCATGACCTTAAAAATTATTACTTTTAAGTAAAGCTTAGCTTCAACTACGTTGGCCTGATCTTCGTTCAGACTTGGATGTGTAATCAGGAATTCGGGGCATTACTCCCAGACTCCAGTTTCAAACATCACATGTATGTTTGCTATGGGCCACAGAATGGTTACCTATTTTTTTCTTCCTCATTAAGGGCTACATGAGTAGAAATGTAGTTAGATCGTAAAGATTATGCAAGAATAGTTTTTCATGTCATAGCTATGGTGCCTATTTATGATCTATACATTCCCAAAAACACTAGCTCTTTCACTCATAACTTACAGTGCAGTTCATTAACAGTAAAAATAATTACACCTAATTCATACCAATTAGCTGTCAGCAATATCTGTAGCCATTTTTCATAAGAGTTTATTTAATACTAGGCTGTTTCGTTCACTCTGTCATCTTTCAGGGTAAATATACTACAAGCCATTGTTATCATTTTTCTTTATTTAATCTCTGGCAGCATTTTGAGATTTTCAGTTGTGAAAAAGAATATATTTCTTTTTAGAATATGTTTCTCAAATCTGCTATCTAAATGATTTCTTTCACTATATAAAGGCTTGGATATACATATAAGGTTGAATATGATGGATCCAGCTACTGCAGTCATCTTTCATGTATATATGTGTCAAAAACTACATTAATTCACTTGTGTTCATGTGATGTAGAGATGGTTTTGTTTTGCAAATACTCTTGTCAAATGATCGTTCATAATTGTGAGGGATTAGTGTTGTCAGTTTTGTCTAGTGGTGGTGATGTTGTGTTGGCTGCATGTGTAATTGCACTCTCAATGCCAGCTGTCATGCCATTCAAGATTGCCATCCTCCACGAGGGCATCCCCCATGCACCTTCCCCTACTCGGCCGTCGCTCCGAATGAGGGCCTGCAGCCTTTTTCACTCTCCCCCTTCCCCGCCCCCCACTCTCATTCTCTCTCTCTCTCAGATCCGAGGACACCACATTGCTGAGCTTGATCCTCTCGGGATTTCGAGTGCTGACTTAGATGAAAAACACCCGCCTGAGTTACTATACACAACCTATAAGTTTGGTAAGGTTTCAAATAGTCCCACTTGTGTTATAAATATTATATTTTTTGTGATATACAGATTTTGTTTCCTTGTAATGGTATTTATTTTAAGGGATTTAGGTTAGGTTTTGTTAATTTTCAGTTAGTCTAATTATTGGTGTATGCTAGTTGTAGTTGATAATGGTAGCAATGCTAGTGTGGTAACTGCTGTAAAGAAGAATGACGGCTATTCATTTTGGAATGTTCTGTGGATGAGACTGGTCCATAGGGACATCAAGTATTGTTTCAGTGTTGGTAGTGAATTATATATTTGTATTAATTTAGTTCTTCAGTTATATTTGGCTCAACTTGGATTCAACCAATAGCTATTTGAATCATATTTTCCAGTCTCACTGGGTGAGGTCCTCATTTTGTAGCATTTTGACAAAAAATAATCCATGCATTACAGTGTTCAACAGTGTCCGAACATTGAGCTTGTGGTATTTTGTCGACTTACTGCAATTCTGATTTGTGTTCATTAGTATGTATGGGAGTCTTTTTATCTCTTGAGTCTTTGTTGTCTCACAAAGCTTGTGAGTGTTGAGATTTGGAGCTTATTAGTTCGCAATCCCAACTGCAGAGTATCTTATGAGCCACGTTGAGGGTGTGACTGGGGGTAAATCATCATCAATCGTGCACGTCATACTTGTGTCAGTGAATCTACTTACCTACTACGCAACACTAGCATGGTTTTCGTAATGTGCATCTGATTGGTTAGTAACTGTGTAGGAACTAAAGTGTTGTTAATTTCAGGGAATTTGTTGGAATTTACTAAGGTGTTACTCATATTCGACATTCCAGGGTGCAATTTACGTAAATTAACCCATCTGCTGCAGTAATTAATTTTTCCTTGTTTCCTTCATTTTGCCTCTTAGCATCCATGATGAGTGGGCACAAGAACATTGCAGTATTAATGGCTGTAGTTGCTCTATAATTCCAAGTCCAAGAACTTACCTGTATCTATGACGAAAGGGAGAGATTATTTCAAAAACATGAATACTAGGTGCAGCCAAAGGTTTAAAAAATTCATATATAAGCTGTGAGTAGGCACTAGTACAACAGATTGTCCCTAATTGCCTTTGTATGCCTCACTTGTGAGTCAGTACGCCTAGTGGATTTATTCTAAGTGGATATGTTTATTGATTGTTAGTGTTTTCCGAGGTTATGTGCTGCCTGCTCAGAGATCTCACACCAACAGATTCGAGGGAGTAGCTCATCTGGGTTTTGTTTCAAATTAGGGAAGCTGCTGCAGAATCACATAAAACATATAAGTGAGCATTTGGAGGTGACGTTCGTGACCAGTACAAGTGGTCCAAGCATTTTAAAAATGGTCAAACATTAGTTGACGATAGCAAACATTCTGGATACCAGTCAATTGGCATTGCACCCAAAAATGTTGCTGTGATGTGACAGTCTTGTGGTTGCACCTCATGTCAACGTGCATCTTGCCAACTGGGTCCTATCGAAACACCACAAACATTAAAGGTTCCAGTGATTATTAAGGCAATACAGATGTCACTGAGGAAATCATCATTTTTTGCATTTAAAACATGGGTTTTCTTCAAGAGGAATTCACATAAAATCACCATGCATGTAATGTGGTCGTTGTGAGATTTGGCCTAAATACTGTTGTCAATTAGCTATCGGTGATGCAGTACTGGCAAATCAAATTCAGTAAATCTTCTCTTTGAAATTTTCTCCGATTTTACTTATTTTTGCACGTTTGTTCTTATTTTAAGATAAAAAGTTGCCTCTCTGTGTTTCTGTATGAAAATTATTGAGTCATGGGAGGAATATTTTTTTTTTTCAGTAGAAATGCACGGGTCTTATGTATCATCATCAAAATTAGAGTAACTATTATATCCACTTATCTTATATCCCTGAAAAGATTTTAATTATTCCTCATTCATTAGCTACTTAACTCAGTGTTGCCACTTGGTTACACATGCGGAATCCAAATATTGTGTGATATTTTACTCTTTAAATGATATTTCAATCCTCTTGGTAACTATTTTGTTTCAGCCCTCTGATATTTTTCAAATCTTGGAGAACAATTTTTTCATATACGTGAGGACTGTTTTTTTATTGTGAGACTGATTTTAGATTTGACCTTTTGCTAAAGATCAAGTTATATTGCTCATAATTAAATAATTTAAAGCTTCTTTGCTTATAATTTATTGATATGAATTTATGTGCTTGGTTGCTAATACTCATTTTTTCACTTAAGACTCTATTAATTCATTCATGAGATGTCAGCTAGCTCTGCAAACCAAGCTTAAGCTTGACGTATAATTTGTCTGAAAACAGAAGTCTTTGATTTCTGTTGGTGGTTGAACTCTTGTTCGGAGCCAAATGAAGTTGAGTGAATTTTTGTTGAAGTTTTCTTCATATCTCTTATGTTTATTTTTCCTAGAGGAAGGTATTAAAAAAAATATAGATTATAGATCCCATTTTTGTTGAATACTGTGTGTTAAGGACTGTGAATGGGTGTTATTCCTGTAACTATCTAAAGGGAAATAGTCATGGCTTTGTTTTAAATTGAAATTAATTGTAATGGATGAACCTTATTTGTGTGACTAATTACTCAGAAGTTCACATATTCCTTAATCCTCCAGCTGGATAAATATGCCATTTAGGGGAAAATTCTGCTGTAAATTGTGTATAGATGGTAAATATGATGTGCGATTGGGAATCTTAAATGGCAATATCATTTGTTCTGTTTAATTTTCTGGCATATGCTCCATTTGCTGCAGTTATTTGCATTGTTTCACTTAGACTATCACAGGGTTTATAGGAACCTGAAAATCCTGGAAAAGTCACGGAAAATGAAAACGCCCATGGAAATCCTGGAAAAGTCAGGGAATTTAACGTGTGGTCCGGGAAAAATCAAAAAATGTTTAAATTTATCGTCTGAAAATGCCAAGAGATGAAAAACTGCACATAGGAGCGGAGAAGGAGAAGGGTGAAGGGGAGGGGACGGCTGGCCTCAGGCCGGCTTCGTTACAGAGGCAGCCCAGGGGCCCTATTCTGGTTCTTTCTAGCTATAGCCTGCATGATTTGGTGAATAGATTGGCGAAAGGTGTGCCATTCATATTTTCATTCACTAGCGATTTTGCCAGCAATGCTTCACTTTGTCCATCTGGCGAGGAAAAAGTTATTCTCAGTCAAATTTGAAGTCACTTAGCCAAATTGGTAGAGGGATGTGAGGAAGAAAAAATCAAGATTGATTCAAAGAGCTACTTTAACATAACATCAGGTTTGAAGGAAAAGCCAGGTTAGCCTTCTTTGCATATATTTTTCTGCAATTAAAACCCTTTCTGAAGGCATATCAGTGTAAGGAATGATAATTTTTATTTTGTTGACTTAAAGTTGTTGGTCCCTTATTACTGGAAGTTGGTCCCTTATTACTTTATATGATTAATATGAAAATAAACCTACAATTGTTCATAAGTTTAGACTTCTTTGCTTCCTCACTACAACTTTTATCTCTATAAATGACCGAAATCTTGGAGTTTTCAGGTGCTCAAAAGTCAGGGAAATCACTAATAATGGTCTGGAAATCCTGTAAAAGTCAGGGAAAATGAAAACTTCTACAAACCCTGTATCACCACGATCATCAGGGAGTGCCCTGAAGTGTGTTACTGCAAATAAAAATAATTTCTGTCAGGCTCCTGATTGAAAAGTTAGTTTGGAAAGAATATCGCAATGAGTGTAGAATATCACCCACGTGGAGTAGTATACTATTTATCGATGAAGATTTGGTTTAGTTGAGAAGAAGAGGAGAATTATGGAGAAGTACCCTCGTTTGTGATTAATAATAATACATAATTTTATTTTGTCCATAGGGTTTGTACAGGCAAATATATATGATAAGTCAAAAATACATAGATAACAAGTATGAAGAAGTAGAAAAACAGGTAATAGCAGTGATAAACACATCACAATTTGAGAAGTACTCTCTCAGAATAAAAAGCATCAATGATCAGAATTAAAGTAATTTTTTTAAAATTAGTATGTGGCTAATCAATTTAATCACGTCATGGAGATGGTTATAAAATAAACAGCTAACATAAGATGGGTTTTTGGAGTGCATTTATAAATTGTGGCTGGTAAGCATATAGTCTATGTTCCTGCTCATGTTATATTGGTGAGTGTCCATAAACACAGTGAGATTCCAGTTCTACTCTTTAATGTAAAAGATGGCCTAAAATATCCAGATACTGGCTAGAGTGGGAATATTAAATTATTGTCTCTTAAAATATTGTCTCCAGCTAGTTTATTCATGAACACTCACAAGGATTCTGACTTCCTATTTTTGTGGATGGAAAAGCGTTCCAATGAAGTGGGAGTGTCCCCAAGCAACAAACTATACATATTTATAGTAATGAAGGCATGCTAGGCAACCTTGTAGTTCTTGAGTGGAAGAATTCTTTTCCAAAGATAACAGCCAGAAACCACACTCGAGCACACAGAGTTGATGTGTGATTCCCACTTTGATGTCTCCTCTTGTGTGCTCACTCAGTAATTTAATAGTGGCAGAGGCGGAGAGTAATTTACCCTCTAGCATTGGTGTGGGGAAGGAGAGGATTTTTTTCTGATGTGGGTCAAAAAAATTGTGGAAGTGGACTCATCATCAAGGGTCAACAATCCTAGGATTGGTTTGATGCAGTCCTCCACTCGATTCTTCTATCGGACAACCTCTTCATATTAACGTAGTTCCTCTCTTTCACGTCCTTTACGACCTGTTCTATGTAACTCATACGAGGCCTGCCTTTTCCATTTTTCCCATTCACTAGTGAAAAAATTCCACTTTCACTAGAACTAGGAGCTTGAATGAATAGTAGGACCTTATTTCAGAGGCACACTGGGAGACCATATTGTCAAGACTTAATGTTTAGCTACCTCCGTTACGTCCTCAGGGAATGAAATCAAGTGATTGGTATCATCTTATTGGTACATACCTAATAGAATCACTATTTTCAGTGCATGCTGATGGGTCGTTTACAGTAAACTCTTGAAGTTCTGCTGGTACTCATTTTTAAAGCAAATGTTGCTGTGCCTTTATAAGGGCATTTTATATACTTGAGGGCCTGGATCATGTGACTCATAAGGAGTCGTCATTGTTTATGGGCCCCAATTCGTCAGCACCAAGCCAGTTGTTGCATCTGGAAATGGCCAGTGTTTCCTAAATGGGTTTCCATGAATTGCTCAGGAAATAGCATGTTATGTTGGTTGACTTTTTTTTCCTAGTCAAATCTTCCTTTACAATTCCGATGTTACAATTTTATTCCAACAACCTGTACATGAAGTGATGCCCATACCACAAGACACAGCATCATTTGCCTTGAAGGTGGAGTTTGAGTCAAACTTCAAAACACCAGCACCTATTAATTTTTCAACCCAGTGGGAGACTTAAATTTCCTTCATAGGTGCCATTCACGGGGCAAGCACTGGGTCTTACGTAACGAAAAACACAATGCTTGAACAGTCACGATTGAAATTTAAAAAAAATGTTTCTCGGGATGTATATGAGAGGAAGCTTAAGTGTAAAGACCTTGCAATGAGGGTGATGCATATTCTCAGCTGTCAGCATTGGAGAAGACTTTGAGGGCTAGCTGCTTTGTTGGCTCCCTTTTCTTGTCTCAGAAAATTCTGCTGTCAAGAGACGGAGCTTTTTTTAAATCTGAAGCTACTTTAGAACTTCTTTCATAATTTGGATGTTCAGATTAATAAATTACTATTGCCTTTTCCGTGAACTTTTAAGCTTCACAAAGGCCTTGGATACCCAAACAGCAATTGGCAGCCACACTTCTAGGCAATTTCATCGCCATTTTCATACATTTCCATTTCAATCAATTCTCTGTTTGTGATCACTTCCTCATCAGCATTAAGTAACCCATTGATGTCATCATTGGTAACTTAAAAATTCAATCAATTATCGATGCTTACAGCCTTATCACATTCACTTTGCTCAGTACCTTTTGTCTCTTCCTTCAGCAGCTATTCTTCCAATGAATGTGTGTTCCATTTTAATTGTTTATACAGGCAAGAATGTTTAGCTCTTCCTTTCCATCAATGAAATTTTCCCAACTTAGTCTGTGCATCCAGCTGAATGAATGTATGCTGTATGTAGCCATGTTACAATGAGCCCTTATTTAAACCATCGTAAATTTGGAGTTTTGCAAAGCAGGTGATCATCCTTAAACTATTTTAAGGATGGACTGGATTATAATGAAAAAGTATTACCTCAAAAAGTCACTATCCTTGGAACACTGTAGTTATGCCTATGATGAACCAAGTCTGAGATTGAAGTGTGAAGGACATTTGCCTTCCTTCCTGTAGCCTTCATGAAATGACATTAATAATATTGATCGTCATTATTTGATTAATACACCTTCCATATTCTTGATTTTTTTCCAATCTAATATTTCTGCATTAAAACAAAGCTTGTATTTGAGTCAAATTTTATTAAACTAGTTCTAAATATTGAAAAGTTAATGTGAACCAATCACATTCACTGTACCATTCTTTCTAGAATCTTATTGATTGTCTTTGTGTGGTCTTTTTAGATTTAAAACTTTTTCACTCATAAAACTTAGTATACTCTCTCCTTCATAAACAACTGAAATAGCTGCAAGCAAAGCCTCACCTGAATGATTGTTTTCAAACTGAGCATTTGTGCATTGGGCACATCTTGTTTCCAGTGTCATTGGTGAAGTTGGAGATGAAGTTGATGGGAGTGAAGCTAAAGTATAAATTAGCATTGTGTGTTGAGTGTGATCATTGAAGATAAATAACATCAGATAAGAGTTTAATAGTGACTGTATGCCAGTCACTGAAATTCATACCAATCCTGTTAGGGTCAGTTGGCAACCATGCTGGAGGAACAAAAGATATGAATGAAGTTCCGAGGTCACAGACACTTAAGAATCTTGATGTTGGTACCATAGTTCATTTTAGAAACCCATGTTTCATATAACTGCTATAAGGCCCTGACTAGTTTCTAGTGCTCTATTTCTTAAGGTAATTTAGGAGCATGCTTTTTCCTTTATTTTTAGGTTTACTATTTATCTTAAATGCTAGATTTTTCTGTTCTGCTGCATACACCATGCATACTTTACCACTGAATATACAGTATATCAGTTAGTGGGCTTTGTGTGCAAAATGTACTGGTGTTTTAATTTCTTCTAATCACAAAGTCAATGGTTATTAGTCCTTGTAATTGTTAATCATATTTTTGATCTATTTTGATATGTTGAGGTAAAAATTTGACTTGAAATTTAACATGTAGTTCACCATGCTAGTATTGTATACCATTACTTAAAATACTATGTCTCATCATTTAACCACTGGAGTGAAAGACTGAGAAATAGTTGTGCTGCATTTTTTGCCAATGAAACCTTTAAAAAATAAAGCCTTCATTTCAATGATAGTCATCAAATCACCTCAGCCACTGGGTTTTTATCATGTTAGATGGCTAAAAAATGCATTGGAGGTTGTTCATGGTATCATTATGGTAGTGTCGGTTGTTTAAATAAATTCCACAATAATTTGAATGAGGGCATTCAATCAATCTATCAGCATCTGTATGAGGCCCAAAAAAATCTTTAATATTCCTTTCATTGCCTCTGTTCTGAAATGTTAATTGCTACTTTAGGTGAGGAAGAAGAGCAGATAAGTTACTTAATAACCCCTTTTCTCTGGCCTTCTTTATCTGTGCTGAATGATGAAATGCTACAATATTATGAAGCTATTAATTCTTGGTGTGTGCAATTGAATTTTTTTTGCGTAGTTAAGACAAACTGTTTGCATATTTCCTCTCATTTGAATGGCTGTGTGTAATTCCAAATAAGTAGTAGTTGTCCTGTTAATAGACTTTTTAATGGTTATTTTGATGAATATAGTTTTAGCTTTGTTATGGAATGCTTCTAAGTCATTGGCATAAGATTTTTTCTTTTGTAGGCAATATATGGATAAGATAGACTATTTATAACTGTCATATTGTTAAGTTCATAAATTTGCATGAGCTGTGCATTGCATCTAGTAAAAATATAGAAATGTTTTGCTACCATTTTCATCTGCTCATCTGTTCTCATACCTTTGAATTTTAAAAACAACTAAACTACTTAATTTATGTGATCCAGAATTTTTAACCAGTATCTCTGGATTTTTTTGTTTGACTGTGATAGATGTAGACAACAGTCAATTCTTTCTATTAAAAATTGTCTAAAAATCTGAATGAATACAATTTCCTGAGAGTATTTATTCTGTGGTGGAAGTACTTTCATTTTACAACTTGAGCTAATCAATTTTCAAAGCCTTGGCTGTTGACTGCCGTACTCTTATTAAAATAACATTTCCACCTCCATCCAAGTGTTTTCATGTTGAACATAATGTGCTAGTCTTACAGTCACTATTGTCCTGTCTTTAGATAGGGTTCGAAGCACGACTTACTCTGACCTGCAGAAGAAAGTGGACTCATTGATGGCACGTACGTAGTAGGTAACCTGTGGTGGGTGCTAAACCCACCACACATATGTATGTATATTCATAGAGCTTAAAGGTGTGCAAGTTGCGTTTTCGGCTGAGACGACTGTTTTGGAACTTAATTGTTCACTTGTATATAGCAGTGTGTGCATGGTGATAATCATTATCGCTTGCTTTTTGGAACATAACCAAGGTAAAAACATTCCGTATCAAGGGTTATGCATAGGTGCAAAACTCTGATTTAATCTCTTGTTTGATACTTTCCTGTTGATATAATCTTTTTCAATAACTATGCTTTAAAAATATATTGATTGATTGTTAGCTATGATGCTCATGCTGGATTATTCTGAAAAATGGTACTTGTAGTTTACTGCCTTAGGTCCATGCTCATGACATCCCTGTGCCTTTTCAGGCTGTTGTTGAGAGTGTTTACTGTATGTCTGTCATTAGGGTATCATGTACATGTTTTTTGGTGAAGTGAAGCATCTCTTTTGCAACAAAGTATGTGAACTGCATAAAAAAGTTTTCCATAGTGGTCTGGGAGTTTTTGGCGGTTTACCACAGCTTTCAACTTTCCATAATCATAAATTTATCACTTAAAATTGTGTTGTAGATGATCTAAGATTGATAATGTGGCTGAAGCTTCCTAGAATGCATTTTGATAAGAAACCTTGTGTTGTTGGCCCTCTTGCGTTTCCCATATGCTCTCAAGCATGCCTAAGCTCTAAGTGGGAGAGATGAACTGAACATTAGCAGTTAAATAAACATTTGCACAATCAAGACATGAAATTCAGTGTAGTATCCTATTATTGCAGTGGTAAATTATTGTTTTTAAAGAAGGTTTGAGTGTGATAAATGGTAAATAATTATGGTAAAAATGGAGTATCGTGCAATATTTTGTTGCTTTTTCACAGGGAGGATAAATTACAATGATTCACTCATCAACCTTCCCTATATTCATTTAATTAATTTGTCTCAGTCCCTAATTGTTCCTTAAGTGCATACTCATTTTCTCTCAGGATTTACCCTGGAAACAATTACCTTTATTTTTTGCTTGGGACTCCCATTCACCTTGCTAAGTACATGCAACTGATTCATTACTCACAGGAAATATTGTAGCTATCCTGTGGTGGCCTATTGGAGTAGTTCTTTTGCTTGTAATAGAGCACAAACCATCAAAACAGGCTTTGAATGTTCATAATGTTGGATGTGTACATGTATGTTCTTTAAAAAATGTAATGTGGAAAGGGAAAGAAATGGGTATCATGATAATGTAATTAGTAATTGTCGTGACCCTGGCCTTAGTCTGTCTATCTAATGTGCAGATTGATTTTAATTATGAAGATAAAGCCAAAACAAGCCCGTTGATTCTCCCACTGCTCACCATATGCTGGCTGATTCTATAGTGTGCTTATGTTGTGCAATTTACAACCTGTGTTTCTTCAATTGTCAAATGGTATATTGTTTAACCATGCATGTTTTGCCATTTAGAAGATATTGCAATTTGAAATTTCTCATGAAAATGTAATGCTCGATTGAATGCCCCTGGTTGAGGGGACCTGCTGATGGCCTGAGTGATAAGGCATATCCTGCATTAAAAAGTAGAAGTAGTTGGATTACTATGGGATTTCCATTATTTATCGTAAATTTTTAAGTGCTGAAAACAGGGTCAAGAGAAAATGTGAAAGCTATTCAAGAGACACAAAACATACAGAAAAGTAAGGAGCCTTGGACTGAAAACAAGAATAACATAGAAGATTTTTATTGGTGTATACTGATCTTTTTCTATCGGTTTCTTACTCAAAGAAACAGGAAATGAAAGAATTCTTTCATTATACATTAAATGATTCATTCCCTAACTTCCTCTCCATCCAATGGAACCCAATTTGTAATTACACTTTTGCATTACGAAATATCTGAACAACATACACTCTTGCACTTGTAAATGTGGATATCCTGAACAACTCCTCAAAAAGGAATATTTTTGCCTTCCTCATACAATACACCCCACACCAAAATTTCAGCTCCAGGAACCTTTAACCTTTGTTATTTCCCCCAAGGGCCTATAAACTTAAGGCAGTCTCCAGGAATGTAGTTTACTGGCTGACATGCAGCTACTGTCCTTGATATTATGTCAGCCAGTGTATGACTCCCCTTTCCTTTTTCTCTCACCATTACTCCTCGACTAAATCTGCTCATCATCGTCCTGTCCCTACGCATTAGGCAAACCATTACTCTTGGACTAAATCTGCTCATTATCGTCCTGTCCCTACGCATTAGGCAAACCATTACTCCTCGACTAAATCTGCTCATCATTGTCCTGTCCCTACGCATTAGGCAAACCATCATCTTCCATAGGACAAGTTTTTCTTGCTCACAATACGTGCTCCCCACCTCTGCTTCAAGTATTCACCAATGAAATGGCTCGTAATTGGGCACGTGCAGCTTTTGATCCATTCTTTCTATTTCTTTCTTTGAATCTTTTTCACATGCCTGAAATAATAACTAGGCTTATAATTGTAATTAAGGTAATTTAATTGACCTAAAAAGGTGTACCTATTGTAATTTTCTTCATCACCAAGTAGAAATTATTCTTCGTAACTAACCTGTGGCATAATAATTTAATATTGTATAATGGATGTGAGATGGGTTGCTTTTTCTCTTCCCTTGCATTTTAAGGTATTATACAAATGCCTGTCCCTTGAAGCTTATTTTACTTCTGATAGTTTTGCATACTTTTGATCAAACCAAGCATCAAAGATGCAGGGTATGTGGCTTTGAATCATAATCAACCCGGATATGATGTTTTACTCTTTGTAGTACTTGCATATATTCTTTTCTTGCGCGGTAATATGGCAATGGGTTCTGATTTCATGGATTTTACCTTAGTTTGGCATGTTTAGGATGGTAAAGGTTATATACCCAAGCAATCATAGTTTCCAGTTCACTTTCACTGTTAGTAACAAAATTTGGACATGTTGGCACTTCTGATATAGCCTCACAAATTGCTTCAGCTCACGTTTACAGCTATTTTTTTGGTTTGGGGTGATGAGAATGCCAGCTTAACATAGAAGACGTGGAGAAAATTGTGTGTATTTGGCAAGCAAGTAGCTCTACATGATTTGGAGTGTAGTGAAAAATAAAAGTTGTTTTCCAAAGTTCACAGTGATTTACTTGGGTCAGCACTTGAAACAACACTTGCACATGCATGCAAGGTCATGCACTTGCATATTCTGGAATTTAATTCGTCAAACAAATTGTAGCATTACACATCGTCATGCTTGAACATTAGAGTTTTTGGATGGATTTCAACAGAATATGAAAACAGAGAGAAGGCACTCTGCTCCCGTTGGGGGTAGGCACGTGGTGGCACTTGCCAGTATGAGTATTTTGAAAAATTTCCAGTGAATGTTAAAATTTGTGTAGTAGCCTTAGGTTTTTTTGTCGCTCTTCTAAACTGGCCTTTCATTGAATATATTCTGATGTATTTCCATCTGGGGAATTCCTTTCAAGCGAAGGTGGTTCATTAGATTTTGGTGACTATTGAGAAGCGTGTTTGGTGGGTGAAGGGCAAACATTAAGGATTCACTTGGGGCACATCTTTCTTGTCACATCGCATTCTTAGAACTACCTGTCCTATGGCTTCTAGATGCCGGGAGGAGAAAAGGGAGGAGGGACGGCATATGCATTCACCTTGTGTTCTTGATGAATCCTGATGTAGTTTCATAGCCGTGCGATCATGAGGCAAGAAATATATATGTAGTTAGGTGTGGGATGCGGAATACATAAGGCAGCAATTACAACTTCGCCAAGTTATCTTAATGAGTAGATATTTCTCGACAATGGAGTCAATGGTTCCTGAAATTATTTATTAATTCCTTGGCTGGCCATAATTTGAAATTTTTTTGTGCTGTCAATAGTCGGATTTTTTTAATGATCGTTTATCCATCACAGTGTTCAAATCTCTCCTGTTGAATAGTTTTTGGGTTTGCATCTTGAGCACTACAGTGCTGAACTGCCTATAATTGGTTGTTGAACAGCAAGATTAAGAGATTCATGCAAATACTTATTAGCTTAGAGGTCACTCCCTTGAACCCCGTTGGACTCCCTTGAAGATCACTTTTTCATTTCTCTTTCTCCTACATTTCTGTCTGTTGGAATCATTGATACTGTAGCGGAACTGATCGATTGGTTAATGATTTCAAGTTTGCTAACATAAATAATTTCTTCAGTTTAATTGTGTAATGTTAATTCAGGTAATTTCAAAGTTTTGACATTGTTTCCTGAATTGATATGATTTCATTTCACTATTAGTGTCTTTGTTACTCAGAGAAAGCAAATATTCAATACTTCCTATGAATACTCTTCGCTTACTGTGGACTACTTAAATGTGAATCTCTTTAGCAAGATTTAGCATACTGCTATGATGTACTTCATTGCATGTGTGAGGCTATTTTTGCCCTGCCTTTCAGGCTGAAGTTATTTATTATTTTTGCTTCAGGTGTCTAAAACAATATAATAATTAGTAATGTATATGGCATTTGAAAATATTGTGTCTCTACCACCTCCATAAGCTTGATATTTAATTCTTATTTCTACTGTTTTACTATGCTGTATTTCATTGAGCTACTTGTTGTGTAAGCTGTAACAGTATAATCTTCTTGGTGGTGATGCAAATCATCTTCATTTTCAGTATTTCTTTGACGATTGCATGTAAATCTCTGATATAGGAATTAATCTTAGATGTCGGTGGTAACTGAATTTTACAAAAATGTTAGCACATTTGGATGACTATTCGATTTATTTGTAATTGCTGTTTCTTCAAAATGTCTCGTGTTGCATTTCCGATCCAACATTTCAATTTACTGAAAATATTTGTTTTTCCTTAACCTTTAGGCACTCCTCTTATACGGAGGAATTTGTGTTCAACATTTTTATTTTTTTTCAAGATTTTTGATTCATAGATGTGAAGAAATTAACATTCTCTTAAATGTTTCTTAAAAAAAATATTGGAAAATAGGACTGTCTCAGGTGTTCTGTGATGCATGGCAAATTCTAGCTTTTCTGTAATTAAGTTAGCATCAATAGTCAGGTGTGATAGTCTCCTGTATTATTTTTTGGTTACTATTTTGCATTGTCATGAGGAACTTCCATACTTTTGTTATCATCTTTGGTGTAATAAGGAAAAAAGCATGTAGACACCAGTGTTAATGAGTTGTATACGCTCTGAATATGATTTTACAGCATGTGTATCCTAACAACACTCATAAATTCAGTTATTTCATGTCAGTAGATTTAAATATTGATAAACACAATGTTCAGTCTGATGGAAGTGAATCTGAATCACAGAAAAGTGACTTTATTTAGTTCTTTCTGATATGCTCACAATTTTAGCATGATTTTAAAAGCAAGAGTACCTGTTTGGTTTACCTGCCATGATTCCCCCATTTTGGCACTGGTAGCTCAATGAGCACTTTTCAGCTGATCACCGTCAGAGTCTTGACCAGGAAGGGGGCAATCTCTACCTTAAGCTGTGAAAGAAGTCGGTCTTGCTTGCTTCAAAGAAGATGGTGGACCTCGCTCAGCACTCAATACTGTTTCAAATTGTTAAGTTATTCCATCAGATTAGAAAACATATCTATCACTATCTAAATCGGCTGACCTATAAGGCCTGTATATTTGGCAGTGTCATTGGGATACAAAAACCATGTTCACAGCTTATCCCACTGATGTCCATGAGAAGGGTAAAGGAAAAGGGGGAGTGAAGAAAGGCTGTGACAGAAGAGAGAGAAAGAAGGGAAGGAGGATTGTGAAATAGACTATAAAGGGAGATATCCCAAGCCAGGAGACAATTGAAGGCCTTGGGTGTCCATGATATTTCCAATCCAAGATTTCCAACCTCATGTTCTTAATGTACGGGAACCTTAATAGAAGAATACTTTGAATAAATCCGCTAAAGAAACTTTTTAACTGTTGTTTATAATAATTAATAGTGAGTGTGGAATTTGTATTGTGCTAATTGATGCCGTGGCAGCTTCAAATAATATGTAGCCACCCAGAGTCTTGTGTGTTTGTACTAGTGCTTATGTTGTCATATTTATTTTAAGCTTCATTTCATTCCTCCTGTGGTCAGTTATAGCTGTTTAACTTGATGCTCTATTGTGATTTGTGTATTGGTATACAATTATTAGGTTGAGTTGATTTTTTTCTTCTAGTTTGCCTTAATTGTAATGCAGTGTGTGTGATAATGTTCGAAGCTACCCAATGTGTAAATGATTTTTTGACTCATTTTTATTAGTCTTTTCGATATCATGAATGAAATACTTCATATTATGGGCACAGTAAAACCCTGTTAAGAAGTTTTTCCAGGGCCAGAGGGTTTGGAACTTCCTATGTGAGGAAAACTTATGAAGAGGGAAATGTATGCCTTATTGGTTTGGTTTTTGTTTGGACTCAGACTTAAATATAACTTCTTATGGGGAAAATGTCTTATGCAGGAATTTATTGACAGGGTTCTGCTGTATTCATTTTTGGAATTATATTTTTTGTCGATAGAATATTTACTGCGAAATGCATGTTTAATTCTCATGATGTGGAAGCTTTAGTGGTAAAAGCTTTGCCGAAATTAATTGATAGCCTGCCTTGTGCAAAAAATGCTGAAAGAAAAATTGGAAGTACAATTTCCAATTTAATGACATGTTTTTTTCTGCAGAATGGCATCATTTGAATCTTTAAATTTATTTCATGGTGTTTTTATTGAAGTGTATAATTAAGTCCAATTGCTTCAGACTTGTCCAAAAATGTTGGTTTTTTTAAGCTTGTGTAGATAATAATGGTTTATTTAATGTATGATATGACCCTTTTCTAATAAGAATATTTAGGGAAGTGAGTGCTTATGTGTGCAGTCACTTAAGTTTTTGGGCTTGCAAGTTGCATTTATGTTGGGAAGTCGTATGATTAAGCATCAGATTTGCTGTGGAAGATCATTGTTTATTATGAGAAGCTCGAGTTTGCGTCATTTGAGGAAAAATATGTTCTAAAACTTGTAGTATATGGTTAATCAGGCTTATTCTTGGACTGAGAAATATCTTCTTCTCGCTATGAAGCTGAATTATACCTTTCCATCTAGGCATACATTGTATGCCAATGAAATACTTACTTATTATGCATATTTAGGAGCTAGAACTTGGTAATAAAATTGCAATGATGCTGATATGATTGGATGTATTGATCAAGGCTTTGATGTATGTATAATTATCATGGAACTGAAATAGTTGACCCACGTTGCATTATAACATTAAATTTATTTTTCATCTGGAAGGGTCCATCCAACCTTGGTTTTCTTAATAGTCATTGCTCAATCATATTCATTCTTCATCAAAGTCCGGTCATGCGCAACCTTCCTTATCATGAAAATAATATTTTGTGTGTTCAGACTGAAATCATCCAGGCCAAACCTAGTGAATGAAACAATTGGTAAAACACATTTGATTTATAAATGAGGTCCATAACAAATTCTCTTTCTATAATGTATATTTTTATGAATATGGAAAGCTGTTATAATCTTTTACAAGTAAAGGTTACAGCTCATAAATAGTCATGAGGTCTAAGATACTGTCGTACCTTCTGAAAGAAGAGTTGAGATGCTGTTTCTTCTACGATTGTATCTTCAGGGCCAAAACTGCTGAAAGTCAATGTGATTGGCTCGTAATTCCCAAAATATTGTATCAGTTATTGGCTTACTCACATGGCACATGCCTGAATTTTCCAGAATCCTAGTTTTGGGAGTATTATGTTCAATTTTCTTTTTGTTATCAAATATTGGAGCAATCACTTGCAGGTTATTTTATGATTTGCTCACCGAATTCATCTTGTAGAATTGGATTGTAATAGTTTTGACAGTGAAATCACTTGGTATACTGTAGTTGAATTATCTGTGTTATTCTTTCTTTTAAATGCTGCTCCTATATTTTCTAAGATCTCACAATATTCAAATTCATGGACTTTCTTAATTCTCTGGTGTGATTTTCTTACACTCTTCTATAGAAAACTTTTTAATTATTTCTCTTTCTTTTGATTTCTTGGGTGTATATAAATATGTTTTCTGTGCATGGACATACGTAGATTAAGTAGCTGATTTGATTTTTCTCTGAAATAGTTGGTTGTTTGCTGTAGTTATTAGTGAGTGACTGTTACAGTGTGTGCTGGTGTGGTTATTCTGGCTGAATAATTCTGTAGGGGCTTGTTTTATTAAATCAATGCCTTAGATTCTGATTTGAATGAAGTGTCTATTAATTCAGATCATTTTTGCATGTCCTCTGTATTTTATATTGCTCTTTGACTGCAATATCAGCTACATATTTGACGAAATTTGAAGGTAAGTGCTAAGGACTGGTTAGTAGAAAACTGTTCTCAGGTTTCATACCATTTGATTCATAGATCTTTCTACATTGTCTGTAATTAATTTTTCATGTAACATCCGTACTTGCTTTTGATGCATAACATCTTTGTCACTGGAAAAATTATTCATGGGGCCATTACATATCACATCACATTCTTAAAAATATTCACTCCTTGGGGATTTAGATTATTGTCTCTGTTCAAATAAGTATTTATTCAATTTTTCAATGTTCACTTCTTCTAACACCAATTATTTCTTCAAAAAATATGTTCTACAGAGGAGAAGGACATGGATCGGGTATTTAAACTACCTTCGACTACATTCATTGGTGGCAAGGAGAAGGCTTTGCCTTTAAGAGAGATCTTAACTAGGTTGGAGAATGCCTATTGTCGCCACATTGGTGTTGAATTCATGTTCATAAACTCATTGGAGCAATGCAACTGGATTCGCCAAAAGTTTGAGACCCCAGGGATCATGGAGGTGGACAACGAGCAGAAGAGATTGAACTTGGCCAGATTAACTCGAGCGACTGGGTGAGTCGGTTCATTCCTTTTTATTCTACTCAAGCCCATTTGGCATGGTCCAGTAAATTGGCACAGTAATTGGGCTGATATCGGGTTGAAAATTGCCACTATGTCCCACATGATACCACCAATATTGGGACCAATATTGGCCGTAACAATGCTCTCCATGTATTCCACATGGGTGCAACAAATCACATTAAAACAGAACATCGGGAGAGACTGGTTCATTGAATCCAAGATTGAGGATGAAAAAAGTATTCCTGAAGTAACCTGAATTCAAGGAACTGAAATACCAATGAGATTGGAATGTGATGCAAAAAATGTCGGGGATCAATTACTCAAAAAATATCTCGGGGATGTTTTTTGAGCTTTGAAATATCATTTTGTGTTCACCAATATTATTTGTCAACCGTGTCACATCAAGGCATTTATTAATAATCTAGAATTATTTAAACTGGAAGGAACCGTGACCAAAGTTTCAAATTAAACATTAAGTATTAAATGTCTTAAACTGTAATTTGATGAGACCAGATGAAGTTGGTTATTTTATTTTTAAAACATATGGAACCAAATTTAATCTGAAGTGCAAAAGAAGGGTAGCAATATTTCACCAAAGACTGAATTAACTGGTATAAAACTAGTGTAAATAGGGGCTGGCCTACCAGGATAATAATTACCTTGGGTTGGTGCCAGAAAAGAACAAATGGGAACTCTCTCAGAATAGTGTAGTTCCCTTCATAAAAGAAAACAGCGTTCATTGATTGCGATTCGTACCCCACCATAAATTATTCGTTTTACGCAATGAATTTGGATTGAGAAATCCCAGTTTACTATAGAAGTAAATGTTGGTAACGGCTTTCGGGCATTCCTCCACGTATTGTTGTGTCAAGGTGACGATAGTTTCTCCAGCCATCCTGCTGGCATCTTAGAAGATGCCAGCAGGATGGCTGGCTATCGTCACCTTGACACAACAATACGTGGAGGAATGCCCGAAAGCCGTTACCAGTGTTGAGAAACGCTGTGGAAACCTCAGATCCAATTAGAAGTAAATGTTAATTTTAAGTCCATTTGAAAAAGCTCAGAAATGTCAGGATACGCTCTTCTTGCTGCTGTTGTTGCTGTCTTGTTGCTGACATAACAGGTATATAGTTTACATTGCTACTTATAGGAAATATTCGTCTCCAGAGCTTACCATTGTATTTCAGAGGCCCTCAGCACTAGTGACTATGTATCAATGGTGGCCTATTAAAACGATCAACGTTGGAAAAGTCTCATCCATTGTTCATGGCATTAATAGTCATTATAATATAGTCTCCTACGCTTCCTGCTCTCGTTGAGTCCTCTACTACTGCGACGCATGGCATTAACATCACACAATTATGTGAAAACTTCACCGTACGCTTAGTAAAATGAATACGAAATATTTTCAAATAAATCAACTATCAGATACTAGTAAGTAAGCTTTAATGGAGTGCACCATCTGTTTGGAAGCATCGGCAACACCACCTAGGGGCAGGTAGGGGAAAGAGTGTCATGTTACTCATATAATTTACCTGCATGCAATAGTTTGCTGTCGCGTTTTTGCACCGTTGAAGTTTTCCACTTTTTAATGAATGCGGGAATATTTGTCATTTTACAAGTGAATGGCTTAAAAAGTGCACTCCAGAAGTTATAAACTTTTGATCAAAATAATAAAAAAAATAATAGAAAGCTACTCTATTTTAAAAATTTAGGATATCTCAAGAATGTCTCTGTGGATTGTGAAAATCCACCTCAAGTTTTGGATTTCCATGGAAAGGAGTCAACATACCTCAAGTGCTGAGTATCAACTTGGTCATCTACTGTCAATCCATTCTCAACTCGTGTGGAATTGATGATGCCAATGCCTGTGATTAGAAATTAATATAGTATTGAATGGGATAATATACCAAAAGCAGTTTTGCAGCCACAAAATAAGAAAACTGGAAATTTTACATATCTGGATGGTTTGTTAGTTTTACTGTTTATTTTGTAGGTTGTAATGGAAGGTTTATTCATCTTTCAAAATACTTGGCCCAGCCATACATTATGTACATCCAATATGCAGATGTGTCTCATAGATTGGAAAATATGAAAACCTTAAATATGCCTGGGGAATGTCACCTTCCACCTGGAAAGGAAGCTCATTGTGTTTATTTATGGCATGTTAAGTTGGCTTGCTGGGGCATTAAATTCACAGCTTAAAACAGACCATTCCTGAATCATTACAAAAGGCACCTAGCAGATTTGAGTCTTCACATGCAAAGACTCCTTACCCTTAATGATGATCCATCAATCATTTTAATGAATCAATGGACCATTTCTGTTGTAGAGTTAGTAAATATTTCTCAACGCTAACTAGAGAGAAAAATATATTTACAATTGAAAAGGAAAGCTTTTATTTTAGCTTTAAGACACAGTGTATAAAAATTATCATCTGGATGAAAACTTTTTGATCCTTGGTTTAAGGTTCCTTAATATGTAAGTTTTTCCATTCAACATGTAATCTTACGAATTCTCAGCCTCAGCAGTCTGCCACAAAAGTTTTCATGTTTCAAGTGAGTTTTAAGGAAGTGTGTGCTAAGCATTGCACTTCCCTTCTCCCACCATGATGCTGTCTGCTTATCAGTGGCTTCATTCCATAGATATCCCATTTGGTAACTGATGTGGAGTCATCCTAAATACTGTAAAAATCAACATTTTTCTGTTAATCATTTAGAAATATTATCCCTATCAAGTGTGGAATTGTTTTCACAATTAATGTTAGTTACAGATTACTTAATCATTGTGACTAATGCTGCGTATTGATAGGTAATAATCAGTAATATCAGTTGCATTAACGATTCAGTCTTCCCCTGTTGATTAGTAATATGAATTTTAATTCCAGTTTTGAGGCGTTCCTGGCTCGGAAGTGGTCGTCAGAGAAAAGGTTTGGACTGGAGGGTTGTGAAATTTTGATCCCTGCCATGAAGCAGATCATAGATAAATCTACAGAACTTGGGGTCGAGTCCATAATCATGGGAATGCCACACCGTGGTCGTCTCAATGTACTTGCCAATGTTTGCCGTAAACCACTGGAGCAGATTTTCACCCAGTTTGCCGCTCTGGAAGCAGCAGATGATGTAATTAAATATTGAGTGATCTTATTTTATCCTTTTCTCTCGCTCTTCAAATTTCTTGGCTTCCAACTGCATGGTTATTATGGTAATTTTTCACAGTATGTCACATTAAGAAGCTGAAAGAGAGAATCTTCAAGATTTTACTGTTAAAGTGACACGAAGAAATGAATGACAGAGAAAAACTATGAAAGAAGATTTAAGTGCTGATTTAGATCGCATGGTGTCCATTGCATTGAAGTGAAGGCCTTAGTATTTCAGGCCAAATGCTAATGGGGCAGGATAAACTATTTCAGAAGTAGACATGATCAATCTAAAAGATGTGATGTGGGAAATTTTGCGTGCATGAAATAGTATTTTGCAGTCGTTTCTAAATTATGTGTGGCTTAAATTGCGGCCTGCTTTAAGTTTTGATGTAGACGAAATAATAATAATAATAATTTTTTAGTAATTTTTTAGTAATAAGTGGGGATTTTAAAAATTTCGTGTTTCTGAGGATAAAAATATGATGATGGAGCTTGCAAACACCATCTGTAATCCTGAATTAAATGAAATGGAATTGGTAAATTTAGAGGAAAGGATAGTTAGTGTGAGAGTATCCTGGCGATACTGTCACCACACAACATTTCACAGATGATGAAATCATTGAAATGGTAATTAATAACAATAAATCCGAGTGAGGATGTAGATGATGAGCCTGAAATGTTTTAAGGAAGACTACTATTGATCAAGGTCTTCAAAGAATCATTCAGTCTGGTCACCCGCGCATTGTGATGGGCAACCGTGTAGATGACGCTCACGAGCTGACATCGTGCTGAATCAGCTGATAACAAACCAAGTGTGGTAGGAAATATGTTGAGCGAAGCACAGAATGAGAAATATCAAATTGTATATACCCTTTTCCAATAATAATATTATCCTTTTTAATATGCAGCAATATGATGTACACAATGCTTAGATTCCATTATTTTCACTCACTGCACAACATCGATACTTTTAAGTAATGAATTGTGAATTAAGAAACCATTTCTTTCTGATTATTCTCAGTGACTCTTTTTACAAAAATGTTCAGTAAATGGAAAACAAATACATTTTGTTATAAATAATTGTCTCCTTTCAATGAAAACATCCCGGACGTCAAAAATAGACCAGTTGCCATGCATGACCCATAGTCCGGCAAAATCCCTAATTCGGCATCACGCCGGATTAAAGATTCTCAACTGTCTTAGCAGTGCTGTCAGTGCTATTGCTGATGAATTAGTGAAGTGTTTTGAATGGTATGTTATGTCTTTGGCAGGGATCTGGAGATGTGAAATATCACTTGGGAACTTACATTGAGCGGCTCAACCGTGTCACGAACAAGAACATTCGGCTTGCTGTCGTGGCCAACCCATCCCACCTGGAGGCAGTGGACCCTGTTGTGCAAGGCAAGACGAGGGCCGAGCAGTTTTACCGAGGAGATGGCGAGGGCAAGAAGGTGCATGGTCAAAGTCCTCCCCTGCCGGAGAAATATAGATGTAGCTTCTGCCGAAAAATATTCCGATTATGTTTTAAAATGTGTTAATTTGGGGAGTCAAAACATTATGCAGTAGAGATTTTTAGTTTTTGATGTTGTTTGTCCTAAAAAATAAGACTGTCGAAGATTATATGTATTACATTGAAACACAGCATACATTCCTATGTCTGTCATTGGTTGATTTACATAGCTTGGTGAGAATGTTTAGCATTCAAGTTATTAATGTAAAATTTAATGTTAATTTGATGACATTGGCAGGAAAATAACTTTAAAAAGAATACAAAGCATACAAAAAAGTACAGTGTATGACGTGAAACATCAGTTAAAGAATGAACGTTAACGTTAAGATTGGTTGTTAAATGTTGTTTTGTTCATTGTTGATTTTAGGTCATGTCCATGCTTCTTCATGGTGATGCAGCCTTCTGTGGCCAAGGAATTGTTTATGAAACCTTCCATTTGGCAGATTTACCAGATTACACAACTCATGGAACTATCCATATTGTGGTAAATAACCAAATAGGATTTACCACTGATCCCAGGCACTCCCGATCATCTCCGTATTGTACAGGTGCGTTTATTGGTAGTTTTGGATGCAGGCCACTTTTATCAGTGTTCTCATATCACCAACTTCATGCCTCTTTTGTGGTCTTAAGATTTTTTCTGATCTTTTTTTTTTTTGCTAATGCTTCTACATGTGTATGCTGTATGAACTTTCTTGTGTGCGTCCTGTATATGAAGGATTCTGTAATAACTGAATGACCCTTTCATTACTTCAAACCGTGATCCTTTCGTAGAATTTTACAAATTGTTGTTGAAATGCTGAAGTAGTGAGGAAATGAATGCAGGAATTCGTCACTTTACAATCCCCAGCTATATGAAATCCCAGATTTATGAATTTGTAATTAAGGACTCATTTCAGAAACTAATCTCCACTTGCCTGCATGGTTTTAGAAAAAGTAGATCCACATCAACAGCAGTGCACGAAGCTATGAATTTTATTCTCGCATCACCTGACAA